>OY101429.1:49599086-50936337 GCA_956483605.1 Tuberolachnus salignus
GATCTTGTCGACCGAACACGGAACGCGCGCGCCGGGTCGATATCAGTGAACGGCCGTTTTTAATAAATTCCTCGACGACAAACGCGCGCGGTGTTCCGGCGACCACGGTAAGCCACGACAAGCACTAATAACGGCGTAAATAATGCGTTCCGTTGGTCGATCTCAATCCGAACCCGGATTACGACTTTATCGGCCTAGAGAGTTATTTCTGCCGGCCCTCGGGTGCATCGTTGTCGCGACTTTAAACGGCGATTGTCAGTGGATGTGCCCGCGCCCGGTTCCGGACATTCGGTACGCGGACATGTTCAATCGTCCCGAGGGGAGCGGTGCGCGAGCCCCGGGGCGTCCCGGGGGCGCGCCGCGCACCGCTCCGCCGTTCGGCCGGTCTTCCCCCCTCCCCCGAACCCCGCGCAGGTGTCCTCGGCGCCCGGCGTGAACCGTACGCGCGCCGTTATGTACGCGGCGCGTCCGGCATACGTACGCGTAGGTATAGCAGTGTAAACGCGCGCTCGTTTCCCCGGCGGGAATGGTATTTATTATATATATTTATATATATATATGTACAGGGTGTTTATAACGTGTGCACCGTGCACGAGTCGTTCGCCCGACCGAGTTTTAGTTTTCCCCGTCGTTCGGCCCCGGAGGTAATGGACTGTAAAGTAAACAGGGCATTAAAAGCCCGAACTCTAAATTCCGACGGTCCATTTGGCAGAATCTATAGTAAATGGGTCCGTGTGCGCGCGCGCCCGCGCGTACATACGCCTACGCCTAGTGTCGGCGGCGGCGGCGGTGCAAGAGGAGGGGACGAGATGGTTTCGCGTAGATAATTCGCGATGGGACGGACCGGCACGGCGTGCGATAGATTCGCTGGGATTTCCCGACGCCGGCAACGTCCGAGCCCGTGCACGGGCGCGCACCGGCGATGCGGAAAATCCGGATTTGCCGAAGTCCGCGAACATCCGGATGTTTCGATGCCGACGTTTATTGTTAATCCGGATTACGGATACCGAAATACCGATTTCATATTGGTCCGCTCGTTACGTGTGTAATTCGTTTTTAAAATTAGAAAAAAAAAAAAAAACATTGGCCACTCCGTGGTCCTGTCGTAGGTGGGAAGTTGGAAAGCCTGTATATAGATTTTTTAGAATTTTTTTTTTTTTTTAAATCCGTATGAAACGAAAAACGATTCTGAGCGAAGTAGTATTTGTCGTGTTTTTTCATTGTTTCCGTGACAACCCAGAAATCGGCATAAATTAAGTGTGGATTCTCGAGTTTGCCGTTCATCGTCGTTCGGAGTTAGTAGTTTATTTTTCTCTCGTATTTTAAAAAAAGTATATCGAAAAATGACCCTTTTTCAAGTACCAGCTAGACAAAATTCTCTACCAGAAACATTATTGGAGTGTATAGATTGGACGAAGTCTTCTGATAGAGAAAGTGTTTACTGGGGGGGGGGGAAATAATAATAAATAAATATTCATCGTTTATAAAATCAATACGTTCTTGGTCGGTCCACTCGGAATCCGAAACGTCCGAAATTCGAGTCTGGCTTCGATATGCTCTGGAGGAGTTCCAGTCTTGTGTGCCCACAAGGTATAATCACGGATCGCCGAGCGCCGAGGATTTCGTCCAAATTGTCAGTTTTTCCCCATTACGAATATGTATCTCCTCGACGTCAGCTACACCCGTTCAGTATTAATTTAAATCGAATAAGAAATTATTTTTTTTTTATTTATTGTGCATTTTGGAAATGTACAAATGCATCGTGAAAAAATGGAATATTTTTCGTTTACGTTCTCCATATTTTGTCGCCCGCCTCCTCGGAAAACAATTGCCAAAACCACCGGTGCTCGGTGTACCAAACCAGATTAACAAATTTACCATATATCCGATATGCTTGCTTTTTTTTCGACTGTCCATGGTCTTTAATGGTGGCGTATTTACGGTGTGGTGAGTGGACGATAATGGCCGATGAATCCCACCCCATGAACTTTTTTTTAAAAATTATTTTGCATTCCAAGGAATTATATTACGTTTATAGTTTCAGTAACGTACACATGATTTCTATTGTGGTGATGCCCCCCCCCCCCCGGTGGAATTGTGCTTGATCGAAATAACGTATTTTTTAGTTAATAAATTATTATAATTTAAGAATATAACCATCCCAAGACAATATCCCAAATACGCCTTTGGTCCGTGGAACATGGTTCTGAAATGGGTCGAAATCGTCTTAACCAGATAGAAAAAAAAAAAAATAGCACACGCCGGGTATATAACTATAACAATTATTTCTCTTAAACTGTCATTTTGTTTTTTTTTTTTTTTTTAAACGCGTTGTAGTTTGTATACCGTTTACGTTCTAACCGTGTTCGATAGAAATAAAACAAAAAAAAAAAAATCGATTTAGTCGTTCGGTGTACGGACCGGACAGTTAGAAGAAAATAAAAAAAAACCGGACATTTAAAAGAGCACTTTAACCTTCTGAAAAAGAATATGTCGACGAAAATAAAAAAAAGCCAAAACGCTTTGTACCACGGGTTGGCCACTGCCCGCTGTTGTAGGCGAGTTTTTGGGGAAGGTAAGATACGTAGAATAATTTATTTTTTGTCTGTTCGCAACAATAAATCGATTCCGAGCGAAGTTCAGTCACACGTAATGGATAGATCGATAATTGAAAAATGGTATAGTTCGTAACTACAATAATAAATTACAATGTTGTTCGTATTTTTAACATAAATTTGAACTTCAAACACTGAATTTTAAAATAAAAACACAACATTGAAAACAACAGATACCGTTATTTAAATATTTCCGTTTTCCCGACGTTATTGAGACAACTACAATCAGAAAATCAAAAAAAAAAAAAACGACTGAAAATGCACTTTAATTAACTGGACGATATTTGCTAGTGAAAACCATCCGTAAAGTTGATGAACAGAGCAAGATTTCTTGTAAAAAATTTGTCTACAGACATCAAAAAAAAAAATATATATATATATATATGTATATAAAAAAAATCACATAGTAAAATCAATACATTCCTCGCTACGCACAGAATCTATAAAAAAATAAATAAATAAATGGCCATTATTGCAGTTATACTAATAGCTCTAAACTAAATAGCTCGTTGGCTCGTTTGTTCCGCGCTATTAAATTCACAATGACCGTTTAACAAAACGTATGCGACTGCAGATAAAGAGAAAAAACTAGTAATATCCATTATAACGTTTATAGGTAAAAAGTATAGGTCGGGTTGCATATAAATACACAAATAAAACAAACAGACAAGTTTGTTAATATATTAAAACTCGAATTAATACTATTTAAAAAAAAAAAACCCACCTGAAAACGTTGAAATAAAATAATATTTTGTAACTATAACGAAACTATACAAAACTTAACCTAAATGTTCGATTTAGTTTTTATAAAAAAACAGTGGTTAATAGTTGACGGTATTGTATGCGTTTTTTTTTTTTCAAATAATACATTAAATAAGTAACATAAAACGAAAACTATTTTTTTTTTATTTATTTCGATTTATGTTTTATTATACCATTATACTTTTCAGTACTTTGTGTATCGTTACACTGCAGCTGTTCGGTATTTAAAAATTATTTTATGGTAGGTACGTGTTCACTATTAACAGATTAGTCGATTTTATACGATCGGAAATGTGTTATAATACTGTATTGTGTTTTACACGATATTAATATTTAATTCTCGGCCGTCAGCCAATAGTAGAAAAATGGTTTTTTTTGTCCGACATCCCCGGACAAAACATTTTATGCGCCGCCATACAGGGTGATTTTTTTTTGTTTTTTATCACAAACCGTTAATCGGGTCTCTGACTTATGACCGGCGGACCGGTACCCAGCGCCCCCCCCCCAAGTCAACTGATGTTTTGATCATTCGTTTCGAGCTCATTCGAATTATCGAAAATCCAAAATTCACTAGAGAAATTTATACTCTAGCTACGGAGCTTTAAGCGTGATAAATTATCGAGCCCAAATCGAACAACCAGCTCAAAAACTCTATCGAGTAAAACAGACTGCAAAAATGTTACGCCATGCTGCCAGGGGACTCTTTTCCAACATCTCATAAAACGTGCACGTGAAATATTTTCATTATTCAGCTCTGCCCGCCCGTGTGAGCGAACTTTTTGAAAAATGTAATACGTTAAACCGCCAAAGTATAGAACTTAACTTAAGTGACGAACATTTACGAGCGACGATGCTTGTTGGAACAACCGAGTTTGATCCGAATTGCCACGGTATTTCAAAAGACAAGCCATGCTAAATGTCTGATTCTGAGTATGTTATCACAATAAAACACATTTTTCCTTTGGAAAATTATAGTTAAACAAAATAATTCCCGGATGTTCTTCTACTGTACCATTACGTCTCTGTCACTCTCTAAACAAATTTGGCCCGCGATACCGAAACGTATCTCAGATATGGACTGCCTTAAAAAAGAAAACGATTGGAGACCCCCGGATCGATACGGAGATTATTGAGTGAATTCGATTTTGGTTTTTATCCGATAATTAGAATTAGTGTAAGTCTTACATTTATTCTGCAGACCATAAATACATAATATAATATTTACTGGACATTAGATATTTTTTTTCGAATTTGAATTTAAAAAAAATATGGGTTGCTACTTGAAAATCAATACTGGTGGATAATAACACGATGTCCACGTGGTGCTACACCATGAATAATGGTACAATTATTAATGGTGTGTATGGTGTGTACCTTTTTTTTTTTTTTTTTTTTTTTTTTTTTTTTTTTTTTTTTTTTTTTTTTTTTTTTTGGCATCGATGACGGGCCGGGGACTGGCCTTGCGGAAATACTACCGGCCCGCCACCATCGTTTATTAAAACGCAAAAACACATACAATTAATTACACAACATAAAATCCCCTTTTCCCCTTCGCGGGGCGGGCTCACATAATATAACTTATTAACTAAGTATATACAAAATCACCTTAAAACTAAAAAAATTTACAATATTTTCTTTTTTTAAAAATATATACAACAATCCTTAATGACTACAAAAATTTACACCTAAAAATACAATCATTTATTTACAATGGTAAATTATATACATACTGCATCTGTTGCTACTGCCGTCGACGCTGTCGCCGACGCTCCGGCGGTGCTCCTGCTGCTGCCTCTGCTGCTGCTGCCGCTGCTGCTGCTGCTGCTGCTGCTGCCGCTGCCGCCGCCGCTCTGGCCGCCTTCCACCGACGCTCCTCCTCCCCCTTTGCCCCCATGACGGAGATTGCAAAGGCCCTGACGGCTGACCATGCCTCGGTACTGCTGAGCATGGCCGGTCCAAGCCCTTCCGGAGAGATGCTGCCCAACACCGCGACTAGCGCTGCACGTTCGGTATTCCAAGCCGGGCAGTCTAGAAGGGTGTGGGCCGCATCGTCCACCTCCGATGTGCAATGGGCGCAGTGGGGGGCGTCGCGCTTGCCGATCCTATGCAGGAAGCTAGCAAAGCACCCGTGTCCGGTGAGGAGCTGGGTAAGGTGATAGTCCAGCTCGCCCCGTGACCTGGTGGCCCAAGGCGCAACGGGACCGATCACCCTACGGGTCCACTCACCCCTGGTACCCATGCTATGCCGCTCCTGCCACTGCACGAGGGTCGCGGACCTTCTCTGTGCAGCGGTTTCGACGCGAATGTCGCCGCCGTCGCCACCGCGCCGGCTCCAGTAGGCTTTGCGTCTCTCTATCGCGAGCAGGTCGATCGGAGGAAGACCCGCGATCAACAACGCCGCGTCATGGGAGACCGTCCTGTAGGACATGGAAACCCTCAACGCTGCGCGCCGCTGAACGCGGAGCATCTCTTTCACGGCCCTGGTCGCGTAGGGAACCATGGAGCCCCACACCGGAGATCCATACAGCATTACCGAAGTGGCCACCCCGGCGTACAACCTCCTCCTGGGCTCCTTGGGACCCCCCACGTTGGGCATCAGCCGCGCTAGGGCGGCGAGTACCCCACGGGCCTTGTCGGCGGCGCTTGTGATGTGCGCCTTGAATACTAGGGTGTCGTCGAACATGTATGGTGTGTACCTAACCTAACCTAAACCGATATTTAACCCGATGTAATCGACGAAAGAAACCATAATAATCGTATCGACTTACCAATAACAAAAAAAAAAAATGAAAATATTGTAAAACAATTTTTAAACGATTTCCGTATCAATACATGTAATGTCCGAAAAAAAAAAACCTAAATCAAATTCTCGCAGACAATCGATAGTTCGTGATCAAAAAAAAAAAAAAAATCAGTTCGTTAACCGATTCCAATGCGATATTTCCCGCAAAAGTATTTTTTTTTTTTATTTATTTATTTTTTATATTCTCAATTTATTACAAATATTGATCCCTAACGTCAAAAAACGCATGGAATGGTTCAATCGAACGGAAATAAAATTACGAGTATTTAGCATTTGTATAGGCAGCAATTTGCAGTTACCATTAAAGTAAAAATGTTAAAATATTATTTTCTTTGCAATTTGTTCATTGCGCAGTTTTTTTTTTTTTTTTGTTTGTTTTACTTGGATCAAAATACCGTTTTAATGAAATTGGAGAAACGACGAATGTGCGTGTTAATTTTATTTTAATACGCCATAAACGAAGTCCATGAATTCGTGTAAGAATTGATTACAAATATCACTACTGCCCCTGCCCCGTGGACATGCACATGCTTATAAAAATCGCCGTGTATACTCCTATACGGACGATGAAAATTTGTAAAACAAATATATTTTTTTTTTTGTTTTCGAGTCCTAGTTGAAAAGAAGAGGGTGAAAATTGAGGAAAAAAAAAATCAAGGGTTAACACGCGTATAGAGTATATTTAACTGGGGTAAAAATTAAAAAAATAATGTTTAAATAGAACTGAAATAGCCGATTGGAAATCCGCGTAACGATGGAAAATACATAAATCAAATTTACTTAAAACCCTTCAGGAAAATCATTGGATCGTGATAAAAAAAAAAAAATAAAAAATCACTCTGTAAATGTACATAATTTAATCGGTGTTGAGACGCAGATAAGTTAATTTTATCACGATAAAGATAAAGATACTAATCTTAAATAAGATAATAGATAAATGGGAATTTATCTAGATAAAAATGATTATTATAATTTTTATTTTTTTTTTTTAAATTGTCGACTGTTTAAGAACAGCAACTCTATAGCAAGGCGATAATAACATCAATCGATTCGTCGGTCCATTTTCTACAATGGATGACATATTTTTTTTTTATTTTCAGATATATTTTGTCTAAGGGATTGCCGAAGAGATAATATTTTATTTACACTTAGCAAACCCACTGGTAGATATCGATATGATTTTTATCAGAAAATTTTTTTAAAAAAAAATTTTGTCTAGATAAATTATTCGGATGAGTCTCAACGCTGAATATAATTAATTGCATTTGCGCGTATATTATTATTTATAATGAATGAACTTTAATGGCATTGTTGAGGAAGATGAGTTTATTAACTGATGCGATAATATACTGCTGCTGCAACAGTGCGAAAACGGTCGAGTGATTAATAAGTATACACTGTAATATGAAAGGGTTTATAATCCGCTGAAGACCCGCGGAGACGAGACCCCCGTCTCGTCTTCCGTCCGCCGTCATTTCCTATCTATACATAGGATTTCTCTCGATATTTTGCCACTCGTTTTTCCATTTTCTTTTTTTTTTTTTTATCAAATATTACACCTCGTCGAAATACCAAAAGTATTAACCACCGCGTGTACTGTGTACTCGTAAAACGACGGGGTATTTAAAGCACGACGAATAACAACAACGAAAAAATCGTACAAACGCTTGAAAAAAGCAACAAAATTAGTATATTTTATTATAAAAATAAACACGACCATAAATTAAATAAAAAAAAAAAACCCATATGTTTAGTCTGATTGTCTAATAAGATCAGACAAAATTATTATTGTATATAGAAAACGAACGCTCTGCATACACGAAAGTAAACGGTGTATGTGTCGTTTGAATCTAACACGTAAAAATTAATATTCGATAAAACACCACACAATATGTTGTCGACGTCTTGTAATTGTTTCCAGTTTCTGTTTTTTGAATGAACGCGATTTGATTTACGCGAAATTGCAGTTACAATTGAGTACCGTACCTACTGTCATACATAAGTAAAAACGTATTATTTCGTTTTATTAAGTAAATTAAACTTGTTGTATTATTATGGCGCAAAAGAACATAATGAAATTCCAAGAGTATAACAATAATTGCGAAAATCGATAAAAAAAACAACCGAAACGAATTGATTTGATTGGAATCAGAATGACGCGAAACGAATTTATGTATAAAAATTACATTACTATTTTATATAGGAAAAAACGAATCATACGATTTAAAATCCAAGCCTTACTAATAACCAAATACAAATTCACTGTAAAAATGTTAAAAGTTTAGTTTAGTTTATAAGCGTATCATGTTTTTTTTTATTTTATTTTATCTAGATAATTAACATAGTCGGCTATTTGATGAATTATCTTCGACGAGTAACCGTATTATCTAAACTGATTATTTTATTTATTTACAAATCGATTTTTTTATTATTATTATTTTTTTATTTTTTTTCGTAAATAGAACGTGAAAGCGGTGAAACCTCATCTCTCAGTGCACGCACGAATACGAGTGTCGTTTCCGGTCATGCGATCGGAAATTCAAGCGGTTGCCCGTTGTTAAGGAAAATCAAAAAAATCACCTCCCCTAAGCGACCAAACTTAAATTTAAAACTCTGCGAAAAAAAAGTGTTTCGATCGGGGAGATATTTCCGGTAGGAAGAAATTCGTTCGCTTTTTGAAAAACATAAAAACCACACGCATTGTATAGTAGAACCAATACTGTTGGTAGCAGTTCGACTCTCGCCCACATTCGCCTCTAATACGAGGGCCTATTTTAGAGCTTTTTGAGTCAAATAGAAAATTCCGGAAAACGTTCACTTTTCGGGACAGTGAGTGTTTTTACGCTAAATTCGCTCATAGTGTTTTTTTTTTTTTTAATATTACATTTAACGTGTTTGTGTGCAATGTTATAGTCGAAAAAAATGTCTGGGGCCACGGATATAATATTTATTTGTTTTTTTTAAATTTATCTATATATTTCACGGACCTAGATCCGATTTTAAATGATATGCAGTAATTCTTAAACTAAAATTCAAGTCGACTAACATAAAGTGCGTGTTAATTATATAACAAGAACAGTACGAAAAACAATAATAATGTCTGAACGGTAAAATTTTGTCGACTAGCCGTTAAGACGTTAGGCGATTGGAAAAATATTTTATGTATATATTGAATTTAATATAGTTTTACGACAGAGTCGTATTTTTCGTCGGCTCAGACAACCGGCCGGGTTATTCCGGAAAAATGTTTTATTGGTTTTTTTTTTTTTTCATTTCCGAGCGTATAACATGTTAAGATAAAACAACAACTAAAACAATAAACACGCTGCGGTCTCGTCGGTCGCGCCGTACGTTTAAAACACGTGCGTAGGATTTAGTTTGAATTTCGTAAATTGCCAATTGCCACGGTACAATTGTTTCGACGACAAACCACGAACGGTTTTAACGCTGAAATTCACTGAAATATTGAAGAAAAATAAATTCTCCGTCAATTTACGGCGTTTGTTGTTTACCGTCTATCGATGGCTGCCCCCTTGATGTTCACTTGTACATTTCAAACCCGCGTGCGTCTTAAATTTTCCAAAACGTACGTCCCGAAAATACACTTATAGATTGATACTTTACGCGATAATGACGAGCGTGTTTGCCTTATATATATAATTATTTCGCGGGGTTAGGTACATTGTTAAATAAATAATCTAAAAAATAAACGTTTTATACGGAGCGTATTGCGTTTAAAACCATTAAATAAATAAATAATAATACCGGCCGTACGAATAAATGGACGGCTCTAGGAGAGAAAAAAAAAATCGGTTATGCGCTATAGAGAGAGGTCGTGGCGGTATTAGGTCGGCGAAATAAATAAGAAATTATGGTACGTGACTACGTGAGCAAACTCTCTCGACTCTTGGTGCAGTATTTTCGATTATTATTTTGCACGGCGGATTCCTTATTACGATACTATTATCGTCCCGTACACGGCATTTGACAATTTAAATTACCGAGTTACGACTAATGGGAGAGAGGCGCATTTTCGCCACCCTATTATTATTTCCGTTAACGCGAAACCGACAGCTTTACGGCCCCGGTACGGTGCGAGTGGGACGCGATAGGAATTTCGACATATTCGCGTGTGGGGAGGCAGGGCAAAAACTATGATAATTCGCCAACTCGAAAATATTCGAACAAGTTCGCGAAACGTAATCATCGTCGAGTTAAATATCACGAGCAATAATCGTAGGTAATTCGTTCGTAAACGCGTTTACGAAAAACATACAAATAATACGATAGCCTTCGAAAAAACGTTTCATTATTTTCGGCACTGATGATTTTTTATTCTGTTTTTTTTTTTTTTTTTGGAAAAAATAATCCCTCTAAAGTGTAAATGTAATGTTTCGTTTTTTTGGTTTATCTAATCCAGAGGTCGATAAATCATTTCGAACATCATTTCACTGTTCCGGAATACGTTTTTACCAGACAAATAGCAATAGTAATAAACAGGATAAAAACCCATTTAAAACATTATTATAGTTTCTACGGTCTACTCGTGTATAATCGAAAAAATTTATTTGAAAATATTAGATAGGAAGTTGGAGAAAATTATAATTCTACAACGGGAACGTACACGCCTTGCTTGTGTAAATCATTCCTAGCATCCCTAATTCGGAAATGTAATCCCGTCTATAATTATTTTGAGAAAATAATAAAAACAAAATAAAAACGTAAAATGCGAAGGCGAAAAATACACACGAGATATACTTACAATCAGAGTGAAACATTGGTTTTTAAGTATAATTATTATTTCTTAATCGTCCGGCTTTAGAATTTAATTTATCCACACACTTGTAACGAATCCATAAATGGATTTGCAAGCGTTATTATTTAAATACAATTCGACAGAGTAATTAAATTCAGGATATTATTATTATTATAAAATCTATTAAACACGTGGACTAAAGGCCTGTCCGCCTGCCAATAAAATACGTCGTGTTTCGTTTTCAAAACCATAAACGAAATCGTGTAATTTCCGACGTTATTGAAAACGGTCTACAACTACGTAGTGTAGTTTCCGACGACGGCGGCGACGTATGGAAATCGGTCGCGTTTCATTGTAACCCGGATTTTCCTATCGGGTAAATCGCGAAAATGTAAATATCGCCCGATATTTACTTGACGGTTCTGTTTTAGGTTGGCCGGCGTAAAACGGGCGCCAATCGGATTTTCAATTTATCCGCAACAAATAAATCGAAACGATATAAACGGGCGTTGATCGTCAATCGGCAAAATCGTCTGATTATTATTAATTGCCGAGCAGACTCGTGCGCATCGGGTCCGCCATGTGTTCGTCTCAACGATCGCTGGGAATTGAAACCCGGTAGGAAACGGGATTTTGTTTTTTTTGTCCTTTGCGATTCGGTGGAAAATCATCGTACAGACGCGAAAACTCGAATTATCGTTGGCAATTATTAGACGTGTTGCAATTATCAAATTATTCTTACGGGTTTTCGGGTATTATATTATTATTTTTTTTTTTTTTCGCAATTTTTCGTTGAAAACAATTTTTCTATTTTATTTATATCAGTGTTGAAGTTGTGAAATTTATGTTAAAACTATTAAAAAAAAAAAAAAAAACCCACGGACGATTGTAATCCATTCGTATACAATTAAATCGCCCTGTATTTTACAAACTACCGTTTCAACTTCCTGACTACAACAGTGGCCCCACACGCGGTCCGATGTACGTCGGCTGTAATTGTAATTAATTTGTTTCCGAATTTATCGAAACTATACGCAAAATAAACGCGTCGTTGTTAATGTGTACCTATGACACTAGTCTATGACGTGTTTACATATTTATTTTTTTTTTTTTTTAACATCGTATATGACTAAAAATATAATAAATAAATTCCGAGTTTATGAAATATTATAATTCATTTTTCAGCGAATCGCGATAAAAATCGATATCATTTTTTATTTTATTATTTCCTGAAATATTATGTGCAAGACAGAAATATAATAGTTCGAAATCAATCGTTCCGGGTTGCCGATAATGAATCCGTTTATTTTTTTATTAGAAAAACTCACAATCTGTATTTACAAAAAAAAAAAATAAATAAATAAAATGCGGTTGCTTGATGAGGGAGGCTATATCCAGTGATAGAACCCTGCGGAACGCGAAATTTAAATTGGTTTAATAGATCTCGACACCAGGCGTCTTTTGGGACGGCTTGCGGGGTTTTCGGGGAGTGTAATTGAAGATAAACGGTGGACGAGAGGATTTGGATGGTACTGTAGTTTTGTATGAAATTCGGTATAGTATTTTTTTGGCTAGCTGGTCAACAGTATCAAATCGCGGGTCTTTGTGTACCGCTTTGTCTGTTACGTGCCAAAGGGGCCTGTAGGCTACGAGACGTAAAACTATCGATTGGAAAGCTTGGATGGTGCGAGTTTTAGATGGTTTCGCACAGATTTGAACGCCATAAGCCCATATAGGCCTTAGTAAGGATTTGATGATGAATCCTAAAATCTACACGTTCGACTAATTACCGCGGGACGGTCCACAAGTACGGCGTCCCGTTGTTAATTCCCGCGAGAATTTCAACATTAAAAAAAATCAATTTTGTCTTCTCTTTTTTTTTTTTTTTTTTTTTTACAATTATATTAACGCTATTTGCTGAATTTTATCATCCGGTATAATAATCACCGGAAATACGATGTGGAAAAAATGACAAATTTCCATTATTAAAATTTCTATTCGAGTACAATGGAATTGACGACGAACTGCGGATGATAATAAATCAATACCTATTCCGCATTTTACGTAATTTTCGTCTTGGTCGTGTTTAGGGTCGACTGAAAGTACCCCAATGACGTCAACCGCGCAGCCCACGACCGTTTTGTATGATTATTATTACGACCGATATACGTCGATTATGATTACAGTCGAGTTGTTCATAAACCGTCAACGACGTTTATGATAAATTAATTTTACTTCTATTTGGCCCTATTCAATTAACTGGTAGAAAACACAAAAGTATTTCTCTGTGTCTTGAGAAACATCGTCCCGCGGTTCTAATTCTATTGATATTATCGTATTTGTTAGTAATGTCGTGTAAAAAAAAAAAAAAAAACTCGTAATCTTCGAACGTATATATTGCTCATAAGTAGGCCGCGCATTTAAATGCTCTGCAAAACAAAACCAAATAAAAATCTGCCTTAGAAAAATAAATAAATACAATTTTATGCACTTGCCATAAACAACAACGAAATATGTCCAAAAAATTATTTTAAACTTATTTTATACATTTTTAATTATTAATAATTTAATTTAATTATGCTTCTATTGCAGTGGTTTCCAACCTCTTCTATTCTACGGCCCACTTGTAGATTTTCGAATATCTCGCACCCCCCTTCCTATAAATTGAAAAAAATCGATCCCCTTTTTTTTTGCGTACTTAACAAATAAACTATACGATATTCGGAATGTCTACTTTTTTTTTTTTTTTATTGATAATTAATAATTATAAAATAAAAATAATAAAACGTAACAATCGTTCAAGATAAAATATTAGTAATAAATTAGTATAAAATATTAATAAAAGTAAGCAAAAAATGATTGAGTAACACGCTGCGGCCAAACACTTATAAACACTTTATCGGTTATCCGTTACTGACACCCGATAATGGACAAAGGAGTACCGGTTAATTAATATTTTTTCTCTGCGTTCTAAAATAAAAATAATGTACTCAATAAAAATTTTATTTCGTAATAACTGCTTGCGCCTCCCCAGCAATGCGTTAGCGCCCCCCCACCCCCCAGTTTGGGAACCAGTGTTCTATTGCCCTGAAAATTGTTTCCAACAAAATTAATATACAATTTAGGTTTCCATTCATTATATTTTTATCTTGTGTTTCATTATGGCACTGGATAATCAGACGGTGTTTGATATTTTCATATATAGAAATCTTCGACGGTTATCGGCCAGTGTTGTTCCGTGTCTTGAGAAACTCCGTCCCGCGTCTACTCAAGTCATAGGTGCAAACTTCATACGAGCCATATCGTCAGCGGTTAGTTCTTCAGATATTAGATTATCTCGAGAAGTTGCGAAATATTAGAAATATTTTTCATTGTTTTAAATCCATATTGTTTTTTTTTTTTTTTCCAATTACGGCAACAATTTTTTTTTAAACGGATTTTCCGAATACTACTGCATTTATCTGCTCCGATTTCATTTTGCACTTGAGCAGTAACATTAATTGCGCCAGCTAATGATAATCCAGATGTTTCCAATGTAGTAATATAATTTGGTAAATTTCCATAATTTAAAGATTTAAATAAATGACAAGTTCAATTCCAAATTAGTATCGTTAATCAGTTGTTGTGCGTTTTCAAATGAATTTATTTTCTTCTTTTTTTTAAGGAGGAAATCAAAATAAATTTGATCTAATTTTTCGATAACACTATGAAGTATGTAAAAATAAAATAAATATGCCTTAAAAACAATGTCATTTTAATGTCAAAAAATGCTCTAATAATAAAAATAAAGTTCTAAAAATGTAAAATTAAAGTTTCATTTTTTTTTTTTTTTTTTTTTTAAATTCTTTGATATATGACAACTAATTTTGTGCTCGGAAAGCATTGTTTTAAGACATTCAGAATAAAATGGAATTTGCATTGAAATCCACACCCTACTTATAAGTTATAATACGTTCAATTAAGCCATAGAATGACGTTGTTCGTGTGTGTGACTGGTTTTTTATTTTATATTACAAGTGCAAATGAGACTTCAAACCGATTAGAAGCCCCGCTCCTGGATTAATCGGTTGAAAATTTAAAATGTCCACTAATTTACACGAAAGAAACCACACAGTTTACGGTTTTAGGTACAAAAACGAAATATTTATACCCTAATTGTTTTCTATTCACCGACGAAAATAATGCCGTGTTCTTTTAACATTTTGTCGATAAATTAAAATTGTACAAAATAAGTAATATTCGTAATTACGACTTTTTTAATGTTAGTGTTAAAAAATCATATTCACACGTAAACGTTTTTAATAAAATGTATATGACGTTTAATGCATTGTTAATTTCCGTTATTTTTATATAAAAAAAAGTAAACTAAATGAAAAATTTGAATTTTCTTCTTTTTTTTTTTTAAATTAAGATGATAAAACACCTGCAAATAACTATAAACGAATCATTTTATTAATGTCTCTGGAACCTTGGTTGTTGATTTTTCCTAAAGTATTTTTGTTTTTTTTTTTTATTGCGATTTTAGTTATACACCCCCCCCCCACCAAAAAAAAAAAAAAACCTTATAAATTTGAAGCCCCCGCCGGGGTTACGAAGACGAAATAAAACGCCAACATAACGGTGCGGTTTTAATGCAAAATAAATTTTAAATAGAAAGTAGAATTAAAGTTACACAAAAACACGAGATCTTTACACGATATTAATCAATATTTTCAACATTGAACACGGCGATTTTTCCGATCATCTTTTCAACCTACGCCTTTGTCCCGCTTAAGTGATGTTTACGTGTACATAGGCGTACAGTTATTGTCATTGTATTTTTTTTTTTTTCGTCTTTCTTTATCCGAAATTGGATAATTTTCGATTATTATCGACGGTTGTGTTAAACAGAAATTATAAATCGTTTTTTTTTTTTTTTGTATTTTTTTTTTTTACGAAATTAAATTTATCCGTACAAGAGCGTATATAATTATATCAATAAATACATATATATATATATATATTGAGAATTACGGAATTCGGGCCAACGTCGACAATGCGTGTAATTCTGAAGTGTTCGCATTCGAGTAGGTTAACCCAGAGTGGCGCACACTCCTGGATATTGCGCCTCCCGTGCACAGTGTCCCTCGAAATTTCTCGTACACGTTTTTTTTTTTTTCAGACGGTTAATCGAATTGCCCCGCGAAACGGGCGATGATTTACCCCCTCAACAGTACTCGTCGAAATGCCTTGAATCGATCGAAAAGCCAAACAAATCATTATTGAAATAAGCCAATAGTAATGGTAATGCAGAGCGTTTCTTTATATATCGCGGTCCGGCCGTTTTCTCGGAGTGTCTAACATAAATGCGATTTCGATTTCTGTTGTTTTGTTCTATTTCACTCCGACCGTTGTGGAATCCGCTGAGTTTTGTCTTAAGCCTATTTTCAAACGATCCCCGTTTACTCGTTACACCTTAAATGCACTCGTTTGCCGTTTAGGTTTTCAGCGATTTAATTTTTTAATAATTTCTCTTCCTATTGGCGAAGTTCAATGTTCAATCGTGTTTTGTTTAAGATTTTCGTCAAAATTTACACTTAACAACACAATACTATTACGCATTGTCCTAAAATTGTTTCTTTTGCAACAATTAAGTATAAAATTTATGATGAACCTTGTGTCATATTTTCCTGTATTTCTGTTGGGCCAAGAAATTGTTTTTCGCATTATTCGGAAAATAATAGGCATGCTAGTACGCGAAATGACGTAAATTTTACTTTTTTTTTTTTTTTTTTTTTAATCAAAATTTGCACTTTAAACGAAAAAACCCTACAATGTACGCTCAAACTATTCTTTCTTTTTTGATACTATTTACAACAGAATGAATGTCGGGTAAACATTCAAATTGTATCCAAATTAAACTAAACGAAAGTCCAACAAATTTAGAAAACTTAAAAATGCCTGTAAATATTTTTAAAAAATGGCCGGAATGTTTTGGAAATTTGTCTACCATTAGAAAGATTGAACATTATGTATTTTGTGATCGTTTCATGTGTTCATGATTATCTCTAACCGAGTTACAATAATAAGAAAAATATCTTGTGCATTTTCCTCGGTTTTTCCCAAATATTTGGAAAACTACAAAGAAAATCAAAAAAATGACCTCCCTCAATGCGCCAACTAAATCCGAAATGCTTTCAGTAAAATTGTTACACTTGAAAATCGGAGCGCGATGTCCGGTTGAAACGTGGCCCACAGACGGAAAAAATAAAACTTTTAAATTAAAAAAAAAAAAAAACGCATTATAGTGACACCAATACATTATTCGCTTTGCTCGGAATCTAAAATGAAAACGATTACATTTTTAATTATAAATAAACGATGTATTTAATAAAATATTAAAATTTACATTTTTTAAATATCCAAAGGTTTAATTTATGCCTGGGTAGTATAACTAATAGAATAATGATATTAAAACGTTAACATTTTTTTTTTTTTTTTTTTTTTCATTTTTTATATACATATTTATAATATTGCCAATTTGTTTAATTTGATTTTACAGCGCTGCATTTAGACGAAATTTCAGTGTAAAATTATAATTATACTTTTTTTCCAATATTATACCATGTAGGTCTAATATAATTATATTATATTTGTACGTCACGGCGTAAAAATTAAAATATATTCGTTTAAACAAATAGGCTTTTTTTTTTTTTTTTACGTTTAGAATTATTACATTACTAGAGATTATATGAGATTTTTACAGCTTAATTACAGTTTTTTTTTTTATTTTTATCTAAGACTATTTGTTTGGAAAATTTGAAATAAATTGATTGTGTTGAGGACTTCTGCTGGCGATGTTGGATTCCTGACGAGACGTAAACGGAGTTTTGCACATTATGTCGCACCGTTTTTTGGTTATCGAATAGAAGAAGTGGACAACAACAAGACGGTAGTGATCGCCTGTGGTTCTGCTCATAACTATTTGATGTCTCCTATCCAGGATATGTCCGCTAACATACTGTTTTTATAACGTTCCTCGGCTCGTTGTTGTCCGGAATAGAGAGTCTCAGCAGTCTTGCCGTGTAAACTGACCACAACGTGGTTTTTCACAACTGAATCAGTCTTCGGTTGACCGCCGACAGTTTTTGAAACGTTTTAAACACTCCAAAGACACCGAACCACTTGACGAATCGTCCCCGAATGCGGTTTTTATCGTTTCCGTTGCATAATTTTTACCGAGTTTCGAGTCAAAACTACTCGATGCACACGCGGTCGTGCGTTAATTTCGGACGTGTCGAAAACGGCGAACGAAAAAAAAAAAACCCACTGGATTTAACCACGTGTAATATTAAACTGAGATTTGATAGCGACTTCGTGTTTTATTTAAAATATTCACTATTTCGCGGGGAATACGTCTGTTTAAAATTTGAAACGTTATCGTGTGTAGATTAGCCGTAATAACATTTGTCCTGGTTTTTTTTTTTTTTTTGAACAGACCTCGTATATAAATAAATAATTAATTATTAATCCGCTATGGTTTCAATTGGTTCAGATAAATAAATAAATAAATAGTTATAAAAGTGCATTGTATTGACTTTTTTAATATTGCCATTTTAACATTAAAACATTATAACATTTTTCACAATAATAATATTTTTTTCGATTCTAATTCGTGCTTACATATATTTTTTTTTTTTCACCATATAGTGTACTTAATGGAATAAACTAAAAATGTCGAGCATTAAGTAATTATCACAAATCGATATCCAAATTTCGTTAAAAATAGTAAAAACCACGGGATATCGCATACTATATTCCGAATATAACATTTTTTTTTTTTTTTTTTGGCTCCGTAAAAATATTCGATAATTTGCAACGAAAAAAAAAAACCAGACCATTGTGATTCAGTTAATTGCAAATGAATACAATTTTCAATTTTTAACCATCAACAAATGTTTAAACGTACTTCGGTAAAAATCGTTGAGCGTTAAACAATGATTTACCGTTGCGTACAGACTACGGATATAAATTAAATTCCACTATATTCTTTTTGTAATGTAAAAACTACTAGGGTTTGTATTCTAATATCTCTTTGGTATTTATAAATTAAAATTTTAGAAAGTATGTTTAATGTAATTAGAACGTCTACTTTTTTTCTTTTTTTTTTTACGTATATACAAGTAAAATTATTTATTATTATTATTATTATTTATTTATTGGTTTTTACTAGACTGAATAAAAATGAGAAAACGCGATTGTCTCGTATACGCAAATCGAATATATTGCACCAATCCTTTCGAAAAAAAAAAAAAAATTCTATTACACCGTCTGTTTTTTTTTTTTTTTTTTTTTTCACCCGTTCGACGGGAGCGAGTCTTCTCTTCGTTAAAATATATTAAAATGTTAATGCGAAAACGGCCGCGACGGGTGGCAGACGATAAAATGGAACTCGCACGATTTTCCGTCGCGTATTCTTACGCAAAGTGTATACAGGGTGACGGTTTCGCCGCGGTCCGGCGATTTTCTACGAGGATTTCGAGTAAATTCGATTTTTGAAATTTTATTTCCCGTTAAATTATGCTATGGTACCGGAATCGTTTCACGGTTCCCGATTGACGTTTACGTATTTCTAGGCCATTTTGATTCGCGAAAACCACCAAATTACACGAATACGAGTACCGTTTATAAACGATAACAGTGTAAACTATACCCACCACCTGCTCCCATCACGGCCCTGCTCCCGAGGAGTAAGGAATATGAATTTCATATTTATGTTTAGATTTGCTTTCCAAAACTCTCACGGCCGCACGTTTTAATCGTATAATTCACAAACGGCATATCCGATGCGTGTCGACAATTTGGAGAACCGTTCGGTTCCGCATAGGTATTTAGTTCGTTGAACCCCGTATACTCACCCTGTATACCCTGCATCCATAATGTCCATATACAATTATTTTTTACGTTGAATAGCGAAAAAAAAAATATATAATAATTACTCAACACCTGCAAAGGTTACGGTCGCGTCATTGTTTTTTTTTTTTTTTTATAATGTTATAAAATCTGGTCGGCGATTGCTGGAACGGTGTGGACGGATGTGACGGGGTCGGGGCGCAATAATAGTGACTTTTCCCCGTTCAATTAATTCTTCGTGATTTTCCGTCTACCGCCTCTGAAAATTTTGATTTCGTCCAGGACTCCTGGAGGTGTAACGGAAGAGCAGTGTCCGCTTTGCTGTAAAATCGCTCCTTCCCCGTCCGTTATCGTCTTAATTTGTTGTTGTTGTTTTTTTTTTTTTTTTTTTTTTTTTTTAAGTACGTTGATTTTGAAGATTTTGCACATTATCGGCGATCGAAATTTTTAAACACCGTTAACGGAATAACGCGAAGTGGCGGCTTCTCGAAATTGTACTATCTTAGATACCGCCGATATTTTGAAATCGGCGAATATCTAATCGTTCGCTTCGAGATTTCCCATATGTATATGATTATAATTTCGTTATTGTATAGGTCGGTTACTTTTAATCTTATTGCTCGTAAATTTTTCATATTTTAACACGTCAACAATTTGTGTATAACGCATTTTTTTTTTTTTTTTTACAAAATTACAAAATTAGCAAAAATACAGCATGTTGAAATTTAATATTTACGGATGATCTCTGTTTTTAACGAATCAAGGTAGACACTTTGAGCAATCAATCGAATAAAACTTACTCTGATAATCCTGAAATCGTTAGGAATGTTTATGAAATAAATTCTAAATAAACAAATTCGTAATGTGTTAAATTTCATCATTTCCATTGCCTTCAATAACATTTTATTTTGTCGCACAAGTATAACTTAGTGAAAATACAGTAGATTACGATAGGAAATTACTAAAAAGTGTTTATTTATTTAGTCTTCTCCGGATACAAATAGAAAATTAATAATATCGGTGGTAGTTTGAATAAAAAATGATTATTTTTAACATTTCGTTAAAAACACATTGTTCGTAAATATTAAATTTCCACTTCCCGTAAATTTGTCAATTTTGCAATCAAAAAAAAAAAAAAAACATTTTTTACCAAAACTGTTTGAAAAATGTACTCCATCCGAATCTGAGGAGAAAAATTGAAGTTTCTATTTTGAAAAAAATTAAGATGTACTACGCACGCGCTAACCGAAATGGATAAAAATTTAAAATCTATCTAAAAATGTACATTTTGGTACTTCTTACCATCTTCAGAAAATCCTATTTCAATCTAAGGTTATTTAGCGATAATATTAAGTGGTACCACATATCGTGAACACACGGTATATGAGGTGTGATTAAAAAATACCCGGGTTTTTTAATTAAAACGATATTATTCTAAATATCACCTTCAGAGTGAAATCCCTGAGAAGCAATACAGCAGTGCCACCGCTTCTTTTCCACATTTGAAAACACTCCTGGTAGGCACTTAAGGGACGGACTTAAAGATCATTTTTCGTATATTGTTCCATGTCGTCAATTGTTTGAAAACGACATCATTTGAGCGTTGACTTGGGAAACAAAAAAAAATCGCATGGGACCGGGTCAGGTGAATGAGGTGGTTGTGGAACGGCTTGAGTTTGATTTTTGGCTAAAAACTGAGAAATGAGCTGTGGACCGGGGCATTGTCGTGATGTAAGCATCCAAGAACCACTTTTCCAACTTTATTTCCTAAACTTTGGTTAATATCTCTTGACAAGAACCATACGATTCATACGTCTTCTGCAACTCTCCTAATAGTCAACCGCCGGTTATTTCGAATAATTTCACCAAACACCAACAGCAGTTTCGTTCGCACAGAGGTCGAGGGTCTACCAAGTCATCTACCATTGTCTTGTTAACGGATATCCTACCTTCCATAAATCTGTTTAACCACTCAAAACACGTATAGAGCATCATCTCGAAATGCTCGCTGCAAAAATCTAAACGTTTCACTAGACGTTTTTTCTTAGTTTAAAAGAAAATACAAACGATGTTCTTCTACTGCGTCCATAATGAAATTTGCCAAACGACTAAAACACGGTTATGTAAAAATGCCAAGAAAAAAATAATATTGTTATCGGTTTTAAACCAACGTTCTAAATACCCGTCAGAAGTTACTATATCGAATACAATTATCGTTGTTTCGCAATCTTTATCGATATAAATCCAATTAAAGCAATCCGGGTATTTTTTTTTATTTTTTTATTTTTTTTTTTATCACATCTCGTATATATATACGCGTGTTAAACACAGACGGAGGATCGCTCGTTTTCACGAACACAAATCGGGGTTTCCGAAAACTCTAAATTTCAAAATTTCAAACACAAATGTAGTACTTTAGCTGTGCACACGGTAACGTTGCTAATATTAAAAAAACAATCGGTATAACGACTATCAAATCGGCGTACCTGTACGCGAAATAGAATTATATAGTAATATGTTCAACGAGAAATAAAAAAAAAAACGAACATACGAGTAGACAAGTGTTTCCCAACCGCTGGTCCGCAGTCCCACAGATTTTTTCTTCGATTTCTATTACAAATTAATTATTATATTTTTTTTTTTTTTAAATAGCGAAAAAAATTACGACTTATCGAGAAACCGTATAATATTATACGGTTATCTTATCGTTGTTGCCGCTGTAGACCGATAAGTATTTTACACTTTTATAAATGTGTGGGTATCAGTGACGAAAATCACGCTAAGTAAATTATTTACTATAGTAAAGTATAATTATGTATTAGCGAAGTATAGTAATAAAATGTAAAGTAAAATAATAAAAATTAACGTTTTTCGATAAATTTCGTGTATTCTTGTTAACGAGCAACCAAACAAAAATGTATTCCTAGTTTTCGTAAAATTGATGTGGTCCGCGGACCTATAAAATATTGTCGAAGTGGTCGGTGGTGGTAAAAAAGGATGGGGAAACACTGGAGTAGACGAAGACAACGACGGTTCGAATGGAATTTGAGGTTTTTCCCTAGGTTTTTCATTATTCGTAACGCGATTACCAAATTAAAATAACGCGTTACTCCACGAAACCACTTATAAATGATAATACCGGTACACTATTAATGCGTTAATTGAAAATAAAAAAAAAATATTAATTACATTATTACCGGGTAAGTAGTAGTAGTTAGTAATTTTTTCAAATAGAAAAGTAATTACATCGGAGTAATTTGTGATTTGCGTTACGTTCTCGCCGACAAGAAGTAAGGCGGGCGGGCGGGCGGACGAGTGTAGACAAATTTTACCGCGTCGTTGAAATAAAAAGTTCACGCCGCCACCAGTGTTACGGGTAGAGTTATGGGAACGAGTAATAATAAAACATAAAAAAAAAAAAAAAAAAAAAAAAAAAAAAAATACAAATTTTAAACAAAAAATAGTTATAAATATTTTAACTCGCAAAGTAAGTTTTTTTTTGTTTTTATCAACGCGGTTTATTGTATTATGGTTGAATAGTGATAATAATTGTTCTGCGCGGCAAATGTTTTCACAGCGACGAACAGAAATATATTATTATTATTATTATTTTTTTTTTTTTTTTTTTCTATCCAAACAATTGCAACAATAACGACCGACTTATATTGTATATAAGGTATATTCGAAAGTGTTTGTTCGGAGGAGAAACAAAAACAATGCGACTTTGACACCGGAATGGTCAACAATGGTGCAATGGAAGTAACCCTCCGTAAACCCTCCGGGGACCCGAAGTCTTAAGGGGTACATTACCGAAATTATCGACGGCGTTCTATACAAATATATATATATACACAATCGTCTTGGCGAGACTTTAATATCGAAAGAATCAAAAACGCAACGTAGGTTCCAATATATATATATTTATATAAAGAGAGAAAGTGAGGGAGAAACGGTTTTCCAAATAGTAATTTTACGAGACTCCTATAAAACGACGTGATGACGTGCCACGCGCACAGCAAATACAAATGTAAATAAACGAATAAAAAGATAAATTCGTATTTATCAAAACGAATTCCCGTCTTGATGGAAACGAAAACTAAATTGCGATTTTGTGTTCGTCAGTGCTAAGAGTTCACAACAGGAACTGGAACCTTTATGATTCTTACTGTTCTGGTTCCGGTCCGGTTCTTAAAATAATAATAATAAAAAAAAAAAATCGGTTCCGGTTATTAAAAATGCGTAGTTTCAAATAGTATTGCCTATCGCTTATTAAGAATTTGCTTTTATTTTTTTGTCAATAATAAAACTACCAATAAAATAACTTTATACTAAAACAAAATGATCTGGGACGTCAATGAATTGGGAAAGTCGTATTTTCAGATGTTATATCCGATTACTGGGACGGTGGGTAAAATTGGCATAACCAAGGTCTATTTTGATAGAAAACACAACCTGTATCGAATTCAAAAAAACCTTCTAAATAATATAACTCGTAGGTATTCTCGTTGAAAAATCCAATAATCGTTGTTCGTCCCGTATGTTTGTACTATTTGTAGATAAAAATCGCCGACCGTCGTGTAATATGATTATTTCAAGTTAGGTACCATAGATAAATAAATTATAGATATAAAAGAAAATTATTCCTATTGAAACTAGACAATCGTATAATTGTATTTATTTGATTAAAACAAAATCGAATTTAAATAAAATGTTCGATTATTTCTTACAGCCGACAAGAACCGAAAATATTTGTATTTTATTTAAATGTTTCCGATCCCGGTTCCGGTTTCGTAATATATGGGTTCCAATGAACGTATAGGTTCTAAAATTTTCTTCGGGAACTGGTTCTTTCGGTTCCGGTTCCAGTCTCTGGTTTACAATAGTAATAATGGTACGCAGTTTTCGTTTAGTACATTTGTCTTCAACCGTTGGGCCGCGATAAGTGCCGTCGAGTTCATTTTAGAAATTAAAATAAAAATAAATCCATAAGATTATCAAATCATTTAAGGGTATACAAACTTTGCTGGTTTAGCGAATTGAAACGATTATTCATAGTATTAAACAGGACGATTCAATTATATCGTAGACGATTTGGCGGTATTCGTTCGTTCTTTCTAGGCGATCGGATATTAATTGTTGAACGATCGTCTTATATTTGTAAATATATATATCCCTTATCCTGTATAGGGGTGACCGGGGATACCGCGAGGCAAACGATGAGACAAGGAAACGCTGACAATTCGTTGTCGAGTTTTCGAAGCTCGTCCGTTTAATTTTATAATTTTATAACCGCATTGGTTTATAACGAAATTGGCGTGAAATATAAATATCGTCCCATTATTATTGTTAATCCCAACTTGTGCCCCGATGTCCCATACAATATAAACGCGTCGTGTTCCATCAACGAACGACTTTTGAAACGGTTGTCTTTATCGGTTTTAAATGTTCACGTACAACACAAGTGTCGGTATACACCGTTAAAGGTAAAAAAAAAAAAAAAAAATAAAAAAATTACTATAAATATCCGTAGTAAAATATAATCGCCGGCCCCGTGGCCGAATAAGGAACAAGGTGTATCGTCCTGCGTACATTATGAATAATTCATAATATTATTACCCTCTTGGATTTTCTTACAGACGGACGCCCCGCGTTTTCTCGTAATATTATAATATTACCATTTACCACCTGTAATAATATACCTCATCTCTTCGCTTTTCTCTCTCTCTCTCTCTCTCTCTCTCTCTCTCTCTCTCTCTTATCGCGGTCGTATAACGGTCATTTCGTCGCGTCGTAACAAAATTACCGTGCAATTAAATATTCAAAGAACTTTAACGACGTTAATACTTAAAGGGAGAAGCTTTGCTAAACCTCGTGTTAACGATACGGAAACGGTTGTCACAGGGGGGGGGGTAGTATCGCCGTTAAAATATTACAAATTGCGGCCATAATTCTATATGATAATAACAATAATATAGTGAAAATACGTTTGACCGAATAGGCAGGCTATTATACGAGGTCTGTTCAACAAGTACCAGGATTTTATATTTAACAATTACAAAAATCAAGTTACGTTATTATTTAAAGATATCTCCTTCAAAACACTATCCTCCGGACGATACGCAGCGGTCCCGGCAATCTTGCCATTTTTCAAAAGTCCTTTGGAACTGTTCCAAAGTTAAAGCTATGAGTTCTGTTGACGCGTTACCATTAATTTCATCTACATCTCGAAATCGTTGTCATTTAAGCGCAGATTTTAGTCTTGGGAATAGAAAAAAACCACATGGGGCCTGACCAGGAGAATAGGGAGACTATACGAAAAATAATATTCCATTATATCCCTGGGCCTGATGAGTAGCCGCTAATATTACGATATCTGGTTCGATGTCGGTTAATGTTAAACGCAGATCACTTTTATTGGGAACCGATTTTTTTACTTCATCAAAAGCCGAAACAGCGCCCAACGCCCCCTATAAACTTACCATCTCTTCGAGGGACCAGAATGCCCCCTAAGGCGTGGTACCGTCCGCGTTAAGAACCTCTACTCTTTGGCTAAGGCCCACAGAAATATTTAAGTAACCATAGCCATATCATAGTTGTATAACCCACAGATGTACATCGTGACGGTTGGGGGGGGACATTGTTTTTTCATTAACATTATGCGTGCCTTTAAAAATAATCCACTTGAGGTTTTATGCATTTTAATGTCATCGGTGTACTTGAAACGGATCTCGTCGGGGCAGTATAGGATTACGGGACGAATACACGGCGGTAATGTGGTTAAATTAAATTGAAAAAAAAAAATCGGGGGAGGTTACGGAAAATTAAAAATAACAGGTACAACCGGCCCGTGCGTGCCGGACGTATTTACTGAACAAATCAAGGGCGGGGTGAACAACTCGAGACTATTGTTCAAATAAAAAAAAAAAAAAAAAATATCGGTCACCACAATGCAAAACGCATATACGTACGTATAGACGTGACTACCAAGTTTTTAAAAGCAATGGCGCCATCGCGAACCGTCCGCCAAGTCTTCGTCTGGCCGGATTCCCGGTTCCCCGCCCGGATACGTACGGTAAGATGCCCGTCACCCATCCACCCCCCCGATTGTATATGGTCTTCTATATTTTGTCGTTATATTTTCATAAACCGGCCAAAACGGTCTCGGACACGTCGTTGTCCGTACGATATTTTTTCGGTTTCACCATTATTGTATTACACGTCACGTTGACCCGCCGTGGCGAAAACCGGGCTATAATAAATTGACATGACTTTCTTGATCAAAGAAGTAACCCAGCGACTACACTTTATCGTTTTAATGTTATGTTAAATATATTATTATTATTTTTTTTTTTGAGATCAAGAGTTTAGGTCACGGCACCATCTTCTCTTAAGTCTCCTTTGGGGATTCCCAGGGATTGTTTGTGCGTTAAGTGCTGCGATTAGTGGATTGGGGTGGTTCTCTAGTCGTAACCGATAACGTTTGTGTATAATTGACGACATTTCTGAAATAGTTTTAATATTTAGGTCAGTGTGGAGTGTGTGATTGGATACATAAAAGGTATAAAGGGCCTTGGTTATCATGCGTAAGGTAATCGATTGAAATCTTTGTGGTATTATGTTTAAATTTGATGGTTTAGCCGCACCCCAAAAGCCTATATGATCAAAAAAACAAAAATAACGAAAAATAAACGATATACCGCGGCGAACAAAAGAATTGCACGGGACTTATTATTGGAGACGTTTTACGGTTTATCTGGGGGGGTTTAAAACTATACGTCGAGCCGTCGACGTACGATTACGGTATTATTTCATCCAGGACCGTCTACCCGGTAGATATCAAACGGAACCGTCTGGGCTCCTGTAAAAAAACTGCACGACAAAGGATCCGGCAAAAAGGAAATTTCATCCGTCCCCGTACACTAATAATAATATCGTACGGAAATAGTGGCGGGCCGTCGGTGCCCGTGGATTGTCGACTTCCGTTCGGTGTTCGAGTCCGAGTGAAAACACGTCGACCACGGTGAACGTTATGCGGGAATATTGAATTCGCCACCAAAACTCGGACGGCCCGAGTATTTTTACCAATTAAATTTACTACCGAATTGGCTCTCTCGGCATATATCTCATAAACACGTTGGCCCATAAAAATTGTTCAAACCGATAATTTTATTCGTATAGCAAAATAATTCGAAAATCATTTATTATCACGAATATAAACTAGTTAAATTATAAATAATAAAGTCGAATTAAATTTATAATATAAATAAGTGCGTAAATAATATTATTCAGTAGGCTTACATTTTTTAGCCAGTGATTGTGTAATTGTGTACATTAAAATCTGGATATTACCACATTGTCATATTTTCGAATTTTATTATATATATACATCAAAACAAATTTTTATCTTAAATATTTTTTTTTTTTTTTTTTTTTTCCCCGAGTAGTTTTTCTTTATTAGAACTTCTTATAATAATTTGAGTATCAGCTTGAACACCAAAAAAAAATACATCTAATAAATTGTAAATATTCGGGTGCGGCGAATAAAATTGGGAATCAGACGATAAATAATAATTTTTCAATTTTTACATTTGGAGAACCACTTGTTAAAAATATTATTGGGAGACAGTTATTCAATGATCGCCACGTAATGATGTCCGGCGAATTTTTATCACGTAATATTTTAACCCGTACGTGGAACAGAAAAATCGATAAAATATTGTTGTTGTTTTTTTTTTTTTTTTTCAAAAATAGACCTGGAAGGGCATCGTAAGTGGGAAATATGATGGACGGACGGACGGATTGGAGTATCCGGAGGCGATTTAGTATTTTTTTTTTTTTTTTTTTTCATCACAACTTTCGGTAAAATAATGAAAAAACAACAAAATAAAAATCGTGAAAAATTAATATGATCACATTTTTATTCCCTTACTATTTGCTCGTATATTATTATTATTATTATTATTATTATTATTTCTGTAATGTTATGTTAATTTTCTCGTCGAATATTAATATTAAAAATTATTATAATGGGTACTCGGGAAAATAAAAATTTACATAATAACACTGTTATTTAAGTTATTCGGTGGCCGTTTCTTTATTTCTTTTTTATAAAATTGGTCATATTATATATAAAGAATGATACACGTATACACTTGTAATACATATTATTTAAATATCTCTGAAATATTCGGAGACTTATTGTATATAACTAATTTTGTAAAAACTTCTTTTTTTTTTTTTTTTTTTTTGAAATAAGAAGATCGTAAAGATCGAATAATATAACGTGTGTTTTTTTTTTTATGTATTCATTCGATTGTTACGCAATTTTTATGATCGACGATACCACCGTTCGTTTATATTGATATTCGTCTACACCGGCGCGTTTACGGAACACACCCCTATTAATGCGTTTTACTCTTTAAAATCAAAACCAAACAAAGACAGACTCGTCGATAATGCCTTTTTACAACGGCGTATATACGTAAACATAATAGAAGTTTTTTTTGTTCATGTGTTGGCGACCGTAGACCGGTAAGGGGGCACTCGTTACGCATAAAACAATTCGACCCGTACAGTGATTTAATTTTAGAGATTTTACAGTTATTTCGACGCTTTAGATTCTACAATACTGCGATATTATCCACGGACTGGTCGCTTTTTATATACGAAAAACGTACAGAGGCCCAAAGGTTTCTCAGACGAGTATTCGTTCAGACGCTGTTACAGTTAAAAACCGAGCTTGAAGTAATTATGAACGAAAACCGATAATAAAATAACATTTTATTTATTTATTTTTTTTTTAAAAACACGGAGGATCATTCCCCTACCGTGATATGGCCCGTATATGGCTGTTATGTAAAATAAGAGAAAGTAATACATATATATATATATATATCATTGGATAACAACTATTTTACACAATGAACCCGTGAGTTGTTTTTTCGAAAGGATTTAGACTTTAAGTTTTAACCAGGTGGGAATAAAATTTAAAAACGTATAACAAGTGCTAAGGCCCCCTAGCCATCCTTTACTTGTTACGCGAATGCAAATTACGCTCCTGTTGATAAAACCGCTTAAAATGTCCAATCACAGTGTATACCGTATATAAATGGATAGGTAAACAATTTTTTAGTTTTTTTTTTATAAAGCTAGTGCATACAGGGCGATTTGTTCATATCATGCCGTTTTTATGGTTAAAATGATAAAATATTAATGGATTAATTCATTCAAATATTCCGGTTTTTTTTTCGGAATATTTATATTATTCATAGATAGACGAAACGTTTTGGCATTACGATTCCGTACCGATTCGGTAAACCGGGTCGGTTTTACTACTATCGGTTTACGTACGAAAATGAGTACAACGAACGCAAAGCCGGATAGTATATAAGCGTTGCAGACCAAATATTTTGCTGTTTTTTTTTTTTTTTTCCCACTTCTTTATCTAAACCCTTCGTGATTATCACTGGCTGGGTTTTACGTGCACACTTTAGACGCTAACTTCCTGCGAGCGGTATCAGGTTTGAACGCAGCGTTGTCGTTATGCAGTATATTATAACTATGAAGGTTTATAACAATGATACGCGGGTATATACGCGTTATTATTATACGAGTATAACGCTGTATTATGGCGATATTTCAGCAGAGAAATAAATTTAATATACGCGAGAAAAGTTTAAAACGAACGTTTAACTCTCTCGGCTGTTCATTATGGAATAATAATTTAAGATTCCTACCTATACTTTCATCCGTTTCAAAGGTTCTGCGTTGGTACGTACGTTCATTTCCCCGGAGAACGAATGAATAAAATCACTTTTTTTTTCAGAGATATACCCTTGTAATAGGCCCGGCGGAGCAGATGCATCCCATACGTCTTCATTCTTCAAACCCTTATCCGTCAATCCGCTGATAAAAATCTTTCGCCCGGGCATTATATATTATTAATACTTTTATATTTTCGCGGCGAAGGCGCCTTATTCACCGAATAAAATATACGGAGGGCGAAGTCTCACAATCGTTATAGCTCCTGTGGCGACGAACATCTCAAAATATGTACAGACGGATTTTAAAAATAATATTCCACGTCGATACATAGGGGTACGGCGTATGCTCGTACATTAGATAATAAATATAATAAAACCACGGCAAAAACTTCTATGTTCTCTAATAAGTCGTCGCATATTTTAACGTTAGAAGACAAAAAAAAATCCCTTCACGTTCCAGAGTTAATTTAACTCTGTAATGTAAAAATAGTATATTTTTTTCCACACACGCGTACTATTCTTATAGTTGTGTTTTTACATCTTGTTTTATCCGTTGTTCCGTCCGGGATTCTATACGATATTTTATTATAAACAACAATACGGATTAAATGGATACATTCGAATGAAACAATTTCCAATTTCATCAGTTATGGACAAACTAAAATATCTTGTGAACTTAGTTATCTGATTATCAGATAACAATTTAATTTATATGAATATGATAATCAGTTTTGTCTAGATAACCTGTTTAGATAAAATCGCCTACATAACGCACAATGGTTTTACTTTTTGTATTACTAATTTGTATTTTATCCTACTCAAATTAATTGCAACGTAAAACCGTTCAAACATGATACTGTTCGCAGGAAGTTAGCGTCTAAAGTGTACACCTAAAACCTAGCCAGTGAAAATCACGTAGGGTTTAGATAGAGAAGTGAAAAGAAAAACCAACAACAAATTTGGTCTGCAATGCTTATATACCATCCGGCTTTGCATTCGTTGGCACCTCGTTGTACTCGTTTCCGTACGGAATCGTATCGGTTTAATAGAAAAGTAAAACCGACCCGGTTTACCGAATCGGTACGGAATCGTAATGCCAAAACGTTTCGTCTATCTATGAATAATATAAATATTCCGAAAAAAAAAACCGGAATATTTGAATGAATTAATCCATTAATATTTTATCATTTTAACCATAAAAACGGCATGATATGAACAAACCGCCCTATATGCACTATCTTTGTAAAAAAAAAAAAAAAAACTAAAAAATTGTTTACCTATCCATTTATATACGGTACACACTGTGATTGAACATTTTAAGCGGTTTTATCAACAGGAGCGTAATTTGCATTCGCGTAACAAGTAAAGGATGGCTAGGGGGCCTTAGCACTTATTATACGTTTTTAAATTTTATTCCCACCTGGTTAAAACTTAAAGTCCAACTCTTGCGAAAAAACAACTCACGGGTTCATCGTGTAAAATAGTTGTTATCCAATGATATATATATATATATATATATATATATGTATTACTTTCTCTTATTTTACATAACAGCCATGTACGGGCCACATCACGGTAGGGGAATGATCCCCCGTGTTTTTTTAAAAAAAATAAATAAATAAAAAAAATGTTATTTTATTATCGGTTTTCGTTCATAATTACTTCAAGCTCCGGTTTTAACTGTAACAGCGTCTGAACGAATACTCGTCTGAGAAACCTTTGGGCCTCTGTACGTTTCTCGTATATAAAAAGCGACCAGTCCGTGGATAATATCGCACTATTGTAGAATCTAAAGCGTCGAAATAACTGTAAAATCTTTAAAATTAAATCACTGTACGGGTCAAATTTGTTTTATGCGTAACGAGTGCAAAAAACAACTCACGGGTTCATTGTGTAAAATAGTTAGTATTCAACGATTAAATATATATTAAACTCTGGTTTTCTAGGACTCTAGCCCATGTAACTACTAATAGATTCCAGTTACGACCACGGTCGTTTTCGATATACTTCAGGATATGCGGACCAAAATGTTTACTTGTATCGATAATTCACAAAGAAAAAAATATCGTTATTTCCATACCGGTAGATCCGGAAACGTATAAACAAACGAGACATTGTCTATTACCAATTATTTGGTTTATTGTGTTTAGGTAATTACGAATTAGTTAAAATATTCGTATTATCCCGTCCCTCTCGTGTCCTCTGCTGCCACCTGTACATATCGGACTGATTAATATTATAAAAATTCGGCCAGTTATTAATTTGTAGTTCTAAAATCGTTTTTTCTTCTCATTATTATCATTGTTCGCCGCGTTCATACGCCCATCGCGTTATGTGCGCATTCGATTATTCGTAAAATTATATTTTAACATTTTTACGGTGTCCCATCATTATGACAATTATTTACTTTTTATACAATGACGACGCGGCATATTTAAATTAGGTTAAAAATTTCAATTACGAATTATAGTTTATCTACATTATAACGTTCCTACTTTTTTTACGTTGGCGATAAGGAACATTAACCATAACTCCTATACGATTAATTTTGTTATCAAACTAATTCAAATAATGTTTTTAATCGTTCGTAAAGAACTCATTTATTCTGAATTAATTAATTTTCCATTACGTTAATACAATCATTTACAGTTTAGGCGTTATTGAATGCACTTAACATTAGCCGTTCTCCAGCTCGTTGCACGTTTTACTGTAGAAAACGAATTATATCGCAAATATAATATACACGAAATATTCTATTCCATTTAAGCGTTTTTCGCCCGTCTATGTTGACAGGGCCACGTCTTTGGTCGAAAAATCCTACAGCGGACACGAACGAAATATTACCAATCTGTTGTAAAATAAAAATTCGATTTAGATAATATTAATATTTTTTTTTTTTTTTTTTTTTGACGACTACGTTTACTGCCAATCCGATAAAATTGTCAAGCTATAAATTAAATCGGGTATTTTTATTTATTTTTTTTCTTATTATTATTTTTTATTTATTTATTTATTTTTTTTTTTTGTCCCCGAACGATAATACATATATATATATATATTCGTGACATGAAAAATATTTTATTGTCAATAAATTGATATTTTCGAAATAATATTATGTTTAACTCTGCGGAAATTCAAGACGAATATTATTGTATACATGTATAAGAGTAGGTACGACGTATACACGGGCGCCCTGTCACCGGCAACTGGCACGCCGCGCCGCCGCCGCCGCCGCCGTCGTCGTCGTGACCCGTGACGCAGGAGTCGTTCTCCCCTAAAATCCATTCGTCGACAGAATGGAAATCTTTAAGCACCGCCTGTGCCAGACATATTTATAAAAATCCGGTCGGGGCCAAACACCTCGGGGGCCACTGCCGCCGACTGTCGTCCAAATGGAAATGATTGCGGCACGGACGCCGCCGCCGAGTAAAGCCGACCGAGGATTCGGCAATGATCGATACGGTAATTAATTACCGGAGACCGTCTTGGCCATCGACGACGGGCACGGCTGCCTATATCGGTGTACAAGAAATACGCTTCCCGTCGCCAAATACGGAACGATACGGCCAGATATGATATACGAATATACTCGCGTCCGGGTACACGAGACGGAGGAATCCGTTCGAACGATACGTATACGAATTATTATCAATGCGGATCCGGAATACCGTTAAAATCATACCCCGATATATGTTTAGGCAATAAATTAACAATTTACGAATGATCGATTTCGACGATCCGTCGTGGATTTATGCAATTTTCGTTATGTGTTGCCGTTTCGATGGGCCGGTCGTTGCTAAGTGATCGCCCTATAGGGCGGATTTTAACTAAATTTTTGAAGAAAAAATTTAAAAAAAAAAAAAGTTAAAATGTTCGCATTTACTTTTATATTATGAATCACGCGTGCGAATTTAGATTTTTTGATTTATTCATATAAATCAAAGGCAACACAACACCATGATCCGGTGTACGGAGGTCTGTACAAAAAAGTCAATACTACACTTGTATAACTAATTATTTATTTATCAATTGAAATTTTAGCTGATTAATAATTAATTGTTTGCTTATATACGAGGTCTGTTCAAAAAGTACCGGGACATATGTCATTAGGGTTAATCTACACACGATAACGTTTCAAATTGTAAATAATATGTATTCCCCGCGAATAAGTGGATATTTTAAACGAAACCCAAAGTCGCTATCTTATCTCAGTTTAATATTGCACGTGGTCGAATCCAGTCAGTTTTATTTCGTTCGCCGTTTCCGACATGTCCGAAATTAACGAACGCTAAAAACCGCTCTTGGGGATGCGTTTCCATTAAGCGTTTCCATGACTTTCGAGTGTTTTATACGTCTCAAGGACTATCGGCGGTCAACTGAAGACGATCCACGTTCCTTGAACACCGTCGACGTCATCCAGAAACGACGGTGTGACGACAATTTACGGAAAAAAAAATGCGAAATGGCCGCCGATTAACCGTTCGTGAGTTAACAAAGCGAATCCCAATCGAGTCTTGTCGTGTAATTTTACAAGAAAATGTACAGACGAGAAGGGTAGCGCGGCCAAATTCGTTCCGCGATCGTTCACCACGACAATGCACCGACACATTTAGCGCTGTCGATTCGTGAATTTTTGGCTGATAACAAAAATTGCTGTGGTACCGCGGACTCTCCCTATTCTCCTGATCAGGCCCTATGTGATTTTTGTCTATTCCCAAGACTAAAATCTGCGCTTGAACGACAACGATTTCGAGTTGTAGAGGAATTTAATGCGAACGCGGCAACAGAACTCATAGCTGTAACTTTGGAACGGTTCCAAAGGACTTTTGAAATATGGCAAGATCACCGGGATCACTGCATATCGTCCGGAGGAGAGTATTTTAAAGGAGATGTCTTTAAATAACTTGATTTTTGTAATTATTACAAATAAAGAAAACCTGGTACTTTTTGAACAGACTTCGTATAATAGCCTACCTATTCGGTCAAACGTATTTTCACTATATTATTGTTGTTATCATATAGAATTATGCCCGCAGTTTGTAATATTTTAACGGTGAGATTTAACGCTAGGCGATACTAACCCCCCGTGACAAAAATTGCACGATTACTGCATATCGTCCGGAGGAGGAGAGTATTTCGAAGGAGATATCTTTAAATAATACGCAACTCCATTTTTGTAATTATTAAATATAAAATCCTGGTACTTTTTGAATGATATGATATGTAGATTTTCGAATTACCCGAACGAGACGGTAAATTTCCGAGATAAAAATTGGATCTTTTATTACAACTAAATGAAGCCGTAAATTGTTTTTATTTTTATAAACTAGTATTCGACTAAATGTCGTCGCTCAGATTAAGTTGTGTTCTTTGACTTCCATCATTGGCTGGTCTGTTTTACGTCGAATTAAACTTCTTTCGGGATAAAACGATTTTTCGACCGATCGTTTACGTGTTGAAAAGTACGAGCGCCGATCATTCTCTTAAGTTTACCGTTAAACAATAGGACGAACAAAATAAATGCAACGCGACATGTTAAAACTGCGTGTATTTTATCCACGGTGTGTAGGTATTATGAATAGTCCAAAAACACAATTCCGGAAAACATTTTTTTTTGTTTTTTGTTTTGTTTTCTAACGAGTTTTACGGAAGAAATAATTACCTTGTATACGGTTTTAGGGCTATATAGACACAGTCGATTACTTGTGTACATTTTTAAATGTAAATTTTATTTTCATTGTTTAGAGACGAATGAAACTGCAAATTACGATTTTTAATTACTGAAACTGTACGCTATTGGAATTGCGGATAAGATTGCCTCTTAAAAGTACTACAATATTTCAAACGAACATTCTATACTATTATTTCAATTTGACATATTAAATCGAGGGAGTTATCAAAAAATACGAGTTAAAAATAAATAAAAAAAAAAAACGATGATCATAATTATGATTATGTTTTTAAATGTAAATTTTATTTTCATTGTTTAGAGACGAATGAAACTGCAAATTATAATACCCATTCATACAAATTATCTCAATTGACAAACAAAACGGTAATCTTAACGGTCTATATAATTAATCATTTTGTGTGAATAATAACGGTGACTAGGTAACACTAGTCGAAATGGATATACCAACATGTAAATTTAAAATAATGTCGACACGTTTTTGTGATACTCGGGTAACGAATAAACGAAAGGTTTCTATGAAAATGAAATACGGAAATTTGACGTGTCTGTCCTAGGAAAACTGCCTACAGTGAAAAATATATCCAAAAAGCTATAAAAAAAAAAATCAGTTATTATTTCGTTTATGGAATTTATTAATAATAGAAACAAAAAAAAAAAAATTACAAAATACGAGATATTTAAGGAAATACAAATATTAATGTATGGAAAAAAAAAAATCGTACGGGGCGATCGTCAAAGCCGCTACAGGATTTGGTAAATCTGTTGACGGTTATATTTTTTTAGCGCTTTGCGTGTTACCGGTATTAAAAAGCACCTCGAAATGTTATCGATAAAATACGTATTTTAAGGAGAGAGTTCTTCTCTGTACGGTGTACTTAAGATTAGAATTATTGAGGCGTCGCAAAATTTGGCGACGGGATAGTGGATACGTCGCAAACTGAGTCGAATACAGAGTGATTAATTCCATACATTTGTAACGTTTTAGTAAAAAACGATTGGACGTTTAAAATTTGCATCAACCACGGTCGTTGGCTAGGTATACCACTTTGTGAGCAGCCGATATTGCCGTTTATTTGACAGAGAAACAAATGAAATTTAAATTTCCAAACGAAAAACCGATTAGAAAAAAAAATTTTAAAAAATAGGTATTTGTTGTTAAAACTATTGATATCTGTAGAATAATTATTATACTATAGATTTGCACAGTGTAAAAAAAAACAATCCACAAGAAATACTTGAACAAATGTCATAGCTACTTGCCGACAATACAGTAAAAGTGCACTACGGACAGATAAATCGCCCTGTGTATGCATTCGGTATTCAGCAACGGTTTAGAAATCCGAAAACACGAAAGAACACGTGGGAATTATTTTTTTTTTTTTTTTTGGACTATTACTAAACAATCACAACCCGCGATAAATCAATACGCACCGGAATCAATCGGAGCAAACCGCGAACGTGATAGTATGAAAAAAAAAAAAAAAAAAAACCCAAAAAAACTCGCACAGGAGGAAGTGTAGTAGTTATCTAATACGGTTCGTCAAATACTATCGCTTATGCCCGGGCATGGGATAAAATAATTTAAATTATTGTTGAATGTCATATTTCGCAGCGAACCGAACGAAAATGCATAGATTAAGTGCAGCTTGTGTAGCGCAGATAAGAACTTGGTTTACGGAAGGCAAGTGTATAAGCTGTTAAGCGTTCAGCCCGTGATAAACCGGGATAACGCGAATGACTGTGCAGTTAATGTTGAAATAGATTTTCTGACGTTTAACAAAACAACATTATCGTACATGAGTTTGTATTTAGTTTTTTTTTTTTTGTTACCCAATATATTCGGAAGAAAAAAAATACTGCTGTGGAGTGTTTCTAGACGTAGCCCAAGCTTTCGATAGGGTTTGGCACAAAGGACTACTCATAAAACTACGAGACCAACTACCACACACCTGGTGCGCGCTCTTAGAATCTTATTTGACAGAAAGACAATTTAGAGTTATGCATGAAGAAGCAATAACAAATTGGAAAAACATACTAGCACGAGTACCACAAGGTGGTGTATTAGGACCTACTCTTTATCTGCTTTACACAGCTGACATTCCAACCAATTGTAACTCAATGACATCTATGTTTGCTGATGATAGAGCAATTTTAGCAACGAGCGGTGACCAACAGACTGCGACTGAAAACGTACAAACCTCAATAAACCACATCGCTAACTAACTGGACAAGGAGATGGAAAATCAGGATCAATAGTGATAAGTCGGTACACGTAAATTATACACTACGTAAAACTGAAAATCTGCGAATTTCGCTGGATCACAAGACAATCCCACAAAAAGATTCGGCTAAATACTTGGGCGTGCATCTTGATTCTCGCCTAAATCGGAAACACCACGTCCGTCGGAAAAAATTGCAAATTAAAGAAAAAATGCGCAAGCTGTACTGGCCAGTTGGAAAACATTCCACGCTAGATCTAACAAGCAAACGGTTTCTATACATGGCTATTGTTAAACCGATTTGGACTTATGGCATACAACTGTGGGGTCGTGCCAGCAAGTCAAACATCGAAGTCATTCAACGCTGTCGAAATATTGCTCTTCGTACCATTGTTGCAGCGTACCGGTTCGACAGGAATGAAATTATCCATCGTGATTTAAATATATCATCCATCCGGGACGAAATCAAAAAGTTTGCCAACAAACATGCGAAAAAACTTGAGCTGCATCCCAATTGCTACTGCTAAACAACTTCTGGACAACTCGCAAGACATTAGGCGCCTCAAACGCCTAAAGCCACACGACTTGGTTTAAGTGACTTAGGCTAAGGTAAGGGGCTATCTCACCGGAGGTACAACCCCAATCATGTCCGTGTACAATATGTATTATAATTGTACTATCCACAATGTATTGTATTTATAAAGGTTTATTTTGATCGTTTAAATAAAGATGCCTAAGGCAGTAAAAAAAAAAAAAAAAATATATATTTGTCTGCATTCGCGAACGGTTTATAACAGTCCTGCGGTGAGCCGGACTGGGTAGTAAAGACTCCGTACTATATATAGACGAAGGCACCGTTGACTGACGGCTTCTCGGTGGACGTCGTACGGATGAAAAGGTTTGAAGACAATAATGAAACACTTATCTATTCTATATCAATACATAAAACGATAGCGTTTGTTTGTATGTTCGGGGTACACTCCGAAACTATTTATTGGACCGGCTTGCGGGTTTTTTTTTTTTTTTAAATTGAAGAGGACATCGCAGAGAAGGTTTTTGGCGTGAATTTAGTCGGACGAAGTTAATTAATAATTATTTATTATCTATACACTAATATACAAAATGATACCGTTTGTATGTATGTTCGGGGTAAACTCCGAAACTATTAAACCGATTCGGCTGAAATTTGTATATATTATTGGCCGGCTTATGACGCGAGAACTGACACAGGCTACCGGCAACAGTTTAAAATTGTTAATCATAAATAAACATCAATAAACAATTTTTAAATTCAGAGCGACTGCTGCGAGTTGTAATGAGGTTATGCGTCGTACAGCACGCTACACTGATGGCCATGCCTCCTTAATGATCATGTCTTGCGGTCGCAAGTTACGGATTTGCGTAACAATGTGACCGAAACTGCAATTCTTACGGGTCCAGCGGCCCGGGGAGCTTGCTTTTAATCCAAGAATTCCTTTGGACTTGACGGTCGAGGTCGCAAGAGTGCGATTTCCAGTTAGAGTTTCTTTCGCAGTCACCATCCACAAGTAGCAAGGGCATACGTTGACGCGTGTGTCCGGGTTGATCAGCGCGAAGATCGTTTTTTCGCACGGTCAGCGCGATACGTAGCTCTCTCTCTCTCTCTCTCCAGAACCGGAAATCCCGTGAATAAATTCATTTTACTGCCGACGAACGGATAAAACAGAAAATATTGTGTATACAGAAATTTTGTAAATTTCGTTTTTTTTTTTTTTTTTTTTTTTTTTTTTTTAATAAGGTGAACTTTTTTTTTGTCGCGACACGGGTATGCTAAGTGAACAATAAAGTTACTTTATCGACTGAGACCGGGCAAACCCGTGGTTCACACAAATGTAACATACGATACCCAACACTAAGTCTAAAAAAAAAAAATGACGGAAACCCATATCCGTATACATAGGCCGACACTCCGAAATACGGCCTCGTGAAAGTATAAATCACTTAATTATAGCATTTTAAAACTACCCTCCAAATAATCGTACTTCTTAATAGTAAACGATTTGTATATATTTAAACACGTGGTAACCATAAAAAAAAAAAAAGAGTTTGAACCATATACTATACACACACAGCATGTACGTAGTAGTGATCACGGTTTAACCCGATTAAACTACAGTCCGTTTCGGTTTCGGGTGTTTGGGATTGGGTGCGGTAAATTGGAGTTTAGCCTGGCTACACATTCGCAGCCATTTATAGTACAAAACCACCGTCCGAATAACGATACCGTAAATAAAATTGATTTTTTTTTTTTTTTGATTGTTTTGCAGGACGATTGAAAATGGCGTTGCCGTGGATTTGCTTGGTCGTCGTCGGCGCATTCGCATTACCGGGTAATATTACTAGCAATAAATACGATTACCTATTTTCCGATCACGGCCTGTAATTATTGTTCTTGGACTGACTACGCAGTCGAAGGGCGTAATTGTGACAGAGAAATTTAATATCTTTTCCTACTGTACCGTCGAGTTCTCGCGCATGACCCCGCACCCGCCGAGGGGTTTCGTAAATGAATGACCCGCGTATATATGGGGACACGTACGAACGTACTACGGTAAACGAACCGTTAAAACGCGTATTTATTTCTACTGATCGATTTTTATACTAAAATTATTATTACTTACTTTATTCGAAATTCCGACGAGCTTCAACTCACTGTCAAGTAACAAAAACATAAATGCCGTGACTTGAGACGCCATACTATGGTAAATTACCGTATCGTACGGTAGGACTGGGACCGGAACCGAAATAACCGGTCCCCGAAGTAAATTTTAGAACCGGAAACTGTTTTTTTTTTTTGGAACCCATATACGAATATTTTCGGTTCCTTAAGGTTCCAAGGGATAACTAAACACACATGCACGGTCGCACGTACAAGTTACCATGTTACTTATTATGTTGACAGTCTAAATTTGAGTACACTGTGTTGTATTATTAAAATAAAACAATTGCTAATAAGCAATAGGTGACGGTATTCGAAACTGCGAATCTTTACGGACCGACGGTTAATAACCGGTACTCTTATTTTGTAATTTTAATAACCGGAATAGTAACCGGAACCGATTGTTTTTTATCTTTAAGAACCGAACCGGAACACGAACCGAACAAATCGCAATTCGATCTTTAATTCATTTAGTTTTGCCATTGTTTAGAACCATCAACACGTTGTTGCTTTTGTTCAACAGTGAGCAAACCGCGGCACCCACTTTGAACAGAGCTTTCTCATGGACAAATGATCATGCGATAGTCCTGGGACTGACAAATCCAAACACTGACTAACGGAAACCTGCCGAGATTTGGTAAAAATATCGTAGGCGCATCACATCCCGGCGCGTCACGCGATCAGTGGCGTATTTTCAGTGACGATAAGGGCTGGGTAAACCCCCTGTTTCGCATCCCGGGGAAGTATAATTATATGTCCATAGACTCGGAACAATCGGTACACACATGGATTATTTTTTTTTTTTTTTTTTTTTTTTTCCGGCGGCTAGGAGTTGCTCTTAAAATAATTTAACGCTAATTAATCCACTAGCAATCCGTGCGTTTTATCGTGACCAGTACAAACGTAGACAATTCGTTTACTGCCTACCTTGAACCACCGGCAATTAATAAACGAACGGTAATACATTTCCAACGTTTTTGATCGGATAAAGATTTCTAGTAGAAAAGTTCATAGAGGAAAAAAAAACACCTAACAGTTAACCAGCTAAGCTCAGAATCTAAAGTAAACTCGTAATATTGGATAATTTAATGTCAAAAAAAAGAAAATAATAATAAAATGTAATTGATAATTAACGGAGTCCAAAAACGCGCCCAAAACTAAAATTGCTATAAATATTTCACCTATTCGGCTGGAAAGTTCACAAATGAGTGTTAAAAAAACGAAAATACTCCGTTAATTATCAATTACTATATACAATTACATTTTATTTGGGTTTTATTATTTTATTTTAATATTTTCAACATTAAATTATTCAATATTACGAGTTTGTTTTAGATTCTGAGCGTAATAAGTGTTTTTTTTTTCTTCTTTATTTTCTATGGACTTTTCGACTAGAAATCTTTATCCGATCAAAAACGTTAAAAAAAAAACCAATATTGTAGAAATTTGAATTTTATCGACGCATCGAGGTGGTCAGTATTTGATTTTTCTTAATAATGGTGAAAATCCGGGAAAAAACAGAAATATTTACGCAATAACAGTCACCGTTATATTCGATTAAGTATATTATTGTACATACCGTTAAAAATAATCGTAGAGATCTTCAAACGAGTATGACATCCAGAACATTCCGGCATTTTCCAGTTATTTATATAGCTACTTAAACTGTTCAAGTTTTTTTTCAGATTTTATGTAAACAAAACTTTTTTTTGATTTTCAAAAGTGCTCGAAAGTTTGATACGAGGTTCGTCATAAACTGTTCTTATGAGACATACAATTTTCGGAAATCCGTAATTATGATTTTTTTTTTTTTATAAGCGTTTGGAGGTTTGACGGAATCGCAGCATTTTGTCTGTCGATTTATCGATTTTGTTTTTTTTTGTTATAATACAGTGTAAAACATAAAAGCTTTCCAGACGTGGTGCAATTTTCAAACGTTTTCGGCGTTCATTGAATTTTTAATAACTATTTAAAAATATTCAAGTTTTTTATTTTGTTTTATATTCATACAATTTGTAATTTATTTTTTTTTTTTGAAATTAATACAGTTTTTCAATTTAAATTCGAACAAAATACGTTCGACCGAACTTCGCTCGGAATAGTATTTCTATATATCCATCTACCATCTACAGTTGTGCGAAGTACTAATTATTTATATTCTGTTTTAATATTTTAGCCTTTATAGAATAATTTGTTTTAATTTTTAATTATTACAGTAACCGATGGCAAACATTTATGAATATTTCGATGACTTTAGACAAATCCAACATACTAAATAATATATAACGAATAACCGCAAAGTTCCTTAAAAATTGCCACGGTTTTCAGAAAGCGGTTCTTTTGAATATCAATGGCAGGCAATACGATTGTATTAACAATACGGACTAGAATCGATTCGTAAATTTCGATGGATGACTAGTATATTAATAAATGTTCGGTTTCTAAATTGAATAGCGTCTATAGTCACAGCTGTGTGTCGATTAGCCAAGCCATGTTATAATTAAAACAGATGCGTCGATAAAATTCAAATTTCTACAATATTGTTTTTTTTTTTTTTTTTCTAACGTTTTTGATCGAATAATGATTTCTAGTCGAAAAGTTCATAGGAAAAAAAGAAAAAAAAACATCTAAGAATACGCTCAGAATCTAAAACAAACTCGTAATATTGAATAACTTAATGTTGAACAAATTAAAATAAAAAAATAAAATGTAATTGTATATAGTAATTGATAATTAACGGAGTATTTGCGTTTTACTAACACTCGTTTGTAAACTTTCCAGCCAAACAGACGGCCGCGATAGGTGAAATATTAATAGCAATTTTAGGTTTGTGCGCATTTTTGGACTCCGTTAATCATCAATTACATTTTATTATTACTATTTTTGTTTTAGCATTAAATTATTCAATATTACGAGTTTATTTTAGATTCTGAGCGTAGCGAGTTAAATGTTAGGTGTTTTTTTTTTTTTTTTTTTTTTTTTTTTTTTCCCTCTTATGAACTTTTCTACAAGAATTCTATATCTGATCAAAAACGTTATAATATAATTTTAAATATTATAATTCCGTAAATAAAATACGTTCTTGTTTAATTTCCATTCGATTCCGGTCGTATAGGCATAAAGAGGCGAATGCGGATTTATCGAAATCGTATACGCGATGGTTAAGTCAGGAAAATCCCTCGCGTACAAAGGAAGAAGACCAGAAAAAAAAAAAAATAGCAAATAATCCGATTGAACTTTCTCGTTTGCCATCTTTTTAAACTTCATACATTTACTCTACGAACAACTGTACGCCTCACAAAAAAAAAAAAAAAAAAAAATAATCCGATTTAACGTGAATTACACAATGTTTGATTAGTACCAACGACGTTCGAGTAAAATATCGCCGGCCAACAGAATACTAACTTACATAGTACAGGGTGGGACGTGATTACATCCTTATTTTAAAAAATCATAACACAAAAAGTATTGACAATATTGATTTAATTATTTTTTCTGTGTAAAAAAGGGGTATGTTTAACGTTTTATTTTATCTGGTTTTAAATACTACATCTCGCAGGTGGCCACCGTTCTCGTCAATGCACTGAGATAGTCGTAATTCGAAATTCCTATCAACTTTTTCCAGCATATGTGTGCTTATGTCGGCAATAGCAGCACAAATATTGTTTTTGAGATGACGTAGGATCTTTGGACGATCCGTGTATAACAAAGATTTAAGGTAGCCCCACAGTAAAAAATCACATGGGGCTAAATCTGGTGATCGTGCTGGCCACTGAAGATCGCCTCTAAGAGAGACGAGCCGTTCGGGGAAGTGTTCTCGCAAGATATTCGTTGACCTTGTCGTGTGAGCCGTGGCGCCATCCTATTGAAACCACACTTCCCCTGCATTTATTTCCTTATGTTTGGGCAGAAAAAAACCCACGATAACGTTCAGAATTGACCGTAACTACCCTTTCGTTCTCTTCAAAGAACCACGGGCCAATAATGCCGATTCTGGATATCGCACACCGAACAGTCACACGTTCTGTATGCAGAGGCTGCTCATGAAGTTCTCTCTGGTTTGCGGGGCTCCAATATCGCGTGTTTCCTTTGTTCACACATCCTGAAATATGGAAATGCGCCTCGTCACTAAAGAAAACAAGGGCGTCCCGAGGCAGGTTTTCGAGGAAGGCATCACATGCATTTTTTCGCGGAACATAATCGCGTGGACTAAGTTGCACCACTGACAATTTGTACGGGTGATAATTAAATTCCTCGTGAAGAATTCGTCTCACTGTGCGACTAGACATGCCTACAGCAGCCGAATGTTCGTGTACAGATCGCCTTGGGGATTCGGCAAAATCGCCGCCCTTGCCCTTTCGATGTTTTCTGGCGTCCTGACGGTTCTGGAAGGTCCACTATGTTTCTTGTGCACACCACCGGTATCCCTGAACGTGTCCGCCCACAAACAAATCGATTCCCGATCGGGCATACGATCTGCGGGTGCGATATTGAAACGGTTTCTGATAGCACGCTGAGTTGCGATTATCGGACGGCTGAAAGAAAAGTAGGAGGAGGCCTCCACGGCGAACGCGCGCTCTTGCTCTGTCTACTGTGCATTTTTGACACTGAACTAGTTATAAAAAAAAAAAAAAAAAAAAAAACTTAGACAACGTGCTTTCGGACAAGCCATAATAGACCAACGCTCTACTATTAATAGCCGCTCGGTTGCGAGAGTTTCCGGATAAGGTGGTAACCACGTCCCACCCTGTATATCGACCTTAGGATTCCCGCAATTGACCAATACATTTTTATAAACGTTACGTGGATTTCTATCGGGAGAATAGTGAATTTCCATGATTGTAATTAAGCTAATTGAACGCGGCGGTCGTGTTTGTTTGAATTTTTATTTTCGAGAAATTTCCAAACGTCTAAATCCAAAACGCGCGTCCGGGGGGGTACGCATATGCGTTCAAACCGTCGAACCGGAGTAAAACGTACGGGTTACACTAGGGTTACACCGACACTAACGAAAACTTCGTTCGCATAAGCCAATTTGCCAATTCCGATTTGAGCGCGAAATCGACCAACGGTTGCCCAACGTCAATATTGTAAATAATATATTGAATTAAATCCGCGCGATACAATCACGCGTAATACAAAAGCCGTGGAAATCCATTGGCGGAAAACCACTGTTTCACGGTAAGTCGGTAATCGTTCAAAGGGTAATAATATATTATCGAAACATAAATTATATTCAAAGCGACTCGGTTCGCCCCGTAATATATGCACTTGGCTGTTAACAGTGCAGCCAATTACCGGCCGCGGTGTTGTTCTACGGTTTTCCGTTTCACTTAGAAATATGAAATATTGCATTTCCCGACACGGGCCGCGAACAAACCGTACAAGTCTGTCGAGAAACAGCCGCGAGGATCATAACGTTTGCGCCGGATTTACGATCCTCTTGTGTAAACGTCTCCAGAACGCGTTGATATGGTTATGGTTTTAAATCGAAAACAAAAAAAAAAAAATTACGATTTCATTACATAAAACATCAACGACAGTGTGTAATATCTGATACAAACGATTTTCCATATAAAGTGAAAAATATTAATCGTATTGTAACTGCATCGTGTAATTTTAAACGATCGAAATTTCAGTTTTGACATTTTTATATTCAACACGTTTGAGAAATACGTCAGCTCGACATATTTACAATGGCAGATAATACTGACGAAACTAACAAACGGACAACAGTTACGACTGCGTCCAATATGAAAAAATACAATCGCGTAATGCGTGTGCATTTGCGATATTCATTAAAGAATAATTTTTATGAGAAAAAGAATTGTAAAGTTTTTGGTCGACTTTAACTTTAGCGTATTTTATGCCGAGTTTTATAAACATGTCTAGTTTACAGACAAGTTAAAAATGTCGAACGATTTGACATTAGTGACATATCTATTCGTGACTTTTTATGAAAAATCTATAGCGGTAAATTTTAAATTTTTTTATGCGATTTAAAATAAATATAAGGAATTAGCTAAAATTCGAAATACGTACAGACGGCGGGGAAAAGTTAGGTTTCTAGAAATAATATCGTTAGTATTTCCACGCTACAAACTATTGTGTGATTATTTTATAATATAACGTCGTCGCCAAAACAGTACCTCGTATCTCCAAAAAGTTTTTATTATTATTTTTTTTAGTTTTTTTTTTCGGGAAACACAAAAAAAAAAATTAATTACAAAAATATATTATGATAAACGTTTAAAATTGATACAACGTGATGACTTCTTACCGTTTATGTACCTCCTGTGATTTTGTCCATTTATTAATATAAAAATATGCGCTTTTTTTCTGTAAATTTCTATCTATATAAATCATTTTTGATTAATTTTTTTTTTTCGGAGATGCGGTATACCTACTGCTGTTTTGGCTACGGCGATAATTGCCAAAATCGAATAAAACGTACGTATTTTTCCGGCCGAAATTCAAAAATAAACGTTCACCATTGGTTTTACTGAAATTTTTAACGAAATTAGAACCGGAATGTTGAGAAATCTAATTTAAATTGCATTAATTTGTTTAACTAATCTATCGCGGGCGCAGCCACTTTCATCAGCGCCGTAATTTAATAATAATAATTGTACGACAAATTTAACCTAAAATGCATTTTCTGATGATTTTACGGCATTTTGTTAGTTTCAAGAGCATTTTTTTTACATTTTTTTTTTTTTTTTTTTTTTTTTTTTTTTTTTTTTTTTTTTTTTTTTTAATACAGTGAACGTAAATTTGCGATTGCAGATGGGTCCTAATCAAACGCGCACGTGCGCGAAGAGGGGCAAAAAAAGGCCAGCAAAACCAAAAAAAAAAAAAGTTAAAATATATTCTTTAAATTATTATTTTCAGATTGAATAATTAAGAAGTAGTTAAGAAATAACTAAGTCAGAAGATATATCCGCCGAATGGGTTAAAATACTACTTAAAAAACAAAACAAAAAACATTTTTTTTTACCGTTTAAGACTTAAACGGTAAAACAAATTTGGCCCGCGAAGGAAAAATGGTTGCCGACCCCCGATTTAAGCTATTATTAATACATTAAAAGACTATTTTTTATTTCTTTTTTTTTTTCTAAGGGCATGGTAATAGCACCTCCCTCCTCCCCCCACCCTTTAGTAATAAACAAATAATGGAGTCCGGCTGTATTCAAATGAAACCCAAATATAAAAATTTCTGCGTAACGAATAATTTCTTATGGTATATCAGGTGCGTATGCCGTTGAATTCGAAAACGATGAATCATTTTCGACTTTTTTTCCCCGTTATTAAACGGAATCGGCGAATAAATCGCAATTCGCGTCACGAATTTCGTAACTTATATGAAATATTATTATTCGTTTTTAAGCATTTTCTAAGTCATCAAATACGGACGTACGGCGTCCAACTACAGGGAACCGCAAAACTCTCCAACACCAGATCAATACAGGCCTTCCAATCCATCTGTCTCCGTCTAGTTTCCTCGGCTCCTTGGTACATAACAAACGCCAACCTCCATAAAGACTTAAGAATCCAAACCCTAAATCAAATCTCCAAAACGTACTACACCAGATTTCATAACAAACTCCAATCACACACTAATCCACTAATCAAAAAATTATCATCTAAAACACTACCCGATAACCCCCGACGAAGACTTAAAAGAAAATAGTGTAGGAGGGATCTTTTACATTAATAGTCATTAGTCAATAACCAACGCACATGTTGGGTGTTATCAATGGATAACTTTCCATCCTTATTATTCACCGTCATTTTATATTCTCTTCTTCTTTTTTTTTTTTTATTAAATCTAATTATTGTACAAAGAATTGTATAGATTGTAGATGTAAATATAAAAAATAAAAATAAAAGTCTTCAAACTAGAGTCATATATCTTTACGACATGGTACATAAATATGATTTACAACGTGGACATAATCCTCAATGTACAATGCAATTCTAAATTGAAATAATTCGAAAATGTTACAGGAATCCGTTTGGTAAACAATTAAATCTTTTTTTTTTTTTTTTTTAAAACGGTAGAATATAAAAACAAACGAATGAATTAATATCGCGTCGCTATTGTAAGAGTGTTTTTTTTTTCCACCGTAGTTTTCGTTATATTTTTTCCCCGAAACAAAATGTACAATCACACTGACACAGATAAGATGATTGGAATCGTGGTTTTATTATACTTTGCAAAAAAAAAAAAAAAAAAAAAAATGTTAATTAAAAAAACAAAATAATCTTGTAATACCGCGATATAACCAACGCCGATGGAAATTTTATATTATTAAAATCGTAACGACGGATTGAGATTTCGTCTAGAATCCCATACACCTACTAATAATAAAAAAAGGAACTGTATACAGATTGCAAATTTATGCGAGTTTCTTACTTAGACGCTTATCGTAGAAATTCGTATAATATACGGTATACGCAGGCCGATTATTTGTTTTTTTTTTTTTTTTTATCAAAAACCGTCAGCGATTTGATCTACGGAGAATTCGGAAAAAATATGATTTTGGCTTTTTCCGCGCATTATTATTTAATTTCATACGATTTTATGAGATCGTCAAACGGTCTTGTTTATATTTTATTGAAGTCTACAACCGCCATTTTAATCGAGGTTGCCTTATCAGTTATTATTGATACCTGATAACAAATTATTTGTTTTAATAGTACCTTATTGTATTACTCACAACTGTGTGGTGATATAAATCAAAAATTGAGTATTATAAAGTAAAATGTATTTAGTCGTCAATTTGTTGTACGGCATTAAAATATATGAATCAACTGTTAAAAAAAAAAAAAAATTACATTGCAAACACTTAATGTAAGGCATTGTGTAACGACAATTATTTAAATTATTATTACTTACTTTATTCGAAATTCCGACGAGCTTCAAGTGTCAAGTAACAAAAACAAAAATGTCGTGACTTGAATGACTGTACTAAGATAAATTATCAAAGACCATACAAAGACCGAAATAACCGGTCCCCGAAGAAAATTTCAGAACCGGAACCTTTTTTTTTTTTTGGAACCCATATTTCTCAATTCAAAAAACCCGGAACCGGAATCCTATAAAACACAAATATTTTTCGGTTCTCTAGGGTTCTAAGGAATAACTGAACACACAGGCACGGTCGCACGTACAAGTTACCATGTTACTTATTATGTTGACAGGCTAAATTTTAGTACACTGTGTGTATTATTAAAATAAAACAATTGCTAATAAGCAATAGGTGACGGTATTCGAAACTGCGAATCGTTACGGACCGCCGGTTAATAACCGGTACTCTTATTTTGTAATTTTAATAACCGGAATAGTAACCGGAACCGATTGATTTTTATCTTTAAGAACCGAACCGGAACACGAACCGAACAAATCGCAAGGGTTCCCGGTCTCTGGTTAGGTTAGGTCGATAATATTTTCTGTCTTCCAATATACACTGGCGGACGGTGTCGCTAGTCAGCAGTCTAACACATTGGCTGGAAAGTCCCGGGCCTAACAAATTAAACCCGGTTCTTTCATTAAAAATTGACTTTATTCATCAACATAAACTCCATCAAGACCAACACAACCATTTCAACGCCGCTCTAACTTTTCAATGCCATTCTTGTAGAATGATTTATCTTTTGCTTCAAAATAAGCGTCAGTTTCACTGATAACCTCTTCATTCGAGCGAAATTTCTTACCGGCGAGCATTTTTTTGAAATCTACGAATGGCCAGTAGTCGCTGGAAGCCAAATCTGGAGAATATACGGTGGATGCTAAAGCAATTCGATCTTTAATTCATTTAGTTTTGCCATTGTTTAGAACCATCAACACGTTGTTGTTTTTGCTCAACAGTGAGTAAACGCGGCACCCACTTTGAACAGAGCTTTCTCATGGACAAATGATCATGCGATATAAAGCCAACACGTTATTTTGTTATCTTTACGATGTCAGCTATCTTATGCAACTTCACTTTGCGATCATTTAAACGATTTTGTGGATTTTTTCTATGTTTTCTGGTGTTACCGCCTCATTTGGACGTCCACTGCGTTCTGCATCATCATCATCAGTGTCTCTACGACCACCTTTGAAGTCAGCACACCAACGTTTTGTTTTTGTTTCTGACGGAGCGGAGTCCCCGTAACTTTTTTCAAGCCATTTCTTCGCTTGAACGGTATTTTTGTCCCATCAAGAAGATTAAAACACGAAATTGTTTTTGATACATTAATTTGAAAAAAAAACAAAAGTAGTGTCACTGTTGGCACAATAACTCGCACACCAATGAACAGATTGTCATGCAATTTTAACAACTGTCTTTTGCAGGTTAGCACCCACTAAAAATGAGGTTAATTCCAAATTACTTAGCGCCATCTAAGCCCGGGTCTTTTCAGCCCGCGTGTTAGTAAATAAATAAATAAATCAATAATTTTTTTTTTTTTTTTTTTTTTTATAATAAATCCGTTACTACTATAATATCGTATTCAATTCGAATTGATAATATATCGGCTCTGTCGCCTCGTTAAACATGTGTACATCATAATGAACTCATTTTAATTCACTGTCGCAATCGTCAGAGCAAATCCATCGGGAAAACGCCGTGCACACGCACTACTCGACCACGGACTTAATAATTAGTTTAAGCTCATCGACGGTACACCCGCCTGTTAAACGTACGCGTAAGTACGTGTCTCGGTGAACATATTTTGTTACGGCACCCCGAGCACAACCGCCGAAAACCAAAGAATTGAAACTGTCCCATTAAAAACGCACGCTGGACCGATTGCGTTATTGCGTTAAAATCAATAAAAAAAAAATCGCGTTTATAATTTTGAAAATTGTCTCGAAAAAATTTTGCGTAAACGCAATACCGTTTAAAACGACTTATTTTAACCGATTGATTTTCGGCGTTTATTACGGACGAAACAGAGTATGACGTCGATTACAAATCACAACGATATCGGTACGTAAATATTTTAAACATAACTGATCGACGGTGGTCGATGTGGTATTTGTTTGCCGAAGGACAAGTAAATGTAAAAATAAATAAAAAAATATAAAAGCCAAATATAGAAATATGTATTTCTCGTAAACATTTTTAACTGGTATAATACTGGTAAAAATTTTTATTTTATAATATATCATGTTAAGTATTCATAAAATTATACGAATATTACGATAGTATGAAAAACGGAGATAATTACACTAAAATAATGTGTTTTATTACAAAAAAAAAAAAAATTGTATTTAATCCTTTTAATTTTATCATTTATTTGCCCGTTCTGTCGTAGTGGTGTATTGTTGAAACAACCAGAAAATAAACCAATTGGTAAAACTATTAAAGTTTAATCAATTTTCTTTCATTGCAGTCGATTGATTAAAACAAACAATATGTTAAGTTTTGATAAAAGAGCATTTCAAAAAAAAAAAAAAAAAAAACCTTTAAGTTTCAATTATTTTTTTAACGCGTCACTAAATGGTTAAATTAATATTTAACCCTACAATGCATGATTTTTGTTTGTTTTTTTATTTTTTTTTTTATTAAAAAGCTGTTTTTGGATAGATCTAAACTTTTAAAACTCTATTTTAATTTTAATGGTTGAAAAAGTTGGTGGTTACTTTAGAGCAACATTGTGCATTTATAAATACGAAAAACGTAATAGATTAATTTCATTTCATTTTTTTATACACATTTCAATTATTACATAAAATAGTCACGCGATATTTAATTAGGTAGTATGATATTTTTCGATGCACGTTATTCGCTTTCCAACACATAATCCAACTTGACATTATTCGCACTCTTGACATGCGTATCCGTTGCAACGTGGCATTATACAGCGACTCTTACGTTGGCGGGTTCGAAGCATTCGGTTTCTTGGAGTTTTTCATAGGTGCATTTTCAATGGTATTTGACGGTCATCCTCTGGTCGAAGACCAACCTAGCACAAAATTACACAGGTCAAATCTCCTTTAAACGCAGATAATTGCGTTGTTTTTTCAACGTTGCCCCGAATTCTATTTATTTAATTGTTTTTTTTTTTCAACAATTATTCGCTTATGCAACAGCCGTGAAAGGCGACAACAGTCGCGTGAATTAAATTTTAGACATTTCTCAAGTACCGTTTACGATTTGTATTTTAATTTTCGAGCTATCCGGACACTCCATCCGTGTGTTTATTAATATACACTTACGATATGTGGGCAGATCTAATTGTTCGTCATCAATATTTTAAAAAAAAATCCATCTAGTGCCTCTAAACCAAATATATTTTCATCTATACACCGCGTTCGTCACTAGATTCCATTTCGTCTTTGGAATCAGATTGAGGTTCATTTTCAAACAATTGTACTATTTCTCTATTAAATCAAATTCGTTTACACGTTATGATAAAAAGTACCAATTTACGATGTATAAAAGTAAAATAACGAAACACGTAAAAATTCGACGGAAATGTGTAATGCTAAATTGCATATTGTTGCGTGTGAGCAACAACCGTGCATTATTGATTTAAAAATAAAATATTTGACTTATTTGTATATCTTTGGAAATAATCTAAAGTCTACATATACGTATATATATATATATATATATATATATATCAACACGATTATATTTTTATTGTTCTCTATATGCATATTTTACAGTAATAAATTGTTGGAAAAAAAAAAACCCACAATATTGTCACATTCGTACGTACCCGGATCCGTCGATAAATAGTTAAATTTGTTCAATCATATTCTGCCGTCTATCGGTCTGAAAGTAAACCGTTTAGAATATAATCATACTTAGGTGTGATTGCAGCTGTCTAACGTAGATAAATATCTGATTATAAGTGTTTTTTTATCGGTTATTGCCGAGAAGCATCGCGGTGCATTGTACGGGTTAGCCAAACACATTTTAAGCTCACTTAGCAATGATTACCGAGGTCTGTTGAAAAAGTACCAGGACAAATGATATTACGGCTAATCTACACACGGTAACGCTTCAAATTGTAAATAAATGTATTCCTCGCGAAATAGTGAATATTTTAAACAAAACCCGAAGTCACTATTTTATCTCAGTTTGACATTACACCGTGGTTAAATCCATTCAGTTTGATTTATTCGCCGTTTTCGACATGTCCGAAATTTAACGAACGACGCGTGTGAATCGAGTTTTTACTTGAAACATGGTAAAAATGATGCAACGGAAACGTACGGAAATGATTCAAACCGCTTTTGGGAATGATTCATTAAGTGGTTAGGGCGCCTTTCGAGTGTTTTAAACGTTTCAAGAACTGTCGGCGGTCAAATGAAGACGATCCGCGTTCTCGAAGACCGTCGACGTCATCCAGAAACGATGATGTGGCGACAATTTGCGAAAAATTGCCAAATGGCCGCCGATTAACAGTTCGTGAGTTAAAAAAGCGATGCTCAATCGAGTCTTGTCGTGGAATTTTACAGGAAAATATACCGCCGACTCTCACTATTCTCCAGATCAAGTCCCATGTGATTTTTTCGCTATTCCCAGGAGTAAAACCTGCGCTTAAAGGACAACGATTTCGGGATGTAGAGGAAATCAAAGCGAACGCGGGCAACAGAACTCATAGCTTTAACTTTGGAACAGTTCCAAAGGACTTTTGAAAAATTGCATGATCACTGTATATCGTCCGGAGGAGAGTATTTCGAAGGAGATATCTTTAAATAATATGTTGTAACTTAATTTTTGTAATTGTTAAATATAAAATCCTGGTACTTTTTAAACAGACATCGTATAAGCATCCGAAAAAAAAGATCCAAATGCAATAATTTCACTTCCCTGCTAATAATAATAGATATTATATGATATTTTCAATCGTTGGCCCCCTAGGAAATCATAACTATTATCTGTACGTTTTCGAGTTTATTTAACGACCGGTATATTTGGGTAGTTGGTGAATTTGAACGTCCGATTTATTTGAACACGAGCATATTAAAAGTCCTTTAAGGACGACCCTTTAAAAAAATCTAAATAACGTTATAATTGTTCTTTATCAATTTTCGGTGAAATATTCCAAGACTATTAACAAACGATTATTTTATTTAACGTTTTAACTAATTCAAAAATAAAACGTAAAATTCAAATTATTTCAATTTGGTGTTATTGTCCGTTATTGTTCGGTTGTATCCTCGACACAGCTGAGACGCATAGACAATGTTATACTACAGCATTTTAGTTTTGACACAGCTGTTTGCATTTATTGTGACTGCGTTACGTGTTGTTTGCGAATCTACTTAATTTTTATTTTAAACGTCGAAAATACAAAGTAAATAAAAAATAAAAAAAAAAACAGTAAGTCGAAGGATTTTCCAATGCGGTTTAAACACCGCGCCATTGTGTCATGTAATATTTTTGAATACCATTAATTGTTTATAATAATATTATTGTTAATTTAGCATTTAACAATTTAATTTTTGTATATTTCTTTTTTTTTTTTTGTATATATTGTCGTATTTTTTCACAATTTTTTGTTGCATATTTTTAATAAATCAAAGTGCATATTTTACCATTGTTTTTAATGCATTTAAATCGTAGCCTTAATTATTGACACCATCATGGGTAATATAATTTTCCGGTAAGCATTTTGTCCAGTTATGAGGTTAATATTTGATTGTTTTTTTTTTTTTTTTACACTTTTCTTTTAAATGGGGGAAAAACCAGTAAAAAATAGAAAGCACTTACGGTGTCTGTTAATATCGATTCGGTACTCTTGTTTTGATTCAGTGAAAAAAAATCGTAAAATGTTTACCGAATACTAATATCAACATTTATGAAAAGCGGTGCATAATTGTTTAAATGCTCTCTGGATTGTCGAGTTTTTTCGGCCTTATGCTAAAAAAAAAAAATTGTTTTTGGCACCGTAAAAATGCCCAAGGTCGTACCGAATGGTAAAAAAAAAAAATAATAAATAAAATGAGCGTTACGTCGTTATTTGTTCCAATAAAAAGCGTGTTGAGTTGAAATTCTCACGTGTTTTCACAGGTTAGGCCTCGCCGCGGCTGGATTTTATCTAAAAAGATCCGGGAACCGTCGAGTTTAGCATACTCAATATTATATTCAGATAGCGTAATCCGCTTCTTTTATTTTTTCTTTTTTTTCTTCTAAAATCGCATAAAACATAATTGCAAACATAATTTATTTGACGGGCAGTATTATATCGTTAAATGTACCCGGGACGAAGACCCGCACACCGAAAGCTTTTAGTAACGCGCGTCGCTATAAAACCCATTGATATAAAAATGTTAAATAACAACAATACGGTTTTTTTTTTTTTTTTTTAAATACCTATTCACTCGGTGATCAGGTAGCTGATTCATATTCGTAGTATGTAGATTCATATTCGCATGTGCAAAATGCGATTTCTACACGCGCAAAATATTCGAGCGGTGAAGGTTCCGCATTGTACCAATTTTTTTAATAATTAAACGGCGCGTTGTTGTACTCGTATATTATCGTATTGTAAAAAATAAAGCCCGGTCATTCATTCGTTGTAAAAGTCGACGTTGACTATTAATAAAATATCGTACTGTTTTGCACTTTGTTGTCCGTATTCATAACAACGTATTCGGATATATAGTAGACTCGTATTACAACAATAATAATAATTATGGCTTCGATTTTAATGACCTAAAAAAATCGCAAGAAAACGCCATTAAAAAAAAAAAATGCAAAAACCAAATTGCCTTTTAATTTATTGATAATAGCTTAAACGAAAAAAAAAATCTGTATTACAAGCGTTTCTATTTTGTTTTTATTGCTATACAGTATTTTACGCCATTTGCTGGATACATCTTCTGACTTAATCACTTCTAAACCACTTCTTAATCGTTCGTTCTGTAATAATAATTTAAAAAATACATTTTAAAATTATAACTTTTTTTTTTTTATTATTATTCGCTGGCCACACTGGCTCGTTCGATGCGGACCCACGTATAATTGCAAATTTACGTTCACTGTCATTAAACAACAGTACAAAATGCTTTAAATTCTAAGGAAATCTCGTAAAATCATCAAAAACTGCCTTAAAAATGCATTTTTATTAAATCTGTTAAAAAAATTCCTAAATTTGTAAAATAAACATTACATTAAAATACTCAGTATATCACCCGAAACATATAATCTATTTACGGATCTACGTTTTGAAATACAGGAAAAAAAAAGATGCAATTGCATCAAAATACTAGCCATAGTAATAATCCTTCTCCTCCCGACGCACCCACTGGATCCAAAATGCTTTCGGAAAAAGAAGGCCACACTTGGAAATCGAAGTAATATTTCTAGTAGAAAAGCCGTTCACGGACTGAAAAAAACGCACACGTCATGCGCTCAGAATTTTAAAAAAAATATCACATATTTATTCATGAATTCAGAATTCGTCGTTAGTTTTGAGCGAATATAAATCGTCTATGCGTCTCAGCTGTGTCGAGGATACAACCGAACAATAACCTACAATAACACCAAATTGAAATAATTTGAATTTTTTTTAAAGAAACGCGAATTTTACGTTTTATTTTTGAATTAATTAAAACGTTAAATAAAATAATCGTTTGTTAATAGTCTTGGAATATTTCGCCGAAAATTGAGAAGTTGAAAAAAAAAGATTTCCAATCGAAATGTTATTTACAGACAGAAAAAAAAAAGCCCACATCCTTGTAAAACCAATAGGTTTTTCGCTTAATTAGTACGTATGAGCCTCGGTGCCCCCGGGAATGGACTGACGGTGCCCCTAAGGGAACTATTCATCAGCTAAAGGTACTAAGCTTATTGGCGTTGTGTTTTAAACGCGTTTTACGGTAATGTCTGATATGTTTCTAAATTATCTTGTTTTTGGATTCTGAGGAGTGCGAGGAACGTCATAAGCATATAATATTTGTTAACATTTAAATATCCGAAAAATAACGAACATATTAAAATAACTCTTTATCCGATAAAATAATAAATGTGTCCATATACATAATCAGTTATCACCATCGAAATTGTAATAACAATGCAAAAATAATAAAATTATTTTATTTTATTTTATTTTTTTTCTTCAAATTTTGTTCGATATAAGGCGGTATTGGTTTTTTTATTAAACGAACGAAGTAAGTAGGAGCCTCAAGCACTTTTTTTTTTTTTTTTTTGTCGTACTGTACACACAAATACGAGATACCGGTATACCTACTACATCAATTTATCTGGTTTTTATTCTTCTTCTTTTATTTCCTTTTTTTGATTATTGAATTTCAAATGACCAATATTTATTATATTATCTCATTCAAACCTACCACCATAGTTGTCATTGATTACGCCACTGGTGTCGGTACGACTGATAACACGTGAGCTGAAAAGTCCCAGGCCCAACAGATAGATGGCCCCCTAGGGCTTTGGAATTCACCTAATTTTTAGTTGATACTGACCTGCAAAAGACAGCTATTAAAATTCCATGACAATCTCTGTACATTAGTGTGCGAGTTATTGTGCTAGGAGTGACGCTAATTTTTGTTATTTTCAAAATAATGGATCAAATACAAATCCGTGTTTTAATTTTACATTGTTTCTTAATGGGAAAAAATCATACGATCGTTCAAGCGTTATAATAAAAGTCTATCTATTCAGACAGAAAACACAACCTGTACTCGGATCCTCGAAAACCGTTAAATATTGTCATTGCCAAACAATAATCGATAATTATACGATTATTCCGAGTTGAAAATGCCATAGATGAAGAAAAAAAATAGAACTATTTATTTATTTTTAATGGAAAATAGACACTTTTATTTATTTGATTAAAACAAAAACGCAATTTCAATCCAAATGTCCAGTTGTCTCTCGGTACCGATAATAACCTAAAAGAACCGAAAATATTTGTATATTATTTGTACGGTTCCGGTTCTGGAATTACACTCATCGGTACCGGTCCACGGCACTCTGGTGCTTTAGGCCTTTAGACGAAGACGGACGTGGCGCGTATGCCGTAATAAAACGAAAAAACCTCGGCCGAGACAGTACAGTCTAAATACGAGTTATTTCGTTCAGATTTCAAAACTCCAGCGGCGATATATCGATACACATACGCCTCCGACTCTTGTACATATTACATTTGTAAAAACATAGTGATCAGTGACCGTATAAATTATATCCCTGTCGCCCCGGTGCCGCCCCCCGCCGCGGATTGGAACCGTCACCCCGCGGTGTCGTCGACGACCGACTCACTCGACGAGCACTTCATTAGGGTTTCGTAAAAATAAAAATAAAAAATAAAAATAATAATTTTATTAAAAATTCAACTTGTACGAGTTGTACGACAAACATTATACACCGCGACCGCCGTGCAATAATATATGTAAAATATATGCGGACGACCGCGACGAACTTTGAAGACTCGCCTATTATTATTATTATCGTTATGGAACGATATTATATTTTATCGGTTTTTTTTTTTTGTTGCTGTTGCGCGCGATTTATTATTGTTTAATTTTTTATTTTTTTTTTTCAATCTCATAAAAAAAAAAAAAAAACAAAACCTCCCGTCTCTTTTCCATCGTCATTCGATCAAATATATTCCATGCGAACGCATAATATATTACACGATACACGTATTATTATTATTATTATTATTTCGTACGGGATTTTGTAAAACCGTACGTATTCAAATTTAAACGTCTCGTATAAAATAATATACGCGCCTATAGTAATAATTTTTTTTATTTAATTAGGTTTATTTTTATTTATTTGTTTCAACATAAATATTTGTTTTTACAATTTTTTTTTCAATTTTTACATATTACTTAAAGATAAATACATAATTAGGTAGTCACAACAGAGCAGTAATATAATTTAAAAATTGCTATAATTTAGAAAATTGTACTTTAATTGAGTTGTTTAATTTTGGTCAATGTTCTGATGATACCGATGCTGAGGATGATGTTTCAGGAGGTAGCAGGACATCTTGTGGAAGACGTGGCTTTAGTCTGCGGTTTTTGGTTCTTTTCCCGATTTTGAAGTGAAGGGCTCCTTCTGTTGTGTTTAGTTTCGAATGAAATTTTTTGAATTGTTCAATTATCCATGTGTTTAAGTATGGTATACCAGTGTCGTTGTGGAGTTGTGTGTTTCGCATGTACCATGGGGCTTTAAGAGCTATTCTGAGCAATTTGTTTTTGGTAACGTTTGCATATTTGTAATTTTTGTTTGGGATGCGGCTGCCCATATTGGGCATGCATATGTTAATAATGGTCTTATGACTGATGTGTAAATTAGAAGTGAGCATTTAATCCGGAGTGTTTAGTTGTAATTTATAGTAATGATTTACACCGCGTCAATATCGCACCCGCTGAATTGGCAGTGAAGTTAGATAAATTTACATTTCCGCGCGGGTTTCCGTCACAATATCGAAAGGAAAACCAAAATTAATCTATAGTACCCGCGAACTGTGAAAATAATATTTCGCGAACGCGCGTAATGTCCGCCCTGGACGAAATCAAACCGATTTTTCTCGCAGTGAGTCACGCCGCCGATGTAATTCTAATTTCTAATTCAAATCCGATTTTTAACGTCTAAACGTGTGCAAACGAGATTTGCGTCGCGTCACGTCCAAACGAGTTGCGAAATACCCAGTAACAAAAAAATGTATCATGTGCTCGGTTTTTGGAAACCGCGCAAAAAACTAACGTATATCCTTTTGGACATGCGTAAGAACTTATCTCTTTTTTTTTATGTAAATGAAAGTTTCGCTAGAACTTGTCGTTGCCCGATTTTTTTCCTAGGAGTTTTTCTTTTGTAATTACAATAATGTGATTTTTTTATTTATTTTTTTTGGTCAGGGAATGGTAAAAACGCTCAACAATTTTTATCCTGCGCAAATTAACGGCGCCCACTATTGGCTGCTGGTATCTGCAAATCACAAACGTATGAAAGAAAAAAAAAAAAAAACCATTTTCTATCTAAATTTTCTATCAAACCCACACGGTTATTCGGTAAATGAATTTTAACAAACTTTTTTCAACAAACTCCAACAAGTAAGAGTACATTTGGTCGGAGCATTTTTCTCTTCGCGGTCACAGCTTGACGTTCCCGTTGCCTTTCGAAAATTCTCTAGCAAGCCCCAAAATATTGATTCCGAGCTGTGTTCGAAATCGTTTTTTCGGACGCAACGGTTTATGCGAATAGCTATATTTTTTTTATCAGAAACCTTATAACCATCGATATACGTACCGTATTTTTAAACTCGATTCGAACTAAATTCGATAAAAATGTAAAACTCAACCTGTAGCGCGATACCAATAAATGTGTTTAGCAGCAGTGACGTAATTGCGATGGGGCAAGAGGGGCCGCTTGCCCTCTAGACAATTTTGCAGAAAGGGCTAGAAAGTAAAGGTGTAATTTCGCTCTCCCGGGTACGACAACAGTACGAACCTCTGAGTATTCTAAAAACAAAGAAAAAACGCAATACATTCATTACTTTTTATATTTCTAAGATAAAAAATATTGCCTAAAATTATGTCTCAAGAGAGTTCATAATACGTTTCACGTTTCTCCTGTCGCAAAACATTAAAATAATGACGCATTCTTACGTTTATTTGTTACATTTCGTCTAATCGAATCATTGGATTAGTCTTCCGGCCAATAGAATCGTATACGTAGAGCTGAAAAATACATTTACGCCGCGTGGTTTCGATTTTGGTGAATAAATAGTTTTGCCGTTTTTTCCCGGGCCCCCGAGTTTTTTTTTTTTTTTTTTAAAACCCAGTTTTATGCCGCCGGGCGTTCGGCGTACACGCGAATACATTGTGTTATTTGTGTTGGGGTTTTAAACGTAAATCGTCCGCATTATCTAAAAGTGTAATAATATTTTCGCCGGGCCCGGGGATAAACGGACAAAAGCGTAAAACGTTCACGGACGGCACAATATAACGAATAAAATATATCCGATTTCATAACGAAATTAAATTCGCATACGCACACGCGTAATCGTATTCGGCGTGTTCGTATTTTCGGATCGCCGTGTTCGTAATAGTGGAGCAGGGGGGCCGGGAGAATCGAACAAAAAGACGCCACTTTTGTCGTCGTTTTAATTATTGAAATAAATGTATACGCCGCCAAGCCGTTGGGGAAAAAAAAAAAAAAAAAAAAAAAAAAAAAAAAAAAAAAAAAAAACAAAAGACCTTTCGACAAACCCATGCACGCCGAGTTCACTGTATATATACGTGTGTATTATCGCCGAGTTGTATTTTTATTATTTATTTATGATTATTATTATTATTATTCTTTTCTTTCTTTTTTTTTTTTTTTTGTCCTCGTGAATGGCGAATAGACCAAACGACGGCGTCGACGACGACGACGACGACAACGACGACATTGCATCGGCCAGACAGCTCTGGATTATTTTGTCTTTTCTCATTACGTATAGAAAAAAAAAAAAAATAAAAAAATAAAAAAAACATGGGAAAAATAAAAATAAAAAAAGAATAATAATACCGACGGCAACAACAGCGGCGGCGGGGTCGTGCCGAACGGGGACGAGATTATTATTCTCCTCATTTTTCGAACCCTATTAACGAGACAGATACAGAGAGACAGAGACAAAAAGAGAGAGAGAGAGAGAGAGAGAGGAAGAGAAAGTGCAAGAGACGGCTAACAATGTTCGCAAAGCAAAGGAAATTCCGAATGTATAGTAGTGGTGATACGTTCGCCGACGACGGGGCCGCCGTGTGTCGAAGGGGTCCCGGGTCCGCCTTCCTCTCGCCGCCGCCGCCGCCGCCGTATCAATCACCGCCAGCGTACCCCTGCGTCGTGTCGTTCCGCGTGAATACTGATGAGATTGCTACGCGTAAACCGTTACCGGCGCCGGTGGCGCCCACCCCGCCGTCCCCTGCCACCCCCTGCCACCATCTGCCACCCTCTGCCACCCCGATCCGCCTCATCCCGGAACGGATAAGGCGAAATTAACACGGTCGGGGGGGGGGGGGGCAGCGATCAAACGGACGCATCGTATTTCCGCACTGACGCCGCCGCCGCCGTCGACTTATTTCGGAAGTTCCTGGCGGGCACTAAACATATTAAAAAAAAAGAGCACCCCCGTCCAGTTCGGACTTTTGGATCGAGGACACGCCACGACGACGCGACCCGGGTCGGCCGCCTTCCCACCGCACAAGTCGCTCCCCTAGCAAAGTTATGGACTTTGTCCGTAGTCGATAATCATCTGATCGACACCGTAAAAGTATACGGCAAAGGATTTCGCGTTTTCCGACTACAGGCGGAGGGACTTGTGCGGGTGGTTCAAGGCGAATTGTTCAACTTTAAAACCATCGTCCTATCACCGACTCCCGTCGAAGATATCCTTGTTCCGAAAATCCGAAGGAGGATACTTTATATATATATATATATATACTAGTAAAGATCCCAGTCGGATACGTTGAAAAACAACCGAATTACGGTAATTCGTTAACGTAAATATTATTGGCTAGATTTATCCGGTTTCGAAATGTACAATTTTCGATTAGGCCGTAAAAATAAAAAAATTAATAATAAACCACCTTACGAAAACACCGTTAAAATGTTTTACTCGACAAAACATCACATGTAAATTTAAAATAGAAATCATCCAAATTGTTCGAACAACACATACAAATTACAGTACCTGACGTTGTAAAAAGACAAACGGAATTGTATGCGAATTGCTGGTAAACAATAATTGCATATTGGTGTGTAGAAAAACGGCCGGTGCCGTTTGAAAACGAAAAGAAAAATTGTATCGCGTTACAAATTGGTTGACATTTTGAACGAAAAATTTGTTTCGAAAACGTTTTTACTCCGCGTTATAAACCAATTTGTCCACATACAATTGTCAAACAAAAAAACATATTTATTCTGTTCTGTTTTGATATTATTCATATATCGTTAAATTCTATACAGTGATATTATATTTATTTTTTTTATTATTATTATTTGTGGCTTTCTGTTTAGCTGTGTATTGGAATTTCATTCGTTTTTTTTTTTTTTTTTTTTTGTACGGTATAACGTTTGCATGCCCCGGGGTTCGGGACATCGGGAAAATTCCCGTTTCCAGACCGACCACTCCGCGCCCGCCAATAGACGGAAAGACGCAAGATTAGGTACGTGAAACGATTTATCCAACTGGTAAAAGTTATTTCACTGATGATCGTCGTTATAAAATATATGAATCCGTCCGTCGGTAAATTATACCAATTTTATGCATATTAGAAAACGAGAACGAGATATTCGACATTTGTATGCAAATTTATAATCGCACAGTATCAGCTGGACAAATGCGTTTTAAAGTTTTTATGCAACGGAGAAAAGAAAGAGAGAGTACGGTTTTCAATCTCGCCGTTATAGTTACGAACATTTGTTTGAATATTTTTGCATACTTTACTTGTTGTAGCATATTTTATAATTACGTAGATTTCCTTTTGTTTTTATTTATGAACTATTTTGTAAAAAAAAAAGATTGGTTAAATACACGAATCTTATTTTAATGAACACGGTAAGTTTGGAAATTCAAATATAAATTCCTTCACAAATCGCGTTTTAAAATCAACAAAATGATAATTATTCAAAACGATCGGCGATTTTGACGAGAGGAAACAATCGTGTCTGGTTTAGTGGGTCATTACGCAAATCTTAGATTGATTACGTGATTAACTCACGGTGCTGTCTATCTTGTGGCCGTAGAATGATAGTAAACAACGGTTTCCTTATCGGCGTGGTAACCTACTAGGTTACACCTAGTATCCTCACGCACATCGCCCACAGCGGAACCCGGGACACGGTCTGTGGACACGCGGACCTTCCGTCCCGGGAGACGGACCGCGACAAACGTGGCCGGTTCTCGACCGTCCCCGGCCAAAGCGCACAATGTTTCTATCGGGCATACTGCGTCGCAATGGGCACAAAAGACGAGAGGACCGCCGATGCCGAGGTCTGGGCCAAGAGAGGAGCTCACAGAGGTTCCCGAACAGGACATCAAGGACGAGTCCTCAGGCCGACGGGCGCGTGCGCGGCCGGGCCGAGAAGAGGGCCAAGACCGGCTGGTTCTGCGCACCGAGTTGGGTAGAGTACGACGATGCAACGGGGTCCTCCTGACCGGCTGGTTCCGTACGGCTGGTCGCCGAGATAGTCAAGACCGACAGCGTCAGTTTGGTCTAACCGGCAAGAGTCTAACCGCCATCAGCGGACTAGTCGAATCCGACGATATAAGAGCCCCGGCCGATTCGGTCAGTCGGTGTCGAGACCAAAGAGGGATGACAACGTCGACGACGAACCCGTCGCTGTCGTCCCGGAACACTTATAAAGCTGTACGGAATGACCCGGGTTCGGTAGCTCGTACAATTCAATTGTAAAATATCCTAAATCCGAACAGTGTAAAATAAATAACTATCGTCGAGTTACGCGTTTCGATTTACATTTTCTACCCGTCTCCGGACCGTCTCTAACTGGCACGCAACACCATCAACGACGAATGCGTTTGTGTAATTTTGCTTTGCTTAAACAAACTATGGTCGGCGGTGTGGGGGGAGGGTAGTAATGTTTACACGGATCCTCTACTGTTGTTAGCGAAAAATTGAAAAAAAAAAAAAAAAAAAACAGCAGACAAATATTACACCTAAGTATACCTGGTGGTTTGGTAAAACACGTTCATTTGAATTCACGCCAAAACCTATATTTTTGAACTGGGTATGTATTTGTCAAATACAAACAAGTCCTAAAATAACGAAGAGGGGAAAAAAAAAATATGGTATTTACTCATTCGGGCAAATCAATACGATTAGGAAAAAATGCGTTCGGAAAACGACGCCGCCGTTTATCACCGGCCAACTACACAGAAAACCCCGTGAAACAAATACCGGCGTGTCAGTGAACACCGGACATTGGTTTTCTCCGCTTAAAATATTATTTATCGTTCATTTACGATTCGAATATCAAAATATTTGAATTGTTTTTTTTTTTTTTTTACTGCCTAAGGCATCTTTATTTAAACGATCGAAATAAACCTTTATAAATACAATACATTGTGGATAGTACAATTATAATACATATTGTACACGGACATGTTTGGGGTTGTACCTCCGGTGAGATAGCCCCTTACCTTAGCCTAAGTCACTTAAACCAAGTCGTGTGGCTTTAGGCGTTTGAGGCGCCTAATGTCTTGCGAGTTGTCCAGAAGTTGTTTAGCAGTAGCAATTGGGATGCCGCTCAAGTTTTTTCGCATGTTTGTTGGCAAACTTTTTGATTTCGTCCTGGATGGATGATATATTTAAATCACGATGGATAATTTCATTCCTGTCGAACCGGTACGCTGCAACAACGGTACGAAGAGCAATATTTCGACAGCGTTGAATGACTTCGATGTTTGACTTGCTGGCACGACCCCACAGTTGTATGCCATAAGTCCAAATCGGTTTAACAATAGCTATGTATAGAAACCGTTTGCTTGTTAGATCTAGCGTGGAATGTTTTCCAACTGGCCAGTACAGCTTGCGCGTTTTTTCTTTAATTTGCAATTTTTTCCGACGGACGTGGTGTTTCCGATTTAGGCGAGAATCAAGATGCACGCCCAAGTATTTAGCCGAATCTTTTTGTGGGATTGTCTTGTGATCCAGCGAAATTCGTAGATTTTCAGTTTTACGTAGTGTATAATTTACGTGTACCGACTTATCACTATTGATCCTGATTTTCCATCTCCTTGTCCGGTTGGTTAGCGATGTGGTTTATTGAGGTTTGTACGTTTTCATATTTGAATTACGAAATAATATTACATTTTACAATAATTATTCGCCTTGTATGCCCACTTAAAATTTGTAATCGCATAAGCACTTGCGCGCGCCCGCCCGTCAATCTCGTGCTACCCTTGAAGTTGCGCGTATATTAACGCTTTGACGTATTTTTTTTTTTTTTTTTTTTTATTATTATTATTTTTAATCAATCATATTTTTATATCGTGTGCGTTCATCCGTCGTCCCGCGCAATACGCACACAGAACGCGGAATATCGGTTTTATAAGGTTTTTTTTTTTTTTTTTGTTCTTTTTACGGGGGACTCTTGCGGAACATCATACGCGAAACATATTCTTTCGGTAAACCGAGACTTTGGGTTTTCACCTCGGAGATGTGCTCAGCGAGACAAGGGTACACTTCCATTTACATTCTGCCCGACAAACCCCGTCCGCGTTGTTTCGTTTCGCGGTGTTTCCAAAGTTCTAACACGGAAACGGCGGCGGCGGCGGCGGCGTAGGTATTCAAAAAATATATAGAAAACTTTATTAATATACTCGCGCAGGAAACTACTTTTTTCTTCTTATTTTTTTTTTTTTTTTTTTTTTGTATTTTGTATTTTAGTAGTTCCAGCCACGTGTTTTATTATCGAAAACGCATTTGGACGAAACTTTCAGACCCAATAACACCGCTCGTGGTGCCGAAATAATTGTACTAATATAATATTATTAATAATCAATTCGTATAATAGATGAAAAACACGGACGCTAAGAATAAATTAAACGCCTAGGTACCGGCCAGCCCGGTGGCGAAGCTACGTATTACACCGCTCAGAGGCAAAATATTTTTTTCTTAACCTGACCTGAAATATAAAACTAATGTTGACTCATATTTATATATATATATAATGTAGCCTAAAAATTTATCGCGTCCGAGTGTTTCTGAAGCTACTCTTCTGAAGCTTTCGGGTCTTGTACACGCTCATACGCTTTATTGTAATCCGTATTACAGATTATATATTTTTCTAATAAATGTTTAAAAAAAAAAAAAAAAACAACCTAACCTTAGTCGTTAAAACAACGTTGTGATCGTATTTTTAACTGTATAATCGTGTTGTTTTATTTGAAAGAAAAAATTGTTACATTTATTACATTAAAAATGTCGTTTAAATCATAAATTGGACAAATTTACATTTCCACTATACGAGTACATAGATGTATATTTTGTACTTTATATGTATATCTATATCTAATACATTTGTATGGAAAAATGTAAACCTAACCTTTCTTTATGCTTAACAATAATAATTAAATATTTTTTTTAAATAAAATTACATTATGATAAAAAAAAACTAATCAAAAAAATTTTTTTTTCTTGCTTTTCCTCCGGCAAAAACATAAATTTCGATTAGGATATCAAAATGTAATGTCTGCGCTCTTCTAGCACATGATCAGCTTTTACAGTTTGTCACTGCGGTTGACTCATAAACTGCGGTCAATCAACAATTAGGCATGTTTTACATGTACACATTGATTCAATTTTAACCATAATACTTGTCTACCAAATACTTGAACCCAAAATTGTATGTTAACGTTTATTTCCTTTATTGTATTTAAAAATTTGCTATATATATATATATACACCTACTTGCTTCTTCGACGAAATATATAAATAAAAAACGACTATAACATCGAAAACAAAAAATAAGATTATGGTTAGGCTACTGCCTTGAGATTTTTATACCGGTACCGATATTCTACAAGACGGACTTGAACATTTAATAAAGCTAAAACGATAACATTTGCAAAATAAATATATCATTGAGCTACAGGTAAGGTTCGTATACCTTTGAAAGCAAATGTTAAAGACGATAGGACGCCTTACACGAGTGAGTCGGTGGTAGGAGGTGGAGAAGTCAATCCCCCGATCTCTTCGGGGGGACTCCTTTTCAAGCCCCGTTAGTTTATTTCATCTCAAACGTATTTTGATCATGTTTCAGATGTCGTGTCGACAATGTGGCAAATGAGTCCTATGGAACCGCCTAGTTTCATCGTAGAACCGCCGAGCCTCGTATATTTCTCAAATACTACGGGCATTCTGATAAACTGCCAGGGACAAGGGAACCCGCAGCCCAACGTCACGTGGCTGCATTACAACGATCGAATCGTAGCTGACATACCAAGGCTCAGGTACTGTATATTTTATGTATTTTTTTTTTTATTTACTATTTACAATCTAAATGTTTGACATTATAAGTGTGTTAACGACTGGCGGAAATCCCAAAATATGGAATACGCCGAGCAATAGCCGATATAACAATGTTTTCAAAGGCACGTGGGTACACAACGCGTTATACAGTGATTTATAGACATCTTGAATTACAGAAACAATTTTTTTACTTTATATCATCAATTTGTCTCTCGTCTGTATGACGTTCATCCCGCGACGTAAACTTAAGTGCTTCAAAATCCCAAACGAGTTTCGGATTTCAGCCAACGAAATCGGGAATTCACCAGTATTCGGGTTTCAGGTTCAAATTCTAAATTTCTATATTTATAGAAATATTTTGTTCTTTGATTTTTCTATTTATATTAAAAACATTTCTAATTTATTATATAATATTTTTTATCGAATATTATTTATATATTTATATATAAAATAAGCGATAAATATACATAAATGAATCCAAGATCAAATTTGTCCAATTAGTAAATTCCAGATTTTGGGTTCCAATAATCTGGATTCTCGAACTCGTGGCGCAATCCGTACTATTCCAATCAAGAGGGTAATACCGCGATTCGTGTCGCCATTTTTTTTTTTTTTTTTTTTTCCATTCCGAGTATAGCGAAAAAGCTATTTGTTTTAATTAAGATGTGTTTTTTTTTTCTCTCGGCAAAAACTTTTATGGCCAGTTAAACGATCCCGATTTGTACGTTTAAAGACGCAAAGTCCGGCTTTTTATATATATTTTTTTATATATATAAATATGTCTGTAGTCCGCAATATCGTTTGAAGTGGCGAAGAGTATAATGTCGAGGACCCGCCGGACGGAGGGCAATCGCGAATAGAGCGAACGAAATGGGGACGTCCGCCTTCGATACTATCGCGGTGCTCGACGCTCGACAATATTATTAACCATTCGGATATTTTTTTACAACAATGACGGCGAACGCGATATCCACCCGAGGGCTGGGTATATTTTTATAATCCGTTTCGATGAACACGAGTCACGCATAAATCGCGAACAGTCGAGTGTAGGGCGAATTATACGCAAATAGCACGTTATGTTCTATCGTTAATTTACCGGCGTCCGTACAGGTGTCCGACAACAATCGCTGAAAAACACTCGAACGCAATTTAATTTCCAAAGCGTCCGGACTTCCGATTCTCGTCGAATCGGTCCGCACTCAAAACGAATTTATTTCCCGGTCAACAAACAATAGGTTATAGTGGATGGGGCTGGACGGATGGGCAGCTGTTCTTACGCGACAAATTGAAATTCGCTTGGAGCGTATCTCCGCTCTTGTTCGTGTAATTTAAATGTTAACGTAAAGTCCCGGAACTTCCGGTATTATAATTATTGAAATTATTAACGGACGGTTTTCCGGGCGAATATAATTATTATTATTACATAGTAATTGCGTGTCAAACGTGTGATACGCGCACACCGAAACCGCATCCAAAACAACGTTGTGACAACTCAATGAAATCCGATTATGTCAACTGTACCCACCGGTAAAGCTAGCCAAATGTGAAATTCTTGTTATTTTAGTGGTTATTTATATATGTTATGTTCAAAAAAGTACCAGGATTTTATTTGTAGTAATTACAAAAACGAAGTTATTTAAAGACATCTCCTTTAAAATACTCACCTCCGGACGATATGCAGTGATCCCCGCAATCTTGCCATATTTCAAAAGTCCTTTGGAACCGTTTCAAAATTAAACCCATGAGTTGTGTTGCCGCGTTCGCATTAATTTCCTCTGCATCTCGAAATCGTTGTCCTTCGAGCGCAGATTTTATTCTCGGTAATAGAAAAAAATCACATGGGGCCTGATCAGGAGAATAGGGAGAGTCCGCGGGACCACGGCAATTTTTGTTATCAGCCGAAAATTCACGAATCGACAGCGGTAAATGTGCCGGTGCATTATCGTGGTGAACGATCGCGGAACGAATTTGGCAGCACTACCCTTCCTTCTCGTCTGTACATTTTCCTGTAAAATTCCACGACAAGATTCGATCGAGATTCGCTTGGTTAACTCACGGACGGTTAATCGGTGGCCATTTCGCATTTTTTTTTCACAAATTGTTGTCACACCATCGTTTCTGGATGACGTCGACGGTCTTCCAGAACGTGGATCGTCTTTAGTTGACCGCCGACAGTCCTCGAGACGTTTAAAACACTCGAAAGTCACGGATCCATTTAATGAGAATTATCCCCAAAAGCGGTTTTAATCGTTTCCATTGCATCATTTTTTTTTACCAAGTTTCAAGTAAAAACTCGATGCACACGCGTTGCTCGTTAATTTCGGACATGTCGAAAACGGCGAACGAATCAAACCGACTGGATTTTTAACCGCGGTGTAATATTAAACTGAGATATGATAGCGACTTGGGGTTTTATTTAAACTATCCACTTGTTCGGAAGGAATACATCTAAAATTACAATTTGAAACGTTATCGTGTGTAGATTAGCCGTTTTAATATTTGTCCTGGTACAATTTGAACAGACCTTGTATATATTTTATAGTTCGTAACCACTTGGTGAAATCGATCTTTTCATGAAAAGTAGTCCGTTTCACGAAAACGAAAGGTTAAAACCTTTGAAAACCTTCACATTTCGTGAAATACAAAAAAAATTGCACGATATGAGTATTTTCTCATGGTTTCTCGAATTTGACGTCATCGTGTAATTTTGTTTGCAACGTAGTCGACCACTGTGTATACTCATATTTCTCAAGTCAAGAAACCGGAACACAAATCGGAACCATTTAAATAAAATACAAATATTTTTTCGGTTTTTTTTTGTTTTAAGAAATAACTGAACATTTTATTTAAATTGGATTTTGTTACAATCAAATGAATACAAGTGTTTCTATTTTCCATAGAAATATATTTTCTTTAATATCTATTATTTATATATCTATAGTATTTTCAACCGGAAATAATCGTATTATGCGACCGTCAGCGATTTTTATCTACAAATAGTACAAACATCCGGATCGTACAACGATCATTGGTTTCTCCAACGAGAATACCTACGAGTAATAATATTTAGTTGTTTTTGAGAATTCAATACAGATTGAGTTTTCTATCAAAATAGACCCAGATTATGTCAATTTTACCGACTGTCCCAGTAATCGGATAAAACTTCATGATACATGCTTGATTTCGTCACATGAAGTTTACTTGAAAATAACATTGCCGATTTTTCAGCTCATTGTGTATTTTATAAAGTAATTTTGTTGACGGTTTTATTATTAAAAAAAAATTTCTAATAGCCAATACGTAATGCTATTTGAAACTATGAATTTTTAATAACTGGAATTGAAACCAGAACCGATCAAATAGTTTAGGTTCCAGTCCCTGGTTCGAAGTTAACCGAAAATACAAGTTTCATTCAAAAAATTCGATCCGAGTTAAATAAATATATTCAATGAATTCAAATTTCAAATATTTATTCAAATAAACTCGTTCATTTGAACTCGCTCATTCCGAGGTCAAAACACTAGGCGATTTAATCAAAATTAATTACACAAAAAATCCTATAGTTCAAATTCAAGAGCAATCTTAATATATTGATTTGACTCGTAGGGCGAGTTAAAAGTAAACACGAAACAAAATAAATACGTCCACTTAACTGTTGAAAAATTAACGTTCATAATACACAATGTGTAGTATTTACTAATACTTCCGGGATTTATATTCTTATATATATATATATATATAATTAAATTACTAAATAAAAAATACTCTTATGTAGTTGTCGTATTTTCCAGGGAACGGGCGAGGCTAAACCTCCTCTATCCACGCCGCTGAACAGTATTAAATATTTTACTATAGTCGATTTTAAATGTTAAAGCATTTGCGAATGAACAAAATGTGACTTGTGAGAAACGGTTTTTTTTTTTTTTCTCCGATCCGACATCCGGATTTTCGTGCGCACGTGGCCAGAATAAAATATTTACCCGCATAGAAATAGAATTATCATTTAATAAATATGATGTTTATATTCAGGAATGCAAGAGACGCGTTTTTCACTTACAGATACTATTGGAATGTATACACACTATAGTACACACCTTTTTGATGTTTCTACACCGCCGGGTTTGTATTCGTTGTCGAAATGTTAAGTGTACCAGAAAATAAGCTCACCTACGTATGTATAATCGAGATGTATATATATATAAATATCAATTCCGCCAATGTTGTGTATTATTCCGCAGGCCGTTTCGGCCCGGGCTTTCGACCGTGTTTTGCGCGGTTGTACGCGAGAGTTTTCCGTTTAAAAAATCTATTCGCGATTTTCTCTTCACAGCGTATTTCCTTTTATGAGAGTTAAAAAAAAAAAATTCTTTCCACTTTGAACGCAATATGTACATATATACATATCGTATTGTGTATTGTGCATTATGGCGTGCGTGCGCCGAACCGTCATTATCTTTCTTTACGTATTGAATATTTGCACACCGGCACAACGTATCTATTTGGATAATATCGTAATATCCACACGCGTACAGAATATGGCCGGGGCAATGGGGAGCAGTCGCCACTCCGGAAGAATTCCCGTGGGGGGGGGGCCGGGCACCCGCCGATGAAACACGTAGGTTTAAGCCTCCCCTATCGTTTCATATGTTGAACATGACTTGGAAACGATCCGACAGAGTAGAATCGGAGTGGACATCGCGTAAACGGTATGGACAAACGATCCGTGGCCCCCCCGCAAACGGGTCGCCCGGATTTTCTCCGGTTTTGTAATAACTGAAAACGATTATTTTTCGTATTTCCGTGACCGACTTCACCAATCTACTGCCCGGTACCTATTCGAGCGGAAGGTTACATACAACGAGTACTAGCTATACGCCTGACAAAAATGTCGTCGCTCGCAGATTTTTAAAATGGAAATATGTTTGAATTCGCAAACGAGTTTACTTTACGTCGGTCGGAGCACTTTTTCAATATTATCAAATTGTTTACGAAAACCAAACGTTTGACATCTTTTTTTTTTTCCCCCATTATAGGTTTGTCGATTTTCAATGGGTAAATAATTATAGAAAAAAAATGTTAATATCAAAACTATGTTCCGGCCGATGCAAAGTAAATTTGTTGATTAAACGCATACGTATTTACATTTTTTAAATCAAACCCCAGGGTGTACCTCGATTTTTGGTCAAGCCTCCATTAGGTCTTTTCGACGCAATTTCCATGGAGTTTTCAGGGGCCCTAAATCAAAAATACGATTAAAATAAACTGTTTGTGAAAGATAGTGACAAATCAAATCGGTACGATAAAAAATAAAGTTGTATTATTTGATTAGAACCGTTTTTATATATTCGATTCGATGTAGTTGTATTTATTTCAGTTATCCACTAAAGAAATGGCGGGGAGGAGGAAAGTATTTCTGAAATACATTTTAGGATTATTATTAAATTACGTCGTTTTCGTCGAGCTTTTTTACAATTGTCTTGTTCGAATGTTCGAAAATCATTCGGGCACCACCACTGACCCCGGGCCGATTATAATTATCGTGTGTCCGGCGAAACTATGTCCGCCTGTATATCTTTGGACACGTTCGGCATTAATTTCGAAACGGCCTCCGTTCGCCAGGTTCGCTTCCCTTAAAAATGTCGAACTAATATATTTTATTACTACCGGATACACCGTACAATTAGCGGGTATTTCTATGTACAAAAACATAGGGAAAAAAAACACCCTTTAAATTATATTGTATTGCTTTTTATTTCTTCTTTTTACAACACAACTATCGTATGTGGGCGGTTCACAGATAAGACACTTCTCTGTCGAGTGTCGCCAAAATCCGGTGGGAAAAAACGGTGAGAGTTGTAGGGCTGTGCCGGACAAACAGACGGACGCGGCCGAATTTTTTATGGTTTTTTTTTATCGTCGTCGCGGTGCTAACCCGTTTGCCCCGAGGCGTACGGGTGGCTGTTACAATTGCGACCATGGAAAAATTCGAAATTAAATAAACGTCAGAGAAAAGTTGTGCGCCGTTCGCGCCAATCATTACTGCCGTAAAAAAAAAAAAAAAAAAAACATTTAACACGCGGGAACGCATGCGGAATCCACAACACATGTGACGCTGATAATTACGGAGCGACTCGTTTTTTTTTTTTTTTTAATTGCCCGTGTGCCGTATATGAAATGTATATGACGCGAAACGGACGGACGGTGTGAAAATGGCATTCGTATGGAAATAGTGGAAAAATAAAAAAAACCAAGAAAAAAAAAAAATCACTAGTGCGTAATGTTTATATTTATTTTTTGTCTGCCGCTCTTGCTGGCGGTGCTCTTGTGTAATTACGAGTAACGTTTACAATGGACGGCACACTGTAATTCATGTCTTGTATAAAATGTCGTATTGCGCGATTCGTATACAGGGTGATCGTTTTACGTCCGTGCGAAAATTTCGAGTAAATGCAATTTCGATTTTCGGTTGTTGTACGAAATCGTTGAAAAATCGTAAAATTATTTACGATATATTCAAAATTTTAAATCTTTCGGTTCCGGGTCGATATTCCGGCACGGTTTAAATTCCGTCCGTTTAAAATCCCGATAGGACAGAAATACCGGGGCACTGTTTCTAGGCGGATATTAAAAATATGATTTTATTTTTTCGATAACATTTGTTTTTTTTTTTTTTTTTACTGAGATTTTGTCCGAGATTTCGGGACTTTGAACGTCGGGTTTTCAAACGCCTCCCGTTGATGACATGCGTTTACGACGTAAATGCGAAATTTTAAAATTACTGTGCAGTAAATAAAATCGTATTTGATTGATCGAATGCATTAATTAATGTATTACATAATAAAAATCAGAGCAAAATCAAATTTGCTCAAAATCTCTGTAAATAATCGCCGATTCTTGATAATATAATCGCTCGTCTGTATTTTATAGAAATCTACAAGGTCAATGAAAATAAATTAAAGTCAAAACGTAAAAATGCCCAGACAAAAAAACTCTTATAAAAATGGTCGTCTATACATTTGTCGAAAATAATAAAATAAAATATTATTTTTTACCAAAACATAAAAATGTAATTAAAATATGAGTATTTGTCATTATGAGTCAAATTAAAAAAAAAAAAGTTTGATAATCTTCATTGTCCCAACGGGAATATCTCCGTGGACACCCTGTTTGGAAAAAAACATGAATTTTCCCCGATAAGACGATAAACGAATAGTTTTTTTTTTCTTTTACAAAAATTCTTATCAAAAACTTATTTTGATTTTTATAAAAAAAAAAATAATAATAATTGTTTTATAATGTTTAAAATTCATTGAAAAATATAATAACTGAAAGATCGTTCGCGATATAATTATTATATAGTGTTATACATGTCAACATCTGTATAGAAAAACTTTATTTTTTATTTTTTTTTTCGAATCTGTTTTAAAACATAGCTGGGACGCTAATCGATAAATCAATACTCACATGAGGTATGAGCACTGAGCGGGGGGGAGGGAATCGTTTGAAAACAGTGTTAAAACATAAATTAAACAACTCGACAACGACTGAAAAATAAGAAAAAAAAAAACCACAGAAATCAAATTTACTTAAATTCCTCCGGGAAAATCGCTGGACAATGCGACGAAAGAATCTGCCCGTAGTGTCTCGTTCGAAAACGCATTTAAATTGTTTCCGTCGACTTCTTGAAAAATAATTTACACTATATTATTACAGTGTCTAAACCATAAACTGCGGGGTCGCGTAGACTATATGAAATGTATGAAAAAGCCAGATGCGAATTTACGCACAAACGAATGTGGAAAAAACGACACACACACAAAAACGTGTAAAAAAAAAGTTGTAAACACCACTTGTTCTTCGACGAAGTTCTTCGTGTATTCCCATTTAAAAAATTTGCGTGTTTGTGAGTTCGGAATAAGGGGGATGGTGGTGAAGAGGTGGAGAAATGCACAAATTACTTTTTTTTTTTACGCTCGGGCCGCGAAAGAATTTCCTTTTAGTTTGTCCGCCTCCCCCTCCCCAACCCCGAACTCGTTATAATTATTATTGTGCGGTTAGTTTTTTCACATTTTTTTTTTTTTTTTTTTTTTTTTTTTAATTTCCAGGGAAACACAACCGAACGGCAACCTGTACTTCCCTCCGTTTCCCGAGCAATCGTACGCGCCGGAGATACACGCCGCCACCTACAAGTGCGCCCTGGAAAACCCGGTGGGCAGAATCATCTCGCGGGAGGCCAGAATTAAAGCCGGTAAGTATCACTCGGACATATGTCCACCTAGGAAAGTTGTCGTTTTCATTACAGCTGGAATTTGAATGTGCAAAAGTCAAAAGTGACGAAAGAGAAAAAAACCAACAATGAATTATGCAGTCTGGGTGATCGTTGCTGACCATAGTTAACGATAACTGATAAGAAAACCGATATTTTAGTAATGGCATATTATTTTTTTGTTTATTAGCGAAAATAATTCAGCGCCGCTGTGATCAGTGCTCAATCCTATGTAATCTGATAGAGGTGTGTGTGATGGCACTCGTAGGAGTAAATCGTCGAAAAACATTAAGGGGTCTTAAGCACCGAGCAAATTTTTTGAGGAAACAGACCCGTGAGGGGATACTTCTGTCGGATTTTGTTAATAGAGATTAATAAAATCAATTTAACTATAAATTAAAATAGACTTTAGAATTTAATGCGGGACTAATGCAGAATTAATGGAATAGATTTGTATGTTCTGTCGCGCAGCGAACCCCCCGGGAAACCTTTGCGAATCTAGCCTAAACAGGCTAGCCTTTTTTTTTTTTTATCGTAAAACTCCCAGGGAAATTTCACGATTCTGGTCTGTCGATTCTTGTTTCAGTTAAATTTTTCCCCGTTTAATTTTTAGTCATTTTTTATATATATATATATTTAAAATATTTTGCATTTGATTTACAAATTATTTTTTAATAATATACTACATATTATAACAGTAAAACACATTATGTTTAGTGACAATATTTTTATTTTAAATATTTTTACATGATAAACAAAATTTAAATAATACTTAAAAATATGTTTACACGGGTTGTCTTACTTCTCTAGTAGTCAAGGGAATATACTCTATAATTCGGTCATGAATTCAAATAAAATGAGCTGATTCACCTTCAAAATTTAAAGAAGTTTCTATTTCCACGCTTACATCGACTGAAGAAGTTGTTGCCGAATCGTTTTGTTTAGATGTATCAATACCGATACCAAGGTCCGCTTTCCAAAAATTGTGTAGGGCTTAATATTGGACTACGCACGTCTTTTTCCATAATGAGGCTCTTGGAATGCTGTGTACATATCGTATAATAGTGAATAATTTTTTTTTAAACTAAAAATTTCGAATTCAAATGGTTATAATCGTAAATTCAGACCTATTTTAGCTTCTTTAGGCTAGATTGGCGAAGGTTTCCCCGGGGGTTCTTGCTGCGCGACAGAACACACAAATCTATTCTACTCAAATTATTATTTTTATTTATCGACAAGCTGTAATTATAAACTATCTGTAACAATAATAATAGTTTCACTATTGTCTCATTCGACGTGGATAATTGATACGTGCGATAATTTTATCTTGGCCCACTGGTGTACATTGTACGTGTCCAAGATTTTATACGACGTATTACAGTAAAGCTCTCCTTTCTCGCGCGGAGCAAATAAAATGGCCAAAACTAAAGCGACACTTGAAACAATAAATTTGGACAGACAGTATTACTCGTTCGACACAAATTGTGCAGCAAGTTATTAATCATCGGCAACTATCATTTCTGACTTCAACGATTTCCCCCCTACCCCACCAGTATTAACTGAATATAGAATCATTATAACAATTTATATACTTATAAAGGATTTGAATAAGATTTTCGAATCTCATAACTAGGGCTGCGTATACGTAGGACAATGCATATTTTTTAGCTGATTGTGAAACGTAGCTTCCTAAGTACATAATTTGAATTATGTAACAACAAATTAATTTACGAAATTTTTCTTTTGCATTTTTTTTTCCTTTTTGGCTATTAATGTTTAAGGTCATTTTTAGGACTTTTTAAGTCATATTCCGTCGATTAACATCTTTACACACAGGCTATATATATATATACGTCGAATTTATATTTTATAAAATAATATTTTACAAAAAGCTGTATGCGGGTTAGGTAAATGTAAGTATTCGATAAAATAAGGCAATATTGCTTAGATTAATTATTTGTGGGCTTGTGATATATCATTCACGAATTTCCAGATTAAGTTGGTCGATTAATAACTTTATTAGGTATCAGACATCGGTAAACTGTCCGGCATTGACGTTTAGTTTCGTTTAGTTTCGTTTAGTTTCGTTCGCGAATGTACAGTGAAGTGTATTTACAGTAAAACGCCGAAATCTAAACCGCTTTTCCCGTCAACATTGCGAAAGTACGCCAATGAATTCAGACGAATCGAATTATTGCAGAAAACAACTTATTCGACATGTTCAAATTCAATCGACATTTTGATGTATATAGTAATATCAGTAATATCAAAATAAATATAAAAATCAAATTGAAAACGAATTCAAATGCATATTTAATTGCATTTGTTGTGCATGTTTAGTGCATTTTTTAAGGTTTATTCACTGTATTAAATGCACTGCCCTACTCATAACGATTGATAAAATCGTATTCAATCAAGACTCGTAAACCTTCCTGTTGCTCGGGCTAATCGTCGCGATATTTCAGAAAACTTTGATTTTAAATCCAATTTTCATCAATTGCTGAACCGTATTTATAGTTCGGTTTTTTTTTTTTTTTTTTTTTATAACGACCAAGTCCAGCGCTGTAGCGGCGGCCGAATTGTCGAGAGCAGCCATAATTTTGGGTCGAACAAATTGACGGGTAATCATAATTGAGTCTGCCGATTAAAAATATTTAATTCTAGCGGTGAATGCCGAACCGGTAATATAATCTAACGTACTGGGCACACACTTGTGTGAAATGCAAACAATTTATTTTTTTAATAACGACGCATTTTTCACGGTCTTCTCCCCGTAATAATTTTGTTTTAATTACAACCCGTGGTGTTTTTATAGTTTTTTATATATATATATATATTCTGACGCAAAACGTTTTCGCTGAAATAACGTATATGATATTATATTACTAACCACCGCCCACCGCAGTAAGGTTATATCGTTATATTTTATAATCGTTTGAAGATTAAAGCGGCGTGTATGGTGAAATTTCTGTCTCGGGTATTGAAATATCTCATCACACCCACGCATCGCCACACCAGCGCCGCGATTATAAATAATAAACCGCCGGATAGTCAGGTGTTCGATGTCTGTAAGTAATGAGTTCAAACAACTTTTCCGAAAAAAAAAAAAGGTAGTGTTGCTTCGGGATATGGAATCGAAAATGGGGTTAGGTACCGTTTGAATAAGCCATCCAAAAGAAGAAAAAAAAACCATTAAAAATATTGCTTTTTAAGTCCTTAAAGATAAAACCTATATATATATATAAATGTATGTGCATGTATAATGAATATATATTCATTACACACATAAAAAAAAAATACAATAAAACGAACGTTTTTAAAAAAAAAAATAAAAAAAAATTAATATCACGTTTAATGGCCAACTTTAAAAAAAAAATACAGGGTTGGCCGCAACAATAATTATTTTATCGCACTGTTCAGCATATGACAATTTAATTAAATCGACATTTTTAAAAATATATTTTATAAAAAAAAATGTGTTATAATACGACTGACTGTTTTGCCGACTTTCTTTCGACTATTTTGCGCAGAATACTCGATTTATAATTTAAACATTATTTTTTTTTTTTTTTTTTTTAAAGCGTACATACTTTGCACCATGGGTGGGTCACAGTTGTAGATGGGAAGTTAGTCAGGGAAGGTAATATATAGATAGGAATGTAATTTATATCTGTATGCACTGATACAAAATGCAAACGAAAAACGTTTCTGAGCAAAGAAGTATTTACGAAGGCGTGTTTCTCCGTTGGTAACCCAGAAATCAACATAAATAAAAAAGAAATAACAAAACTCGATTTTGACGAAATCGTATTTTTTGCCGCATCCATAAACTAATTGGTATATCGACTTACTTTAAAGTACCAACTAGACAAAATTCGCTACCGGAAACAGTATAGGAGTTTATAGATCGGATGAAGTCTTCCGGTAGAAAATGTGTTTATGGCAAAAAAATAAACATGATTGTAAAACCACAAGACCCCTCGCGCTCCGCACAGAATCTAAAATATTACAACAGATAAAATCGATTTTTTTTTTTTTTTTATTCCGTTTAATTCGTCGAAATTAATCGTCAATGATTTTTCGGTTTAAAATAAGCAAATAGCCGACATCCCATCCCATCATGGGTGAGATTAAATTTTATCAAAAACAATATTCTAAGCAGATCTCGGGTGAACACGATGTTTTGATAAATAAAATGTTTAAAAAAAAAAAAAAAATGATATTAGTTCGTAACTACAAAATGAATTACAATTTGACGGTGAATTTTCACATAAATTTGAACTTATAAAGACCGATGAAAATAAATTACAATAAACCTCAAAAATTCCAATGATAGTTTTAAATAAATAACTCAAAAAAAAACCCTACTGATATCATTTATTGTAACAATAATTATTACTTGACCGTCGCGGGCCACCGATATACGACAGTCGATTATTATTTAGGTTGTTATGGCGTTTGGCTAGTCGATGATAAAAAAAAAAAAAAAGAAAAAAAAACCCTATTGTCGTTCCGTACATGTATTTCAAAAGGATGTTAGTCGAACGTGATCAATCGGAGTTTCGCGTTCTTATAAACACAAATCAAACAAGCCCCACGGGACGCACATAGAACTTATTTTTTTTATTTCAACGGCAAACATAATACTTTTTTGTCCGTTGGTTTTTTTAATCGGGAAAGATTTCGACGGAATACATTTCCTTCTACTTCTTCTTCGTTTTTTTTTTTCACCCTAATATATGATATAAAATGTACAATCAAAACGTCAGATAATAATCTGAATAGAATTTAATAATAACTAACCCATATCTAAATAAAAAAAAAAAAACTGTTGAGTATTCCCATCAATCTCAGCGATAAATTATCGGCAAAACAGTTTAACCTCGACGTTTCGCTTTGTCTCGTAAAGACCGACTTCGGTGGAAATAATTTAATATTTCCTATGCACTAGTTATAGTAAACTAATTCGCCGAGCTCTTGTTTTATGTTTTTTTTTTTTTTTTTTTTTAACACTTATACTTATATACTAGTCTAAACGTATGGTATAATAACACGCCTAATATAACGTTTTGTTATTTCCGTGCAATTAATTATGCAAGTTTAAATAGTTCAACTCGAGGCTGGGCCGTTAGCGCGTCGAAAGTTAAAATTAAATCAAAACGTTAACTTTTACACGATTAACGTTCAACTCGATAAGTTATTTTTCCGGTGTACACGACGTGTGTTACACCGAGAGAATTTTGTTGTAAAAATTTTAGCCGAAGTCGAATTTTCATCGTTTTGTTTTTCTATTAACTATTTGTTCGGTATTTGTTCTGGTTTTAGCCCGCGATTGACGTAGCGCGAAAAAAAATCCTAGATCGAACGTTTTTATATTAAGATATTTCGATTGCCGACAAAAACGTCAAATTCAATTTTGTACCAAGTTAATATTAACTTGAATAATTTACTTTAACGAGTTAACTTTTTACTCGACCCGGTTTTGTTTGTATAAACTTAACCGGACGGGTTAAAAACCACCAATTGTCCACTTGCCCGGCATTGATTGAACCGATAAATTCTCCACGGCCAGTTAACGAAGACGCGAACATCGCGTATTTTTATAGTGATGGCGAAATCGTACGAGCTGTCCGTCCTAAACGCGTTTACCCTCCAAGGGAACGTGGCCGCGTTCCAATGCCAATCGCCCGAGTTGACCAGTGAACATCTGCTAAAGACCTGGTTCAAAATGGAGGATTCCCGTATGGAAGTCGGCCAATCCGTGCCCATACACCCGGGCGGACGTTACGTGATCGCGTTGGACGGTACGCTGCTCGTGCACGACGCGGTGCCCGAGGACACGTTCGACAGATATTTCTGTCAAGTGGTTAACAAGTACACCGGCGATCAGTTGGTCAGCCAACCGGCCAAGATCGTAATCAAACAGCCGACCGAGGACTCGGCGCCGGTCATTAAACACCATACGGACAACGTGCACGTCAAAGTCAACCAGGCGGCCGATTTATTTTGTTTGGCCGAAGGATTTCCGCCGCCCGCGTACAAGTATACTCATACCGTCTATTTATAAATTAATCGTACCGCGGCGCGACTGGGGTTATTAATTAACGATTGGGCTTGTGGACGTGCCCGGCAGGTGGTTCCGGAAAAGTCAGGAGAGCGTACAAGAAATATCCATGGAATCGCTGACCGTACGCCCGTATCAGTCGTTGCTGCACATCATCCGGGTCCCGATGAGCGAGTATCCCATTACGTACGAGTGTGTCGTTACCAACAAGCTCGGCCAAGACAAACGACAAATTTCCCTGTCGGCCACACTGCCGTTCGCCGTCAGCGCGTACCCGTTGAAACAAGTCAGTCCGCGGCCGGAGACGATATTTTATCCGTGTATTTTTTTTTTTTTTTTTTTTTGTTCTTTAACAAACCGCCGTTCTGTCGTCCGCAGGTCGCCGACTCCGGTTCGACCGCCGCTTTCAACTGTACCGCCCAGGGCACGGCGATCCAGCCGCTTTATTCGTGGCTCAAAGACGGCACGCCGATCCGGAGTTCCGGCCGACACGAAATATCGCAAAACGGCGACCGCTTGACAATACACAACGTGATGAAAGCGGACAAGGGCATTTATCAGTGTCTGGCCAGAGATCCGGACACGGACGAAACGGCACAGGCCAGCGTTCTTCTGTCGCTCGGTGGTATTTAAAAAATTGTCTCCGACGTGTATATATATTATTCGATACGAAACTTCGTGCCGCCCAACCCGTTCACATTTAATAGTTTATTTCAGCTGTTTCACCGGAGTTGACGGCTACGTTTCACGATCAAGTAATCCGGACCAACGGGTTTCTATCACTCAGGTGTACGGCTTCTGGAAATCCTCCGCCCAGGATTTATTGGTATCTGGACGGGGGGCTCATCTTACCCCAAGGCGATTATGTGTTCGGGAGCTACATGCATGTTGATGGTAATAATTTAGTCGCGCTCGGGATAGAACAGTGCGTTTAATCGTTGCATTTGTTATAATATAGGAAATGTTGTTAGCTACTTAAACGTATCGATCGCCGAAGTACTGCACGGCGGCTACTACACCTGTCTGGCGCGAAATATCTTAGGATTGAAATCTCATTCGGCGATGGTGAAGATTTACGGTATACGCCCGTTACGGTTTAGACGCGCTACGGCAATCGTTACGTGTTAATCGCGGTTGTTATTTTACAGGCAATCCTATCGCGAGACCGCCGTCGAATCTCACCGTACGTTCCGAAGACGACGCGTACCTCCAGTGCCCCGTGGCCGGGTATCCTATCACCCGGACGGTTTGGCAAAAGAACATGGCGTCGATCCCGAACGATTCTCGGCACGCGCTATTCGAAAACGGCACTCTTTTCATACGTTCCACGCAAGACACCGTGGATTCCGGATTGTACGTGTGCACGAAAATCAACGAGGTCGGGCAATCCGCCACGGGAAATCTTTATTTAAGAATAATGAGTAATAAATATACGACTATTTGTTACGGTGTGAAATATGTTTCACGCGACACTTATAATTACAGAACCGCCGATCGTGACGCCGTTTCAATTTACAAAAGATCTGCAAGAGAGCGAACGCGCCCAAGTGTCGTGTACGATAAAATCGGGAGATCTCCCGATGGAATTCGTGTGGCGTAAAGACAACAGGATAGTGTCGACGGACAACGAAATCGAAATGCAAAATTTCAAGTTTTCCAGTACTCTGCTGTTCAGTAATTTAAAACCGCAACACGCGGGTATTTACACTTGTATCGTAAGCAATTCGGTAGCCAGCAGCAACTATTCGGCTTTACTCAATATCAAAGGTACGTTTTATTCGATTGCACACTGCGCTCTACTGAGTCGATCAATTATTATTTATTTTTATATTTTCATTCAGTCCCTCCAAAGTGGATCGTTGAGCCCGAAGACACGGCCGTCTTGGATCACCAGCCGACAATAATGAATTGCCAAGCCGAAGGATATCCCGAGCCGAAAGTCACGTGGACCAGAGTATCAGGTTTCGTATTAACCGTACCTAGCCCAACTTTTGCGGATTTTTCACTGTAATATTTTAACATTGCAGACAATCGACAACTACAGCCGATCAATCATTTCTCGTCGATAACGGTGAAAAATAACGGTTCGCTGTCTATTCAGCTTACGACTAATTCGGACGAAGATAACTATACGTGCACCGCGGACAACGGAATAGGACGCCAATTATCGAAAACGGTCTCGTTGACGGTCCACAGTAAGTACCGTAGGCCGTATTTATTCGAGTACGCGAGTAATTTTAATTTTACAGGCATCAATTATTATTATTATTATTATTATTACAATACGTTGACTTTGTCGTAAACGTATCTATATTTTAATTTTTTTATTTTTCCCTCCCTCCGCCGTAGTTCCCGCTCGTTTCAAAGAAAAATCCATTAACAAAAGCGGCGTGGTCGGCAGCCGAGTGGTGTTGTCCTGTCAGGCGGAAGGTTCGGAGCCATTGAACATCGAATGGAGCCCGTCCGGTGAAATCGTCAACACCAGGAACACGAACAAAGGGATAATTTCGGAACTCTATTTGAATTCTCTGCACAGCAGTCAGACGGGCACGTACACGTGCATGGCGTCCAATTCTTACGGTTACGATCACATGACGATAAATCTCGTGGTCCGAGGTGAGCGACTTTTCGGGCAATTACTTTATATCACTTACATTACTGTTGTTATTTACGGCGGTGTATCGTGGCCATGTCGATTCCAGAACCGCCGGAAACCCCGAAGCAAATGGAAGTCGTGGGCGCCGGCACCAGGTGGTTGGAATTCCGATGGGACCCGGTGAAAGTGCACGTGACGCATTACATACTGCAAATGTGCATAAACCTCTGCGCGGATTGGTCGAATTACACGATCGGCGGTAGTCTGTCGTACGCGAAAATATCGTATTTGAGACCGGCCACCGTGTACACGGCCAGAGTCGTGGCCATCAACGATTTCGGTTCAAGTAACCCGAGCCCCAACAATACCGTCACCACTCTGGAAGACGGTAACTAACTAATATATATATATATTATAGTTTACACTATTTTTTATTGTTTTTTTTTTTATTTTTTTTTTTTACCAATAATGTTTGTCGCAGAACCCAGCGCCCCACCGAACAACATAGAAAGCGTTGACGTCGAAACGAATCAAATGAATATTCGTTGGCGAGTGAGTAACTAAACGTATGAATTTAGTTTAGGATACGGCGATAAAACTAATACTAATCGTTTAAGAAACGAATGAACGAATGATAGCGATTATGGCAAATTACAAATTGCAAACACTTCTATTATACTAGGTGGTTCTTAACCGTTGTGGCACGCAGACCCGATGAAATTAAATTTGCGCGTTTTTTACACGAGTTTATTTTCTCTCAATAATAATAAAAATAAAAAATTAATCGCCTAGGCTGATGATGCTGCGTTCCGAGTTTCGGTATTTCAGGCTCGATACCGGATGGTTTTAACCGCAAATCCGGAATCAATATTTTGCAACTGGTTTCCATATTTATTCTTAACGTACAGATAGAGCTTTTTCGCACGGGTTATGTAGTGGGAAATGGTATTAAAACCCGCAGAGCCTTCTTATTCGGTAGCCCCGGCCAATCACCTCGTACATGCCTAACCAACGATTTTACTTTGGCCATTTTGATTAAACTTAATTTCCAAACATCTATTTGTAAAGATTTCCATCGGGGCTATGGTTCTTCTGACGACGCCGGTTCATTTATTCCGTTAATATCATAATATTTCAAAATATATGATACGGTTGCGTATTATTATTTTGAAATATTGTAAAACTATTAGACGGTCCATGTGGACATTCGTCGAAAAATTATTCCGAGCGGATAGTTTAAGATAAGATATACTCGTAAGATAATTGGAGGCGAACACCGGGATTAGAACTTGAATAAAGTTTGAACAGTAGTACTACGTCGTATTTACATTTCCATAAATAATTAATCAATGGTTATTATGATTTACCACGATTTCGGTTACGGTAAATAATTTATGATTTATCAAACAAATATTACAGCAACGGTAATAAATTATTACGACCCCGAGTTAGAACTATGCACCTTAGGGGGGGGGACTAATTCTGTTGTTTTTTTTTTTTATTTTACGGTTTATTATTACGGTTATGTATCAATACCGTTAAATCTTATTTCAAGAAAAAAAAAATAACAACAATAACTTTTCAGTTCGGGAGCAGCGATTTTAGGCGAATAACGCAAATTGAAAGTATTTGTTTGCCTTTTTAAATTATCGCTGAACAAAAAATAACACCGAGGGGAAAAAACGAAAAAAATTATGGTTTCTGTAAAAAGAAAATCGATATCGGAATCAATAGTTCCAGGTCAAGTGACGATTAGTCATACTATGTTAACTTTTATGTTTAGTGGCTAATTATTTTGTCGTTGTTCAACATGTTCTCTTGTCTTATCCTTTATGTTATTTTTTTATTCGGCGATCATTTACACCGTAAAACAATAAAAAAAACTACATACAAATTGCATTATTCGCATTGACTCGCTGCTCGCGAACTGAACATTTTTTTTTTTTTTTCTTAAAATAAGATTCTATAGTAATTGTACACCCATAAAAAATAAACTATTATCTTATATGAGCCCGCGGAAAAGAATACGTGCCACCCTAACGTACGTATAACAATAACGGAATGCTAATGATATTTCTGATATTTTTCGGTTTATTGAATTCATTTTTAATTGCGATAAAGTGTTATCAAGACTTACAACATTACAAATTATTATTTTTATAACGATAAATAAAAATCAAACTATGACGTGTCAACACTTTTTGACAAATATGCCGAGAGGTTGATAAACCTAGTAAAATTAACAATTTATTAAAAAAATATATATATCAAGAACGTTTTTCTATCGAATTATGATAAGATTTTGTTGAAAAAAAAAAAAAAAACCCCCCGACGTTGCGTATGTTATTGTATTTTGCGTTTGACATTTTCACTCGGCAAATTATTTATAAAACAAATTCGTAATTCCGTCGATCGGTTAGGAAACTCAAATACATGCAATGTAAACTATAACATAAATAATGTTTTATTGAAATTACAACGTGTTTTCTTGCTTTGTCGTCAGCCACCGGCCGAGGAAACGTGGAACGGGCAAATAATCGGTTATAAAGTGTCCTACGTGGACGTTAACGAAATCGCAGAAGTATACACAAAGACGATACTCGGGCTCAAACGTTGCGAGGTCCGGATAACCAATCTTAAGCCGTTTACGACGTACAGGATCGCGGTACGAGCATTCAACAGCATCGGGCCCGGGCCGGAATCGGATTTCGTGAGGGTGACGACCAACGAAGGAGGTAAAACAAACCGTTCGCGTAGTTATTATTAACAACCGAGACCGATTCAGGCGTTAGGCGTGTATATCCGGATGACTAGTTCAATCTTGAGAGGCCTCGCATTTCCGTTTGTTGACTAATATTTATCCTATTGAAAAACAAAACAAAATTGATATATTATCATCATCAATTATCATTTTTTTTTTTTTTTTTTTTTTTCCAATAATTTTATCACATTCTAGTGCCCGACGAACCTCCGCAAAACGTCCAGTGTTCGCCGTTGACCGCGGAATCGTTGCGCATGAGCTGGGATCCACCGCCCGCGCGCAGCCATCGCGGCATCATATTGGGATACAAAATACACTACAAAAAAGTGAACCCCGTATCGGGTAAGTAATGGCGATCCGCATAAAGGGGTCGTAGGCACCATAGGGGAGGGTCCAGAACACTGACAGATTTGTTTTAGTCTCGGCGTTTTGTGTACAACGTGAATCGAAAGAGTCGGCAAAATAATTGTTACCGAGCACTACCAAATAGCATAAGCGAAAAAAAAATTAAAAAAAATTGCCGAGTTGTCGTCGTACTAATTTCGTAGCCAAGCCAATTTTGCCAATGTTTGGTGGCTCGGCCCACCGCGAGGCAACATCACACGGAGAAGCAAAATGTTTAGGATATTTGATATTTTTTTTTCCTACGCAAACCTTTCTATTCTTCTTTATCGCTCGGTTTTGATGCGTGAACGGTGCCTTAAAATATTGATTTCATTAGCCGCCGGCAAAAGAGGGCTGAGCCACCGGCCGCACATTCGTTTGGCCCCGACATTAGCTAATTCATAGCCGTTCATATAATAATGAAAAATTTGCAAATTTGTAAATACATACCCTCCCCCAGACCAGCCCCGGGATTGGTCCTAGTCTCGCCGTTGTACGTTAACGATTTAACGATTTAAACGTCGCTGGTTTTTAGGGTCCTTCGTTTTGAACGAAATGAAGAAAACGACCAATTTGGAAACGAACCTACACGGGCTAGAAAAATACACCAATTACAGCGTGCGGATTTTGGCGTACACGAAAATCGGCGAAGGCGTGCAATCGGGTCCGGTCTACTGTTTGACCGAGCAGGACAGTAAGTGATTTGTCTGAAAATTCGATTGGTCCGTCGTACGGTCGAGAGACCCCGTATAATAAACGAGACAATCGACCTTGGTAAAAACGAGGAGTACAGTATTACCGTAGGTACTCGTTCGTCTAAAATGTATTTATTCCAGAATAAACACTCGCGTCCAATCGGTATACTAAACGTGACGCGAACAGAGCACAATTCGGGTCAATTGCCCCGAATCGCCCGCCGAAATATTTAATTTATAATCATATTTGCGCGGTGTTTCAGTTCCAGGGCCTCCGGACAACGTAAAAGCGCTGACCGTCACGTCCAGTAGTATTCTCGTCTCTTGGACTCCGCCGAAACGGCCGAACGGCGTCATCATCAAATACACCGTGCACGTAAAACACAATAAGGTACGCACGCCGAGCGCCTAAAAATCGCACGAGTCGCAGTTCGTCAGCAGTTGATATATTATTTGATCGATGTTTTGAATAACGACGGTTTCAGATCGTCGACAAAGAAATCGTGTTCGGCGACAAGAGCACGAAGATCGAAGTGAGGCGGCTCAAGGAATTCCAGCGGTACGAGTTCTGGGTGACCGCCTCGACCGTGGTGGGCGAGGGGCAGCCCAGTTTCCGGGTGAACCAGAGTCCGAATTCCAGAGGTAAATTAAATACAAAAGGTTTATAATGATGTCTTAACTTGAACACCGTGTGCTGCAGCGCCCGCCAGGGTGGCGTCGTTCGGCGAGCACGTCAACGTCGCGGTGGGATCAAAGTGTACGATCGAGTGCTACAGAGTGGGCATGCCCACGCCGTCCGTCGAATGGAACGAGCCGAAGGGCGCCAAGACCAGGTGAGCCCAATCGATCGACCTGGTAACGGTCGATCGTCAACACAATTATTGTCTTCTAATGGGTTTTCGTTTGTGCCGGTCCCCCGTCGTTGTCGTCGCAGAGTACTCTCGGACGGTAGCCTGTCTGTGGGTCCCGTGGACGACAACGCGTACGAAGGGAACTACACGTGCCGCGTGGAGAACATATTCGGCAGGGACCACATATCGTACACGATCAACGTGTTGTACCCGCCGGCCGCGCCGGACTTCCAAGTGGACGCGGTCTCGACCGGCGCCCTGCTGGTCCAGTGGAAACCGGTGAAACAACCGGACGCCGTGACCACGGCCTACGTGATCGTCTACCGGACCGGCGACGAACAGCCGCAGCGGGTGGACGTCGACTCGGACCGGTTCACGTACACCGTCGACCGGCTCAAGTGCGGGTCCAAGTACGCCGTGATCATGCGGACCGTCAACACGGTGGGCACCAGTGGCGACAGTCCCGTCAAAGAGGTGTACACCAAAGGTGGAGGTAAGCCGACCCACCCCGAACCCCCATCCGCGAAATTCACTAAACGAATTATATTTCACCGGGACTATAAAAAAAAAAAAAACAAACAACGAATTCGTTATGCGTGTACAGAGCGATTAACGTTATCGGGAGAGGCGTTAAAATATATTATTAAAACGGATGGAATAACACGTGCGAAATCCATAAAAACGGCGAGTCTCTACGTGACGGCAATAATAATAATAATACGATAGCGGTCAATTTCGAATACCTTTGCGGTACGGGACTCGGCTAAACGTGATCGGTAACGTGGGCGTTATGGAGACGGAGGGTGGCGTCGTTAAGAACGCTTTCCGGGTCGTCCTCCGATCTGGAAATCGATGGGCCGCTCCCCGCGCCAAACCCGACCGCGAGACCGTCACTTATTTGTACTCTATAACCGCCGGTAGGAAAAAGGTCTGTCCTAACCGTTCTTGGACTGAGCGATGGGCGGAAGAGTCTATTTCGAAAGGGCCCTCCCGTCCGTCCCGGATTTCCGTGTACAATTAACGCTCTCGTCCCGTGTACGTACAAATGCGTCTTATGCGAACAGGGAGTTATGCCTTTTGACAGTGGCGTGAACCGAAATTCCGTCGCCAGACTCGTAAACGGTTCGAGTGTCGGTCGAGTAACGGAGGGGGGGGGTGGTTTACAAAATTGCTTTATATTCTGAACGTAGCGAAGAATTGATTGGTTATTACCATAATGTGTGTTTTTTTTATTTTTCTACCAGAAACCCTGGAGCAGGGTTCTCCGATTTTCAAATGTAGCAACCTTTTCTGAAAGCACTCAAATCTAGTTGGGGTCATTTTCGTTGTGGTTTCCTTAATAATCAGGAAAAAACGTAGGAAACATCGGAAAAGGTACAATAGGACAATATTTACAATTATCTACAATTTTTTTCTTTTTCTTATAAATCGCTTAAAAGTAATCGTAAAGACCTGACATTTTCACAAGATATTAATATTAGCCCCTTTATTCTGGCTATTTTTGAACATTTTTTTTGAATTTATAAGCTTTTCGAGTTTTCAATTCATTTTTTAGTTTTTTATTTGGTTTTGCTTAACTTATCAGAAACGCACAAAAATTTGACACAATGATCGTCAACGAATTTAAGGGTATGCAATAATTATGTTTTATAAGCGTTTTTAGAGTAAATTTTAATGAAAATCGTGAAAATTGACGGCATTTCAAAACGTGATTAACTGAACTTCGCTCAGAATCGTTTTTCGTTAGCAATGATTAGACATAAATTAAATCCTCTTCTACATCCTACCTTTCTAACTCCCCCACCTATTTTTTCATCGCAAAATTAAATATTTAATCAGTGTTAGATTTAGTTAAATGAACACACTGCATATGCGTTCGGCGATATCAGATCAATTTTGTGCTATTGGTTTTAATCAGAGCTTTAAAACGTTTCTGGTTAATGTTTTACGTGCCTTATATAATTTGGTTAGGTTTAAGTATTGTACTTGTTTTTGTTTGTACATCGATCTTTTTTTTCTCGATATTTTTGATTTTTAGGCGAAATATAAAACTTTTTAAATTGTGATATTTCACATACGCGTATTTCGCTTAAAAGTTGAAATATCGTAAGAACACAGATAACGTATACTTACGTTAAAGTCTGATAATGGATTGCGAAAAAAATCAATTGGAAATGAAAACACGATTATCGCAAACATTTAATAAGAACTGGAAAAGGAGTGCGAGTGGACGGTGATAATTTTCCCTCTGAGCGGGCTACCATTCCTCTCCTCTTCTGCCCCTTAGGACCGTATTTTTTATCGTCCACCGCCTTCAAAAATCATGTATACGCCACTGAACAACAATACCAATTTAAAAAAACAGTATAACGACGTGTATCTGGCCGAAAAAGGCCATTTGCTCTGGCACTACTGACCGGGATCGGTAAATAATATGATATATACCCGACAACTCTTAGTCGTCTGTAAACAGTTGCGCCTAACCAAACGTAATCTAACAGCGGCGCGGTATCGTGTTGACAGTACCCAAAGAACCCGACAAGGACGCAGTGCTGTCGGTGAACTCGACCAGTGCCACGTTCACGTTCAGTTCTTGGCCGACGCAAATGTGCCCGATACTATCGTTCACGTGCCAGTATATGGCCCGGGGTGGCAACAATGGCGGCGTGTGGGTCAAGATCCCCAGGCAAAACGTGGCCGGCGACACGTTCACGGTGAGCCGTCTGCACCCGGCATCCGTCTACACGGCCCGCGTGTCCGTTCACACCGAAGCCGGCGACACATCGTGGGAACGCACGTTCGCCACCCGCACCGAATCCGGGGGTGAGTATACCTACCATTAAGAGTAAAAATATATATATGTGGTCATACACAGATAATAAATATACAGTTAGGAGGGGTGGGATCAGTTCTTCCCCCGTATGCCTGATAGGAACATCTTTTTTTTTTCAACATTTTTTAAATTTTTTTTTGTTTTCTAGGTCTAGTGCCGTTAGAAATGTACGATGACGATGGTGATGATGGCGATGACGACCGATTTGGCGGTCTGAGCTTACCGAGTTTTGCTCAGATGCACAAATACGTGCCAGCCGTCTCTGCGCTCGTCTGCATCGTTTCGTTCTGCGTCTGCATATGCGTCGTGATCCAAAGGAGGTAAAAACGGTTTTTTTTAAATTTAAATTTTCGAAACTAGACATTGTACGACAAGCACGTCGTTTCTTGTTATGTGCGCGTTTTATGGCGCTTATAAAAAAAAAAAAAAAAAAAAAAAAACTGCGTTCACGAATTTTCGATATTTTTATATGACCAAAAGGCCAGCTTATGATGAACCTCGCTCGTATCAAATTGTCGAGCATTTTTTTTTTTTGAGAAGACAAAAAAATGTAATCCAAATAAAAACTATATAAACTCGACGAATTCGAATGACCATAAATAGCTATAAAAACCGCCAGAATGTTTTGAACATTTTACCACGTCTATAAAGACGTGTAGAAAGCCTGGCACCTCTTATCTTTTTTTTTTTTATTATTGGAGCAAGATTTCCGGTAGAAAACTTGTTAACCGACACAAACAATTGAACTGAATCTAAAACACATTTTTACGAATAAAATCATGAGAAAGAATTCGTGTTTTTTAAGCTTCTGTAATTTTTAGTTATTGTTTTTACGAATATAATCCGTAATAAATCTAGTCTCGAATGGTACCCTACCATCGCGGCCATTCTAATTTCAAAAGATTACGGCGCTCGACCTGGTGCTGGTGACACGCGTGCTCCTCACACTCAAATTCGTGTCCATAAACGGATTCTCTTTATGGCCCCCCTCTCTCTCTCTCTCTCTCTCTCTCTCTCTCTCTCTCTCTCTCTCTCTCTCCCAGTTAGAAACGGTTTTTTGTCGCCAACCGCACGCTCTCGGTTTGCACAGGATGTACAAATTACATAGGAAACGAAATTCGCGTGGCATTCAAAATGAATATTTCCACGTTGGACTTGCGATAACCGATAATCATAATAGCGATGGACATTATAATACATTTGATACTAATGGCAAATCGATATTTTCAAACGTTCGTCTCTGAATTGCACGGGAAAACGAAATATTTGTTATTCATTCGTCCGTTTGCGAATCGTACATGAGATTTGCATAAGTGTCACTCGACTTTGTTCGACAACGTTGATAACGATAATTATGCGTAAAAAAAAAAAAAATTATTTAAACACTCGTAAACGGTGCAACGTAATCGCGAGTTTCCGTCACACGAGTGCACACGTGGACACGACGCGGTGTAGGTTTACGTATATTTTTAAATCCCGGTTCTGGTGTTTACCGTCCGCCGGAGGTAATTTTAAATGTGGGCGGTGTAAAGCCAAGTCGGTTTTTCTCTCTCGTACAATATATATTCGCCTGCGTCTCGCCGAACACGACAAAACACGTGACGAAATAATATTTACGATTACGTAAGGTTAATGCCGATTAATAATATAAATATATGTAATAATAATAAATAATTGCATAACGCGGTATGCAGTCAATAAATCGAACGCATAAGTCGTTCAATGTTCGTCGGAATGGGAATCCGTAGACTTTTCATTTGTCCATTGGAATTTTAAACGGTTTTGTGGTTGCCACGAGCCTGGAATACCCGGAAATGTCGGGGATTTCGTTGATCTTTTACTGGAATCGCTAACATTTTTAATTTAATTTAACACACCCCCGTGTATCCATGTAATCCCTGCCGTCGATGTATTTATTAATGGGCATTTTTATCAACTATTTTTGAGGTGTATTATTATTAGGGCTGGGATTTTAATGCCCTAAATAACCCCGAAAAATGCCCTAAAAAAAATGCTTTTATGACCTAAAAACTCTAAATAATGCCTTAAAAAAATGCTTTTATGTTCTACAAATTTTTTTAACTTTGTGTATTATTTTTTTCGTTTTGTAATTTACTCCGTTCTACTCCATGGATGTTTATCTCTTGACAAATGTTGTTGTACGGCAAATCGTTTTTCAGCAGTAACTTTCACGTTGCATATTTTACAGAATAACACCGATCCGTCGGTAGAAAAAATATTATGTCCAAATTCTTGTACAAACGCACGCAGTCGACTCGCTGTCGAACATTTTACTTTTGGCATTTTTATATTAAATTATCAAAAAAAATTAACTAGAGTAATAAAACGGTGTTAACGACGACAAAACTCGTACTGAACGTCTAACGATAATATCATCGGACGTCGATTTTACCGATTTAAGATTATTTAACAGGAAATGCGGGTAGAAGTTACTCAAACCTTGTCCGATAATATAATACGAATTACGTGTACCTAATTATAATCTGTTATATTTATTTAAAAACCATGTTGATGTAAAAATCTTAAAATCTTAAAATAAAATTTCAAATTCATACACTTGGTTTCCAAAAACTCAAAAAGTGCTCCAAAAACTCTAAAATGCCCTAAAAAATTAAGTAAATGACCTAAAAACTAAAAAATGCAAAATAAACTTTCTTATTCTCATTCAAATGTACATAAAACAAATTTGTGACAAGACGAGCATTTTACAGTAAGCTTTGAAAAACAATGCAAAGTGCATCGAAATCCCAGCCCTAATTATTATACATTTTTTTTTTTTTTTTATCACGGACAAATGTTTAATAACAATGTCCGGAAAACGTGAAAAATGTCGGCAAAGTATAAAAATTCAACCTCACGTGCTTCGAAACGTCAATAGAAAATGTAATAAAATTTAGTTAAATAAAATGCCGTGCGGTGTTGTTGACAGGAAAAAAGACAACGGCCCCGGGCACTCGTCCAGGAGTGACGGCAGTGACGGCGGCGCCGGCGACTCGTCGTCCGAAATGAGAAAGTCCAGTTACGAGGCGGACAGGCAGATCGAGTACGCGACGTCCACGTTGAGGAAGAACAGGGACGGGCTGCCGGCTGCCGGCAGCAAAGTGTGCGTGGGTGCCAAGGCCGTCGACTATGACGTGTGCCCGTACGCCACGTTCAGCGTGATGCAGACCGGGACGCTGCCGCCGCCGCCGCCCCCGGGCGTCTGCCACGGCAGCCGGACACCCACGCACCACAGGGCGCTCAGCCAGACGGACTGTTACGAGACGCCCGACCACATCGTTCGCGGTCTCATCGACAAGTCATACGGTGAGCCATGCCCGGGAAATTCCCGTTTAACTTACGTATACCTTTACCGGCTAAATCCTTCGGAACCCCGCCGTCCATCCATGAAGCTGGTCTTCCAGAGGCGAACTCGGGGAATAATTTCGGCTGGGGGGAGGGGGGGGTTTGTTTGAAAAAAAAAAATGTAAAACCTTCATAAAAATATCGTACTTTATTACTCTTTAGGTACGAGGGCTATTCAAAAAAATACCAGGATTTTATTTGTAGTAATCACAAAAACGAAGTTATTTAAAAATATCTCCTTTAAAGTACTCACCTCCGGACGATATGTAGTGATCCCGGCGAACCTGCCATTTTTCAAAAGTCCTTTGGAACCGTTCCAAAGTTAAACCCATGTGTTGTGTTGCCGCGTTCGCTTTAATTTCCTCTACAACTCGAAATCGTTGTCGTTCAAGCGCAAATTTTAGTCCTAGGAATAGAAAAAAAATCACATAGGGCCTGATCAGGAGAATAGGGAGAGACCGCGGGACCACGGCAATTTTTGTTATCAGCCGAAAATTCACGAATCGACAGCGCTAAACGTGCCGGTGCATTGTCGTGGTGAACGATCGCGGAACGAATTTGGCAGCGCTACCCTTCCTTCTCGTCTGTACATTTTCCTGTAAAACTTCACGACAAGACTCGATCGAGATTCGCTTTGTTAACTCACGGACGGTTAATCGGCGGCCATTTCGCATTTTTTTCGCAAATTGTCGCCACACCATCGTTTCTGGATGACGTCGACGGTCTTCCAGAACGCGGGTCGTCTTCAGTTTGCCGCCGACAATCCTTGAGACGTTTAAAACACTCGAATGTCACGGATCCATTCAATGAGAATCATCCCCAAAAGCGGTTTTAATCGTTTCCGTTGCATCATTTTTTTTTTACCAAGTTTCAAGTAAAAACTCGATGAAACACACGCGTTGCTCGTTAATTTCGGACGTGTCGAAAACGGCGAACGAATCAAACTGACTGGATTTTTAACCGCGGTGTAATATTAAACTGAGATAAGATAGCGACTTGGGGTTTTGTTTAAAATATCCACTTGTTCGCGGGGAATACATCTAAAATTACAATTTGAAACGTTATCGTGTATAGATTAGCCGTAATAACATTGGTCCTGGTTTTTTTGTGAACAGGTTATTTGCAAATCTCGCGGGTAAATTTTGAAATAACCGTTAAATTTGTAGACCGGGTAATTTATTTCTGACATTTTTTTCCCCGATATTAAAGGTGGTTCAACTCTTAAGGGGGCGTTGTGGCGACACCATAGATAATAATTCATTATAAAACCGTAATTCTAGATCGGTAATGAATATCGATCGCCTAAACGCTTTGGCCGTATTGAACATTGAAAGTGAACTCGCAGCATCAATTATGTTAATATAATTAAAAAATTTGCGGAGTGACAATCCGGGGTGGAGGGTGGGGAAATTTAATTGTAAATTAACATTTTTTTTTTTTTTCATATAAAATCTGTATTGATGTGTAACACAATAAGAATATGAGTTAAGTTTAATGTACACGAAAGAAGAGCGTGAGGAGAGCAGCCCCTGGATTCATGGATTCTATTTTTATTTGTTTTTTTATATTTTTTTATTTAGAGATGTGTTTTAATCTTGCAAAAGATCCGGACACCAATTACGCTTCAAGCGTCCGGGTGGACTACCGGGTATTAAAATGGAGGCTAAGTTTTTCACTAGAGTGTTAGCTCTAACGCGGTGTTCCCCTACCGGTGGTCCGCAGTCCCATAGATTTTTTTCTTCGATTTCTATTACAAATTAATTATTATTTTTTTTTTTTAAATAGCGAAAAAAATTACGACTTATCGAGAAACCGTATAATATTATACGGTTATCTTATCGTTGTTGCCGCTGTTGACCGATAAGTATTTTCCACTTTTATAAGTGTGTAGGTATCAGTCACGAAAATCACACGAAGTAAATTATTTACTATAGTAAAGTATAATTATATATTAGCGAAGTATCGTAATAAAATGTTAATAAAAATTAACGTTATTCGATAAATTTCGTGTATTCTTGTTAACGAGCAAACGAAAGGTATTCCTAGTTTTCGTAAAATTGAGGTGAAAATAATAAAAATACTATAAAATACTGTCGAAGTGGTCCGTGGTGGTAAAAATAATGGATTGAGAAACACTGCTCTAACGTGAAGCCAGTCGATTATGAAATCTTTTAGAAAAACATGCCGTTCCTTCGTCTATTGATTTTGTTTTAAAATCATCGTGTAACGTGCGATTGGATACGTTGGAGGGATCGAGCATCAGTTAGTTTTCCTGAGTGAAATGTTCCGGAAAGTTTGTGTGCTGTTGAGATTCGACTTTTTAACACTACACCACAACTGCGGGCCGTGCGTGCATATTGGTCTGAGAAGAGTTTTATACATTAGGGGTTTTAAACGATTTAAAGAAGTGTATTTATTATTGCCGAGTAAAGGTTTTTAAACACACGAAGACGATTGTTTAGCGACATTCTCTCGGACCTAACATGATTGGGCCCCCAGGGGGTTATCTAAAATTGAAATTGTATTTTAAATTTCTATGTTATTATAATAGGGAGTTTTTTGCTGTTGTTGTTGTCGCCCCAGGGCGACAAATTCCCCGGCCGTACATATCTCACGCGAGTGTATTTTTCGTTCCAGAAATATCGTACATATCCAACCAGCAGACGCTCCCGATGACGTCCGGCAAATCGTCGCGGAACGCCGTGGCGCCGCCGCCCGTCCATTTTATGACAGCGGCGGACATTGACGACGACGAACAGCGCCGCAAGATGTCGACGAACACCGTGCGAAAAAAGAGCTCGGGTGATTTGGACAATAATTGTGTTGCCTAGTAGTGGCGATGGGGACGCGATTTCCGCGCCATTTATTAGTCTTACGAGTGGCGGTGGTCTTTTCCAAGTTCACGTCGTAAATTACAAAACATTTGTTTTATTATTTTTTTTTAAATATATAAAACCCGAACGAGTACTACGCGATTTGGATTTCGAAACGCGAGCGTTAATTCAAAGAGCCGATGATGTCGACCGCCGCGAAAGCCAAAATGGCTTTTGATAGAGTCGAACCAACCCATCGATCCCCCACCAAAACCCATCAAAACCCACCGAAAACGATTCCGAAGAATTATATTATCCTTTTAATTATTTACTCAAACCAATTTTCGCACACCTCGATTTCGTTTCTATAAATATCAGTATAACGAAACATTGCAGATTTTATAATAATTTTAATAAAAAAATCTACAAGAAATACTATAAACATTTATAGTGTTTGGTAATAACTAATATACGCGACTCGTTCGAATAAAAAAAAAATAAAAAAACTGGGCTTCATCTATCCAACCCAAAAGCGAAATCTCCAAAAATTTTGCATAACCCACCTACTCTTCTTCTTCAAAAAAAAAAAAAACGTCGGGGCGACCACCCTTACTGATAGTTGGGTATGGCGTGATCTCAATACAAGTCTGGTTTTAAAAGGATTTTGAAAATTCCAGTCCTAAATCCAATAATTTGACATCCTGCCCAAAACTCTGGGCACAGTTAGCAAACCGATGTCGTAATCATTACGGAACAATAGCTTCGTTCAAATTAGTATTCAAAACGAAAAATATTTCAAACCGAAAATATTAATTTTTGTTTTCAGAATCAAGAGGAGCGCGCCGGCCGTACAATTAATTTCACATTTCAGTGATGAGTCAAACACCGGGAGGAATAAAAACAAAAACATATAACTCGGCCGTTGGACCATCGTAGATTTTTTTTTTTTATTGTTTAACATATTTATATATATATAAATATATTATATATTATATAATTATTATTATTGCAAACAATGTTAAATTTTAAATTTATTTATAAAAATAAGTTACACGAGAAATAAATCATTAATAAAATAGAATGGCATTAGGAGATTACATATTTGTGTACTTGATGTTAAAAAAAAAAAAAAAAAAAAAAAAAAAAAACCAGTATTTCCATTTCACTGTTTTTTGGGTAACATAGAACAGTAAACATACAATAAATCGCTGATATCGAATGAAATCAATTATTTTAAATAATAAACACAGTACACAATCACAGTATTCATCACTATACACACTTATTGTAAAAATTATTGCTTCACTATTAACAAAATATATATATATATAATAATACATCCATAGTTATACAAATTGCCAATTGGCAATAATTATTACTAAATTTCCTATATAATCTTAATTATGTTACAATAGAATTAAATGATATTGTGCTCAACACTAAGCTACCTTGGTTTACGATTTCCGAATGGAAAAAATAAGTGGGGGAGTGGAATTAATATTAATTTATTACCAACAAATCGACATTAACGAAGACGACTGCAAAACATAACAATACATTTAAAAAGGTTTGACGATCTATCAGTCCGATTCCAGGTCTCAATATTTATCACAGACTAAATATTACGTTTACCTTCGCCGAAGCTGTTGGAAAGGCTACTGGGTTTTGATTATGTACACCGATCGTGTACTAAACAGGTGATTGTTGTGATTTTTCACACTCCTGTTTCAACATCATCCTGTCTAGTTTGTCAACAGTTGCGTTCAATTCACTTTCCCAACCTTCACGGTCCTCAACACCTTCGACCTCTTCGGTTCTTTTATTTTCCAACATTAAAGGCTTGGTGGCAAGATCGCGTACTTTTTGACGCAGTTGTTCCAGTTCCTTAAAAAATAGATGAAACAACCAACATTATTACTAAACAATGAAAAAATTGATTATTGTATGTACAGTACAGTATTCCTCACTAATCAAAATAAAACAAATTTAATTTCAACAATAAATTAATGTATATCTATTAATTTTTACACTACATGGGTTTTAATTGCAATGAGTATGAGCATTTTTAATTTCATAAATCCGTGTAAATATTAGGAGTGGGCCAATTACATAAACCGATACACAATATTTATTTTATTTTTTTTTTTAAACTTGAAACGTTTGACCTGATATATTCACAGAAAAATGTCTGCCTCTGGAATAAGAAAAAAAAAACTTTAACACAATCGGGGTTCAACAGTTAAATTAGTTAAATTCAATATCAAGTCATGGTTTTCGATTTCAAATATCAGATATTAGATTTATAATTAGGAGTTCAATATCCGTAGTATATATCAGATATCGGTAAAAAATGGTATTGGCCCACCCCTAGTTAATATCCACTACTCTAATTTGTTTAGAAGGTTTATATTATGCATTCCCTATGATATTAGAATTTCCTAAAGAAATTATTATATCTCATTAATAATTCTAAAAGTCAATATTACTGATTTTTTTTTAACTAACTGAATCCAAAATGAGTACAAGAATTATAAAATATAATGCGTACAAGAGTGTGAATCGAGTATTAGAAAAACATTGTTATACCATAGTCACATGGCTGTCATCGTCGAAGTCTAAGTCGTCTGCATCGCTCAAAATGGAACTGGTATCGATAGACAGACTACCTAGACTTCTTGAATCACACTTATCCAAGTTCCAGTCTAAATTTATATCTTCCATGCCATTAGCATCCTTTTTATGGTCTAGCTCTTGCCAACTGTTGACCATGGAAGAAACTTCTGCGCCAACGCCAGGTTCGCGTGGGCCTTGTAACGAACATTCCTGTCGAAGAACATATTATTATTTTATACACTGGTCATTTGCATTAATATTTTTTAATGAAAAAACAAAATTTATTTAAATTAATAAAAATAAAATGCAAGTACCATAAGTTTGTTATTTTGTCGTTGAACATGAATTTCCTCAGAAATCTGTTCGAGTCTATGCAAACATGCCGAATATTCTTGTTTAGCACGCTGTACAGCATATCGGATTTGCATAATAGTATCTTTTTGTGCGGCTAATTGGCCTTCACATAAATATTTTTCTTCAAAGTATGGACGAGACTTAATAATATTACGTTTAAATTTTTGCTCCAACATCTGAACCTACAATTCAATAAGAAAATGTTAAGTAATTTATGATAGCAATTGATCAAGATCAAAATATACTTTTTGTTCAGCGGCTTGGTAGAGAGCAGCTTTTCGTTGATGCTCACGCCCACTTTCAGTCTTTTGATTTTCCGCCTCTGTTACCTATTAATTATGTACATGTTATTCTAATTTTAATAATACATTTACATCAAAAGATCTTCAAAACATAATATATTATAAAAGTAAGAAAATTGGTACATAGTTAGTTTTAAATGTAATATTCATAAAAGAAAGTGTCTGTACGTGCGCGGTCTACAGCCGAATCTCACACAAGCAGAAGTCTGAAAATTTACATACAGAAGCGGATTCGTATGCACTTCAATACAGATTTCTGAAATTCAACCTCTAAAGGATGGCAGCAACGAAAATCAAATTTATTTTGTTGATTATGGTTTACTTTGGTGACACAGATGACACATAATAATAGAAAACCGTATAATATCTATGGTTTTATTATACATGTATAAACTTTATTATAATTTCTAGATTTTTGGATTTCGGTTTTTAACTGGTTTCATTATATTACTATAAAATGCTGCAGCCACCGAAGAAAAAAAATGTGTTCGAACACAGCAGAATGACGGGCAGAAGAAAAGCTGTATTGGCCCCCGAAAGGGAATCAAGACTACAGCAAGAGAGAACTAGAACAACTACTGCACAATAAAAGTTTTTATTTTTATTTTTTTTTTCTATTCGATACTGTGCACGGGCATATATTAATTTGTTACTAATATTAGAGTTTAGTACCCGAAGTTGGACAGTATTACCATTTTAATACTCTGTGCATAAATAATAAGGTACCTAAATCGATGTTTTTATTTGACACAAGGACTCCACAAATCTATAACTACCAGGCGTTAATTTAGTTGGGTATGGTATTGCTTCTATCCACTGTGCATAATAGCATTATAATATAATTTTCAAATTATAAAATAATACCTTTAGGATAGCGTTGTTTAACATTTCTTGCCACGCACTATCGAACTTCCATACATGTTGTTGACTAAGAAACCGTTCTTCAGCTAATGCCACCGTTTCTTTAGCGGCTTGATGAATTTCTGAAATTAATTTATCCAATAGTATATAATAAATACCTTTATCGGATACATTAAATTATAACATTAAAAATCAAATTGTTTGCTGGATATTTATAAACAGTGTAATATAAAATATAACTCATATGTACAAATGATCTATACATGATGCATTTGTACTATATAGTAATTACGTTAAAACTTTTTAATTGATTTTAATATAAAATTTGAATTAGCATTAATTTAGAATATTGCATTATGAAATATTTTTAGCATATCTGTACCATTGTGTTTGGAATAATTTTAAATAAAAAATTGCATTCACTTTCATTCGTGTTAATGCAAAAAATTTCACAATTGAATTAGATAATTCTTCAGAAATTTCGTTTTCACCCGTATGGATATTGATTGCTGCACACAAATTCTATGACTTACCTTACACAAATGATAAAATTACATTTATAAGTACATATAATGTTTTATTGAATCAATAGTGTCAGACTTTATTTGTATACATGTTTAGCAATTTAAAATCATAGATTAATGTAAATTTAGTTAAACTACTGTTTTCAATTGATATGACTAAATAAAGCTTTACATAACCAATAGAAATCTTATATTAAACCCGATATTTGTTAAACTTTTAAATTTAAAAATTTAAATGATAGTGGATAAACGGGGGGGGGGAAATGATATCTGTAAAACTGTTTGGCAAATAAAATGAATTACCTAATTATTATATTATTGTTATTATAAGTAACCAACAATTAAACTATTCTAATAAAGTATAAATACACCTAATACGAATACAGAATGAAATGAACAAAGAAAAATAATTTATAATAACAATAGCATAATACAAACAGTTTTACAATCCACCAAAGTAGTTTTACTAATTAGATAAAAAAAAAAAAACATATTCATAACGATTTGAAATGTTTGATAAGATAAAAAAAAAAGTACTTGAAATGTATTATGATTGAAATATTCTATTAATTTATTTAAAAATGTACAGTACACAGACCGATTGCTCAGGACCATTTACCGACAAATAGAATATACCGCGGAGTAAAACTAAAGTTGTCAAGGTTTTTGGTACGTATACAATTTAATTATTTAGTACTTGTAAATTATTTAATAAACTTTGTGTTATAAACCTACATAATTTTTAATGGCAGATAATATTCAAAAGTATCATAAATCAAATATATGGTCCTAAAATTATTTGTCACAATTCATTTATTGAAAACAAGTTTAGTTTAGTTATTTAGACAGTTTTAAAATAGGCAATTTTTTACTGTTAAACGGTACAATTTTATAATAGAATGAAAGAATAAATTAAAAGTACAAAATTAAAAACAATTTTTATTAGATACATTTATATAAAAAAAAAAAAACAAAAAACATGTCTAATTAATAATAAACTACTATCTGAATATTATATATATTTTTAATATAATATTTATTTAATTCAAATTTAGTCAATACTCAATATAGATTTACTTATAGGCCATGTTGCATAACTTTGAATATTAATTATAAAAATAAAACCAGTTTAAATGGTGGTGAATCATTAATTTTAAATGTGTTTAATGTACAAAAATAATATAAACAAGTAAACATAAGTAAGTGCAGTCAAATGTTTGATGGGATCTAATAGTAGGAGGGTTTTTTCAATAAAATACTTTGAAGTTTTAAATTATTGTACTGTTTTACACTAAGCAAAGAAAATTAATTTTTAATCTATTGGACATTACCATTTGCTCGTTGATATTTGACTGCTGCAATTTGACATTGTTGCTGAGTTTGTTTACACAAGCTAAGGGCTTCATAAAACGGTCGGGCTTTGTCGATACACGAACCCAGTTTTCGGGCCCGTATCTTTAATCGTCTAGATGCTTCGGCCATCAACATTCTAAACGTCGTGTTTGCTTCCTATATTAAATAACATGTAAATTAATACCGACACATCACACAAGTCCATAATAAAACATTTTACTCTACCGTTGGATAACTAAATAACTTAATAAGTTAGGGCAAGTGAATTTTATAAAGCGAGAATCGCATTAAAAACGTATAATAATAATACATACTAAAAAAATGATTAGGTAATACTAAATAGACACAAAGAATTAGAAATAATAAATCGAGATATAAATATTTATATTGAAAATTTAAATTTTGTATTATTTGAATGAATTAAATCACATTTCTTTGTTTTTGCTTAGACAAAAAAAAAAAAAATGATTGAATAATTTTATAATAGATTTGATACTGCGCAATACATCGACTTACGACTATAGGTAGTGTTACATTTAAAATAAATCTTTATTATACTTACATCCAATTCGATTTCTAGTTTGTTTATATTGTCTGTGGACGAATTAAGTTTCTCGAGTTCCAACTACGATGAAAAATCAACAATACAATAATAGCAATTATAATACGGTTATAAAAAAAAAAAATGTCGAAACTTACTTGAATCCTGGGATCCAAACTGTCATCGTCGTTGTACTTGGACGTGTCGTTTTCCTGATTGCATTGTCCACTGGACGAGGCCATAGTTAAACGATACGGATTTGTGATCTAACGCATTGCAATGTGGACGGTAAAAAAAAAAAAGTGATTTGCAAACCAAACGAATTAAAAAAGTGAAATAATAATAAAATAATAATATAAAAACGAAATAAAAAAAAAATGAAAAAAAATAAGTAATATTGTCAAACAGTTTTTATTGTGAAATAGCTTGTATCAGTTGTGCGCGTGATAACGGCGGTACGGTTGATAACTGGTGATAAAAAGAATAAAATCGAAAAACAACATAGAACGCACGGTGTAACGCACATCGCGGTATAAACCGCACTTTTTTCGACCTCGACCCGTGACCCGTATTATACTGTCCCGTTTGACCGTTTTTCATTTTTTTTTTTTTTTTTTTTTTTTTTTTTACATCGTACAAACGCGGGGAAACAAAAAAAAAACAACAATAAATAAGTATTGATACGCGTGCGCGAGCTTATTATACAAGAATAATATATAAGTGTACGCAAACAATTACCGCGACAATATCAGTGGCGTAAATTAGTTATTTATTTTTTTTTTTTAATTTTATTTCGCGAACAGACGCGTTACCGTTAAATAATACCGGCGATTATACGACGCCGTCGGGGCGAAAGCAATGAAAAATTTTCTCATAAATCCCATAATTAATCATTACTCGGGCGAGTACTTATTAGGCATTCGTCGTATGCCTCGTATATATTAATCGATTTTATTTGTAATTCTCGTGGGAACCGTTGAATTATTATTATTTTTTTTATTTTTTTTTAATTCGTGTGCCGGTTAATTTATTTTAAATTCTGAGCGGAGCGAGAGGTCTCGTCAGGTTTTACAATGATGTTTGTTTTTTTTTTTTTTTTTTTTATTCTCTTAAACACTCTTTTACTACCGGAAGACTTCGTCCGATCTATGCACTCTCCTGTACAGTTTCCGGTAGCTAATTTTGTCCAGTTGATACTTTAGTCGATGTGTCATTATTCGATATGCCTACCAGTTTTTGAACGCGGCAGAAAAATGACGAAAAAACCACGTAAACACGACAATTCGTCAAACTCGAGTTTAATTATTTACGATGATTTCTGGGTTACCCCCCCAGATGTGGCAACAATGGAAAAACACGACTAATAACTCAGAATCGTTTTACGTTTGCAATTTATCGTCGCATACAGATATAAACTAAATTCCTATCACTACCATCCCAACTTCCCACCTACATCGGTGACCCGCCCGTGTGTACGCCTTTTAAGCATTTTTCCTCCTGACAAAGTGAACCTCTTCTGGTGATCAAAAATGCACGAATCGCGTGTTCATTCCGGCGATTGATCTACTTGAAACGATACGAATTCTGAAAACGTTTTCTCGAATGTGCGTCTTTGGGTCCCGTCGAAATTGATTTTTCCACGTTTTCGATTTTATCCGCCTAACCCCCTAGAGAACCTCTCGAGAGATCGATTTTATCGAATTTTTCTATTTTCTCAAGGAAAAAAAATAATAGAATTGAAAAATGCAGTAAAATCGATCTCTCGAGTAGAACTCGACGACAAATTCGAATCCGTGTTCAGAATTCGTAATCGGTTCACCAAGATCGATCGGTTGGTACGTCTAAATTCCCGTGTCGGACAAAGGCGGAAAATCGCCTCTTCCGGTTTCAATATTCCAATATTATAAGGTCCCAGGGTTGTCCAACCTACGGCCCGCCGAGTTTGATTAATTTCGGTTAGTGTTTTGTAATATTATTAAACTTTTCGGTATACCTTTACGATACGTTCAGTGTCTATCGTTACACTGCAGTAATTCGGTATTTAAAAATTATTTTATAGTAGGCACGAGTTCATTTTTAACAGATTCGGCGATTTTACACGATCGAAAACGTATTTTAATACCGCGTTATAAAATGGTTTACACGATTTTAATATTTAATTCTCGGTGGCCAGTCGAGAGTAAAATACGGTTTAGGGTCCGGTGTCCGTGAACAAAACATTATATCCGCCACCGTACAGGATGATTTTTTTTTTTTATCCCAAAACCATTATCTATACCGAGGGGTCTCCAACTTATGGCCCGCGGGCCGGTTCCGGCCATCCGAGTTATTAACTGATGTTTCGCGTGGTAATTCGTTTCGAGCGTATTCGAATTTTCGAAAAACCAAAATTCACCATGGAATTTGAAACTTTACCAAAGTTGTCACACTAGGAAATCGGACTGCGAAAATGTTACGCCGTGTCGCCAACAGGACTGTTTTCCAAACGTCGAAAAATGTGCACGTGAAGTGATTTCAACATTTAGCTCTACACCACCTACCTTGCTTATGCGAAGTAAAAAAACCTATCAAAAATGAAATACGCCCGATCAAAGTATAGACTCCAACTTGAGTGACGGACATTTACCAGCTACGCTACTAGTCGTGGACAACCAAGTTCGGTCCAGAATATTTCTCGTCGAGCAACAGTGACTGTTATCGCAATTAAACAATCTTTTCCCAGGTAAAATCATCAGAGACGCATAAAATAATTCGTATTCGTCTGCTGTTTCGTTACCCCCTGTCTGTCACTCCCTAAACAATAGTTCGGCCCGCGATGCCCGGGGCGCGTCTCAGATGTACAAAAATTGGAGACCCCTGGTACTAGTCTCTATTATTGTAAAACTCGTGTATCACAACAATTTCAGCATTATGTACCTGTGTTATTATCATAGTACCGTATCGAATATATTCTAATCGTACCGTAATTACGTAGTATTATTATTATTATTATTATTATTATTATTATTATTATGTCGTTAATTCCAAACGCCGTCGTTGTTATTATTTTGTTTTCAGACTGCGGACGACCAAGGTACCCGTCAATCGGTTTACCAATATCCGGCATCATGGACAAACAACCATTACAAGGTACGTGTTCTGTCATAATAATAAATTACCGTTATTTAGGGGAAAACGGGAAACGGTATTTTTCCGTTTTCGTGTCTTTACGCGCGTATTTCCAACGCGCCCGCAACATGAGACGCGTTTTCATTCCCGACGTTCCGTAGAATCTCGCGAACCGACGTGAACGCGCTGCAAACCGATTTTAATTCGCCGTTGTCGAGTCTATTCGAGAAACCTCTAAATCCTAGAAAACAACCTTATACTAAAAACAGGAGCATTTAAAAAAAACAAAAATAATAATAGACTATTTTTATTTCTGGAGACATTAAAATCGAAAAAATTTTTTAAAAAAAAATCGCAAATGTCGATCTCGAGTAGATTCGAGAATTCATATCGCTCCACTAGATCCGGCAGGTAAGTTGGAACGAAAACACGTAAAAATTGTGCGTTCTAAGGCATAGACGGAAAATCCAATTCGCCCTACCAAGTGCCGCATTTAGGCATGTTGCCCCGTCCCCGGGGCACATAAAATGACCAATACATTTTTGTGTTTAACGAAACACTTGGTGTAAATGACTCGTGTTCGTACTTGATGATTTTATTCACCCAGTGTTAAGCATAGAAAATAAATTACAGAAAAACTTATATTGTAATCACTGTAACAAAATGTAAGTAATGTGGTCAACACACATTTATAGGATAGTAACACCTATATTTGTCTATCTATATTAGTTGAAACTTTGTCGTCTCCTAAGTCACCTAAAATTTTACCACCCTGAGGCCTAACTTGCCTGTTTGTTCGTTTGTAAGTATTGTGTTTATACTCGCTTAGGCGCATCTAATCGTATATAATAGCTAAGTCAGGAAATAACAACCGCCTGCAACTTTTTTCATAATTATGAATTAGCCAAGTATAATATATAATTTTATTTTTTAACCTAAGTTAAATCAATAGGAAAATTTTATTTGATTCTCGGTTAACTTTGTCGAGATAAAAGTTAATAAACAATTGTTTATATATATATATATATATATAACACCAGCTTACTTTTATTTTTACAAACTCAAAACTATATAGTGTTTATACAGTATTTCTATATTGTACTACTAATGCAATTTGTCGTCATTCAAATAAGTAATAATAATACATTTAATACTTACAATTACGTAAGTTGTATTATTTATTCAGGCCTTGAATACAGATACTATTCGTGTGGGTGTGTCTGTGTGTAATAATATTATTACTGTATTGTTTAAAAATCCAATTCATTTTCATCTAACAAGTTATTGTAAAAAAGAAAAAACAATCAAAATAATGATAATAACGATCGATGACAATATTACAATTTTTTTGGATGTTTTAATGATATTGTATCAATAGAATAACATGCATGTAGTAAAAATTCATGTTTTAACTGTATTTAGTCGTAGCCAAACATCTTGCAACACTTATGCTCTTAACTCGAGTCTCGTATAGGTAATATTAAAGCATATTCAACACATGCGCACGCACGTATATTTTATTTTCATGAAAATGTTCGGTACAAAAATTAATTCGACATCACAAATCCAGTATGGCATATAGTAATTTATGAATTATTGTCGTATTATAATATTTACCGTGTCTAATTAAGTATATAATGTACAAAACACAGTCCAAAATATTAGCCATTAGGCACAGTAATACGGTTTTCGACTAATGGTCACTAATTGCCGATTGCTAATCGTTTTGTTTCCGATATAACTATTTAAGTTATTTACCGAGTTGAACAAAAATGAAAAATATTTCGATTAATGTTTCGTGCGAATTGTTTTAATGTTAATTTTCTACAAAAATGCGGCGTTCATGTGTGGAAAGAAATAAATGACGGAAATTACAGTAACACGCGCGCGCGCGCGCGCCCGCACACAAAGAGAATCACATATTTTATTGGCACCTATCTACTTACCTATCTACATAGACTCTAGTCTCGAAATGGCCTATGTTGAAAATTATATTTTCCATTCGGATAATAATATATCTCGAAGAAACGTAAAATTACCAAGTTTCTTGCTACATGTTTCCCGTCCGCGTGAAAATATATAAATTACTGTTAGAATTCGCGTTAGGTGTTATTATTTTGTTTATCCTTGCACAAATATAATAATCGTTTGCACGACGACCAATCGCTACAGGGAAATCGGTGTACAAAACGTATACAAACGTATAGGAGAGTGTATTCGGTAGTCCGACAGGGAAAATTCTTCGGGTACCGTCGGGACATTTGAAATACCATAATTGAACACTCGGTTTAGTGCTCGGGAAGAGCATCAGAGCAGCTCTCCCGTGCCCTCCGGCACGCGTTATCGTTCCATCAAGCCGTACACACGAGTCTATTATGTACGTAATATTATAATCTCCGCAACACTAAAACAACATATGCGACGGGCATCTGCCGATACCCAATCGATATCCATAGGTAACGTATGCGCAATTAATGGTATAAACGGTTATTTATCCGCACCGTGCCTATACCTCCTAATCTATCACGTGATAGATTCAATCCATTAATACGGTATTAGGCCATCGTCCCGAATAATACACACCGCCGACCTGCCGTCAATATTATAGGTCTTAAGTTGTCACGTGTGAATAGCGTTAGAATTCGTCTTCAAGACGTTGATAAAATAACCGCATAGGTGTGACTATACGGCGTTTGTCGTGGGTTTTATGCGGGGGTGTGGTCCAAATCGTTTTTTTTTTTTCAGCGCGGAGTCGTGCCGGTCAGAGTCTACGTCTACCGCACTCAAACGCTATAAAAATTTAATTTACACTTAATATTTGTAATAAAATATTGTCGAATTTCATAATTAATTATATTAATCTAACCGGTTGATCTTATATAACTTAACGCCGGGTTTTCAATGTCATTGGATTAGCCACTAAGATTAGAATATAGAATATTTTCGAGGACGTTGCTGTTTTTCTAACATATTCGTGTTTTTAAATTTTATCATTTGTTGTTGGCGTCCTACCGCCCGTATTTAAGGGGCTGCGTATAGGCAATTTTGACGAAATTTATCAACTCAAAAACATTCAAATTCACTATCGAATAAATAGTACAAATAGTCCCGTGCCATTATCACACGCATTTTTTTTGTGTAATCGTGATAGAATAACATAAAATGTATACGAAAAATCGTATCGCGCGGGACACTTTCCGTACTCATAGTGGAGCTACCAAAATTGCATAGCATATTCAGAAGAACTTTATCTGTACCGTAACGTGCGTATTTTTTCGATAAAAAAAATACAATCAAAGTTTAAAAACTTTCGTTTATTTCGGTGTTTCAATTTACTCATACAAAATTATTGGGTAGTGGAAAAAAAAAATAAATAAATAAATAGGGCACGCTACGGCATAGAAAAAATTTCTTTCTAATGTACTGTGAATTGTTGGTAACTCCCCTATGTAAGTTCGGAAAGAGTTTATTTGTTCCGCTCAAAACAGTGTTTACAATAGAATCGCATCACATATATACCTATCACGTATGCTTTTGTCATCGACAGTTACAATTCATTGTTATTTTATAATAATATTTTTTTTAATTTTTTTTTTTTTTTTTTTCTATAAAATATAAGCGGTTTTACTAAAACTTGTGAGATATTTTTCCACGTCTGTCAATAATTGTATTCGACCAGAAGACTAGCTTCTTTCTTGTAGCGTTTTGAATTTAGTTGACGTATCGAAGACATTCATTGGAATTCCTCGTGCTTTTATTAATACCGTGGAAAAATGCCAGTTTTTGCTAAAATCGATTTCGATTTTTAGTTGTAAGAAATGATCAGAAAATACCTGAAATTTACACTGCGAATAATTATGCTTTCATTTTTTAAACGCGATATAATTTTCAAAATATTTTCGCTCCATTTTCGTGTTGATAATTTTTTACGTAAAAAGGTCTCAAAAATCATTATAGTACTGGTATATATATTTTTTTAATTTATAGTCTATGTCTAATAGTACGACTAAATATTTTGTATATTTTTGTCCGGCAATTATTTGTTTCTGTAATTAGCGCATCTATAAAAAAAAAAATTAAAAAATTAAAACTAAATACTAAAACAATATTAGTTATAACACATACTATATAAACCATATAATATAGATTGCATTATATAAGTCATACATATATAATTCGTACAAATCTGCACAGAAGGATTATTATATTATAATTGTGTATAAAGTAGTCGCCTATAAATTATGACGTATTCATTTTCACTCATTGAAAGAACCTCATAAAATACCGAAAGAGATAATTTTTTTTAAAATTTAAATATAATTATCATTGAGTCAAACGTGCTTTTTTTATCTTATTATTGCTTTGATATGCGTCCGTGCTGTTATTATGGCTTATATTCTATACATACTGCAAATTGACAAAGATAAGAATTTACTTCGGATTCACATTTTTCTATAATAATTTAAGTACACGAGTCTTCAAGGATATTCAAATACCTACCTATGGTATACCACAGAAATTAAAAATGTATTTATATTTCTGGTTTGGTGCGCAAACGTTTCATTTCATTTATTCAACGATAGGATTTATTGTATCTATAAAATACTAAACAATTTTTTTAGCCATTCGAATTGCACAAACGGTTCGTTAAACATATGACGGTTTATAACTCGGTTACCCGGGAAATTGTTGATTTACCGATCACCAAGAAAAGTGATAAAATATCATAATATAATTGTAATTGTATGTGTCCGATTTCATATGTAGATAATTTAAAATTAACACATCCCAAAATACGTAAACATTGAAATATATGAAAATTGAATGGTCATGGCAAAAATATAACTGTGCGATAAACCCATATAGTGCCATTTAGCCTGTCCCGGGTCTAATGAGTCGAATCCGGACCCTTTTAGTCTAGTGAACTGATTTACTAAACAGTACCTATTGTTAAATGTTCAACATTTTCAAATATAAGTACCAAATATTTTCGGCAACGTGATTATAATTTTCAAGAAAATAAAAACCTCCACGAAATGCTCACCGGACTGCAAAAATGTTACGCCCCATGTTGCCACAGGACTGTTTTCCAAACGTCGAAAAATCACGTGCACGTGAAGTGATTTCACTATTTAGCTCTACACCTACCTATGCGAGCAAACTTTTTCAAAAATAAAATACGCCCAATCTCAGTATAGACTCCAACTTGAGTGACGGACATTTACATAAAAAAAAAAACACCATGAAATGCAGTACGTTGTGGGGGATCAAAATTTAAAATTCAAATACTATAGCGGACAGATTTTCGTTTTTAAAATCGAATGAAATTAAATCGGCTCCTATATTGTCCCTACATAGTCGTTCTTGCTATCACTTAACCGCCCGGATCGATACGACTGAACATATAGAATAACCTGACCCGCTTTTTAACCTACTTATTATTTGCATACAAGTGTTTGGTTTCCTTACTAGCTTACGAAGTCAAATACGTAGCACAATAGTAGTAATCTATTCTGTTTAAGTTGATTGGTATCGATTTTTTTTATTTAGATTTTATCCAAATTATCAATAGTGCATAGATATATCGTAGGCCGATTTGAAGGGGCGGGCGCCATGCCTCGCCACTGGGGCTTTTTGTCACTAAAACAACAAAAAAAAAATAATTATATTTCATGTCCAACAATTCAACATTAATCGTTTATTTGGTACTAATGTAGCCGTAATATCGCTTAATTAAATTTTTCTTAAACGATAAGATCAAGATAGAACAGAATTTGGAGAAAAAAAAAGTTTTTTCAATAACATATCACTGAAGATAATGAATAAAAATGCAGACATTTTATCCAAGGCTTCAAACCGGTTAAATCGGAAAATCTATATGGTAGAAACCGAAAACGAAACCACAATTTATAATTTTAAGAACGAAAACAAAATATTAAAACCACAATTATCTTCCGTTCTCAGACGAAACAATTTTTCGATAAAATACAATTTTACAAAATAATTTTTTTTTTTTTTACGACTTGTAGAGTCAGTATTTAAAGTTAATTTCCAGGCATAAAATATATATTAAGTGATTTGAAAACTATACTAGCCTCGATAAACACACGAATATTTTAGAATAAATCACATGGATATACAATGTACATAATATTAATAATTACTAATTAGTATATTTTATTTGATATATTTAATCTAATATTGTTATTTTGTTAATTTCCTTTGTTTTTTGTAGATTATTGGTATAGTAACTTAAAAATGTCTATTTTATTTTAAAATTTTCTTTCTAATAAAGTGAATAAAAACTTGAAAATTATACTTCAAAGGAGTAATTTTTATTAGTGTATCTTAAATATTGGTTGCTGGTTTGTTCAGTAAATAATGTAGTAATTATATTTTTAAATGACAAAATTAACCGATTTTCATGATTTGAAAAACCATATAATTTAAATACATTATATTATTTTACACCATTTAACTTGTTGATTTTGTTTTATTCGTCGAATACTGTCTACTAAGGGATCATAATATTTCTCCACTTTACTCAATTCTAAACTATTTCTATTTATTGTTGTTCTTATGTCCTATCGAGAATCGTCCACAACGTCCATCCATCTTTTTCCGGGCTGACCCTGATGTCTCTTGGCCCGTTGATTCTGAATTCAGTATACTTTATCATCATCACGTGTCCAATCCTCTTTGTACTGATAAGGCAGGCCATTACACCCTGATAGTTTACCCATTTCTTATTGTAGCTTTTTTTTAAACTTTACTATATATATGTCGATGTGTGTCCATATAGTTATCTAACTTTGAGGAAATAGTTCGTTTTCTATATTCTATTGTTAGACGATAAGAGGAGAAAATCCGAGTATAATTATAGGTAATATTATACCGTTTATCGATAGAAACCACATATACAGCAATTGTTTTAAATGTCTAACAGTAATTTAAACGATTAGACGTACCTACTTCGCAGTGACCCTGACAAAATTCAATCGTTAATTGATAACAATTAACAATTGAATTTTTTCATGGCTACAATAAAAAATAAATATACAAATCAGGGTTATCAGAAAGTGTCTTAAAAAGTATCTATTCGAATTAGATAAAATAGCATAGGCTAAAAAGTACATAATATTATAATACAAAAACCTAACCAGCTAATTTATTTTGTATGCCTGTGTAATATTAAATATAATATTATCGCTTAAATAATTTTAGGTTTTGATCGGAATGAAAAGTTTATGGTACACGTTTTCCCGATTTATTCGGCAATTTTTGTTCACGAGTGATAGTATCTTAGATGTTGTCGTTTTGAAAAATTATTTAGTTTGCCATTAAGATCACAAAAAACCGAATGGAAAATTTCAAGTGAAGAAATTTAAGGAAGCGCATATTTACCTCTCTAATAAATATCTCACTAACGTCCGTGAAAAAATTGTATTGTATATTATAAAGTTGTCGAATAATATTTTTTAAACATGTTCCACTGTCCCAAAATACTGTATCCTATGAAAACAAAGCACACGCCGTTGTAAGACTAAGTAATATGAAGTTTGTTCGCTCTGCCCAAAATCTAAAATACGGAATTTATATTAAAAATATAAATATAATATTTATTTGAAATATTAAAACTTTTTGTGATGTTCACATTTTGTGGTAACATAAGTTTTGCTCATTTTTATGATACACTTGATAAAAACACTCCTCATGATTAGACCCTATTATTAGATAATACAATACTATTTTGGTAGATGACACGGATTTAATTACGTATGCCGGTAATAACTACAAATAATAGAAGGTTTTTTTTCACTCATAACCATTTTAGATTCCGAGTGAAGCGAAGAATTGGTATTGGTTTTACTAAGTTGTGTTTTTTTTTTTTTTAAATTAGTTTTTCCGTCCGTGGACAACTTTTCTATCAGACGTCCGATTTTCAAGTATAGTACATAATCCGAAAGCATATTGGATCGAGTTAGTGCAGTGAAGAATTGTTTGGTTTTCGTTGTAGTTTTCTTAATAATAATTTATGGTGTACGGCCGAGTGCGGGTGTCTTTTTTTTAATATATATATAAAAGTATCAATCTTTATCATATTTAAAAAAAAAAATCAATCAAATTTCGTAGGGTTTAAGGGTTTAATTTAAAAAAAAAAAGTGGAAAAGTCGTTTTCAAGTAAACTTTTTGTGACGAATTCAAGCATGTTTTTAAAAGTTTTATCCGACTACTATGGACAGTCGTTACAATCGGTGTAATATTAAGTGTATTAAGTTCGATAGAAAACACACCCAGTTTAAAAATTGCAAATCGAAAACCATTCAAATAAGCAATCGATACACAAATGTTTAATAATAGTAATAATAAAAAAGTAAAACCAATTAAACTACTTGCATATGTGAATATGAATATTTTTTTGTTAATTTACACGAACCGTGATTTTATACTTGTATGGGCATTCAACCAAAGAACATGTACAATAATTAATTATGTGAAAACGATAAAACGTGAACATATTGTACTGATAGGTATGCGATATTTCACCTTATATTTGTAACAAATTAGTAATACCGCAATATTGTAATAATAAAATGCAGTCACATACCTATAATTGTTATGTCATTATTAAATTTCGAGCGAACTGACGAATAAATTGGTTTTACTATGATGTGCATTATTACTTTTTTTCTTTTTTTTTTTTTTTTGTCTGTCTGTAAAAAAATGTCTATCAGACATGCTGCAGCTTCCGATTTTCAAGTGTAGCGACATTTTCTGAAAGCATTTTGAATCTAGTCGGTGCGTCGGAGGTAATTTTTTTTTTTTATTGATTTTCGTTGTACTTTTCTTAATAAATTTATTTATTCGTGATTAACTAAACTTCACTCATAATTGTTTTTCGTTTTTTTTTTTTTTTAAATAAAAAATATGATATGACGAAATATGACACCTTATATTTTGTCGTATAGATCAGGGTGATCTATTTACAGTAAAACACTCACTGCAGTCTTGGAAAGTATTATCATTTTCGGAATTTTATTTTTAGAGAATTTTAGATACAAGCAATTCTCAAATTAAACTTATTTTTTACATTTTTTTTTGTGTGTGTGTGTGTGTGTGTTGATGAAACCACTCACGAATATTTATTTTCCAATGACAACCTTTATTAAAATTCCCATAAGTAGACGAAGTTTACCATTTTAGAAATGTCTAAATTATTATTTACATTCCCAGATTATGAGCGTGTTACGAAAAATTGTTTGTATGTATGTGTTTCACTAATAATATTGTTATTACCAGGCTCTACCTTGGGAATTAATGGTTTTTAAAAATAATTTTATATCTTCCTTTCTCATTGGAATATCCAAGTTACGTCACGGTGCGTAGAATATACGTAAAACAATTATATATCAAAAGAATGCATACCGAGTGAATGTACCTAATAAATATTTGTCGATTAACTAACAATTCGCCCAAATAATGGAAATTAAAAATTAAAAATTAAAATATAATTATGATACGCGATTATTATATCAGACTCGAACACTGAGTGTAGTGCGACACTCGGTGAAATTAAATACCTACTCATATGAAATGCGTGTATCTACTCCAGTATATTTTATGTACTTATTCCGCAAAAAAAAAAAACAGTATATTATACTAGTTTAACGGCATTAGAAACAATTTGTGAAAAGTTTAAAAGTTATTCAATATCAAAATTCACGTAAACGAGCTTTTCATAAATATCTCGATTTCTAACGGTCGTAAGATAAAAATTTCAAAAAATAATTGTAGATGAGACGGTTTACTGTAATTTAAGTATATTTGTTCTATTATGTGCAATTAACGGTGTTTGCGGTACACAACTCATTGGTATTAACCCTTTTAAAATTACAATTATATCAAATAAAATTTTTTCTTTAAAATTCAATTTACTTTTTAAATTTTGCTTGATTTCAAAATTGTAAGTTTCGATTAGCCTTACGTGTTAAATATCTCTGGACATACTCCGCGTTACGTGCGTCCGCCATCCGGGCCGGCACAAATGGATTTTGTTTGCACGTGACCCGCGCCAGAGCCGTGTACAATTTGACCACGGGTAGGTTAGGTTAGGTTAGGGGTTAGGTAACGTTTAATGTTTGACCCTGTGCCTTATTCAAGGGATCATTGGAAATTATCGTTTAATAATTACTTGTACTCACGCTAAACTATTGCTACGTTTGCCAGCCATCCACCGACTACGACCAGTGCCACCCAACAGCGCGTTATTGACGTGCTTTTAAAGCTCGCCGTGATATCGGCGATATGATTTTCCCGCGCGTTGTTTCTAACGGCTGTACCAGAGGTGCATGTAGAAATTCAGCTCGGTCGGTACTGATCTTCCGCCGAGCTGAAATCCTAATTTGACCGGGTCAAGGTAGGATAGGTAGGGTACGTTTAAATTCGAGATGATAAAAAAAAAAAAAAAAAAAAAAAAAAAAACGTATGCACCGAATATTGTCTATTTAGTCTGGAATTCGACGCGGATAAGCAATTTATAACGGTTTCGTGATAGCATAAATCTACGGGCGTCCCCTCACCCCTCTTCTTGGACAAAAATTCCGGTTGCGCCAACTGTGTCTGGTTCAGTCGCATTTCACCGTGGATTTACGTCTTTACACGCAATATTTCATTAGTTAAATGCTTAGTTCATTTCGATTAGGTTCGTGTACACGATATAATTTGTACGGGCGCATAGCTCCAAGATAATGCGAGGAATTCAGCATTAGGCTTATCAAAAATTTAAATTTATCATACTGATAAAAACGCAGTATACCTACTACATTGGAGTTTTTAAACGCCATAGAGGGGGCGTAATTCAATAGCTATTAAATATAATCGCAATTTTATTTCTGTAAATATTACAACGTGTGTGTTCCCCGAAACAATAATAATATTCACTCAGATGCTTTTTCACAATTACTGAATGATAACTTTGGGTGTACCAACACAGTGCTCATACACTACTCAGTTGAAACGTTACAATACCTATTCATAAATTATATACGTAACATCATCACGCGGTGGTTTGTCGACTCTTGTTTAACCGTAAGTATTCGGATTTGTATTAACCATATCACGTCTGTTTAAGTTTAATAACATATTTCTATAGTTCTTGGATATTATTAATTATTGTTACGATGGTGCATAGGTGTTTCGGCAATCTCAACTTGACTAAACTCTGTTTATTAATCGAGATTTTTATTTATCGCGATTAAATTGTTCTATTTTGAACAGAACAAAATATTATAATCTAATCGATTGTATTATATTGTTAGGTTAAATAACAGTGCAATATATTTAATTACGAAAATAATGAATTCTTACAATAACTTGTTACTATTATGGACCGGTTTTGTTTTTATCTTAATGAATCCGTTCCATCATCACTGTGTTGACTTTATTTATATTTTAATGAATGAAATTTATTTGGAATCATAGAACGAACTAACCTACCCACGTTATATAAATATATAGTACGTAATTGTGTTGAAGTCTTTGTCGCTATACTTTATTTGATAAATTCAAAACAATAAACGTGGAAATTTGAAAATTGAAAATTGACCGAAATTATAAAAGAAACTGTACGTCGTCTTATAACGTCACCAAAAAAAAAAAAAAAAATAAAAAAAAAAACTAAAAATATTGTATGTACTTAATATAGCGCTTCGAGATATTTTTCTAAAATACAATTTTTGATATTTAGTCGTCGTGAATAATATAAAAAGTGGTAAAATCTGTACGCTTTGAATTACTGGAAAAGTTGTCCAAATATACAAATTTTCTGAACAATTCAATAGTTATTCGTTCGGAAACCCATACCGAATTTTTCGGTTTTTTTTTTTTCAAACGATCGATAACTAATAATGTTTGGTAGCGAATTTATTTTTGTTCCTGAGCGTACTAGGCGTCGAGGTTTAAAATTGCCGCGGGAGGCGAACTTGGTGAATTAAAAAGTACACCCGGTGTACTTTTGAAAGTGGAAAAAGGAGAATTTTCCCGTCCTTATGTTGTCTACTGTGTTAAACTTAAATGATTAGCAAAACATTTGAAAATTATATTGTTTAAGATTATGTAACAATGACTGTCAATCAAATAACATGTTTTTATGCACACACACACACATAAGTAGGTATATAACAAAAAAAAAAATCATTATTTTTTATTTCGAGAATCCTCATCACGACAAAAAAGAAATATTCCACATTATCGTCTACGAAATTAGTACCTAACATAAAGAGAAAAAATAAAATTAAATATTTCCAACAGTTTTTTATATATTTTCATGGGGGAGGGGCAGCATAAATATACTCACGTAGGGCAGTTGGGGGCGACTATTTTCGGCAACTATGCATCAGTAATCGTTTTCGGTCAGTACACAATTGTGGTCACCAGTGTAAACTCGCAGATGTATATGTATAACTAATAGCTGATCTTTAGAAACTAAACTGTTATAAATACGAACTTAGCGATTGTAAAAAAAAAAAAAAAAAAAAAAAAAAAACATTATAATATTCTGTATGTAAATTAATAGAAAAAAAAAAATAATTATATGTTTGTTAAGTTTATTTGTTTATATGTACGTACTACTATGGGTATGACGATAATACCGTACAATCTGTGAATATTAAATGTCAATTTTAAAATTAATTTTGAATAATAAATATTTGTTAAACTTGTTGTCCAACAAAAAGATATACGATTCAACTGTATTCTTGACAAAAAAAAAAAAAAATAACGGTAGTGTAACGACAAACAATCCCAGGCCCTGATTTAAGCACGTGCAAGCGGTGACTCGTAGGGTCTCCTCCCAATTCTGTATTTCTGTACCAAAAAATCGAAAGAAAAAAAAAACGATGCTATTTTTAGTAGGATTGAATGTTTAATGAGGAATAGTTCTGAGCAACATAATGTAAAAACATTTATTTATACCTAATTACCTAACCTAACCAAACATGAATAATGTTCACCTTGTGTTTAGTGTGATAAATGATAACTAGAAAATCAGTCATCAATCATAATTGTATTATTGTGATTATATAATAATTAATATTAAAAAACCAGTGGTAAAATTGTTTAAAACCAATAAAAACCGACAAGTATATAAAACAATATTGTATTGAGTTATTATTTGAAATATATTCGAAATATGAATATCCATCATCCATTTACCAACATATACACTAAAATATTAACACGCTTCACTAATACAAATTATTGTAGTAGTAAACGTTCATTTTCAACAATTAAACGTATTAAAACTCGCATTCGCTCTTCTTTAACACAAGGCAAACTGGGACTCATTATCATTACTGGTGATCGATCGTGATAACACAAAACAATGAACGTATAATTGACGTACAATAATTGTTGAATTTAAAACAACAAAAAAACTAGATAACAATGTGTTGTTTTGTAATTAAATATACGGTTTAAACTTTTAATTGTCATTTTTAAATATATATATATTTTTTAATTTTGATCAACGTTTTTAGTTAAAAAGGGCTCCTAAAGTCAATAGTGCACGGGGCCTCTATCTCTTTAAATCAGGTCCAGCAAATACCAAATATTCCGATATTGATAGTGAAATACAAACGTTTTGGTTTTTTTTTTTTTTTATTAAATTAAATTTACATTGATGACCAAAATAGCGTACTGACCGAAAACGGATATTACAGAATAGGTAAAAAAACTGGTGATCTATGCACTAACAAATAGTTCGTATAGTTATCGAATACACCGAATAGTTTGGGTGCCTATCGAATAGTTTGGTAATGACTTACGTAGGTATAGGTGTCCACGACTAGTGAAAACCCGAGAGTTTACGAACGTCAAAATATTATCAGATATTTTCTATAAACCGTCGTCATAAAACAATCTTAAAAAAAAGCAGGTACAAATTTGCCATTATTTGCCAGATTATAAATGTATGAGTGTAATACATTCGTACACACTGGCTGCGAATTTCTATTTTTTTTTTTGTAAACTTGTACTATTTATTGATTCTATAATCGGTTTTATGTATTTGCACCTACACATTCGATATCTTCGTCATTAACCTTATAAAATGAGAAAATTGTACAAATTATTAACTCAACTTTTGCAGCAAGATAGATAAATTTCCTAGTTTTGAGTTCATGTCAGCGGTGTGGCGACACGATTATTTACTATTATTTACTCGTACATACATTTTTGATACCCTTTGGAATTTGTAGCCCTGCAAACCAAAAAATAATATTAAAATAGTTTCTACAAGTGGTAAATAAACATCGATAATGCAAGTAACAAGTTAATTTTCTTACAAATTTAGCTACATTTACCAAATTGTATTTATATTGAATATATTGGTAAATATTGCTAAACACATCATAGGTATCATTACAATTGAAATGATAGATTTGAAATGTTGAATAAAAAATTCTATGGACACTTAAAAATAATGAATGGGGTAATAAATTGACCAAATGACTTGTCGATTTCTTTGACAAAAATCCCAAGACACAAAAAGTATGGTTCCGGAAAATTAAGAGAAATCTTTTGGTAAAGGGAGATAATGGAAGACATTATAGAGAACAGAAATAGACTCCAAGAGATGGTATGAACATTTAAAGGCTTTCGATGGAAACAGAAGAAAAAGACAGGGGCCAGTTGTACAGAAGACAGAAAGAAGCAGCATGGTAAAACAACGCGAAGAAGTATTGGAAGGAGGAGAAATAAAAAGAGAATTATAATTTAAATAAAAGAAATTGATACGATAAATTTAACATTTCCACGGTTGGTCAAAATCGAAGAAAAAAAAATCAGAACTGAGAACTCGTGTGCTTTATTGCAGTATTGAGTGAGTACTCTCTAGAGTATTGAATACTATACGACTGTACATAGTATCATTGGACTTGTTATAAATTATCTGTCGCAATTGATTTAAGCCTAGTTTTCTATGATAATAATTTATAACACAAAACAATGTTATTAACAAGTGTATGCTAACTATTCGCCGCCCTCCCCCCAAATGTTTTACAAGGGGCGAGCGTCTCGACACGCCACCGGTATAACATGAGCTACACTTTAAGAGACCGTTCACTATTGTATTTGTCTTTTGCTTGTATTTCTAACGGGAAATATAGTAAAAATTTGTTCACGTCAAATAAATGAAAAAGCCTTTAAAAATCGATTATAATGTAAAAATCGACGTTTTACAATTTTCTAAATATTCAATTCGCTATCGAAAAATCGTACATATTATTTTTTTTATTTTAATAATTGATATTTCAAAAACGCCAATGTGAGGTTGTCATTTAAATGTCGGCATCTACGAATTGTATTCTAGGTGTTTTACCTCTAAAACCAATTTTAAAAGCCTTTTCGTTTGTTTTACGCGAACACATTTTTGCTAAACTGTCCGTTTATAAGACAGAAATGGCCAGAAATTCAACGGTCTTCTTGAGGACCCACACAAAGGTATTAGAATTTCGTTTACACTGTTTACGGCTATTATAGTTGTACTAAGATGTGTTTTTTGTTACCTTTTTCATGACATATACGATTTAAAATGTCGAAATATATTATGTTTAATTTTACAAAAAAAAGAAAAAAATTCCTTTAAAATATTATGAATTATTAATACGTTGGTACTTGTCTATACTTATAACGTATTATATTTAATAAACTGCATACGATAAGTAGGTAATAATTGAACAATGGTATTAATAACACGCGAATAATACGAATATTTTTAAACATAATGTATATTAACAAAAATAATTGATTTTCTTTCAGTGTACGAATATAATAGATACGAATAAAATCGAAAAGTCATTAAATTAATAGTTTAAATGATTAATAGTTAACATTTTGTTTTTTATAATATGTAAAGAAAAAAAAAACCTTAATTAAAAATAATCTTGAATGTAATAAATTTAAAAAATTAGCACACGCAAGTAAATCAACGCATATTTGTTATATTATTTAAAATAATTTTTTTATTTATTTGTTATAATATTTCCATTTTACATGAAATTTGCTAAATCGCTTTGGACAAAAAGTATTCAAACTTAAAATTGATTTGTGTTCGGTTCGTCATTACGTACATTTGATACATTTCCTGGCGATTTCGTGATCGATTGATAAAAATCATCCCGTATATTCGTTATAGCAGATTGAACAAAAATATGTTATTTAGTACAAGGCCTGCGTACAACGCGTAGATATTAACTAATTTAAATTAAAATATAATATTACGATTATTATCGTGTGTACATTTTCGCGTATTAATTTCTACAATATATTTATCGATTGTCGTTATTCGAACCATTAGAGCTCGGTACGAGTCTATATGATAAAAACGCCGGGTTTCTTCTTACCGCTATTGATTATTTTACACGTACAATTTTTTGAAACGTGTCCAATAATTTCTTGCGCAGTGTCTTTAGTAATTTTTTTTTTGTTGGGCACATTAAAATAGTGCGTTTGGAGTCATGACCAGACATATGATATATATATATAAATATCTGAATATCCGAATGATCGCCAGGCACGCCGGTGTGCGTTTCATAATTTGGTCGTTTTTTTTTTTTTATTATTATTTTCCAACAACAGGCCGTCGAAGACAACGATTAAAAACACGTATATACATATATTTGTATAGTAATGGGAATCGTTTAATTGTAATAATGTTCAAATATAATACGTAAGCACTTTACAGTAAAACAATGTTCTACTGTACGTTGTTCGCGAAACGCGAATCACCCTGTATATATATATATAAATATTTTTTTTTTTTTTTTTTTTTTTTTAATATATATATACAATTTATAGAATATTATAATTATTAATCGAACAGACTATTAAATACCGGCGTATAATACGCCGCCGTTCGGCAATAATTGACGCGGATTTTTACTGTGCGCGTTAAAATTTATATTATTAAACCGTTTAAATCCACTTAACCGAGTCGTCGACGAATATAATACGTTTATAATATACACTGTACAGTACTATTCAATAATTTGTTTCGTCATATTCCATTGTGTTTTCGCACAGTGTTTATTTCCGTTTCAGAGGTCTCCGCGCAGCGACGTATTCGCGATGGCGAGGTGACAGACGGCGGGCGGGAGATATATTTCCACCACCACCTCCCCCCCCTCCGCGCTCATTGGCTCTTTTTTTTTTTCTTTTTTTTTTTTCGCTTTTTTGATTATCGAATTCAATCGTCGACTAATATTATAATTACTTGTCAACTGTTAAAACAAATCCGTACAGTGGTGTGTACCCACCAGACCTAAATATACAACTACGGTATATGTTTTATTAAAAATCTCGCGCGCGTTACCGGTTTCTACTTCAGTAGGCTCCACATGTTACAAATGATCGTCGGAACGTACGACTGACTAAATGCGGATGTAACATCCTCATCGCCATCAACGATTAGAATTTCGTTTAATAATAATCGAAAATATACTCGTACGTGTTTTATAAAATAAAACAGTTTATACGGATATAAATAAAGACGTTGTTGCGCACGGTGTGATTAAACGCATCAGCCAAAGCAAACAATTCGTGTTCAATTAAATACCCCCACCTCTCCTCCGCGACACAAAGAAAAAAAAAAGAAGAAAGAAATCCTTTATATGGGCCACTAAACGGTCTCGTGGACTATTATTACTATAACTATAATAATATAAATTATTTTATTATGATGCATTGACTGAACTATTGTGTACCTACGCACATGACATTCTTGGACTTCGTCTATAACAAACATATACCTACATAGATAAAAATTAAATTAAAAAAAATGGCACAACGAAATCGCGTGTAATAATAATAATAATAATAATAATAATAATAATATTGTGTTCAACTGCGAATTCTCCAACGCTATCTTAACGATAACATTATTATAGGCGCGTTCTCGTATTAAACATTTAATTTCACACGCTAAAAAAAAAAAAAAAAAAAACATTTAAAAAAAGACCGAAACACATAATTCGCACTGCGGGCAGACCATTATTGTAAGTGGGAAGTTGGGAAGGTGGGATATATAGAGAGGAATTAATACTTGTGCGCAACGATAAATCGTTGCTAACGAAAAACGATTCCGAGCCGGAGTTCGGTTAATCATGTTTTGAAATTATAACGAAATAATGATCAATTTTTTTTTTTTTTTTGACTACTAAGTACAATTTATGATGAACCTCGTGTGAAATTATCAAACAGTCCTGGTCGGTCATACAAATTATATTCAAATAAAATCAAACAAAAACTAAAAATAAAAACGAGAAAACTTCAAATGTCTGTAAATAATGAAAAAATGGCCAAAATATTTTGAAAATTTGTCCACCCTTAGAAAGAGCTAATATTAATATCATGACCAAATTGATCAGGTCTTTACCTGATTTATTTTTAACCGAGTTACATCAAAAAGAAAAAAAATATTATGCTAACTGTACCAACTGTCCTAATAATCGGATAAAACTTTTGAACAAATGCTTGAATTCGGCATGATGTTTACTTGAAAACGACTTTTCCGATTTTTTGAAATCGAACTTTTAAACTCTTCAAAATTTGATTTTGAGTTTTAAAAATAAAATGTTGAAGTGTTTTGAGAGTTTAATTTAAAAAAAAAAAAAAAACCGGAATACTCGTTTCAGTTAATGAAGAATTCAAACATGTTTTCAGAAGTTTTATCCGATGACTAGGATAGTCTGTATAATGGGCAAAATATTGATACTTTTAGACAAAAAAAAAAATCTCTTCTCGGCGGTACCCCTACCCGTTAAATGAATAATAGGGAGTAGATTAGTGGAAAAATAAAATAATAATGTAAAACAAATTGTTCGAATTTTACTCAATTAGAGAATATTTGGAAAACCGTCTAACTATGTTTGCTCTTTTACTATTTGTATAGAATTTTTGCGTTAAAGGTATTCGTTATTAGAAAATCGTTTGAAATTTAGAGCTGTGTAAGTTTTATTTTGTCATGCGGTTTTTTTTCAATCAGTAAATATGATGATAAAGAATTCGTTTATGACAAACATATGAGGGGGAGGCCATCAAGTGATGGAACCCAACGAGAACTTCATTTTAATGTACTAATTAGAGTAAGTTTCTACACCATTGTCGTTTTAAACGACGCGTTGGATTACCAGGGAGAGATTTGCACGAGAGTGCGGAAATAATAGGGTTAGAGTGAATTGATAATTTGGAATGGAATCTGGAGTAGTGTATGGAAGCTAGTTTTCGTACTGTTTTTTATTTTTAAATCGTTATGGAACGTGTCATTGGATATGTACCAGGGAGCAGAAGTGACGACACGAAGGGCTATTGATTGAAACGCCTGTATGGTACGGATTTACGAGGGTTTGGCACATCCCCAATTCTGAATAGCATAAGCCCACACGGATCTCAATAGTACTTTGCATACAAAAACTTTAGTGTGTATAATCAATTTTGACTTGAGGGTTGGTTGAAGGAGATGTAGTCGACTGTTTAGTTTTTTCCTTATGGTTTTTAAATGAAGGCCCCAGGTTAATCTCTTGTCCAGAATAATACCTAGATATTTTACATCTGAGGAAGTAGGAATATGAGATCCTTGGAAACTCAGTGAAAGACATGCGCTTTTTTTTAAAGGTAAATTTACAAAAGCTGATTTCTCGGGGTTGATTTTGATTCTCCATTAAGATGACCAGTTTTCAATTAGATTTATGTGGGTTTGTACTGGGTCGTTACCGGGAGAGGATTGTAGTTATATTCCTACACTTGAAAATTGTTCTCTCTATTTCCAAATTTAGTTTCCAAGAAAAACAAATATTTTAAATTAACTTTTGAGCCTTCCCCCAAGTCAATTGAATAATTTATACTATTGAAAGGTTAATAAAATATGGTTTATCTTTTATTTTTTTAGTTATTCATTAATAAGTCATAATATATTACTGTCTACTTATAAATACCTTTAACTTAAATAAATTATTGACAATATCTATTACTTAGTTTATTGGACAATAAATATATTATAACATAAAATTTCAACTCCAACCAGAATAAGTCTTTTGATGCTCAGAAATTACTTGTAAAAGAAATTGAAGTTAGTTCTCATCATGGGTAATTTTGCGATTAAGGTCTTGGATAAATGCAATTCCTCTTTTTGTCACGTCATTGGTTACTCGAAAATTCTTAAAAACTTTCTTTGCTTTTAAGTAGCTTCTAGACTCGTTCCAGTATACAACGTCAGATTACCAGAATTCTTCGACACCAAAATCTATGAAAATTCGTATTGTATTTTTGTTAGCTAAATCATGAAACTGAACATTTTCTTAATCATGTTGGTTAATTTTTGGTCGTACTTGTAAACTTCTGGAGAAGGGTTATTAATCATTGCGTACAATATCTTACGCTTCGTTTCTACTAAGACATTTTGGTCAAACAAACAAAGACCAACTAACTCAGCCGACAGATACCGGAAATGTTCCATCAATTTTTTTTTTTTTTTACAGTGTCCTTTTAAATATTCTTATTATCGTATTTTATTAAGGTCTTAATCAGTTGTAGGTCATTGTTTGGAGTCCAAGTCTTTAGACATGCTATAAACGAAAATTGTAATATACAGTTATAATAAAAACGTATAATTCTTCAAAGTCTCTTTTCTCTTTAGTATTAATATGAAATTGCTCACTAAACATAAATATTTACAAACAGTAAATAATTTTCGACATTCAACGAACATGACTAATAGTAGTAGAACCTGGGGACATTAGTTTTGATTCCTCTGGTTGGTACCTTACTAAGAAATATAACTCTCGTTGTGCCAGTAAAAACTGCCTATCTTCATCAATCGTTATTTTTTTTTTATAAAGCATCAGCATCATCAATACCAAAGAGATGTTTAAACGAAACCCGCATTCTCGTTGACGGTAAAGTTCTAGTTTTTCTATCATTATGTTTGAAAAGATTAAGTGAGCCATTGGTTGTAGAGCTTTTTAAACTTATTTATAGCGTTATCTTTCCGAGTCGTCGGTGTTCTTGTTTTATTCCAAACGCCTATCACTTTTTCAATCACTTTCACGCATGAATATTTAAACGGATTTTTTTCATTTTGATAAACACGAAAGAAAAAAAACCGAATGCTTCACGGTAATCGATTACTACTTAGGAACAGTTGAAGTAGTCTGGATACCGGTATCGCCATTTTTATTCTAACCAAATGTAATATTATAATATGCTATTGAAATTTCGTTGATTTACCGGTATCACACGCGAACAAATGACACAACGCACAGAAAAACGTATTTCTAATAATATTATTGACGAACACCGAACATTACGTAAACCGTGGTGTTCTACCGATAAGCATTAAACGTGGACAAACCTAGTCGACGGTGTCGATAAAATATTATATTTAGTTATCAAAAATATCTGTGAATATAAGAATAATAATACATATACGAATGCGCCAGGGGTGTCCAAATTTTTGGGAAGACCGGGCCACCGTTAAGTGAGTAAGAAGTTGTCGTCGTGGGCCACATGCATTTTTATAATAATACATTTGATTTATAATAAATGATACAACGATATTACATTACTAGCTTTTGTCACGGAATGGGAACTAGGAAGAGTAGCTTTTTTTTTTTTTTTTTTTTTTAATATTAAGTCGTCGAGATGAAAGACATTATTTCAAATTCTAAAATCTTTCGTTTCCCAATAAATCCACGATAAGAGTCCATTTCGGCCGCGTGTTTTTGCAAATAATGCCATTTTAATTCACAATCGTTAAAAACCTCAACGGTTTCCGTACGAATCAGACATCGATGCCCCATTTTTAATTTCTATAGGAAATATCAGTATTCATCAGTAGACTTTTCATTTTCAGAACACTCTCCCTTCATCGGCCGATTTTTTTTTTCTTATTTTCGGGACGACGCTATTTGTTTATTAATAAATAAAAATAATAATACCGATCACTAACACCGCCAAAACAAAACGTCGATAATGTTTGATTTTCAGTAAATATTTATATATATATATATCTATAATTATAACTAAGCTATTGGTAAACGACATAGGCTCGTGACCGTCTCTCCAATAGTATATGATAATCTCTCGTAATCGGCCAGAGTTCAACCGGTCTTATCGCTATCGTTGTAATAACGATAATAACATTCATATACTATTAAATCAATATAAACCTTAAAGTAATACATTATATATATATATATATATATAGAGGTTTTATTTTTAATAAATTTTTAATTTTTTTTTTTTTTCTTACAATATATACTACGAGTAATCGACTCGTTTTGCAATTAACGTAATTATAGTCTAGACTATAGAGAACAAACTGTAGGCGGTAGGGGGAGGTAAACATCGATAATCTTGGGATTTTTAGACCACCCTTATTAATACGTCCGCAGTGTATTTATTATATAATTTATAATACACCGGAACGAATTTCAAATAAACCGACGAATAAGATTACGAACGCGGTCGACCCGATAATGATACAATTTTTATTACTGGCGATATACCGGGCTGGTGATCCCCGCTGTAAGCAGTATGGGTTTCTACTGCGTGCGGTGCGTACGTTCTGATAGCCGTTCGTAACCGCGAACAGTGTTATTGATTTGTCGGTCGGGCGACAACTGCCCTGTCGTCTCCCAAGGGGAAATAATTCGTTACAAATGAGTTTGTGGATACGAAACTAAATTTTACACGCGGTATGAAAGAGTAAAGGACCGGAGGACCGGAATGTTATACGTTTGCAAAACGAAAAAACGTCAAAAAAACCTAGGAAATTCAGAAAGGTAACCGTTTTTTTTTTTTTTTTTTTACATTTAACGATATTTGAAAAAAAGAAACCATATATTTTTACATTTAAGAGACGCGTTTAGTTACATATAAAAAAAAAAATCAAAATAATTCTAATTAAAATGTTTAGTCTGTAAACAGATATAATAAGTTAATATTTGATATTATAATTTAAAAGTGTAGTACACCGCCATGCGACAAGAATATACCTTCACGTACAATACGTTTTCACAGATTAACGTGGACATAGAAACGTCGTGCAATTATATTCGATCGTCCATTTATATTCAGTGTAATCATTTTCTGAATTTTGAAAAAAAAAAAAAAAAGAAAAAAAAGCAATTCCGTTAGATGGCACTTGGAATCACCAAAAAGTCGATTGTTAAAAATTACGTGATCACTGATGCAGATAGTACATTTACGTGTATTGATTAGTTTGGTGTTATGAATTTGAAAATTTTTGGAACGTTTCAGCAAACACACCTGTTACATAATAGCCCGGTCACGACGATGATTAAAATATAATTCAGGGTTGAAAAGTATAATACGGTATAGTATAAAACGTATAAAACACATAATTATATGTTATACCTATGGTGACCAGATATAAAAATCCCCAAAAAAGTACATTTTAAAATTTATCATAAAAAAATCCCTCCCTTAAGAGAATCGTGTATACTAATTTGCCCAAAGGATCTCCATCTCTATATAAATTGTATTATTTTTATTTTATTTTTTTTTATCTGATTACTATTGATTATTTCTATTTCTATTATCAACTATAAAAACGAATTATTTGAAATTAAAATTGTATTATAATGTCAACTTATTTGGTGTGTGTCTTTATGATGGAGATACTTTGTAAAACTTAATTACATTGAGAATATCAGAAATATTCTAATGTGTGGTTATTGAAAGATACAACTTTTAATTCAAAATATGTTTCCTGCGTATTTAAAACATATTAGGGTCTAAAACTTTGCGTGTGTTTGATAGTACGATATTCTAAAATTCCCACTTTTGCGGTAAGTCGCGCATTTCCAGTAGTAAGATCATTATTTTACAAACAACAAAAAGGTAAATCGAGTATTTAATTTACCTTTTGACTAGACGAAGAGTATCATTTAAGGCTATTTGATATTTTGTTTTTTTTTTTTTTTTTTTATTGATATAATTATTATGTTATACTGCTGCGACCGCTATTTGATACGTCAAAATTCACTTTCACGTATTTCACGGTTAGGCATTACCGGTACGACAGGATATTGAAGTCGGTTTTATAAAATTAAACTCATTCTGTAGGTATGAATTGAATACGAATATCCTACGTAGTGGGCTCGTTGTACAACAATTAAAAATTCCATTTGCCGTTTGGAGGTTTGGTCATTTTTTTTTAACGGTTTGTCCGTGGTAATAATTCAGTAATGCGATAGTCACTATCACCGATAAAACACAACGCGGCACAACTTTGATAACAAATTGAATTAACCACGCTACCAATGTTCTATTACTATTAGCTATTACCTAATTATATATTGATTGGACGCAACAATTATATTTTTTTATTTAATCGCGGTTCATATTAAAGTGTCAAAATATTATCTTGTATTAATACGCATTAGGTCGAACCATAAAATATAAATGAATAATCAAATTATATATAAAAAAAAAAATCACAAACGTATATTATTAGCCTGTAATGTTTTCAAAAAAAAAAAAAAAAAACAGTACAATTGCATGTACCATTAACACTGTCGTTAAGGACACTAGGACAATGCATCAAAAACGAGTACTGTCCTACGGAAATGAGCACGTATACAATAGTACGTCGCCATATTTACCGTACCGTATAAAAATAAAATACCTAATAAACAAAAATACATTTATGATTTAAACTAACAATAAAATAAGGGAATAAAAATTATTAATAGACAATCGTGGTGCTACGATTATCTTATCACGGACGTATTTATAAGTCATTGTGGTATTTATAACGTTTTTATATTATTAAATTATACACGGGGAAAATAAGAGCGTTTTATGTGTATACAAATTGTCCATAATATTTATTCGGTAATAATTAAATTGTACTTTACAATACGAATGTATTCTGTGTCTGTAGTAATATTTTATTATTTTCTATTTAAATCGGTACTCGAAAGAACGTTGAAAAGAAAAATGGAAAAAAATTGATTTTTTTTTTTTTTTATTATTATTCATAACCAATATATTTTTACTAAATATACAAATTAATAATCTAACTTAATATATGAAACGTGAACATTAATTTTAATTTTTTAAGAACGAATTTCAAATACAAAAACGTATACTTTTTATACGTTACATTTAATACGTGTATATTATCAACCCTGATTATCATTCATCGAGGTACAACTATAACGGTGGGCAATTCATTCGCAACATAATTCGAGCCTTTTGGTATCAAACAAATTCGGTAAAATCAGCTTTATCGACGATGAAAACGCGTAGGAGGCGACTGCTTCATTAGAAATGACTGAGTTTTGCTCTAAAAGTTTCGGAGTTAAATTTGTTGACAGTGTATAATAGCGACATTGGTTGGTTGAGTATCGTAAGCGACGGACTCTAGACCAGTATCGATTGTACATTTTTTAGTTTGAAATTATTTCAGATCAAAATATAGGAAATTAAATTTAAAAAAAAAATTTAATAAAAAACATTAAAATTCATCGAATATTAAATGTTCAAAACTTTGTTTTTTTTTTCCCGTGTTCCCGAATAATAATCAAAATGTCGTTCGCGCCCTTTTGCCTATCAAGGCTCGATATATGGACACGCGTACAGAATGTGTTCAAAACTAGTGATTTTATTATCATTGTTATATTAATGCTTATTTAATTTATTTTGTTTACTTCCCACCCACGGCAGTATTATAATGCAGCAAAAACAAAAAACTATGAGCCTAGCCGTTGTGCAGCGAATGTTGTCGAGTATTACAAATTTACGTTCTATTGCGAGCACGGTAATAGTTAAAATTTCATGTCGTCCGAATTCCGTCCGCGGCTATAATATTAAGCCGTGTCTTTTATTGCGTAAATACGCTTTTTATCGTACCTCTTCGAAATAATCATAGCCATTCATCTTCAACAATAATTGTTAGGCTTAGGTTAACGGTACACGTTCAACTCCGGACAACCCGAATCCCATCCGACTTCCGGGCCATTCGTCATAAATATTACGCATTTTATCCATTAATTTTGGACGGTTTATTTTATCGTTTTAAATAGCCGTACGTATATTACAAGCATAACGTAGGCGCACGATTATTGTTTATTATCGCAAAACGATTTCTCAAGACTAAAATCGAGACCTATATGTTAAGTGAGGAAGCGGAGCACCCCGTCTGCGGGTCGCACAAGACGCGCAGGAGAGTACGGTGGATAGTCGGAGACGGACAAATAAATATGGAACGGGAAACGATATCTCGACCGACGACCACCGAGACGTTACTCGAAAATCGATTTGGAAATGTGCCGCTGGCGAGGAGCTCTTCTTCTCAAGTTCACACTATCGGCGGCCCGTCTGTTTACCGACACGGGGAGACACATTTCGTGGTTGTTGGATAGGAGTGTAGTTTATGCGCAAGACAAAATATTTTATTGTCCAATATTTGTATATATATATATTTTTTTTTCTCTTAAACCTCGATTGTCCGTACAAGGCAGTAATAGTAATCAATTCGGATTATCGTTTCGCCGTGTGGTGCTCGTGGTAATCACGTAAGTGTAGGTGGTAAATAAACAATATTACATTAAATTTCAATTGTATCATTTTTGTACGTACATACCTATATTTTCGCGGGTTTTGTTTGAGTTTAATATTTTCTCCGTTTAAATCGTAGTCGAATTAGAATGTAGAAAAACTGCAGTAGGTATGTTTGGTATGGTATGTTTGTTGTAAAAAAAAATTTACTCACACTATACAATATTATAATAATATAAGTATTTTAATTTTTTTTGTAATTTTTTCTGGATAAATCTATACGTGATTTTTACTACGCAAACGGAAATTTACTCGTGGTTTCGTCTTGCAAACGTTCCACTCGAAATCAGTTCTGACGCCACTAGTTCGTGAAATGTCATATTGTACGTATTATATATTATTGACGGTGCGGTGTAGTTATTATAAAAATAATACCGAAAGGGCACATTAGTCATAAAATTCGACTTATCAGTGCACAATATTATTATATAATGACGGTTAGACGGAATACATTTAAATACCTCGTTAAACGCAATTATTTTCAAATATATTTCACAATCGCAATGAATAAAATATCGGTTTAACGGTTTAACAATATTACGTATCGTAAACGTGTGCAAAATGATTCTTCTATATTCTATATTTAACGGATGCCAAATAAAATATAGAATAATAATAATAATAATAATATCTGCTGCAGACAATCTGCAATGATGATGATGATGGTGATGGTGATGAAGTCATAATAATATATTTACATGCACCGTCACCGTTTAGCTACATAATATCTGTACGTTATCTGCGACTTTATGGATAATTATACGAATATTAGTGTAATATTTTTTAAACGCCAATAATACGTCGATACCCTTTGACATGTCGTTTATTATTGTACAATAATGTTACAATAAAATTGTAGTATACGGAACACGCGCTATAGGTATACGAATCTATAACAATGTACGTCGCATTAAAAAAAAAAAAAAAAAAAAAAAACCCAATAATAATAAAACAACTATGATATCACAACTAGACACTAGTTGTATATTTTAGTATTCTAATCATTGTATACCATGACAGTTGTCAGAGTTTCGAGTTACTGTGTCCAAATAGATATTACATTTTTTATAATTATTTCGGTTTGGTAAAATGTGACTATGGAATTCCGTTTGGGTAGTAATTTGATTCATGATCAATTAGCTACCACCGACGAAGGTGAGTTTATTAAATTTTATAACATACTTTTACATAATAAAATTATAAGCATATGCGTGTTCAAACGATACTATAATAAAATACATAGGCACAACTAGAGCCCGAATATTGTAGGGGAGGTGCTGAAATTATGCAATGCACAGTGAGTCCCGTCGGGGCTACGTACGTGCCCCCCCCCAAATATCTGTACTTAATTTAGTAATTACTTTTAGTTAAAATTACTATTATTCAATAAAAAAAAAAAAAAAAAGCCAGTCCATTGCAGGTGTGTCGCACAGCGCCATTACGCTCCTCGTACAGGACAACGTTAGTATAAGTAGGCCACTACTCACTGATAATGTAGGAGAGGAATTCAATTTATATTTGTACGCAAAGATAAAACGAAAATACGATTCGAAGTCCGGTTAATCTCGTTTTGAAACGGTTTTCGATTTATACGATTTCCATTAAAATTTTTTTTTTTTTTATATATTTACAATCTGTTACATAAAATTGAACAATAAGTAAAATAGATAAGTGAATAAGAAGTGGCTTGGAGAATGGACAGATTTAAGAAGCCTTCCAGTGCAGACACTTTGTCAGCTATTTATATTCATTTTTATGAGTTTACAATAAAATTAATATATTATATTTTTTTACCGTGAAGTACAATTGACGATAAACTACGTTTAAAATTTTCGGGCATTTCTTCTGTGGAAAGAACGAAACGACTATTTTTTCAATTGTTTTTTGATTTATTAGGCCTGAGGGCGCTGAATCAGAGTCCGGGGTGCTTTTACTAGCTCAGCGCCCCCAAGCCGAGTGAAATGTCACGGAAACTCAGTTTATCTGTCAAAACTATATTATTTAGTTATTAATGTCCGGTTGAAATGTTTTTATTCGGTGTATATAAGAGATACCGGACGATCTTTACTTTAATATAATAACACGTATTCCCTTGGTATGATTTTTAATTACTACAAATCAATGGTAATTTATCCAGAAAAAACCAAGAGTGTATGTAATTTAACAATGTTTGTTGACATACGTAAGAGGTTTTTGAGTGACGGATATTCGTTGGATTTAAAATTAAAGTTTGGTCGGTTTTATTACCGGCTTGCGCCTGTAGCCCTCCCCCCCCAACGCCTCTGAAAATACAACGATCCCAGCAGCGTCTTTGAAATCTAAATATTTGTGTGGTCCGTAAAATATAATATTAAAAAAATAATAATTACTTAAACCGTTGGTTTTTATTTTGTTTGTTTGTTTGTTTTAGGAAGTGTACAAACCAATTACTTAACAATGACGAGCGGAGACGATGGCAAAATAATCGGGTGAGTCATTTAGTCTATATATTTCATCAATACCATATTGACGGGGGGGTAAAAAGAAAAGAAAAAAAAAAAAAAAAAAAAAACAATTTTCATGTACCGAATTTGTTTGGCAAATGTTGTAATTGCTCAGCCATTCGACCATTGGTCTCGATTCCCATAGGTGAAATTAGACAATTGCTTTCCATTCGGTCAAGCAAAAATATATCCACACGATGAGTGAGGTCCATTGTTAAAATATTTTATTACAACGGTCATTTCTATTCCTTTTGAACATTTGTTACTTAATGAATACAATTTCCATAATTCTTGCGCTGCTGTTGCACGAAATGAATACACGGTTCGTCCGATGCCCGTCGATTACAAACAATAATTTTTAAAATGAAACGTTTACAACGAAATAATATTTTCGTCAAGGTCTATCGTGAACAATTAATAAATTATGAGATAAAACGTAAATATTTATTTTTAATATTATTTACAAAGAAGTACATTTGTTGTTTTATCCGATTTGTGATGATTGAATTCCAAGAAAACCAATACTTGTTGAGTCTTGGTCGTTTCAACAATTTCTAATGTGTAATATCATGTACTACATTGGGTGGGCCACTGTTGTAGGTGGAAATCCGGAAAGGTGGAATTAATATAGAGGCGGATCGAATTTATATCCGTACGCAATGATAAATCGTTGATAACGAAAATCTATTCTGAACAAATTTCGGTAAAAAGGTTTTGATTTATTGATATAATAAAAAAGTATATTAATTTGCAACTGACATAATAAACTACAATTGTCTCAAATTGTTGCGTATATTTATTGGGCCAAAAATGTTGTATTTGCATTAATTGGAAAATAGCAAAACGCCGCAGTACGCGATTTATACGTTTTTCGTCAAAATTTGTACTTAAAACGATCAAAACTATTAAAGTTATTGTATTACGCTTAATTTTTTTTTTTGATTTTGACTTCCTTCTGAGTACAACTCATGAGGAACTTCGTGTAAAATCTGTCAGCTCGGATTTACAAACGGGTCAATAATCGCCGGTGTGTTTTGAAAATTTGCTGCCCGTGCCCGTGAAACGGCCAATATTAATATTCTGTGCAAATTTCTCTACGTTTTTTTTTTTTTTTTTGAACCGAACCGAAAATAAATGAACCGCTATTGGCCGTACATTTTCACCGATTATTCAGAAAATTACAACAAACATCGAAAAACGACTCCCCCGCAACGCAATCCAGCGACTAGATACAACGGTTTTTTTTCTCTCGAAAAGGCGCTGAAAAACCACACATCATCACCCACTCGTCGATTTTCGGTAATCTCGGTATTCTAAAAATCCTTGACAACAAACGAGTTATATTATTATGGATTCTTATCGAAAATGTATTATGTGCCATTGTAAAACAAAACGTATTTGTAAATATGTCGAGTATAAAAATGATAGTGAAAACGTAAACAGTTCGATTGTTGTATACCTAAAGGACGACAATGAATTCCTACTCGAAACCAACACACGTGCCGTTTATACGTCGCGCTCGCAACACACCTACGTTACCTACGATACGGATAAATAGCCCGAAATAAACAGCCAATATTGGGATCAGTGAATTTCGGAACATAATGGAAACGGCAAATAAGTAATCCGGTTTGAATTATTACTTTTTTTTTTTTAAATTTTTTATCTAAACGTTATTATTACATGCACCACGCTCGGGGTGTTCGTATTACACGTAAACGTCCGCGGCGGGGCTTACCGCTATATTCCCCCGGTGGTTTTCGTATAAAGATAAAAAATTGCAATAATAATTTGAATAGACATTGAACAATTCTAACGGGTTTTGACACGTATCTTTATTACTGGATATTCCTTAAGCGGTTTAAATAAAGCCGACCCTCGCATAACCCTTTAAAACAGCGATTCGCCGCAATGGTTTTATCGACAATTGTGTGCACGAACGTAACTCCGAAAACGAAACCACAATAATAATTTTCCGTCATCGGAACGAAATAAAAAAATGTAATTTTCAACAAACATCGATTTTGGAAGATAAAAGGTACGGTCGATTTTAGTAATATTTTATTTGGAATTTTTTTTCTCCGCTATAAATGAGTAATTTTATCAGCGTCTCTAGGATATAATTAAATAGATTTTAATAAAGATAGGATTAAATGTTGATTTTTTTTTGCTAATAAGTAAAACGTAAGAACCAGTGACGTGCCCTGGGGGGTATAGTGGTTATAGCCCTTCCCCCATTTAATCCGTACGTGTGTATATATCAGCCAAGTTATCGGGAATAGCTCGATTTGTTAAATAAAAACTGGCGTTTTAAGATCCGGTTTTGAAATTCGCATAGTCGAGTAAAGAAGTTGACGGAATTAGTTAAACCGCAAACAATTGCAGAAGAACGAATAAACCATTAGCCGAAAAAAAAAAACATTTCGGTTTGAAGCCGTGCTTTAAAAATGTTCTGACCTATTAGAGATTTTTTTTTTTCTCAATATATCCGCTCAATTTATTTTCACTATATCTCATAGCACACTTGTAGCGATCGACCCAAACTTATTTTTTGTTTTTTTTTTTAAAGTATTTTTATTTCTATTATTGTATAGCAGCTAGGTTACCGACAAATGTTGATTTTATTGAATACTCGCGGCCACTTGGTTTTGTTTTACGTCCAGTGCCACCGTACGATAATTCCCTAGTTGTCTATGATTCCAATGTAAAATTGAATAAAACTGATAATTTTTTTTGAAATCGTCAAGTAAAATCTAGGAGCAATAGTAATAGTGTTCAAATTGTTTTATAACACCATGTTAGGCGACCGCGAGAGGTTTATTGACCAAACGAGAGATTGTTGTTACTATAACACTAATACTAGTGGCGGATGTCGTAAATAAATCCTTTTCATTTTCATTTTCTCCCTTTTTCCTGTCATTTTTCGAACCATTAACCACTATTATATTGTAATAAAAATGTCTGTGGGACAACAATAGCTACCTCCACTCACTCGCGTACAACGTTTTCTCGCCATCGCAGTCACCGCCGGATTTCGTTGTCGTGGACATTTTCGATTTGACGCAGAATATTATTCCGACATTTTTTACGAATAATAATAATAATAATATTAAACCGTTTAAAATTCTACTGGGTGAGGGGGGAAGTAATCCCCAGAGAAATTGTAATATCGTGTGACGCACAGCCGTTTCGTGCCTAAAAATTGTATACGCGTACAATAAACTTACAATAAAAATCGATCAAAGATCGGGGGAAATGAATGAATAAAATATCCTAAATATGAAATTATTAGACGAGTGCAATAATCGGCTATGAAAAGTCAGCGGTGGCGCGTTAAAAAATAACGATATTTAATTAACGTATTACGTCATGGACAGAATATGAATCGTGAAAGAAAAACAAATGTAATGTTAAAATTTAATCCATTTCGTAATTACAATTCAAACAGATTCGATACGTTGTCAGAACACTATTGGAACGTAAATTATAATAGGTGTGTTTTCCGAGACAATAACCACCATAATCTGCACTCTGACTCTTGCGAAACCGTTTAACTATATTCAATCGTACGCCATACGACGGGTTTAAAGTCTCTAAACTTTCGAGGAAGATTTACGGATAGACGCTGCGCAAAGAACCCGTAAAATATATTTTCGAAATTTCCGTTTAAAATTAAAATTATTAAACTATTTAAAACACGAACGTTTCGAAACACTGCTCTGACGTCACATAGTATATACCAGTGGTTCCCAATTTATTCAGACGGCGGTGCCCTTTTGTAGATAAAATTCAGCCACAGTGTCCTCTTGTGAAAACCACGAGCAAATTTGAACTCAAAACGCTCATTTTAAGAAACAACAACGTTCGTATCGCTCGACTTTGTTTTTATTCGTCCGGCACAGCTTATGATGAACCTCGGGGTCGAATTGTTGTGCATTTTTTACGGGGGATTAAATCAGTTTGTATTCGCATAAAACCAAATAGACTAGAGACGATTTCAAATAGCTATAAACAACCTAAAAACATCCAGGATTTTTTTTGAAAATTATGCATCGCGTCTAGAAAATGTTGCTATGAGTGTTCGATGAACGTTTCACTGAACTAAAACATAAAATACTGAATCGCAATTAACAAGAGATCGTTCTTGCGTTCACTTTTTTCCACATTTTAAACAAATGTGAAATGAAAAATCGACCTCCTCCTATTCACCTTGATAATGATTAAACAAAGATTCCCGGTAAAAAAGTTATTTACAGCCGGGGGAAAAGCACAAATCATAGTAAAACCAATACATTTTTCGCCTAGGTTAGACTAAGTGGGGTAATTGTAAATAGAAATTTAATATTTCGTATGGGCCACAGTGCCTCTGGAATGTGGGCTCGCGGGGCCCCTTTGGACACCGCCGGTGCACAGTTTAGAAACTGCTGGTAAATACATAGCAGTTGGATTTTTATTTTTTTTTGGTTAAAAATTGTAATATATTAACGCGGCCGTATGTGTAAACGTAAAATTGTCTATTATTTACATTTTTACGTACTGCAGTTTACGATTCCTTCGGGTCCCCTACGACGGTTACTTTATGATCGTCTAACGCATCAGATGATATCCGGAGGTATTGTTGATACGTTGTCGCCTCGACCTTGGAGACGATTCGTAAAACGGATATCAACGATGCGGCACCGGAAACCGCAATAATTTTTTACGGCACAAACAAATTACGTTCGATTAGTTACGATTCGATTTCCTCTGGCCGTCGCAAAGCAAAAAAAAAAAAAATAAAATAAAAATCGCGTTCGTGAAATAACCGATTGCAATATTATGGTGCATCGCGTTTGCAACTGCAATACAATATAACAATGGTCGACATCTGTTTATTTCTCGTTCAATTACCGGACCTGTGCGTAACGCAGTTTCAACATTTTTTTTCTTGCAGGATAGTTATAATTTAGGAAAAAAAATTAATAATAATTTTTAAAAAATACACTCTCTTGTTCAATCTCCTCGGTTCCTGCGATTGACAAAACGATATTAAATCGATTTATAATCCGATCTTACAACGCGTACGAATACATTTGTACACAATACGATTTAATTTAAAACGGTACGATTAAAATTACTATGGATGAATTACCGTTTTTCTTCTTTATTCAGAAAGCAAGAATTAACAAACGTTAATTTTTCAGCGCATAGTTCGAAATTACGAAAGCTACAGATTTCAACAATTTTAATTTAACATGTATAACGAAATACATATATTTGATATGTTTTACACTTTTATCAAAAGGCCCGTACGCGCATTTTTTTACACCTAAGAATAGATAAAATATGATAAAGTATGGGCGCCTACTTTTTATCCTTGACCACCCATTGTATATACCCACAAAAATGGAGTTAGCTATGGAGCTATATAGCTCCAATTTCTCGCGCTATTTCTTCATCCATTCCGCATTATGCCTTTATTCCTAACTACGCCTAACTACAGTGGCGTATCCAGGAAAATATTTAGACGGCGAAGGGGGGGGGGTAAATTTGTTATTCTCACTCCTAACATACCGATATTATTTTTATTGATTGAATTAAACAAACAACATCTTAAAAAAAAAAAAAAAAAGTGTATATCGAAGACGTTGCGGGGAGGGTTATAATCGCCTATACAATAACCTCAACAACCGTATTAGACCTCTGGCGACTTGACCAACTTCCGGCAAATCTTTTTGACCGTTTGTCGCGTCGGGGTGTTCTTGCGTCTTAACACATCTATTATTTATAATTTTTAATAACGTGATAATAATTATAATTCGAGGGCTGGGGGTTACTCGTTTCAGCGAACGGCAGAACCCATGGCCGTGCAGGCTACACCTCGTGCTGGAACTCGTGACGGTGGTCATGTGCATCGTGGTCACGTGGTCCGTGCTGTACATGTTCTTTGACATGACGCCCGACTCGGCGCTGGCCTCGGTCGTGTTACTGATCTTGTGCTCGTGGGCGTGCGGCAAAGCGGTCGGCATGGTGGGCCTGCCCCCTCTGTTGGGCATGCTGTTGGCCGGCATGGTACTGGCGAACACCGGCCACTACGAGGGCGACCACAACGTATTTCAGCCGCACATCATCAACCTGAGGTCCGTCCAAACATATTGTTAACTATAATTGCCTTGTCAAATCTAACCCGTTATAGAACAGTTAAAACCCGAAATCCGTCACAGCCAGTATCCACAAATCCCATTTTGTCAACGCTTTGGTTGGTTTCGACTAATTAAAAATACTAGCGTTAACCGTAAATTTCTACTGGTGATTCAGTCAGTCAAAAATTAATTTTAAAAATCGGATCCCGCGCAATTCTAAATGTCAACGACAGTTCTACCCCGCCGAAACAAATAACAATGTCAGATTACCCTGTTCCGAACATTAATAAACGCCTATATACTTACCCGGATTCGTTTTAGTGTGTAGTTAATTCTTACTCTTCCCCGGTAGAGGAAACCAACTGTACAGAAATTATTTCTAGAAATCGAATTTTCCTACTAGTAGATAATTCTAGTGTGCGTCGGTATATTTCAGACGCACTGATTCTAATTAAAAACTAGTAGGTCGAAACTAGTTCCATCGTTGTGGGTCCGGGTTCGGTTGACTAGTTAATTCTAGTCGTGACTGGTCGAAATCCGGTGTGACGAAAGGAGTTTGTGGAAACTAGTCTATTGAGCGAAAGGTTATAAAACGGTGGTTGTAGCCCAAGACGCCCGAAAAAAAAAGTTCCACAACAAAGTTTTTAATAAAAAAAAAAAAAAAAAAAATAGAATATTTAATCGGTAATCGAGTGCGAATTTCCGCGGTTTTTTTTTTTTATTCTTCTTCATTTTCAACACGACGGTGCCGGGCGATTTCACCCAGCTCTACGGATGGTTCCTATGTTCCTAATCATGAAAAATACTGAATAAAAAAACGCGAATTTTAAATGCGGTATTATATTACACTATAACATCGCGTCGGGTTTTTTAGTGAACCGTATTTACGAGTATATTGACCAATGACCCGACCCAAAATCTCACATTATTATATATTGGATCCCGTTTTGGGATAACATTGTTGTTCTAAAGTTTGTACGGGACGGAAACGGGAAATGGGTTGTTGTTAACGTCGTTCCCAAGTGGTTGACACCGTCATTGTTGTTATTATTGCAGAGAAGTGGCCCTGACCGTGCTGCTGGTGGCCTCCGGACTCAGCCTGGACGCCGGCATGTTGCGGAAGCTGAGCTTCGTCGTGTTCCAGTTGGCCGTGCTGCCGTGCGTAACCGAAACCGTCGCAGCGGCCGTCGTCACGCACTACCTGATGGGCCTGCCCTGGATTTGGGGGATCTTGCTCGGGTACGGAAAGCCTTTCCGTTTTTTTAGCGCGTTCTAAATTCGCATTTCGTAAAAAAAAAAAACAGAAAAACGAAAAAAAAAACTTTCAACTCCGTCTCGCGAATACGAAATTACAACCAAAACGCTAACATTGACGCGTGTAAATTCGTCACCGTTAAATTGCAATATACGCGGGTACAACAAATTTCAAACTCTCGAAACGCGCGGTCCGGTTTTGTAATAAATTCTCTAACGGGCAAAAAAAAAAAAAAAAAAAAAAAAAATCAAAAAACCAAACGCCGCAAAACCCAATAATACCAACTATATGCCCTCCCCCGCAGGTGCATCCTGAGCCCGGTCAGCTCGGCGGTAATCCTGCCGGCGCTGTTGGACTTCAAACAGAAAGGACTCGGCGAGGAGAAGGGCATCATAACTCTGGTGATGGCCGCCTGCAGTTTCGACGACATATTCGCCATTTCGGCTTTCGGAGTGTGCCTGAGCATTATATTCGCCCAAAGTACTGTTGTGTAATTAACGCACCCCGTGCGAAGTAACGCCGAACTAATTTTTTTTTTTTATTTTCTCCCATCAGGTAGCTGGGAGAAGGACGCCATTCGGGGACCCATAGAGATAGTCCTCGGACTCGTCGCCGGCGTCATTTGGGGTCTGGTGGTCGGGTACATCCCGCACAAATGCGAAGTACGACCGAATTTTTTTTTTTTTTTTTTTTTTTTTTGTATTGTTATTTTTAAATGTTCCGCTAGACGTACCACACGCTCAACCGGAGTCGTGTCTAGTTTTATGACGGCAGGCACATTCCGCGTAAAGTTGAAATATACAGTGTAGAACGGTGTCGTTCGACAGCCCGCCGCGGTATCTTAGGCGCCTACTAACTATTTAACATATAGTGACTCAGGAGCGGTGGCGTAACACAAAAATGTGCCCTGCCCCCACAAAAAAAAAAAAAAAAAAAAAAAAAATGGGCCCCTGAAGTATACACGACACGCGCACACAACAACAATTACTACAAACATAGATTAAAACTAATTGAATTTGAAAAGAGTTAATCCTTCGATATTTTTTTTTTTTACTCACCGAATTCAATTTACTTTTGATCGTATTACACAAGGCCAACCCCCCCCCGCGACGTGGGGTCGGAGGGCTCTCAGTTATCCCACTGTATAGGAGATAGTGACTTTGGGTATTAGAAATCTGTTAAAAATAATCATAGGGACCTGGGAAACTCAAGATACGGCGGAATAAATCTAAAACTATTAATTCTACTCCAAAACTGTCTGGTGTTTTTTAAATTGGTAATAATTATTTGAAACTGTCAAGTTTTTCATTTTGTTGTTTTATGCAGATACAAATTTTGCAATATTATCAGCGGTCTTAAGTTGAAATTCGGTAAAAGCACAAACGGCCGTAATTCATTTAACAAATTATAACGGATACGATTTTCTGTTTAAATTTATCATTAACGCGTTGATTTATCGTTGCCTAACAGATATAAAGTAAATTACATAACCCTAAATATCCTGCCTTCTCAATTTCTCATCTACAACAGTGGCGGCCGGCCCGCCCTCGGTGCGATGTATATCGGGGGTTTTTTTTTTAACATTAAACAAATTACTAATTTATGATAATTTGAATTTCTATTTCAAAACGTATGTGACGAACGATACCCCGGTTGTTGGTAAAGAGTGGCGTGGGGATAAGGGCAACATGTTGTACAAAAGGCGGAGAACTGCAGGCATACATAAACGATTTTTGTTAAAAAAACGTTGTCGACTCTGCTCGCACACGTCATACATTCGGGTTTCGATTTATTAGGGTAGTTTTTTTTTTTTTTTTTTAAGTACACAGCGTTATTCATGCGGATTGGATTTTATTTACAGAAAAGCCTGAGCGTGAAACGGGCGTACATATTAACGGCCGGCGGACTCTTCATGACGTTCGCGTCCAAGAAACTTATCGACTTCCCGGGCGCCGGTCCTCTGGCCATCATTACGGCGGCGTTCGTGGCGGCAATGTGCTGGAAAAATAACGATTCGTTTAGCGTGAGTACGACGACACTATATATATCATCTATGAGCATGTAACAATTCACGGTCACAGTACCGTTTGTTTAAGGGGTAGCGTTTAGGCAACTTAAATTACATCAGAGAAAATTAACAATCGGTCGATTGAGAAATATATTGATATTTTCAAATAATGGAGGAGGGGGGGGGGGCTCATCGTGCAATCGTAACAATTCTTCGAGGGGGGGGGCGGAGGAAACCCGTCTTGTTTACGCAAAACAGACAAAATTTATACCCTTGAAATTGATTTTAGAGATAAAACACGCGGAGGGCAATTATATAGAACGTCGGCATAATATTCTGCGTAATTCGAGGTCAAAAATGTGCTCCTAATACAATTATAAAGGGAAATGTAAATATCAAGATTTTAAGCAACGCCCCAGATTGCAATAGTTATTCAGATATAATAGACGGACGCGGTTTTATCAATTTTGTCAACTGTGTAACCAAACCGAACAAACGTCGGTGGCGGTTCTGGTTAAAATCGCGTTCTTATGAATTATAAATCATTAACAATTGTAAAAAAAAAAAAAAAAAAAACCACACGTTGCTCATATTTTCTTAACTTTCTAATAGTTACGAGCATTGCCTATCTACTTGGTCTTCAATAGAACCGATCCTCCTAATGCTAATAAAAAAAAAAAAAAACCAATACAATTACAACACCGTGAAAAGTAATAGTCAATAATTATTGACGATCCAGCAATCATTCTGCTTCGAATAACCTCATTGATATTTTACAAATTGCAACTGAACAAAACAAAACACGTATCCTCAAGAGCTTAGCAAATTAAACCACGGGCGACTACCATGACTTTGTTTTAATCGATTAGTCGAACAGACAAATTGCACATGCCAGTAAAGAAATATTCTTTGAATACCCGAATTAAGAAAACCACTATCGGCATTTATTAACTAACGCAGTAAAAAATGTTCAAAAATAAATCTGAGGCCAGATAAATAACGCAGCGTACTAAATGTTTGACCTGACCTCCTTTGGTTATTTTTACCATCGGAAATAATGTCGGGAATAATATGGAACGCGGGTACAATACTAGGCGACTATCGAATATTAAAGTGGACAACACACGCATAGAAAGTTAACGCAATCGACCTCCTTATACACGGGACCAACAATATTTAATTTGCTTACACTGGATATGAGAAAAAAAGAAAAAAAAAAGTAATTCTTAAAAATAATTTTTCCTGTGGCTAACGCGAAAGCGAGACGATCATTGTTATGTGACTATCGTGCACCGTGGCCACTAGAATATTGTATAAACTTTATCGTTACCTTCAATTAACATTATTTTTTTTGGTTTTTTTTACTCGAGGTAGTATTAATTCATGTAATCGCGAACGAACAATGTTTATCTATATTATACGTATTATTTTGTGAAACATATTTCCTTTATCAATTGTACATTGTGGACTCGTGGGCCTCCGTGCGAAATTATCTTTTTAAGATTAAAATAAATAAATAAATATATTTCCGAAGTCACGTTTCGTACGCGCGTGGTATTACATAAAATATCATAAATGTAATAGTAGATTTTTACCTTTAAATCCCTGGCCGTCTACTACTTGTTGTTTTCTATATTTTATTCGTTCCGACAATCGACAATTGGGATTGTCCTGCCGCACACACGCACAAAAAACGACCAAATCTGTTTTTAATAAATTCATTAAAAAAAAAAAAAAAAAAATACCGGTTGAATTTCCACGGTGTAAAAAATATACCGATACAATAACTGACGATGACGTGTCCTCGCACAGGAAGAAGTCGAGATCGCGGCCAACAACGTCTGGGACTTTTTGGAACCCTTACTGTTCGCGTCCATCGGTACCGAAATCAGACTGATGAACATTAACATGGAATTGATCATCAACGCCGCCATCTTACTGACCATTACAACTTTGGTAAGTGCAATGTCGTAATTCACGTTACATTATGAGTTTTTTTTTTTTTTAAATTTTTAATAAAGACGGTTTTCAAACAGTCCCCGCTTAACGGTGACATAACCCGCGTTTGATGATATTTTTCATTTTGATTTGGCGATTCGCACGACAAAAATTTCACTATCCGCCACCTGCACTACCCCTACACCCCTAGTCACAATAATGTTCAACCGGGAACAACAATTGAAATTAAAACGGGAAATAAATAACACACGCGTTTATCTGTACCGGCGGTAGACTTTTTCGGGTAATATGGGGGGGGGGCGACGAGCACGGTTTGCTCGAACGTGGTTTACGTTAAAAACGTAAAAACCGAAAGCAACGCACCGAGAGGTTTATCTATTATAATCGTTTCTATTTTATCGATTTATTTATAAAACCCAACTATCAACTGTTGAGTAGTTAAAGGACGGCGAGCACCTCACATAATTTCGGCTCCAATCTACCCCCGGACACACTGTGCACTACTACTATCGGTCGGATCTAATTACGGGAAAAAATCGATCGTCAAAAGAGGACCATTGGCGTCTCCATCTGAACCAAACATATATACGTTTGTCTCTGAAACACCAAGCACAACCATCACGCCGAACAATACATACAATTATTGCAAACACTTCCTAACCACTGGTCTAATATACTAATATTATAAAGATGTAAAATTTGTTAGTTAGCGAGTTGGTATGCAGGGGGTAATCTCTGGTCCTACCGAACCGATTCTAATGTTTCCTTCGCACAGTTAGCAAGCTGCTACACTATCCCCGAGTACCGTGGGCTAACAATGTGTTGCGGAATTCAACCCCTAATTGTATTTGTTGATTTACGGGTTACATTTGTGATTTAAATGAAAAAAATAACAGTTGTTATTACCAATTTATATTTAGTTGTCGCGACGACGATGGCGGCCGTGTATTAGTGGTGTACATTCAAATTGTTTAACAATATCGTATTATATTAGTCGTGGAAAATTGAAAAAAAAAAAAAAATAAAAACAATTTAATAAAAATGGCGGTTTTTCAAAACCAAAATATTATCTAGGAGGTTAGGATCTTTGGGAATTTAGCGGTTGTTGGACGCTAAACATTTTGGATAATACACGAATTAATATGATCGATATTGATGATACACCGTGTTCGCCATGTTGAGAAATGATCGAATAATGTTATTCTCGATAAGCCTCGACGTTAACGAGTAACGGCGCGAAAAGCAATCTGGTTAAAAATTTTGCAATAATATTCCAAACACAACGTTAACAATTGTATTGTTTTATTTGCGTGTTTTCAGGTACGAGTGCTAACGTGTTTCTTTGTCTTGAGAGATACGAATTTTAATTTCCGCGAGAAAATATTCGTCAATGTTGCGTGGCTACCAAAAGCAACAGTTCAAGTAAACGTTTTAAATTATTCATTACAAATAATAATAATAATAATAATAATAATAATAATAATAATAGTTAATAACGTACGAATTAAACGTTTAAGAACGTAAGAATTTTACACATACAACCTCCCCCCCCCGCTAGGAAATTTATTTCCTTAATGAGTTTAACTTAATAATTTTGAATTTGTTTTGTGGATTTTGAACAGGCGGCGATTGGACCGATAGCATTAGTTTATGCACGCAATAACCACGACGAAGCCCAAATGGCGTATGCGTTTAACGTATTGGCAATCAGCGTGCTGGCAATAGTGATCACCGCACCTATAGGAGCCATCATCATGACGTTGCGAGGAGAATACTTATTGAGGCCGAAATATTAATTAATTAATTATTTATTTATATATATGTATATATATGTATGTATATATATATATATACACCAAACAAACAAACTAACATCCTTTTTCAAATAGTGAAATTAATAATAATTGATCAGTTATTAATGCTAGTCAAGTTCCCACTGTTAGGTTATTATTCAAATACACAAAACTAGTTTCTCGGTTTTTTAAAATTTTTTTAACAGACCTTTTTATTATTTGCATTCAATTAATTCCTCGAGATATAATTTTTATATATAATGCAAACGATAATTCAAAAGGCATCATAGTATCATTCAAGGTATACAGTCCGTATACCTACACCATATATTTATAAATACTTTTTTTTTTTTTTTAATCAACATATGATTATTATCTACAATGTTAAAGAACAAAATTCTGTTCTAGAATGTATAAAGTCATAATTATTTGTAAAAATATTCAAAACTAAATTGTATTATTCATTAATCTTAATCAACCACGTATCATTAAATTTAAAAAAACACTTTGAATATTAAGAACAACACTATTTTTAAAAACTTACTGGGATAACTAAATCAGAACTAAAATTATCTATAGTTATAATAACTGTAGACCAATGAGATAAAAATATTTTTAATTTGTATAGTGTAATTTATTTTTGTTTTTGTGCGTTTAGTAAACAATTGTTTATGATATACAATCGACCAAAAATACTAAAAATATGATTATTTACGTATAATATTTATGTAGGTTTTTTTTTTTTTTTTTTTTTTATGTTCATTTAAAACTGTTTGAATATCCATTTTAAACTCGCGGATCTCTTTCAATTTAATAATTACTGTATCCCTTAGCCAAAAAATATTATGTTATGTCTTATTTATTTATAAACATTTTTATATTATAAACTAAGGAAATATAATTAAACCTGTGATTTGGTCAGTAATTGATTTTGGGATAAACAGTTTAAAAATAAGATAAAATAATAAATATATATATTTTTTTTCTCAAAATTCTAATTTTATAGGTATACATGAATAATAATCAGAGACTGGAATTATATACATTTGCATATTCATACCGAGTACATGCACGACCATGAGGGTTTGAAATGTGGGACTTTCAAGTCAAATTGAATTCATAAGCAAAATTTTATTTTGTATATATGACGGGTTAAGGCATAATTTGTTGCATTTTGCATATTTAATACATTCTTAATAAATAAATGAATTATTTTCTCTTTCCAAATCTAAATAATACAATAATTTACGATACAAATGATAAATTAATATGTTAATCAATAAATAATTTTAAATTATCATGGTAAATTGTATTTCTAAATTTAGGAATTTTTATTTCCTTATAGTTCCATTATTAACGCAGTATTAATATCTTAACTTTTTTCAAAGAAAATAAATAATTACACAGCTGTGTGGCTCTTATTTGTCTTGTCATCAATGTTTGTTAATTTATATCAGATATGTATATTTTCAATTTGTAACATTATTTACACTATTTGTTGATTATTTTATTAAGTAGATAATGTTTTTAATATAACCGGCTTAAAAATAAATATGTTGCATAGATTTAAAAATTGAACGTTAATTAATTTGTTTTTAATTTGGAACACATATTTTAGTGCATTATATAATTCTGGTCTCTAACTATAATATTATAATAATTTTATTGTATTTAATTAAATCATTATTAATTTTAGAGAGAGAGAGAAAAAAAAAGTGTTAATATGATTGTGTCAATTACATATTTTGATGTATTTTTATATTTTATCTACTAAATAAGATATACTTATTAATTAGTACGATCTCAAAGTTTTCATTTATGCAATGAAAATTTTATATATTCTGTATTCATCAAATTTAAACTATCAAATTGCACAAATTATGATACCATTGGATTTTTCTTCAAAACATGTATATTTAATATTTAAGTCTTACACTATTTGTACTTACTACTCCTTGAAAGTACAGATTATGATATAAATTACAACTATTATTATTGTAAATAAAATATACTAAGTACGAATAAATAAAAAATTAAAAAATATATTTATAATAGAACTTATTATATTAAAACATATCATATTAGCTAAATAATTTGTACATGCATAAAAAGAAATTCAATAAACAATGAAAAAAACAAAATATTTATAAAAACTTACAAACCTTTTTGAATGTTGGCAATTAAAATCCATATTTAGCCTGTGTTTGTTTCCTGGTCATTCTGTTCTCGGACCACATGTTTTTAAGTTTCAACTCATTGGCTTTAGCCTGAACAAATTTATAAATCATATATTAAATATATGAAGACATACTATAAAACATATACAACAAATATACAACTATAAAAATAGTTTTATATTTTTATCATTACTTGTTGAGCTAAGTATGTAATTTGGTGTTTGCGTTTTGAGTGTCCACCAACATGGATTTCATTCCTAGCATTTTTACTTTGTGCATACTCCTCGGACATATTGTTTCCAATCCATAGTTGAGACTCGTCCGTCATACCACTCATACTGACATTGATTACTTCAACTTGTTTAATAGGAGCCTTGTCACGGTCGCCGAGTTGTTTCAACTGTAATAATTGAAAAATAAAAGTATATATTATTGCAATCTATATAAAATACAAAAACCAATTGAAACAAATTATATAAATACAAACCGCATCCGAGCCAAGGGTAAGTGTCGTTTCATCGTCTTTGTACAGATCAGATACACTGGACTCTGGACAATATATGGGTCCAAATACTTTTTCATCTTCAATTATTTTAGTAGTATTAGTTTTTATTAGAGGCACATCGAACCCGTCAATAGGTGCTACATCAGGCATTTCATCGATTTTGTTCAACCCTAAGAAATCAATATTGTCTTTGTCATCATCGTCTATTTCTTCTTGTACTACTTCATCAGGTTTAGGTTGGTCAAAACATTTAATTTCTGTTATTTCGGGTAAAACTTTATGTGACAATTTGCGCATTGTTACTCTGGGAATCATTGTGGTGCTCACTTTTTTATTTTTTACATCAGGCAACATGGAAAATAAACCACATCCAGTCTGCAAAATATACAAGTATATTAACACTAAGAAAAACAAGCAGAGATTTAAAATATCCAATCCTCGAGTTTCTCCCTGTGTGAGCAATCCACATATGAATTTATCACACGCATGAAAATTTCCATGTTTAAACTGGGATAACATTAGCATTTATAGACAACATTGGCCCACACAGAGGAAAAACAGTGTTAATGCAATAACAGCTGACTTATATAATGGTTGGTACTACATTTGGTTATATATATTATTAAAATCAGAAATACAAATTATTTGAAAAAAAAAAAAATTATAACTCTAAATATTAATTTTGCATACTTAAACAAATGTATAGGCAATGTTCTAATATATTAAATAATTATGTTTTTTATAATACAATTTTATTTTATGATTCAAAAGTTTATTAGCAGGGACATACATTATTTTAAAAATATGTTTTATATTAACATTAAAAGATATAGAGATTAAGGGTATATAATTTTAAATTGTCCATGAATCAATAAAATCATCAGAGCCTGCTGACAGAGAGGTTTTGGTATTTTTAGAACGAAAATCAAATTAATTTTGTTGATTTATATGTAACCTTAGCGACATAGATAAAATAAAAACTGTAATTATTAGGGAGACGTAGAAGCATTTAGTTTTTGAAAGGATTATTTGCTTTTAAATGGTCAAAATAAAAAGGGGGGGGGGAAATTAAACTGTACATACAGGACAGTTGGTGTTTTAATAAGCTGGACAATCATTATTAATCGAACCTTGCATTTTCTTTCATATATTATTTATACAAACAAAACTCACATTCGACGGTTTGATCATCTTCCGCTTAGGCTGATAGTTGTCGTCCTCATCATAAAACTATAATAACAAAATTGTCGCATCACAATCATAAATTCGATTAAAATTTGTTTTTATAAATATTTACTTCATTTAAAGATGGAATTATTATTTTGATTTTTCCGCCGGTTTTTGGTTTTGGCAACGTGGGAAATAACGGACGGTTTTCTGATTTTTCTTGAATGCCATTGACCAATGGTTTTTTCAAAGTAACCGTCGAATGTTTTTCTTCGACCGGATCGCAATCGTCTTGTGTCTTAACGTTTGTGAGAGATTTCGGTTCCGGCAGGGTTAAAAAAGGTTTGTTGTATATTGTTTTGACGTCGTTTATGGCTGGCGGCTTTTCAACGTCCGTAATAATAGTACTGTCCTCGTCGGTTTCGCAATCGCTGTCTTCGTATGCTACCAGAGACATTACTACTGTTAGAAACGAAACGGACGCACAGCAACTAATAGGATAACATAACGTGGATTATTGTTTAGGATTACAAAACTACAACGAGAAAAAAAAAAAAAAATACGAAACTCACCTGGTTTTATATTGGAATTGCTGCGACTATTGGAAAAACATAGACGGCATAGATATATTATTTTACACGTTTTTTTTTTTTTGTTTTTACACCGAACAGTACGGACAGAAGGAAAAACGTATAGAAATTACATTATTATTGTTATGGAATTGGCTTATCAATTGAAAATCGATTGCGAGAAAATGATAAAACTGTTAACAGTTTGGTTTTTATTGTTACCCGAAGTCGCGTGCGGGCGCATGCGCCATAAAGAAGAATATATTTTTCAAGCAGTGGTTCCCAGTTAGTATTTAATATACGTGAATTTAACATTTTTCGTAATTACTTACTAATTTCCGATTTTTTGTTTAAACACGACGACGACGAATAAACGTTCCTACGGTTTACATGACTTTTTGTAATAATACAAACACGGTGGAAATATACAACGTTAACGGATTTGTCGGATTCAACGGTTTGCTTTGCGTACCGGCAATTCAATTCGGAAGTCATCCGAATTAGTTATCGCGTTGATTTGCATACATGCCGAGTTCGGCCCCGCGTGGTCGATGTTTTTTCTTCACTATTTTTAAACCGACGTTAAAACATATCAAGTCGTAATAAATATTACGATATTTGTTTTATCGCGTAACAGTAAAGCTCTCTACTAAGGGTCTCTAGGGTTAGACCGTACGTCCGGATTTTAAAACATTTCAAACGGATTTGAGAAACGCCCGGATTTCACAAAGGTAAATATTTTAACGCGATACGAAAATTTGGTGATGACAGGCGATGATGACAAATTTTCGTGTTCACCCCGTATGTAAAAAACGTATATTATGTAATTTCTATTTTTGTTCGTATTTCCCCCCCCCCGAAACGTCACGATTACCCGCCATTATTGCCCGTCGTATAAAAGATTATTAAATTTAGCGCTAATAAAATTATTATTCTACGCCCGTTTGTCGATTTGTTCGCATACAACGACGCGTATAATTCACTGGACAGTTTTTCTCGGCCCCCCCCCTTTTTTTGTGCGGATCAGCGATTTTGTCATTTATTAATTCCCGTAGTTGTGTTTTGCTCGAAATATTGAATATTATTCCTATTCTGATGTCGGCGATTCGGTCTGGAAACATTATGGTAGCCCTACACCAAAGGCCCTCCGTACACGAGGCGGCGACGCATGCGATTTAGGCCCTCCGCACGCTACGCGATTCACGCGCGACGCGATTTATAAAAATTGTATTAATTTTATTTTATTTTTTTTTTTCGTGTCAGGCGTCATATATTTAAAATTAAAATAAACACGTAATTTATAAAACAAAACTAAATAAATAATATCAAACAAGTAAAATATGAATAACTATAGCTGAATAACCCGGCTTCGCCCGTGTACAGTTTTTTTGTGTAACCTACTATAACTTTTATTTTATCAGTTTTTATATTTATTACAGGCTGCTTTTAGTTTATCCTAGGTTGCCCATGTATTGTAACAATCAGAAGTCAGCAAAAAATTATTTTAATATTTTCAAGACAAATTGTAAGATACAATTCTAATCGACAAAATGTTGAAATAAAATATACCCAAAAAATTATAACTTTCTGTAATAATACATTATGGTGTTATAAAAACCCACCAATATTTATATTGACATATTTTGTTCATCTCAATACCTCTCTATAAACAGTATTTTTGGTACTGCCTTTTGGGGCTAAAATAACCAAACTACTGGCAGAGCTAACTCTAGAACATGCGACATACAACTGTCCATGTGAAAAACATTCTTCTCTCAAGTCAATCCCTGCCATGCTCAATGATTGTCCTTGAGACTTATTAATAGTCATAGCAAAACAAACTTTGAGTGGGAATTGTATTCGTTTAAACTCAAAGGGATAATCAGTTGGAATTAACGTTATTCTCGGGATTAAAACTATATCTGCTCTAGCACACCCAGTGATAACTATAGCTTCTATTACGTTTTTGTGCAGAGCTTTAACTTGCAATCTAGTTCCATTACACAGTTTAGGTGGGTTAAGATTTCTTAGTAACATTATAGGTGCTCCAATTTTAAGGATAAGTTTATGTGATGGAAGACCAGAAAGATTCAGAGTATTAAGAAATTCTAAAGGGTAATGGACAGCATCATCTGATTGGATCACCGAATCAAAAGATTTATATTCAACAGCTTTTTCATTAAATGCCTTTAGTAGAATTTCATTGATTTCGGCTGCCTTGTCGTTCTTTGGAGTTAAGATGGCTCGCTCGCACAACCATTCAATGGGTTTCATCTTGATATTTATTATATCTGGGTAAATTCTGGAAGTTAGTTCTGATAAAGAACTAACTACTGTACACAAATTTGAGGGAATAGTGATCTCACCTTCCAATGAAGGGAAATTTCCGTCTCCTATTTTAAGTAACATCTCAGCGAAAATCCCAGCAGATGTGTCACCTTTCACATGAACCCTCATATTTTTATGAAGTGCAACTTTCTGGATATGTGACCACAAATACGAAGCTTTTAGACATGACTTTACTTCATCAGCCCTTGTACCCCTAGGTATAACTAACCCTTTAATATGCGAATTTCGAAAAATCCTTTCTTAGTGCGCCTATACATAGTAATAAGTACATTTACTGAAAATTTCATATCCATAGCTTTAGCAGTTCCGGCTAGGCGATGATGAATCACCCAGGACAAGTCTTTTTATATATACAGATAATAACAACATTCTAATGTAATGGTAACAAGTATTGCATATGTACATTGCATACTAATTACACCGCCTTCTATCTTTTAAAAGGAATCTACGATCTGTATCACTTGGGCACAATAAGCAGATGGGTTACAGATTTATATACAAATAATTAATAAAAAATATAACATTCTTAATAACATTTATATAATAGTGACATTTTTGAGGAAGCAGCCACCCATTAGTGACAATTTCAATTGTAATTTATATTAAATATATTTTATTCTAGTTAATATTAATATTTATATTTAAATTTTTATTTGGTTCCAATAGATCACGACACCATTTGCGCTTTAACCGTCTCGGGGGGTTGCCGGGGATATTAGGATTAGCAAGGTTTTTGACAAGAGGATTGGGATGAGTTACAGTGCGAACATGGAAACGTTTATAATATGTTTTAGCTTCTTCTGAAACTGAAGGCATTTTTAGGTCAGTATGTATAGTGAAGTTAGAGACATAGGGAGGGGCATTTAATAATTTGCGAAGTGCGATATTTTGGAATGTTTAGGAATTTTTTTAATATTAGTTTTTTTTGCGTTTCCCCAAAGCTGAAGGCCGTATGTCCAAGAAGGCTTTAGTAGTGATTTATAAATAAGTAATTTAGTATTGATGTGAGTATATTTATTATTGTTCATGAGGTTTTTTAGTAGGCGTAGGCGTAGGTTTAGATTTATTCTTTTGGTCCTAATATGCTGGGCCTAGGTCAGTCTTTTATCAAGGGTCAGGCCAAGATATTTGTTTGTATGGCTCTTCAATTTTAATTTTGGTATGTAATAGCGAGGAGAGTTGAAATATTTCACTTGATTTGGGGGTTGGTTCTAAGTCAATAAAAAAAAGAGGTAATTGTATTTTGGTGGTTCTATGTAGAACAATTGTTAGACGTCTGACTTCGAAAAGGCGAACTTCCAATTTTTCCTTAATTAACTCAGTTTGAGTTGTAGGATGGAGATTTCGAATAACGACACGGATCGGTTTATCTTCCTTAAGTTGATAAGTATGGAATTCAGCGTTTTGTTCTTTTAAATATCGCACGAGAGCTCTGTAAGAGACCGGGTTGGCGGTTTGAATTTTTTGCCGATCTGCAGAGGATTTACAGAAAAAATTGTCCACTCCAATAAGGTCTATAAGTTTTGTACACACTTCTGTATAATCAATCACGCCTCTTACGAATATAGGAAGAGGCGGTTTTGGTGTATCGTTATTACTATTATTATGAACGAATACATTATTCATTGAGCTTTTTTCGGGGGGGGGGGGATATCTGGACTAAGAAGTTCTAATCGATTGGTTGTTTTAAATACTTTTTGTTTTTATTTTTAGTTAAGGTTAACGAAGACAGTGAACCATGGGCTGACGTAGATGAGGAGCTTGATAGGTGACGTTTATTTTTCTGCTTAGTAAAACCATCGTTTGAGTCATCATTCAATGTGAACGTTAATTTTTTGTCGTTATTTTTATTTTTGTTCGCATTATTTGAAATATTGGAAATGGGTGGTTTATTTTGAGTATTAATAGTTGACGACACAATAATGACGCCTGTATGACTCTAGTTATCAAGACCGCTTGTGGCGGTCTAGATAAGAAGACTCGTGAAAGTAGATACGCAACGTTAATAATAATTTAATATACCAGAAACATAAATAGACATTAAGAAAAACAATTACGAGAACGGACTGGAAAACCGATAACGCACGAATACGATAGCAAGAATCATAACGTAAAATTTGATTTTGACATGAATATATATTAAAGTATACCGCTTAACATGACCAGCAAGTTATACATTAAGTTGGGCTGCACAAACCCAACTTTATCTGAATATCATTAATAACGATAAAATAATGTATATGCAAGCTAAATAATTTAGTTTATTTCGCACGATCCAGTTGTTCTAATGGCGTGGTATCCCTTTAAATTTGGTTGTAAATACGTGTTGAAGTAGCCAATCCCCTCGTTCTCTACAATTAATGTTCGCCTTTGAAAATTAGAATGTAATATATAGATAGAAGTTTGACACCGAGTACACATAAATCGCGGTTAATCGTCTACTAAACTCAAATCTTACCTAAAGTAATTTGAAACGTGATTTTTTGTTTAAATTCAAAATGCACGGAAATACCGCGGTTGGACGTTACGATTCTGTGATAAGGTAATTGTGTTTAAAACAAAAATAAAAAAAGAACTGATAATAGGCTCTGTCTCTAGTCGCTCGTCTTTATAAGTATAATTCTTTATCTCGATGCGCATATCACAGTATTGATAACACTATCACCGATAACGCTGCGTCACTCTCCGATACTATTGCTGAAGAACTTTCGTACGCTGATTATCGGGATGCGTCTGGCCTTTCGCACGGCCGTTCGGCGTCTCCCGTATTCGCGTTGTTGACCACCGTTCGTCACATTTATGTCTGTTTAATGTTTTTACCACTATTTTTTTTATTTGTATAATTTTTTTTTTTTTTAACCACCCCACCCCCACCCCGCATCATTATTTACCCAATAATAGTGAAAACTTTCACTGTCGTCATTTGTGATTTTCTATATGGTTTACTGTTCATTTGTATCGCCTTCACGGTTTTCCCGCCAAACCCGTTCTACCGGTCGTTGCTGCTGACCAACATCAGCACACAGTAAATATATTTATTCTTATTTAAACTTGTTTACGCGGTACGTTGTAGGCGCATTAATTATTACGATATATTGATTATGTATGGTTAAACAACACCATTAGGTATCAATAATGTTGAAACTTTTAGTTTTCATTAAGTCATGTACCTAAATAGTATATATTTTTTTTCAGCATTATCAAACATGAGTGCTTCCAAAAAATTGGATACTGTTCCTATAACTAAGCTGAGAGGAACTGAAAAAACATATGATACCAAACATCAATTAAGATTCAATTCTAATAACAAGACTGAGAGAGACAAAACATTAAGTGTATTTACTTATCTATCTATTTATCTAATTTTTTTTTTTTTTTTTTTATTACAATTGAAATACACAATCTGTACAACGTAGCACAATAAGTATATATGATATTATAATTTAGAAAAAAAAAAAAAAAACATATCATGAATTAAGAAATCACCCATTGGTGACACTTGGCTGGGAATTAACGCTGTCTAGAGTCTAGAACTTCGTTTTATATTTATAGCAAGTCACGGCACCAGCTCCTTTTTAGGCGACGCCCGGGGTTTCCCGGAATGGTCTGAGTGTAGAGGCTCTTTATCAAAGGATTTTGATGTATTTGTAGGCGGTTATGAAAGCGTTTGTAGAAAACTACAGCTTCATCTGTTATAGTTTTCATTGCGAGGTCTTTATGTAAGGTATAATTTGACACAAAAGGTGGAGCATTTGTAATTTTTCTAAGAGCAATATTCTGGAACTGTTGGATTTTGTTGGTATTAGATACCTTAGCAGAACCCCACAATTGAAGACCGTAGGTCGTAAAGGACGTAGTCTGCGGAGTCGGGCATTTAAGGCAAGTCTTTTGATACGGATGTGAGCGTTCCAAGTAAGGCGTTTATCTAAATTGAGTCCTAGGTATCTGACTGTTAGACGTTGGGATAGGAACATTATTTAAAGAAACATTTGGACAAAGGGAGTGACATAAAGTAAATGTTGTATGTACTGATTTATTTGGATTTGGTTTAATTCGCCATTTCTTGTACCATTCTGACATTAAATTCAGATGAATTTGAAGGTTCGAAGATGCAATTTGGGGGTTTTTGTCAATTGAGATTATGGCTTTGTCATCCGCGTAATCGGCTACTATAGTATTTTGAGAGACAGGCTGATCTGATGTGTAGATATTGAATAAAAGGGATGAGAGGATTCCACCCTGAGGAACACCAGCGAAAATTTGTTCAATTTCCGAGACAGAAGATCCAACCCGGATTTGGAAATGGCGGTTTGTTAGATAAGACTTAAGCAGTAAGTACAAGGAGGGGGAAAGAAATTTTTTTAATTTGAAGAGAAGGCCTTTGTACCAAACTCTATCAAACGCTTGGCTTATATCAAGAAAAGCACATGTGCAGTATTATTTTTTTTCTAGGGAAAATGAGATTGCGTCAACTAACTTGTGTACTTGATGTATTGTACTAATCGCCGAACGAAAGCCAAATTGAGAGTTTGGAAGGATCTTATTCGTGACGATGTAGGGTCAAAGCCTTTTGAGTATCAGTCTTTCTAATACTTTTGATATAAATGGCAACAGACTTATTGGCTTGTATGATGAAGGTAAGTCCAGAGGTTTGTCAGGTTTGGGAATTAAAATTATATTGGAGAATTTCCATAGGAGTGGAAAGTATGAGAGACGTAAGATTGAATTAAATAAATGGGTTAGGAATAGAATAGCTTTTTTTGGTAGGCATCTAGTGACTTCGGCGGTAATTAAGTCGTAACCAGGTGATTTTTTAAGAGAGTACTTCTGTATTGTATATTTAATTTCGTTTGGCGTAAAAATTTTTTCGGGAAGATATAGAGGCATGGGAGAGTCAAGAAACTGAGTTATTTCTGCGCTGAGAATCGGGTTAAAGATATCAGGATGTGGCTTAAATATTTCAGATAGGTGTTGACGGAAAACTTTGGCTTTGTCTTCATCAGTTACCGCAATAGTAGCATCATTTTTTGTTAAAGGTGGTAAGCTAGCCTTATACCGTAGAAGTTTATATGTTTCTTTCCAAAAGCTGCCGTCTGAGGAGGATATATTTGATAATTTTTGTTCTAGAATATCTGATTTATATTTTGAAAGGTATTTTTTAAGCGAGTTGGCCAGTTTATTGTATGTTCTTTTATGAGAAGGTAGGAGATAGGTTTGATACCGTGCTCTGGCTTTCCTTTTTTCAGCTATTAGCAAACGTATGTGTTGTGGAAGCAAGGGGTTTACGGGAGTCCGAGGACTATTTGAATTTGACAGTGACTCCCAAGCCGCTGTTTGGATGATAGAGGTGAATTTGTCCACTGCATTATCAATATCATCATATGTATTTAATTTTAACTTTAGATTGATCTCTTGTTCTATTATGTTATGGAATTTGATACGGTCAGTTAGTGGAGAAAAAAGTTTAGGAGGTGTAATTTTAGCTGTTGGGGAAGCACTGACTGTTAATAGAACTGATGAATGGTCAGCATTTAGGTCTATGATATTTTCCGGGATGCAGTATAAATTACTTGGCACTTTACTAACAAATATATCTAATATATCAGGTTTTTTGCGTATAGAAGATGCCAGTATGTGGGACCCGGTGAAGCCAGTACCGAGTATTTTTTAGCATTGGTAAAATTGTAGAGCACGTTCCCACGCGGGTTGGTTGCGCGACACCCCCAGCTTTGGTGTTTCGCATTTATGTCACCACCAATGATGAAATTGGAGTTAATTGTTGAGAAGTAGTCGTTGAACTGAGGATCTGAGATGTTGTGTTTATCTAATTTAAAATAAAAATGATAGGTAAATTTTTTTTGTTTGTGACTGTAAATAGTTTAATTTAGCATATAGTGTATTATTAATAGCTATTATAATAACTATATTGTATTTTGTATTTTGTTTGATGGACTTTAATAGCCAAACCTAGTTTCTGAATCGGTTCATAAGGCATGCGGCGGTAGAGGGATAGCCATTCAAAGATTATTGGAACCTACGATGCCGTTACAGAACAAAAATATTAGTCCAAATCTGGTTTGTAATTTTTACTAAATAATGATATTTTTCACACATTGACGAACTATATTACGAAATAAAAACCATAATTTTACAAAAACATACTTCAAAATATTATTTTTTCATTACTGCTATAGTACAATTTGTTTTAGTTAATTTTATCCTGAATAAAATCATTAGCAAATAGGTTAGGTTAGGTAACATATCTAAAAATAAAGTGCCCAATATATATATGGTCAGTACAACTTTCTTGTTCATAAGAAAACATTGAAAACATTACTTCTATAGGAGTAATGACGGTTTCAGGACTGTTTTTATATTACCTTTATAGCAGTAATATTGCTGTTCGTCAAGGTATTAAAAAATATTTATTGAATACAGTGAAACCTCTATTATTGGACACCTCTCAAAAGTGGTCACATTCCCAATAGTGGACATTTTTAAATTCCCCAGTAAAAATATACACAATAGAGGTTATAACCTCTAAATAACGGTGACTCCTAATAGTGGCTGTGGACACTAAAAACTGGTTAAAAACTACCTCCTAAATGGACATAAACTATATCTATATACATACTATACATCGAAAATATTTAATTAATAAAAATACTATATTTATCTTTTATACATTTTGTTAATATTTTATTATCTTAATTGTTTTCCTATTCGATAAATGAAAACTAGTTTGGTTACATCTGTTGTTTCAACACATACCTATGTCAATTTAAAATGATTAACAATAAAGTGAAAAAGATTGAACTTTTAAGAAAAAAATAGATATTATTTAGATTAAGGAATCGGAAAATCTTAGTGTACGAATATTAGCAGAACTGTTTTGCATAAGCAAATATATATATGTACTTTATAATATTTTCTTAATAGTGGACAATTCCCCATGTCCGTCCACTATATAGTGAGAATGTGTATTTGAGAGAATCCTAATTTTGAAATCGCCTATATTATTAAGTTCGTACCAACATAAGTCAGATATTTAGTCAAATATCATAATGTAATTAAAGATACTACCCTATAGAATGTATGTTATATAGTCATACTTTACGTTAGATATAGAATGATCACATAATGTTGTACCGAATACCCATGCTTACTTATTTTTTGTTTATAGGACTATTCAAATACAAGCATAGAAATGCATTACAAACAGCTCAGAGAGAGAAAAATGACACGTTAGTAAAATAATTATTTATCAAAAATCTTATTATAATTTGTTTTATAACAACACCTACCCGTATTTGTTTTTATTCAAATTATTGGTTCTTATAAACGTTCATTATAACGTACTATATACTATAAGAAATATTGATTGCTTATAGTGATCATTGGATCACATATCTTATCATCTAAATTTATATTTTAAATTAACTGTAGTATGTAAAACAATTAATACTGTTTTATGTAAATTATATTCATATAAGTTTTTTCATTTTTGCAGAGGTTAAGGAAAAGAGGGAAGACAAGTGGACGAGTAGATTTTCTGTAGAAAAAAGTTCATAATTCAAATCTAAAGTCTCAATCAAATGGTATTTATTTCTTATAACAACATTATTATATTATTCTAAAAAGTTGTATACTAACTAAATGTTTCGCGTTAATGCAATGCTAAGAAAATATTTTATTATTATTTTATTGAATGATAGTCATTCAATACAAATGTTTAAAATATTTATTTTTTATTTTAAGCAATTCATTTTTGAAAGAATCGCGGACTCACGGACAAATCATACAGATTTTTTTAAATTTCATTTATATAAATTTTATTGTCTAACATAAATTTGTGTTGTATTGTATTTCAATTCATAATTTATATTATTTATGTACATTTGTACATAGATTGAAATAAAAATAACTTATTTAAAAACTATATATAAATATGTTCCTTATTACACTCAGAATTTAAAATGTCTTTTGTAAATCAGCCAGTCAACTGGTCTGCCCCACCTAAATAAAATGATTTCACTACCTACGTCCTTAGATTTACGCAAGGGCCAAGTATGTTGAATTGCCGATCTACTTGTTGTCTGATTATATTGTTGCTGAACCAATCAAACTTTTTAAATGAATTAATTAGATTAGTGAACTGATAATTGATAATTGTTGATTTATTTTAAATGGGTAAAAATGTTAATGCACTGTAAACTTTTGATGTTTTTCTTTCAGTGTTGTGAAATGGATTTCTAATTTATTTATGAATAAATCACAATAAGCCACAAAAAATATGCAAACGCAACTTCCGAGCCCTATTTTTAGTACTATTATTATATTTTATTTTAAAATTATACTTGACATTTTTTGGTATATTATTATTATATAATTTCAAAATATAACTGCTATCATAAGAGAGGGACCCCTTCATACGACGAACACTGTACGGTTTATTTATGGTATTTTTCATTTTTTTTTTTTTCTTCAATTATACAACACAGCTTGTGCGTGTTAATATAGAAATAATTGTTGTTAATCGACACATTCCGTGTCGAAAACGTACGGGGATGTCAAGATGCCAGCGGCCTCTGGGTAAAACTTCAACGGGGTATTGCCCCGGCTGCTCCTTGCCCCTCCTCACCGGCCGCTGCAGCACTGATCCCCGGTACAATTTTAAGTATTAAAACCACTGTTGTAGACAACCAATTTTATTATCGTTATGTTTTTAGTCGGGCAACTTTTTTTTCGCGATTGACACGTCGACACGCTGAATATTATCGTGAAACCGCCGTTTGACTTGTCGTCTTGTCGAGAAGCTAATCGGTTCACGGGAACCTTCATTGCAGTCAAATAGACTTGTGTCGTCCGACCCACCTAAAAAAAAAAAAAAAAAAAAAAAAAAAAAAAAAAAAAAAATTGCGCCATTTGTCGCGCATTGGCTTCACGCGGGGCGAGTTGAGTAACAACAGAACTACCCGTTGAAAACCCGTGTCTAGTGAAACTTCGCATCTACCAAACGGTCTTTCGACCGTGTAAAAATAATATTAACAATTGTTGATTTACTGTAAATAAGTAAAATTTATTTATTTTTGTTTTGTTTTTTTTTTTTTTTTAAATTTAAAGTATTACAATGGTGTACGACGACCGTCATCAACCACTTCGTGCATTGCAATGCTATAATAAGCTTAATCCTAATAAATATTAATACGCCGACGACGGTTTATCGCACAGATGGCTGACAGGATGGCCACTGTCGACCATCAACTCTTGTACTTGCAATTTGATGGCTTCGACGTGGCGTTACCCAGGTACGTGCAATACTCGTAATCGTTGTCGTCGGTGAGTCCTCTGAGAAGTGCCCGGATCATCGGAAACTTATAGCAATTGCACCGGGCCTTGAAGTCGTCGGACTCCATGTAGTACAATTGAATGCCCCAGATATCCAGGTTCCGTAAAAACTGACCCTGTTCGGGACACGCGCAAGATATGAAAAGAAAAAAACAAAAAACCGATTACATTTTCATCGAATATCTACTGCGATCCAGCGCGGCGCGTACATCTGTTGAGTTATACGCGAAACTACAAGGTGGCGGCCCATTTAAAACTCCGGAATGGGGGGTTTTTTTTTTTTTGGTAATAATTTTAAAACAAATCATTAATTTTTCGTTTATTTTAGACCTTCGACATCGTTTTCTGATTATTTTTTAATAATAATTTCGCGATTTGTGCTCGTTTTTCGGCATTTCCCACCGTGAGCGACGACCACGTTCGTTTTTCACTGAATGTGGGACGGGTAAATAAACAAAATTGTTGGTTGGACGCCAACGAAAACCCCACCGCAATTAATCCGCAAACAACGCGTGACTGTTTGCGTCGGAATTTGTGCGGAAATAATCGTTGGGACCGTTCTGTTTCGAAGGGGATTTCGCTTGTGCAGCCGTGACCATCAACGGACAGCGTTATCGGGCCACGACAACGGATTTTTCGATTCCATTTCTGGCACGGACGACACCCTATTGGTTTCGACAAGACGGTGCCACAGCTCGAGTCGCGATCGCATTATAGCGACGCTCAATCTCTCGAAAAATGATGATTTCGACTGGCTTCCGCCTGATCGTCCGACTAAACGCCTCCAGACTTTTCCCTGTAGGGTTATTTGAAGTCGACAAGCCCACGGACCCTAGCAGTCGTTTACAGATAATATACGACAGGAAATGGCCGCTATTCATCCTGATACACTTCGAAAAGCGATGGCAAATGCCGAAAAAACGTGCACATTACGGCCATTCGCTCTGAAGGTCGAGGTAACCATTGACGCGGTATTGTTATCAAAAAGTAATCGGGAAAAAAAAATGGTCGAAGGTCTAAAATAAACAAACATATAATTATTTGAAAATGAATAATTTTTACTAAACCGAACAAATTATTACCGAAAACCATCCCGAAGGTTTAAACCGGGTTTAGCCGCCTTGTGTATATATTATAGGGTTTTTTTTTTCATCATTCGTCGACGAAGGGCCATTTGTTTTATTTTGTTTATATATTTTTTTACGTACACGAATTCCGGGACAAAATGCGTTTGAAAAATAAAAATCAATTACTACTACTTGGTCACTTGTATATCCGTATCGTATAAATTGTTATCGGTCGCGTAAGTATATCTGGCCGTCCGGGCCGCTAACATCACGACGGACATGAATTGCGGTACGCTAAGCGGTAAATAATATGAAGTACGTAATTTTTTTTTTTAAATTTTTAAATTCAAATTTATTCATAATTTTAAAAAGTTAAAATGAAATCGTTGATAACCGCGAAAACAATTCTTCGGCGTCGCGGACCACCCCGGTTTAAACAGTTGGCGGGCGTGGTGCCGGTGTACGGTGCACGGGGGGGAATCTCTTCCGACTTACAAATAATCGTGTTCGACGTGTTTGGACGCTGGTCAATTACACCATAGACCATAGACGGTGTTCATTTTTTTTTTATTTTTTTTTCCCAGCCCGAAAATGTCTAACCGCGGCCAAACCATCAACTAACCAAACGAACAACACGGCAACGTAATATTTCAGTTGCGTAACGTCAGACTTTATTGTTCCGTCTCCCACAAATATTCTAATGATTCACGTAACGTCGCGTTAAGGCGTGCGAATCGGAAAAATTATTACCTATTGTTTATTTTTATTTGCACGCAACGTAAAATTCGTTCAAAAAAATTCGCGAATAATTTTAATGTGGGATTTTTCACCGGACGGTGAATTACATATTGCGGTGATGGGCGGGGGGTGGTTTAATTAGTAATATATTTCGATAACTTTGAATTTTTTATGTTTATATCATTTGAAATCGGAGAACATTATTGTATTGCGATATTAACCGATTCTTCGTCGTCGTTCTAACCGAATGAACCAGTAGGTTTGTTCCGGAGCCCGGGTATTTTCGGTTTCCCTGACATTCCGGAGGGTTTCAAACCCCGAAAAATTACTATGTCCACCACCATATTGCAGTTTTGTCGTAGGATTAATCGTGTTGTGTACACCATTAAGAGACTGCACCGCGATAAAGCCGAACGATTCTATTCGAAAGCAGCATTGGTATATCGTGTATATATACGAGGTGTGACAATAAAATAACGAGACTTTTTGAATATAACCTAAACTATTAACGTTATCTATAAAACGATTATTGAAATATGATTAGAAAACACTTATCTAAAAGTACTATGAACACTGATGGTATCGATTCATTTTCTTATACGTTAGTAGCCTTGTTATTAGTGCGAGTTCGACTATACTGCCGAAAAATGTTAGATATAAAAATCGAACAACATGTGTTAACATTAAATTTCTTGTTAAATTAAAAAAAACTGCCGCGGAATCGTTTCGTATGTTATGTGAAGTTTATGGTGAAGAATGTTTATCAAGAGCTCGTGTTTTTGAATGGCACAAACGGTTTTGTAGTGGAAGGGAGGACGTCGAAGACGATGATCGTTCTGGACGTCCTACCACGTCTTCAACAAACGAAAACGTTGAAAAATTAATTAATCAATATTATTATAAAGAGGTATTAATTAAATTAAGAGAACGTGTCAGAAAGAAGCGACCAGATCTATGGAAAAATGGCTGGGTTCTTCACCAAGACAATGCTCCAGTTCACAGTGCATTTTCAATTCAACGTTTTTTAACTGAAAAAAAAATGTCTGTACTTCAACATCCCCCGTACTCGCCAGACCTTGCTCCTTGTGACTTCTTCTTATTTCCTTCTTATTTCTTTTCCCATTTTCAAACAGTTGATGACGTAAAAATGAAAACGGCAGAACTTCTAAAAGGGCTGAATGAAAGCAATTGGCAACACTGTTTTTAAGAATGGCAGCGACGTATGCAACAGTGTATTGATGCTGAGGGAAGGTACTTTGAAGGTGATAATCATTAAATTATAACATTTTTAAAATAAACAACTTTTATTCAAAAAGTCTCGTTGTTTTATTGTCACACCTCGTATATTAGGTATTTTGTTAAAACGCGAAACAAAAAAAAAAAATAATAAAAAAAATGCATAAGTCTATACGGTTAATGTACGTACCTAGGATTTTCACCTCGTACGATTGCAGTTTTATTTTAACGAAATCGGAAACTTGAGCATACTCTATTTAATAGTAAACGTACCGTGCAGTTTTATTATGCATTACATTTGATTATTTATTCGTTTTATCGATTGTCTAGGCCGTACAGATTCAGTTTAAGTGCAAGGCACTGGCTCGTTAAAAAGACGCGGACACGAAATATTGCACCTGCGCCTATAGTACTTAATCGTTTTCCCTTTTTAAATTACGTTTCCGTTTTTCAATCGTTGTCCGTACCGTATAGCCATTACGTTTGCAAGCCCCGTTAAATAATTAACGCGACTTGTAATTACATATACAATATTTGATTTCAAATACATACAACTTTTTCCGCGAGAGGGTGGGCTGTGGAACTCCGTGTTTTCGGTATGTGCAATTTGTACAGGAAGTGTTTTATAGAGTACGGGGAGTGCCGCAATTACCGGGTGTGAAAGGTGTGTGCATTGCATAACGGCCTAAAGCCGTCGAAATTGACGTTACGCCCCGGAATCTGTTTGTTAAAATTAATTTTACAGTCGCGGCTGCGTGCGATTTCAATGAATTCATCCGATATTTCAAACGCTGTGTATCGATAAAAAAAAAAAAAAAATAAAAAATAAGAAAAGTTCCTAACCGTCCTTTGTCATATTTCTGCATCTCAATTCAATAATTAATTTATCATATAGAATGGTATTGATAGATATAAATCTTATGTGCGATAGTTTTTTTGAAAAAAAAAAATAATATATATATATATATATATATATATATTTAGGTACCGATTAGCGAAGTGCACACCAGCCTCGTAAAGATTAATTTCTGCGCTGATCATAGGCATTTTCAGCACAGGTTGTCGGCGTTTTTCACATTTCCCAACGTTTCCCCCTCGTGATTTTCTTCTTTGGGACGGCCTTGCCCAAGCTGGACAATAATTTTCATACGATTTATATTATCTCCACGGCATAGAGAAATTCGATAAGACCGTTTCGACCCTTGTCGTTTTATGAACGATATTAAGAATCATACGACGGTCGGTCAAGAGAAAAAAAAAATAAAAAAATACTAGGTCGATACTTTTATTTGAAAAAATAAGAAGAAATAGAAAGAAAAAAAAAGTTACTTGTTTTATATACCGTCAGCTATATCGATGACCGCGACGTGCATACGCGATGACGTCTGTTCGATATTGTATTCGAAGTATAATATAAATATAAATAAAAGCCAGCGCGACAATAGTGAAGAAGGCAAAAAAAAAAAAAAACTGTTAACTTTGTGTCCGTGTAAAGAAACGGCAGTGGACGCGTTGTAATATTATTATTCTGGTGCAATACATATCAAATATATTGTCGTAAACAGTAGTCGGCGTGACAATAATTCCATTCGATTCACAAACAGTAAAATATAATACAGGGTTATTCTTTTATCACAAACCCGTGATTTATTTACGGAGATTTTAAGGAGGTGAGTTTAGTTTTCGTTTTTTTTTTTTTTTTAAATCCACATTCAACGTACAATATATCCGGACTTCCGGAAAAGATACATTAAAAATTATTTCGAATACAATTACAAATGTTATTTTACAAAATAGGCATTTAAGTACTATACTATTTGAGCACGGTTACAGATACTTTTGTAAATTTTATATAAATACTTTCGAATATTTTTTTTTTTTTTTTCTTACATAATATCCCACGTGTAGAGTCGTTAATACTGTGGATTTTTGTTCGTATAATAATTACACTATTTGTATAATACCAGTAAAAGTTAATAATTCGAATCCATTTAACTTTCAACACGGTATAATGCGGTGCGTTTCGATTTAATACAAAGAAAACGGTTTTAATAATTATAAAAGTATTATTTTGAATACGCATTCAATTTGAGTATACGAATACTTTTGAGAAAAAAAAAATATTTCAAATAAGGTACCAAGTAATTTTTGTAGAAGTATTTAAAATAAGGGTAATCGAACGTTGAAAAAGTATTCGAATAGTTGTATTTAAACGTTATTGCTTAATATGTTTGAAGTCTGGATACACCTATATATCGTTCAACGACCTAATTTACAATATTTTAACAATTTTACCATTAATCCGTATACTATGAACGCATACGTTTTCAGTATTCCAATATGTATTATAATTATTTCTACAAAAATCACTTGTTATTGCATTTTAAACGATATTCAAATATATTTGTATTGGAAATCCAATATTGGAGTAAACTGTAAATACTTTTGTAATTTATTAAAATTGTTTACCGTGTTATTTTTAATTGAAGCACATCGAATTACACCTTGTTGAAAGCTAAATGGATTCAGGTTTTTAACTTACACTCGTATTAAACCAGTGTTGTACAAAAAAAAAAAAAAAAATACAACCCTAATATGAACATACGAACAACTCCACCTATGGGATAATGTGTAAAAAAAAGTTTTTCAAAAGTACCTGTATTCGTACTCAAATATTTTTTTAAGTGTAGTACTCGTATACGTATTTGAAAATAATAGCTGTATTTAAACTTTGACACTATTATACTATTATGGAATATTAATATTTAATGAAAAAAAGTATTCTCTTTCCGAATTGGAGTTTAAAAATATGGCCTGTTATTTGCAAATCAGTAGTCGATAGTTATGTGTTTATAATATTATTAATACTATACAATATTGTAAATAATTAACTTTAAACGGTTTTATAATGTCTGGAAAAAAAAAAATCAATATCAAGTTTAGGTGGTTTTTTTTTAAATTATTTATTTAATTATGTCTCGAATTATGTCTCGGCATTGCGTTTGATAAAAAAAAAAAAAAACTAACACGGGGCTCGCACCTAAAATCAAACCGGACAATTAGCAAGACGGCCGATTACATTTATTTCGTCCGGGTTTAAAACCAAATCCGTCTCAATCCGCACACAATCACAGAACTGATTATGCGCAAATCCGTCCGGAGACCAACACACAGACCCCGATGAAGCGGAAAGAGAATATCGCGGAGATTTGTCGGGCTAAACTAATAGGTCACCGGATGACATATCATATTATTCATAATGATAATAATAAGTAGTCATTGATAATTTTTTTTTTTTTTTAGTTGTTAGTTATACCGTACATTCGATATTCGTCATGTCCGCTTGTTGCGCGTTATTGTCCAACACAGATTGTAAATATTATTACCGAAATAATATTAATTCGTTTGATATATCTGATTTTATATATCCGCGTGCGTATTACGCACGGGGCAACATTCCGCCGACCGCGTTTCATTATTATTATTTTTTTTATAATTGTTACCCGTACCTTTAAACGATAATCCTCGGGCCGCGCGGCGCACCAGTTATCGAAACTTTCTCCTTTAGTTTCGTGATCCATACACATCTAAACAAACGAAAACGCACGTACATTACGCATTTGTGTATATGTCTGCGCAATATAAATTACAATTGATAAATTGCCGCGTGACTGTTTAAAACAAACAGATGATCGAACGGGCACGGGAAATAATACAGACGCTCGTACGTGTTATTAAAATATAATTAAAAAGTCGTAATAGCACTAGGTGTGCTGAAACATTTTATAATTATAATAAATAAAAAAAAAAAAAATTAAAATATAAACGCCACGTGCACACTGTACGTAAATACGTTATACGGTGCGCAATACACAATATCGTGCGTTGAGTAATCGCGCGATAAAAAAAACAATATTATTATTATTATTATTATTTATCATCGTGCTTTTAAACGCGTGCGCAGCGGTACGCGTTAAATAATCAAAAGCACACGTTGTAAAATCGACAATTCCGTCGTGGGAATGTGTTTTGTAAAAGAAATAAAAAAAAATTAACCGTCTGTCTGGGTGTCCTAGAAAAAAAAAAAAAAAAAAATCGTTCAAGCCTATTGTTATTATAATTTGCATTTAGTCGGCGGCCCCCTAGGCCCCGCGTCCCGGTCTCGCAACCAATCGAAAAAATCTATCAATCGGACGGGTCGTCTCGTCATAATTAAAATTCCACACGTTTTTTTTTTTTTTTTTTTTGTTTTTTTTTTTTCTATGTTCTCAGCCCCGGTCCCGGTGGTATTTTCCCCACGGAAGTGTCCGGGGACGGAACTTAGAGGGTTTTGGCGTTTCCGCGCGTGTAGAGGTGGTTAATTTCGTATCTATTGAAATAGTTAAAATGGTTTCGTTTGATTCACCGAATATCTAAACGCCGTTTGCGGCGGGTTTTATTACTAGTAAACGTACTACGGGAGAGCAAAGACCCCGGTTATTATGGTATTAGTAATTATTTACCCGGAGACAGTTGTTAGACACGCTCCACCGACAGTTGAACTACTTAAAACCGTCAACAAATTGTAAAACCTTTTAGTTTTAGATCTCCCTGTTGTCTTTAGCCTATTCCATGGCCTTTTCTTGGTAACCAGCTGCTTCGCTAAGTCGTTTATGATCGACATTATTATGATTCGATTGGTAATCGTATTATAAATGAAAAAATGAAAATAAAAAATCGAATTGTCTCAAAAATTTTTAAATATAAAATAATAATATTGGGATTTGACGTTATTCACCGTGTTGGTGAACGACTAATAATGACCAGGGTTTCGATTTTATAGCACTAAAAATAACTGAAATATGTGCTAAAATAATATGCCATGAAATACATGAAAAATACATATATATTTATTTATTTATGTTTTATCCTTTTGTTAACAATTAAAAAAAAAAAAAAATCTTATTTTTATTAAATAATTGTTATAATTACAATATGAAACGAAAACGTGGGTATTTTTCTTATGAATTCACACGAATGACAAACTTTTTCTACTATTTTTCATTCATTCATACTCATTTTGCTAAACGAGATTTAGCAAAAAATACTATTGCACATTAGCGAAAAATATCACCGAAACCTGGAGAATAACAATGAAAATCGAAAATACATCGAAAATGCAAAAAACCAGTAATAAAAAAAAATTCTATATTTGGAGTCCTCGGTGCATAAAACCAATTTGTTGCTCACTCTTTTATTTTTATCGGTATCCTAGAATAATTAGCAAACGCCATGAAGACCGAGCCCTGGTAACGACGGTCGTGCTCGCGTGGTCGTACGGTCATGGCCTAAGCCCCTGCGGCAGTACAACGTGAGTCGTAATCTTACATTGAAAAACCCAATCTGTGTGTACAATACCGATACGATGCTAACGATGGACGAATCGTTTTTGCCAACAAATTGACACAGTAATTGTATTTCTGAGCAATATTATTGTTTTTTAGCGGGAGGCTCTAATAGATAATAATAAATAATAAAATACTACTTAAAAATGCGTTTCCCCCGTAAGGTATTACTATAAATTTACCGTCTCTCTTAACGGACTAAAATCAATTGTCTCTACGAACAACATGGAGCATTTGCCCTCCAATCAGAACCGCATCTAACGAGGATGAGGGGCGAGAGCGGCAAATTCACCTCGTCCTAATAAAAATCCACACGCTTTTTTAATGTTCTCAACTGTCCCGGTGGTATTTTTCCCACGGAAGTGCCTGGGACAGAACTAAGAAGGTTTCGGCTTGTCCGTGCGTGCCAAGCACGAGTAAAGGTGGTTAATTTCGTATCAATTGAAATAGTTAAAATCTAAATGTCGTTTATGGCGGGCATAATACTAGTAAACATACTACGTTTAAATTACGAAAAAGTATCGCGAAAATCAATTGTCTCTACGAACAACATGGAGCACTTGCCCTCGGATCAGAGCCGCATCTAACGAGGATGATGGGTGAGAGGGGCAAATTCTTCAGGGAGGCAAAATTTTAGATGACAACCAGGGAAAAAAATTCGTGGGATGGGAGGGAAGGGGGTAGAAGTCGTGTAAAATGTAAAATGTTCATAAATATCGTAGGTACTCTTTGGGCACTCGTAAATATAAATATACATTGATCTATTTTATTTGTAAATCTCACGGGAAACTTTGAAATAACTACTAAATTTATAGGTCAAATAATTCTTTGCAATTTTTTACATTTTTCCTGATATTTCGGGGCAAGTGTGAGGTTAGGTAAGGTAAATTTTCGTACATTTATTTTAATATCTACACTTTACACCGGCGGGTGGGTCGGAGGAGAAAGAAAATCTACGAATACGAGTATTTTTCTATAATAAGTGTTTCGTTAAAAAAGACGCATTGGTAATTTTCTTAAGGGCAGCACTGGCCCCCGTCCCACAACACCTTTGGACATCTCTTAAAAATACGCCACTGCCACTGCCCCCACCTACTGTGGACGTATAGCATCCCGAGTAGCAAACAAAACGTAAAACGTACATTACAGCAGGTACCGTACAATGTTTTTTTTATTTTTTTATTTTTATAAGTTTCGCCGTTGAATCCCAAGTACGGTAAATATTTATAGGGCCGCGTCTAACGCGAACTCTTTCAATAAAACGTCGAATAATGGCACGTGGATATTAGCATATAATATATTATGGATAGCGTTGCACGGGAACTCGATGTTTTCAAGTTAATGATGTTTACCCTTACTCCCGTCGTGAACTAAATTTGTAAATCTCCGTGAAACACAACGCGCACGCCGCCTCTGTATATTTTAAATGAAATATTTAGTGAAATATGAAAAAAAAAAAAAAAAAAAAAAAAAAAAAAACAAGCGCGGGCGTGCCGAAATTCCGATCGGCGGTACCGCAAATCGACCAAACGGAATATCACTAGAAACACAATTGATATTTGCACATGAAATTATCAAAATATATCAATTGGTTTTTACGACAACACGTCAATGCCGTAACCTTCACGATTTCTGCTTTTCCTATTCATTAAAAAATATATACACGAAGTGTGATCAAAAAAATACCCGGACTGTGTTAATAATATTTATATCAATTAAGATGACGAAACCTCGATAATGTCATTCGATAAAGTAACTTTTAACTAGAATTCGCGCGTTGGTTTGGAATCGATAACATTTTTTGTTTTATGGCATTTTTACATGTAAACATGTTTCAGTCGTGCGATTTTCGCAATAGAAGCAATAGAAGAACAACTTGTTGTTTGCGTACAATTTTGTTTTAAATTAGGGTAAAGTTCTAGTGAAACTTTTCAACTTTTGCAGCAAGCTTTTGGAGATGATGTTCCGTCTCGGACAACGTGGTTTAAACGGTTTAAGGGAGGTAGTACATCCGTTAAGGATAACGAACGACCTGGTGGACCCTCGACCAGTAAAACAAATGAAACTGTTGCTCGCGTTCGGGAAATATTCAAAATAATCGTCGATTAACTATCAGAGAAGTTGCGGAAGTCGTCGGAATATCTTATGTTTCTCGCCAAGAAATATTGACCAAAGTATTGGGCATGAGCCGAATCGCAGCCAAATTTGTTCCTCGTCTCTTAACCGATGAACAAAAACAAAACCGAAAGACCATCTCCTCAAGAACTTTTTGAAAGAGCAGAAACTGACCTAGACTATTAAAGAAAAAATTATTGCAGGTGGTGAAACTTGGATTTACTAGTATGATGTTGAATTTAAGCGTCAATCATCCACAGCGGAAGTCTAAAAGCAAGGCAGGTGAGATCAAATATGAAAGCCATGTTAATCACATTTTTTGATTTTCGTGGTATAGTCCATCGTGAATGGGTGCTTCAAGGACAAACAGTAAATCAGCATTTTTATTTAGAAAAGATTATGAAAAGATTACGTGAAAATGTTAGGGAAAAAAGGCCAGAAAGTTGTAAAAGTGGTTCTTGGATGTTGCATCACGATAACGCCTCGGCTCATAGCTCATTGCACAATCGTCAGTTCTTAGCGAAAAATCATACTCCAGTAGTTCCATAACCACCATATTCACTCGACCTAGCCCCGTGCGACTTTTTTTTATTTCCGAAGTTAAAACCTACGCTCAAAGGACGTCGTTTTCGAACAATTGATAACATTAAACAAAATACGGAAATCGATCTTAAGGACATTCCAATTAGTGCCATCCAGGAATGTTTTCAAAAGCGGAAAAGAATATGGCAGTGGTTTATTGCTTCCCACGGCGATTATTTTGAAGGTGATAACGTGTAATTAGAATAATATTATGTTAATACAATTTAATTCGAAAAATCCGGTTATTTTTTGATCAAACATCGTATGTACGTAATTGTTATTACTGTTTTTCTTCTTCTTTGTTTTTTTTTTTTTCCCCAACAGTTTTTCCATTAGCTATTTCAGAGAGACAAACGTATAAAGCGTTCCTGCATTGTTTCCTGGCCGGTATCATAATATGAGTATTACGTCTAGTTTTATATTATTACTTACCTGATAATAGGTCGAGGGTTTAAAATCGTTCAATTTGTTCGGATACAATTGTATACCCATTACGATTTTCGTCCTATCGATGTCGGTTTTTGATAATTCTTTCATTGTCTGGGTCTATATAAATATATATATAAAAAAAATAAATAAATAAAACATAATACGAAACGATTAGTTAGAGTGTGTTATGGCCGTGCCCGAGTAAATACGTATTAGGGGCGATGTTATGTTCGATTTCGATTTTCAATTGAACGGTGCCAATTTCCAGACGATCCTATTTATTCACACAAAAATAATATTGAACACGAAACGCGGTAAATTTGTGTTGTTGAAATTTTAATTTGGAACGACCCGACCGGTCGACCACCCGTACAGTCCGGCAATCGGTACGTTTATTGAATAAGATAATTATATTTTGTCATTTTGTTAACCCCTCGAAGCGCAATCCCGGCCAAGCACATTTGAGATCTTGAACCGAACAACACTATAGCCAGTGCTTGGATTGGGGAAGTGGGACGACGGGGACAATGGGGGCTGTTGCCCAACGAAAAAAATTCCCTAGAGGCTGTATACTCAATTATATACTCATGAACAAGTTTATATTTCCGAAACGATCGTTCCAGGGTCTGGTAATGCGATATAAATAAATTCCGTAATTTATAACCCGGCTAATCGACGTCGGTTTAGATTTTAGTGACCAAATCCGATGCCGGTGTAAACGCTGTCATCGAAATATACGATCGCAAAGTGCAAACACGTGTAGATTTCAAAAAAAAAAAAAATAAAAATAAAATATATATATATACAGTTATACCAAACCACTTTGTTCGGAAGAAAAAAAAAAAATCATATTTTATCAAAAAAAAAAAAAAAATAATAATAATAACAAGATCTAATAAATACGTACGTAGGCGTAAAATATAAACAGAGTTGAAGTATAATTAAGCCACTCGCTGATAAAATGTACAGTTTTGAGTAATCCTCTATAATTTGTATGTTATTGTAAGTAATATCGAAACAAAACTTGAAACAATCGAATAGAGGAGAACCGTTGACATTGTAAACAATATGGATTTAAGGATTTAACGCTCCCCTTCCCCATATGGGGTTTTTAAAATTTTCTTCAATTTTGTAAAAATTGAAAATTACTTTTTACCTTTTAATGACCATCTAACTTTTCCACTTATCTACTGTCCGATATACATTTAAGAGAATGGGGTACGACCGTTTTTACGTTATTTATGAACGAAGAGTAACTATACGCCCGACAAAAATGTTGGTTCTTACAGTAGTTCGATTTTGAAAAATTAAAATATGTTTGAATTCATAAACGAGTTTACTTTATATCGGTGGAACATATTTTCAATTTTATCAAATTATTCCGGCGAGCAAAACGTTTGAAATTTTTGTTATAGATTAGTCAATTTTCAAAATTATTAAACAACAAATGTTAATATCAATAATATGCTTCGACAGATGCAATCTAAACATTTTTATAAAATTATACATTTGTTACATTTTTAAAATCAAGTCACAGTAAGTCCCTCAATATTTGTCGGGTGTCATTAGGTCTTTTTGACGAAAATTGCACGGTGTCTTAAACCAAAAATATGACTAAAATACAGTATTTTTTTTGTGAAAGACTGACAAATAAATAAACAATTATTGTATTGTTTTTGTATTTTATTTATCATCTGTAGGGTAGAGGGTATCATATTATTTTTTCTCTAGTCGGTGTCTAAAATTAATAATGAAAAAAAATGATACGTGGGGGGGGGCAGGATTAATTCCCTATACCTCCCCCCCATGATTTATTCGTATCATATTATTGTTATTATTATTAGGTGTTGGACGGGCCAATATTTCAATAAAAAATTAAATATAACGCCTACAGACACATACTGCATACACCTACTGGATATGACTTTAGCGTTTCATTGTTTGGCCGCCGGTATTTAAAACCACACTAATATGTATTTACTTGAACATTTTCGTATTACACCGATCATAGTGTTTTCACATAAATCTAATTACTAAAACGTACATACCAAGCTAATTGGTCCTGTTAACGGAGACGTGCCCCCTAAATTCGCCTCTGTGCATTTTAACATAGAAATCGTGTGAATCGAATACCAACTGATTAAATTATTTAAGTCTTTGAACGTCTCGAAACCTAAAAATTCAATGTATTACGTAATAACAATTAATATTAAACACGGTATTACAAAACTAAGTATAGGTAATCATATACTTTGGGTACATCGAATTGTACATTTATTTTTTATTTGAATACTGTATATATATATATATATATATATATCGACTTTCGATACTCTAAATCTTAACTGTCGTTTTCGTTTAAACTATAATTCAAACTAATACTAGTACTTCTGAAAAAAACCATAACATTGCGCCGTTCCTGAGTCGATGAATTGATTTTTATTTTTATTTTTTCAACATTAGGGGTTCGGTTATATAGATAAAAAAATAAATAGATATCAATTTTTTCATAAATAAACCATCCGGAGTTAATTCGGACGTTTTTAAAAGTATCGTTAGGCAGCCGGCAAAATCGCAGGGAATAATGTCAATATCAATAAATTGTATGCAATTGTGGTGTGCCTATTCCGTACGCCTATATTGTTAACTATATATTTTTATAGGGTTACAAGTTTCACACGAGATTAATTTATTCCAGATGCGGTTCTTGACATGCTTCAAAGGGAAAGGGGAGGGGGACAAACATATTTTGCATATTTTACATATACATCCTACTTTAGTGCTTACAGTACACTACCTATTAGGATGACTAAATGTGTACATATAAATACTGCCAAGAGCTGTGACCTCCACCCCCACCCCCGGAACCTGCCAGTGATTTATTCCCCGTGTACAAACGTGTTTGTTTAGAATTAGATATGATTAAAAATTCTATAAATTATGCATATTTACACAAAAGGTGTTTAAACACATTTCAATACATTCATATAGTACACTAAAAAATGTATATTATTGTCAAATACAAAAAAATTAAAAATTAATGTGAAATATATATATATATGTGTGTGTTCGTATTAAATAAATAAAAAATATGTTAAAACAATAACGCAAAGAGTATTGGAGTATTATAACCTAACCTATACCGGATGTGTGTAAATTAATGATGGACAAAATCCGGATTTGCCGAAGTCCGATAATCCGGATTTTCGGATTCAGAAATTTGTTTATTGAAAACCCAGATTTTTCGTCTGACTCCAAATTGCGGTTTTTAAAATTGTGATTTGTATTTATTAGTTCTTTTCGCATAATATTATTATTATTATTATTTTATTGTTAATAGCATTATATACACATTACACATTTGTGTAATATATTAATTACGTTTTTACAATAAAAAAAAAAAAAAAAATCATACATAAATTACACTCTGATTTATTATTTATAATATATAAATATATTATTATCTAACCCAGCAAACGTTTATTTATTCATACATATACAAAATTTCGGATTTTAGAATTTGAAACATAAATTTTCGGATTTATCGGATTTGTGGATAATCCGGATTAATGTCACATCACTAGTATAAATTCGACCGGTTTCATTGTTTAAAAAGTCATTATCAAGTAATGGAACAGCAAATGCGAACAAATAATTTATTTTTATTATATTTGAATATTTAGATGAGTATTAATCTTAACAACAATTGTTTGTTTTTGTATATTATTAGTTACAAATGCGTTTTAATGATGCTTGATTAGAACAATTTATAAAGAAATACCTACCAATACCCGCTGGGCCATCGAATAGTTTGAATTATTTCAAAAAAGTTACTAATTTATACATATATACAGAGCCACGAACCCATAGATCTTATACTAATAGTCTGGGCTTTTGTACACTCAGAGCGGCCAGAGATGACTGACTCGAGCGATGTGCGACTCGTAAGTGCGCGATATTATGATTGACATGGTCACTGTATACGATTATAATTTATCAATACTGATTGCTGGCTGCCGGAAAAATTAATATTTTTTTTAATTTCCGCATGTTTGATATCATTATAATAAATAATATAGCCATAAAACATTTTTTTGGCCCAGCAATTATCGAACATAGCGGGTAAAAGGAAACAAAAATCCAGCATTAGTCTATACATTTTTTTTATTATCGTTAAAAGTTCAAATTTTGATAAAAATCGTACAAATCATTGCGTACCTGCTATTTTCCGATTTATAGTGAACAACACTTGTTTGGCTTCATAAAAATGCTCAACAGATGAATAATACGAACAATTGTAATTTATGTTATAGTTACAAATTAATATAATTTTAAATTAAAATGTTTTACCAAATAGTTAGCAATAATTTATTGTTGCATATAAATATAAAATACATTTTCATCTATATCCTAGCTTCTAAACTTTCCACACACAACTTCAGTAGCCCATCCATTAGCAGTATCCTAACTTTTTTTAAAAAATATTTATCGTTATAAAATCACAAAAACTGAAACAATGTTATATTTACTTGATGCAATGGATTGACTGTAAGAGCTGATTGTTAGGCCAATTTTCAATGTACGCTTTAATGTAACCATAGACATATAATAGAGCGTTTCTAAAAATATTTTTAATTTACAAAGCATATCTGTATCCAACTGATCGTGTGCCTATAATTTTTTACCATACATAGAAAATAATGCACGTTTATTTTAAATTCTTAAAATAAAAATTTAATATCTATTTTAAAAATGCAATTCATACCGTAGGTTGCAAATTCGACAACTGTATCCCATCAATATTATATTTCTTGGCATAGTCTACTATAAGTTTTGCTTGTTTGTCTATTTTATTAAACGCTTGCGACCAATCTTCGTAGCTTAGGTGTTTAATTATAACGATGAGAGAAACATTTGTCTTATATGTGTGAGCCATTTTCAGGCGAACTAAAAGGATAAATAAATAATTTATTCGATTTCTCGATTAAAATTTGTATTTAACGTTTCTATAAAATACCACTTCTCTCATGGCTTTCGACTATTTGTTGATTTTTTATGATTATTGGTTCTCCATAGACAATTGCATGGCATAATTGTCCAGTAAAATGCATTTTTATTTTGCGGTACACTTTTTCCATGTCACCAGAAAATGTACAAAATACGCGTGTATTATCAAGAAGATTATTGACTTTAATTGGCGCTAAAACATATAAAGTAGGCAATTATAAAAAACATAGAAAACACTATCCATAATAGAACCTATGCGTATACATGTATATAGGCTGAAATCGTAGCATTAAGACAAATTTGTTATTTTTTCAAAATTGAAGAAAAGACGAATTTGACATTCAGTTTTTGTACTACAACAATAACGGGGTTTTGTATGATGATTGACGATGTAGTTGAGAAATTGAAGCCGTTCGGCTCTAACTGAATAATATAATAAATTCATAGATTAAAAACGTGTTATACATGTATACTGTATATAATACTAATATGTAATTTATTTATATATTTTCTAAAACAAATTTTTTAATTATTGAAAAGATCTATAGAAAAATAAATTATAAAAATCTTAAATAATATATCAAAAATGTTACATAAAAACTAAAATAATAACACAACACTGGCTTTTGTCGAGCAGACGAGGTGAGCTAATAGATATAGTCTCATTAGTATCATAAAAGCACTTAGTACATACTACAAAGGCATTGTAAGTATATGAAGACGAATAGGTGTATTGATAAAACCAGTGTTGTGAACGATCAAAATCAGTTTTTGAACGTAGGTAAAAAAGTATAAATCCACTATTTGTTTGCATCAAAATACTCGTAATATTATGATCTTCGTTATACGTACGACCTTTATAATAGATTCTCTTGGGAGCTTGAGTGGCAGAAGCACTATTAAGACGGTTGGTTATTATGCCAGTATTGCCAGTATTAGTATTACCATACAGGTTTGTACCCATTTTAACATTAATATTTTCTGTGGATTTCGGTCTGGAAATATCAGTATGAAGCGTGTTAATAAGTTCATGAGTTTGTAAAGGTTTTACGGCGTGTTTAATATGCGTATTATAATTATTATTATTCGGAACTCCATTGTTGATTTGTTGATCAAATTGTGATTTAATTTCCGTAAGAGGTTGTCTAGTAATCTCATTAGTAGGGAATCGTTTCTTTCGAATTCTTCGTTTAGCACGACGATTCCTTTGCATCATTTCAAAATCAGAATCAGTGTCTTGGGTAATAGACTCAGAAAACTTTTCAACTACAATTTGTGATGGTTCAGTATTAGTTGATACAGATGAAAAACCATTCTTATTCACGTTAACATTAGACTGAGGATGTCCATTAGAATAAACACTTTTTTCATCCACCAAAATAATATTTTTCTTTTGCTTTTTAGTTTGGTCACTATCGCTTTCATTTGACTTTTCAGGTTCATACTTTGGATGAGTGGGATTTATATCTGATCCAGTCATGGGTTCATAATTTTGTTGGGATTGTTTATTATTTGACGGGGATTTTTCTGTGAAAATTCCCCCGGCAGAATAAACACTTTTTTCATCCATCGAAATAATATTGGTATCTAGATGTACACTTTGTTGTAAATTATTGTCACTCGATGTGTCATTTTTTGCTGTTAGATTAATGATTTTTATTTTATCATTATCTAATGGTAGCGTTCCAGATTCAGTAGCAAGTAAGAGTTTATCATTATCTGGAGTATTTTTATTATTTTTCCGACTTTGTCCATTTTCAATTCCATTGGTTGATATATAGCCAATTTTTTCACCTGGAATATTATTAATTCCTTGCTTTCCAATTTGTTGTCTATCGCTATCACTTGAATTTTCAGGTAAATTGGTCGGATAAGATGTAGTGTTATCATTCTCAACTAATGGTATATTTGGAGGCCCTGATCCAGTCATGGGTTCATTATATTGTTGGGATTGATAATTATTTGACGGGGGTTTATCTGTTAAAATTTCCCCGGTAGAATAAATACTTTTTCCTTCTACAAAATGAAGATTGCTGTCTTGTTTTGCTCCTTGTAGTACATTACTGTCACTCGATGTGTCATTTTTTGCTGTTAGATTAATGATTTTTATTTTATCATTATCTAATAGTAGCGTTCCTGATTCAGTAGCAAGCAGGAGTTTATCATTTTCTGGAGTATTTTTATTATTTTTCCGACTTTGTCCATTTTCAATTCCATTGGTTGATATATAGCCAATTTTTTCACCTGGAATATTATTAATTCCTTGCTTTCCAATTTGTTGTCTATCGCTATCACTTGAATTTTCAGGTAAATTGGTCGGATAAGATGTAGTGTTATCATTCTCAACTAATGGTATATTTGGAGGCCCTGATCCAGTCATGGGTTCATTATATTGTTGGGATTGATAATTATTTGACGGGGGTTTATCTGTTAAAATTTCCCCGGTAGAATAAATACTTTTTCCTTCTACAAAATGAAGATTGCTGTCTTGTTTTGCACCTTGTAGTACATTACTGTCACCCGATTTGTCATTTTCTGCTGTTAGGTTAATGATTTTTATTTTATCATTATCTAATGGTAGCGTTCCAGATTCAGTAGCAAGCAAGAGTTTATCATTTTCTGGAGTATTTTCATTATTTTTCCGACTTTGTCCATTTTCAATTCCATTGGTTGATATATAGCCAATTTTTTCACCTGGAATATTATTAATTCCTTGCTTTCCAATTTGTTGTCTATCGCTGTCACTTGAATTTTTAGGTATATTGGTCGGATAAGTTGTAGTGATATCATTCTCAACTAATGGTATATTTGCAGGCCCTGATCCAGTCATGGGTTCATTATATTGTTGGGATTGATAATTATTTGACGGGGGTTTATCTGTTAAAATTTCCCCGGTAGAATAAATACTTTTTCCTTCTACAAAATGAAGATTGCTGTCTTGTTTTGCTCCTTGTAGTACATTACTGTCACCCGATTTGTCATTTTCTGCTGTTAGGTTAATGATATTTATTTTATCATTATCTAATGGTAGCGTTCCAGATTCAGTAGCAAGCAAGAGTTTATCATTTTCTGGAGTATTTTTATTATTTTTCCGACTTTGTCCATTTTCAATTCCATTGGTTGATATATAGCCAATTTTTTCACCTGGAATATTATTAATTCCTTGCTTTCCAATTTGTTGTCTATCGCTATCACTTGAATTTTCAGGTAAATTGGTCGGATAAGTTGTAGTGTTATCATTCTCAACTAATGGTATATTTGGAGGCCCTGATCCAGTCATGGGTTCATTATATTGTTGGGATTGATAATTATTTGACGGTGGTTTATCTGTTAAAATTTCCCCGGTAGAATAAATACTTTTTCCTTCTACAAAATGAAGATTGCTGTCTTGTTTTGCTCCTTGTAGTACATTACTGTCACTCGATGTGTCATTTTTTGCAGTTAGATTAATGATTTTTATTTTATCATTATCTAATGGTAGCGTTCCTGATTCAGTAGCAAGCAGGAGTTTATCATTTTCTGGAGTATTTTTATTATTTTTCCGACTTTGTCCATTTTCAATTCCATTGGTTGATATATAGCCAATTTTTTCACCTGGAATATTATTAATTCCTTGCTTTCCAATTTGTTGTCTATCGCTATCACCTGAATTTTCAGGTAAATTGGTCGGATAAGTTGTAGTGATATCATTCTCAACTAATGGTATATTTGCAGGCCCTGATCCAGTCATGGGTTCATTATTTTGTTGGGATTGATTATTATTTGACGGGGGTTTTTCTGTGAAATTTTCCCCGGCAGAATAAACACTTTTATATTCTACAAAATGAAGATTGCTGTCTTGTTTTGCACCTTGTGGTACATTACTGTCACCCGATTTGTCATTTTCTGCTGTTAGGTTAATGATTTTTATTTTATCATTATCTAATGGTAGCGTTCCAGATTCAGTAGCAAGCAAGAGTTTATCATTTTCTGGAGTATTTTCATTATTTTTCCGACTTTGTCCATTTTCAATTCCATTGGTTGATATATAGCCAATTTTTTCACCTGGAATATTATTAATTCCTTGCTTTCCAATTTGTTGTCTATCGCTATCACCTGAATTTTCAGGTAAATTGGTCGGATAAGTTGTAGTGATATCATTCTCAACTAATGGTATATTTGCAGGCCCTGATCCAGTCATGGGTTCATTATTTTGTTGGGATTGATTATTATTTGACGGGGGTTTTTCTGTGAAATTTTCCCCGGCAGAATAAACACTTTTATATTCTACAAAATGAAGATTGCTGTCTTGTTTTGCACCTTGTGGTACATTACTGTCACCCGATTTGTCATTTTCTGCTGTTAGGTTAATGATTTTTATTTTATCATTATCTAATGGTAGCGTTCCAGATTCAGTAGCAAGCAAGAGTTTATCATTTTCTGGAGTATTTTCATTATTTTTCCGACTTTGTCCATTTTCAATTCCATTGGTTGATATATAGCCAATTTTTTCACCTGGAATATTATTAATTCCTTGCTTTCCAATTTGTTGTCTATCGCTGTCACTTGAATTTTTAGGTATATTGGTCGGATAAGTTGTAGTGATATCATTCTCAACTAATGGTATATTTGCAGGCCCTGATCCAGTCATGGGTTCATTATTTTGTTGGGATTGATTATTATTTGACGGGGGTTTTTCTGTGAAATTTTCCCCGGCAGAATAAACACTTTTATATTCTACAAAATGAAGATTGCTGTCTTGTTTTGCTCCTTGTAGTACATTACTGTCACCCGATTTGTCATTTTCTGCTGTTAGGTTAATGATTTTTATTTTATCATTATCTAATGGTAGCGTTCCAGATTCAGTAGCAAGCAAGAGTTTATCATTTTCTGGAGTATTTTTATTATTTTTCCGACTTTGTCCATTTTCAATTCCATTGGTTGATATATAGCCAATTTTTTCACCTGGAATATTATTAATTCCTTGCTTTCCAATTTGTTGTCTATCGCTATCACTTGAATTTTCAGGTAAATTGGTCGGATAAGTTGTAGTGTTATCATTCTCAACTAATGGTATATTTGGAGGCCCTGATCCAGTCATGGGTTCATTATATTGTTGGGATTGATAATTATTTGACGGTGGTTTATCTGTTAAAATTTCCCCGGTAGAATAAATACTTTTTCCTTCTACAAAATGAAGATTGCTGTCTTGTTTTGCTCCTTGTAGTACATTACTGTCACTCGATGTGTCATTTTTTGCTGTTAGATTAATGATTTTTATTTTATCATTATCTAATAGTAGCGTTCCTGATTCAGTAGCAAGCAGGAGTTTATCATTTTCTGGAGTATTTTTATTATTTTTCCGACTTTGTCCATTTTCAATTCCATTGGTTGATATATAGCCAATTTTTTCACCTGGAATATTATTAATTCCTTGCTTTCCAATTTGTTGTCTATCGCTATCACTTGAATTTTCAGGTAAATTGGTCGGATAAGTTGTAGTGATATCATTCTCAACTAATGGTATATTTGCAGGCCCTGATCCAGTCATGGGTTCATTATATTGTTGGGATTGATAATTATTTGACGGGGGTTTATCTGTTAAAATTTCCCCGGTAGAATAAATACTTTTTCCTTCTACAAAATGAAGATTGCTGTCTTGTTTTGCACCTTGTAGTACATTACTGTCACCCGATTTGTCATTTTCTGCTGTTAGGTTAATGATTTTTATTTTATCATTATCTAATGGTAGCGTTCCAGATTCAGTAGCAAGCAAGAGTTTATCATTTTCTGGAGTATTTTTATTATTTTTCCGACTTTGTCCATTTTCAATTCCATTGGTTGATATATAGCCAATTTTTTCACCTGGAATATTATTAATTCCTTGCTTTCCAATTTGTTGTCTATCGCTATCACTTGAATTTTCAGGTAAATTGGTCGGATAAGTTGTAGTGTTATCATTCTCAACTAATGGTATATTTGGAGGCCCTGATCCAGTCATGGGTTCATTATATTGTTGGGATTGATAATTATTTGACGGTGGTTTATCTGTTAAAATTTCCCCGGTAGAATAAATACTTTTTCCTTCTACAAAATGAAGATTGCTGTCTTGTTTTGCTCCTTGTAGTACATTACTGTCACTCGATGTGTCATTTTCTGCTGTTAGGTTAATGATTTTTATTTTATCATTATCTAATGGTAGCGTTCCAGATTCAGTAGCAAGCAAGAGTTTATCATTTTCTGGAGTATTTTTATTATTTTTCCGACTTTGTCCATTTTCAATTCCATTGGTTGATATATAGCCAATTTTTTCACCTGGAATATTATTAATTCCTTGCTTTCCAATTTGTTGTCTATCGCTATCACTTGAATTTTCAGGTAAATTGGTCGGATAAGTTGTAGTGATATCATTCTCAACTAATGGTATATTTGCAGGCCCTGATCCAGTCATGGGTTCATTATATTGTTGGGATTGATAATTATTTGACGGGGGTTTATCTGTTAAAATTTCCCCGGTAGAATAAATACTTTTTCCTTCTACAAAATGAAGATTGCTGTCTTGTTTTGCACCTTGTAGTACATTACTGTCACCCGATTTGTCATTTTCTGCTGTTAGGTTAATGATTTTTATTTTATCATTATCTAATGGTAGCGTTCCAGATTCAGTAGCAAGCAAGAGTTTATCATTTTCTGGAGTATTTTTATTATTTTTCCGACTTTGTCCATTTTCAATTCCATTGGTTGATATATAGCCAATTTTTTCACCTGGAATATTATTAATTCCTTGCTTTCCAATTTGTTGTCTATCGCTATCACTTGAATTTTCAGGTAAATTGGTCGGATAAGTTGTAGTGTTATCATTCTCAACTAATGGTATATTTGGAGGCCCTGATCCAGTCATGGGTTCATTATATTGTTGGGATTGATAATTATTTGACGGTGGTTTATCTGTTAAAATTTCCCCGGTAGAATAAATACTTTTTCCTTCTACAAAATGAAGATTGCTGTCTTGTTTTGCTCCTTGTAGTACATTACTGTCACTCGATGTGTCATTTTTTGCTGTTAGATTAATGATTTTTATTTTATCATTATCTAATAGTAGCGTTCCTGATTCAGTAGCAAGCAGGAGTTTATCATTTTCTGGAGTATTTTTATTATTTTTCCGACTTTGTCCATTTTCAATTCCATTGGTTGATATATAGCCAATTTTTTCACCTGGAATATTATTAATTCCTTGCTTTCCAATTTGTTGTCTATCGCTATCACTTGAATTTTCAGGTAAATTGGTCGGATAAGTTGTAGTGTTATCATTCTCAACTAATGGTATATTTGGAGGCCCTGATCCAGTCATGGGTTCATTATATTGTTGGGATTGATAATTATTTGACGGTGGTTTATCTGTTAAAATTTCCCCGGTAGAATAAATACTTTTTCCTTCTACAAAATGAAGATTGCTGTCTTGTTTTGCTCCTTGTAGTACATTACTGTCACCCGATGTGTCATTTTTTGCTGTTAGATTAATGATTTTTATTTTATCATTATCTAATGGTAACGTTCCAGATTCATTAGGAAGCATGAGTTTATCATTTTCTGGAGGATTTTTATTATTTTTCTGGCTTTGTCCATTTTCAATTCCATTGGTTGATATATCGCCAATTTTTTCACCTGGAATATTATTAATTCCCTGGTTTCCCGTTAGGTGTCTATCGCTATCACTTGAATTTTCAGGTACATTGGTTGGATAAGTTGTAGTGATATCATTCTTAGCTAATGATATATTTGCAGACCCTGATCCAGTCATGGGTTCATTATTTTGTTGGGATTGTTTATTATCTGACGGGGGTTTTTCTGTGAAAATTCCCCCGGCAGTATAAACACTTTTATCTTCCATCGAAATAATATTGGTATCTTGATGTACACTTTGTTGTACATTATTGTCACCCGATTTGTCATTTTCTGCTGTTAGATTAATGATTTTTATTTTATCATTATCTAATGGTAACGTTCCAGATTCATTAGGAAGCATGAGTTTATCATTTTCTGGAGGATTTTTATTATTTTTCTGGCTTTGTCCATTTTCAATTCCACTGGTTGATATATCGCCAATTTTTTCACCTGGAATATTATTAATTCCCTGGTTTCCCGTTAGGTGTCTATCGCTATTACTTGAATTTTCAGGTACATTGGTTGGATAAGTTGTAGTGATATCATTCTCAGCTAATGATATATTTGCAGACCCTGATCCAGTCATGGGTTCATTATTTTGTTGGGATTGTTTATTATCTGACGGGGGTTTTTCTGTGAAAATTCCCCCGGCAGTATAAACACTTTTATCTTCCATCGAAATAATATTGGTATCTTGATGTACACTTTGTTGTACATTATTGTCACCCGATTTGTCATTTTCTGCTGTTAGATTAATGATTTTTATTTTATCATTATCTAATGGTAACGTTCCAGATTTATTAGGAAGCATGAGTTTATCATTTTCTGGAGGATTTTTATTATTTTTCCGGCTTTGTCCATTTTCAATTCCATTGGTTGATATATAGCCAATTTTTTCACCTGGAATGTTATTTATTTCTTGCTTTCCAATTTGTTGTCTATCGCTATCACTTGAATTTTCAGGTATATTGGTTGGATATGTTGTAGTTATATGTTGTATATTATTTTCACTTGTTATTCCAGGTTCTGCCGTTAGATTAATGATATTTGTATCTTTCTGGCGTAATGGAAACGTAGCAGACCCAATAATAGATTTAGTTTTATGAACTTGTTGGTATTTCTTATACGTTTCGTTTATATTTGCTTGAAATGTTTCATTTGAATTTGAGCTCGTAGGAGTAACATCTCGGATTTGATTTTCAGACTTGTTCTCCTCGTCTGGTCCACTGGGAATATTATATTCTCCACTCCAGTGTTGTGCTATTGTAGAATCTTTTATTATATTAATATCGTCTCCAGTAAGGCCATTTACAGCAAGTACAAGTGCTATACAACAAATGTGTGCTGAGAATACCTGGATTGACCTAATGAAAATCCGTGTATACCACATGCTTTTAACTTTAAACAAATATCACTTTTGAATGTTTTATGTAATATAAATTTGTGTTAAATATGGTACAACTAGTAATCAATGTACCTATAATAAATTAATATGATAGTGATGTTTAATTTACTTTATGATATAAAACTTGTGCTAATATAATAAAACACATTAGTTTTTGATCCATATTATAAATCAATTTTTTTTTTTTTATTCAACTCATAAATCGTACATGATATTATATTTCATTAAAATATATTATGATAAACATTTTGGTAAAATACAACTGTATACGCAGTATAGCGGTTATACTCGACGTTCAAAGGGGGGGGGGGAGGAGTGAAATTAGTAATTTACGCATAATCTATTCTATGTTCAAATAACTTCAATCAGTTATCCGATTTAGTAAAAATCGGATTCGATCAGTTTTTTTGAATTTACCAAGTGATGGATTGCAACTAACTGAATGTTTTAATTTTGCTTTTTGACTGGGAAAAGTGATTACGGACACATATGTACTGATACTAACTGTTTGTTTTTTAAACATTCTTTATAAAGATGTTATATCTATACTGGTAATGTATAGTCTTAGTGTTTTAAGATTTGGTTCGTGGTGGGGGGCAATTAACATGCCATTTTTCTCAATATATGTTATTGTTTTTACTGGTATATGTCTTATTGTTTTTGGATAAATGAGGTTTTTAAAAAAAAAAAAAGACACTATACTTCTCACCATGGGTGAGCCACTGTTGAGGGTGAGATGTTGGGAAGGTAGAATAGATAGAGTAAAATTTAATCTATATCTGTACGCAATAGTAAATCATTTGTAACGCAAATTAATTCTGAGCGAAATTTTGATATACAGTTTTTTATCTTAATTTTTACGATTTTCATCAAAATGTCTACTTTTATTGCTTGTACTTTTATTTTTTAAGTACTCTCAAATTCTTATATTTTCAAATGTTAATTACAACCAAATAGCCCTTTGATAGGGTTATTAGGGTTCTTTGATACTCTCAGTATTTTTATAATATTTACATAATAATGTTTTGAAATTTTAATGTGTATTGAGTTAGTTGATAATTGTAAAGTGTTCTGGAAGACGCCTACGTTTTACTAACACGTACCGAGTTTTAACACCACCTAAATTTTACTCAGGTTCCGTCTATGGTTTGTAGCTTGAAGGCCGGTTCGATTTATAATATTTCCTAGGCTTAATTATATATTATAGTAAAGTTTGCAGTTTACTTGTATTATGATATTGAAAAAGATAAATTCGTGGGTCTAAATATAATTTGTATTATTATAAAAGAACAAACGAGTCTGCGTCCAGATCGACATATTCGAATGAAATATCGAACGGCTAAAAATGTGCTCCGATTAAATTTTTGATATAGTTTAAAAAACGTATTTGAGATTGAATTTCCTCTAGGGACATTTTGTTGCCGGGAAATTTGAATTACTCTGAGCCTAGATAACGTAATGTATATAAATAACGCGACCATACACGTTCCGCTTTGGGCGGGACAGTCCTGCTTTCGAGCTATGTGTCTGAGTAGACTAATGGGGCGATCTGCATTGCATTCTATCAAAAAAGAGCACGTATTTAACTATTGCCACAGAATACAACACTGGTATCTGTATGCGTTCATAAACCACGTTTTCCCCACGGATAAATTAATAATAATGAAACACGTTATCGCTGCCATCGCGTTCAACCGCTCGTATTTATTATATACTCGTATATAACTTGTATAATTTATGTATAGGTATCATCCGTACACAATCGTTGTTTATTAACGGTGGCCGATAGACCGGTATCGGTGTTGGATGTTGTACAAAAATAATTGTTCGATTACCACATATTGTTGTGGCGTCTGCTAAGCACATTTTCGTATAATTGTAGTGTGCGATTTTACATTTACCAGGCGGTGTTTTCCCACATGAATAGAATATGGTCTAGTTGGAAAAACTCGGTTGGGAGTCTCCGTGTTGAAAGCCATTCTGGTAACCGAAAGTAACGTATACGATTCATGAACAACGGTTCCTATTTAAAAACCAAACCTGATATTATGGGGTTAATTCGCTCATATGACATGTGTAGAAAAACAGCCAAATAAAATTCTTTTATTAAATTCTGTGTTCGACTACATTCACACTGTTGTAATTTTTTTACGCAAAAACGTATAAAAATGTGTGTGTTATTTCTATTAAAATTTACAGGAGTGTCCCGGCTCTGAAGGGAAACAATTAAATAACATGTTATATATAACGGTACTTTGTGACTTCTAATACGTAGCTATCCACAGTAATATCGTTTTAAAATGATATCCGTTTTAATGGTTTTTTTTTTTTTTTTATTTTTTTTTAATGATTTACCTTGACACGACTAGATGAAATCCATTACACAGGTTTTGCCGTGTTTCGTTATAAAACACGATTAACGCGTGATCACGACTCGAGATTTATCTACGATAAATTGTGGCCTATGATAGAGATCGTCTACGGACAAATTCGCGATTACTATCAAAAAAAAAAAAAAAAAACTGTAGGTATCTCCATTTACGAGTTGTACGGTATTTATGTCTAATAACTATTATTTGTAGTTGTTTCATCACGATTCCCGTGATCGCGCAGATATCGTAATAAATCGGTTTCTGTCTACTGTTGGGACATTAAGCACAACGTCATAACAACATACGGTATTGTACAGTTAGTCGATAAAAAGTTAATAAAAAAAAAAAAAAAAAGCAGCACACTACATTATAGTAAAATCGAAATGAAAATTCCTCCCTTCGGCTGGAATCTAAAACGCTTACAGCGATCCATACGGACCCCGGGCCCACCGGGAATAGTCCCGGTGTCCCGCCGGGCCGGTCCGGCACCGGTTAGGTCGGTTAAGTTACCATTACACGTCGGCGAAACGGTTTTTTTTTTTTTTTTTTTTTTTAAACGCATACGCACAGGTGCACGTAATATGTTGCCGATAACGTTTGTTTATCGATTTCACATTTGCCGAGGTACCAACGACGTAACGAATGATTGGCGTTGTGGCGGTGTTGTACTGGGCTTGCTTGTCGTAAGGGCGGATTTAATTCTCTTTTACAATACGAGACAGTTCCGCGACGGTGTACAATAATATGCACGGTGCCGTAGTGTATAAATAATATATGGAAAATACATATCGTTCCGACAAAATGTAAATAGTTAATAATTCACGAAACGAAACTGCAGAGGTCAATACCGCAGAACAGCGGACGTCATCACGATGGCATACGCGCCGGACGATACGAGACGGGCACGTATTACACATGCACTCCCCCATATAATATTTATATCGCATATTATAATATTTACCCGCGCATATCGCGTTAATCGGTTCCTTTTTTTTCTTCTTCTTCTGCTTCTCGTTCTTGTTCTTGTTCTCCTTCTCCTTCAAAAGCTATGCCTGCAGAACGGCCGTTGGGCACCGGCCGGAACCCTTTGGCACCCCGTTATCCGTATAGGTTTCTCAAAATCTTTACCGTGTACGACCCGCGTGCACGCGGCCCTTTAATAATATTAATACGTGAAATTTTAAATTTTTACAAAAAAAAAAAAAAAAATTAGGTAATGTTTTTACGGTAACTTTTTAAAAACGTATACATTTTGGCGACGGCGGTTTATATAATTCGTTAAAAAATACCCATGTATACATATTATATACATTTTACTTTTTACCCGGGATCGGTGGCGGTTTTTTATTTTTCGAGGCTAAGCAATTTTCTATACTCTGGTAACAAGTACCTGTCATGGAGAAATCGGCATTAAGTTTTCATTAGCTATTATTACTTTAAACTCGCTGTTCTTTTAGTCCTACAGTCTTACACCGCCAACAATCCGCGACTCGACCCGTGCTGCGATTGGCGATCCGACATGAATCCGGATTTTTCGAATTTCGGATTTAGGATTTTAAAATCCGGAAATTTATGTTTCGAATTCCGAAATCCGAAGTTTTGTATTTTCACGAGTAAAACAACGTTTGCCGGGTCAGCTAGCAATATATCTATCTAACTATATAATCGCGAAACTACTTTTATTGTAAACGGCTAATCTCAGAAACTACGCGACCGATTACATCGGCTTTTTGTTTTGTAGACAATTCTCCATAGATAATGGAGGTTTTTAGGTTTTTTATTTTTCTAATATCTTACATAATAACTTTGCAAATGTTAACCCGTCGTCGCTCATTTCACGTGAGCATTTCTTTCGCATAATTCGAGAAACATTGGCTTTTCAACCTAACCGGTTGGATTTTTTTAATTGAATCCTCCCGGACTTCCGCCGTACAAGTTCACATTAAAAATTAGTGCTCCGATTATTTTAATACGGAATAATTTGAATGCACCAAAATTGTGCAACGGCACAGGGGTGCGCGTAAAGCCGTTGAAAATCAACGTCAATGATGTGAAAATTCCGACTGGCTGCACCAAAGGTGATATTCTCCATATTCCAATGATTCCAATGATAACTAGTGACCACCCATTCGAATTCAAGCGCCTTAAATTTACCACCAAACTGTGTTTGGCGATGACCATTAATAAGGCGCAAGAAAAAAAAACGTTGAAAATTACAGGCATCGAGAACACAGATCCATAGTTCACCATTGAACAATTTTATGTTGCATGCTCTCGAGTAAGCTCGGTAAATAATTTATATATATATATATATGCTCCTAACCAAAAAACCGGAAAACATAGTCTATCAAAAAATATTATAGTTTACAGTTTTCATAAATTATATCAACTTTATTTCATTCTGTTAAAATCTAAAAAGTCTAGCTATTATATTAATAAGTCTAAGATATTTTTCGTTTATGTTTTTTTCCGACAATATATTTTATTAATATTAATTGTGCAATGAAAATTGTTGAGTGTTACCGATAAATTTGTGAACTTTTCTTATTTTCGTTTTTTTTCTTTTTGATTTCATTTAAAAATATCTTAAGCGAAAATCGGAAAAAGTCAACACTCGAGCGGAGCTGAATGGAATAGCTATCATTGAAATTTTAAAATATAAAAAGAAATATACACATAGGCTATGTATTTTTTCTATTATTTGATTTTAACAATAGGGATGTCGCATAAGGATTGGCCAACGGAAATTTCGAATATTTTTTTTATTTGTTTAAGGGTTGCCATTGGCTGTAGAAAATGTTAACGTTGGCCGGGGAATGTTTAAAGCTATTGATATTGATATATATATATATATATACAACGTGAACCATTTTGCAAGAAATCTTATATATTTTACACTCGGGCGAAGCCATGTTATATTCAGCTAGTATTTTATATAAACTAGAATGCAATATGTATGATTTTTTTTATTGTATTTGTTTAAAAAAAAAAAAAAAATACATTTCTATTTGTTGTACAGGGTGCGGCGGAGCCGACTGATGAGTTTTGAGGAGCTGTAAATAACTAACGTTAAAACTAAATGGAAAACGGTTTGTTTTTATTAATATTAATAGTAAATCTCATTTTTAAAAGTTATGTTTTCAAAACGATTTCTTCGTGCTGGCGGCCGCCGGCAACGATACATCGCTGTGGGCCAACACTGAAGTTTTAATACGATTTTCGGCACGTTTCGATTGGTATAGCCGCGATTTCTTCAGTGATTCAGTGACGTTCAGGTTCTCTACGGTATGGAGACGATATTTGAAAATCTTATCCTTGAGGATCCCCCAGAGGACAAAACCGCACGTGCTTTAATCGGAGGAGCGCGCCGGCCGGCCTACGCGTCAGCCCTCGGAGAGACCAACCGCCCAGGGAACGTTTGTCGCAAGACAGCAAGCGGAACACGAGCTGTGTGCGCTCGTGCCCCGTACCGTTTAAACCATACGTCTCCCGAGTCATGTACTTCAGTCATTTCCTAACCGACCTGTTCTAAAGCAACCGCTTCCGGGCAGACCGTCTTGATGACCGCTCACAATAATTGCCTCTCCAACCGACTGCACGGTTTTCGGCGGTTCTCACCGTCCCGGGTGCTCCGCGTTCACGTCCGCTCGGGGGGTACTTCCGGTCATTGCCAAACGTCGAATCCGAAATTTAATAGTGTTATAACATTAGGGACAGGTCCGTTGCGTGGTACGGCGTAGTGTAGCCCACATTTGCGTAGCGATTACAGTAGAATGGTTATTTGCAATATACGCGAGCACAACGAAATTCCGATGTACACATGTCCAGACCGCGCGATTACGACTTAAAACGGCAATTCAAAATAAACCGCTGATATAGGCCCGCGCTTATCTTATTTCAGACTAACGTCCCCATTAAACTAGTCAGTCGGCACCGCCGCACCCTGTATTATTTGAATTGAGGGGGGGGGGCAAAACAAACGTATTCGATGTTTTACACATTTAATGCTAACAACAATAAGATAATAATGTTAAATCGCAAATTTGAATAACCGAAATCCGGATTTTTCCCAACGCTAGCAGCATCGTGTTGCTACGCCGGTCGTCAAACCGTATATTTCAATCGTACGCCAACGCGTTATTATTACTCGAATGCATATTATTAATTATTGCCGTTGTCTATTCACGACGGTCATGCAAATACAAAAGTGGATGGAAGAAACAAAACCGGCTTTTTTAAGGCCGTATACGGTCTGTACACACTACTCGGTGACGTACACGTACCCTTTTCAGAAAATACTAAAACGAATAATGACGGGTGGGAAACAAACAAACAAACAAAAAAAAAAAAAACCCCATAAAAGTTCTTTCTGGGAGAGCTGGTGAATGATTTAGCCGTATCGAGAGCAATAATATGAGTATTATTTAAATTTCGCATTCCAACTGCAACGAGCGAGCGAGCGTGCGTGCTACTATAGTTTTCGCGCGCCGAACGTAGTATACGCTTTTTTTTTTCTTCTTTTCTTTTCGGAAAATACTTTTCGGGACAGTAAACCCGATCGAAAAGTTTTGTTCAGCTATATCAGTTAGTTACTTTATAGTAGTCGCGCAGTACACACGGACACGCGGTGTCGTATAAAGGATTTATTTTGTCGACGTGAAAATTCGCTAAAGTTTTGCTCGAGAAGAAAATTCTAATGCGTAGACTAATCATATACGAGGTACGTCCAGAAAGTAAAGTTTCCTACCTTGCAGGCGCACGAGGGAAATATCGAAAACAATTTTCGTACTATCGTGTAATAGAATTTTTTGTAACGAAGAGAATGACTGGTCATTCGCATCAGTGCGTGCGAAACTGCATACACAGTGACTTTTTAAACACGAGTGCGTCTATCTCGTTTGCCTTCACCTCTGTACAACAATACACTTGGTGCGAAATTCATTCAGTTATTCGTTTTGTTGTTGCGAAGGGTGAAATCCCGAATTAAATTCGTTGAGAACTTGAATATGTGTATAGAGAAGGCGGGATGAGTAAAGATAATATAAGGAAGTGGGTTCGTGAATTTAAGGAAGGCAGAGTGGATGTTCATGATGTTTTGTCTCCTGCACGACAATGCCCGTCCCCATACCATTCGTCTGAGAGTCGAACTTCCGGAAGGCTTAGGTCGGGACGTGCTAACCCATCCACCTCATAGCTCGGACCTGGCAACTTTTGACTACCATCTTTTTACCGAACTGAAGGAAGTTTTGGATGGGGAACGTCATGAAAACGACGACGAAGTAAAGTCGATTGTGTCGAATTGGGGAAAGGACGCCGGAGCGAATGTTCTTCAAGGAGACAATACAAAAAGAATGTTTGTCTCTGTACAAACGCAAGTGAACGCAACGGCGACTACGTCAAAATATAATAGTTAAATACATATGTTAAATATCATGTAATTTTTTTTATTTTGAAAAATACAACAAAATTTAATTTTTAAAAACGCGGAAATCTTATTTTCTGGACATACTCGCGTAGATTCTTAAATCCGTCGAGTTTTTCAACCGGGCGACGACGACGGGTTTTGTAATTCACAGTCCATTACGCGCGCACGAATATCTGGATCAATCGGTCGTCGTTCCATCTATTACGTTGTTCGTTATTATATAATATATTAAATTTTTTTTTTTTTCTTTTAAGTATTAAACGAGTAGGTACGTTACGAAGGAATAATACGTAAACGCCCGATTTTTAATGGATATATCTGCAAACGGGTTTAAAAAACACCTTTTTTTTTTTTTTTTTTTTTTCGACAATAATTACAATCAATTATATAGACGATATACATTTACTTATAGGGAGTTTTTAAATTAATATCGGTATTACGTTACATTCGTTGAACCGGCAGACGGAAAAAATGTCGTACGCTTACATTTTACGTACCGTTTGAAAACGAATCCATTAAAAATACGTTCGACCGAACGTTTTCTTCTATTAAAAAAATAATAATAATAATAACGATCGGAATCGGATCATTACACGGCACGAGAGTTTTTCCCGCAAAACGCGTTTCGAGAAAAAAAAAAAAAAACCCATGTGTTCACACGGGTCTCTTAATATAAACAATTTTAACCGATTGACCCATTTGTTGAAACTTGTTAATTGTAAATGTATTGTTGTTAACTGTGATTAAAACGCCACGAGCAGAAATTCCCTTAACGATATAATCAAGTACACGTTCACTTTGGATTATTTTCTCATAAATTCAATTATATTTTCGTGCGATAAACGCAACGCAAAAACTCCCTGGGAAAAAATAATCTATCCCTATACATTCCGAATTAGTGTGAGACTGTTTTTTTTTATTTTTATTTTACGTACGTTTCTTGCGCTCGTAAGTCATATGTGACGGGGAACCGCAGTGGGCACGTCGTATCTTATTAGCGTGGCAGGTAGGAACTTAATTTTGTTTTTTTTTTTTTACGCAATAACGCGTGTTGCGCTAAAAACATTTTTTTTTATTTTTTTTTTTTTTAAAGTTTATCAAAAATAACCGCGTACCCATTTTACATAACGTTATATTGTTAGTATGGGGCAGAGCGCGTTATTGCAGTACGCCCGGTCATAATCAATACCGAATTATCGTAATTATTGTATACTTTCTAGTTTCTCTTCCACACACCCCCCTCCGCCCCACCGGTAATTTATGCAATTCGTAGTATAGTTACGATAATATATACACAAATAACGGGTAATTACGATATATTATGTATTGTCGCGGATTATTATTCAATATACAAATGATGACAGTAGACAGGCCAGTAGTGTATGTTTAAAACGCCGTTACATAAGCCTTGTTTGTGTACTAAAAAAACATTGCGGTCGGTCTCCGCGTCCGCCGCAAACGATGATAATTTTTTTTTTTTTTTTTGGTAGCCGCCGAGTGCGGATTATTGCGCTCTTTTGTAACACCGAGGTCTGTCCAAGACAGTGTGTACCGGGGACACATTTTATTACGGCTACTCTACCGCGCACAAGTGGATATTTCAATATCCGAAACCCCAAGTCGCTATCTTATCTCAGTTTAGTATTACACGTTATAGACGCGTCCGGAATTAACGAAAAACGACAAAAACCGCTCGCGGGAATCATTCGTTAAGTGGGGTTCCCCGTGACTTTCGAGTGTTTTAAACGTTTCAAGGGCAGTCGGCGGCGGTCAACCGAAGACGACCCGCGTTCTGCAACACCGTCCACGTCATCCAGAAACGATGGTGCGGCGACAATTTGCGAAAAAAAAAAAATAAAAAAAAAAATGCGAAATGGCCGCCGATTAACCGTTCGCGAGTTAAAAAAAAGAGAATCTCGATTATTGAGTCTTGTCATGGAGTTTTACAGGAAAATGTACACGTGAGAAGAAGGGTCGCGCTGCCAAATTCGACCCGCGATCGTTCACCACGACAATGCACGACCGGCACATTTAGCGGTGTCGATTCGTGCATTTTCGGCTGATAAAAAAAAAAATTTCGGTGGTCCCGCGGACTCTCCGTATTTTCTCCTATTCCCGAGACTAAAATCTGCGCTTAAAGGACAACGATTTCGAGATGTAGAGGAAATTTAAGCGAACGCGGCAACAGAACTCATAGCTATAACTTTGTAACTGTTCCAAAGGACTTTTGAAAAATGACAAGATCGCCGGGGTCACTGCGTATCGTCCGGAGGAGAGTATTTCGAAGGTGATATCTTTAAATAATATGTAACATGGTTTTTGTAATTATTAAATATAAAATCCTGGTACTTTTTGAACAGACCACGTACACCGTCCGCCGTCGTTTTGTGAACAAATCGAACGGCCCGGATGCCGGTTTCGGATTCTTGTCAAGATGTATAATTGTTATATTACACGCCTTTTTTTTTTTACACAACTTCGTACGCTTCCGGGGGGTTCTAATCCGATTACTTTACCAACGGGTCTTCGGCTTGCTCGAGCTAACAACAAACGAACGGTTCGAAAACTGTTCCGAGGAAACCGGACCGCGGCAATTTCACGCCGCGGTTGCCAGAGGAATTTTTTTTTTTTTTCCGAATCTCGGTAAACGCGTACGGGAAATGATTTCAATATTTATACCTGTGCGGGCAGACTTTTTTTTTACAAATCAAACACGTCGAATCAATGTACAGAACTAACTCGATTAACGACGGACATTTATGGCCGGCGCTGCTGGTTGAAATGATCCAAACTGCCACGCAATTTTAAAAGACAACTAGCGACTAACAAATTCTTCATTTGTAAAATTATAGTTGAATAAAATAATTTTCAATTGTCTTCAGTTTCATTACCTCACTAAAAAAATTGGGCCCGCGAAGCCGAACCGTAGATCAGATATGGCGCGCAGTAACAAAAACGTCGGAGTCCTTATTTTCGACGTTCGATTTATTTATTCCTTTCGGTTTTATGCCAATACAATTTGTTTAGCTCCATGAAAATATTTAACAATTTGATATAAGGTTCATCAGAAGTTGTATTTAGTGGTGATAAAAAAAGAAAAAAAAGTTGTTAATGTTTTTTTATTTTGTCTTTACGGGCTGGTCGAAAATTTTAATATAAAAATATTTTTTTATAGAACACAATATTTAAAAAAAAAAAAAAAAAACCCAACGCCGTTTATTCACACAAATAAATAAATAAAAATTATAATACTATTTGAATTCGGTTATTATCATATCTAATATAGGTCGTATCACAACTAACAGCTGTTGCATTCTCGTCAGTAAAAATCGATTGTTGTCAATAATTATTATAGACGCCACCGCACCCGTAATAATTATATTTTCTTGTTTTTTCTTTGTATTTCTTTTTTTTTTTTTTTTTTTTTCAATATTATTTTGTTCGAAAGCGTGTATGCGGACTCGACGAGTCATCGATAATGTATTTAACTATCATTCTACGAGAGATCGATCGCGTCGACTGTTACACAGATAGATATAATTAAGCATATACAAGTAAATAGTATTTTATACAGAAAAACAATGGTTTTAAACTGTAGTTTATTCTATGAATTAAAAAAAAAAAAAAAAAAAAAATAAAATAAAAAAATAAATAATAATAACCGAACAAGCAGTGTGATGGGAAATACAATATTATTTCAACACGCACTGTGCAGGATTGTTTTTCGAATGGATTGACAGATTGTCTTAATTTTTGTTCAATTACACAATATTACTCTATTTGGTATGCGAATAACAATTGTTGAGGTTTATTTTATCCATTCGGATTATTGTCAGCCTCACTAAGGAATTTCAGCTGGTTGGTAAATAGTATTTCACAACAGTAATTTCTCGTACACACGTGAGCTGACTTGCCAAAGTTATTTTATAAAAGTATTTTAAGTATCAATACTGCTGAATGTAGAGTACTTAATAAAAAAAAAAAAATAAAAAAATAAAAAATCGAGTACGTTTACTTTTGAAAAGCATTTATAAAATACTTGCAAATAATCTAATTTTTACATTTATATCTATACAAATACTGCATTAAACCAATTTAATTGTAAAATACCGCATACAATCTTGTACTTATTAATGACCATAAATTATTTTATAAGTCATTTATTTTAATTTCTTAATACATTTTGAGAAAATTGAAAAACGCAGGTTCCGTTATTGGTTTCGGTTGTTTGCAATTTTTCTAGTTAAAACGTAAAATGTTTACGAAATATTTATAGTCTTCCCACGAGGAACAAGAACGTTTGATTTCGGGTTTGCCGATTACGACTACGGTTTTAGTAGTGGTAGAAAAATTATGTTTAATAATTATAAAAAGTATTTGAAATATGTATTGCATATCAAATAAAAATACTTTTTAAATGTATTTTCCCGCACAAGTCCAGATATTATTATCAAATGCATTCGGAATACACTAGACAAGCGGGCACGCGAGTGCTCATATTATTATGTACTTATCACGTGTGGCTTTACGTATATCCACTGTGTAGGATTTATTATGTACGATAATTAATGCATATTGCCGAACAATGACGTAAACGATAAAATTGTACGCAATTTACGTACATATAGGTGATACTATTCATAATAATATGTGAATAAACCATCATTTTTCCCGCCGACAATATTGTGTATAATGAAACTCGGGTAAAAACCTTACCGCGGGAAAGTTACGTAATTTTAAAATAAACGTACGAATGTGTATTATTACATTTACGGTGTTATTAAAATGTCGGTGTTGTTTAAAATTCTCAAATGTCAAATCGTGTTTCCCGAGTGTTTCGGCGACTATAATTTGTTTTGTTACATAAAGCGAAAACGCGTGCTAAAAAGAAAAAAAAAAAAAAAGTGCAAATTTACTATGGCCTGTGTGCCCGATACGGAGCCCATTTGTTATTGTTAATACCGCACGCGCTGCCAGCATAATCGTACGACCGAAAAACTTTGTTTTTCAATTTCTTTATCGTGTTTTTTACAAACTATAACAGTACCATATAGTATTATACACTTTTCGCCAGTTTTAGCTGGCACCGATGCCGCCAAGACGTAATTGTCTGTTTGACACGACCAGATCGACATGCATCCAACAAACCGATCATTATGTCAAGCGTCTAGCTAGTAGTATTTGCTACAGCTCAGAATATATGCAATTTCGGATCTTTTTGGACTATTTTTTTTCTACGCGTTAAGTAGGTGTTTTACGTCTGAATTAAACAGTTTGATAAACTCATTTTGGCACTTCACACGGTGATACGGTGCTAGATGGATCTGACCGTAACACGGCGAGGACGCATAGATTAATCATTAAGCATTGCAATATTGGGCTGTGCCGAGAAATCAAAAGTAAAATTTCACAGGAAACCCCCCTAACCCACTTAAAATCACCCGTAGTCTAATATTGCTCAAGAACTCAAGTGTATTACTGTTTTGAAGCATTATAAATTTACCGACTAAATTATACAATTATTTATTAAAAACAATAAAAAAATGAACGGACCGTTGTCAGTTTATGAAAATTATTTTTATGGAGTAGATAAGAAAACAGATGGGATAACTTATTGGAGGTGCACAGAACAAATTGTAATGGCTGAATGACGGTTAAAGGTATGTAAATTTCGAAAGTTCCATCTGACATCATTTATACATGTTCCTGACGTCAACTGTATGTTGAAGCTAAAAAGTATTGCTGAACAAACGAAAGACAGACAGTGTTCGGATAAGTGAATCAATCCACAATAGATTGTTGTAAATTTTCAAAATGTGTGGCTGGTAAACGACGTTTATACTTCATTTAAAACGTACTTCAACGAAGAGTATACGATTTGTATTTTGTGAGTCTATTAGTGAAGGAGAGTTTTGATTTTAAAAAAGGGTTACCGGAGATGCAGTCTAGACTGTTCATAGATTTACGTTTTTATTTTAAATTCGAGCTCCAGTGAAGACGTTTAACAAATGTTTACCCTAGGTATTTTACTTCGTTTGCTGAAGGAATGACTTTGTTGTTGAACGTGACAGGTGGGCAGTCGGACAAACGCATTGTCAAAGTTACATGTGTAGACTTGTTTTCGTTGATTTTTATTTTCCACCGATTTGTCCACAAGTTTATCATGTTTAGGTGACTTTGGATCATCTGACCGGCTGATATCAGAGTGTTCTCCGCATATGTGCCATGAAATGTGTAGGGCGTCTCTGGGAGTCTCATGGGTGAACACGGAATACAGAAAAGGAACGGTGTCGCTACCTTGTGTCGGGACCCTTGGTCTTATGCGATAGCGAGTTGAATAGCCGTTATTAAGACGAACCGTAAGGGAACGGGCAGATAGGTACGATTTAGTTAATAAGAAATAGGGCACTGGAAGGAACTTTTTTAGTTTATATAGTAACCATCCGTGCCACACACGGTCGAAAGCCTGGGAGATGTCCACAAACACAGTGTGGGGGACATTCTTTCTTCTTCAGTGCGTTGGAGATATTACCGACGGTCGAGCGGTGGGCTCTGAAGCCGAATTTCGTGTCCTGAAGTGCAGAAAACAGTGCGGAAAATAGTTCACGCGAAAATATAGTAAAAGTTAATTCGAACGAGTCAATTGAATACATTTAAAAGCGACTAAAATATTAGATTACAAATTACATTACATTTAACAAAAACAAAATAATCGTGTAGTAGTCCTATTGAGTGTAGTTGATAATTGGTATAAAAAAATCAAATTTACACTTGAAAACTATACGGGAGCCTTCGTAAACAATCGTCCTTACTCCCCTAATTTTGTAATCACGTGATATTTTTTCGAGTTTTTTTTCGCTATGAACGCATTGTACGTTTTTTCAAATAAAAGGTTTCTTGTCTTTCAACCAAATGTCTAATTTTCAACCGGTTGACACGTTCTAGTTTTGTTTTTGTAGCGCAGTAATAATTATTTCCGTGTTGACGGATAATGATTAAAATAATGGACACAGCAAAACCAACGGACGACACTACAGTTTTGACGTGAAGATCGACAATATTTAGTACATTTTAATCATTCTTTGCAATATACAGGGTGCGGCTGAGCCGACTGACGAGTTTTGATGGGCTATAAATAACGAACAGTAAAACTTAGAGAAAAGGTTTTTTTTTATTTAAATCAGTATGCAATCCCATTTTTAAAAATTATTTTTTGAAAATTATATCTCCAAGATGGCGGCCGTTAACATTGATACACTGTTGTAGACGATCTCTGAAACTCTTATATGATTTTCGGCACATTTCGACTGGTATGGCCTCTACTTCCACGGTGATTTTCTGTTTAATTTCTTCTAGGGTATGTGGGCGATGTCTGAAAACCTTATCCTTAAGGTAGCCCCAGAGGAAAAAATCACACATGCTTAAATCTGGGGACCGTGCTGGCCAGCCTATGTCTCCTCTCAGAGAGACTAAACGCCCAGGGAACATTTGTCGCAAGACAGCAAGTGAAATTCTAGCTGTGTGCACTGTAGCTCCGTCTTTCTGAAACCATACATCTCCCAAATCATATTCTTCAGCCATTTCCTCCAACCTATGCTGCAGATAAGTTACCAACATCACAACATAACGAGCGGACGTGACAATGACGGTGCTGTTCTCCGACTGCACATTTCCGGGGGTTCTTACCGTTCTGGGTGCCCCGTGTCCAAGTCTACTTAGGGTATTACCAGTTTCTTCCAAATGTCGTATCCACAATTTGATAGTGTTAGCAGAAGGAACAGATTCAGCACGTGGAATGCCGAAGCGTATACGAAAAGCCCTTCGTGTAGCGATCACAGAATGATTATTTTCGTAATACGCACGCACGACGAAACCACGATGTACACCTGTCCAGACCATGATTACGAATAAAAACGGCATTACCGTACAATTCAAAATATACCACTTATTAAGGCGTGCTCTTATCTTATCACAGGCCAATGACCTTATTAAACTCGTCAGTCGGCTCTGCCGCACCCTGTATAAGGTCTAGGCAGAAAACTGGATTTGTATCGTACTAGTCGATTGCAATTGTGCACCAGCCCCGTCAATCATTAAGACAATATGCGTCACACAAAAATTATAATAATATATTATGTTATTAAATAAAATGTCTACATTGTATTTGTAATCAGTAACTAACTCAATATTTTGAGCGCGTTAGAACGTTGGTATTCGAAAATTTTCCGGGGAAATATTGAAGTGATGCCAAATCGATCAAATACTAATCATTATCACTAATGTAATCGTGATTGTAATTGTATATTGTTATCAACGTTGTGCTGCACACTACAGCTAGAATGTTGTGTGATCACCATTCGTTTATTTTTTCAAATTTCGTATTGTCATAAATCGTCTTAACATTTTATACGGCTTGGTTCACGGCTCTTTAATGTTGAATAATTTAGGTTTCATTGCTTCAGATTTTAATTTGTTCGCTTGTTAGGTTTTTTTTTTACTCTCGAAATGAGTGAACCGAAAAAAAAAAAAAATTTTTTTAAAGACAAATCCATCAATAGTCGGTAGTGTAATTCGACACGAATTTATTACACTATTGAAAAAAAAAAAAATCAATTGATTAATTTCTATTTATATAAAATATTAAATGTTATAATCAACCAAATAAGTTCACAAAAAAAAAAAAAAATAAAATAAATTGTTTACTAGGCGGAGACATACGAAGTAAGTTTGAGTATTGGTGGGTTAGAAATGAAAATATTACTCTGGACCACCGGAAATCGAGGCCGATTTACGTCATTAGTGCGTGGGACTGGATACATGCAGAAGTAAGTACTTATCTATTTTGTGTATTCACGTAGAGATCCGTAAACCACAACGTATGTAGAAATTTTCACAGGTTTTGATACTATTGTATAACGAGGTTTTTTTTTTTTTTTTTTTACAGTGGTTGTGGTTTTACACCGTAAACCTCATTCGCCTAAGACATTCGAACAATAGTCAGATGGTTTATGATTACCGGAAATGTACTGACCAGTTACGTGGTCGGTTGCTTTCACGGCGTTAAGTTTTCTCTCGATTTTATGGTCAAGTCCCGATGCGAACGGATTATTATAATATTTTAAAAAGCGTTCATAAAACGCCCCTACCCCGTAATGTTTTCAACACGACTGTGTTTTACGCGTTTTAAAAATATTATCATTAAAACGAGATAGTTGAGATAATGCAGTGTTTGATATTAACGTCAATGATAAGTGTCTATACACATTATTTATACACCGGCCGATAGGAAATCGGTATTTTTCCGGTGGGCCACTGTCCGTACTTAATTTCGGGATAACAATGACGACGAAAAAGTTTCAGATGCAGAAGAAACTAATTGTTGAATAAATTAACCTTATCGACGAGGTGGCAACATATAGTGAAGCATTAAAATAATCTTAACGAATTTATTGATCGATCACATGGATCTGCTTGTTTTCGTATACATTTTCTATGAGATTGCGTTTGAAAAAAGTGCTATTTCTATTTCACTAGGTGGTAAAATAAATTCGAGTGTTATTATTGTTTCGATAAAATATTAATATATTTATTAATCAATTTGATAGTGTAAATGTAAAAAAAAACCGGCGAACGGTAATTTGTTGGGGGCTTTTTCGTTAAGGGGCTCTTGAATTTAGTTCCCGGCCACGTAAATTAGCTCCATCCACCACCGTTGTTGTATATGGGAGACGCAATTGTGGAATTGTCGGGAAAACGGTAAAGCTGCAAAAGATAATAAGGAACGCCGGTTGAGAAAAAGAGTAGTGGCTAACGGGATGGGGAGCGAAGAGGACGGCCGATAATCAATCGCAGTTTATCGCACCGTTAAAAAAAAAAAAACAACACAAGGTTATATTAAAAGTAATTATACGCGCACGGGACGATTGGGAAATATAATTATTCCGCCGGTTTTAAGTATAGTGTTTTATAGTGGTTTTTTGTTGGTTGTCGGGCGGACACGAATTGCCTAGCGGAATTGTCCGGCCCGCACAACCGACCGTCGTGACGTTTTCGATTGATCGTAATAAATATTATTGCTGAATATTACAGCAATGGCGTGCGATATAATACGATATTTGAAAACAAGGCTGGTGGTGATGGTCGTGATTTTACGATTGTGAAAACCCGAGGCGTATTCGAATAGTAGTAAGGGCCGTTTCGTCATAAAAAAAAAAAAAAAAACAATTATAATTATATGAAATAGGTTTTATCAGCACGTTTAGTTTACTGAAAATCTACAGTTTGACTTTTTCACATAACCGCCGTTGACTTGTAAGCATTTTTTTTTCGTACCACGCCGCACTAGGTTCCTTAACGTTCTTAATTCCCTTGTCGTTTTCAATGCGTTGTCCACCGAGGCATTTTGTCGAAACGTACGGAAGGGAAGTAATCGCTGGGCCCAAGGACGGCACTGCGTTGGTGGGTGGTTAACAGGTCCCCCGAGGTGAATCTTGAATTTTCTCTTGGGCCTCGGCTGCGGCGTGTGGACGCGCACGGTCACGATGGAGGATTGCACCGGACGATTACAAAAACGGTTTACCGCGTCGTCGATTTCGGATCGCGCACATCATTGTCGTCTAACCGTTCATCGACTCGTTACAGTTGGTCCGCAAACTAGGCGTAACTCTCGGCGAATTTCAGCAGCTGAAATGCATCCTTTTGCGCAGGTAAAAAATCGTATTACAGCGCAGAACTTCGCAGCTGGCGGGAGCAACGGTTGTCGCGGACGCGTTTTTTTACCGTGCGCACAGATGGGCAAAATGACTACTGAATCAAAAACAACACCTGAATGAGCTGCACGAGTAGTGCGCGTACGGATTATCGTTACGAATCGTCGATTTCGAAATATAACCGAACGGCCGTTAATTTTCGATTGCGCCTCGTATTTATGTGCCCGGAGACAATGCATTCTCGCGGTTTTTTTTTTTTATCGTTTTACCCAAGTTTTCGAAATTTACTCGCGGAGGAGATACGTTTACAGGACCCACCACCATACCCGGGAATCGGTACCCGTTTCCGACCGGAATATTATCGTTTTCCCTCGGCGGCGTCAATTTATATTATTATTTTTTACGGTTTTGCGGTTAGCGCGTACTACACGGCCGTTACGTGCCGCTTAAATATTGACGCCGAAAATCCCGAAAAGAATACGACGTCAAGACAAAAAAAAAAAAAAAAAACACCGTGTTGTTCTCATAGAACGGTCTCGCGTGAGTTGCAGGAGTGACTAGAAATTCCATACGGCGAACCGTCAGGAGAGGTTCACGGGTGAAAGGACGACGATAAATAATACGATTACGTCGTGTAAAGGAATAATTCGAGAAAACAAAACAAAAAAAAAAAAAAACAGCGTGTTGCCGAAACGGTCTCGTAAGAAATAACACGACAACGTCATATTATTTCGCGGTACTATACGCGATTTTTTTTTAACTCTGTCCGACTTCGCTTCTCCCCCGGTTAAAATGACGTTAAGGGAGACATTTAAATACATTAAAACCGTTAAAAACTGCTATTTGACCACCATACCGCCGTATAAAAAACCGATAAAAATTCTGTGCTTTGTCGGAGTATATTGTTGTAAATCGGATTGCGTAACCCAACGAAAAAATAATAAAGCCGCGTAGGCGTGTAACACAAACGCATCGCCGGAAGGATAACGATAAATAATAAGACGGCGTCGTGTTAAAGAATAATTCGAGAAAACAAAAACAAAAAAAAAAAAAAAAACAAAATTCGTATTATCAAACCGAAGTGACCAACGGGATTTTATTTAAATCTCTGTCGGATTCGTTAAAAAGCTGCGGTTCGGCCGCCCAATAATAATTTTACAATAACCGAAACAAATGCGTGTTGGTTTTTCGACGCGTATTGTTTTAATCGAATGATGATGTACTAACGAACAGAAAAACTAATAAAAAGAAACGAAAAACCGTGTAGGCGTAACACGTGTGTACGAGAGTTAATCACGTACCGGAGACGTCACGCGGCGGCGTTTGGATTTAATTCTATTTTAACCCTCGGCGTCCTCGTCGGCGTCGTCGTCGTCGCCGTCGTCGTCGCCGTCGTCGCCGTCGTCGTCGTGAGAACTGGTGTAATTCCGCGGGCGGCTCGGCGGCTTTCACTTTCCTACGCGCTCGTTTTTCGATTTCGTGAAACAAAAAAAAAAACGTAACTGGTTTACAGCGCGGTGTTACGCAATTGTCGAATGACCCCCGGGGCCCCGGGTCGTTTCGCGGAGATCGTGTCGGTCAGCTCCGCCGGTACCGGCAACCGGGTCGGCGTTTACCGCGCGGGCCGGTTACCGGTACGCGTACGGGGCGGCTGTTCTACGTCGCCGCAGTCCTCGATCCCGCGCCGGTACAGCCGCAGTCCTCGATCCCGCGCCGGTGCAGCCGCAGTACGCGCGATCCTCCGCCACGCCAACGGGACGGCCCGACGTATTAAACCGACCGGTCGCGTCACTAGTTTTTTTTTACGGTTTCGGTTTTTTTTTTTTGTTTACCCGTAATACATCATCGTTTTTATCGTTAGTTTTACTACTATACACCGCCCGCGATGAAGTGCGTCCCGTACGGTTGTCTGGTGGTCTTGCTGGCGGCCGCCGTATTCTGCACAGGTAAGAACGCCGCCCCGTCAAACGGTGGAATTATCGTAACGATTTCCGCGGCGCCGCCATTAGAATTCAATTTTTTACCGCCATATCGACATTGTTAAGACAACGGAAATCGTAAACGTTAACACCATTACGATTGTTCGTTTATTTAGATTTTATTCGACAAAACATATCCAACGATAAAAGAGACAAGTCTAAACCAATGAATTCAAAGCTCAAAGTGTACACCTTGATTTTCCAACCGTCCTGAGAATTCTCGCGATGTTTCGGCTTTTATTTGATTTTCACTCAAAATCATAACATTCGTTAAAAACTGACTATTAATCGTAAATATTACATTTTAAAATGCCGTAACTTTGCCGATTTTGTAATTAAATAAAAACCGTTTAAAAAGAATTCATCCTATCGGAATCTGTAGGTGAAAAATTTGAAGTTGTCATTTAAAAAAAAAAAGTTAGTTGTGTTGCGCGTGCGCTTACCAAAAGGGTTAAACATTTGAAATCTATCTAAAAACATGCGTTTCGGTACTTCTTAACGTCTTTTGAAAACTCCGTTTCAATCTGAGATCATCTAGCGAAAATATTACGTGGTACCCCCTCGTACCGTGATATTATTTTAAGGTTCGATTTTTCCCTAAAAAAACACAGGGTAAAAATGATAAAAAAACATTTTTCATATATATATACGCCGACGGTGTACGATTATTTTATATTGCGAATTGTTTTAAAAATTATGCACCTCTTTGCTTGTTTGGTATTGTTAAAAATGATATATTAAAAACTATTTCAATTAATATCGCTGTAGATACGAATATTTTTCATTTTTCGTTGTGTTGATAAAGTAGACAAGCAAATAGAAATATTTTGTTGAATTTCCATAGTTTTACATCAGTTTAGAGCGGGGGTCTCCGACCTGTTGCAACGCCGGGCTACATCTGAAATACGCTTCGGTGTCGCGGGCCAAATTTTCTTAGAGAGGTGACGAAACTGAATATAAATAAGAATTAATTTAAAAAAAAAAGGAATTGTTAATTGTTTTATTGCGATAACTTTACTACGGCCACTTAACGAGCGGTATTGGAATTGCTTGTCGTTTAAAATGTCGTGGTAGTTGCGGTGAAACTTTATTTTTCCATTTATAGCAGCGTCGCCTGTAAATGTTCGTCGTTCAAGACGGGTTCTTTACATTGATTTGACGGATTTCATGATTGAAAAAGTTTGATCGGATAGGCTGGAGTTGAGAGGTAAATTTTAAAAACTGGTTTCCTTGAAACAATTTTTGAACGCGATGTTTGACGTGAGCTCGATAATTACAAGCTGAAGCGAACGGATTTTCGAAAATTTGTTTGAAAATTGAATTGTTTTACAACGTATCAAAGAGTTTTACGTAGACATAGCTAAACCTAAATTTCGGGGGATATTAAAATAGTTAATAGTTCAGAGGGGGGGAGGAGTTCCCAATACTTACTCCTCAAGTGATGCTCATTTCAAATTCCTTAAAACAATAGACGAAAAATTGATTAAACTTTTACTCATAATAAGTATTTACTTTTTTGATATATTTGTTTCGTATAACAAATTGCATAATATAAAAATACCACAACTGGTAATATACGCGTATAAAGCGTATAATATGTTTTGTATTTGAAATTCGCTCTTAAAAAATTAAAAGTACCTTCTATTTCAGATATTTAGTTAGATCTTTAACTTTTATACTTAATAAAAATATATCATGTAGTTGAAAATTACATATGTTACATAAATTATAAAAAAAATCTCTTTGTTTGCAATTTTGTAATTTTCTTTTCTCATTCTTTCGAATAGGTAACTTTTATGTTTTTCATTTAAGAAAAATTCACAACCTATGCTGTGTTGCGCAATAAGTAAGTAAATGTGACGAAAAAGAATTCGTTTATGACAATCATAAGAGGGGGAGGTCATCCAGTGATGGAACCCTACGTGAACTTTATTCTAATTTACTTTGGTCTCTGCTCCATTGTCATTTAAAACGACGCATTGGATTACCAAGGAGAGATTTGCACGATAGTGCGGAAATTATAGGGTTAGGGTGAGAATTGATAATTTGGAATGGATCTGAAGTAGCGAACGGAAGTTGCCAGGTGTCAGGTGCCTATCTAAATAGAAAATAAAAAAATATTGCTACAGACACAGAATATAATATATTATTATATTCATATTCTAAAGTAAAATTTAAATGTAGCCAAGTGAATAATGCCAATATTAACAGGTTAATAATTGTTCACCTGAGAATTAATAATACATACTAAATTTTTTATTATTTTATTTTAATACAAATTAAGTAATTACTATTTTTTTTTTTTTTTTTTATAGATACACCAATACACATTTTTTTTTTTTTTTACCTTTCACATAGTCTTTGTGCCGTATATAATCCCATCCGCTGTATGTTGGACGACCTAGTCATTTTTGTTTATTTAAATTACATACAAATTATATTTGAAAATTGTGTTCGTGTATATCGTGCGAGCGCGACGATAGCAACACACGCTAATGAACTACAATATTAAATAATATACTACGCCTACTTTAATTTTTCTCTAATAATATAAAAATATTTAAAGTGGTTATATCAATCAATCGAAATCTTCCCACACTACTTTTTCCCACAGAAATCCCGAGTGTCCTGATGCCATACCTCTTTGGCACTCAAATACCATCATCCCAGTCCGTAAAATATCTTGGCCTAACTCTTGATCGCCGTCTTACCTGGGCTTCCCACATCAAAGCTAAATGACTCGCTATGAATGCGCGACTCCGCATGCTAAAAACATAAATAACTAATAATAAACACACCCCACTAAACACGAAACTTCAAGTTTACAAATATTTGACCAAGCCAATGTGGACACATGGCCTCCAACTATGAGGTAATGCAAAAAAGTCAAAACTTTATAGAATCCAAACTCTCCAAAATATTTGTCTACGCAAAATCTCCAACGCCCCACAGTATGTGTCCAACCTCTCGCTCCATTCGGATTTCAAAATCAAGACCGTTTTTGAAGAAGCTAGCACCTTCTTTAAAAGATACCATTCAAAACTCCTCTATCATCCCAATCCTCTTATATCTAATCTAGGCACACTATCGATTCCTGGTAACCCACCGAGGCGGCTAAAATGGAAGTGGCGTAGAGACCTCTTTAGTAATTAATAAAATCAAATAAAAATATTATCCAAATCTTTAATTAAATCATTCGTCCGGTAGTGTCATCACTGGGTGGGTGGCTTCTTCCTTCAAGCTCTATCATGTTATATTATATTCTTTTATCACATATTCTTATTGTGCCCTAGGGCACAGATTGTATATATCACGTAGAAAAAAAAGTGTTATAAACATCACACGTACAACGAATTTACTATATAATATAAATACGTCCGCGATAGGATAACGATAATTATTAATACTAGATTAATAGCACCACAATTGTTTATTTATAAATTTATATTTCCCTTTTTTTTTTAATTTTTTATTGTTAGTTTAAACATTAAATTATATAAATATTTTTTTTTGTTTATAAGGGATTTTATTTTTATACTATACCGCATTATACGTTTCAACCTTTAAAAATACTAATACAATTATTAAATAACAATAAAAACAAACAAATTGTCAATATATCAATTTGTATTATTTCTAAAATTATTATCCTCGGTGTTTTACAGTGTTTATCTAAAATCGACTCTGTTTTTAAGTTATCTATGTATAGTTTCGGTTTGTTTTAGCCCATAACGGTAGTAAACACGATGACGACTTATCTCTCTCGTTCGTGTCTTGGCGAGCGTCAATAGTCCGGCGTATACGTTAAAACAATATAAAAAACCTATAGCAGTCTAAAAATAACTTTTTGCGACCGATATCCCTACGCATAGGGTTACCATAAGTCCGGATTTGAGAAAAATCTGGATTTTACAAAGGTTTTACATGGCTGTATCTATACAAAAAGTTACGTCAGGTGGTGCCAGAGATCTTCGTGTTCACTCACATGTATAAATGTACAATATGTAAATTCAATTTTTGTTCATATTTTTTCCCGAAACGTCACGACAAGCGACGACACATTGTTATCGTCGTCGCCAAAAAATAAAAGAAAATAACGTATTTAACTTAAGCATTGTTATGTAGACATTTTATTCATAGATCTAAGTAAAATTGTATTAATGAAATAACAATATTGTTTATCTTTAATTTAACCAACCCCACCCCATCCTGAAACGGGACAATGATGTCCGGATTTGGTCTAAAAAACATTACGGTAACCCTACCTAAGCACAACGTCATTGATAATAATATTTATTGTGGCCACTATAATCACTATCGACCCGGAAACCATCATTTTCGACAAATCTAAAATAAATTAATTTCAAACATAAATGCTAAAACAATGAATTTGAACGGTTATCGGCCATCAATCAGTGTCGTCAATTGGAAAACAATATTAATACTGAATGGGAAAAATTGAAAATTACGGCTAGGCGTTTTTGGTGATGCCAAAGTTCCCCGGTCACCACTATAGTGACCCACCCTGGGCCTCACCATAGTCGAGCCCATGATGTGTTAATAGTTGTGATAATATTTTTTTTGTCGAAGTAGTAAACCACGTGGGATTGAGCATCATAGGAATCCGGGTATGCCATGGCGATTCCCTGTTTTAATTATGACTAGCTAAGGCCAAAGCTAAAGTCAGTCTATTTCCAATAAAATATATTCTGCGATATTGGGAGTTTCGACGACATCAGTTTATTATCGTTTTGACGGTCGGCGATCAGACGATTTTCGTGACGATTCCAGTCACAAAAAAATGCTCTCGCACCTGGGCTATTTAAAAATTAAGTTTGGTGAAAATCGAATTGAAAAGCCGCACCAAGCATGACGCGAATTCAACAAATAAATATTAATTGGTGATATATATATGTATTCATATTTAAAACTATATTTTTTGAACGCACACACTACGTGCTGACGTTTCTCGCACCTGTGTATTATATTTCATATTTTTTGTATAAATATAAATCGAATTAAGACAATTATTATGATTCGTGCACTTCCGAGACAAGTTGTTCATACTGCCTACAATATATATCCAGAGTTATTTTCAAGTACTACAACTATATTGAGGTATTTTCTAAAATACCGGGCGTCTATTGCGATAATAGTCTGCGCAAGCCTATGTTGGGTACCTATAAAAAAAAAAAAAAAAACTAATCCGGGTGTACAAATCGGGAATTTAAAAATTGGAAATCCGTAAAAACCTGAACCGTACAACCGTACTGGAATTCAGTTTTCAGTTTTTTCCGGTAAAAAAGGAGAAAATAACCCTGGGGTGGGGTGTCATCCCGTAATGCTGAATCCCATTTCGCCGAACTAAATTAATAATTAAATAACTAAACTTCGGTAGGTCACTGTTGTCGCGGAATGTGGTTCAAAAATCAAATCAATCATTAATATTAAAAAAATGTATAAACAATTTTTGTCAATATAGGCAAGGTTAAAAATACAAATAAAAAAGGTATAAAAAATAAATATGTAAAATACGTATTCGTAGTCTTAGACTTATACAACTGGGACAGGACATTGAGTACAATAACGCGTGTCAGTTGGTAGAGCTCTTGGCAAGGACTAAATGAGACAAGACACGGGGTGATTACTCCCCTACCCATCTAGGAAGTTCCGATTTTCGATTGATTTTTATCGAATTCGTCTTTCGATAAATTTTACAATAGGTTTTTACAGAGTTTGAAATTCTACATTTTACTTTCCAGATTTTGACCGTTCAGTCTAAAAATAATCTGATAGGTAATTTGCACCGTACAGGCTATTATTGATGGTTTCGAAATTTGAAATTCCAGACATGTCCGCCCAGACTATTACGCGTTTTAGCGTGATTAAATATAACATAATATAATGTGTGAAAATGGACATTAAAACCCGTTTTCCCAGGTTTTTTTTTTTTTTTTTTATCAAATTTATATTGTCGAGAAATTTTCATCATCCGTATTCCATTTGCTCGGAATCCAAACGGTCTAGTTAGAAGTTCAGAAGTTCTTTCAAACTCCAAATTTAATGCTAACGTACACCATAGTCGCCAACCGCGTGATACGGAAATTCCTAAATCAAAATCGAACGCGTAGTTTTGGTCTTTCAAATTATTATTGTTTTGCTCCCGTGACTTACCTACGACGGTTAGGTGTCCACTCGAGTCCCGATAAGAGTTGGCGAATGGAAATGTCCACAGTTGACAATGTTCGGCCGGTCACCATTTTTTTGAAAGTTCTTCGCGCAGCCCATCCTAGACGGTACACGTTGAAAAACACAATGAATTTTTGAATACACCGGTTGCCCGTCGCAGAATTCCCTGTAAGTGCGAATATAATAATAATAATAATTTTTTTTTTTTTTTTTGTCACGACGGTACACACACAACGAACAGGTGGTATTAAACGCGCCGCGTTACCGGGTCTATTGTGAATATTGCGATATCCATTAAAAATATCGCAACGATATTCCTAACACTTTCTATGCGGCTGTTCGTTGTCGTTGTCATAATAATTATACTCGCGGTTTATACGTATGTATGCACTGGCGGTCGTTCGTACTGAAAAGAAAAATAAAAAAACCAAACGGTACGTCCGCATAAACCCGTCATAAGCCGGGCACCGCGGTCTTCTCTGAACGCGATACAAACGTTTCTGAAACGAAGAAAAAAAAAAAAAATAATAAAATAAAAATAGCTTACGACAGAGATAAATAATGCGGTCCGCCGCCACAGAGCCTCTGCGGACACTGTATTAGGTACGTTAAAACCTGTGCGTGCACTTCGAGTCGCCATAATAAATCGTTAAAAAAAAAAAAAAATAATAGAAAATTAAATAGAACATTTTTTTTCTTTCTTTCTTTTAGAAACTAGCGGACGGCGGGAACGCGTGACCCCGTAGTCACCGTCGACTTTTATATTAGAATAAGAACACTCTGACGCGTTTATGTAATATTATAGTGTAATATTGGCGGACGTTAAAAAAAAATTCCGCCCTGCGTTCTTGGCCGAGTGTACGTGCTGGATGATTGTGGGGCGGGGTGAAATCGTTATATATATATATTTAATTATACGTGTATGTATATATATATATATATATATATATATATTTTTTTTTTTTAATACGACTTTTGACTCGGGTCAAGTGGCAGTACCCGTTCAAGGGGCGCGTGCGAGACTGGATATTTATGTATATAAATCGCGACCGCCACTGCAGTGTATAGTCCCGGCGGCGGCCCGTAAAAGGTAAAAGTAACGTAATTCTCGGGGCAAATGAAAAGAAAAAAAAAAAAAAAAACTTTTTACGATTGTTATGAACACAATGTTAAAAAAAAAAATGTTACGATACAGCTGGCGGGCACCGTCACTGTTGTTGGCGGGCAGTAGTCGGGAAGATATGGGATGTAACGTGGTGATTTCGTTTACCTATACATACTGTACGGGACGGCGATAAATTATTGCAAACGAAAAACGACTCTGAGTGTGGAGTGGTATCGGTCGAGTTTTTCCCCTGGTCGCCAAGGCAACCCAGAAATCAACACAAATCAAAAAAAAAAAAAAAAATTACGATCCAAGGGTGGAGTCGATGCTGAAAATGTCGATGAATGTTTAAAATTAAGTACGGCCGCGGGGCGGAAATTCCGCATTTTACTGTGTATCGCGTGAACAAGTCCGGGATCAAATGTTAAAAACGAAATAAATGAAATGCAATTTTTTGGGAAAAGTATAGGAAATTTCGAATTTCAAGTACCGGTCAAGTGAAATATCCCGCATACACTAATCGAATAAGAGTTTTACAATAAGAAGAAGAAGAAGAAGAAGAAAAAAACACATCTCTGTAAAACTATTATAGCGTCTTTGTTATGCTCTGAAAATGTGAAAATCTTAATTTTTAAAGTACGTCCCATTTTTAATTTGAACGTGTACATTTATGAATGACTCCCGCGATGCTTATAACTTTGTACCACCGTTAATCGAACAGCAAAATCAATTATTCGAAACGAAAATTTACAAATATAATAAACGACAAACGTATATTTATTTTTCAATTGTGTTACACTAACATTGTTATAATTATTACAAAATTACAAGTAAGGCGAATTATAACGGATCGGGAAAAATAATCGTTAGAGTATGGGTGGGGGGGGCAAACGAATGTATTCACTAAAATAAAAACCGCCGGGGTGGGTGGTGTAAATACATTTTTATTCTATGTATATACAAAATAATCAAAGACTATTGTTAATCACTTAATTAAACGAAACATAAACAATAAACCAACGAATTCGTCATTATTTTAATGTTAGTTTTTTTTAATTTTCTAACCCGGACAATGCGCCAACGTCAGGTTTTTTATAAAACGGCAGCAACGTTATGTAAACTTTTATGAAATAATTTGAGAAAATAAAAATATTTTTATCTTATGAATACGATAAGTATTTAACGAATCGCATTCTGTCTTTATTTATGAAGATTCAGCGATTTGTAATGCTTTCATACCGGGTGATGGTGGGAGGGCAACATAATATATTCGTCCACCTTGTCACCCCGAAATCACGCCACCGGCCCCAGATATAGTCTGCCTTTTTTTTTTGGGGGGGGGAGGATGTAATAAATCGGAACAACAAAAATCTGTTATATTTCAATCTGACACTCGGTCGAACTTAATCGTTTGTCAGTTATCGGTTATCGTCACAGCGCATATTTCTGACAACGAATTTGGTCGTCAACAGGCACGTACAAACCGTACTCATTATGTCGACGACTGGAGGTCTGAAGTCGTGTTTGAGTATATATATATATATATATATATATATATATATATATAAAAAAAAGCACCGCGTACGCCACTGGCACTTGCAACCGCACACATATATATATAAATCGCGAAAACTTAATCGGTGTGGTGCGCAGTGTACCGGGTCAACATTGGATTATATAGAGCGAACAAAAACCGTATAAAATCGAAAACCCGGTCGGGTCAGAGGACGGCGACGAGCCGTCGGTGTCAGTGTGTCATTGGCACGCGATCGGTTTCGCGTGACAAATGCGAAAGCGCAGCAAGGCAATGGAAAAGAAAAAAAAAACCCGTAAACGGGTACTCGACGAGATAATAATAATAATAATAATAGGAGACCGGCCGAGGGGAGGGGATAAATGGAAAGGAAAAACAATAGCCGATAAGCGATTTTAGGTTAGGTTAGGTTAAAATAATAATTGGACTCGCCCGTTACGAAATGTACGGTATAACTAGGGCAGGGCAGGGTAGAGTATGCATTTGCATAATCGTTATGCTATGCGTAAATGACACGCGAGCAATGCGTTTTTATTCGATTTTGAACAAAGCGAAGAATGCATTACGGTTTTACTACGATGTGTGTTTTATCTCTCACACCGTAAACGTTTTTCGCCACCAGAAATCTTGCTTCCATTTTCGAGCGCAGCGTGTTTTCTGAACGAATTTCCAATTCAGTTGGCGCACCGGGGTGGTAGTATTTTAATTTTCCTTGTAGTTTTCGTAAAAATTTGGGTAAACCGGGAACAACGTAAGAAATACTGGGAAAAACGGTTTCTTCGTTTACGATTTTGTATTTTTTTTTTTTTTTGTTGTTATCTTTATATAATGAATGTTGGACGGAAAACACTGGTACAAGAAATTACTCGAGTTGTCCCCCGAACAATTATCTTATGTCCACGTGTTGTCTCGACTGAACGAGTAGCGGAGGTATTCCGCAGAGATCAACAAAATGTAAACAAAATACCGATCATCTAAATCTGTCTCTCTCTCTCTCACTCTCTCTCTTTCTATCTGTCTATGCGGAATGCTTTGTTGATTTATCAAGGCAATCAAATAATAATGAAAAATAAACAAAGAAAAAGAAATGGAAATCAGTGAGTGTCGTTAAAATGGGAACCAAATAATGACACGGGCAAGTCCGTACAGTTTCAGCTAGTTTGGTTAAAATTAGTTATAGAGACATGATATTTTTACAGAATATTAATATTAGCTCTTTTTATTCTGTCGAGTTTTGAGATCTGTATAATTGGTATTTAAAAATGTCTTGGTTTTTTATTTTTTTTTAGTTCTAATTTGGTTTAATATGAATAAAATTGTTTTGGCCGAGCAGAAATGCTTGACAATTATTGTACACGAGGTTCATCACAAGTTTGTATTTAGTAGTCAAAAAAGAAAAAAGTTGATCGTATTATCATTTTTTTTTATTAAAGTGTAAATTTTGCTATTTTTAAATTTATGTGAATTCAAATTTTTCGGTTCCATATAAATTCACAATAATTTGAGACTATAATAATATAATTTTCAATTAAAATTTATCAAAACATTTTTCCCGAACTTCGATCAGAATCATTTTTTGATAGGAATGATTTATCGTTTGGTACAGACATAAATACAATTCCCTCCTATTTCCTATCTTCTATATTCTATCTATGTAAATTTCCCATTTACAACAGTTGCCCACCCGTGGTGCGAAGTATGTCCGTTTTTTTTTAACGGAAAATATAACAAAAATGTGCTTTCGTACTTTCTATAGTACTCGGGCTCTATGAAACAAAAATTATTTTTACCAAATTAATGACGTCAACGTTTACTATGTTTTCGCAGAGGGTTTTGCCTAAATAATGTTTCCATACTTTAATCAAAAAAGTTTTTTTTTTAATTTTTTTTTTTTTTTTTTTTAATCCTAATAAAATTGTAGAATGAATATATAAACAAAATCTCTGTGTCAAAATATATTAAATATTTTCGTCATTGATTTGACGAAATAATTTTTGTATTAAGTAGGAAATACGAACACACATTTTCGCTATATTGTTCATTAGATAGACAAATGTTACTGTGACATCCTCTTAAGTCGTTAGGATAAAACTTATCTGTCAATAAACAATATATTGTCAAATTAAATAGACAATATTCTCGTAGTCGTATTTATTTATCGATTTCTATTGTTTATATTTCCAAAATTTTGAATGGAGAAATAAAGTCAATTGTGAGATTGCCAGAAGACTTGAACAGCAACCAGTGATAAAGCCGGATGGTGTCGGGGACCGTTTAAATTTTCATCATAATCGTTTCGTGTTTATGCAACTTTATGGTGTATTTGGTTTAATTTCATATTTAATTGATTGAGTAAATAGTATATTTTTAAACGTAATCAAAGCAATACATGTTAAAATGCAATTTTGGGTATGATTTTGCCCTCTCCCCCCATTGAGAAATCCTAGCTAGGCCACCGGTTTAAAGCAACTACTTCAAGTAACCTTACAAGTAATTACAACGATATTATAAGAATTTGTTATCTGACAACAGACGGTCTATGGACTTTGAAAACTTAAAAAAAAAAAAACACATATTGCCGTGCAATGTTATAATGATAGCAATATTTGTATGTAATTTAAATTTTGTTTAGTGCATTTTTCAAATGTATAATTGTTATTTTAAAATTATATATTAGTGCAATAATGCAATCAATTGAGTGTGTTTTCTAACGCAATAGCTTTACTGCACTAATTGCATTAATGGTAGCCTATTCGCATTAATGGTAGCCTATTCGCATCAGTAGTAATTAAAACGCGCGACCGTGTCGGAATAGGTTAGGTAATAATTTTGGAAATGTATAGATCTTTTTTTCTCTCTTCTTTAAATCTCCTAAATGTTTGGAGAAATGAGCGGAAAAGAGCAGGTCGTACTTCACGTCATGGGTAGGCCACCGTCGTGGATAAGAAATTATTAAGTTAGGATACTGTAATGAGTAATTTATTTCATTAAAAAAGAATTTGTTTATCGAGACCAGTCCACTGGCACGCAGTACCTACTGGTATTTAAATATTTTTTTCGGTTATTGAATACATTTTAAATGCTTTTTTTTTAAAATTTTTATTTGAAATTGCATTAGCACTAAAATGATTGAGTAATTTTTATTTTATGATAAATTATATATCTTCTTATATAAATTAAATTGTCAACAATTATGTTTTTTCTTTTAGACACGTCGTCAGAATCGATAGGAAAAAACGACAAAGGAGAAGAAATCACTGTGGAAAACGTACTGACCGTTTCGAAGAGACAGACAAATTTCCAAAACAACAATTTCGATCAAGTAAAAACAAATAATATTTTAAGCAAAAAAAAACAACAGAAAAAATACACCGTGATGAATTATTTATATCGGCCTACTGATACATATTATTGACAATTTTTTTTCTCGTTTTTAAACTACAGATTCCACAAGATTATTTCGATTTCGTTCAACAGACAGATGCCGCTGGTAATACCGTACAGCAACCGCAGTTCGGGCAACAAACCGGACCACAGCAGTTCTTCGTGTCCGGGTAAAAATATCTAAATAAAAATCGTTTTGCTTATGCAGGTTATCCATAATCCATGTCCATGATAATTGAGTAAGCAAGCGTCACTAGCTAGACAATCATGACCCCAAACTTGGAAAATAAGATCTAACATAATTAAAAAAAAAAAAAAAAACAAAAATTGTTTTAGATATTTATACTCCACAAAATGAAAAATTGTTTATTCCATGAGCGTGACAGCGACAGTGAAAATTAATTATTAACTGATATAATGCCGGTTTTTTTTTTTTTTGCCACCACGTCTGAGATTTAGGTTTTAAGTGACCGGCTGATATATTTTCTCGATTTGCGACTACATTTCCAATAAAATATCTAGCCGGTACGATACCAATAATAAGGCAATTTCTATATACTCGGATATAATCCTGAATAAATTGCGCGTTTCCTCGAGGGTATGTGTTTAATTCCCAAGATAAAATAAAATTTACTTCATTATTTTACTCATAACCTATCGTAATCGATGTATACCTACTTAATAACATGTTGGCCCTGCCGTTTATGTGTAGATATCCGCCGAGGACCACGACGACCTTATCTCCGCTCGCCGCTGAACAAAAACGCCTACAACAAGAATATGCCAGGAGAACGCTAGTGGAACAGCAGACTGCGCTATTCCGGCCCAGGCAAAGGCCTGCTGCAGCACAGCCTTTGCCATTCCAATTCCAACAAGGTCAACCGCAGCAATCGCGGCCGGTACAGTTTTTCGACAGAAACGGACAGCTACGTCAGCAAGGGTTCGAGCCACAGCCGCAGGACACCAGCTTCGCGCCGCAACAACAAAACGACAATTTCGTCCCGCGACCGCTGCAGGTCAGTAGCTTCACGCCACGGCCGCAGGAAAATAGCTTCGTGCCACAACAGCAACAGGACAACAGTTTCGTGCCACAACAGCAACAACAACAACAACAACAACAACAACAACAAAACTTCCTGCAGTCCGCCGACGAGGCCAACCAACCGTTTTCTTACGCTCAAGTCCAATTTGGACCGGTAAGCTCACAGCAAGAGGAACCGAGTGTCGGCCGGCCAAAAGGTCAGAGGTCTGTGTCCAAGCCTAGGGTACAGAACAACAACATTGCTGTAGAACCGGTCACTCAGCCGACGGTAGACAGCCCGGTAGCCGCTGCCTCCGTCAGCCCGGCTCAGCTGAACGCCCGCTTGCTCCAGAACGTCGTGTTCATCCAGCCCAACGGTCAGATGTACAAACCGATCGAGGACACAGAACAAGTCGTCCAGATACCGCGGAGGATCCAATATTATCAGGCTTCTGAAGGCCCAGCCGCTAGTGCCACGTCCGCCGCCCCGTCTACGACCGTAGCCTCTATTCAGGCCGAAGAAGAACCGGTGATCCTGATACCCCGACCGAAGAAACTCACCACCCAAAGATCGAGGCAAGAGACCCGTAAATCAGGAAGGACACAACAACAACAGTCGGTTTGGACAGAAACCCCCCAGCAGCAGCAGCAGCAGCAGACACATCAATTGCAACCGGAACAGTCATCGTCCGAAGTGGCCCCTGACAATTTCCTTACTTCGCTCCTGTCCCGGCTACAACTACAACAGCAGCAGCAGCAGCAACAACAACAACAACAACAACAGGAAGAGACGACTACCTTTACATCGAAAAAATTAACGAGGAATGGACAGCGAGCGTCGGCTATAAAAGGGGTAGCAAATCGACAACCCGAAGCGTCCACCAAGTATTTGGCCGACAGGAACCAGTTGCAGCTGTTGCAATTCCCGCATGAGCGGGAGACGTTGAGCAGTGACGAACTCAAAGTCTTGGAAGAAGCCAACGCTCAGATAGCTACCACCTCGGTCAACGATAAGCCCAAGATCACCAGGCAAAGACAGCAGCAACCGACCAGGAACAGACCGACTACAACTACCACTGAATCACCACCACCGACAAACCCTCAAGAGCCCGAAGAATTCGACGAGCAGGCGCTGTTTCCGCGGACCGGCAACAGGCCAGTCCCCACGCCCGTTGAGCTCGACGACCAACAGCGTCAGTTCTTGGCGGCCCAAGGCATCCGCCATCTGTACCGTGTCGATTACGATCAATCCGGCAATGTGCTGCCGCTCACCTACGTCTTGGCACTAGACGGCCGGCCTAAGAGGGACGAGCAATCTACCGAATCGTAAGCCAATCCGTGGTCATACGTATGTCTGGCGTGATGATCAAATAATATTATTATACAATGTGTTTTGTGTGTTTTTTTTTTTTTTTTTTTTTGTAAATAATGTTTAGATTTACATAGATTTTAAGTGCTGTGTATAAGACAATTTTATATTCGTAATTCACTTGTAATGCTTTGAAATATTGTAGTTACGACAAGATTCGTATCGAACTTGCCAGCTATTACCTTTTTTTTTTTGTATAACGTATTTGTTATTATATAATTAATTATTATAGATCCATTAAAGTTCACATAGACAATTGTCGACGTCGAATTATTATAACATTATTATTTTTTGAGTTTTAAGAATATATTAAAAAGGTAGGTATATAATAAAGGAATGTAGGTAGGTATTATTTGTATTTTATTTATCGAAAAATGTAACGAAACATTTCATACAAAATGATACTGCTCGTGTACGGGCTACTGTTATAGGTTGGAACTCGGGAAGACAGATTATGGAGAGGGATTTAATTTATATTTGTACGAATAACCACAACTGAATAACACAACAAAAAAAAAAAAACTAAAATGATAATAACACAAAACCGTTATTATACGGGTATTATTCCTGTTTCCCCCTCATCTATTAATGCATTATTAATAGATAAATCGAAAAATGATTTCTTGTGGTACATCAACTAGATCAAAAATATTATAAAAAAGCTTTCTTGGTAATTGTTTTTCGATCGGCGCAAGATTTCTAGAAGAAAAAAAAATTGTTCACAGACAGAATAAAAAAAAAAAAAAAAAAGAGAAAAATTATCATGATGAATCGCATATAAATGTCTTGCCTCAACGATGAAAATGATCGGGCTAATTTTTTAATAGGAACTATGCCCTAACTAGATATTGTAATTGGTACAAATTACGAGTTGCCATGCACTGGTATATTTGAGGGAAGTGATAGGAATGAGATTATAGTAACATCCGCCTCACGAAAAATCGTCAGCGTTTAACAGTCGCCATATGTACTTTAGTTTACGTTAATTTAAATATTAAACAATTTCAATTATTGTTAAACATTTTATATAGATTATATAGAAGTCAAAATTACATGATAATTAATATTATACCTATATTCACAGCTGGGCAAAATAACAATTTTAATTTAACTCGTTATGTTGAAAATTAGCTAATTTACTCATTTAAAAACGTTACATTAAAAGTTAATTCATAAAAAAAATTCAATAAGTTAAAAATTAACATTGTTTTTTTTTTTTTTGAAATTATGGTTGGCGACGAACTATCTCAATAGACCGGGGAATTATAATCAATTTTTACGGTAAGCCAAAACCTGAAGTAGACCGACAAATAAGGCCGTTGTAACTTTTAGCATAAAACTAATTTATTTTCAAAAATATCAGTTTACTTGGCGGACTAATGACTGTGATGTGAATGAATTATTTGGCATTCTGAGTGAGAAGGCGGTCGAGAACTGTGACGAGGAGGGATAGTAGTGGGTTTATCAGTGCTTTAAAATCATTTAGGAAATTTGACAGAGAGTTGTCGTTAGATTTAGTGAATTCGGATTTTGGTTAGATGCAGTTTGAGCGTAAGAACGAGGGAGCGGGTTTGATTCGGGTAGTAGTTGCTTTGAAACTTTACAGTAATTATTGTTTACATGGCTTAAATGAATATTGCTATTATTGTTTAGTTTAGTATCATGTTTTTTCGCGGTGGGTTTGCGAAAACTTTGAAGGTCCTTGTAGACTTGAAAACCTTTATAGTTTGAAAGGTGGCCACCTTTGGAGAGAGCACATTTGGCGGGTGATGTATTTGATTTACTGCAACTGGTGGATGGATGGTTATCTCCGCAGCGGACGCATCTTGGTTGGTATTAGCAGTATTTTCTTGAGTGCACGTAGTCCTAACAGTTTAGACACTGTAAAATGTCTTTGCGTTTACGAGGTTCTTCTACCTTAACTTTTGTATGGAGCAACGTTGTATGGGTGAATATTTCCTAATTATTTGTTCCTGGTTCGGGATCCACAAAAAAAAATTTTTTATTTCGCGTTGGGAAAACATTTGTGCCACTTGACGGACTGAGAATCCTTTATCTCCTATTGCTACACGGATATCTGTGGTTGAGGTTTCGAATGACTACACGATAGGCTTTGTCTGCTCGAGACTTGTATGTATGGTATTGTGCATTATTATTTTTAAGAAAATTAATAACCGTACGGCAATGTTCGGACTTGGATGTTTGAAGTTTTAAATCATTTGTAGATGATTTGAATTGAAAGTTATCAGTAACTATTAGATCTATTAGTTTGTTGCGGAATCCAACAAAATCAAGTATACGCCGAATAATTACTGGTGGAGGAGGTTTTGCTTTTGTTTCGCTGGTATCGTTTTCGTTGTTACCAGATTTTTTTGTGTGATCGGCATTTGCAGCGTTTTCGTTTATGGCTAGTGGGGGTAAATCTGTTTACGGTTGTAAACATTGATTTGTTTTTTTTTTGATTCTGGAGTATCAGCCTTTGAAAGATTGCGTTTAGAAGTTTTTCTTGTATTTGAGCGTTGTAAAATTGTCGTCATTTTATTATCAATTTCCCAAGTCAGTTGATAAATTAAATACGCCGCTTGATGTACTGAATGTGATCGCGAGTTATTCTGAGTGCTCGACAATCCAGTTTTTTTAATTGGTTTAATTTCGTATTGGCACCAGTTGATTGTTTCTGCTTCATTTTGTTAATCTGTTGCTCATAGCGCTGTCGACTAACGCGGCCGCGCGCCGGGCCGACACACAAGAGGTACGGCACTTTTATTATGCTGTTGTTAATTAAGTTTTTTTTTATCAGTAAGTGAACGATTTTTTTCAATTAATTTTGTTATAGTAAATTGTCACTTGTTGCGGTTTTTATTTTACTGTTACGACAGTATAAATTAAGAATTTATAATAAAAGCATATTAATATACGGAGGACGGTTTATCGCACGTGCGTAACGGACGACGTTCGTAACGAGACTGGAATCCGATTTTAAAATAAATTTTCAAACACGATCATTGTATCCTACGCTCCATTATGTTTTGTTGCTGCTAATCGGATTTTTTCTAAAAAAACAAAAAAAAAAAAAAAAACCAGAAAATATTACTTTGAATTTTATTAGGGTTGTAGATTTATGAAATGAGAAATAAATTATTGAAATATGAAAATTCGACTTCGACTAAAATTTACGTCAACATAAAAAAACACAAAATAAACATAAAGTCGAGAAACACGACAAAAATACCTCTATCAGTTAAAATTAAATCAAATAAAAATATTTACTAGCTTGACAAGAATCCTATTATTATTATTATTATTCCTATTTTTAGCAATTTATAATAAAATTAAACAGCAAGGTTGATATGCAAATAAAATTCATTGTTATTACAGTCATACGTTACAAATTAATAAATGGCGTGGCTATAATTACATTACGAGCCCAGTAGTATGTCGATTCGCACAAAATTTAAATATAATTAATCGCTGAGAAAATAAAAAGTAAGGATAAGTGACCAGCAAGGATAACCTAACGTGTACATTGCTCGACAGATGTATATATTAATTTTAATTACAGTATTATTAATCGTGTATAACTCTACTATTGTCTATTTATGATTCAGGCGGAAAACAAAAATAAATAAATGCATAATAGTATAACATAGTCGATTACAGTTCTAATAGTCCGTCTACATTCGACCGCCAGTGATAATAGCTCGTCGACATGATTTCATATTACGGTATTTCGGTCAACTGGTGGCTGTACTCGGTAGTCTCGAGTGTAGCAGCTCTGTTAACGATCCTCTACTATTATTCGACATCGACGTACGATCAATTGCGGAAACAAAATGTGCCCCACTTGCCGCCGGTGCCTCTGTTCGGCAACATATTTAAAGCGATAACTTTTAAAGAACACCAAAGGGACACGTACCGTAGGACTTACCGTCGATTTGCCGGTGAGAAAATTTGCGGAATTTATCAAATGAAAACGCCATACTTAATGATCCGGGACCCGGCACTAATCGAGGCGATTATGAACAGAGACTTTGCGTACTTCACCGGCCGCGGTTTAATATTCCAACCCGATATAAACATATTGTCCAGAGGTTTATTCTTCTCGGACGGCCAAAAATGGAAGACAATGCGGAAAAAATTAAACGCGGGATTCACGTCGGTTAAACTGAAATACATGCGAAATCTAATAGCCGAATGCAGTGACCGGTTCTTAAAATATATCGACGACAAATCGGTAGATACCGACGGGCTCGAAGTGATGGAAATCTCAAGTAATTTCGCAATAGACGTCATCGGTACGTGCGTTTACGGTTTGAAATTGGACACTATCACCGAAAACGATTCGGAATTCCGGAAGTACGCCGTAGACCTGTTAGGCAATATCGGTCTTAAAGAGGCACTTTATATTTTATTGGGAATATTTTTCCCGAGTGTTTTTAAGTACTTTAAACTTCACTTGTTATCGCCGAAAGCCACAAATTTTTTTATTACGATATTCAATGACATGATGGAATACAGGACCAAAAATAACGTGGTAAAGGAAGACTTGTTTGAAACCTTAAAACAAGCGAGAAAAGAATTGGTATTGGACAGGAACAACTCGGCGTTAGAAGATGGCGGTAATGTATAAAAAAACATGTAAAAAAAATAAAAAAAAATACTTAGAATCACATAATCTAGTGTATGCACGGCAACTGCATATATTAGTTTTACAGTGGCAACTCTCTTATAAAACCTTGTGTGATCCAGAAATGCCGTTCAAACTACTTTTGGATTGAATTATTTCGATACATTTATTCATCGTTATCAAAAATAAAATTATAATCATTACATTTTTTTTTTTTTTTTTGTCAATTAATAATGAAATAGCGTTTTCAAATTTCAAGGGCATTTCGTTTAAATATCCAACATTGCCCATCATTTACAGCAATCGTCAACAGTGACTAGAAAATCACGACATTTGCTAAACTATCATCTTCACCGGTAACATAAACATTTAAAAGAAATTAATATTTTCGCAGACAAATTTATTGACTTGGACATTACCTCAAACGCGATGGTACTGTTTATCGCCGGTACTGAAATCGTGGCAATCACGGCGGCGCGTTGCTTCTACGAGTTGGCGTTGAACAGGGACATACAAAACAGATTACGCGAAGAGATGACTACGACTAACGCAAAATATGGCGGACAATTCAGCAAAGAATTTTTGGTGGACCTCCCTTATACTAATATGGTCTTAGACGGTAAATAATTTACGTATGTATGCTTATAACAAATTCACAACACGATTGCATTAGTCGAGGAATTGCAAACGAAAAATTCAAACGGCAATTGAATGCAAAGGGGCCAAACATTAGCGTGGTTTATTTTCAATTGGCGAAATATCAAACTTTTATGTCATTCGATTTAATTTTATTAGGTATAATAATTGTAGACTGACATTCATTTTCAGAGATTCATCGTATGTGTTCTATAACAGCGTTCATACCGAGAGTAGCCACACAAGACTACAAGGTACCCGGCATGCAGTCGTTCACCATAAAAAAAGGGCAAGATGTCATAATACCAATGGATTGTATACATAACGATCCGAAATATTACCCGGATCCTGAAACTTTTAATCCGGAACGATTTTCCAAGGAAGAAATAGCAAAACGACCGAAAGGAACGTTCATTCCGTTTGGCTTGGGCCCTCGCCAATGCATAGGTACATTTGCTTAAATATTTTAAAATTAATTAAATTACTACACGTTCGGTTAATTTGTTATTTGTGAAATTTACAGGAAAACGTTTCGCTGAATTTGAATTAAAATTGATTCTGTCGAAAGTGTTGACGAAATTTGAAATTTTAACGTGTGAAAAAACCGATCACTCGATGGAGATAAAAAATAAACTTGGCTTGATCACGCCGAGAAACGGAGTTTGGATAAAATTCGCACCCATCACCAACTAAAATCAAAAATCTAAAACCGGTATTAAATACGTGTAATATTAGGGACAAATGTTCGATTATAAATTATTATTTTATATTTTTTGTGTTTTACTATGAATTTGGATGGCAATAAAGTAAATGATATAACAAAATCTTTACATCACGAATTACAAGGCTTTTAATCTCGTTAAGTTGAGTTAATAGAGATAATACTAAGGTAAAAATTAACTCTTTTTCGTCGTTAAGTTAAATGTTAATTCATAAAAAAAGAATGGATTTAGTTAATATAAATAACTTAGTAAAACATTTAATTTGATATTAGCAATTGAAATAGCATAACATAAGCTAGATCAGGGGTTTCTAACTTTTTTACATGGTGGGCTGATACGCTTCGTCATCGCGGGCCAAAACCAGAAGAGGACCAAAAAAAAAAGATTGTATCTTGTAGCATTTAGTTTAAACTTATAAATATCTAAAAATATCAGTTAGCTTGATGGACCGGTTCCAAAAGATGTAGATTGGAGATCCCTGAGTTAGATGAATATATTCACTGGTGTCAAAACCGTTTCTTATCGCATTGAGAAACCTCAAACAGACTCCACTGTCAGATTCCTCCGGACAATCATTTGAAAAATTCTTCGTTTGTTCTACGTAATAAATGTTCGATTAATTGATTCGAATTTGGTACAACTGGTATTGGAATTTTACTAGCACGCCAAGAGTCTTATTGTGTATTGTTCTATTTTACCAAACGGTTGAATATTGACTTTATTATATTTTCTTGACGTTACATTCTTTGATGACTGAAAATAAAAGTTAAATTGAGTAAAATTGTAATTAAAACGATAACACGCCTGAAAAATATGACTGCCGCGTTCGGTGAAATTTATCGGACATTTGTCAGTAATAAAATTCGTGGGTTTTATCAAATATGAGAACGCCGTACGTTTAATAATCCAGGACCCGGAAAACTAATCTGTTATGTTCGGAAGGCCAAAAATGGAAGACCATGTGGCAAAACCTAAGCGTGGGATTTACGTCGGCCAAACTGAAAAGTACGCGACATCAAACAGCCGATTGCCGAGTGACCAGTTTGTTCGTTATCGCCGAAGAAGATTCGGACTTCCGGGAGTAAGCTTAAGAATATAACTTAAATGTAATTGTAATACATGTTCTATTGTAAACAAATGAAAAAAAAAAAAAAAAAAAGACATCTGTAAATATTTACTTACATTTAGAGTTGTACAATTATTGTTTAATATCACTTTTCGATGCTGTGATTTATTATAAGGCCAATTCCCGAGCACGACCATTTTATTTTTCGAAATTAAGATTTTTTTGTCGATATACATTCAAAGATCCTATTATAACTTTAATACTGTACGATTATTTGTTCGATTATAAAACATAAAATACGCCTCACCAAAGTTTTAAGTATGGACAGATAACTATTACGTATCCTGTTTGTATTGTTACGGACTCTGTCCTAACCTCACGCACAACGGTCACGTATTATTGGGCAACAATAAATAATGCCGGACTTGTGACCAGGACACTCTTCGCGTCATATTACGCTCGTGCATAATTCATTGTACATTCTCACATTAGAAAACTAAGTAAAAATAAGACCGACCAGCCGATTTGAATAAGAACTTGAGACGTGTATGAGTAGCACGTGTATTTAGCAAACGGAGCATGACGGCAATCGGACATCGCATCTCTTTACGTCCAAGGGCCAAGCAAACGGGCTGGGCTAAGAGCCAAACAGTGGAGCCGAATCCGACTAAATAAGAGGCCCGGCCGAGAGCGGGAGCGATTCGTTCGGATTCAACCGGAAGAGATGGCCCTGAACGAGAATCGAATAATGTCCAGGGAGAGAGACGTCAACACTGAGCCAGCCCGTCTCGTCATTTTGAAATGCGCTTTACGAAAAGATCACGGTTTGGTAGCTCTTGATTGTAATTTGTAAAATAATTTAAACTTACCCGGTGTATAATAAAAAGTCACCCCACCTAAGTTAAGTCTCAATATAATTTTCCGCCCAATCATGAAATATCTTCGACCGGCACGTAACAGTATAATTAAATAATTACATAACTAATAACACGAAAAGATTAATTCAACTCTATCTCAAATCTCTTTTTCTGTTTTTTTTTTTTTTTTTTATATAATTATACATTTAATACACAATAGGTGTAAATTAGACATACTTGCATGTGCACTCTACTGATATAGTATAACTATTATTGAAATACATAAATATTTTACACAAATGTGTTTAAATATAATTACAATACTTCTTGAATAAAAGTACTCAAATACATATATTAAATGTATTTTATGTGCATTATGTAATACTTGAAGTTACGTTTTTCCCAAACCATAATATTTTTATTTAATTTGTACCCAAGAGTTCAGGAAATATAAATATATTCAACAAATTATTGGATAATACATTTTCATGAACTCGATATATCCCAACGCTTATCTGTTGCTAATTTATTCGTAAAACGATTTTGAATAAAATGCAAAAGTACTCAAGTCGCGTTGAATTGTATACAAAGTGTAAGCTGAGTACAAAAGAATAAAAAAAAAAAATTTGAAAGGTTAAACAACTTTTATGCGAATTTAATTGGATGATGTTTTTTTTTATAAGATTGCGATATCGGGTGTAGAAATTTTTAGTTGTTTGTGCAATTGTTATCATTTGTAGGTCGGAGTATAAGGTTTGATTTGAGACATAGAATGGAGCGTTGAGGGTTAATTAAGCAGACAGTTTTATTTTAGGTTATTTGTATTTTGTTCAGGATGGATTTTTTGGCGGACATCTAATTTGTATACAATATGTCCAGATTGGCTTCAGATGCGAAAATAATATTAACAGAAAATATATTATCAGATAATAAATATCTAGAAATTTAATCCTCGAAATGTAGTTTCCTAGAAAAGATGATTCCAGAATAAAAAACAGTAGAAAAAAAAAAAAAAAACAATAACCAGCAAGTACGGTTATAAACACGGATTGTAATTATACGAAACGGTTTTCCGGAAATTGTAATAAATCATTTTTCACAGCGAAATCCCGTTTAATCATAATTGAATGGTAGTAAAATTAGACGATTTTATTAATAATTATGTTAGTAATCGAAATTGTTCCTGCTATTACATTGGTTATTATTGAACGACTAAATATACAAAATCGAAATAAAAACTATCCATGCTAGATAAAAGACAATACATGCGTGTGGGGATCAGCAGCTATTTTAGACAAATTGTACCTATCACTCGAGCCTGTCCGTTTCATTCGATTCATCATCGATCCATTATAAGGACCCGACCACTGCGCGTCGTTCAGTATGTACGGTATTATTTTTAAAATTCAATTTTAATATTTGATCGTTAACAATAATTACCTGAAAATTATGATATCCATAATTAAGCGTCACGAAGCCGGCGTTAAATTTGAAGGAAGCGAACGGGCAATATTTCGGTAAAGCACACCACCAAAAATGTTACGTCGGCACAAGATACATGAACATTAATTTTACATTAAAATTAGGTTGGACAAAACAAATAAAAACAATTTTTTTTTTTTTTTTTTACTTCAAAATACGCAATTGCGTATACGAAACACAAAATAGAACATATTCTTGTCGAATTGACCCGAATATTAAGAAGTTAATATAATAATATAGTATGATTGATACGAAACTGCACGCAATCTTACAAACCCGATCACAAGCACCGATAAAAATACATTTTTCAAGGGTAAAAGTAATTTAAAAATTAAATAGCGCGTTACTATAACTAATGCGGACATGGTTGATTGTTTGGCGAAATTTGGCGGAATTAAAAACTTAGGGGGTTTATTGCCTCGTCGTATTCCCTTCGAGATGCACACGTACGAAGTATATATCTAATTAGTATAACATTAAACCGGCATGAAAAACTTAAAAAAAAAAAAATATTACATATTTCACGTAATTATTACTATTATAACAGACCATGAATTAATTAAAACAGTTTAAATAGCAGACGCAAATATCAAAAGCAAGTATAAAATTTTTCGACTACAGTTTCAGTAAGTAATCCAAACACGTAGTTAGTCGTACACGTACGTTATCGACAAATTTCTCGACATGGATTCGCAAAACAATATATCAGTCAACTGGTGGTCGTACTCGGTAGTCCCGTGTATAGCAGCTCTGTTAACGATCTTTTACTATTATTCGACATCGACGTTTGATCAATTGCGGAAACAAAACGTGCCCCACATACCACCGGTGCCGCTGTTCGGCAACGTATTTAGAATGATGACTTGCATGGAAAATATGAGTGACTCGTTCAACAGAATTTACCGGACATTTTTCAGATATAAAATTTGCGGACTTTATCAAATGAGAATACCGTACCTAATGGTCCGGGATCCGGAACTAATCTACACGATTACCAACAAAGACTTTGCGTATTTCACCGACCGTGGTTTGAAATTCGATCCGTCGATAAACATAATTGGCAGATGTCTGATATCTATGGAAGGCCAAAAATGGAAGACCATGCGTAAAACTCTGAGCGTGGGATTCACGTCGGCTAAACTGAAAGGTATGATCAACGAAATGGCCGAATGCAGTGACCTATTCATAAAATTGATCGGCGACAAATCGAGAGAAACCGACGGGCTCGAAGTGTCGCATACCATCACAAATTTAGCCAGAGACGTCATCGGAACGTGCGCTTTCGGTTTGAAATTGGATAATCTGGGTGAAAAAAATTTGGAATTTCAGAAGTACACACAATTATTAATAGGCGATACAGATTTAAAAATGATTATCAAATATGCATTGGCTTTAATGTTTCCGAGAATTTTCAAATTCCTTAAAATCCCGATAATTCCGTCGGAAGCAACCAATTATTTTCATTCGGTGTTCAGTAACGTCATGGAACACAGAAAGAACACTAACGTGGTCAAGCACGACCTGACACAAACCCTGATAAACGCAAGACAAACATTGGTCTTGGACAGAAAAAAATCGGAGGTCGACGACAACGGTAATGCACGATAAATGAGAAAAAAATATAAAAAGAAAAAATGTTATTAAAAAATTATCATAAAAATATGTATTTGTTTGGCAGATAAATTTGTCGACTTGGACATCATAGCTAATGCGATGGTATTGTTCATCGCTGGTGCTGAAACTGTGTCTACCACAACAGCGTTCTGCTTCCACGAGTTAGCATTGAACAAAGACATACAGAATAGATTACGCGATGAGATCAATATCACTAAAGCGAAATGTGGCGGACAATTTACCAATGAATTTTTGACGAATCTTCCTTATCTTAAAATGGTGTTAGACGGTACTACATTGACGAGTATTTATTACATATGTTTATTGGTCTAAGATTTGAAAAAAGAAAAAAAGAAAATTTTTTTGGAATAAACTGTAAGAGTTCTATCAGAGACGTCGAGTGTGTTCAATACACAATGTTGAGCATTCTATAAATTGTTTAGATAAATAATTGATACATTTTTTTCTTATTTTATAGAATTAAAAAATTGTCTATCCGATAAATGATCCTGGGGGGGGGGGGGGTGAACGATTTTATGCGGTTGACAATTATAACGCTTTTTTTAAACGTATCATTAATTTTATCAATGTTGATTTTGTACATAAATAGAAATAAAAATGTATACACATGGACAAATTATTGTAATTATAATGGTTTTATATTATTTTTATCCAGATAAACATATGTTTTGTATTTTATCTTTATCCAGATAATTTGATTTTGATCAAATGTATTTTGTATTCGACTATGTCAATAGATTATGTTTTGATAAGCGGTTTTTTTTTCAGAGACTCATCGTAAGTATTCCTTAACAACGATGCTACTCAGAGAAGCTACACAAGACTACAAGGTACCCGGTATGGAGTGGTTGACCATCAAAAAGGGACAACGAATTATAATACCTATGCATTCTATACATCATGATCCATTGTATTACCCTGATCCCAATACTTTTGATCCGGAACGATTTTCAAATGAAGAAACTTCAAAACGACCCAACGGATCTTTCTTTCCGTTTGGCATTGGACCACGGCATTGTATAGGTACACACCGCCTATACATTGAAATCGTATTTATATACGTCATGTTGTTAATTTCGTATTTTGTATAATCGACAGGAATGGGTTTCGCTGAAATGGAATTAAAGTTGATTATATCGAAAGTGTTAACAAAATTTGAACTATTACCTTGTGAAAAAACCGACTATGCAATGAAGATCAAAAAAAAGTTCGGTATAGCCACGCCGAAAAATGGTATATGGATAAAGTTCAGACCTATTGCGAATTAAATTTTTCTAAGGTAATACTGATAATTAGGGCTGGGATTTTAATGCCCTAAAAAACCCCGAAAAATGTCCTAAAAAAAAAAATGCTTTTTTGACCTTTAAACTCTAAATAATGCCCTAAAAAAAAAAAATTAACTAGAGTAATAAAACGGTGTTAACGACGACAAAACTCGTACTGAACGTCTAACGATAATATCATCGGACGTCGAATTAACCGATTTAAGATTATTTAACAGAAAATGCGGGTAGAGGTTACTCAAACCTTGTCCGATAATACTGAACGTCGAACGATAATATCATCGGACGTCTATTTTACTGATTTAAGATTATTTAACAGGAAATGCGGGTAGAGGTTACTCAAACCTTGTCCGATAATATATTACGAATTACGAGTAATTACCTACTTATAATCTGTTATATTTATTTAAAAACCATGTTGGTGTAAAAGTCTTAAAAACTTAAAATAAAATTTCAAATTCATACACTTGGTTTCCAAAAACTCAAAAAATGCAAAATAAACTTTCTTATTCTCATTCAAATGTACATAAAACAAACTTGTGACAAGACGAGCATTGCACAGTAAGCTTTGAAAAACAATGCAAAGTCCATCGAAATCCCAGCCTTACTGATAATGTTAATAATAATATTATTCAATACTCAAACAACAATTGTAGATCGGGATGTATTTCTCGATTTAATGTACATATCGTCGTCACCTGAGTAGATTGATTTTCCGTAAAAAAGTCTCATTATTATTTTTGAATTAATATTTTTTGTAAATTGATACTCATAAAAAAAAAAAAAATAAAAATTTAATTCAGATATTTATTTATCTTATTCGTATATATATAAAAAGGCAAAACATTAATTTTTAAATTTAAAATATATGTAGAATAAGAATAAATTTTAACCTGATGTATTATAGTTATTAGTATTGTAGTTTGTTTTATATAATAAAATAATATAATTAGTCTTATATAATATTCAATGAAAAAAGTATTTTGAAATTCTGAGCACTCACTACAGTAGTATAACCGAACTAGTTTCAAACACTGAAATATTTTACACGTTTGTACCTTAATATTATTATAATATTCTATGAAAAAATATATTAAGATACATATTTTTTATGTTCTTAATGTGCATTTTTTATTACCTTTAATTTCCTTTTCCCATAAACCATAAATTATTTTTTATATAGGTTGGACTTATCGGCGGACCTAAAATTTGTAAACAATATGTCCAGATTGGCTTCAGAAGAGAAAAATAATGTCAACGGAAAATATATTATCAGATAATAAATATTTAGATATTTATTTCTCAAAATGAAGTTTTCTAGAAAATATGATTCCAGTTTGGAAGCTACCACTAAATTAAACATATGGCAAATTTTTTTTTTTTTTTGTAATAACGGAGTGCCGATTTAATTGATAAATAAACAAGATACTGCTAATTTTTATCATTACGCGACAATAAGTAATTGACATAGAAAAACGGTTCTGAGTGAAATTTGGTTACCAGATGATTGGATTAATCGTAATTGTAAATTATAAAAACCAATACATTTCTGGCTACGCATAGAATCTCGAAATGGCAACATTCGTGAACAGTCTATTTGGTTACCAAATACACACGAAAGGCAAAACATTAATGGCTAAATACGCGATATGTCCAGCATACGCAAATGAAAATTTCGCATAGAGACCAACAGTTAACGCTCATGACATAAATTAGGTAAGAAAATCAGCTATGCTGTTTGACCGAATATTAAAAAAAAATGTACACGCGTACAAATGTCGGCCCTAGTTTTATTTGTGTATCGTTGTCGACTCGTCATTTGTGAATTGAAATTGATCTACGCAAACTGACCGTGATATTAATTATGTACAACCCGTTTCGCACGGTCTGTCTATTTTTCTGTAATACTTTTTTGCGGGCAAACCAGCAATAGTTTAATACCTCATTTTTTTTTTTACTGATATCACTGATCGCCCGGAGAAAAGCGACGGAAATTGGCCGTACCTAGAATACGATTGTATTGTACGTGCAATCCGGACGACCCAGTCAGCAAATAAAATTACAGGGTATTACGCATAACACAAGTTAGTAATTGTGAATTAGAAAAACAAAAAAACTTTTGAACCTATTACAAGGGGATTAATAAATGTCAAAAATGCTATTAAAAAACAAAAAAACATACGAGATAATCAGTCATTTTCAGTTCCTGTGAAACCACTAACTCAAATATAAAATTGTATTGATTTACAACAAAAAAATGACTAGAGATCGAGAATTATACCATTAAAACAATCAATATTCAGATTCATATATGGATGGTAAAGTTTGAAACATTGCAGCTTTTTATTTACCTAAATTGACAGACAATTCATTTGGAATATACCAAAATCGTGATAAAATTATCCATATGATAGGCAAAAATGAAATTTTTATAAAACAATACGATATTATTTTAAACAACCGACTTTATAAAGGAACAATAGATTACGGAGATTATTAACATATAATAAAGCTATAGAACCAACATCATATTCCTCTGAGGATTTTAAGAATTATAAAAAAATATTAATTGTATCAGATTCAATATATCAAAATAATAATAAAGCAAACGGATCAAAAGCAAATAGGGGGAAAAATGGAAAAAATATGCGAACTAAATAAACTGATGAAACAGATCAAACAGAACATCTAGGATCTGGTTTAAAATATTATTCAGAAAATCCTATAGAATATAAATATATTAATAATTGAAATGAATTGGTAAAAATATTTTATTTTATTGCATCTGCAGAACAAGCAGAAGATAATTATTATCATAATCAAAACATTAGTGCATATGATGATAAATTAAATAATTTCGGTAATGGTATTGATATTCTAGCTTGTGGCCAATTTAGGAAACGTATAAAATGAGAAAATTACAGAAAATACCTTAATAATTTAATAAAAAGTAATGATAAATTTTCAACTAGTTTATTTTTAATATTTTATTATTTCAATTTTTCTTTAATTTATTTTTTAAACACCTTTTACAATTAATATAAAAAAAAATCAATAAATGAAAATAATGTGAACAAAGATCAGTAATATTATTTATAATATAAAAACAAGTGAAAATATTCTTTAAAGTGAATAACGTCAGTTAAAATCGAACTGCGCCAGGCATAGCAAAAAATATACTACGTACATATACGAAAAAAAAAATTAAACATATTCTTGTCGCCTTGGCTCTACTGTAAGAAGTTCATATAGTAATATAGTACAATTGATACGAAAATGTACGCAATCTCACAAACCCGATCATGAGTACCGATAAAAATACATATTTCAAGGGTAAAAGTAATTTAAAAATTAAATGGGACGTTACTATAACTAATGCGGACACGGTTGATTGTTTGGCGAAATTTGGCGGAATTAAAAACTTAGGGGGTTTATTGCCTCGTCGTATTCCCTTCGAGATGCACACGTACGAAGTATATATCTAATTAGTATAACATTAAACCGGCATGAAAAACTTAAAAAAAAAAAAATATTACATATTTCACGTAATTATTACTATTATAACAGACCATGAATTAATTAAAACAGTTTAAATACCAGACGCAAATATCGAAAGTAAGTATAAAATTGTTCGACTACAGTTTCAGTAAGTAATCCAAACTCGTAGTTAGTCGTACACGTACGTTATCGACAAATTTCTCGACATGGATTCGCAAAACAGTATATCAGTCAACTGGTGGTCGTACTCGGTAGTCCCGTGTATAGCAGCTCTGTTAACGATCTTTTACTATTATTCGACATCGACGTTTGATCAATGGCGAAAACAAAACGTGCCCCACATACCACCGGTGCCGCTGTTCGGCAACGTATTTAGAATGATGTTTTTCATGGAAACTATGAGTGACACGTTCAACAGATTGTATCGGACATTTTCCGGTCATAAAATTTGCGGATTTTACCAAATGAGAATACCGTACATATTGTTCCGGGATCCGGAACTAATCTACACGATTATGAATAAAGACTTTGCGTATTTCACCGACCGAGGTTTTAAATTCGGTCCGCCGACAAACATAATTGGCAGAAGTCTGATCTCTATGGAAGGCCAAAGGTGGAAGACCATGCGCAAGACTCTGAGCGTGGGATTCACGTCGGCTAAACTGAAAGGAATGATAAACGAAATGGCCGAATGCAGTGACCTATTCATAAAATTGATCGGCGACAAATCTAAAGTTTCCGACGGGGTCGAAGTGTCGGAAATCACCAAGAATTACGCCAGAGATGTCATCGGATCATGCACGTTCGGTTTGAAATTAGATATACTCGGTGATAATAATTTGGAATTTCAGCAGAACGCTAATTTATTAATAAACGATACCAATTTCAATAGGGTATTAAAATATGTATTGGCATTAATGTTTCCGAGAATTTTCAAATTCCTTAAAATCACGATAATTCCGTCGAAAGTAACCAATTATTTTCATTCGATGTTAAGTTACGTCATGGAACACAGAAAGAACACCAACACGGTAAAGCAAGACCTGGCACAAACACTGATAAACGCAAAACAAAAATTGGTATTGGACAGGAATAAAGCCGAGGTTGACGATACCGGTAATGAGAAAAATATATATAAAAAAAAAAAAAAAAATGACTTTAAAAATTTATCGTATATATGTATTTGTTTGGCAGATAAATTTGACGACTTAGACATCGTAGCTAATGCGATGGTATTGTTCATCGCTGGTGCTGAAACTGTGTCTGTCACAACAGCGTTCTGCTTCCACGAGTTAGCATTAAACAAGGACATACAGAATAGATTACGCGATGAGATCAATACCACTAACGCAAAATATGGCGGACAATTTACCAATGAATTTTTAACGAATCTTCCTTATCTTAAAATGGTGTTAGACGGTACTACATTGACGAGTATTTATTACATATAATTATTGGTTTAAGATTTGAAAAAAGATAAAAATTCTTTTTTTTTTGGAATATACTGTAAGAGTTCTATCAGTGACGTCGAGTGTTTTCAATACGCAATGTTGAACATTCTTTAAATTAGTTAGATAGATAATTAATACACTTTTTTCTTATTTTTAAGAATTAAAAAATTGTCTATCCGATAAATGATCCCGGTTGTGGGGGGGGGGAAGGGCGGTGAGCCATTTTATTATAATAAATAATTTTTCACGATCGAATTTGTAGATGTCATCTGGCAGTGTTTTTGTTTCTCCGAAAAATAAAATATGAAAAGGGAAAAACTACTTTCATCTCTCTTGGTGTTAGGTATATAGGAATATGCGGTTGGTATCCGGTCATGCGATTCCGATTTTAAGCGGTTCTTCTCAACAACGCTTTTATAAACGTTTCATTAATTTTATCAAAGTTGATTGTGTAAATAATTAGAAATATTAACGTATACACTTAGGCAAATTATTGTAATTATGATTGTTATCTTTTATTATTATCCAGATAATTATATGTTTTGTATTTTATCTTTATCTAGATAATTTGATTTTGATCAATTGTATTTTGTATTTGACTATGTCAATAGATTATGTTTTGATAAGCGGTTTTTTTTTTTTTTTTTTTTTTTCAGAGACTCATCGTAAGTATTCCGTAACAACAATCATATTCAGAGAAGCTACGCAAAACTACACGGTACCCGGTATGGAGTGGTTGACCATCAAAAAGGGACAAATATGTATAATACCGACGTGTAGTATACATCATGATCCATTGTATTACCCTGATCCCGAAACTTTTGATCCCGAACGGTTTTCAAACGAAGAAATTTCAAAACGACCCAACGGATCTTTCATTCCGTTTGGCATGGGACCACGACATTGTATAGGTACACACCGCCAACACATTGAAATCTTATTTACACACGCCGTGTTGTTAATTTCGTATTTTGTATAATCGACAGGAATGGGTTTCGCTGAAATGGAATTAAAGTTGATTGTATCGAAAGTGTTAACAAAATTCGAACTATTGCCTTGTGAAAAAACCGACTATTCAATGAAGATGAAAAATAAGTTCGGTGTAGTCGCGCCGAAAAATGGAGTATGGATAAAGTTCAGGCCTATCACGAATTAAATTTTTCTAAGGTAATACTGTTCATGACAGGATTTTTAAATACTCAAACGATAATTGTAGATTGGGATGTATTTCTCGATTTAATGTACATATCGTCGTTACCTGAGTAGATTGATTTTCAGTAAAAAAGTCTCATTATTATTTTTGAATTAATATTTTTTGTAAATTGATACTCATAAAAAAATGTTATCAGGCATTAGTATTGTAGTTTGTTTTATTTAATAAAATCATATTATTAGTTTTATAGAATATTCAATGAATTGAGTATTTTGAAATTCTGAGCACTCACTACAGTAGTATAACCGAACTAGTTTCAAACACTGAAATATTTTACACGTTTGTATCTTAATATTATTATAATATTCTATGAAAATACATATTTTTTATGTTCTTAATGTGCATTTTTTATTACCTTTAATTTCTTTTTCTCATAAACCATAAATTATTTTTTATATAGGTTGGACTTTTCGGCGGACCTAAAATTTGTAAACAATATGTCCAGATTGGCTTCAGAAGAGAAAAATAATGTTAACGGAAAATATATTATCAGATAATAAATATTTAGATATTTATTTCTCAAAATGTAGTTTTCTGGAAAATATGATTCCAGTTTGGAAGCTACCTATAAATGCGAAACCACTGAATTAAACATATGGCAAATTTTTTTTTTTTTTTTGTAATAACGGAGTGCCGATTAAGTTGATAAATAAACAAGATACTGCTAATTTTTATCATTACGCGATAATAAAAAATTGACATAGAAATACGGTTCTGAGTGAAATTTGGTTACCAGATGTTTGGATTAATCGTAATTGTAAATTATAAAAACCAATACATTTCTGGCTACGCATAGAATCTCGAAATGGCAACATTCGTGAACAGTCTATTTGGTTACCAAATAAACACGAAAGGCAAAACATTAATGGCTAAATACGCGATATGTCCAGCATACGCAAATGAAAATTCCGCATAGAGACGAACAGTTAACGCTCATGACATAAATTAGGAAAGAAAATTAGCTATGCTATTTGACCGAATATTTTAATAAATGCACACGCGTACAAATGTCGGCCCGTGTTATAATCGTGTATCGTTGTCGACTCGTCATTTGTGAATTGAAATTGATCTACACAAACTGCCCGTGATATTAATTATGTACAACCCGATTCGCACGGTCTGTCTATTTTTCTGTAATACTTTTTTGCGGGCAAACCAGCAATAGTTTAATACCTCATTTTTTTTTTTACTGATATCACTGATCGCCCGGAGAAAAGTGACGGTAATTGGCCGTACCTAGAATGCGATTGTACTGTACGTGCAATCTGGACGACCCAGCCAGCAAATATAATTCGTCTGCACACGTTCCTAGTCGTTAACGTCTCTTAAAGCCCATTTTTACTGTTTTATACCAACCGTTTATAGCCCAAATAAGTCAATAATGTATATATATATATATCTAACAATTTTATATTCTGTAATTTATTAATCAGTTGATACCAACACTCCGATTACCGATTGGTGGGGAATCGTCACAGTTACAGGGTTATGTGCATTGCAATATATATTTAATGGTTTTTTTTAAATGGCAAAGACTGGCCTGTTTAAAAAAAAAAAAAAAAAATAGGCATACATTGGGCGCACCGCCATAAAAAAGTACTTATAGATAAATTTATATACTCTGAAACGAAACTTCTTTCTTTTCAGATTGTAAATAAACATACATTGTGTGTAAAAATGTTTTATTCATTGTGAGCCACAATGGGCATATAAAAAAAAAAAAATGTTCTTCGATAGGTATGTAATACAATTTGGTTTTTATCTTTAATATATTTAAATTATTCGATTTCAAAAAGTTATTAAACCAAAGGTGTACCTTTTACTAGGTTATATACTTAATTTTCGTATCACGCCATGCAGTTAATTTAAGAATACATTACCATTGATATGCAAACGGACGCAAACATACGTCCCTGATCATAATGAACCGATATACATTCATTTTTCAGGGTACCGGTAATTTAAAAAACTAATAGACGCGTCGCTATGACTAAACCGAGCATAGTTGATTGTCCGATGACGCAAATGAGGAGATAAACATCTTAGCGGGGTAATCACCGCATCTATTTTCCTTCGAGTAGTATATGCATTACGTATAAAGCTTATTAGTGTAACTATAATCCGGCAAGTAAACACACGAATTGTTTGAAAAACGAGTTAAATATATTCCATATTTCATGTAATTATTATTTATTATAACAGACGATGAATTAATTATAATAGATAACTTAATATTATAGTTGAGGATTATACACCGTGCATCATTAAATTACGCAACAGCGTCCGGTTACAAACATTATATATTTGATAGCTGTTTAATTCTAGTTTTAAAAGTCCCGACATAACCGATCAGCACCTAGGCTATGGAACGGTTAAAGACAGAGTCTGCAACAATAGGCTAGATGATACAATAAACTTATGAAAATCTTGGATAATTATAAAAATATAAAACCGTTTCCATATGAGTAAGACAAAGATAATGAGGTCTCCATATTTCCTATGCCGTTACGGTGTTTAATTGTGGGAAAATCAGGTTATGGGAAAAAACTACGTTATTGTGGTATATTATGGCAAATTATTGGATTCCTTTTGATAATCATTATATTTTTGCAAAATCTATTAACCAACCAATTTACGAATAATTGCAAAAAGTATTTAGTGGTATAGATGACATCGAAACAGTTATTTCTAACGAAGGTAAGATTTCTATTGATGGATGTAAACCGAACAATTTAGTTGTTTTCGATGACTGCGTTTTAGAAAAACAAACAATAATGAAACAATATTTCAGTTCGTGTTCAACGTCCGACCGTTCTACACGTGTGTTCTCCTATAGTATCGCATTTATAGCTATCGATAGCAGTAACACACCAGTCTGTTTTAAAACTCAGCGTTGCAGGTAATATGATTATAATTATTGCCTTAATTACACCAATTAAATAAATTTCCCAAACTTATTACGGTAAGCGATAAGCCCACTACCATGACCACCATATCTGACGGTATGAACAACACAAACAGTGCTTCCCAACATATACGCAATACTGCAACATTTGCAGATATAGCCTCCAATGTTACATTATCAAAAATGAACCAAGCAATCGTTTTTAACTCTATTAACAACATCAAACAAATCGAATACGTTATCGCAATCAGTAAGATTATACCCGCAGAAAATATTCAATTTGTATCACGCATTTCAAATAATCGATTCTGCATATTCTTCAACAGTCAAGCCACTATGGAAAATCTACTCAAAACTCACCCTGCAATTCATGTCAATGGTACAGAAATCCCCATCCGTAGACTCATAAATGCGTCCAAAAGAATCATTCTATCCAATGTTTACCCTACTATCCCAAATCACCTTATATTAAACACTCTCCATGAAATAGGAATTAAAACCACTTCCCAAATCTCTCATATGAAAGCTGGTTTTGCAACAGAACAATTCGCGCATATACTAAGTTTCAGAAGACAAGTATACATTAATCAAGACAGTGTATCCAAACTACCTAGTTCAATCACAGTAACATTAGAAAACACTACCTTTAGATTATTTATTACCGATGACACCGTAACTTGTTTTCAATGTCATAAAACCGGTCATTTTTCAAGCCAATGTAAAAATATACCTGAACAATTCAATATCATCGATAAGACCGAAACCGACATGGAAGAAACCAATGACCTATCACCAACCCCAAATGTAGGAAAAAATGTTTCTCTCTTGCCACCTGCTAGTGTTAATGCTCAAAATATCTATTCCACTCAAAATAACGTTCCTTTAACACCAAACAAAGCAAATAATTATGGTGATCTAATCACTATCGATCAACCCCAAAAACTCTCGCTAGCCGAAAAACTCAAATTATCATCCAACAATATTGTTAACGTAACTTCTTCAAACCCAGTTAAACGTCCTCCCCCGTCAACCACGTCTCAACCACCATCTCCAAAATCTTCGCACTCATCCAACTCACCTTTAAAAATGAAGCCTCCCAACGCTCCTGGAGGAAAAACCCAGCCTTCACAAAACCCTAATGGAAATGTACACAAAATGCTGAAAGTTAGAACCAGCACCAGTTCAAATGATAGCTTCTATTCAAATATCGATGAAGGGTTGAATCCAACCAAAGATCTGTTCAACTCCAACCCTCAAATGTCCTTATCACTCAATCAATTTAAAGATTTCTTCGAAAACTCGCAAGGTTGCACTGATCTTGAGAGTTTATGTTTGGAGCACAATAGCAGTCCAGAAAATATAATCCAAATCATTACAAACATCTACCCTGTCGTAACAATCAAAAGTATTAAAAACCGTCTAACCAGATTATCAAAAGCACTCGGACAAGTTCGAAACATAAATTCTAGTCAGACTTCTCATGCTTACAGCAATGATGACGAAACCTGCTAGCTTGTTCGATATCCATTCACCTACTACGTACCAAATGAACTAAATATCAAACCTATCATGACAATCAATAACAGTCTTAAAATACTTCAATGGAATCCAAATGGATTCTACTCCAAATTAGACGAAATCAATTTACTATTAAACAAATACTGTCCAATCTCAATATGTCTACAAGAAACTAGTTTCATCAACGACAAGGTCTGCTCCCTAAAAAACTACACAACATACTACAAAAATAGAACCAATGCTGGCAGAGCCAGTGGCGGTGTGGCAATCTATGTAAATTCAAATTATCACTCAGAAGAAATTATCATTAATACTAATCTAGAAGTGGTCGCAGTTAAGGTTTCAATTAAAAATTCAATAACAATCTGCAATTTATATCTACTAATCTCTCAAAATTTTGAGCAATCAAATATTATCAATCAACTCCCCCCCCTTATATTCTCTTAGGAGACTTCAACAGCCACAGTCCTTTGTGGGGCTGCTCCACTCTTGACTCACGAGGATCAAAAATTGAGCTAACACTACACAACAACAATGACCTCAATATACTGAACAGCGGCCAAGCTACAAGAGTTAGCGCAAGCAAGGACACTTTTCAGCCATCGACCTTTCATTCTCATCAGCTACAATCGCATCCTACATAGATTGGGATGTCATACCAGAATTATCAAGCAGTGACCACTTTCCCATCATTATGACGCTAAATCACACAAACTCCCATAATCATTATACTAGGAAAAAAAAATGGAAATTAATAAATGTCGACTGGAATATATATCAAACGGAAATTGATAAAAATATTGATTCAACTCCTTGGACTTATACTAATAATGTAGAAGATAAGACAAAACTGTTCACCGACATCATTATAAATACAGCCTCTGACGTTTTCGAATTAACTAGTTACTCTGGAAAGAGACCTCCAGTCCCTTGGTGGAATAAAACAATTAAACAAGCTATACGGAAAAAAAAGACTGCCTTTAACAGATACAAACGAACTTTAGACCTACAAGATTTTATACAATTTAAAAAAAACAAAGCGCTAGTCAGATACCTTATTAAAAGTGAAAAAAAAAAGTCATGGATAAATTTTACATCCAGTTTAAACAGTCATATCTCCCCAACCATAATGTGGAATAAAATTAAAACATTAAAGGGAGTCCCTTTTACACAAATAAAAACACTGTTGGTAGGGCAAACCGTTTTTACAGATCCTAAAGAGATAACCAACCAAATAGGACAGTTTTTTTACTCTAATAGTAGTAACTCTAGTTTGAATCCAGACTTTTTGAAATTTAAAGAAACGCAAGAATTGATTACCTTACCGAGCCCCACAACATCAACAAGTCAAGGTTCAATTCTCAACGATCCAATCACAATGTCAGAACTTAACTCTAGTCTTGAAGGAAATAAAAGTAACAGTTGTGGACCAGACAACATACCGTTTTTATTTCTCCAGAACATCTCCATTATATTGATTTACAACAAAAAAATGATTAGAGATCGAGAATTATACCATTAAAACGATCAATATTCAGATTCATATATGGATGGTAAAGTTTGAAACATTGCAGCTTTTTATTTACCTAAATTGACAGACAATTCATTTGGAATATACCAAAATCGTGATAAAATTATCCATATGATAGGCAAAAATGAAATTTTTATAAAACAATACGATATTATTTTAAACAACCGACTTTATAAAGGAACAATAGATTACGGAGATTATTAACATATAATAAAGCTATAGAACCAACATCATATTCCTCTGAGGATTTTAAGAATTATAAAAAAATATTAATTGTATCAGATTCAATATATCAAAATAATAATAAAGCAAACGGATCAAAAGCAAATAGGGGGAAAAATGGAAAAAATATGAGAAATATTATTCAGAAAATCCTATAGAATATAAATATATTAATAATTGAAATGAATTGGTAAAAATATTTTATTTTATTGCATCTGCAGAACAAGCAGAAGATAATAATTATCATAATCAAAACATTAGTGCATATGATGATAAATTAAATAATTTCGGTAATGGTATTGATACTCTAGCTTGTGGCCAATTTAGGAAACGTATAAAATGAGAAAATTACAGAAAATACCTTAATAATTTAATAAAAAGTAATGATAAATTTTCAACTAGTTTATTTTTAATATTTTATTATTTCAATTTTTATTTAATTTATTTTTTAAACACCTTTTACAATTAATATAAAAAAAAATCAATAAATGAAAATTGACTATGTCAATAGATTATGTTTTGATAAGCGGTTTTTTTTTTTTTTTTTTTCAGAGACTCATCGTAAGTATTCCGTAACAACAATCATATTCAGAGAAGCTACACAAAACTACACGGTACCCGATATGGAGTGGTTGACCATCAAAAAGGGACAAATATGTATAATACCGACGTGTAGTATACATCATGATCCATTGTATTACCCTGATCCCCAAACTTTTGATCCGGAACGGTTTTCAAACGAAGAAATTTCAAAACGACCCAACGGATCTTTCATTCCGTTTGGCATGGGACCACGACATTGTATAGGTACACACCGCCTACACATTGAAATCATATTTACACACGCCGTGTTGTTAATTTCGTATTTTGTATAATCGACAGGAATGGGTTTCGCTGAAATGGAATTAAAGTTGATTGTATCGAAAGTGTTAACAAAATTCGAACTATTGCCATGTGAAAAAACCGACTATTCAATGAAGATGAAAATTAAGTTCGGTGTAGTCGCGCCGAAAAATGGAGTATGGATAAAGTTCAGGCCTATCGCGAATTAAATTTTTCTAAGGTAATACTTTTAATGACAGTATTTTTAAATACTCAAACTACAATTGTAGATCGGGATGTTTTTCTTGATTTAATGTACATATCGTTGTCACCGGAGTAGATTGATATTCAGTAAACAAACACCATTATTTTTGAATAAATATTATTTGTAAATTAACACTCAAAAAAAAAAAATCAAAAATTAATTATAATTTATATTTATTTTATTTATATATATTTATAAAAAAAAGCAAAAAATTAATTTATTAATATAAAACATATGTAGAATAAGAATAAGTTTTAATCTGAAGTATTATGTAGTTAGTTTGTTTTATATAAGAAAGTGATATAATTAATCTTTTAGAATGTTCCTAAAGAATAGTATTTTAAAATTCCGAGCACTCACTACAGTTTTATAACTTAACTTGTTTCAAATACTGAAATATTTTACACGTTTGCATCTAAATATTATTATAATACTCCTTGAAAAAGAGTACTCAAATACGTATATTTTTTAAGGATTTTATGTTTATTTCGTATTACTTGAAGTGACCTTTTCCCGCATACTTAAACATTTTTTTTAATTTGTACCCGAGGTTTAAGGAATTATAAATATATTCAACAAGTATTGGAGAATACTTTTTCATGAACTGGATATATCCCAAAGCATATCTGTCGCCTATTTATTCGTACGGTAATTGTGAATAAAATGGAAATTGTTCTGATGTCGTGTTAAAATGTATACAATGTGTAAGCTAAGTACAACAGTAAAAAAAAAAAAAATAAAAATTTTTGGAAACTACTTATAAAAGCAAAACAACAGAAATAAACATGTGCTAATTTTTATTTGTAGCACTGGTGTGTCGATTAAGTTGTTAAATCTACAAGATACGGCCAATTTATATCATTACGTAACAATAAATAATTGGCAGAGTAAAACGTTTCTGAGCGTACTTTGATTAATAGGATCAATAAAATTGTATTGATTTGTTATTCATGCATTACACTATTAGGACTAGGAGATGGTTCTTTTTGTCTTATCTTGGGGATATCCTCCCTAAGATTTATAGTAATAATCAGTGGTGAGTATCGGCATAAGCTGGCATCGTGTATCGGATTATCAGATATCAGATTTTTTTCAAACCAGATATTTTTGTAAAAGACACTTCAATATTATATCTGGCGTTCAATAGAATTGTTCTTTCAATCGACATTAATTTCGAAATCGGTCAACGACATTCCCACGACGCCAAAAAATAAATACCAGAGTCGATTTCCAGACTGATAATAATTTAATGATAGAGAAAAATTAAAGTACCAATGTCTATACATAATATCTTTTTAATTTGATAATGCCGATGTATACAAAACTTAAGTGTAATAGTAATACGTATTTCGTATTGGTACAATTAATAGGAACGTTACAACTAGAACCGTAAAGCAAATACGTTATCGGGAGTAATAAAAAAGAAAAAGAAAAATGTTTTGTTAATATTTATCGTTAACCAATACTTACGTTTAAAATCGTGCAATTATTTTTTTATATCGTATTTTGTTTTTTTTTTTTCAATGCCAATTCCGAGCACTCACTGCAATAGTATAAACTTACTAGCAATTTAAATATTTAAACATTTTACTCGCTTGTGTTTAAATTGTATTATAATAATAAAAAAAAAAACTACTCAAATACATATTTTTTATGTTCTAATATCTGTTTTAATATATCTAACAATTATATATTTCGTAATATATAAATCAATCGATTCCAGTACTCCGATTACTGATTAGTATGCACTCGTCACAGTTACAGGGTTTTGTACTTTGTAATATATTTATTTGTTTTTAAAAAAGACAATCACTGGCCCGTTTTAAAAAAAAAATACGTTAATAAATCGTGCGCACATAAAAACAAAAAAAAAATCTTATGGATAAATTTACAATCTAAAAATTAAAGAAGATACATTGGGCATGAAACAAATGTCGTGCGAGATATAATGATGAAACTTGAACATGAAATATTTTGTTTTCTTCTAAAATATTAATACGTGGCTCGGTAAGCCTAATCACGTACACCAGACGATCGCGTGATCGAAAAATATCAACAGAAAAAAAAAAAAACGTGTCCAATATTGGTTATAGTTAATTTTGTTTATACAACTGTCGCAGCAACTGTACGATAAATCGTAGAAAAACAACTCTTTTGGTTTGACTTGTGGTTTTTTTTTTTTTTTTTTTATATTTGACTAGTTAAGAACGATAAACCAGGTTTTAGGTTTTGGTGCGAATGGCTATGGTTACTATACTGATACGAACACCACAAAAAACAAAAAAAAATTAAGTCAAGCAGTTGACGATTAAAATGTTATTCTTAAACATTTCATCGATTATTTAACAGAGTTGATTTTAAACATTTAAAAAAAAAAAATATTAAAATTAAAAATTATTATTGTATTAATATATTGTATTTTACGATTTTTTTGATCTATTGCATTTTATCTATCGTTAATCTAATTCGCTTATAAAAATAAACAATATTCTTTTACAAGTCAAATTGGTAGTGATTCGATTGCTCTATCTCGCACTGTTAAACATGCACTGAATAAATCCGTAGAGAGCTTTAACTTAGTAATTTTTGTTTGATTTTGAATTCAATATTTTAAAGTGCTAGTCAATTTCGACTCTATTTTATTCGACAAACTCTAAACAAAAATGTGTTTTATGATAAACCGGTAAGTTGTAAAATCCTTTTAAGGGGAAGTTAGAGAATCATATCCAAACACACATTGGTACGTTAATTTTTTTTTTTTTTTTTTTTTAAATCCACAACAATGTTAAATATGCGGAACAAAAATAATGATTTTTCAATATAGTTTAATACTTAAATATAATCTATTCTAGATTTTTATTTTTACGAATACGGATTTTAGTCAATTGATTTTCCATACCCTAATAATAGGCTTTCCAACGGTACCCAAATTCGTCGGCAGAATATTAACATTGTTCGAACAAACGTCGGGATGAAATAAATATAATTTTGCGAATATACGGATATAATGCTATTATAATGGCTGTTTATCACAAAAAAAATCACAATGATATTCACAAAAAGTGAATACCCTATACAATTAATACTATACTATTGGACGAAATGTATAAACCGATGTGGAATAACGTTCTATGATTACTATGATAGCCGATTCCAATGTATTTTTTTTCTCCAAATTTTTCACCGTGAAACGCGATGAAATTCTATACAAACAGTGAGCTCCTCGGCGAAAGTCGACGAAAGAAGTTTTTTTCTGTTTGAAAAATTAAAATAATGATTTTCATATTATAATGAAAGCTCATCGGCCGTATACGACGGGACACGATTAATATTATACGCGTTATGTGTGTTACGAGACAATATTATGGAACGAGTATGTATTGATTTATATATTGTTTGCGAAGTAGTTTTTTTTTTTTTTTTTTTAAATTATTTTCTTTTCGTTAGTTTTTTTAAAAAAAAAAAAAAAAACCCGATCCGCATTGGTACGCGCACATTATTATTTTGTCACGTGTATTGAAATAATATTACTATTTCCAGTGATCGTGCGCCATAATCGTACGTGTGTACCCGTGTACCGTATTATATTATTCATCGACTGGGTAATTAATCACGTTAAATCACAATATATCCGAATCCATTAGCCAACGGACAATTTCTCTTTAAAACCGAACCGTTGTTGAAAAAAAAAATAAAAATATGACACCGCGGCACCCGCAGGGACATTTGGATCACGAACTCAAGTGTAGTCGACGGCGAGACGGCTTGCATAACAAAAGAAACGGTTTTTTTTTTTTTTTTTTTTTTGTCACTATAATATTGTATGTTTTTTTCCCGAAAAAAAAATAAATAATAATAAATAATAGCTGGTATTATTGTTATATTTTATTCGATTTCTATAAAAAGCGGTTAGCGTACCGATCGCGTTTCCAGTGGAGCCCGCGTCGTCTCATCGGCCGAAGGACGATTAATTATTTGGCGCGTTGCTGCTTTGCCGGGACGATGATTTTTTGCAAAATCGGTAAGTATTTCGGAATAATTATTGCTATTGTTAAATGTTTCCGAGTTTCGTTGGCCCGAACACTCTCTGCACGGCGGTAAACGCCGGGACGGTTTTTTTTTTAATCCGCACAAAACTTTCTTGCTGCCGATTTTAATCAATTTATTTCGCGGTTGTATAAAAAAAAAATACAACTGTCCGCGGATTTAAAACCGTTTCAACGTCACAGTGTGTACACGCCTAGTGAATATTTGTAATAAAAAAAAAAAAATCAATAATAATAATATTCGTAAAAGTTCGCGTAATCAGTAGTTTTGCATTCGCAAATGCCAAAGACAACGGTACTAAACATACGTAATATAATATGTTTTTAACAAATCGTTCTTTTGATTTAAGTACCGATACGTTTTGTGTGTTTCAACTTTTTTTTTTAATTTTATGAATATTCGTATTATCGAGACGACAATGCGCACTACGGTGCCTATAATGTAAACCTAATCGTTTACAAATTATTATTATTATTTCCACACTTCTGTGAACAAATTTTCTTCTAGAAATCTCGCTCTGATTTTCCGACTGTTGGCATCTTTCCCGAATGCAGCATTTCGGATGTAGTCGAACGGTAATAACGGTTTCTTTATTTGCAATTTCGTTTTGTCGTTGTGATTTTGGTTAAAACCAACCGTAGAATGGTGTTTTGAATTTTTTTTGAAAACATTCCGGCAACGTTCGAACGGATTTATAGGCATTTGAAATTATTTTATTGGGTTTTATGTGGACAAAAATGCTTGGAAATTATACACGAGGTTTCGGTCACGAATTGTAGGTACTTGACACTAACTGGTAAAAGAGAAAAAAAAAAAAAGTTAAGCGTAAATGCAATTTACTAGTAAACTACTGCAATCTACAGTAGATAATCTACTCACATCGTTCTGGAGAGCACGTATGGTATTGGTGACCCGGTCGTTACTCGCCGCTACTGTTACTTTTTGAAAATAATTCTTTGGGAGGCGTCTGAAATATGTCGCTCAAGAGGCGTCTAAAATATGTCGCTCAAGAGGCGTACAATTTCCGATCACACGGGCCTGACCAATTGGCAAACTAATAGTATTTATATCGTTTTTACTAGTTACCACGAAGCAAGTCAGCTAATATTTCGTACTCATAGTAGTTTTTTTTTTTTTCTATTATAACACATAATAATACGTGCAAGCCACCACGAAATACTCACGTCTACTTATGTACGCTGCGATTTGTACAATCATATCTTATAGTAATTTAATGAGACTAAATTAAAAACTTTTACGATTTACACATTTGTGTATGGTAACTTGTTGTTGCGAATCAAATTATTTCTGACCAAATCACTATTCCACAAAATTGTTGAAATAAAAATCAGTTAAAATTGAACGAATACTTAATTAATTTAAATTTTTAAACAGAACACATTCTTGTGATTACTACAGAAATATTGATACCATCATCAACGTTTTATTAATATAAATTCCCTTATTAATTAAAAAAAAACAAACAATTTAATAACAAATAAATAACGAATATTTATTAATTCCATACTTTTTATGAAACAAAACACTAGGTTTTTTTTATTTTAAAAATTTCACTTGTAACCCATAAAAATATGCTAATATTTGTAAATTTTGATTAGTATTTTTTGTGCAATGCATTTTTGTTTTATTTGTACAGAGTTACAAGCGAATTCACTATAAATAATGTGCGACTTGTACGTTTATGACACGCAGCCCACGAATGACTCTTATAACATTTTTTTTTTTTCTGTCGTGAACCCCTTCACGGTACATTAAGAAACAAAGTGGCAATGCTAACAAGAAAACACCCGCCGAATTTCTTGTCGCGGTCTAACTAACATCCGAGGTGGAAAACTTACGTCACACGTTTAAACACAAAATATAACATTTAAAGAGGAGAACATTTTCGAGGAAATTGCGTAGTTGTTTTTTCTAAACAACTATTTCAAACAAAAATTTTTTGGCTATTGTAAAAAAATCAAAAACTCACATAGCCGTAAACTTTTTTGTTTGACAATATTTTAGAAAAAAAGCTTACGTGTTACGTACCCTTGTAAATATTTTCTTCTTTAAATTTTGTTATCGGTGTTGAAACTATAACTGCAACGCTAAATAACATAATTTGTTTTTGTAAACTGTGTAGATTAGTTTTAAATCAAAGAAAATGTCGGCATGTAAATCCTCTGTCCACAGAGGAAATAACCATGCTATGCAAAAGAGCTCGATTTGACTTTTTTAGATTTTTGTTAAGGATAATAAACACGAAACTTTAACGCTTGATACTATATTTGTTCGAAAAGCCGAAATTTATTCTCTAATTTGTTTTTCCTTCGTTTACATTTTTTTTACTTCAAATAATTTGTTTGAACAAATAATAATTTTAACCTTTCAGACAATTATTGTTTGTCATCGGAGATTGATAACTGTTCTAGTTCGTCGAACGTAGGTGGCCCCAAGTATTTTTCAAACAGCATTTTCTTGTCCAGCCCGTGGTGTACACCGGAAATCTGCGGCTTCTTCACGGTCACTATTTTACAATAGTTGTTCAATACGCTTTTAATTTTCGATTTATAAAATATTAGCAGTTTGGATTTCCGGTTTAAATCGTTGAGTTTTTTATCCCTTTGCTGTACAAGCCATTCGACTTTTTGCCGATTCGCTTCGTCGTTGTCGACCACTGGCAGTGCGGACGGCGATTGCGGTTGATTGGACGATAAAGTTCTCTGATATATTATTTTCCTCGAGGCGAGATCCTCTTTATATTTCTTTTCCAATGACTTTTTCAGATTATCGTATTTTTCGTCGTGTTTTTTCTTCACGTCTTCTAGTTGGTTTTCGAATCTCTGCCGGTAAGACGCCATCAACCGTCCATAGTAATTTTTAAAATCCGTCGCGTTTTGTTCCTTGAAACGTTCGAATTGTTCACGTAGGCGTTTTTCTCTCTCTATTACCGATGTTTGAACATGCGCCAAAGCCGTTCTCTCCACTTCGCTGACACATTGCTTAATATGTTCTTCGCAGCTTTTACGTATGTCCGCAGTCGCTTCAATCAATGCCTTCTATAAAGTATACCTGCATATTAGTTCAAATATAAAATAAAAAACTCATTTAAAAGTTTGATAGCGAGGTTGAACTTTAAAAAAAAAAAATTATAATTACAAATTTCATATAATTGTTTGGCGGTGGTTTCTAAGTCTCCAAGATGGTACGAGCGTCGAGGGGTTCGCAGCAAAAAAAAAAAAAAAATAAAAATGACAAAACTGCTTTGGAGCGTTAAAAGCGGGCTGGTTAAAAATCCCGAATTTCACATTACGAGCTCATGTCGAAATCGTGTCACTGACGAATAAAAAATACCGATTTGCAGAGTGGATCGAATGCCAAAGACGAAATTAAAATTTTTCTATCCCATAGAAATAAATAATTCAAAAACGTATTATAAACTATTTTCTGCAAATAACTATACGTGGATACAAGCAGGGGGCGGATCTAGGATTTAGAATCTGGCTAAACGAAAAATTCATTTTTCACGTTAAAACGTATTTTTTAATATATATATATAAAACATAATAGATAACTGACAAAAGCTACTGATGAGGTTGGATATACGGAAAAAATTAAATAATTGTAATGTACGAAATATTAAATAATTGCCAACGGTAAACGGTTCCTGGTGAAATTCGGTTCATCGTGATGTTTGCCGTGATTTTTACGATTTCTCTCAAAAATTAGCACACTAAACAGGCTTTATAAAATAAAAGTTATTACATTACGTTGCAATTTTTTTATTATTATTATCATCACAAAGTACAACTTCCGGTGAACCTTGTGACGATTGTTCGTTTCGTGTTCGATGGGTCAAACATAAAATTTTCAAACGGTTATATACGGATATGTTCGAATAGAAATTGTATAAAACTATAAATAAAACCAAAACCGTTATTACTCTGTGTACATTTTCCCGTTTTTCTCAATTACGTCAATTTTCTCAAAACCACGAGGAAAATACAAAAAAGTTACTTCCTCCGATACACTAGCTTTATACAAACTTGGCTATCGGCAAGCACCCGTGAACTGACTGTCGGAGCATTATTTCTGGTAGAAAAGTTGTGAACAGGAAAAAAGAGAAAAAAAAAAACACGAAATATACACATACATAATGATAAAAATACTAATACCACCTAGCTTCTCCCAGAATCCAATACTTATATTAAATTTAAGTACAACAGAGTTGTCCTATTTTTTAAAGTTGCCGAGTAAGTTTTGAAGTCCTAGTTTTTTTTTTCTTTTTTTATGTATATTTTTATTTTTGCACGATATCCACATTGGAAGTCGACGTAATGCCGCGCTACCGTCTCGGGCCATGTATCAAGTAGATAGACGGTAATATTTTTTTATTCATTTTTTTTTTTTTTTTTTTTTGAGCGTATGTTTTCAGAGTAAACCGTTAGGAAATGTTATATTAGTTAACAGCAATATTAGGTATGGTGAATGGACTCCCGGAAAGTCTATTATACGAGAAACGCCCGCGGGTAGTATATATATATATATATATATAATACAAATAAAAAAATGCAGTTTATGACATTACGAGCAAAAGGAAAAAAAACCCATCCCGAAGAAAACGGAAAATGATTTAATTTCGTCGGAAACTAATAGTTTCCGCATATCCGTTTCCTTGTGTATGCCGACACCGAACGATATCCTCGGGAAATTCGGAAGTCCGGTCAGACGGTGGCGGCAGCGTGACCCTCCTGCCGTCCGGCAGCGGAACGGTGCAGTGAGTTCGATACGTTACAGCGAATTTCATTTCGGTAAAAAAAAAAAAAAAAAAAAAACATTCAGTGTTATATAAATACATACGTGAATAGTTCAGAAAACACAAAAAAAAAAAAAATACCGAAAAATATAGTCGTTTTTAATAAACCGCGTGATCAGATTGTTCTCGAATAATTTACGCGCTCGGTTTTGCGCAGTATAATTATTATTATTATTATTATCATATTTTTTTTAATACGTATTAATATCCCAGGTATTCTCGCATTTTCACATTTCCGGGCGTAAAAATAGTTTTAATTTCGTATAATTTAAAATGGACAATAAATTATTTATAATTATAACGCGAGGCATCGTTTTCGTAAGATAATTGTTTGCTAACGTTGTATATAATTTTTTACCGGTTTACTCGGTGAAGTGAAATACTTTTGTTGAAACGTAAACCAATATAGTCACGTATATGTCTCACGACCGTGCTAAATTTCCGTCGGAGTCGTGGAGAAATCGGATGCAGCGATGACGTCAGTGACTTAAGGAACACTACGCACTCGATTTTCTACATTTAAAATAAAAAATAAAATAATAACAAAAAAAAAAACCATTCTCATCAGGGCTCGATTGTTTGATTGACCGAGACTCGAACATAAATCGCACCATGGGTGGGCCTCTGTTGTTGATTGGATGATTGGATGGTAGGAAAAGAGCGGAATTTATTTTCAATCCGTACGCAACGATAAATCGCGTTTTGAATGGCGGCAATTTTTTACGGTTTTCATCAAAAGTTACAATTTAAAAACGCTTATATAAAACAGAACAATTGCAGTATCCTCAATATATATATATATTTTTTTTTTTTTTTTTACTACCAAACACAACTTATGATGTACTGAAAAAAATGTCAAGTATTTCTGGTCAGCCAGTGCGTATTTCATCCGCATAAAACCACCAAACGAAAATTGAATATATTTGAAAATAATGAAATCATCGCGGTACATTTTTCGGCTTTTCCTACGGTTTTCCCCCAATTATTAGGAAAACTACAACGAAAATCAAAAAAACGACCTCTTTAATGCGTCAATTAGCTTTTAAGTGCTTTCAGAAAAGTTGCTACATTTGAAATTCGGAGCAAAATATCTGGTAAAAAACACACACACACACACACATCATAGTATAACCAATACACGTTTCGCTTCGTTCAGAACCTATACATGTAAATATATTATTTTTAGCCATTTAAATATAGTATGGATTGTAAATCTAAAAGTTATGTAAAAACTAAAATAAACTGAAATAAACTTGGAAATTAGTTAATACAAAACAACTCGTTATTGATTATGTTTGAATGTGAAAAAAAAAAAAAAATGAATTAACGTTAAGCTTAAAATTAAAATTAACTTAATTGTTTAAATTTTTTAACTCGTTAACGCCCAGCTGGTCTTGTAATAGCTCCAGTACTCACGTTCAATTTTTCCTTGGTATGGTCGGTAAATGTTTTCATGTTTCTCTCATATTCTGACATTATGTTCGCTTTGCCTATTTGAAGCCGACGGTCCATCAGGTTCTCCATCGTATCCCGTTTCTGCTCGATAGTTTTGTACAGTTTTTCATTCTGATCGTCGACAGATTTGTTCAACAGGGCGTTACCCTTTTCTAAAACCGGCAGTGTCAATGATATTTTGAAAACAGTACACAATTTGACGAGTCACCTACCTAATATCTTTTCGTGTATGATCGTTTGGCGCTGTTGTTCGGTTTCTACCGGAAACTGTTTGCCGCCGACGTCCAACCGAAAATGTTCGGGTTTCTTTTTAAGTTTTCTATTGGACGTCTTTAAAAAAAAAAAAAAAATAAGTAGATACCGGGCAGTAGATTAGTGGAAACTTCTTATCATTATGGTGGTCATTAAATGGTGAAAAATAATTTTCGTTTAATTTTTATGAAATTTAGGAGAAAATTTCAACTCATTTGTGTAAATGAGTTTTTGTTCAATTGATATATTTTTTAAATTTTTTGTTTTACAAAGCTATGCAAATTATTTGACCGTGGATAAATAGGTTCGTATTAACCAGAGCTCGGAACTTTGTGCGCCAAAAAACAATGCAATCAAATTTAATTACGCAGTAAAATAAGTAATTATATATTCATTTTTTTTTTTTATGAAATATGTATTTTCTTATGGAAATAAACTTGAAAATGATTAAAAAAAAAAAAAAAAAAATGTATATTTTTTGATTACGATTTTGTTTGTTTTATTAAAACTAAAATAAAAATATGCGGAATATAAAAATAATTATTAATAATAATAATACTGCATTTTTTAAAAAATATTTTTCGTTTTTAGATCTTGAAATCATTATAGACATAATGTGCATTAATGTGTTAAAAATCTTTACATGTAAAAAATCATACAAATTTCAGTAAAATATGAAAAATCATGCAATATAAATTGTTGTATTTCGATTGTATTGTGAGATGAATTCGTACCGAATCGGATTTTGAATACGTAATAACGATTCAATATAATTTGACGTAGAACGAATGCAATACAAACTGAAAGACGGTTACCGCGGAATACTTACTACAGTGTTCATTCTTTGGTTAGTTCGTTAAACCAATACAATAGGTAGGTATACAGTATTCGAACTTAAACAAAACCAAAGGATTAAAAAAAAAAAAAAAAAAAAAAAATGTAAACAGTAAATAAATTAAAATATAAATTAACTTTCGAAATTATTATATAATATCTTAGCAACCATAAGCGTCACTAGAAACGAAATTCTGGAACAGTAAAAACAATTATCTACAAACCATTTGCGTTCTGTTTGTTTTTCGAAATTGAAAAAAAAAAAAAAAAAATGCATTGCTCCCTAATATCCGTAGTTCTACGGCAAACACTTTATATTGGAATACAACTAATTTTATGCCATTACAGTAATATCAAACAAAAATCAACGTTATCAGACTATCGCAGAATATATTATTTTAATCGTGGCAGGGACACGACAAAGAAACCATAATGATTTGATTGTTTTTTTTAAAAAAAAAAAAAAAACCCCGTTCCGGTTCTTAAAATTATAAAATAATTGTTTCGGTTAATACCGGTTCTTAAAAAAAAATGCATAGTTACAAATAACATTACTCGTTTCTTATTAGGAATTTGTTTTTAATAAATAAAAAAGACCAACAAAATAAATGTTTGGTGACAATAATAAACCGTATTCGTATTATTTTTATTCACTCACATATATTGTGTTCAATTTCAAGAAAGTGGTAATGCCATTTTCAAGTAAACAGCATGACGAACTCAAGCATGTTTTCAGAAGTTTTGTCCGATCACTAGGATAGCCGGTACAATTGGCAAAATGAACGTGCTATTTTGATAGAAAACAATTAAAATAAAACGTTAAGTTATTTCTTGAAACCGATAATAACCTAAACGAACCAAAAATATTTGTATTTTATTTAAGAGGTTTCTTGAATCGAGACATATGGGTTCCAATAAAGGTTCTGGCTTTTAAATTTTCTCCGGGATCCGATTGTTTCGGTTCCGGTTCCAGTCCCTGAATTTTGGTCTACATCAAAAAATGTTTCGGTCATGATATGTTTACTTCATACTACGAGTGACAATTGTTTTATTCGTTAGCATTTAACGTATGACAAATATCGTATAGAATTATTATATTTTCGAAATTTAAATTCAAACTTTTGACGAGATTGTACGGTTTAACGGCCGACAATTTAAATATTGTACCAGATGTCCAGAGGCCGTAGGTTATTAAATTTAGATCAGACACCACACGCACGCCATCTAAACCCCTTGTACTAATTTTCGATTTTGAACTGAAATAATTCACCAATTCACAGGCAGTCGGTCGTCGGATGTCGTTTGTGTGGCTAACTGCTATCCAAGCAGCAATACACCTACATTCCGAACTCCTGGAACCGTTTTTCAACATTTAATCTATAAATTCCGTCAAAACAACGTCGATATAATGTGCTATTCTTCTTGTCTATGGCCTTGTGGCCATGCTGACACGCGAACTTCACTCCGCCGTTCTCTATCGATTTATCTCCAATTTCCTGGCTTTTTTTACTTTTACTAAATTTCTTAACTGGCCTTTCCGCTTTTCACGTGGACGTCCGAGTGGTAATTTTACATTCGAGGTCCTTTAATTGGACTAGCTTCTCTCATCCACGAATGTCCTTTATAGTTGTATTTATTTTTTATTTCATATAGTACGCCAGATTTATGCAGATACAGTTTTTCTATTATTTTTTTTTTTTAGTCATCTGATTAACCACCCGTCTCCACTCTCGTGTATTTACTTCCCCGCACGAACCGGATATTCTTCATAATAGCTTTTTTTTCGAAATTCTATCCCTTCCAGTGCATTTTCACGACGGAGAACGCCTACCGGATAATTGAATTGTTACGTATACCATATATTACCCGACAGTAATCGTATTTTAATCGATTTCAATTCTTTGTTCAGAGTGTAAAACGGTGTTATGATATCGGCGGCGATACAATATAATTTATTATTATTATTATTATGTGAGGCGTGAAACGACAAATTTAGAGTCGATAATAAATTTTTATATTTGAACTATTATTAACGGACACAATCTTATTATGTTATGCTCGTAAAGTTTCGGTGTTTCATCGGTGTAAGTGAAACGGTATTGCGTAAAACGAGCCATTCATCTTGATAGTTTGCCGACGTCCCACGCCAGTGTTCAATGTTATTATAGGTCGTTATCGTTTACTGTTTTTTTTTTTTTTTTATTTATTTTTTTTATTTATAATATAATTGCATTAAAGGTAGGTATATTTCGTTAGTCTACGGTTTCATCGATTCAATAGGTCACCTCACATACGTTTTTTTTTTTTTTTTTACGTAATATATAATACAAGAACATTTTTAAATACTAAGACACGCATAATGTAAGCAATAGTCAATATCTATAGTTTCAAGAATTTCAAAAAAACAATTGTATTAGAGCTTACTTGTGTTTTGACGATCTGCAGAATTTATTTATCTCCTAGAGTCAATAGTGCTAAACGGTGGTTCCAAATTTATTCACGTCGATATTTGAAATCCTTTTGGATGCTATTTGTTAATTTTTATCTTTTAGACTCGGACATCGCTTCGAACGGTCTGTGCAACCGCACGGACCAACTTATTAATTAATTTATCCGTATCACCAAGGTAACCCATAATTATACGAAAAAAATAATTCGATTTTAACCCAGTGGTCAGCCCCTTTTCGAGTCCGTGGGAGAAAAAAAAAGTAGCCTATATGTTATTCTTGGTCTAGAACTACGCTTATGCAAAGTTTCAGCTCAATATCCGTTCGGCAGTTTTGGCGCGAAGTGGTAACAAACATCCCTGCAAACTTTTGCATTTATAATGCTATAATAGGAAATTAATAGGATTGTTAATATTATTTACTATAATAATAATAATAATAATAATAATAAAGTGTACACTATATAAAGAATTTTGACTAATATGCTATGCCTCTGGCGTACCTAGCCCCCGGGACTAAGCTCCCGGAGTCATTTTTCGTAGTTTGCATATAAACTTGGGACCCGGTTAATCGAGGGCGTTTATTATTATGTTTTTTTTTCTTTTTTTTAACACAGTTAGATTTTACGCGCGCGAAACTAAACGGTTAATTTTATAAATTGTTGCGATTCTCCTAACGATTCTCTGTCTGCAGCCGTTGTCGTTCTTTCTGTGCTCCGTTACGTGTATTATACGGATTTTAAATATTACATTTTTTTCATTTTTAGGTAATTCAATGTTACGATCCTATTTATTGAGTCTTGTAAAGAAGCTCTTGATTATACTATTATGTGTTTTTTATTTGTTAGTTTTTTGTCTCTCTGTAAATAACTTTTCGATCACAAACCTAGCTCAAATAAAAGAACTTAATAGACGTTTTCACGTAGAACTTTGGTACATTGGAAACGAAATTTTTCGATTTTTCGTGTAATTTTCCTAATATTGGGGGAAAATAACGCGTCTGAAAAATGAGAATATTTATGCATCGACGGTTAGGTTAAATTTTTGATTTTGTTTACTTGTTGTAATTCAGTTTAAAATAATTGTAGAAACCTGACAAATTTGCCAAATACGTATGTAAACACATTCTAGAGGTGATAAGATTTCCAAAAAAATCCTTTGAGCTATTGATAGCTGTTAAAAATTTTTAAGTTTATAAAAAACACAAACACATACATTTTTCTATTTAAATTTATCGAAATACGTTCACCGAACTCAGCTTAGAATCGTTTTTCGTGTACTATGATCTGTAGTTACGTTTAGGGCCGTTCCGAAGACGAAAATCACGGGATGTGGAAAGTCAGAAGAGTGCAGACTCGTGCAATTTCCAATTTTCCAAATTACCTATATTTATCTCCGAAACTAGGCGTGGTAATGTGATGTGCAGACCTTAATTCGGAGTCGCCATATATTATTATTTATTTTTCTAAAAACGTATTGTATAAAAGATTTATGTATCTATAAATGTCGGTGTTTGTAGAGAATCTAGATGCTCCACATCTAAGAACTTCTGTCAATGCTGTTCTAATTTGTTTAACTAGAATAAATTATTTGTTGAATTGAGATATAGAAATATGACATGGACGGAACGGTTTTTGTTTTTTTTTTTTATAGATTTACAGAGTACGTTGTTTTGCTACAATTTTGAATCTTGAGCATATTTCTAAATCTATTATTTTTATTTAATGCACAATTTTAAAACAATTAGTACAATTAAAATCACTCGCAGCCACGGCTGTTAAATTAATTTTAACAGACTGATTTTGGGGCGATGTACAATGAAGCATCATTACAAACTGTAGTCACAGCACTGCTCATACTTTTCCTATTGAATGTCACCTACAAATTATTTATACCAAAAACGGGAATACACAACCGTCCCACCGTAAAATGTTGTATTTGAATATTAAATTGTGTATTACAAATTCAAATTCCACGTGCCGTTCTCAATTTATACAACAATGAATTATATACTTACAACTTACAAGTTACATTAATTATAATAACGTTCTGATGTTACATAATATTTATTTTTCATAAATAATATTGGTAGTTGGTATTGTCAAGTATAATGTAATGAAAGAAGTTCTTCTGCTGGCTGGGGTTTTCTTTGGACGGCCCTTGTTACATTCAGATATAAACTAATTCACTTTATATATACTACCTTACCAATTTCCCAACAACGACAGTGAGCCAGTGCAAAGTATTTCGGCTTCTAAATGTTATATCATTGTGGGAGTTTTTTTTTTCAAAGCATTACGCAAATTCTAGCTTTTTAACTATGGATTGGAATGTATGATCGAGTGATAATGTTTTGTAACTGTAATCCTAAAATCCATAATGTTACACATGTTGGTTTTAATTTGTATTCTAATAGAGACAAAAATATACTGTATTACATTGGGTTTAGGGTGACCTAGGGTGACCGTACGTCCCGTATTTCAACTTTGTGTCCCGTTTTTCAAGTCTGTCCCGTATTAATCCCGTTTCCCCCCTTACTGTTCATTTATAATTTAAATTTCAGCAATCGTAGAATATTCTTTGGCAGTGCTGGGTAGAAATGCCGCAGTTGTTTCCAAACGTTATTGTGTTGTGGAGAGACGAAAAAAAAAATCGTTTTTTGGTTGAAAATATCAAATCAATTATAATTGTGAAAACACATTTTAAAAACTATTCTTGTAATGAGTTTTGTAATATATTATTAAAAGAAACCAAGTTACTCGATGCAATTATTTCAGCATACAAGTACACACAAATAGCAGATGAAGACATTTTTTTTTTGTATTTCAAAACTATTATAGAGCACACGTTTAATTTGTTTTTTAATATTATTATATTTAGTTAGGTGAACTAAAGTGTCCCGTATTGTTATTTTATTTTCATAGTCACCCTAGTCTAACCTAACCTGATCAAATCCAATTGCGTTTTTCAGTGGTGACCACCGCCATGGTAATGGCGTTCGCGTCGGCGTGGTCTACGCAGTTCCCGCAATTATTCCATTCGCTTCTACCGCAGTCGCCGGCGCCGCCACCGTCGCCTTTCGGGCCGTTCTATCGGAACACTCAGCAGCAGCTACCGCATTACCAACCCCAATTCCGTCAGCCGTTACTGCAGTGGTACCAACCACCGCCGACCGCCTCAACGCTGCTGTCGCTACGAGTTTTACCGTTACAGGACGTCTTGTCGACCGCCGATCACCACCAACACCATTATCATCACCATCACCACGTGATCTATTACTATTATTCAGAAGCCGACGGGACGCCTGTGACCGGCAGAAATGCCAAGTTTGTCCCACGGCAGTCGTTGTGCGACACTCACCCGCACCCGGTGGTAGTTCCCGGATTCCCGCCGGAGTACCTGCCGCCATTGCCACCGCAGATACCCCAGATACCGCCGACCGCGATGCCGCCGCCGCCGCCATTGCCACCGCAGATACCCCAGATACCGCCGACCGCGATGCCGCCGACCACTACGCAACGTCCTTGCGACGAAGACGATACCGTGGTCGTGGACAACATCGACTACTATCCGTTCGGCAAGAGGCCGATAATCGTCGGATCCGAAACCGCGATGGGAAACCACACGCGACTCCGGAGCATAAGTACACCGAAAACCGTGTCCAACTTCATTTTGTCCAACTATTTGCTGCCACCCGACAAATAGCGGACGAAATAAACGGATACCCCATGTCAGCAATTGTCAAGCTATTAGTACAGATTGTATTGCGAAAATATGGCGTCCAGCGTCATGTAGCGCACGCTCAATATCTAAACGACTGGCATTCGAATATTTTGAGAATATTAAAAAAAAATATTATAAATTATTATAAATCTGTCAAAATTGTCGGTATACATTGTTATTTTTTTTATGCCTAATCCGTTGGTGTACACGTCTAATGTTATATTTATTATTATTTCGTTCGCATATACCTATACAATATATTAACTATTTAAAAACATTGTCTTTTTCCCTTTTTTTATTTTTATTTCATATTTCAATTTAACCACCGAACTTAACTTAACCAAATACGTACTTAGGGAAATAGGCTGCTATTAGAAGCTTGTCTAATATTATAATTACTATTATGCAAGAGTTTTCGCCGCCAATACTACGTCCCTCCATTTCTCCAGATCCTGGACAATGGTTTTCCAGTCGTACAACGCTTACCTTTTCATCGTTCAAATCATTTTAATGGGGTTTTTAGCGTTTTTCGAATTACGTGTCCGAGCCATTGTAACCTTTGACCATTTACGAGGCTAGTGACTGGAGTCGTTCCTACTTCCTGCTGTAATTTTGTATTGGATTTCTTCCTCTACCTTCCAGAACTATTATCAAACGTATTGGGTCACAAAACACCCGCCGTATTTTCATTTAATATTTCTTAGTTTCCGTTCTGTTGTATATTTTTATTATCGTTTATTATTATTACGCCATATTGTTCTCCGAGGTGTGTAAACCGAAATTTCGCGAGAATATTGAAATGCGTTTCCCTCCGTATTCGTGTATTAGATTTTTTGCATTTCGATAGGTGTTTAACGAGTCGCGGAGTAGCGTCGTTGTATATTATACTGCAGACAGGCACATTCAAGCTACGGGGGTTTCACAATAAAATTGCTTCAACACGCTACACGGCGGTAGATAAAGTATACAAGTACATGACATGATCGTGCACTATAATGGCGTCGGTGCATTATGTGTTTACCGTGAGTATTTAAAACGCTAAACAAACATTTTTGTGGAATCCGAGCGCCGTGTAGGTAATATTTAACGTTATTTGCGATTTGCCTGTAAATAGGAGGGCGAAAGTCCTGCATAGTCGTTTAAACAAAAGAAAATCACTAGACCACAATTTCGGCTAATAACGAAGCTGACGAAAGAACAACGCCCGTTTCAAGTTATTCAATAATCCGTCCCGGACACGTATTGTTCTCCACGTTTTGATCGCGATAAAATGCAGTAAAACGGCGGTACCGATTTACTTGTTTTATATTTTCAGTGCCAGGAGGTGAAGTAGTACTCCGGCGTATTGTATTAATAGAGTAAAAATAATTGATTCAAAAAATAGCCGGACTGTACGTCTGTTTGTAATTTCACAGATACCAACAGTTGAATCTAATTTCGATTTCGCTGCAACGAGTTACAATATATATTGTAATATGCGTGCACGGTTTGGTGAAACTATACAGAACCGAAAATTGACTATTGGTTTTGTAAAATTAAAGTCATTTCTGTAAATATAATAAATGTTATCAAAAATAAGGTCGTTCGATCGATAGGTTGTTGGACTTGATATCAACTGTATAAAAACTTAGCCGTTAAACGTTATCATTTAATTATAATTTTATTATCACGTAAAAACGTAATTCGATTTTCTTGTCACTGCGACGTTATTCTTATTCTTACCAAATTTTTTTTTTTAAATAGCAAATATAAAATGTCAGTACCACCGCCGATAACCGAGTAAGTGGTAATAGCCGCATAGATAAAATCTGCATAGCTAGGGCATTGCTATTGAAATAATAAAATACATCCATTAAACGCAATCTGTTCAAAAACTATGATTTTAAAAAGCAATCGATTTTTATGCGATTATAAACAGATTTGCCGGGTACTAAGTTAAAACCTAGAATAATTTTACCCTCCGGTTAGATTGTCCAACGGAGTAGGATAATCGTAAAACACCGACATTAGAGTGTCGGGCGACAAAAGCGCGTAATTTCAATATTTCATATTTCCTCATCATTATTATTCACAATTAAAATCGTTCGATCGTTTGAACTCCCCCAGCATCGTATATTTCGGATAAATCGAAATTTATAAAATTAATAATACCATAAGTTTTAATTACTGTTTGATGAAACATTACAACCATGTACAATAATTAATCTTCAAGATAAATATTATCTTACGCGAAATAAAATCGCTGTGAATCCGCATATTATTATACCTATTATTTTACCCGTCGGTACACCGGATAAAAAATAGACGTAGGTAAAACGGTATAATAAAACGAGGGTACGCCTAATTGTTACCAGACGGAACGCATAAATGTTATACATTTTTTATTTTAGCTACACTAGCACAAGTGTATTATTTTTTCGCCTTTTCCGTTCTATTATTACCCCGATGACGATGGTTTTTTTTTTGTTGAAATCGAAACCAGTCGTACTTACACGCACACTTATATAATACTCCGGTCATAGTTTTATTGCGATTAAATATTGTAGATATTTTTTTACATTTATTTATTAATCGGTCGAATTTAAAACGGCAACAGAGTGATTAATTTCCAGGATAGATGTCGTAGTAGTAATCGTAATCGTCGTGTCCCGGGTAAAAAAAAAAAAATAAAAATAAACGTTTGAAATGAAAACGATTGGTTTTCAATGTGGCGGAAGTAAAGTAGTAATAGTGAAAAATGATCGTACGCAGTTGGTGGAAATCCATTGTGCACGTGTCCCTAATATAAAACCCAATACGAAATGCGATTTGTTGTTTTAGGTTGTACGTGTTATTAAAGGGAAATCGTATCTTCTGAGCGAGTAGTTGTTTGTAATTACACAATATAATATACGTCAACGCGGAGAGTTGCGACACTCTGGAAAGAGAAATAAATACATTGAGTAACGTGCGTAGAAAAAAAAAAAAAAAAAAAAACCAACAGGCACAGTACGGGGATAGTGCGGGTGCCACCTGCCCAATAACGATAATCGTAGCCGGGGAGCTTTATCTTTCAGAAGTAATCGCGAAAAACAACGACCGCCCGCCCGTTCGGAACCTAATTGTATATTATTTAATTTTAAAATGATATTCGCGTTTTATCCTTTCTCTATACGAGTGCTGTTGGACACGTAACGATCAACATTGTATTATATATTGTCGAGTTCACCTCCGCCGTTTGGATTTCGCAATCGTGTTTTGTAACGACGAGAGGGCGTCGAGTTCGCCAGACGCCGTCGTAGGCATACGAGTGTGTAACGAGTACCCCATAGTCACGAATTCGATATATGATAATTGAATTACAAACAGAACGTCGCCATTAAGCGACCTTGAAACGTACGAGAAAACCGGCGGTCGGGTCGTTACACAATATTTTTATTATTATTATTATTATTATTATTTTTTTTTTTTTTGACCATCAAAACAAAGAAAATGAAATAATAATATAATATATTAATCCGATTAATTAAATGTGGCGGACTTCGGGGATTGGTGGAATGAGAACAACAAGAACAATGGCCGAGGTGGCCCACTGTTATACAGATGGAAGTTGGTAAGGTTGGATATTGAGAAGAACGAAAAGTTTACGTCTGAACCGTCGCCAACGGAAAACGATTCTGAGCGAAATTCGGTTAATTTTTTTTTTATCAAAATGTGTACACTTTTAACGTTTACAAAAAAGAAAAAAAAACCAACTAGTAAATGTGATTACAAAGTTCAACTTTGTATGATGATTATCGTAAAAAAAAAAACAATTGTCGACTAAACAAAAACTAAAAATACTAGGCAATTTCAAATGCCTATAAATATATCGAAACGGCCAGAACGTTTTGAAAATGTTTACACCTTTACCAACTATGTCCAAAATGCTTTCAGAAAAGGTGCTGGTTAGAAAAGTTGTTCACGGGCGGAGGAAATAATAATAAAAACACGCAATTGTGAAACCGATTGTGAATTAATCGCATCGCTCGGAATCTAAAAAAAAAAAAATTGAATATTATATTTAAGATTGGGGATTTGTATAAGCAATAATAAAACAATAAAAAAAAAAAAAAAATGCAAATCAAGTTTGAATATAATAATATTATATTATACAGTCGGCCAGAACATATTTATCACAATATTATGACTAAGTCGAAAAATGTCCAGTTAATATTGTTGAATTTATAATAATATAAAACGTTAAAAATGTCCACTCCAAATTATGCGTCGTACGCTTATCTACCTATAATAGCGATGTAGTAAGAACTCGAGTAATTTTCATTTGAGACATTTTCAATTGAAATTGCCAAATATAAACTACTGTTTTTGTTTTTAATAAAAATGCAACACTATGAATGCCGTTCTCTTAAAATATATTTCCAAACTTAACAGGATTACTTCCGACTTGTGTTTATAGATTAAATTATCTTAATTCCAAAAGAAATGCGAGTGCCGACAAATAATGGGCATTGTGAGACATTTTTAAATTATACATTTTCGAAAGACTAGAAAAAAGTTTGAACTTTTAAATTGAATTACTTTTTTTTTTTTTTTTTGGAAATAAATACAATTCTATAAATAATTAACTTTCCGGAAAAAATATTTTTTTTTTCCATTCAAAAATTAAATTTGACGACATTTTTTTTTTCGGCCAAAATTTTTTATTTTTTCTCAGGGTTTTTTTTTTGAAAATGTTAATCACATTACCGTATAGTTGGCCCGGCCGAGTTTCGATAGTAAATTTATTTGTCAACGGTATAAAAAATAAAGAGTATAGTGGCCGGTCCAGAGCTAAGTAACTGTGGGCCGGCTATTTCTGAGAGGCCAATTTTTAGGGCTAATAGTTGAGATGAAATAGTTATTGGTAATTATTATTGAATAACTTTTCTATTTTTATTATACAAAATATACCATTCAAACAAATACACCCGAATGGGCTTGATAAGAGGCCAATTTCACCAGTAAAAATTAACTGCGGGTCAGAGATTTTGAGCCAACCGAGGAATGTATTGGTTTTACAACCACCATACAAGTGTGTTTTTTTGCCACGGGAAATGTTGCTCCGATCTAAAAGCGAAAAGAAACATATTTTTTTTTTTTTTTTTATAGAATGCCGGACAACAGTTGTTGCATGGGATTTTCTGATTTTCCTATATAACGGAATAATAACGGAAGTATTATTTTTTTTGTTTTCAGAATTAACGACGACTCGCTACGGGTACGAATGGAAAGCCGACACGTAAATGTGTTTGTTTCGAAACATTGTAAAATAATTTAATATTCAGTACTCGTATGAAATAGTTATATAATAACTAGTATTAGGACTACGATTGTAAATTAGTTGCATAATTCATACAAAAAAAAAAAAAAATAAAAAAACTAATGCGAAGCAGTAACGTTTGACAGTCGCGTAACTTTCTCTACTTATAAGTACACGCATTAGTTCATATTTTAAATATATTATCGATATTACTAATATTATACTAGAATTAACGTTACTAACCTAACTCAACTAGTATCCGTTCAAAAATAATGTTTCGAATATAAGTTCTGGAATTCAATTAGGTGCAAATTTTAACGTTTGTTTGGTTTAGTGGTTCAGATTATGAACCGCTGCCTGTCATTTATTCAGACTATTTGCGATTTCCGTGGTATTGAATTGAAAACTTCGTAATATACGACCTCTGTAAAAAAAAAAAAAAAAATGTACCGCCCGTGTTTGACCGCAGTGAATTATAAAGCGTTTAAAAGTTGACATTTTTCACAGCCCATAATAATTATGAAGTCAATTGAACAGTGGGATTAACGCGGATTATAGTGATTTTTACGTGAAAATTCAATACATAATTTAACAAATAAATTCCATTTTGCCCGACAGTTTGGTAAATACCAAACTGTATAATATTATAATGACGATAGTAGAGCTTTGTTATTTGTGCCGACGAAATATAATTTCCAAAACGACTGGCCCGTGACAACCATTCAATTATCGTTTTATTATATTCGTTCCGTGTAACCATCAAGCGACATCAGAAATCAATAAAAAAATAAAAAAATAAATACAAATTCAAGCGTAAAGGGTGTGAAAAATGTTTAGAACCTTAAAACATATTTCAAATAAATAAGTACCGCCACGGGGTGGAAAATCCGCTTCTTTTAATGTACTTCGGGAAACTTTTGCTAACCGTAAAGGTGTTTTTCGAAGGGCGAAACTAATAGTATCTTCGCTATACACTCCGAATTTAAAAATTGGTTTTTATGTTTATTAAAAATACATTTTTTACATACACGATAAGGGCATTTATCGTTTAGTCTCCCCCCCTCTTATTTTATTTCTGACTAACCTACTTACTAGTATTTTTTTTTTTTTTTTTTTTTTTATAGAAATGTTTCGTTTTCCACGATTGTAATACTGATCACTTAGTCGAATACTATTATTGGCGCGGTTTTTTTTTTCTACGTTTACTGTTAAACCTACGTCGGACAACGGACTCGTTTGATCTCGGACGAAAATCGTATACACTAATCATCATCGCTGCGGGATTCGTTGACCACTTACTATTACTCACAGCTTTTTTGTTGGTTTTTTTTTTTTTTTTCTGTCTCAAAATATCGACCGTATTCCATTAAACAAAAAAATAAATTATTATTTTCAAGGTTGTGTACGGGAGAAAAAAAAAACACTTATAACAATTATTATACCGCGGGTGGCCGTTTAAGAGCCGTACAAGTATTATACCTTTTGGGGCAAGAACTAGAAAACCGTTGTGGCCTACAGAAGTTATCGCACACGCGAACGGAACGTAATAAGAGAACTGGCTTTGACTATATACGAGCAGGCAAATATAGACACGGTTAATTTTTTTTCCTCACGTATTTATCCGGGAGATCGTGTATTGCACGTAAACGGCGATGGTTCGATTATTAAAATAAAACATTATTATTATTAATATTATTTTTTACACGTTGACCTGATTTTCAGAGATGAAACTTGTTGCAGTCGCCGCAATATCATTAGGATCATTAGGATCGCAATAATGTTTTCATTCTCAAATAACGCGAACAATTGTACAATTGGCCGACATTACCGTTTGTGTCCTTATATAAATTTTACCTATCACTCCAATCCGCCTGTACAACAACTCTAATTCCCGCGTTCGATTTCAATCGGTTCAGAAGTGTTTAAACGTAGCGGAAAAAATTATAAATATATATATATATATATATATTAATAGGATAAATTATAGTGCAATCGGATTTTCGGGACAAATTTGACAATAAAATATATCATGCAAGTAACAAAATATGACATTAAATGGCGAATAATATTAATTTATAGCTGAACTCGAATAAAAATGTAAAATTTATATATTCTGAATGTACCAAGACTGCCAAACCAGTATTTTTTTTTGGCCAAGATAATATTGTATTAGGAATAGGATTTTTTTTTTTTCGTATTCTACCTTGTGGTTGGTTTTGCAGTTGGACATGTGCTCTCCACTCATCCCTGTTTTCAGCTAACCTCTTCAGTTCAGTGTTGATTGATAGTCCAGCATCGGAAATCATTTGTTTGACAAATGAAGTTCTTGGACGTGCCTCCGGTCCCTCTTACCTTCAATTTTCCCTTCTACTATTTTATAAATTAGATACCATGCCTCAATATGTAATCAATCACGTTCCATCGTCTTGCTCTGATGGTTTTGAGTATCTCTCTGCGTTCGTCTATTTCACTGAGTATGCTTTGTCGGTACGGTTCTTCTATCCAACTCACTCGCAGCATCCTTTTCCAACATCACATTTCAAAGCCTCGAGGATTCGTCATTCTGCCTTATTTAGTATCCAAGTTTCGCAGCCATGTAGCGCCACACTCCATACATATACTTGTATAATGCATTTTTTTACCCTAATACTTATGTTATTGGAGTATTGGCATTTTTTCTTATTCATGAATGCCAACTTCTCGTCTGTGCGATTCTGTATCTTATTTCCATGACGCATCTATCGTCTTGATTGATTGAACTGCCTAGATATTTAAACTGTTCCACTTGTTCGAGCAGCTGATTCCCTGCTTGGATAGTAATTCACTGGATTCGGTCTAATTTTTGGCACATTATAACTGTAGTTTTTTGCCAGTTGATAACCATTTGATATTTTTGGAAGCATCTCTCCATTTCGTCCAGTGCTTTTTCTAAATCATGCTCATTATAGGCTATGAGTGCAATATCGTCAGCAATTTTTAAGATAGATATTATTTTTCCACTCACTTTAATGCCTATTTTATTTCTGAGAAGTGTTTCTCTAATTTCTTTATTAGGCTGTACGACATAAATATTAAATCGAGTTGGTGAAAGTGAATATTCTTGTCTTACACCCTTCCTAATTATCGCTGTTTCTGTTTTGTCAGTTACTTTTATTGAAGATGATTGGTCTTTGTATAAATTATATATTATCAGTCTATCTCTGTAGTCAGCTCCTATTCCTTCTAAAGTATAGAATATACATTTCCATGGTACCTTATCGAAAGCCTATTCCAAATCTTTGAACGCTATAAACTCTAAAAAGTCTTTAATAAATTCAATGTTTTTTTTCTACAAATATTCTTAAGTTTAAGATCGATAGTACCTTTGTTCCTTCTGAACCCAAATTGGTCGTTGCTTAATTGTTTTTCTACTATGCTTTCAATTCGATTGTATATTATCTTTACTAGGATTTTGGCTGCATGTGCCATTAAACTTCTAAACTCATAAAATTCATCAGCCGTTGCTTTTTTAGTTATAGGTATTAAAATGATTTCCTTAGAGTCTTCTAATTTCTCCTGTAGTGTATATATCATTCACTCATTTAAATAGCTCGTCTTGTATTTCTGTACTCGTATTTTAAATAAGTCCCATTGTCATAACGTATATACCTGTTGCTTTACATGTTTTCATTATTTTTAATGTTTTGTTGAATTCGTCTCTTAAGATTACTTCTCCTTGCATCTCTGGATTATTATTATTATTATTGAGACGGTTGCTTCTCCTTCCTGATATAGAACTTGAAGATATTGTTTCCATTGTGTTGCTATTTCGTCGTTGTCCAGTATCAAGTTTCCATCTATGTCTCTTATTTTGCTATTTAATTTCATTTTTCCTCTGAAGAATTTCTTAATTATATTAGACGCTTGGTCAATTCTGTTATTCCTAAGAAATTGTTCCATTTCTTGGCACTTTTCTTCTAACCATTTCTCTCTTGAAAATTTTGTTTCTCTATTAAATTTATTCTTTACCTTTTTACATCTCCGTATTTAATGATTTTCTTTGGTATTTTTATACTTTCTTCTCTCTTCGATATCTCTTACAATGTTATCATTTATCCACGATTTCCTAGGCTCTAGTGAGTTTCTTTCCAACGTGTTACTGGCTGCCTTATAAAAAGCGTCTATTATTTTATTCCATTTGCATTCAGTGGTATCACTCGGTAATGGTGGATTTAATTAAAAATTTTCATTGACGTAGGATGCATAGGCTGTATTTATGTTATTATATTTTAGCAATCTCAAGTTATATTTCTTTGTTTTTTGACTTCGATCTTGGTATGTTTGTGTCCGATCTCATCATTTCTAGTTTAATATTCTTTTATTTTCTAATATTTAGCATAGTCCTAACATTTCATGTTTCTATGTTTTTCCAAAGCTTTCGCTTAACGACGACCTGAGAAGCTTTGTTTCTTCCCTTCTGGTACTGACATTTCCGAGTTTCCTGTTTATCTGTTCCTGTAACTTTTAAATCTTCCTCTACTTGATCCATACTACTTCACTAGGACTTTTAATGTGGTGGATTCCTTCTCCTCCCACATCACAGTTGACGAGCCAGTACTTAAAATAACTCCAAGCTGCCGTCATCATTTTTTTCCATTGTCGTTAGGTCTGTTGCAGAAATTGCCAATGGTCAGTAATAGCGATTACTGCTTCCCTCCGCTACCTCCTTTTAATCACCTTTTACGATAAGCAGGATTTACTGTAGGTCTATTCTGGAATAGGATTGTAGGAAGAAAATTAAAAAGTCAATTTATCTCTAATAGTATGGTCTATTAATAGTATTATACGAATCGGTCGTCTTTAAACATTATTTGTCTCTCGGATTAATTTAAAAAGCTAACAGTAATTGTTTATTTTACGTCAGTCTAAATCTCAAATAACGACGAGCATGGTAGTAAACCTAAATGGACGGGGGCGATTATTTATATTTATTTTACTTGACTGACTCTGATTTACGTCTAAGCCTCCGATTGAAACGTCAAGTAAAACTCTATAGACGACATACCGTTACCGTACATCACATATGAGACTCGTGAGATATAAATCGGTAATTTATTATAGGTCTTCTCAAGCTGTTTTGTTCATCCGATGGCCATCTTTTACACGGTTCGTATATAACACGCACGGGTGATTTCGAAGAAGAAAAAAAATAACAGGCCGATTTATTCTTGCTTTATCTCGTATAGTCGACGATATACACAGGTAGTCGCGGTGGGAAACAATCAATTTAAATACGAGAGCTCCTTCGGCTACACAAGAACCGACAATACTTGTGCTCTAAATGTCACTTAAGTCACTTAAATCACTATGCGAACGAGAAACATACTCCGAGCCGAGAATCAAATTTACCGAAATACGATCAATATTACAAATAGTGCAAATGCGCCATTTTCAATGTAGCAACATTTTAAAACGACGAGTTTTAAATATGCAATTTTTTTAATTTTTTTTTTTAGGCGATTATAACATATGTTGTGACCTGTGTCTTCACTATAAACACAGGACGATAATTCAAAAACACAATAACTATAGTTGATATCTTAATACATAACACACAAACAGTTACATAATAATCTTATTTTTATAAGCTGTGGCGTAATTTAAGTTTTTTTTTTTTTTTTCCGGGTGCGCTAGCTCTTTGGCAGGCCAATTTTAACATTTCACCATCAGAAATATAAATTTTCTCCTTTACTTTTATATAGTTAATCATAGGTCAGTATTCATATCGACTGATGTACTTTTCAAACCGTTTCCGATTGAAAGAATTAAATGCTTATAATCGCCAAAGCAACCGGCTGAAACAATTTCACAATTTCATATATATATATATATATTGAAGTTTACAATTTAATTGTAATTAAATAAATAATGGTACATTTTTTATGAGCAAATGGTGCCATCGCACACCCTGACCCCATATGACGCCTTTATTTTATACTCGATTAATTTCCTAACAAACCCCAATAGTAAAAAAATAATAATAATAATAATGCATTACATTAATTCATCACAACTTTTTTAATACTGTCCGACAAAATAAACGAAAAAAAAAAAAAATACAAAATTCTCAAAACGATCTATCTAACGAATACTATCAATTGTTTGGCCATAAACACATTTGCACAGTTTAAGATCGCATAAAACTAGGGCCACGGTATGGAAGATAATAGTAATAGACCAATGCTACAGATATTGATAATACATTATTATCAAAAACGGCGATTAATGTAAACTATCGGGTAATAAATCTAAAATAATATATATAAAGAAAAATAAATAAATAAAAACAGGGCATTTTTATATTTATGAAAAAAGAGCCCGGACAAACGACAACATTCCTAAAAAGGAGGGCAAATCGTCGTAGAAGTGAACGTCTGGGTAGCCCTAGTATAACAGCACAATATAATCGTTTAATGCGATTGCCTAATCGGCACTAATTGCGCCAGACGATTTACGATTTTCAGCAATATACGTTTAAAACGGAATACGTCCCGCTTTGGCGGATGCGGAGCGTTATACACTAAAACGAAATTATTATAATATTGTCAAGTCTTCTGGATAATCGCGCAATAAATATTCATATTACTCTCAAAAGGCCGATGGGTAACTGGCATTTATCTGATCAGTCATCGGATAATCGTGAAATCTAGCGAAGTTTGAATATATTTTTTAGTCCCTGCGCCCGATAAACTATAGGCGAATGACTATCGCTCCCGTCCCATTAATTCACTACTCCATCAAAGGTCTGAAACATTTGCGCCATTCATATCGAAGTCTTATCAAGTCTAGAGATGAAAAATTGGATACAGGGATGGGATTTATTGATTTAGTCTATTTATAATACATAATATATTACTCAGTGCTCGAGAATTGGTGGGTGGGAGGGTACGCAAGAGACGGAGCTTCTATATTATTTTTCTTCTTTTTTTTTTTTTCTTTTTTAAGCGTCCCCTTATTTATTATTTCTATTGGCACGGAGGACAGTTGTTACGTCTCGTTTTGCAAATAATGGTATTTTAAAAAAAAAAAAAAAAAACAGTATAATAAACTGAGAAATATTGTAAATATTTTTTGTAGAATTTAATATTTTTAAATTATTTTGGTATTGCACTTTTGCTTTGTGACGTAATAAAGTGATTAATTTAACCAAAACCTAAATATCACCATTTGTTTTATTTTTTACTAAAATAAGAAACAATTTTATGATGAATAAGATTAAAATTAAAAAAAAAAATTCAACCCACAACTTAGTCTACAAAAGTATTAGTCTAACAATCGTACTAGTTATATTGATGAATAATTATTATTATTATTTTATAGGTATTGATGGATACTTGTCGGTTAGCAGTTAACCCCCAAAACAATTGGTTAAATACCGTCCTGACTGTAGGATATTCTTATAATTTAAGACATACAAGTTAATAAAGCTATAAAATATTTAATTTATGTATATTGTAATTATAATTTCAGTCAACCATATCCCTTGCATCAGATGCTCGTTACGTTTTATTGTTACATCTGAGCCATTTAGATGTATGGTATTTAGGCGATAAACACAAATACGAAAACAAATTAACTAAACTGGTAATAATTAAATCGAGTTATTTTTTCAATTCAAGCATATTACTACGATAAATCATTTGAATTCGGTTAACTGGTCGGGTGTAAAAAAACTGTGCAATTCTTTTTCCGTGTTACCAAACGACTCTGTAAACCGAAATTAAAAGAAAGAAAAAAAGGGTCCAGAATTCAAGTGCCCCCTAGATAAATAGCCGTTAAAAAATCCGGCCACTGGGTGTTTTTTTTCTTCGTCGGCCCCGTTTTATTTACAATTACAGACCTCCGGGCGGCATAAAAGATTTGGCCGTACAACGGACACGCACGCAATGACTTCATTGTATTTTTAATAAACTTAAGAGTTGGACGGGTTTCGGGCTTTTTGAAATCGTGTCGAGCGAGTACAAAAAAAAAAAAAAAAAAAATTGCAGATTTTCGCCAATCGTCGAAGGAAATGGGAAAACAAAACAATAAACAACTCGTTTAAAGAAATAAAACTGTCGTGTACGCGAGTAAAGTCGAGTGAGACCCGACGAAGCCGAGTAGGTGGTCCTCGACCAACTTTTTAGTTATGACGGACAAAACGGTCACCGGGACGTTTAGAAATCTCCCGGCGGCCGGCTAACGGAGAACAAATGCGAACAACACCCTCGTCACCGTAATCGTACAACTCGAGTTTTATACGGGCCGTTGCCCAACATCGCGGGCGGTATGGCTGTTATAGCAGCCGAACCGCAATTTATTTATTTATTAATATTATTTTGTTGGTATTTAAATTTGTCTTATTGTTGGCGGTGGCGGTGGTGGATCCGCGAGGCGGCGGCCGTGTACGGGTTCGCGGTGGAAAGTAGGACGAAGGTTATAATTGTAATCGCACGACGGCGGTGCCTGACAAACCGACTCAAACCTTCGACGGTGAAAGTGTTTTTTGTTTTTTTTTTTTTTTCTTCTTTTTTCCCGTCTGATTATTATAGATAAAACAGTATCCGCAAAGTTCCCGGTGTCGCGTATAGTCGTCATTAACCGTTTTTTCTCTTCTTCTGTTCATTCTCCAATCGTTTTGTGCCCGGAAAGTCACCGCCCGACCAACTCCTGTACCGCCGATTCAACAGTAAGTCACCTGGTTTTTTATTCTATCCGATCAATACTCGTAAAAAAAAAAAAAAAACCGTACCTTATTGTTGTACGCCGATACAAAAGCTATCGTCGCACAAACGCCAACTAAACGGTTACAAACAAATTTGTTTTAAAAAAAAATACCTTTGACCGCAGACCGCCCGTTGAAAATGAATAATTTTCGTTACGAATATGGGAATATGCAAAATTTATCCAGGCGGGGTTTTAATTTTGTCGCAAGACACAGTGTTCGCCATAAATTTATATCGTAAAGCTTTTTTAAAAAAAAAAAAAATGTTAGTTTTTTAAATGTACAATCGTTTAAAATGTTTATTTTCAATTATTTTATTCTAAAAAAAATAACGTAAACAAATTAATAGTAATATATACTTTTGCACATGATCGCCGGTCAGATTACAATTATATGATCCCGTCCACATCGGACCGTAGTTTTTTGAATTGGGGTTATATATATATATTTTTTTTTCGCCGCAGATTCAATAATCGCAGTCTCGACAAATCCATTTTAAAACACCGTCGATACGAACGATTTTTTTTTTTTTTTAATTTTATTTCAAGCTTTTTTTTTTTTTTGGAGAATGCTTGTTTTTAGCGGAAATCAGCTTAAAACTGAACTAGTCCGATTTTTATTTTATATAATGAAAAAACGAAAAAAATTCGGACGCCGGGTAACGCGCCTACCTACAAAACGGCTAGAAAAAAAAAAAGAAGAAATTTCGCGTCGAATCAAGAGGTTATCGGTGAAACTGAGTCGTATTTTGAAGCAAAAAAAAAAATCGTTCTACGAGAATGATATTGAAATGTTAGAGCGCGGCGCCGGAACGATTTGTGTTGGCTCTTGATGGAGATTGACGTTGATGAATAAAGTCGATTTTTTACCGCGTTTTCCCGGTTAGGCCCGGCATTTATCAGCCCGTGTGTTACATATTCGTTTCAATCGGACTGCAGACGAGTGCGTTTCGTATGTTATTACAGTGATTTCCACAGCACACGAGATGAAACCAGTAGTTGTCTAACAGGAAGCTCGCGCGATGAATCGGTGCATGTCTGTTCGTAAGCAATTATTATTACTTTCGTTTTTTCGTTTTTTTTTTTTTTTTTTTTTTTTGGTTCGGTACGTTCGGGAAAAAAACAATTTTTGCGTTCGATTACAATATAATATCCAAGCGTATTATAAAACCGTCAGTCGTGATGTGGACACATCGCGTTACATAAAGCCACGCGTTGAAAATACATTTTTTTTCCAATTTAAATACGGACCGTGATACCGTTTATTTTTTGTTTTTTTTTTTTTTTTTAATGGACGGACCTGCGACAACCGTTTTTTCTTACACCATCATAAGAGCACACGTTCAGTACGTTCAGCGGCGTCGAACACACTCACGACCGGACCATATTTTCGGGGCGGTGGCGGGTTAATGGCTCGGATTTCTCTCGTGTGTATTTCGAATATAGGCCATTGTATTGATGTTTGACAATTACTTTTTTTTTTTTTTTTATCTAACGCGTACTACGCACTTAATATACTATAGGACTTGATCCATTATATAACCGCATAATTCGAATAAAAAAAAAAAAAAATAATCACGAAACAATATAAAATTACCCATTCGCGATTACAGATACGGGAGCACACGAAAATCGATAAATATCCAATGTAAATGTCGACATAAATTTCCTTTGGGATACGCTGTTCTTGCAGAGGTAGGTGATCTTCCGAATCCTTTGCAGTTCAAACACAACAATCCGTATTGTATTATCGTAACCCAAGTTACAATCGTAATTTCCGCAAAACGGAATTTGCTGTAAATTTAAAAAAAAACAAAAAAAAAAATAAAAAACAGTGATATTATATTGCCGAGCGGCGAGTGTTACGCAAAAAAAAAAAAAAAAAAAAATACGATAATAACGCGACAACGGCGAGATGTGAAGGACGAAACAATTATTATTATATGCGATTGCGTTGGGTTACAAAATGTCGAGTAAAATAAAAAAAAAAAAAACCATTGAATACCAATATATAAATATGTATATACTATACGAATAGAAATTAAGTGCAATTTTGATTAAAATGCTACTTTGACACAGTAACTCCACCGCATGCGTACTGTGCAATTTGCGCACAAGGTTGTCCGCAAAATGTATTTTGGCGATCACGGCGTGTTTCCAAATCCGAACAATCCGCATAATTTAAACGCCCCTTCTCCTGTCTGTCGCTAAGAACATGATATCGCATAAATGCCGTCGCACAAAGAAGGAAACTCGACCTAACCAACGAAAATCGATAAAATATTACCTACGTGCGGTCATGGTCTGCCATGATCTTTCGGCCAACCGGGAAGGTTTCGCCCGCGATACGTTTTCGTCGGGGGAACACTGCCGTCGCGTAGGATTAAAATAAATACGCGTGGCCCAGTGTCCGTCTAGTTCGTTCAGCAAAAGGAATTCGTTCCGTTCCTCGGCCGTTGAGCAAAAGGAAGGAGTTCCTGTGTCGTTTCAAATTAGAAAAAAAAAAAAACAATAATGTTTGAAAAAACGGGACACGCTTCACACCGTAGTCCATTAATGTTTTAGCTGGGATATATTCGGAAGATATTCATTCGTACGATGTAAGTAGCCTAATTTAGTTTCCATGCAGATACCAACAATAAACCATTACAATCAAAAAACGATTCTGAGCGGAGTATTAGTCGTGCTTAGTTCGTTGTGACCAACATAACCCAGAAATCAAAAACAAATTTGTTTTGGTGTTCAAGTGAAATAAATATTTTTTTTTTTTTTTTTTATTTATTAGATTTAAAATGTTTCATACATGCTATTACAAGTTTATTAACGGGTTCTATTTACAAATGATAAATTATGAATTATTAATATTATTAGTTAGTGACATAGTGATAATGAAGTATACATGCTAATGTTAGTTATTATTTATTTTTAATGATAATGATAATTTAAATTTGGTCTTCGTCTTCGCTTGATTGTGATAGAAGAAGATCTTGAGATAGACGTGGTTTTAAACGCCGATTTTTTGTTTCGTTTCCAATGTTGTAGAACCGTGCACCATCGGATGTATTGAGATATGCGTGAAAGTTTTTCAATTGTATTTTTATCCAGTCTTGGAGAAGAGGAATACCTGTGTCATTATGAATTTGTTTATTTCTCATAAACCATGGGGCTTTCAGACATAATTTCAGAAATTTGTTTTGAAGGATTTGGATTTTTGTTGAGGAAGCTGCCGCCCATGTTGGGCAGGCATAAGTGATTAATGGCCGGATTATTGATGTGTACAGTAGGATGGACGATTTAATTTGGAGGGTTGATTTGAAGTTAACTAGAGGATAAAATAAATATAAAACGTATTAATTTTGTCGACCAAATAATATTGTTTGTAATTATTTCGTTATTGCTGTATACATATTTTGTACAGTAGGCAGGTACGCTATTATAATAACGTTTTAATGATTTATATCATTTTTTTTTTTTTTTTATTGCGTAAAAAGAACGGATATCTTAGTTATCTTTCCCGTACAAAAGTATTTCGTTTCGGTCCTCCTTATATTCTAAAAAAAAAAAAAAAAAAACAATCTGTTCCACGTGCCGTTCCTTAAAAAAGTAACCATTCATTCCAAACGCTGGGGTAGCCTAACCAACGGCAAAATTTAATTAGGTTGGCCAATGTTAAACGTACTCGCCCCGCCCCCGTTTGACATTTTTATCATTGTTTTATTATATAATTTTTTTGGCACTTACAGTTGCTGTTACATGTAGTAAAATATAATCAAATGTACAATCGATGTACTAAATATATAGCTGAAGAGTTTGTATGTCTGGCCACCACCTCCAGTAACTACTCGACCGATTTTCATCAAATTACCGTCAATCGATTCAGATAGATCCGTGTGGTGTCACCGTAGGCCCTAACCCGTTGATCCCCCGATATCCGCACCGCCGCCTCCAAAAACGGGAATTTCGTTATTTTCAACAAGGCGATCGAATTGATTATGTAGACGTATTGTGTTTCCGCAGGTGATTAAGCAAAATGACAATTTTGAATGTTTTGAAAATTAAGTACCAAACTTGACCCGAAAACCATGGCCGGGCGATGGCAGGCTAGTGAGAACGAATATATACAGTTTGGGCACGCGTTTCGGCCGTTATTACCGCAACACTAGAGTATTGTGGAACTTTGTACGAAATGTGTTGAAATCGAACACAGTGGTCACCCTGGTGCGTGCCCGCGAGTAGCAGACAGGCGGCTTTGATCATAATAAATCGCCAAAGTAATTAAAATTATCCGCGTCGCGGATATCGCAGTAAACGGGGCCGAACGTCTTAACGTGTTCGAGGGGAATGTCGTCCGCGCCGGAAACTACGCGCCGAGCGCCGACGACGGCCGCGATATATATACAATATTAAATCCGTCGCCCGCGACAATATGATATTTATTTTTTGGCCGTCAATTATGATTCTATCATGATAATTATACTGCCGATTGTTGCAATAGTGTGCCGGGTAAAACGCGCCGAGAACAAATGGCACGCTGTCAAAACGTCGTTTCCGCGGGCAAGACCCCCGGGGAGCCGGGGCTCGTTGTAACAACAATAATAATAATAATATTCGCTATAAATTTTATACGGAAAGAAACTTTTGACTTTGTCGGCCGCGGTTTCGGCCACGTCGCCCGCGTTACGTTTGCCGCGCCGAATACCGATGTTTGTGGCGCCGGGAGTTTATTATTAGGGTTCGGATTTCAACGCGTTCGCGTCTTTTCAACGGCATGTCTTACACGGTGCTGTCCAATGTGCACATGTCTGTCAAGTACTCCGTGTTGTGACCGTGACATTTTTTTTTTTTTTTTTTTTTTTTGAGTGATTTCGACGTTTTTAATGCATTTTTCATTTTTTTTTTTTTTTTAAGACATTTTCGACGTATTTCTCGCATTACGACTTCATTGAAATAAATATCGTACTACGTAGATGTAAATCGTTTTCGTTTTGAACTATATAACATCTGGTATTAAATAAGACTAGTTCAATTTTTTATTCGTTTTTTTTTTACCTACACAGTTTTAAAATGTTAAATGAATAAATAAAATAATCATAATAATAATAAATTTAACGTTAAATGCATTTTTTTTTTTTTAGAATTTTTAGGTCATTTTTTGAAAGGACATTTTTTTAAAATATTTTGAAGTCATTTAAATCAGAGCCCTAGTGATTTTCAACGACACACCGGCATGGCACCCATCCTTAAAATCATCGAAATACTTTGTTTTACAAAAAAAAAAGAAAAAAAATCAAAAGGCGCACATCGCTCGTTGAATAGCTTACACTTCGTGGATATATTAAATTTGAAAGAAATGATAAATCACTTACTTCTTTCGATATAACGATTCTGAGCAGAGCTTCAGAAAATTTAATTTTTTTCCACGTCATTTTATTACGAAGTTACAATTTTATGTGAAAATCGCAGGTCTCTAGAACAATTTGTTTAGGAAGGTTAGAAATAATAAAATTCCAGTTAAAAAAAATCGCGTTTGAGCCGTTTTTTTGTCGTTTTCCGGTAGTTTTTTCTGCCGCTTAAAAAAACTTATCGAAAAATTACCTCCTTACAGTACAAACTGGACAAAATTTGCTACCGGAAACCGTAGTATAGGAGTGTATTGGTCGGACGAAGTCTTCTGGCAGAAAAACAAAACAAAATAAACATCATTGTAAAACTACAAGACTCACTCTTAACTAAAAAAAAAAAAAAGAAAAAGAAAAAGAAAAGTATACAAAGGCGTATAAAAATGTTTAAAAACAAACGTACAGCTATAAAGTAAAAGTATGGGAAAAAAAAAACAAAAAAAAAAAAAAAAATGGCACAACAATTTCTAGTAAAAAGCGTTTTTTTTCAGAAAAAACCCACTGAAATAAACAAAAAAAAAAAAAAAGAAAGAAAAAAAAAAGAGCACTTTGAAATTCCGTATTAATCGTAATCGCTGTGGCATGACATACGTTTCCATAAATCTCTGCTAGATCTTGTGTGCCGTACAAGTGAGCAAAATCTCGAGTGCCCGAACACTACGGTCGTTATCGCGTTCGTTAAATATAATGTAACGTCAAATTGTAATTTACGGCCGCATTCAGACCGCGATTTTAAGTACCTCTGACAACAAATTAACTGTACATTCTTTCCCGCTCGTTGTGCAGTGGCAGTGGTGCACCACACCTATGAAATATAGGGTTCAAACATTTTAACCTTAGGCCACACATCCACCTGTTCGCCTGTTAATTGCGTACATTTTACATTTATACCTCTCGCCAAAGCCCGCTCGTCACGATCGCCAATAATTCCTTCCGTCCCGAAAACTCGTGCAATCCGCGATTAGTCGAGTTTAATCGCAACACAGAATTTGGTAGATTGTTCGATGGTATTATACATTAAAATAGTCACCCAACATCTCGGGGTACAGAATTTGTTAAAACGAATATGTTATATGATTATATATCCAGTACTTATTTTACCAAAAATACATACTGTATACGAATTACAAAAAAAAAAAAAAAAAAACTTATGTATTTTGATTTTACATCAAATATTTTTATTTTTTTTTTGTAAAATGTTTTATGTCGTTTTCGTTTTCGATATTTATATCAGATTCACAAGATATAAGCATCAAGTCTTTCGCGAGCTCTTGGAATATTGTAGTTCTCAACCTATTACTAATAGTTTTTAGTTATGGGAATGTTCTTACCGGTGCTGTACTTGATACTGGTAATGAACTCGCAACATGTATCGTACAAACACGGTAAAACGATTTTTAAGTCTGTTTTATGACAGTCTTGTCATTTATGTGAAGTAACATTCTAACCTTTTTTTTTTTTTATAAATTTTGTTTATTATCAACTTGTTTTTTTATCTTCCTCTCCATTGTCGCCACTATTTTCACTCTTAATATTATCTTCATAGAAATAAGTTTTATTAAAGCCTGCAGCTTCTTCAAATTCAAAAAAAAAAAAAAAATAATTCGAGTATTGGATGTACTATTGTTTACTTTACAATTAACTTCAGAAAACGCGCCTTTCGATTCGCATATATTATTTCCTGATTTCACATCAACGAGCACTCGCTGCTATTAGATTAAAAAAAAAAAAAAACACGTTGTGATATTTCCTAACCTTTGGACATCCCACCCCAAATACGAGACGTATCCGAAAACTAAGGGCCGTTTCGTTATAAAAAAAAAAAAAATTAAAATCATATGAAATTGGTTTTATTAGCACATTTAGTTTACTACAAATCTATTTCACTTTTCCATATAATCGTTTACTTCGAAGCATTTTTCGTACCGCTACACCAGCTTCCTTAACCCCTCTGCGTAGAAGCTCACCGCCTGCGAGTTGAATCAGTTTTCAACGGCGTTTTTTTTTTTTGTTTTGGTGAAGTTGAGTGACGCCATTGCATTGATTGCTGTTTTGTTTCTGTGTTGATGTAGGATATCCACGTCTCTTCACCGGTAACAATGTGGGAATCCAAATCATCTCCATCTTGTCGGTAACGGTTCAAAAACTCTCGTCCACTGGACATTCTTTGCTCTTTGTGCTGGTCGGTAAGCATTTTCGGTACCCGCCTTGCACACAATTTGTGGTGTCCAAGTTTTTCCGTGACATTTGTGTAGACAGTAAGTGCGTCCAAGACGAGGAAATTCATCAGCCAGGGCACTAATCGTCAAACGACGATCAGATCGCAGTTTTTGGTTCACTAGAGAAACAATTTCATCGGTTTGCATACTGGACCTACAAATGCGCTCTTCGTCATAAACATTTGTTCGCCCAGTTTTGAAATCGCGACACCATATTGGTCTAACCTTTACTCCACTCATTACAGTAGGTCCATATACTAGGCATAACTCTCGATGAATTTCAGCAGCTGAAGATCCAAAAATGTACACAAAAATCGTATTACAGCGCGAACTTCACAGCTGGCGGGAGCGGTTATCGCGGACATTTTTCACTGTACGCACAGATGGGTAAATGACTACGGTATCAAAACAACACCTGGAATAGCTGCACGACTAGTGCACGTACAGATATGCACAAGTTTAAACGTGCTACGAATTGTCGATTTTGAAATATAATCGAACGGCCCTCACTTATCGAATACGCCTTGTATATCTGGCTCAATTGGTCCACCTTGGGCGCCACTGAACAGTGGTGACTATATATAGGTAGTGAATATAGAATTTTTTGTTTTTTTTTTTTCGGCATGTGAGTATAAAGAGTACGTCGAAAACGTCACGTCCCCTGTATCCCGGTTCGCTTGTATCCGGATCCCGGATGGCCGGCGACCGGAAGTCTGAGCATAATTTCCGGCTGCTTATCGACAAAGACAATATGCGTGCGCCCGGCGTTGTCTTATTATATAAAAATGCGATTTTTTATGTATATTTTTCTTTTATTGATTTGCAGAGAAAATTTATTTTGAAGAAAAAAAAAAAAAAAAAATACCAGACTAGTATAACAACGGTACCACAACATGTATACCGGAAGTCTTGTTTGCTCGGCGATTGCACTGGTCGCGTGCGCGGCTCTATCTTCGGCACGACCTCAACTGTCGCTGACTCTGCTGCCGCCACCCCAACAACAACAGCAACCACAACAACAATTAAACAACGCCATAAATCCATCGGTAAGTACACCATCGAAATTATACAAGTAAATAAATAATAAAAAAAATTCCAAAATTCAATTGTTAGCCCCGTATGAAATTGTAATTTAAAAACTTGATGTTGTCCGTCTGTGTTCGAAATTTTTGATCTACGTGTGCGATAGATTGGTTTTTCTCTATCGTTAAAACAATGTATTAGACGTTTTGAAAAATTACCTCCGGACCGCATCAATCGGCGATAAAATATTCCTACTAGACAATAATAATAATAAAAAAAACACAGTATCGTGAACCCCAATACATTCCTCAGTCCGTTTTACAAAATGTAAAACTAATATAAAAACGACAGTTTGTCGCGTAGATATTGTGCCGGTTAATATAAATACCGAACTCGAGTTGTACTGACACAATACTGCATTATATAACAATATATATATATAAAAAATAACATTCCAAGGGAAAAGATTGGCCTAAGGATTGATAAATATAGTATAGGGATATTGAAGTATCCCGGGAAAAACAAAACGGGGAAATGTATTATAAAAATAATAACGAGAAAGAAAGAATGAAAAAAAAAAAAAAAAAAAAAAAAAAAACAACCGGAAATGACAAAATGGAATGCACATTGCGGAATGCATCGCGTTTAGTCAGCTCTTATTCACCGGAGTGGGTTATCGATAAATATTACATTTATGAGCGAGTGATGAACGATTGCTGTCTTTTGATGGTGTCGGCGTTTTGGCGATAATTTTTTACGTTCAGCTTAATAAAAATTCCATTGTACCGCGGGCCGGGGCCGTTAAAAACGATATTCGTCGTGTACATATCACGAAAACCAGTGTTAGGAGTTGTTATACTCATAATCCGATAATTCGGTATTTCTCTCGCCACGATTTCGGACAAGTAATTTAATCGAGAAATCAATGACGAGCGTCCATGGCCGGAGCGTGAGGGATAAATGGCGCTTTAAGTTATGCCGTTGCGTGGCCGCTTTTTTAATACGTATTATATTATTTATTGTGAAATATATATATATGTACCTAGTATGAGAAGAAGAAGAAGAAGAAAAAAAAACTAGATTAAAATCGATTGAAAATTGTTCAATATTTTATACCGATTAAAATTGTTTGATATATCTATCTCGAAGTTATTACGATTTAGGAATCCCCAATCGTTATTTTTATTGTTTTCTTTATTAATTGTTAAGCTAAACGTGACAATTATTCGTAGCGCGCAAAATTATTTATTCAATCACCGAATTTTAATTTCTGTACAATCTATAATGACTTTGTGGCATTTTTTTTTTTCGTAATTTTTAACTACATTTACATTGATATATAAAAAAAAAAAATTTTTTTTTTGGGATCTAATTTGACTAATCTTTTAGGTATATTTTTTTCGCCCCTTCAGATAAAAAAAAAAAAAAAAATATGTCAACGGTAATGATAAATCCAATAACCACAAGTTATGATTTACTTACGTATACAATTAATCAGCTGGTTTGAATTAGCCGATTAGTCTAGTTTTACGCGATAATAGGTATTCGGATATTCGGGCTAACCAATTCTATGTGTATTATTCGCCGCGACATTTCAACATTTCGATAACATGTAGATAATAGTTTATTGTCGAATCCTTAACTATTTTCCATTAGACGCACGTTATAATTTGATTTTAAATATTATTTAAAAATAAAATTTTAAACGGACGTTTTGGCGCCTTACCCTCAACGCCGGCCCTGCCGGAGCACCCGCATCAGAGGCTGCAAATTGAAATCGAGCTGCATTAGTTTCGTCGCATTTCAAATCAGAATTTCGGATAAAATTGATAACGATAAATTCCCTTTAAATGTATTCGGGCATTTGATTTGTTCATATCTATGAAATATATTTCTAACTTGTATGATTTTTTATTTTTGCCACTGGCCTACAACACTTGAGTAGTTTATTCATTTCTCCGTTGCTAAGCTACGGATATATAATACGACTAGATAGCCGACTGTAAAATACAGTTGGTTTTTGCCACGAATTTTATGATACAGAGACAATTTGCGATTAGGACGTTGGATATTTCAAACGCAATTCACGGAATAAAGAAATATCTCATAGGCTGACCAATACAGTCCAATGATATCCTCTTGATATATGGCTCGCTGAGCTTCAACTCTATTCAAATAGAATCAGTGAGTCTTTGATCTGTGCACATTGCACGTGCACCTCGAGATTATAGTGTTATAGGTAAATCGGTCTTGGGAAATTCAAGTCCAACACGAGCAGTTAATGCGTGGCATTGTTTTGTATTCTGTTAACACGATAAAAAAAAAAAAAAAATAATAATACAACCTTTCCATCCCGTTACACACCGCGTGCGTTTCCTGAAAAACAAATTAAAAAAAAAAAAAAAAAAACCAGTAACGTCATGCGAATCGTGGCATTTTTCGTCGGTTATCTATTCGTTGCGGTGGCTCTCTAGAATTTATGTAAATACGAATTAATAAATGTACTCCATTTTCATATTTTTCACAGTCCGGTGAACCCGAAATCTGCGTAGTCTTAAAGTCGTCCTTCCGATTACTGTCCGGCTGGAGTGTGCTTGTCCAATAGGAACAATCCGCTAAAAAACTAACCGCACGCCATATACACGTCCGCCCTGTTCGGAATACAAAACGGTTTTTACCGAACGTAAAAACTGAAATATTATTATTGATTATAATGTAAGAAACAAAAATTAAAAAAAAACTACTCGAGACAATAATAAATTTATTCTTTTTTTTCCCACCGAATTTATTCGACACAATCACTTGAACATTATTCGAAACCGATTGACCGAGTGTGTTTCTTATGTAATAAGTAATAATGCAATACGATTTTATATTTACGACTAACGAGTCTGTTCTTTATTTGAATAACGACGCAATATTTATTTACATATTATGTCGATTTTGCATGATTTAATGCAGTTATTATGTGCATTAACGTTTTATTGGGCGAGTCGTTTCTCCAATAAAGATACGCAGACTCGTATTCCGCGATTGCGATTTCTATTTTTATCGTATTTAACGCTACTGTAAATATTTCATTTTCGTTCACGGTTATTCGAACGTTCGTTTTTTTTTATCCTTCTCTACGGCCGTGCCACAGAGGTTAACGGTGAAAATTCAACGTTAATCTAAAACGGTTTCCTTGGGCTAAAGCGAAGGCAGTTCTAAATATTTATCTCCCAAACCTATTTTATACATCTATTTCAACAGCATCGCTGCAGGAACTATAATATTATTGACTAAACGCATTATCGGGTTTATAAACGGCAAAGACGTGATTATATGTAATTGATAATAACCAATAAACGGGCATTTCTGTCGTTATATTTGGCCAGGTCCGGTGCTCGGCACTTCAATGTTGGTCTTGAAACACAAAAATCGAATTTTCATAAAATCTATTTCCGGTTTCCCTTGGTTATGGTAGGTGCACGGTAATTAATAAAGACGAAAATACCCAATTATCGACGCATTCAGCTCCATATCCGTGGCTATAGTCGGATGACGATTTGTTTCCTTGACTTTTCGTGGCTTTTCTATGGTTTAGCGATTTTTTTTTTCTCTCTTTCAATTAAATAAGAAAATTAATTTATTCATATTAACCAACGCCAACGCCGGATACTGACAGTTAGGCATTCTTCCTACACATCTTATATACAGGGTGCGGCAGAGCCGACTGACGAGTTTTGATGGGCTATAAATAAAAAACAGTAAAACTTAAAGAAAAGGGTTATTTTTTTATTTAAATCAGTATTCAATCCCATTTTTAAAAATTATTTTTTGAAAATTATATCACTAAAATGGCGGCCGTCAGCATTGATACACTATTGTAGACGATCCAGTGACGGTCCTGTTTTCGTCCTCAAAAAAGTAGGGGCCGATCGCCCCAAATTGTGACACAGCACACCACACTGTCACTTTAGGAGAGTGGAGTGGTCTTTCACGGAGCTGCCGTGGGTTATTTGTAGCCCAGTATCGAAAATTTTATTTATTTACAGTTCCTGAAAGATGAAAATGGGCCTTATCGCTACAGAGAAAAGTTGATATCGGAGGAATTTACAGAAGAATTTGCTGACAGAGATTTTTACGGTTGACGTAGTCAGTAGCATTTAACTCTTGGACAAGCATTAATTTATAGGGATGGAATGATAAATCTTCGTGAAGAGTTCTCCTCAAAGAACGGTCTGAAATTCCCAAAGCTACAGCGTGTTTCCGGGCTGAGCGTCTTGGTGACGGCTCAATCGACTCTCTAACCAACTGTACATTTTCGAGGGTTCTTACCGTTCTGGGTGCTCCGTGTCCAAGTCTACTTAGGGTACTTCCAGTTTCTTCCAAATGCCGTACCCACAATTCGATAGTGTTAGCAGAAGGAACAGATTGAGCACGTGGAATGTGCCGAAGTGTATACGAAAAGCCCTTTGTGTAGCGATCACAGAACGATTATTTTCGTAATAACCTGCACGACGAAACCACGATGTACACCTGTCTAGACCACGATTACGAATAAAAACGGTATTACCATACAATTTAAAATATATCACTTGTTAAGGCCTGCTTTTATCTTATCACAGGCTAATGCCCTCATTAAACTCGCCAGTCGGCTCTGCCGCACCCTGTAAATATATATATATTTTTTAAACGTAAATATACAAATTCAGAAAATTGATGATCCTACTGTTGTAGGTGGAAAATTTCTCATTTATATGTGAACGCAACGTGATAAATTATCACCATCGAAAAACGACTCCGGGCGAAATTCGATTAAACTAGTTTTGATGAACTTAGATTGAAAACTGCAAGAAGTTTTAACGACAAAACAAATTGTTTTTGTTTTTTTTGTTTTAAATAAATATCAATTTCTGATCAATTATATATATTTTTGTTCACATTAAACAAAAAAAAAAAAACTCGACAGCTGCGAATTGCTATAAATAACTCTAAAAGCACCAGAATGTTTTGAAAATTGTACTACGTTTGGAAATCGCTAATATAAGTTGTCAGTAAACGTTTGCCAGGTACCTACGATTATTTTTAATCGAATGGCAACAAAAAAAAAAACAAAATCGTTATAAACAGACAGATAATGCCGTGATTCTTACGACAATAATAAGTAGTTTATATTTGTTTAGTTTTTTTTTTTTTTTATTGTAGTTGATGTCTCGGTAATATCCGGTTGTCTAGACGTTTATTAAAAACTTCGTATAAACTAAAAGTTAACTGTAGATAAGTATTGCGTAATTTTCTACTAAAAAAAAAAAAGCGTCGCATATTTTTTTTGTTTTTTCAATCATATTGAACCGGGTGACTCTTTTTATTACATTTTTTTTTTATTAAAATAGCAAATTCTACAGTTTTATGAGATATCAAACAACCGACATCGAGCCATTTGTTATTTGTTATTTTGTACCTATGTGTTCTTGATATTATTTTTTCTTTGCTCGCCTATTAGTTGATATACATTTTTGGTAACATCAATGGCGGTTCCCGTGTACAGGCAGGGTGGGCAGCTGCCCGTATCGAAATTTTTGGTGCACCCGTTTTGAAGAAATTCAATGTTTTATGGTTTTTTTGTTTATGACTTTGTCCGATATAATATATCAATAAATAAGTAGTTCTGATATAAACTTTGCCGTCAGGAGAAAAATAATTTTGATGATAATTCCTGTATCCTCAAATCTTTTACTGATCAACACAGTCAATTACTGAATAACCTCGCATTATTATCCATAGACGAAAATAATTTAAAAAAAAAAAAAAAAAAAACTATTAAAAGATCCCACTCCTGACACTCCTAGACGTGTTTGGAAACATGCATAATAAACGATTGCGAATTGTTCACATATTATATTAGTTCCTTCTCATAATACTCGTGTATATCTAGACAATTATATTATTTTTATTAATTATAAAAATACCGTCTCACAACAAACATTATTATATACAATTTGCATATAATGTAAAAAAAAAAAAAAAAAAAGGTGAATGTGAATTTTGCACAGTGAAAAAGACAATCTACATTATTATTATTATTATTATTATTTGTTTAATGTTACTATTCGTGTTGTGTGATAAGGTGAAAACAATTTGGGACTATAAGGATTGCACTCCTATAGAGTGCCTGGGTGGGTAAACTCTTATCCCTGGAACGCCCTGTATATGTTGTTCGTTACGTAAAAGTAATATTATTTGTACTTGTCTGTTGTTGCCTGCCGCAGATCAACTCCATCGGAGCCCCGACGAATCCCATCGTGGTGGCCGCGTTCCAGCGAGAGGCCCAGTTGCCCCCGCACATGCAAAGCATTTACTACAAAAACCCCAAGATAGCCGCGACCCTGGCCAAGGACAGCTGGTTCGGTCCGGGTGAACAGCACGCCGTCGACCGGGAAACTGAGAAGATCCCGAGGGAGAAAATCTACACAATACTGAAAAACGCGGGACTCTTGCCCACCCGTTGATCCGCCGCGGCCCGCCCGCCGGCCGGCCGGCCGGCATCATACAAAGTCAAAGGCCTGATCATCGATCATTCCGGAGTCGATTTAATGTTATTAAATGTTTTCTTTTTCTTTTTTCTTTTTTTTCTTTTTTTTTTTTATATTAATTTGTTTTATAATTTTTTACCATCGTTAAACAACGATTTTTTCCGTTTCGGCGCGGTCGCGGCCGGCAGCTATGCACGTACTATTATAAATTACTGTAAATTGAACGATAAAAATTGGTATACATACATATATATATATATGTGTGTGTATACGTTGTAAATACAAACTAACTATACGAACTGTAATTCATTTATTATAAGCGATTATTTGTATTATTATTATTATTATTATTATTCTCTATTATTTGTGTTTTTTTTTTTTTTTTTTTTTAAGGCTGCTCTCAATGACTACTGTTTAAGGGGCAAAATGTAGGTAATTTCTTAACGCGTCGTCGCTGCCCATTGATCTGTGCGTTAGTCTTGTGACGGTGAAATACAACAGGAACTTAGCAAAATGATTTCCAATCTATATTGATATTATAATGATGTGAAAATTGTGAGTTTTTATGCAGGGGGTATAATAAGTAAAATATTAAGAGGGTAAATGCTACGACGGAAACAAAGACGGTGAAATACGTAAACTGACCACATAAATTAAACTTATTACTGTGCACGAATAGATTTGCATGAAATATATGAATTAATATTATGTTTTCTATGTGGGATTTCTACTGACGTGGAGTTGAAGTGCAAGGGAAGTACGATTTCTATAAATATTATAGGTATAGAATTAATAAACAATAAACATAATTATTTTTTATACTTGAACATAGAATAGAATAGACGCGAAACGAGAACGAACACGAGGAATATGAAATAATCGCCGAGGTAGCCAGATTCCGGGCGCGTCTGCCAGAGTCGTAGTGGATATCCGTGAACGAGAACGAGCGAATGAGTGAGCTCCGAGGGGGAAATCGGACGTGTATATTTAGGGGAAAAAATGGAAGATGGCGTGTGCTACCGTCCGGTCGATCGATAGCCATTTGAATGTATGACAGATAAATCTCAATTATTTAAACGGCCTAATGACTAATAAAATTTAATATGTAAAATATTAAGAGGGTAAATGTGACGACGGAAACAAAGACGGTGAAATACGTAAACCGACCATATAAATTACACTTATCGCTTTCTACACGTGTAGGCTAGACGGGTGTGGAATCTTTTATAATGTGCGATTGCTTCTTGTTGTACAGTTTTAACTTTTAAATCAGCGTGGCGGGTATAATTTAATACGCATGAACGGTCCTACGTATGAGTTTGTCGATTTTCTTAAAGTAATATATCGAAAGGCCCGAATTCAATTAAAATTTGTGAGTTTTTATGTAGGGCATGTAATATGTAAAATATTAAGAGGGTAAATGTGATGACGGAAATAAAGACCGTGAAATACGTAAAACCCCACTGACCATATAAATTACACTTTTTACATGTGTACGAATAGATTTGCATGAAATATATGAATTAATATTATGTTTTCTATGTGCGATTTCCTCTGACGTGGAGTTGAAGTGCAAGGGAAGTACGATTTCTATAAATATTGTAGGTAAATAATTAATAAACAATAAACATATTTGTTTTTATACTTGAACATATAATAGAATAGACGCGGAACTAGAGCAGACACACTTCGGTCATTAGGAACTTGGTAATTTTCAACCCTTTTGCGTTTCACGATTTGGGCAAAATCCCTGTCACATGGCAAATACGAATGGCCAAAGACGAAAAAAAAAAAAAAAAAACGTATGGTTTATCTCATCATACTTGCCTGTAATCGTCAAATAAATCCAAAGAGATAGCACATCGTTTTGTGTTTATTCTGTCCGACGCAGTTATCTGACCACGCGGTGAGTTTTCTTTTAATCGCGGTATTATTTACGAGCAGGACTACTGAGTGCGTTAAAGAGGCACGGAGGCGATTTCATTACCACCTCGTCCACTCGTACTCCCATGCCACAGAAACACAAGCCCTTTGTTGCTGTCACCAACATGAACACATTGATTGAAACACGACGGCTGACGTGAATTCTGGCCGCGGGTTAAAAACGGAAAAGACAGGACATTTTGAAGATCTATTATAGAACACACATTGGTTCGTTACTAATAGGGAGCCGAGATGGTATCGTGTTGCATTCACGAAATGGCACTCGAGCCGATACTATAACCACACTCGGCGCATAGCTCTCACGACATTTGTTTGGGCTTTTCGTACACCGATATTGCGGTCGCGGCACATCGCCCCCGCTTTATCGGTCGTTGGCGACGGCACATAGTTGGGTTTTTCGAGTCTAACTCAATTTTTTCGTTGGCACTTGGCCAGTTATTGATTTCCAGTTTTCGTTTGATAGCGATTTGGACCGAAATGCCCTCTTTGGGGGGGGGGGTGGGGGTGGTACCGGCCTCGTTAAGAGCCACTGCCGTACGCAATACTAACAACGGGCGGACGAGTGACGACGATTACGGCATATAATATTATCGACGGATATAAATATATAATTTTTTAACATGATAAATGAATCGTTGTACCTAACTAAACGTGCATTATCGTCTTAGGTCTTAGCTGTATAGAATAAATACAAAAGTAAAATTACACATTTCCCGTGTGCTAAATATTATCATATCAGATAAGACCAATAATACGATTATTGATGCGCACGGACAAGAATAAAATAATTGTACGCGTTTTTCTCTACATCTCTCTCTCTCCCTATTATTCTCTATGTGTAACTCGGTCTGTCTACAAAACAGAAAGCATACAGAAACACATGGGAAATAACTATAACTATTGGTAATGATGATAACAATTGGTCAATGGTAGGTATAAAACAAATATAATAATAACTGTTTTTTTTTTTTTCATAACAGTAAGAGTTTAGAACAGTCGCCGAATTCCGTAACGGTTTTCCATCACCATGATATTCGTATAAATGATGATTGTTACTGCGAGTGTCTGCCAGTGGCGTATTTAAAAAAAGGAAAAAATTATTTTTTTTTGCGGGGTGTGGGCGGGTATTATAATAGTGAAATAATCTCACGAATCAGTATAAAATGCTAAAATCAATTTTAATCTGTTTTTATATTAACTAACTGATTATTTAAGAATTACAAATCGAATTTTAATATTATATTTGTATGTATATAAAATCGATATAATCGAATTGAAAATTTTCAAAACTATTACCTAATACGTTTAAAATACAACAAAATAAACGTGTCATAATAATTATTGTAGCGTAATATTTGTAATTCATTAATTACACGATTTTATATACCGATTTAATCAATGCGTATGTAACGGACAATTTAAATACAATTCATAGTGATACCGGCCTCGACTTTATTTGATTTTATTTTAAAACGAGAAATCAATGTTCTTGATTTGTTCTTCGTTGGCTCCATTTCGCTCAATAACACCGTAACTCGTACATACATAAATTGTAAGCTTTTAACTTGTACGTGAACGAGACCGTACGTCGTGTCGTAGCCATCCGTCAAAAACAACATAACACACAATTCAAATTGGTCAATCAAGAGAGACAGTCGATAGAATAACTTTTTTTTTTTTTTTTTTTGGAGGTATCGCAACCTACGGGGGGAACTCTACCCGACAGGGCAATCCTTCCCCCGTAGGCTCATCGTTTATTAAGAAAAAATTCTTAGCGATAGAATAACTAATAACAGTAATAATGATAATGATCCAACGAGGAAATGACCAACGGCGAACGGTCTCCAATATTGATATTAGACTTTATATTAATTTGATAAAAATACCTATAGATCAACGTAAAGTAAATTTGGCTTTGTCGTTACACGAATCAAATTTCTTTATAGTTGGCCTATTTTCACGGTTGCGCAAAACATTATGCAAATGCTAGAAATCCTCTCCCTGCTTGTGTGCAAATCGCGGACATTAACTATAGAGGAACTCGGTTAAAAAAATAATTTTTTTTTTTTGGTGGTGGTATCGCAACCTACGGGGGAAACTCTACCTGACAGGGCAATCTTTCCCCAGTAGGTGCATCGTTTATTAAGAAAAAATTCTTAGCGATAGAATAACAAATAACAGTAATAATGATAATGATCCAACGAGGCAATGGCCAATGGCGAACGGTCTCCAATATTGATATTAGACGACTTTTTTTCCTACGGTTTCAGCAATAGTCAATATTTCGACTTGCATAGCCGAAAATACCAATATCGTCGTACTACACTGGTTATATTAGAAAATTTGGATATAGTTTTTTTTCAAAAAAAAAAAATCAATCAATGAAATCAAACAAATACTTCAATTAAATGTTAAAATATGTTTAGCTTTGCATTATAATTTACAAAATAAACCGACTACAATTGTATTATTGACACGTTAGAAATTCGGGGTCTTCGTTCATTCTTTGGGGCGGTTAACCTCAACACCCACCGCCCTCATAAATATGCATCTGATGTCTGTATACGTACGCGCGTGCACAAGCCATTGCAAAAATTATTCGAATTCGTTCGGTTCTTTTCTATTTTAATTAAATATACTCAAAAGTACCTAATGTACATAAAATTCGAGGTTTTTTTTATTAGCGAACTAAACTAAACGTACATTTGCAACACCGTCTATAGCCCCGTAACCGGCAAATACCACTGCAGCGGTCTTTTAAGTAAATATCTCAAGTTTTGAATATTCATTTATGAAAATAAATATTTTTTAATTTCAATTGGTTTTAAAGAAGCTTTCCGATTGTCGGACGGCGCTGATTCAGAAAGACAATACGAAGTAAGTAAAACAAATCAAAATAAATATTAACTCTACGATATTATCAAATAATTGTAAACGTTCGGCGAAAAGATATAAATTGTTTTTGTTAGAAGACTAATGTAATTGATTAAAAGTTTAACAAATAAATCATAATCGTTTTTTATTTTTTTTTTTTAAAAACTGCCGACTCGTATACAGGCACATATTTTTCTACTTTTACAATAAAAAAAATAAAAAAATACAAGTCATTATTTAGGTATTATATAATTGCACATATTTTACATTAAATAGAAAAAAATATACACTTGTTTAACATTATAAATATTAAAAATAAATAAATAAAATACAAGTACAGAACAATAATAATACAAATACAATATTATTTCCATTGTGTACGATTTTAAAGCCCAACAACAAAACAGTTTGTTTCCGACAACGAAATTGTCCCCTACAATTTAGAAAATATAATATAGACATTTTCGATTTTGATTTTCTAGCAAAAATATTAATTTTACGCGGTCATTCGAGAAACAAATACCTAATAAAACATAAATAAATTAACGACGAAATATTGTTAATGGAACTTAATAAACCCGGAAATAACACCGTTTTAGTAAAATTGTATACAGTGTTTGCAATACAATAATTGCACTGTGTGTGATTAATGTAATTTTTCTCGACGTCTTACATTGTTTTACTACTGTTTTTATACAATCGGTTTGTGGGTACGCCGCGGGTTATTGAAACGCAGGCTTCTTAACGTACAACAACGAAATCGTAAACATTGAATATTATATAAAAAAAAATTATACATAGACATTAATTTGTACTATTTACTACAACTTTAGGCGTTTACGCACGATTACCATTGACAATATTACGTTACTATTATTTATTCTGGACATAAATTATTCGTACTTACAATTACAATTAAATAAAACGATACGAAATCCACGGATATCTGATTAATGTACGGCAATCGAATTCCTGAATTAAAGTGAATATAGCGACAACAATAATCCCGTGGCACGCTAATACGGTCTGCGTCTGTTACTCTTCAAACAGGGCGTCGCGTACCAATGTCTGCACTCCTGTACCGCCGGATCGTACCGGGTCCCGTACGGACACACGAACGTCTCTCTGTATCCGTTGTAATGGCATAAGTGAAAGACCTGGAAAATGTCAACTGATTAATACGCGAAACGGATCAGATCGATTTCGCACGATTCTCGTCAAACGCTAATGTACGGGGCATGTACATTTTAACGGCGAAATCTCAAACCGTTTCAAAAAATTGCGTAGGCCAACGACGGCTTCGCATTGTACCGAACCTTCTAGGGTCCTCGACGCGGGCGTTAGAAACGTTATTACCTTAATCCGTTTATTACCCATGTTATTACCCTGTTACTTATTATCAGCCCTCACAAGAGACACGTACCGTCGGTATAGGATTAGTACATATATATACAGTATAAGTATAAAGGGCGGACCGCGGTTACTTCCTTATCTGAAACTCTCGCAACTCAGCGGCTATTAATAGTAGACCGTTGGTTAATGGCTTGTTCGAAAGCGCGTTGTCTAAGGTTTTTTTTTTTTTTTATAACTAGTTCAGTGTCAACGATGCATAGTGGACAGAGCAAGATTGCTTGTTCGCCGTGAAGGCCTCCTACTTTTCTTTCGGCCGTTCGATCATCGCCACTCAGCAGCGTGCTTTCAGAAACCATTTAATTATCGCACTTGCAGATCGTGTGGCCTGATTGGAAATCGATTTGTTCGTGGGCGGACACGTTCAGCTATACCGGTAGTGTGCAGAAGTGAACATAATGGACCATCCAGAACCGTCGGGACGCCAGAAAAAAATCGGAATGGTAAGGGCGGCGATTTTACCGAATCCCCTAGGCGATCTGCAAACGCACACACACACACATTCGGCTACTTTAGGGATTTCTAGTCGCACAGTGAGACGAATTCTCAATGAGGAACTTAATTTTCGCCCTCACAAATTGGCAGTGGTGCAACAACATCTTAGTGAATGTGAAGCATTCCTCGAAAACCTGCCTCGGGACGCCATTGTTTTCTTTAGTGACGAGGCACATTTCCATATTTCAGGATGGGCGAACAAACAAAACACGCGATATCGGAGACCCGCTAACCCGAGATAACTTCGTGAGCAGTCTCTGCATACAGAACGTGTGACTGTTTGGTGTGCAATATCCAGAATCGGCATTATTGGCCCACGGTTGTTTGAAGAGAACGAAAGAGCAGTTACGGTAAATTCTGAACGTTATGTCAGCATGATTGTGGATTTTTTTTCGCCCAAACTTAAAGAAATGAATGTAGTGGATGTGTGGTTTCAACAGGATGGCGCCACGGCTCACACTGCAAGAAGGCCAATGAATATCTTGCACGAACACTTCCCCGAAATCATCTCTCATCTGTCATCTCACTTATGTGATCTATGAAGACCTATAAAGATCTTCAGTAGCCAGCACGATCACCAGATTTAGGCCTATGTGATTTTTTCCTGTGGGGTTACCTCAAATCGTTGGTATACACGGTTCGTCCATAGATCGTTCGGCATTTCAAAAACAATATTTGTGCTGCTATTGCCGACGTAAGCACACATATGCTGGAAAAAGTGGACGGAAATTTCAAATTCCGACTGTCTCAGTGCATTGACGAGAACGGTGGGGCCACCTTCGTGATGTAGTATTTAAAACCAAATAAAATGAAACATTAACTGTGTACCTCTATGCACGGAAAAAAATAATTAAATCAATATTGCCAATACTTTTTGGTGTTATGAAATTTTTAAAATAAGGGAGTAACCACGCCCCACCCTTATATGTATAAGTACATCTGTTTACCAGAGAAAGAGTCGTGTTCGAGTCATCTCCAGCCTAACGTTAGTCAGACTATGTTCAAACCCTTCCGTCCGAACCTCTGGACTCTAGCGTTTCTGGTTTTGTGAATCCAATAAAGTATTACTGTTTTTATCAAACTACCCGCGTACACTACATTCAAACGCCATCGCCCTCGTCAACCCCGGCGGAATATTCGTTCGTTGTACGCGTGCCAAGCCAACCAGGCCCGGCTCAATGCAATACGTTTAAAAATAAGAATAATAATAATAATAATAATGTCTGGTTATATTTAAGATGCCACCGGAATAAAGATAACCGTAAAATCGCGTAATATGCATTTTATAATATTTTTTTCCCAAAAAAAAAAAAAAAAAAATCATAATTTGCAATACCTTTTATACGGCCGTGGCTCGTGTTAATTCTGAGATACTAAAAATCGATGTTTCCATTTACGGAGATTTTATCGCGCGTGGCCGGTGTACATTATTTTTGGTATTGGGTTTTTTTTTTTGTTCATTTCCGGGTTCCTTAAAACTCGGACGAAGAGACAATGGAAACACATTGAAATTAATTTATCGCTACATTTGTCCAGTAGTTGTGTAAAAATTTCATACGAGAAAATGTAGCCGGCTGTAAACGGGCGAAATTCAAGATAACGCCTCCCAAACGTCCGTTCGGTCGTTTATTATTCGAAATAGCACGTAGACCGCTTAGCCATATAAAATAAAGCAGAATTTTTCCACCGGATAGCTCGTTTATTGTGAATGAAAAACCAAATTTCGAATATTCGATGAAAATCCTACTCTTGGTGGGTGTATTGAATGTGATTGAAATGATAAATCGCTTCTTTCAATAAAACGATTTTGAGCAGATCATCAGTGTAATATATAGGACTATTAATGTAGATTTCATATAGAGTATGTTTTTCACTGTGCATACACAAATATATGATGGAATAATAAAAAAATTACTTCAACAAATTATTTTACGTATTTATATTGCGTACATGGATAAAATGTGTCGAACAAAAAAACTACAGATTTTGATGATTTTTGAACATATTTAGAATATAGTTAATTAAACCATACAAAATAACGTCAGGTGATAAAATCCAAAATCTCCCACTCAATGACTTAAAACATTGAAAAAATCAAAATGTCAATAAATAGCCCAAAATTGAAAAAGATTATTTGAAATTTTTTTCACGTCATTATATTACAAAGTTATATTTTTATGTGAAAATTTCAGGTCTCATGAACAATTATTTATGGTATTACAAAAAAAATAACAATAAGACTCGAATTTTCGTTTTGTTTTAGCCGTTATTTCGTAATTTTTTGGTAGTATTTTCTGCCGCGTAAAAAAAACCTAATAGGTAAATCGAAAAATGACCTCTCTAATGCAGTGGTTTTAATTATTTTTCGAATCGCGACCCATTCAAAGAATTTTTTTTTTAATCGTCAAAATATAATTTAATTACCGATAAAATAATTGCAATGTATACAAATTTGCGTGTTTTACATTTAAAAATGTAATTAATTATAAAAGAGAATTTTTTTTTTTTTAAATATTTTCTTAAGTAAATAAAATAAAATATATAATAAAATAAATAAATCAAATTTAAAAAAAAAATGTATAATTTATTGTACACGTGTACAATATATTAAAATTATTATATAATATATTTTATACGATTATTATTTTATATTTATATTATTATTATTTATTTGTATTTGTTCACGTGTTGTTAACGGAATACTTTTTATATTGTAGATTCACTAGTAGGTTTTCCATTAGAGACCGCTACTCCGAAATCCGATTCCACGTTTAATTTCGTCCGATATTTGTTTTTTTGTTGGAGTCTAATGTACCAACTAGAAAAAAATTTGCTACCGGAAACCGTACAGGAGGAGTGTATTGGTCGGACGAAGTCATCTCGGAGATGAAGTGTTTATAGCAAAAAAAAAAAGAGGAAAAAAAAAACAAACATTATTGTAAAACTAACCACGACGGATCGTTCGGCACAAACTCTCAGATCGATAATAACAATATAAAAAAAACAAAAAAAAAAAAAATAAAAACATCGTGAACCCTAAGGGCATAATAATTTGCGAATCGAACAACGGGGTTCGGCCATTTTTACCATACGTACATAATCGTGGTAATAAGTAATCGGAATACGCCCGCGGCCAACGGAATTATTAACCTCCCCCTGTTAATTATCAATCGTAAACTACGAATTGTCTCGATACGAAATCCCGGACTCGACGTGATTCCTCCCCCCCGTATAACGAAGACACGGAAAATTATGGTTCGGCGTTCCGAAACGCCCCTGGCTTTTTAGCCGCGTCGCGTACACGACGGCACAGCGCAGATAATAATACCGGCTTTTTTTTTTTTTTTTTTTTCCTTCTATTCTTTATACAACAACTACGCGATCTGTTCCGCGCACAAGGAACGCCAGAAATACCGGCTCATACGAATTCGAAACGGTTTAAAATAAAAATTTAAAAAAAAAAAAAAAAATGGCTTTAGTAAACGCGTGCAGACACCGCCTGCAGCAAAACGCTTGACCGGATTTCGCGTCAAACCGTTTTAACAAAACAATCGATTACAATTGATACATCGATTGTACGATCGTACATGTTTTGACTATTTTTTTTTTTTATTCGCACTGTACAAAATAACCTAATAATATATTGACCAGTAGTGAAACCGCGGAGTATATATACAGGGTGCGTCGGAAATAACTCGCCAGTTTGATGAGGTTGTAATCTGGGTTCGGATCGAGATAAACCAATGGAATTTACTTCGATGGAATGCTTTTTTTTTTATGCCATTATTTGTACTTATCATGCAAGATGGTCGGGAGAAAATCGTGCGGTTCGTGTTCGCTTTGTGCTTGGCCGACATGATCCCGTCCCCGACCACCGCGAACCTATTCAAAATCGGGTTACAAATTATTGACGAACAGGCTCAGCGCTGAAAACAAAGCACAACTGATCGACCTAAGACCGCAACAAGACTGGAAAATGCGTACTACACGATTAGTGATTATATGAATACATTCAACACATACCCCGCTTATACGGTTCGGTAAAAACGTTTTGAACGATTTTGAAACGGTTTAAAATTAAAAAAAAAAAAAAAAAAAAATGGGCTTTATTAAAAACGTGCAGACACACTGCAAAACATTTGAACAGATTTCGCGTCAAACCGTTTTAACAAAACAATCGATTGTGTTGATACATCGATTGTACGATCGTACATGTTTTGACTATTTTTTTTTTATTCGCACTGTACAAAATAACCTAACAAAACGATGACCGCCAGAAGTCGGAAGCGCTATATAAAAATTACGTCGCTCGACGATGAGTCTTGAAAACCGTTACATTTTGTTTTAGTATAACAGATTAATAATATCACCTATTATTATTATTATACAATATTGCGCCTACAGTTTATTTTATTGCGAGACTAGACTCAAGTATTGTTGTGCGACTCGCGTGGACGGTTTTCTTTTGTACGGTTTACTTATTAATAGCCAGATATTACCGTTTCGAAAATTACTCCATTAATGGCTTTTGATTTTTTAATTTTTTTTTTTTTCACATAAAACCGTTCCGTATTATAATAATAAATACAATAATAATAATAATACTCGGGCGCGTTTTATTATTTCCGCATGATGCGCTCACGCGACGCGAACGGAAAATATTCTGAAATATTTCGTCACTCGTATATTTGAGAAGGGGGGAAAAAAAGGAAAAAAAAACACTCGGAACCGCTGCAGCATAAAATGATAATAATCTGTTCCGGTGGCGTATATAGGACTTCATTTCGGGGAGGTTAGTTTAGGGGGTTATAAAATAAGAATTATTATAAATATAAAAATATTTATACGGGGCCTATTCAAAAAGTTCCCGAATTTTTCACTTTTTTTTTTTATAGTACTTACCTACAAGCCATTGAGACATTATCACCCTCGAAGTATTCTCCTCCTTCTTGGTTTATACACTTTTGTCAACGACGTTTGCATTGTTGAAAGCAATCCTGGAGAGCAGTTTCTGGAATTGCTCGTAGCTCCGTTAGCGAATTTTCTTTTATTTCGTCTATCGTAGAAAATCTTTGTCCTTTTAACGGAGATTTTAGTTTTGGAAATAAAAAAAAGTCTCCTGGGCCTAGTCGGGAGAATATGGTGGATGAGGAAATACGGTCATGTGATTTCAAAAATCTCGAATTAACAAGGAAGTTTGTGCCGGAGCATTGTCGCGATGGAGAAACCATGAGTTTTTCTTCCACACTTCATGGCCTTTTCCTCCGCACTTTTTCTCGAAGACGTCTTAATACTTCTAGATAGTACTATCGGTTAACACTTTATACTGCAGGTAGAAATTCGTGATGAATAACTCCCAGGTTGTCAAAAACAAAAAACCGTTTGCAGGACTTTGACGTTTGATCTGTCCTGACGAGCTTTTTTTGGTCTTGGAGAAAATTTACCAACCCACTGTGATGATTGGACTTTTGTGACCAATATCATAGACATAGTCCCACGTCTTATCACCTGTTATAATTTGCTTCATGAACATACTCGTATCATCATTTGCGCGATCTAACAATACTTGACAGATGGTTACGCGGTTGTCATTGTGATCTTGCGACATCAACCTAGGGACAAATTTTGCTGCGACGCGGTGCATTTCAAGTTTTTCTACCAGGATTTTATGACATGAACCAACCGATATGTTACAATCTTCCGCAGTTTCTCGAACAATTAAACGTCTATTATACCGCACAATTTCATTGACTTTTGTCACATGATCATCGTCTGTCGATGCCGACGGACGTCCTGAACGCAGGTCGTCCATCTGCTGATTCCCGACCGTCTTTTAAACGTTTAAACCAGTCGTAACACTGAGTACGTCCTAAACACCGACCACCAGTAAGCATTTTGCATCATTTTATGAGTCTCAGTAAATGATTTACAAAGTTTAACACAAAATTTAATATTAATACGTTGTTCGTGAATGTTATTCATCTTAAAAATCGCACAATACACACGAATCGTCTATTTTGAACGCGCACAGTTAATGGTTAGATAGCAACAAACATTTGAGATTTAATTGAAAAGATAGCTGCTCATCACTGTTTAATTTTAATCTAATAACATTTACGATACTATAAATTTTCTATTTTTAGGAATTAAAAGTTCGGGACCTTTTTGAACAAACCTCGTAAATATATATATATATATAAAAAAGAATTAAAAATATCGGTTTACTATGGTTTAAATTGAAGAATAAAAATTTGATTTTCGAAGCAGATTTGCAAAAATTAATTTAATTACTTTTTTAGCGTCTATGCACGAATTGCGATGAATAAGTTGCTCAAGTACGACTTCGATATTTTCAATGTCGAAAAGGAAATTTCCGATACCGGTAAAGTTACTAATATTGACGTTTGCCTTTATCTCACATTACGGAAATTCCGAGTCGGGATTCCAGACATGCTTTTCAGATTATACGCATAGATTGAATTAATTCGCTGTTTTTCGTACCATCCATAAATGTCGGTAAAGGCGGGTTGGTGACTCCTCCTGCCCCTCTTATGTACGCCACTGATATCATACTGATCCGCATGCGGTAATAATGACAATTGTGTTTACTTCGCGCGATTAATATTTCGCACTGAAAACCGTTTCGATTACTGACTGTCGGACGATATCAATTCACTTGCATACGGCCAAGAGTATTATTTAAACCCAGTGTACATTTTTATTCTCAATGCCGGCGGTTTTCATAATTTTCAACTTTAACCGACCACGAAATACGTAAATACAGTGTAAATACTCGCACCGTGATATTATAAATCGTATACGGATGTAACGACAAAGCATACAGACTCTACGAAATTAACTGTTGGTTTTGAACGAAGCGAGGAATATTAATGTATTATAGTATTGGTTTTACTATTATATTAACGATTGTTTTTATTTGTCGTCCGCTAGCTAACACGATTCCGAACAGGACTGTACAAATAATAATAAAAATTATCACAGTCGTATTTTAAAATTATTTCTACGGTTATATAAACAGCATTGTATTTTATCTAGAAGGATTAAATCGTATATTTTATGTTGATCTAGATAAACGAGAAATAAATTATCTGAGACACATAATTTCATCATCTAGATAGAATTTAATATTTTCAATATTTCAATATTTTCTGATTCTAAAATATTCAATTTATATAAAAACTATAATAAAATGTTTTATTTCACTGGTATTTAGTCGATAAACTTTCATATTCTTCCTGTTGTAATTATATTTAATTACTAAAATTATTCACATTCATTTTTCAATTCATCGATTTTTATTCAACTATTAAACAAGTACACAGTTTTAAATTTAATAGTTAGACTATATTGTGTGTGTGTGTGTGTGTGTGATGGGGGGGGGGTGGTAGTTAGAATATCACACTACTATTACATTATTGTATATTAATATTATTTTATAACAAATGTTGATAGTTGTTTAATTTGTTATGTTAAAATTATGATTATATATATATTTGTTTTAGTTAATTTTATCAAAGGATTAATGAGTAAACACCAAGGATAGAATATAATTGCACTATAGAGACTTCAGTATAATGTCACTGCAATACATTTACATAGATTACTTTGTATAATTTAAATTATAAATAAATCAACTAAATCCTTTAATATTTAATAGAAATAATGGGTAAACTTTTTAATTTGTTATAATATAGCGTTACAGCAATAAATATTCCGAAATCTTTGGAGATCTTATAGAATTTCATATGTTGTACAAATATAAACACTTTTAATAGATAATTTGTTTGGTATTGGTAAAGAGAAAAAAAAATTTAACTTTATTTTTTCTAGATAAATAGTTGCTAAATATTTATCTTTATCTAGAATATTAAATTTGAATGTATTATTTTTCTTCATCTAGAAAATTATTTTAACAATTATCTATTATTGTTATTTATTTGGATATTTCAATTTAGATTCGTTTATAATGTCCACGTATGTATACTACTTAACTTATTGTAAGTCTGTATATCATATCTGGTGTACATTATAAGTAATAAATTTATTAGTCGGGTTAAGTTTATATTATTCCCGTCCGTGATGCATTCTGGATGAAATAATAGTAAAACACTATCATTTTAATGGAATATTAAAAAGAATCATACTTATTGGCTTTGAGGATACATTATTATTTTATATACGGTTATTATAGTAATTTTATACATTTATTGAACGCCCGAAGGCCATCTTATAAGTTCATATATCAAACCGTTAACTAATCTGGCAATACAAACCGATCTAAACCATTCCTGTGTTGTATTAGGCTGTAAATCACAAAAAGCCAAGTGTGTACAAATGAAAACAAAAATGCCTTGTATTGCTTGTAAAAATTCGGACCCTCAGAAATCCGGACCCAACTGGTGTACTAGCTGTATAAACTACAGAGAAACTAAGCCTAACTACAGAGGTCGGGGGACCCGATTCGGATGCAGCCTAGGGAACAACTGACATAAACCAAGGGTATTTTGGAAAATATCTATGCAGAGATTAGCAATTTTTACCATAGATACAGATACATAATGTAGGAGTCCGACAATATCTCGAAACAGGATAAATAAATTTCAATAATTCCCATATGGGATAGAATTTAATCTGGGAATTTCGTAATTGTATTTTATGTAGGGTAAAATTGCATAAAAACCACGAGGTTATTTAAAATACATTAAATGTATGATAACATATATTAGGGCGGTTTTTATTTATAGACAATTTTTGTGTTTTATTCCTCCGGAAAGGTTCCGATACGTATAAAAAAAAAAAAAAAACGTATGTAGAATTTGAACACAAAGAATTAAGATAATTCCGTGTCCCAAAACCTTTAGAGTTTATAGTCACGAATTTTCTCTAGTCATAATAATGTTATTATCAGATTATTACTTGTTTAAAAAAAAAAAAAAAAAACCTTTGAAAATCATAACTATAAAAGTTATAACCGAGCAATAACCGATTATTCAAGTTGAACGTATTATGTATTAAACTAAAAAATACAGAATTTGGCCTTCACTTGTCCGTTACTATCCTAATTGCTTTTGATATCAAATAATAAAATGTATGACGCACGTGCAGGTTTGTATTTTGTCGTTAGTTATTGTGTGGTCAGCGGTATCATAATTTCACACTTGTATGAAAAAAAAAAAAATATACACTTTTCTTTTCATTTGCAATTTTTTTTTATAAATATTTAAAACACATTTTTTTTATAATATCGTAAGCGTACGAATGAAAATCTATTTGATTGGAGATATTTCAAATCAAATTATCGGTAATGAGTTATCGATTCAAATATACACGTGTTGAATGTTTTATTTTACAATTTCAAAAAGGTGAAACTAATTTTAAGACAGAGTGGTTATTAAGTTTTAAAAGGAACAATAGTTTTTCGGGAAAAATCGCGAGATTTTCCACGTTGCGTTTTGCAAATTAGAAAATTTGGATGAACGGAGATATTTACAAAAAAAAAAAAAAAAAACACGCAACGAGACAAAAAAAAAAATAAAATGAACGGTTTACAGACAAATTAGACGATTTATTTGATATAGCACACGCCGGTGCTCTCCAAGTGATTAGTTTGGAGGAAAACAAAACTTTTTTTAACTCTACAGCGCCAAAAATTATTGTCGAGTACTCACGTCAAAAAATAAGTTTTTCAATTTGATTTAGTTAAAAACCACAAGAGGATTTTTTTTTATGGAATAATAACGTATATGCAAATTAAAGTTAATCTCCTTTTTTTTTTTTTTTTATCTAAAAGATATATGGAAATGTAAAATATTGTATATAAAATATTATTCCTGAAAAATTATAAAACCATTTTATTATTATTTTTTTTTTTTTTTTTTATAGTGTTATAGGAATATACTCGACGTAAAAAATATATGATCCGCATTTCGAATTATTCAAATAAGTATGGAAGAATTAATGTAAAAAAAAAAAAAAAAAATACCAACTAAAAGACGTAGTCACTGTAAAAAAAAAAAAAAAAAACTGTACAGGGACTAGGTGGTACGTATCCGCGGTGGCTTTGTTTTCTGAATATTTTCTTTACGCGTATTCCAGACGTAAAGGAAACATTTTACACATTCAAATTGATCGAACTATAGCCAACAACAACATTTCGGATGCATACATAAAAGTTTTATGTATAAAACCCCTATAATCATGTCTCTTGCGACCAAGGCTTTTTATCATATTATTATTATTATTATTATTATTATTATTATTTTGCCTTACGAGACAATGGCGACGTTCCAAAATAACAAATATACTATACCGCTGCTGTTGCTGGCACGGACCAAACGAAATTTATACCGTACACATCCGGACAGGACGAGTTTGTAATTTAATTTTCAAACGACTACGCGTAACAAAAAAAAAAAAACAAAAACCAAAAAAAAAAAAAAAAACCGTGTGTATTTTTTGTTTGAATTTTAATGACCGCACGCGACAAACTCACGTTATTGACAAGTTATAGGACTGCGCCGCGATGATTCACATCAGTAATAATAGTTAATAATCTGATCCGGCGATTATACGGGGTGCGTCAGAAAAACCTCCCTGATCTGTAAATACCAAACCTATAGTCAAATATAGAATAGTATGTTTTATTTGTAAATTGTACATGTAATGCCATTTTTTTAAAACTATTTTTAAAAATCAAATCACTTCGGTGGCGGCCCTCGGTTTTCAATACACTGGCTGAGTCTTTTTCGGTAGTTAACTATCACTCTGCGGGTCATTTCGGGCGGGATGGCGGGCGACTTCCTGAGTTATTACCGCCTTCATGGCTTTGAGAACCCCCAAAAGCAAAAAAAATGGCATGGGCTCAAATCCGGATGGCCGCGGTGGCCGCCCAATGTCACCGCGGAAAGAGACAAAATGCCCGGGAAAAATTTCTCGCAAAATGCCGAGTGACCGGCGAGCTGTGTGTGCGGTGGTGGCACCATTCTTGTTGAAACCACACATCGTCTAAGAAAACATCTCGTTAAAAAAATCGTTCAATTTCGGCCGATGAAAGTTTTCAAGCATCACACAATGACGATTAGAGAGGTCTTCTTCAAACATGTACACATTTCCCAGTCCTGTTACGGTGTCGGGTCGACCAGTGGGCTTTGTTTTTGGCGCTGAACCTTTTCGTCAATAATTCGAAACCCAATTTTGAATAGTTTCGCGGCTGGGGACGGGACCGTGTCGACCAAGCGCGAACCGAACACGGAACTCACAATGTTCTCCCGACCAAACCATAACAAGTACAAATAATGGCATAAAAAAAGCGTTCTATAGAAGTAAATTCCTTTAGTTTATCTCGATCCGAACCCAGATTACAACCTTATCACACTGGGGAGTTATTTCCGACGCACCCTGTATATACTCCGCGGTTTCACTACTGGTCAGTATATTATTAGTTTATTTTGTACAGTGCGAATAAAAAAGAAATACAAAAACAAAACGTGTACGGTCAATCGATGTAACAAAATCGATTATTTTATTAAAACGTTTTGATGCGAAATCGGGTTAAGTGTTTTGCAATGTTTACGTGTTTACTAAAGCAATTTTTTTTTTAATTTTTTTTTTTTTAAATTTTAAACCGTTTTGAGTTCTTTCAAAACGTTTTAACTGCACCGTATAAGCGTGGTATACGTATTATGTATTTATATAATTAGCAATCAATAGGGCAGAGGACTTGTAGCATTTGCATGTTTGTAATATGTTTAAAAAAATACGATTTATAATTTTGTTTTGCACTTAAGTGCACATTTAAAGGTTTTTTTATTTTTTATATTTTAGTGCATATTTCTTCCGTTTTATACTTTACGAGAAATATTTATTATAATTAATAATTATCTCCATTGACTTTTTTATTTCATTTTTTTTTTTTTTTTTTTTATTTAAAAAGAATATTTACAATCTATGCTACAAGCATATAACAAGCAATTTTGAACACATACATAAAACAATTTTACAACTTGAACAAATGAGGAGCGAGGCCATCCAGTGATAGAACCCAACGTTATTTTATTTATGTATTAATTATTAACTTAACATAAATTAAATTAAAATTAAATGGTTCGAACCATCAAACATTTAATAAATCACGACACCATTTGCTCTTTAGACGCCGTGGGGGATTATTAGGAAGTGTGTTGGAAGAAAGTTCAGCGATTAAAGGTTTAAAGTGAGACTGTAATTTTGAGTGAAATTTTTTATATTGTTTTGTGGGTAACTGATTTACTGTTTCTATTTTGAAGTCATTTTGAATTGCGGAATTTGATACGTACCAAGGTGCGGAAGTGATAATGCGGAGAGTGATAGATTGGAAGGCTTGGAGGTTACGTATTTGAGATGGTTTAGCGCATTCCCAGATCTGGATTGCATTAGCCCAGATAGGCCGTAATAAGGATTTGTAGATGATTATTTTTGTGTGGAAGGTTAAGTTTGATTTTAGAATTGGGCAAAGTAAGTGGAGTCGACTATCGAGAATTTTTCTTTTTGACTCGATATGAGGACCCCAGGTCAATCTTTTGTCAATTAGGACGCCGAGGTATTTTACTTCTGAGGATATTGGGATTGGTATTCCTTGAAAATGAAGGGGACGGGGTGTGGAATTTTTTAGTGTTATTTCATTTAACAACGAAAATTGTTGGATTTAAATTAATTTTTAATTTGTATCATATAATATGGCTGTTGTCTGTTCACGGAAGCCCTTACTTTTTCTTCTAAAAACGCTCGAAGATCGCCGATTAGATTAATTCTATTTATAAACAGCAAATACACGTTGTCTGTGTCATCAAATTCCCAATAGGACGATAACGATTCCGTAAGCGATAGCAAAATATTTTATTGCACTTTCGGCATTCGTTGTTCGTTAATAATTTAATATTTTCATCTCAGTTCTGCCGCCTGCGTGCGTCTATCCTTATTCGTTAGTCGTATGAACTTTTCGTCAGTGTTTACTATTTCAATATTAAAATTCCGAAAGACGTACAGCCTAACTTTTTAATTAGTCGGTTAAAGAGTTTTTTCTTATCGGAATTTGGTGACTATGTGTTTTCGACTGACGGTTAAGTCCTATTAAATTACTAGAAAAAAAATATTCGAGCAAATTATTAGTGCATACTATAGGGTTTTTAAGTGCAAAAGTGCTGGAATATTTAGTGATTGTTTAGAGCTACAATTCATCTGCCCTAGTAATTAAACCTTTTTTTTTACTACACCGACTCTGGGGACGGATCGGGATCATAATTCGGCCCGGGAAGATCTGTATGGGCCATATTTTATAAAGGTACAAAATAAACGGCCAACAATAAGTTTAAATTAGATAAAATTATGGTGTGTGTTAAATTTTTATATAAAATAGCACACAAATCCACTATAAAATGTTGTTAATTTTTTACTTATCCTGTGAGACGTGGCTACAATATTTATACACGATTACTATAGTATTTTTAAAAAAAATTACCATTTTAATACAAATTATTGATAATAATCATTATCAATTAGGTAAATAGACTAATTCCAAAATATTTAAATACCTACTTAAGAGTTTATATAAATTCAAGTTAGAAATGAAACATCAATTGCATGCTTAATAGAAGAGATCAATTTTATTATAAATTTTTTGGGTATTTTTAGCTATACCCTCTTGTTTTTTTTTTTTTTTTGTTATATTGAAGGTTCCTTTTATTTTAAAGTAAATAATCTATTTACTTTTGTTCAAAGTAGGGTTGCGACAAAAAAAATAAAATAAAAACCCACGCGTTCCTAAAGTAAAAATCTACTGCGGCTACTACTGATAATTAATAAATGGCTGAAAAATTAGTTAAAGGGGTTTGGAGCCGGTCGAAAAACATAACCCAAAAGTCAGAGAAAAGTGTAAGGCATGTGATTGACGGAATTGAATTTTTGAAAACGGGTTTGAATTTGTATTCAATTTTTCGATATTCGTAAAATCGAATGCGTAATATTTTGAATACAAATAATGGAAATCAAAGGGGTCATAACTAACAATATTTGAACGATAGAGTCGAACATCAATAATCGCCTCGTTCGGAACCTAGAAAATTAGAATTCAAAATAAAATCGTAATAAATAAAATAAATATTCGTCTGTAAAAATAATCATACCCCTTCCTCTTAAATTGTTATTGGACAGTAGACAAGCGGAATAGTAGCATTTTTATGGTTCGGCAAATGATAAAAGAAAAGGAAATTGGTGAAAATTCGGAAAAGTTCCTTCGTCCATTTGCGACAACAGACATTTCCCATTCTCTCACGGAACATCCAACCGCTACGGACGGATACTATTTGAAAAATACATCCGTGAGAAATTTGAAATTACCAAAATTACAGTCGTTTTCCATAGGTAAACCGAATAAAATAGAAGTCCTTTATCGGTAGCGCTGACGAGCAACGCGTAGAACACGTGCCGACAAAATTAAGCCTGTCTCATAGAGTGTGGCCGAAAGACGGAATAAAATCAGAGTTTGATTGAGTTTTGATTTTTTTTTTTTCTCGATTATTTATGTTACTAATGTGACGAACGCCAATTGTGTGTATTGTTATTCTTATTGTTCACATTTTTTTTTTTTTTTTTTTTTTATTGCAACTACCTTCATTTTTTTTATTTATTATTTTTGTTCGTGGACGATAATCAGTTTTGATTATTATTGTTATTATTATTATTTTTTTTTTTTTTTTTACTAACGCCAATTGTGTTAATTTTGTAAATATTTTTTCTTCTTTTTTCGCCTTATTTTTTTTTTTTATTGCTCGTTATTAATATATTGTTCTTTTTTTTTCTTTATTTTTTTAGTATTTTTGCAACAACTTTCACTTTTATTGTTAAAAAAAATATTATAATGTAAATATACGACTTCGGATAAAATAATAACACTTTTAATGTTTGTTTTTGTGATGGTTGTCACGCACGGCTTTGCCCGTGAAAAAATAAATGCCCGTGGGTTTTCAACCTCGGCCACTCGCCGGACTCTATCTGGCCGATAGACGGTGAGACGGGGCCCGTCTCAGTCTTTTTTTCTTTCTTCCCGTTAAATCTTTCTTAAAAGACGACTTTCTTGCCCGTAACAACCAAATATCAAATAATAATAACACAACTGTTTTGGTTTCTAAGCGGAGCTAAGGGGTCTTGTGGTTTCACAATGATGTGAATTTCTGTAAACACATTTTCTACCAGAAGGCCAAGCCATAGCTATAGTCATTTACTATTTCCGGCCGAAAAATTTTGTCTAGTTGGTTCTTTAAAGCTGTCATTTTTCGATATACCTATTAAGTTATTAACGCGGCAAAGAAATCTACCAAAAAAAAAAAAAAAAAATGACGAAAAAACGGCATAATTTCGTGAAACTCGAGGTTTATTTATGTTGATTTCTGGGTTAACAGTGAAAAAAACACGACTAATAATACTTCGCCCGGTGCCCTGTACAGACATAAATTAAATTCCTCTTTATATACTACCTTCCCAACTTCTCACCTACAACAGTGTCCCATGGTGCGCAGTCTGCACGCCTTTTCCCCATTCGTATCGCTAAGGCAACCAAGAAATTCCAGAAATATGTACCACGGGAAATTGCAAGTGTTTAGGTCTGGGATTTGGTTAGTGAGTGAGTGAGTGAGATGTATCGGGAATTTTCCTTTATAGATTCGAGTATATATAGACGACAACGTGGATTATATACATATATCGCAACATTTGATTTAACTATGCGATATTTTATTTAAACTATCGTATAGAACTATAGAAAATAGCACGTGCGTATTATCTAGTCGACGAGAACGAATCGTTCTGAAAGAACTTTTGTCGTTTAATAAAAGTGTACCGATTTTTCTCATCCTATAACTCAAATGATGCGGGATTTCCGCCTGGCGATACTTCGCTTAAACATTTTTTTTTTTTTTAATTTTGTTAACAGTCTACCTCTTAGTTTCATTTTTGGCTTTCTAAAAAAAAACTTTTCCGGTTTGTAAAAATGCGCTGTATCGTGCGCGTCGTACATTAAAAATCGTTTTTCGTTTGTAATGATTTATAGTTGTTTTCAGTATATAAACTAAATTGCCCCGTACCCTGTTCTTTCCCAACTTCCCATCTACAACAGTGGCTTAAACACGGTACGAAGTATGTCCGGCTTTTTTTTTTTTTTTTTTTTCTGGTCGGTTTTATGCGGATACAAATTTTATAATTTATTTACATCATCGTTTAAAATTCTTTAAAAACACGAACAATTGTAATTTATTTTCTTAAGTTAAAAACTAATACAATATTCAATTTAAATTTATCGAAACATTATAAATGGAATTCCGTTCAGAATGGTTTTTTCGTTTACATTGATTTATCTATCGTGGCGTGTAGATAAGAATTATAGATTATCCCGTATGTCTGTACCGTCTTCCCAATTTTCCACCTACGACAATCAGTGTCAGTGTGCCGTCCACGAGTAGTGTCTTAGCATTAATTTTTTTTTTTCCTATATATATATATATATATTACGGACGATTCAAATCATAAAAAGTACTGTTTGACGAGTAAATGATAGGTATGCATGTATTCAACGCCATACTGTGCGAAAAACTTTAAATTAACGGCGTTAATGTGACGAAATAAAGTTAAATATCCGACATGTTTCGCACCGTGTGTATTTGAAAAGTTGGACAGGAATGATATAAATTATAAATGGTGATTTATTTTACCTGCCCTATATATCTATATACGGCGATAAATCGATTCAAACTAAAAACGATTTCGAGTAAAGTTCGGTTAAACACGTTTTTACGACATTCAAATTGAATATTGTACATTTTAACTACACGAAATAGATTGCGAAATTTTCGTCTACAAAAACAAAACAGAAAAAAAAAAAAAAAAACATTAAAAACAGGAGGGGTAGGCGTGTGGTTCGCAACGTACAAATATTCGAAATCTATTATAATCGACGCGGTGTGAGGAACAAAACGAAAAATCTGCATTTTTACCGACGCCGAGTGAGTCGGAACGGAGAGAAATTCCGCTTAGTCGATTTGTTTTTAGCTGTGTAATTTTTTTTTTTTTTTTTTTTTTTTTTTTTTTTTCGGAAAACCGTTTTGAGAAGATATAAAAATATACAATTTCGTCTAACGACTACTACAGGCAATCAGAACACCGTTGGCCATTGGTACACATAGAGCGCGATCGTTTTCCGACACAGTTTTCGAAAATTGTGAAAAACCCTAGCTGCGCAATACGATAAAAAAAAAAAAAAAACCGGGCATTCAATAAAATCGTAATCCCGAGCAGCGTAAAGTGTATTGAATTGCCATTTCGAGGACTGGCGGTCATCGTCGTTGCTTTTAATATCGCATAACGGCCGAATACATACCAAAGATGCTGATGGACACATATACGTGCCCCTGATTCCACGGTTGCGCAGAATACAATCGGCGGACAGGAAGAAGGAGATATTATATTTCACTAATTATTCTTTGTGTGAATCCCCAGTATATCGAATAAGTTCCATCTATATGCAAAATCCTGTTAATAATTGTCGTCTGTCCAATCTGTCGTATGTTGTAATTATTGTATTTGGATTTTCGGTAAATTTTTTTTGGCGAACCGAAAATTATATATTTAACTCGTTTTTTTTTTTTTTTTTTTTCTATGAAAAACATCAGGAACATTGAACAACGGTTATTACAATTTCCGTTGTGTAAATAATTCCAGGACATTTTCGTCTGAAAAACGCGAATATTTGGAGAAAAACCGGACCGGGGTATTTCGAAAAAAAAAAAAAAAAAATTAAAACACTGTACCTTATCCAGAAACAGAAAACGCGGTTTTCGCCGTAGGAAATAACGACGGCAAGATACTAAGGATTTTGGTAGCGAATGGACTAGCAGTGATAATACGTATACAATACAGTAATAATATATTAAAGCGTTTTCGTATGACTGGGTCAGTTAAATCACCGGGTCAAAACGATTGTTGAACGACGACGATTAATATTAAACGTGCGGGTCTGGTTGGCGGAAAAAAAAATATCACGACTCGTGACGAACGATTAGGTCTATCTCTGAATTTAGCTGAAATGTAAAGCCATGCCATTCAATAGGATTCACTCGTCACTGTTGTTCTCTCATCATCTCCATAATTCATCCAGTAACCTTGACCCGGGTCTCCACATTGAAATGGTCTGTTGGAAAGCCCTGAGAATGTCGGGCATTATAATGATGCTGTCTAAGGACCTTAAGCTTTCTTCCTCGTTTAAAGTCCTATACTGTGCTTTAGTGCGACAAATACTGGAATACGGTGCCATTTTATGCGATCTCCATACCGCCGACAATGCTTGCCAGGTCGAAAGGGTACAGCGTAGGCTCTTGCGATACGCCAGCTACATTTCGGGTATCGACTGTTCTCCACACGACTACAAAACCGTTGCCAATCAGCTTGGTTTAGCTTCTTTAGCCGAGCGCAGACGAAAAATGGGTACAAACTTCTTGAAAGAATTGTTAGCTTATACCCCAAACCTTACTCTCTTTTATAAAGCTCCTCTTTGTTTATTTCCCCATTTGTAAAATATTTACCATTATGTTGTGTTTCACTATCTTTCTTTCATTCATATCCTAATGCCAACCGGTTGTATTGTGTAATCCATTGTACCTGTTATTATTTTTACTCATAATTGTACAAAAGGGCTCAGCCCGTATATTCATAAAACGATTAAAATTTAAAAAAAATGGTATTAAATGAAACGGGCTATGGTAGATGTGAGTATTCGCCACGCAAATAGAAAATAAAAGAAGACCCGAAATGTGAAAGTGGCGATTTTACATCCAAACAGTACGGGAACCGATATTGAAATTAACCGAACTAACCGAAATTAATCTAGAAATAACGGTTTCGGTTTTAGTTCCGGTTCATGCGATATTTAAATAAAGGTTTAGATTTCCGGTTCCATTTTTTGTATAAAATACCAAGCGTCGCCTGCAATGCTACAAAACCATGTAAGACAATTGTGGAAAAAGAACAATTTTTCTGGCAGCAAATGATCAAGAAGTATACAATTAAATATATTGGCAAATTTTACTTTTTATAATCCGTATATTCTTTGTACCCGCATGTTCATATTGGTTTTTATTTTTGAAAAAATGTCCGTTTAAACGAATAAAAACATAATCAAATAAGCCTAGCGATTTCCCGGATACTGTTAATAGGCTGACCGGACTCAACTGAAAAAACCCAAACATACGCGCTTGTGGATTTCGAGCTCGACTTAACATTCCGGTGACATCACCGTGGTCTTAACACCTTGAGTAACTTTAAAAAAAAAAAAAAATAGAAAACTTATTTTTTTTTTTATCGAATTCATAATCGATTAACATTGATAACATAATAACGGATTTTAATATCAGTAACGTAGTTTTGGAGTGAATTTCATTTTTTTCCGCCAAAGAGTACTGTACCGATTAATGGCGGTTTCAATAAAATACCGCCACTACGAAAAGGGCAAAATACAAAAAGATAGTTTCAATACCATTACATACTACTACGAGTCAACGGGTTAAACTTCAAAATCGACATTGACAAATGTTGATTTTTAATCGTATTTCAGTGTTGACTTCGGATGAGCGGTGTACACGAATAAACGATAAAAATCAGAAATCCCTGAAAATGTCGCTACATTAGCTTGTAGATATCGAGTGGAAAAAACAAAAAAAAAAAAACATTTATATATGGAACTTCGAAAGTGATTTATAATAAATTGCGAGAAACATTTTTTTTTTTTAAATTTTTTTTTTTTTTTTGTTCGTATATAAACTATATTATGCGAAAAACGGTTGCGACCTGTTAACGAGCGTCCTGCGTAATTCGTTAAGGGTTAGTCGTTTCTGGTAAATTAGCTCGGTCTGCTAAACAAATACGGCGCACCGCAGTTTCGGTAGAAATAATTCGTGTGGTTTTCGTACCCACTTAACCTTCGTCCGCCGCGGCGTACAACAATGCCCAGCTATAACCGGAGTTTTCGAAACACATCGAAAACGAATTATACGTTAGCGTCACTTAATCAACACAACGCCAATAATAAATATAAAAATAAAAAAAACTATTCTTCCGTTGCGTCTTTTTGAACAGAGATAATCGAATAACGACGGCGCTTCTCGAAACGTCCATTAACTATCTCTGTATTAAAAAAAAAAAAACCCCCGGTCTCTCGTCGAAAATTCGCTGTTACATATAAAATTAATTCTTTTTTTTTTTTTTTTTTTTTGTATTTCGCGTTAGCAAGCACTGGAACCGGTACCCGAAGAAAACATGAAAACCGAAACCGTAATTGGAACCCGTATTTCTCAATTCAAGAAACCGGAATCGGAATCGGAACCTCCGAAATAAAATACAGATATTTTTGGTTCTTTTAGGATTTTATCGGTTATACGAAATGGCTAAACATTTTTATTGAAATCGGTTTTTGTTTTAATCAAATAATTACAAGTGTCTATGTTTCGTTTATGTTTATAATTTTTATATCTAAGGTGATTTTAATTCGAAATAATCATATTATTATCACCCGTCAGTGATTTTTTGTTTTTTTCAACAAAAATTTACAAACATTCGGGTCGAACAACGATTACGGGGTTTCCCAACGAGAACACCTACCAATAATAATATTTAGACGTTTATAGTTAAGAGGATTCGATACCGGTTGTGTTTTTTTAAATTTTTTTGTTTTTATCAAAATAAACTTTTATTGTCCTAGTAATCGGCTAAAACGTCTGAAAACATGCTTGAATTCGCCATAGAGTTTCCTTGAAAATTACTTTACCACTATTTTTCCGAAATCGAACAATGGTCATCACTGTATTGTCACGGAAATCTTACAGAACGTCTTATAGATGACCTTATAGGAAATGCCGGTAACCGCTGCGCAAACCATGGTATTCCGAAATCTGGTGTAAACGATATTTAATCGTTAATTTACCCTCTGGTCAATGGAGAGACCCGGATTGACACAAAATATTACTCTGAGCCACATTGCCAATGTGCCCCTGCGCTCGTCGCTCATGTATTTTTACACACCTTAACGGTTTTTCACGCGTGCGTGAAATATCTATAATGGATCCCCAGAACGAAGCGACGGATATTTAAAGTTTTAAAACGATTTATTTTGCTATTTTTGATTATTGCGAAAATATACGCAATATCAGGCCTGTTAATAAGCCGTCGGAAGTTTTGTTCAAAAAAAAAAAAAAAAATAATAATAATTTTTAATCTCAACACGGCCGAGAGGAATAGTATAAAGTGCAGAATTTGTGTACCAGTATAACAGTAAAGGCCGAGCCGCGAATCACTAATTAACTGACTCCCGGGCCGTAATAAATGCGCGTTTTATCATCGTTAAATATAATATTGCGGTTGAAACTTCAAAAACTCGTTGAAAATAATATAAGCGCGTAAAACAAAACGTGTAAAACATACACTTTTTTTTTCTTTTTTTTTTTTTTTATACGTATACCTACGAAATTTATTCGTTCGCCCGCAATATCAACTCGTCGCGTTTATTTATTTATACAAGAGCGCGCCGAATTTTATTAGAAATCCACCTCCTAGGGGCTCCGATTTAATTTATTCATGTTCAATGGTACCAAATAACATACCGCGAGTGGTTAACCCCAGGTATTTGATTTGTGTGTTGGATGGCGTTTTCGCATTAGAACTTTGCACTCGCGTGTGCGGCTGCGAAGATCGAATTTATACAGGGAAAGATGAAATTTTTAACATTAATATACGGTTTCTGCCGGGCGAAAACTTATGTTTTTATAATGATTTCCGACGCCGGTGGTGGCGTTGATTAACGCCCGGGAACTTCCTATACATTTTCTACTCGTCCGAGTTCAAAAAAAAATAGTAAATAAATAATCGTAGGCGACGGGCCGATAACGACGCGCAAAAACGAATTCGTCTGTCGGGCTCTAGAAATTAAAAAAAAAAATAAAAAAACGAAACCCGATTACGTAGTGATTTCGTGGATGATGGTAAACACCTTTCCGGGTCGATTTGAGGTTTTAAAAAAAATGGCGACACGCTTAAACTCTCCGGGGTCGACATAAGTTCTACCGAAATTTGTTATTTCATATAACCGGAATAGATAGTAATCTGATGTTCCGTGCCCGTAAAAAATCTAGTCATAAAGAATATTAAATTGTGTTCATTTAATTTTTAATAATTTTTACGACTTACATGTTTACAAATGTCCAGAAATACCGACAACGCCTAACGTCATTAATCGATAAACCTAACCTAACTTCCCTGAGGTAATAAGTCAATTGACTTTTAACTCACCTTTGTTACTTTTCAAAACAGTTAACTTTTATTAACGGTGTTGGCTTTTAATTTAACAATTGACTAAATTTAACGAAGTTATTGAATTGTTAACGATGCCCCGTAGTAGTTTATTTCAATACAGTATACAAATTAAACGATACATTACCTGGCATTGAGTTTCTGGATCCGGATACATTTTTCCCGATCTATCACACACAAACCCCGCCAGCCGTATGGTGTTGAAATTTTGCTGGATATTTATAATTTTATTGGCATTGAACTGATCGATGTAGGGCCTATGGATATTATGTAAATTCCAACCCTAAAATTTATAGTAAAATTCATTAAGTCGCGCTAGAGATTGTATTATAATCATTTGTCAAGTAAACGTATTAAATATAGTATATCAATGAAAATGAATGGAATATCGAATTTTTTTTTTTTTAAATTGTTCGTAATATCCTGTAATTATTAGTATCGTTGTTACAAAATGTTTTGCATACAGAACCGGGAATCAGGATGTCAGGACGTAACTATAAGCACTACGAAAAAACGGCCTACGTTTTTCAAACTCTTTTATGTAACAACGGTATTCCCGGTGTTCACTTTCTTAGTTTACAGGTGTGCCCTGAACAATTTTGACAAAGTATTTCGTTTGTTTACCAGCCGTTACCTTTATTTGCGAATTTTTTAAACGAGTTTCAAAATCTATTGAAATAACTTAGTTAACACACCTACGAGTAGACATGGCCAAAGTATATCGATATATGTTTTCAATACGGTAAATCGATAATTTCGTACATTTACTTCGGCGATCACTATCAAAAAAAATTCGATAATTGTTTTATTCGTAAAAACTTAATTTATCCAATTGAACAAAATGGTACATATTATGAATGAACGGTATTGACATTGATTACAAATATTAAAACCAATGGTATTAGGTCGATAACACATGTGCCCAGCTGACATGGGTAATTATCTGAATAAAATAGTATTCGGAATATACTTGGTATTTATATATAGTTTTTAAGTAGAAAGGATTTAACACTGTAATCCGAATAATTTCAAAAAGTATTTTATTCCTTAAAAAAATTAGTTTTTGTCACACTTTAGATTCCGAGTGTGTACTACTTATAGACGTATGCTTTCTGGCGATTTTTGAGTTATTTATATACATTTGAAATTGTCGAGTTTTTTCTTTTAGTGTTTATTCGATTTTATTATGTGGATTGGATAAAACGGTTTTAGCCGAGCAGAACTGCCTGAACATTTTACACGAGGTAAATCACAATTTGTTCTTAGAAGAAAAAAAAAACGATCGTAATGAAATAGTATATTTTTTTTTTTATAAGCGTTTAAAGTTGAAATTTTAATGGAATTCGTTAAAATCACGACATTTTGCGTACTAAAAAATGTGTACGTATATTATCATATAATAAATCGCAAGTCGACCGTACTCACTTTATTAATGTACTCACTTTATAAAATCACAGGATTTTATTTGATCCGACTAATCTGCAACGTCGTTGTTCACATAATATTAGGTATCATCTCGAATTCTAAATGGCCAGAAGAATTCAAATCGCTAACAAAATAAATGGGGGTGACTATAATACTAATGGAAACCGTCGAAAACGGCAAACACGACCACCGTCGTGATCATCTTCAACATTCAATCCGTGATGGGATGCACCGTGAAGGTGTCGTATTATTATATTTACAATAATGAACAGCACGGAGAATCCGAAAGAGAAAATCCTCTGCGTACCTATAAGGTCGTGTTGACAATCGCTACTTCACTAATTCTAAGCCGTGCGTTCGACAACGACAATTCAAATAACCCGCCACTACTGCGTTTTATATTAAACAACATCGAACACCTGTTCGATGTGAAACTGCTTAGAAATTCCATTAAAATATAAGACAATATTGAAACCGGACAGAAAATTACTGACTAATTACTTTAGACGTAAAATTTGAAACGTTTTTTCGTGAAAAGAGGGACTCGCGAAAAAAAAACCCCCTATTTTACTGTACCAAAATAAAAAAAAAAAAAAATGAAAAAATTGGACAACAATAAAAAAAAATTTGAACATTTATCGATTATAAAAATTAAAAAAAAAAATAATAATAATAATTTCATTACGCGAACAAAGACGGTTAATGAAATAGGCGAAGATATCATAAATTATACCTAGTTGAATGGAAATTTGTATTAAATATCACGTGAGTTTTTATTATTATTATTTTTTTTTTCCCAATGTAAAATGTTAAAGACGTCCTAGTTTCGCCTTTGAAATTACTAAAATTCGCTATAATTCAAATTTCGGAAACAGTCCGTTTTTGAAAAAAAAAAAAAATGTTTTGTTTTAGACAAATTAAAAAGAAGAAATTTAAAGCGAATATACAAAGAAAAAAAAAAACGTATATTTAAACTGTTATACTTTTTAGTTGTAAATTAATTTTAGTTAACTATTATTTATGATTTTTTGGTCACTTACTTACATCATACGAATATTAATCGACAAAAAACAAAATGACAACTAAATATGGATCACACGTCGTCACGATTAGATGATAATGCACTTACCTTATACGAACAAAAATCTCTAAATCGTGCATCCGCGGCTAATGCATACAGTAAACTTCACCGTTCTATACAATCTAAACTACTGTTTTCAATAGACTTTGGCGGGTTTCAAGGAGTCCATATGCGTAACGGATTTTTGTTAGATACGCCGTACTTCAATAATATATAAATTATAATAAATTATTTTGTAAGTAAATTTTATCGTGTACATTATGTACGTAGTAGGATCAAAAAGTTCCCGGAATTTATTTATAGAAAAAAAACTATTTTTCTTATCAAATATCTGTTTATTGGAATTAAAAGTAGACATTATTAGCTATCTGTAGGGGGTTGTGGAATTGTAGAAATTTTTTTATCCGTTAAAAATTGCCGAACTGCAAAAGACGAGTGGCACGGTGCATTGTCATGATGCAAAAACCAACCATTTTCCCATTTTCTTTGCCTTTTTCGCCGAATTGAATCTCTTAAACGCTTTAAAACTTCAATATAAAAACTTGAGTTGACTGTTTGTCCATTAGGTACAAATTCCCAGTGAACTAACCCTTCATTGTCGAAGAACACAATCAACATGACCTTCAATTGTGATTTGACAACACGTGATTTTTTTGATTTTTTATGGACACGATTACGACTCACATGAGACTAATGTAATTTTAACGACAAAACCTACAGATAGCTAATAATGTCTACTTTTAATTCCAATAAACAGATATTTGATAAGAAAAATAGTTTTTTTTCTATAAATAAATTCCGGGAACTTTTTGATCCTACTACGTATATAACGGGTGTGTGCACAATTGCACGGCATATCGTGTGTGCTGGGGAGTTTTAATATCTGCCCAGGTAGAAAACTAGTGAGTTCTCAGACCTACTGTAATGCCGTTTTCCTGTTCCCTGTTGCCCTCTACGCTGAATCGAGGTGCCCCGGACGATATATATATTCGAAATTAATTTATTGTTCCGGTAATCGTTTCGACACCGCAATACTATATGATACATACTGAATAACGGAAATCCGAAACTCGCCGAAAAATTATGTTTTACATCAATATCGATAGTTTTTTTCGAAACGGTTAGATGTTTTTTTTTTTTTTTTTTTGCGGCATCCAGTGTAACTCGCGTTAATTTTTTAATTCTCCTTCTAAAATGAAGTGTATTATAATGTTTTTTAAATACTATTGGTCGGTCCGATAAATCCGGAATGTCCCAGACAGGAAGCGATTATCGCGATATCGGAGGTCGCGCCGCGTCTTGGATAATATTATCGGCGTTTTTGCATTGTAAACTGGCGGTTATTTAAAACACACACACTTTTATTTGAATAAATTTGTTTCTATTGTCGAACCGGGCAAGTCCGGACGTACTAGATAACGTTATCGCAGTAAAAATTTTTATCAAAAACATGCGAGATAATAGGTACGCGATTTTTTTGAGAAAAACCGTACGCGTTTACATACACACACAGATTTCCAAACGACTCGTTTCACTTTAAACATTCCGTTTCTTTCATCAAGCTCGTGCTCGTTTCGCATACGATACGTTTGCACATTTCTCGGTGTCTCTGTGCCCCGAGTACAAATGCCACGGAATACCGTTTTTTAGTTTAGTTTAGTTTTTTTTTTTTTTTTTTTTTTAAATCGAGTAAAATTTACTCGAGAGGACGCCGTTCCGGGTTAAACTCACCGCGAAACGACAACGATTTGCGCGCGAGTCGTTCGTCCTGGAAGTGCCCGGGTATCTACCGATATTTACGGTATGAGCTCACCACGATGCGTCGTTTCAAATATGCAGTTTTGTTATTTGTTACACGTATTGCTGCGATCCGCTTTTTTTTTTTTTACCGCTGCGGTTTTTTTTTTTATTATTAATCTAACACGAGCGGCGGCGTCGACGAAATCGAAAATCCACTCTATATGCATACAACAATATACATACACGTAAAGCGTTGTGTTCGGATCGGGGGATCTATTTATTATATGGATCCCAATCCGAATATATATCGTTTTATATCGTTTCCGTGCGAATCGTCTGCGCGGCACGTTGTTCGTGCCCGGCTATAGTTTACGGAAAACCCAATAATCCGAGTTTTGCCGTATTGCCACCGTCCCCGTCGTACGCACTCGATTACCTACGTACCGCGTCTGTTCAAAAAGTACCGGGATTTTATTTTTAATAATTACAAACACCAAGTTAGATTGGCTATTCAAAGATAATTCTCATCCGGACGGTATGCAGTGATCGCCGGCCACCCTGCCATTTTTCAAAAGTCCTTTGGTACTACTGTTCCAAAGTTAATTTTACGAGTTCCGTTGCCGCGTTCGGTTTAATTTTCTCTACGTCTCGAAATCGTTGTCCTTTAAGCGCAGATTTTAGTCTTGGGAATCGAAAAATAAACACACACACACACATGGGTCCTCTGATCGGGAGAATAGGGAGAGTCTGCGGGACCGCAGACATTTTTTTATCAGCTAAAAATTCACGAATCGACAGCGCTAAATGTGCCGGTGCAGTGTGGTGGTAAACAATAGCGGGTCGATTTTGGCTGCGCGACCCTTCTAATCTGTACATTTTCCTGTAAAATTGCAAGACAAGGCCCAAATGAAATTCGATTTGTTAACTCACGAATGGTTAGGAATCGGCGGCCACTTCGAATTTTTTTCGCAAATTGTTTCTGGATGACGTCGGCGGTCATCCCCAAAAGCGGTTTTAATCATTACCGTACATTTCCGTTACATCATTTTTTACCAAGTTCGTCTGGCAGCAACTTTCTACCAGAAATATTGCTTCGATTCTCAATTTAAGCACCGTTTCTGAAAGAATGTTTAATCGTGTTGATGCATCGAGAAGATCATTTTTTTTTTTTTTTTTTGATTTGTGTTGTAGTTTTCTTAATAATCGGGACAATTTACGGTAATAATAGTTTCGCTGTTTTCGACATTTATTTATTTTTTTTTTTGTTGTTTAATTCGTCGTCGTTTAACGGCCGTTGAGAACTGACATTATCACAGAATATTAATAGTAGCACTTTCTAGGCGTGAGAATTTGTTCGAAACATTCTGACGATTGTTGATTTACAGTCATTTGAAATGTTCGAATAATTTTGGTTGTTCCACATAAGTTGTACTTTACGGGAAAACAAGTGAATAATTACTTCAATAAGCGTTCGTTGTTTTGTTTTGCCGTTTTCTAATTTACACGAATGCAATACAACTATTTTGTATAGTTATATATAGAAATATATAAAAATTTCTTTAATTTTTTTTTTTACGTACAAATCAATATAATTTTCAATTATAATATATCGGAAAACGTTCGCCGAACTTGGCTCAGTATCGTTTTTCGTTAGCATCAGATGCGTACAGACAGAAATTTAATTCTCCGCAATATCCTACGAGCCCGGCCAGGCCCCGATGCGAAGTGTAGACGTCGGGATTTTCGGTGTAGCAGTACAAACCTAACCGATACGGTTGTACGCGTTACATCATATGATTATACGGTAAAAAATGCATTATATTTTATTATAATAATGATTATCTCATTACGCAATTGTGTATGTATATCAGTTTCCGGTTGACGTTTTCCGATTACAGTTGACGAATATACATCGTTCATGGGCGTAAGTCGAGAAAAAAAAAAAAAATCCCTCGAGGTTCAATTATTGTAATAAAGGACCGTATGGGCGGCGGTGCATTGTGATCGGCATACATCGTTACCGGTAGATTTTTATTATTTCTACTGAGTACACCTCGTGGTGTACCCGGTGTACAATTTTCAGGCATTGATGCTCGGCCAAAACAATTTTTATTCGCATACAACCAAATGAAAATTTTAATAATTAGACATTACTTCGCAAACAGCTCAACGTTTTTTTTTCTCCAAAACTATACAGAAAATCAAAAAATGACCGCCCCGACGCGCCAACTAGATCGAAAATGTTTGCGTAATAAATGCCACACGTGTCTGGTAGAAAATTTGTGCGCAGACGTAAAGCAAAACAAAACACATCGTAGTAAAAACAATTTTATTCCTTACTACGCTTAGAATCTAATATAATAATTTGTGTGTATTGTTAATTCAACACGGATTTTAGGTTAGGTTAGGTTATTGTTGTAGATCAACGAGTAAAAGTTAAAAGTCCATCAAATATTTATTGGAATATAATAGTATTAATAGTAAACTATATATATATATACAAAATCGTCAAACTATCTATCATGAAAAAAAAAAAAAAAAGAGATAAATGCAGATTGAATTCGGGAAAGAGTTAGGCCAAATAAAAAAAATGTCTAGAGCAGTGGTTACCAATCTCCTTAAGCCGTTGTGCCCTTTTGTAGATAAAATTGAGTAGCGGTGCCCCTCTGTGAAAACCTCTAGGAAATTTAATCTAAAAAAGCTTATAAGAAAAAAAATAACGGCACAACACTTAATTTTTCTATACAATTTAGTAGAACTTATGATGAAACTAAGGTCACATTTTTTTGCATTTTTACCGGGCACATAAAACGAGACAAAACTCGAATATTCCTTCTTGGTCTTTTTTTTTTTTTTTTAATTGCACCACGTTTAGAAAATTCTGAATAAAAACAAAAATACTGAGCCGAAATCAATAGATACCGTTACCTATTGCAGCGTTTTCTTTTGATCAGTTTTTTCCCTAATTTTAAAAAAAAATTGACCTCCTAATGCCAACTAAACAAAATGTTTGCCGGTCACCAGCTCTGACGATATTGACGTTTGGAGCAAGAGTTTTGGTCGAAAAGTTATTTACGGATAGAATAATAATGTACACACCATAGTACATAGTACATTAATACATTCGTTTCTTAGGTTAGGTTATTGTAAATATATATATTTTTTTTTTCGTATAGGCCGTGGTGCCCCTGGTATAGGCTCTTGGTGTCCATGGGGTACCGCGGTGCACAGCTTGGGTACCGCTGGTCTAGAGGTTATTATAGGAGATTTGAGGGCATGATGAGGAATGAACGCGATGGATAGAAAAATGCATATGGAAAATTAAGAGTATCTTTTCGCAGGTCATGGCACGTACTTAAATGGTCCTAGTAGGACAATCAGGACTACCTCGCAAAACCCATAGAATGTCCAGATGTCCGTTTTGTTTTTTCTTCATCCTTTTGGACACCCAGTAAAGATAAGCAAACAACATGCTATCGGCATGAATTGAATAAGAAAAAAAAAATATGCGAAAAACTCCGGTGGCTTTCCGACGTGGTTCGACCAATCGACCACAAACGTTTCCTATCGAGCTACCTGTCTACCGTTGAATAAAATTAGTCGCTTTGCAGGTACCTATTATAAGTATACAGTTAACAATCACGATCACGGTAATAACCGAGATCCGGTGTATGGTTACCGACGATATTATCTGACTTTTTTTTGGCAATTCGCAAATACCGCAATGCCTATACGGTGTTTTTGGTAATTATTGATTATGAACGATCTTTCGGTTAGTTCGATGGCCCGTCCTAGTTTCGTTGACAACCACCATTTCCAGACATTTCAGGGGGCCCCATAAATACGTCCCCGATGCCCGCAATTCTTCGTCACACCATATTGTATAAAATGAGCTGCCAACACCCGGATTGAGTTAGGTTATCCAAAATCAAACAGCCCGCCTGGAATGTACAGGTTTTCACGATCATTTCTTGACCCCGGAATTTCACCGCCGCACAACAAATATGATTCACAAATGTCAGGAAAAACTCTTCTGATTAGTTATCGTTATCGAAGTTGCACACAGCAAGGGGGGGCCATCATTTTGATTAAGATTAATCGTGTACGGTAATTTAGATAAAATTATGTTTTTTTTTTTTTTACATCGGTAATACATTTAGTATTAAATACATAGAAAGTTCTTAACATAGGCCTCCCTCTCCCATTTAATATTTCTGCGGCCGTTCTTGCCACATAGTAAACCAACCATTCCATTGCAGATCTGTAACAACTATGATTGTCGTTCGTTGGAATAAAACATTTGTTTTTAGCAATAAACATAAAATTAAAAAAAAAAAAAACGCTCTATTCGAATTGTATGAAAGTTGTTTTTTTTTTTTTAACCAAGATGAAAGCTAAACTGGAATACCCGAAATTTCCCGGGCTTATTTTCTGAAAAAAAAAAAGTGACACGATAAGGATAAAAGGAGACGACAACGTCGACGTTTAATGATCAATCGCGTTTTCCCCTGCCAATAGCTTTCGTTTCGTTTCGGTAGAAACCTTTCAAATTTCCGTTGGCTTTTCAGTGGCATAATCTTAAATACCGTCTGTCAAAAACGAAAAAAAAAAAATGACAAATTTAATAATGAAGGCAAACATTTTCCCGGAAATATTTTAACTATCACGGTTTATTGTGTAGATGTTCGGTAAATTATCGTTTGAAAAGGATGCCCGCGACAATCAAATTAAATTTATATAACTGTATTTTGTGTACCGTCCGTATCGCCAGGGTAACCCAGAAATCAAAGAAAAAAAAAAAAAATTCGATTTTCATATTAAAATATCAAAAAAAAAAAAACAAGCGTGAACCGCCTTTCGGCGGTTAAATCACGGGATAAAAATTTGACAGCGATCACCGTCTTGTATTGAAAGTCAAGCGTATCGAATTTTATTTAGATCGGAGTAAAACTGTGGATTTGTACACGCACACTTTTTATTTTATACATTAAAAACCATGTGAATTGTTTAATATACGAACAATCGCGTAAAACAGACGGAAAGCCAGACAAAAGTGCGGGGCTTATTTGACGGTATGTAATAAAAATAAACGTTAAATTGTACAAAATTGGAGACAATCTGGTAAACTGGCTCCTGGGTGTTGTACCGCAGTGGCTCATATGACAATTCGTAATTTATTCTAAAATTAATTGTTTTAATTTCCGGACATTTTTTTTCTCTTAAATTCAACAACGCTGCTATCTAAAAAGTAAAGACGGTTAACTACTATACGGTTAGAGGAACAACGGCCGGTGACCATGTTAATTGTACATCGTGTTAATAACGACCGTGCCTGCAGTTTTTCATTTAAAACCAAACTGAAATTAAAAATAATATAATTTAATCGTGGTGCCCGTTTTTATACGTCTGTAAAAGTGTCCATACGTAATTTCACCAATAATATTATCCTAAAGACACAATGACACATTGTCCCGAATTAATTACAAACGGACGTATTAAACAAAAGGATTAGACTTTTTTTTTTTTTTTAATCTCATAATATATAATATCATTATGCGTCGATCCTTGACCGCGGAACACTTTTTTTCTTTTTGTTGCCGGTGAGACGCCGTTAACATAATAATTTCGGAAAACAGCATCCACAATTGTTTCTCCCATTTCGGGCCGAGAAAATTAATAAATGATAATATCTCTCATGGCTGTTTGGTTTGTTAGAATTGAATTAGTTGAGCATACGAGTTGTCACATGTTAACATGTGAATAATTTAGTTGAGACGTTAAATTATATCGAACGTACGTTTTAATTGTCATACGATGGAAACGGTTCCGTCCGAATATCGGATTGGTGAAAAAAAAAAAAAAAAAAAAAAAAAACGTGCCCGGGAGTAATAAACCAAATCATCGGTTTTGGATTTAAATCCTAAAAAGTCTACTACGCTTTAAAAATTAAAAGAGTATACTGAAAAATTATAAAATATTTAATACCTACTGTGTATTGGATACGTACTCTTGCGCGGATGTTCACCGATACAATTTTATTACTCGGAGTGATGGACTTAAACCTATTTAATTTGTAGGTCATTTCCAATGAATTATAATAAAACATTGCAACACGCAACGGATTGAACAACAATTCAAATCAAAACGGCGATAATATGTCGCAAAAAAAAAAAAAAAAAAAAAAATGCGATATTTATTATGAGTTCATTTCGTATCAAGTTACTTATGCAATTTTTTTTTTTTTTTTTTTACAGTTCCCCGTTATAAATGCAATAAAAATGTATTTTTTTTCCTCCCTCTTTCTCGTCCTAAAAGAGTATACGCGGATCGTTCCAAACGGTCGACTTAGATAATAAAATTTACGGTGAATTGGTAACAAAAAATTATACCTACGGGCTGATTTTATTATTATTATTATTTTTTTTTTTTTTTTTTTAGTTCTATCGCTTATAAAAGTTACTGAAAAAAAAATATATATGAAATTGTCTAATCAATTAACGGGCTATTCGGTTTTCCGGCCAAAAACACTAAAATTGTTCGTGATGAATATTATATATAAAGTCCAAACCCACATAATGTTTTGTCGAATCGATTTCGAAATATTTTTCATTCCCCCATATCCGTTACAAATGCAACGTGTACGCACAATAATATGATGTACGATATTATTTGGTAGACTTTTTGCGTATACGAAATACGGCCTTTTAAAAAAAAAAAAAAAAAAAAAAATCATATTATACCGTATACGTAATATTACGTATTTCGCCTGAAAAAAAAAAACCGAGCCGAGCCGAGCCGATTGCTCGTATATTATTATTGCTATAGTATTTTTTGGCAGCTGACTATACCCGTAACAATAATTGTTTCGCGATCAGTGGCGTATACGATGGGGAAGGCCAGAGCCATGGGTGAATCGCGCAGCCTAGATATTTTTTAACGGTGGTGTATTCGTCGTAGCTTATTGCCTATAGGTAATAAAACAACAGATTTAACCATAGCTGTGGTTTTCGTAATATATAACGCAATATTCATTATTTATTGGTTATTTTTTTTTTTTTTTTGTTAGCGTTATTGCCAAAAAGTAGTGTTATCGGACTACGATTTTCGTCTATATTATTCAAATTGTATGTGAGTTCTGCTTTTATCTCGTTCACCTACGGGTTATGTTACACATAATGTAATGGGTGGTTTTATTTGGAAAACGTGGCAAAGGAGAAGAAAATTATTAAAAAAAAAAAAAAAAAAAAAAAACCTAAAATAAAAATGAATAAAATATTATAACTGTCGAGATTTTCGCGACGGAGATAAAGCCCCTCGCCATATCTCGGAGGTGGTATTACAATTTTTGAACCGCCCTCATTGGCAGGAATTGTGAGGGCTCGTTGCGGACGTAGCCCCCTAAAAAATTATTCAATCAGAGATATCGGCCGCCGTACTACGCGCTGAAATATTATACGTACACATACGAGGTCTGTTCAAAAAGTTCCCCAACTATAATTCCTAAAAATAGAAAATCTACAGTAACGTAAATGTTATTAGATTAAAATAAAACAGTGATGAGCAGCTATCTTTTCAATTAAATCTCAAATGTTTGTTGCTATCTAACTATCTAAATGTGCGCGTTCAAAATAGACGAATCGTGTGTATTGTGCGATTTTTAAGATGAATAACATTCACGAACAACGTATTACTATTAAACTTTGTGTTAAACTTTGTAAATCATTTACTGAGACTCATAAAATGTTGCAAAATGCTTATGGTAATCAGTGTTTAGGACGTACTCAGTGTTACGACTGGTTTAAACGTTTTAAAGACGGTCGGCATTCAGTTGATGACGACGACAGACGATGCTCATGTGACAAAAGTCAATTAAATTGTACGGTATAATAGACGTTTAACTGTTCGAGAAATTGCGGAAGATTGTAACATATCGGTTGGTTCATGTCATGTAATCCTGGTAAAAAAATTTGGAATGCACCGCGTCGCAGCGAAATTTGTCCCTAGGTTGATGTCGCAAGATCAGAAAGACAACCGCGTAACCATCTGCCAAGAATTGTTAGATCGCGCAAATGATGATACAAGTATGTTCATGGAGCAAATTATAACAGGTGATGAGACGTGAGTCTAAGGCTATGATATTGAGACAAAAGTCCAATCATCACCATCACAGATCAAACGTCAAAGTCCTGCAAACGGTTTTTTTTTTTTTGACAACCTGGGAATTATTCATCACGAATTTCTACCTGCAGTACAAACTGTTAACCGATGGTACTATCTAGAAGTATTAAAACGTCTTCGAGAAAATGTGCGGAGGGAAAGCCCATGAAGTGTGGAAGAAAAACTCATGGTTTCTCCATCGCGACAATGCTCCGGCACAAACTTCCCTGTTAATTCGAGATTTTTGCGTGTAAAATCACATGACCGTACTTCCTCATCCACGATATTCTCCCGACTTGACACCAGCAGACTTTTTTTTATTTCCAAAACTAAAATCTCCGTTAAAAGGACAACGATTTTCTACGATAGACGAAATAAATGAAAATTCGCTAACGGAGCTACGAGCAATTCCAGAAACTGCTCTCCAGGATCGCTTTCAACAATGGAAACGTCGTTGACAAAATTGTATAAGCCATGAGGGAGGAGAAGGGTACTTCGAGGGTGATAAGTCTCAATAGCTTGTAGGTAAGTACTATAAATATAAAATTTGAAAAATTCGTGAACTTTTTGTACAGGCCTCGTATATACCGTCTGTGATATAACGACGTCTGAAATAAATTATAGGTATTTATGTTATGCGCGGTAAAATATTTTAAAATTATCGGCCGCCTCTAAAATGCCGGCGGATTCCCGCCTGTGTCGCCCATCATCTTGATTGGGCTCCAGATACGCCGCCGGCCGCTATAGTGTCCCTGTGTGATTAACGATGTATTATTATAAATACGTCAAGGATCGTCTTCGCCGAGGTTTTGTCGAGCGAGCACACCCACGACGCAATTTAGTAAAAAACCGTTGCCGTCGATATCCGCTCGTATTTTCAAAGTGCCATCAGAGCGGCGTGCGATATTTCATTGGGCGACGCGTATTATTATTCGATTATTATTATTTTTTTTTTTTTTTATCAAAGTGACTCGCAACAGCGGCAATACGGTTTTAGTTGGCCGTTATTACCATAAATATAGGAAAATACTCGTATATGTGTACGAGAGCATTACACCGGAAAATAAATAATTTATATTCCGGGAGTAAAATAGTATAAAAAAATGTATTCTAGCTGGCCTTTAAATCCGATTGGATTTTAAAAGTCCTAAATCCGGATTTTTGATTTTAAAATCCGAAATGCGATATCCGGATTTATTAGATATTCGGAATATCCGGATTTATGTCACATTACCAAAGACTAAGCAGTTAAGATTCCTCGTATGGCATTTTCCACACGTTTTACATGTTCTGTGAAATAACATTTTTTTCTTCTTTTTTTTTTTAACAAGAAATTATAATACGGTTTACTGGAAGCGTTTGTATAAACGGTTAACAATTTTTGATATTGTTCACCGAAATAGACATTTTTTTCCAGTGTATTTTTTGAGTTGTTGTTGACAAAGAACGTGTCCTACGGAGTTATTTCCTTTGCGTTATCTCTTGAGATAATGAAAATAATTAAATTGTGTTTTTTTTTTTTTTTCATATTCTAGAGACATTATAGATGTTTTTCTAAATGAAAATAGAATAATGATCAATAGGATAGAAAAAAAGTTGAAACGCTAAAATGTCCATACGAATAAACACTATAAAAACGGCCATTTTCAAATTTTTCGAAAAAAAATAAATTAAAAAGTTGTTTTATTTATATTTTTTACCAAAACATATACATTTAACCGGAATACAAATATGTGTAGTCCTTATCACTTTGAGTCGTATTATATAAATAACGAAGTTTGGTTATCTTCATTATCACGGGTACATCGTCGTGGGACACCTAGTATTGTAATAATACGGTTATAATGTTATGTTTAATTTATTATGAATAGGCTGGGATTTTGATGCAATTGCATCTTATTTCCCGGTGTTCCAAAACGTAGATCTGTAAATAGATAATGCGTTTTGGGTGATACTGATTGTTTGAAAGTAATTTTTGTTTTGCATTTTTGATGATTTTACGGCTTTTTCAGAGTTTTCAGAGCATTTTTTACATTACGGTGAATGTAATTAATTTGCGATTATATGCGAGACCACATCAAACGCGGACCTGCGCGAAGATTGGCCAGCAAAAAAAACTAAAATTTTAAATATTAAAATGTATTTTTTATATTATTTCAGAATGAATGATTACAAACTAGTTGAGAAGTAATTAAGTCAAAAGATATATCCATCAAATGGCGTGAAATACTATTTGAAAAACAAAAAAAAAAACACTTAAAATACATTTTTTACCATTTAAGCTATAATAAATAAATTAAAAGTAATTTTTATAGTGTATTTTTTGAGTTTTTTTTTTTAAGGCATTTTGCATTTTTTGCGATTTTTTAGGCCATTAATCCCCGGGGGTTTAATCATGGCGTTCTTTTCCGAGTTTACAGTACCTGCATCAGTTTAAATAATTTATAAATACTACAATAATTATAAAACTCTAATGTTTATAGAATATCTACTATAATTTATTGAAACAACAAAAAATGTACCGATCTTATTCTATTTCAATTCATTTTTTTATAATATGTTTAGTTATGTTTAATATAATACACGTAGTAATGCAATTTTTATTGTAATATTTCGAACGGGGCGAGTAAGTAATTGTACATTTATACGAACGTGTGTTTTTTTTTCCCCCCCGACAAACTCTTATTCGGTTAGTAAAAAAAACATTCAAAACGTTTACGCACGTACCTCGGAAATTCGTATATTCCCCCAGGCGTATTACATTATTTTTTTTCGAAACGTATATTAGGATTCCCAACGGTTGTGGTAAAACATTTAAAAAATTATACCGACGATCCGGTACCGGTTTTGGACGAAATTCTATATTATAGCGCGTTTGAATCCGCAATATTTACCACGGACCGACAGATGAGCTTAGGGTCCTACCAAATTCTTAAAATCGGTTAAATTTCAAATTAAAAATGTCCATAATACGGGAGTTTTAGATCGGTACTTGTACACTTTATATACCGAAAATGACAGTTTTTTTTTTTTTTGGGGGGGGGGGAGGGTTGACATGGCGACCGGGTAAACCGAGCTCTACCGAAAAACAAAACAATTTTCGTTCGCATTTACCATTGCCATTTGCCATCGGTATATAAACTAGATAAAAAATAAACTAAATAAATTAACTAGTTAATCGTATTCCCTATCTTCACACCTACAACGGGTAGCCATGGTGACGGCCATACAATATGAAACAATGTTTAGGTACACGTGTTGTTTACAGTCGTCCGAACATTGGATCGCGTAAATCACAGGAGGAATGGTTAAATTAAAAATGCATCATTTGTACAAACTGGTATATATAATTTCAAATATTTCACATTAATTACATACGTAATATATTATATAATCGTGTGCTCGATATGTAATTATAAAAACGTGGTACAACAATATTGTTTTATTATTACTATATTATTAGCAGGGTTCGGGACTTGTGGCTGTTTGAAAACACGATAATAAACGGTAAAATATCCACTGAGAGACACGTAAAAATCTAAACTAACATGCATTTAGAATATTTATTTATTAACAATTATTATTCGTGTAGATATTATTAGTATGACGATAAAAATTTGTAAAAAAAAAAAAAAAAAATTATACATTAAATTTTGAAGAAATCTGTATTATTTCGTGAAATAAGTATCCTTCCTTAGCTATTTATACCAATACGAAAATTAATTGAATAGAAAATAATAAAAACTCGAAAAACCGCATTGATATTTTTTTTTTTTGTCCGTTTAGGCGCTTCTCTTAATGTCACTGGTCCATTAAAGTTCGAAGAAGTCGAAGAATGAGCCGAAAAACAAGCACTTTACTGCAAAATCTACGGAATAAGCAAAAATATGCGTATTCACATCAGATATGAATTTATTTTGCCGCGCCGCTATATGTTTCAATAATTAACAAAAGTGTGCAAATGCTATTAGTCCCGAACCCCGAATATTGGTATCGATAATAACAATTTATTATTACATTTTTTTTTTTTTTTTTTTTTATTATAATTCGTTACAATGTTGGAATTTTCAGACTACGAGATAAATATTTGGCGATGGTGTCCAATGTGTTAACGAAATTACTTTAAACGGTTCTAATTGAATCACTCGTTACAATTCACTAACGATTGGCCGGAAATTATGTAGGTGTTCGTTCGACAATACCGCATATATTATAGTCGAATGTCAAACGCTCAATTCGTTTGTTTTCTAGAATTGTATACATTGGCATTATATTATTTATTACGTTGGATATTTACTAAAAAAAAAAAAATAAATAAAAAAAAAAATAAAAAAATTGTGTTAATTACTTCGATTGGAATATACCGGGTAGCAATAATATTACCGTACGGTACGCTGTTCCCACGCCACCGGTCTTTTCTGATTGGCCAATTCCAAATAGGGTTCCTTATAATTGAATTATATTTTTTTTTATTATTATCTATTATTAGATCCCGTTATGATCTTACCCCGTGCGCCTGTACGCCTGATAAAGAATCGAAACATCAAAAAAACATACCGCCGTCGAAAATAATCCTCAATTTTTTATGTAAAACCACGCCGGGTAAATCACAGTGGAAAATATCTGAAGGATGGGCGGGGCGAAAAACCCCCGTGAATAATTTGTTTTGTGATCCTTTGGAATCGAATCCCCCGACCGCTTTGATTACGCGGATTTCGCGACAACTCACCGGAACACCACCAAAGCTGCTTATCAGTTAATATGATAAAGCTGATGTCAATTTAGATTAACGGGGAAGACCTCGCGCAACAGACGCAAGAGCAAACGCAGGAGGGGGTCCAAACTGGCCGGCAACAATCAGGAAAAAGTAAAAAAAAAAATGTATTACCTGACCTACAAATGTAATAGTTATTTCAAAGTTTCCCATGCGATTTGCACATACGATAGATTAATATTTGTGTAAATAAACGGGTACCTAATGAGTAATAAATATGATATTTTTGAACATTTTAAATTTTAAATTTTTTTCGAACGAACCCCAGCCCTCAAAAAAAAAAAAAATGTTTTCTTGCGTTCGCTTCTGAAACCCGGGTTTCTGACCAATCAGAAACGACCGATCGTGCAGCAATGTATAGTATGGTAATATTCAATGTGGCGGTGGTGTAATATTATTCGTCAAACGAGTTAGATAAGTACCTCGAAATTCGGGTATACTAGGATCGATCACAGATTCGTAGACGTTTTAGAGTTTCCTAAACAATTCGGGCGTACTAGGGGACAAGAGGATTCGAGATAATCACTAATTCTGTGCGTAAAATTATTCATCATACAAATACGTACCTGTTGCTGATAGTAATACATGTTTAAGAATACGAATTGCTCGAGTAGATCAACATTAGAAATTAGCAATTTGTACCTATGTTAAATTTAGGTATAATAATAATTTGTCTGTACATGAAGTCTACGATTTTGTAAAACGTATTTACGCGATTTGTGTAAGAAAGAAAGAAAGAAAGAAAGAAAAAAACAAATCCACCAGTCTGAGTGTGTACGATATCAATAGAACGTCGAAGACGATAATATTGACCGAGATTATTAACGACTATAACGACCGGGAAAACAATACGTGAAAATAGAAAATCGTACTGTGGCATTCCGGTGGACTCGAATAATATTTTTTTGTCCATAGACGATTTACCTGCGGTACGGCGAAGAAAGGAACGCCGAAATGTCCCCGGACCGGGGCGGCCGACAAACCGTTCTCGTACACGTGCGGCCGGGTCGGCAGCTGCAGCGGTTCCGGTATCGGCCTGAACTTCGGTAGTTGATAATTCCGGACGTTTTCGGGCAACAGGATCTTGTACGTGGTCTCCACCTCGTTGTCGGACTCGCCGTGCTGGCCCTCCGACGGCACGAACCTAGAACATTGTGCACGGTAGCGGGAATAAACGGTACGTTCCACTAGACGCGGACGGGATGCTTGTCCCGGTGGCGTCCGGGGAACGCGGCTAACCTCCCGTCGGCCGTGTGCACCATTTTGACTATCGAGTCCGACAGTTCCGGGTCGTTCCGCGAGCTCTGGTAATACGAATCTTTGGGCCTGGCTTCGAACAGCACGCCGTCGGGCACGGAAATCCCTTCTTTGTTCAGCATGTTCAGCGACAGGCGGTCGGCCAGGAACGCCGAGTCCGGTATTTTACCGCCGAAGTATGGCAACAGATTTTCACGGAACAACTGCCGCTTTTGCTGCGGACAAAATGTCAATTTTTAACAACTGTACCGGAAATAAATGATGGGCAATGTGAATTATGAAGAAAAAACAAAATAATTAGAAAACCGACGCGACGCAGCGACTAGTGGTTCCTGTTACGTGGTCCAAGTTAGTTTAGGATAGACCTAGAGGCCGCCTCGGGCAACGGTTGATTGATATGCCGAAGACGGACCATGAAAATCGTTCGTAGGAACGAGGACAGACAGTGAGAATAGGGAAAGATGACGTAAAATGGCGAGAGCTCTAAAACCTACAGAAGAAGATTTCGATTATAAAAACTGTTTAGCGAGGAAAATCTATTGCGTATTTATAGCAGTGCTACCGAAATTTCACAGAACGTTATAAAAAATTTTTTATCTGTGTCGTAGCATGCCTATTTTTTTTTTTTTTTTTTTTTATGAGTAAATTAAACATGCGAAATAACCGAAAGTTTTCGTACCGATAACATTTATCGTATTTATGTTATTAAAATGATTAGCACGGTTCGATACAGATCAAGTTGGTCTGAATGCGACGTGCAATTTCGACAGTTCCGCCGCAATAAATACGGAATGCGAAATGAGTGCGCGAAAACGGTTTATCCGTCTGCGATTGTGTTTTACGCGCCGCGATCACACCGGAAACTACTGGCGGACAACGACACGGGACCGCTTGCGTTTAGATAGCGGACGTTGAATTTTTCCAATAATTTTGTCGGTGCCGCGAAAATGCCGTCGAAAGTAACGGGACCACGGCCGGTATCGTAACGTCCGCAAAAAACTCAGTTGCAAAACATTTGGAATTTTCCCGCATCGATACAACGAACGCCGCCGGTAACCCGTGCCGGACGGTTTGCCGTAAACGGCACGTACCGAACGAATCCCCGCGGCAAAGGCACCGCCGGTAGTGACGCGGTCTGCGGCGGGTTAGGTTACCCGGTGCGTGCGCTTTTCTTTTTTACCCGGTACATAGAAACGTATAGAAAATTGCGCGCGCGGTTAATTTTTTTATTTTTTTTATTCGCCGTTGAGATTCACTCCGGTTTGCGGTGCAGTCGGTGGCTGCATGGTGATATCGTTATAATGGAGCGCATTATCGTCGCTACACTATTATTATTATGACTGGCACACCGCGAACGTACGGGTAATAATTCGGTAGAAAGCAAACGACGCCGAAATTAATAATTCCGCGACGACGGCCACCGATGAACGACGAAATTACTTCCTAGACGAGCGGCAGTAAGTGATAATCGGTCCTCTAATCAGAAATCCGTAACGAAAAACGCTCGGGGACGGGGGCTAGGGGACAATGTTAGCCCGGGAAAAATATAATTTATAAATAAATGAATAAATAAATATAATAAAAAATTGTTACGCGGCATAGCCGACGACGATAAAACAACAAAAATGGAATAAATAATTGTAATAAGTGTTTTTTATGATGTTGTTACTATCCCAGCGGTACTATTCATCGTTCCACCGATACACGGCGGGAGGCGGAGTTTTTATTTTTTTTTTTTAGATATATTATATGGGTGGTTCGCGTTACACAGTTGAGACCGTGTTTTTTTGTTTTTTTTCTACCCGAAATAAATGTCGTTTAAAACTTTTCGTATCAAAAAAAAAAAGCACACGCTTATCACAGACAATATACTTTCTACCTGCTAATCATTGAAACGGTACGATAATAATACTATCGTGTTTCACTCCCCGGGGGAAAAAAAAAAAAAAATTAAAAAAATATTACCACCTCTTTTATATTATAATACGAGTTATATACAATGCGAATAAACACGTTTTTTTTTTTTTTTTTTTTTTTTGTTTAAATAGGCGTACACACACATAACTGTTTTACGAGTTGAACAGACTGACATTGACATTTGAAACGAATACCGTACAATTATTATAATATATTATCATAGCTGTGCGACGATGCCCTTGTTGTGCCATTATGTTTAATGTCACGGTATCGCATTAAATTAACAAACGTGTCAGATACACGTAGCAGTTCGGTTCGCGCGTAAAACGCGACGATGATATTTTCTATATTTTTTTGTATTTTTTTTTCTATCAATTATATTAACTACTGCATTTTTACTGTTGTAAACCGTCCGAAACTACTATCGATATATTCTGATTTGAATAATATAAATGGACGCGTCCATCAATTTCTCAAAACGGACGTCCGCGTCGTCGAGCCGGTGCGTTCAAGGGTTTCACAAACCGATTGTCCCGGCGACCCAGCCCGTCCGGCCCGTTAGGTTTAGGTCCCTCGGAATAGTATTTCCGATTAGAAATTCACGTGTAACACCGGCTGATTTAAACAGCAAATCCGGAAAATCGTCAATTAAACAATAGAACAAACGTTGTATGCAATTGACGAACGCAACCAACGGATTCACGGGAAAACTTGCGCGGACGTTTAACCGTTCCGCGAGGTCGGGGTGACGTCGCGTTGAGATCATTTCTGATAGTCGATTGAAATGTCGAACTGTTTTAGACTTTTTACCGATTTCCGCTATATCTTCCGAGTGTGCGCCAGGCCAAATAGCGGTTGAGACGGGTTTTTAAAAAAAAATATATATATATATATATATACAAACAAATTACATCTGTTCTGTCGTAATACGAAAACTACGTTTTTTTCATTTTAAATATTTGTGATCAGAATACCGACTGTGTAGTAAAACCGTACGGAAAATAATGATATACGTAATAACAAACGGTTTATATAATGTATTGATTTTCAGATTCAAATACCATAAATAAATAAATAGATAAATTATTAGAAATTAACACAATTGTTTTAGATTCCGAACGGATCGATCAAACTATTAGATTTACAAAAATGTGTTTTTCCTCCTCCTCCTCCTCCTCCCCCCCCCCGTTCTTTTCTTCAAATAAAACGAATTTAACAGTTGCTTTTCCATATGCGAATTTTCTGCCGGATGTTAATTCGATTGAAATGTTTTTCTCTAGATTCCAATGAGGTTATGCACTTTCGGAAGATTTTATATTGTTGGGAAACGAATGCGTTTAATCAAGTCACACAAATAATCGGGTTTCGTCTAGCACGGCAACGGCCATTTTAAAATAAACTACTCCAAATATCTTACCCGAGTAAATCAGTGGTCGAGTTATACACGGCGCGTATTATATCCGAATATATTTCGGAATAATAACTGTAATTCCATCAGTTTTTGTTCGAAATACTTGAACTTCGATAACGAAACAATCGCGTATTGTACGACAATTATCGTCGTTGTATCGTATATTATGAACGGTCGGAAATAAATTTATATTTTTACTGTTGAAATGTTTCGACGACGACCGCGTACAATATAATATTATGATTAACGATCTCTCGGCGTGCCTATCAAAATATGTTGATCTACTATATCGTTTAATTGAATTTCACTATTCTATATATCACGATGTGGTTTTATTTGTATTATATAATACCTGTAACGTGGTGTAATTGTATTTGCATTTAGTAACATACGACGTGACTGTGTGAATTTTACGGAGGAGTAACGCAGTAACGTTTTGCGCCAACATACGGGCGAGACCTATATATATATATATATATATATACGCATTTAATGTTTTTTTTTTCCTCTTCTGTTCTATTTTCATTATTCTAAAATGTTTTATTCGTATGTTATTTGTCGAACGCAGAGCAAAGATCGACAATGAAATATTTATAAAAAAAAAAAAACCACATATCTAACGTACCGGTTGAATAATATCAACCGTTGTCGTTTGGAGATTTGTTAAACCAACAAACAACAACTACGAATCGTAAATTCGAAAATTCATCCATCAGTCACTAACATAATCTACCTACCGATTTTTTTTTTTCACTTAACTATTACTTCCCTCGATATTTAACCCGGATTTAATTTCGTATTACTTTGAACTCAATTTCTAAGGTTTTCGGAATTGTTTAACAAAACGTCCAAGTCGAATTAGTTATTATAATATAGTAAAAATGCGTCAATGCTATTATGTTAAGCACACAATTTTCCGATAAGCTCATCGAACCTTTCAACTTTCACATTTCGGACAAATTTTTATTTTGAATTGTAATCGTTCTGTTCGAGCATTGTGCATATTCGAATAAATTATTGAATTTATATATATATATGTACCTTGCCGGCGTATTAGTGAAAACGAAAATTTGATGTATCCACTACATTACTCGGCGTTATCATAAATACTCTGTCCACTGTTGATACATTTCATTCAATTACGTCACACAGCGTACACTTTTACCAACGGAGACTTTAATGGTTAGACATTTTGTTTACAATGCGTATTTAGTCAAGAAAAAAAAAAAAATGTATTCCGTTCTCTTTGATGGGCTGAGCATATTATAGTGATAATGTTGATATTATAAACAATGAATAAGTATAATACATCCATTGTTGGCATTAGGCTAGCAGCTAAATGTGTTACAACAGAGGTTTGATTGTATTTATTAAAAAAAAAAAAAACCTGACGGTACCCTACAATATTATCACAGTAAAGTTATTTATCAGCTATATTTGATGTTATCTTGTTTCTTTATGTTTTTTTTTCCAACCACTCCTAATAAATTCACCTATAGATTATAATAATATAGTCTATAGATGAATTATGGATTATCATGTTACATTATACTCAAATATTTGTTCATAATATAGACTATAATATTGGCTATTACAATATTTGTTTTAAATTTGTTACTTTAGTAATCTATGTACTTTATATTTCTGAAGTTTGTATACTGAATCACTTATGCGGAATTTTCGTAAATATTGTTGTTCTACTTAATATATATAAGATAACTATATCGTAGTAAGTACTCGGCGATTTTCGTGTTATAATTTTAATTCGCGTTTCATTTTATAGCGGTGTCTAGTTCCTCCGGAAGAGGAATTCGCTCCGTTTCTTGGTTTATTTTTTTTTTTTTTTTTTGTTTAAACACCAAATAAACAAAACATATTTTTTTAAAAAACCGGACACATGTACTTCATACCATGGGTAGGCCGCTGTTTATGATGGGAAATCTGGACGGTATAGAATGAATAATGAATTTTAGTTTAAATATGAAAAGCGACGATAAATCAATACATTTAAAAAAAACTAATTTTAGCGGAGCTCAGTAAACTAGTAAGGTTATAGTATGAGTCTTGTTTTCTCCCTTGTGACCATGGTAACACATAAATCAACTAAAATAACATCAATATTTAGTCGTTTGCTGTCAGGTTTTTGAAATTTTTTTCACTATGAGAACGATTATAATTGACGATTATTTATGTTTTTGCGAAAATCTCAGAGTTTTTTTCCCCGCATAAAATGATATCGTTCCGTTCCTAGTTATTTTAAATATTTTTTATAAAAAGGACTAATTCGTTGTAGAATGTTCCTTCCAAACAGCGTTTGAAATTTACAAGGATACGTTTGATAAATATTATTATATACTATTGAAATATATCATGTACCATGATAAAATGTTTATACGAGGTTCATTGGCTCCAACAGCACAGGTGCAGCCATTACGCACACAAACAATGATAATGGATAAATATTTATTATTGAAAAACTATCGTTTCGAAAATAACAATTAGACAATTAACTATTGTTCAATTGTTTTTTTTTTTTTTTGGTTTTATAACCGATTATTAAAGTGATATACAAACACAAAACTAGTATTAAGTTTTCGTTAGGCGTCGATATTTTACATTACATTTTTAAGGTACGAGAATAAGACGTGAAAGGTACCTAAAATATATAAATAATATACAATTTAAAACAACTATTTACGAAATTATTCATATTAAATCCGTGGTAATGTATAATTTAGTTTTCACGACGTGTTTTTTATGCAATTGAATTGAACAATGGACCAATGTTGGGATTATCACATAAGCGGTTAAAATATTTGACTATATGATTTTACGCGCGTATGTTATTTTACTAGCTACCCTGAAATAGGGCTTGTGCCAAGAAAACGTTATAATTTAACTTATATTTCGGTAAAACGGAAGTTCTAAGCCCTGCTCTAAAATACAAAATCTTATCATAAGCGATAACTCCTATTTCACTTATTATGAACAGTGTCCGAATTTAAATGCTTAAAAACTAATAATTCGCTCAAAATGCATTTTTACCGCAGTAGTACATTTAAACAATGACTCAAAAATTTAAAAAAAAAAAACCCGTGAAAAAGGAAATATATACGAACAAAAAATATTTCAGTTATGTAGTATCAATGATTTATGTACTGGGAAGTTGGAGTGCTCGTATTGTCACAAATCAGTAAAACAAATAAAGTACATAAACAACAAATACAATTACACTTTGTGTTTGCATTGAAATCCGTGCCCTACTAGAAAATATTATGAATATCATTTTTTTTTTCTTTCAATGATAAAAAAAAAAAAAAAAAAAAAAAAAAAAAAACCTTTAAGCATATACTGCACAATTAGTGTTGTAGAACTGCACGTTGTTAGTCTTAAGTTATGTTTTACACATGCCCAAGGTCTGAGCTTCCCATCGTCAGAACAACAACCTTTCGTTAGTAGCACGTGCCGTCATTTTAGCTATGATGTCTCTAAGATCTCGCCGAATCAATTTTGATTTATTGAGCCTTGTATAATGATTTCTGTGATTGTGACGCAGTATATCTAGGGATTTTTTTTTTTAAGTCAACGTATTTGTTTTAGTCCGTTGCGCGTTACACGGATCATACGGACAATAAAACGCCATAAAAATGATTTATATGTTCCGTATTGCGCGCGCGTGTTGTTGTTCGTGACGAGACGATGGAGTTTTAAAGAGAACAAAAATGAAAAAAGCAATCACATTTTTACAAAATAATTATTACAAATAGCGTAGTAATGTTATTGCGTCGATTCCAAAGTCATTTTCAGTGAATACTTTTATACGATAACGATACATTTTATTGCGTAGGTTTTTACACGCCTATAACTACCTAATTACTAACTAGTGATCATTAAACAGATCTGCACGGCCCGGTCATGTTAAATTCAAAGGGTTTTGAATTATTTTAACTGAGTCGAGTCGAGTTTGTCGAACAAGTTAAGAGCAAATTGTATTATTAATTAACCCGGTTGTGTAAACAGTAAATTTCAAAGCGTTACACTTATAATAAGGTTTCGAAAAAAACCGTCATAAATATATTATCTAAATTTATTCCGGAATATGTTTTACGTATTTTATTATCCAACGGCGATTATTAATTCAAATAAAACGCGTGCAGATTGTGAATTTAATCATCTGTTTGGTATGATAAAATGAAAATCGATAATCTACCCATAAACGCGGCGGTGACTTATAAACGTATTATTTTATCTGGTCCGTTCGTGTTCGGCCTCGGAAATCCATAGGTTTGTATGCAACAACGGGACCGGCGGTTTTCGATGGAAAAAAAAAAAAAAAAAACCAGATCGAATTGAAACTTACTTTTTTCGACGTGTACACGACGTGGGCGAGCATTAACGTGACGATAGCTACGCGGATCACCGTGGACCGTACGTCGGGTCGCATGGCTCGGCAACCGGGTTTATCGTCCCGGTATTTCGGTGTGCTCTGCACACTCACTGGAGAAATCGCAATAGGTTTTTAATTTTATAATTTTTTTTTTTTTAAAAAAAAGATCGTACGGCGGTGAAATTTTCGTTTTTCGTAAACAAACCTAAAACAAAAAAAAAAAAAAAAAAAACCCCAACACTCGGTTTAACGCGGCGTTATTGTCGTCCGGCCGGACATCGTTGTCGTCGTCACTAACCACGTCGGTTCGCGTTCTCGTGTTTCTTATACGCCGGCGCTGCAGGTGGTTAAACGGACCACGCGCCGAGACGTTCACTGGGAAATTAACGGTCGTCCGGCGGTCCGCGGCGGATATTTATCATCGGCAACCGCGTCCAGAACGGATGGTAGGAAACGACGGCCGGCGGTGGGGGGATTCTGTTTAATACACACCCGGACGGCGGGGGCTTACGGCAACCGTCGCGCCTCTCACATTTAAAACGACGGTGAAATATCGATAAAAAAAAGCCGGGGCCGAGTGACCTGTCCGTCTGTAATCTTTTTTTCTTTTTTTTTCTTTTTGGCCCGAATACCGGAAACGCGGGCCGCGGAGCCTCCGGTGCCGAATCCTCACGTGTCGGCCGCTGCCGGATGTCTGCGCAACCTGCGCCGTCGGGCAAAGATAACTCTAAGAAATCCGTCTAGACAAAGATAAAATAAAAAAAATGGAAATTATCTAGATAACGATAATACACTATTTATCTGGATACCAAAAATAAAAAAAAATCAATAATTAGCTATTATACTATTACGATTTGTACTGGAAATTATTGAATTAAATATATTACGCATTCGTTATTTATAAATACATAAAAAAAAAAAAAACTACCTAATTGTAATATTATAACCGGGAGTAGTATTAATAATCTGTGCAAATTTCCGATCTCTACGATTATATTTAACCGAATTACAACGACGACGACAAAAAAAAAATAAAAAATCGTACATTTTTTGGCATTTCCCAAGTTTTTCCAAGATCTTTTCCCAACTGTTATGCAAAACACAACGATAATCGATGAACATATGACCTCATCAATGCACCAATTAAATCCAAAATTCTTCCGGATAAGATGCTACACGTGAAAATCGGTTCAAGATACCCGGCAGAAAAGTTTACAGTGTGTTGTTAGTATACAAAACAATTTGTCTAGGTAAAATTAATTTAGGCAATTCGTTTGTTCGTCTTGGACGAAGATAAGATAGAATTACAAATTTAAACGGTCCGTGTAGATCCAATAGTATGTTATATCGCAGTGGCGTTACTGACCAATATGGCCCGGATTCGTATGATGCCCTAAAATGGAAAACTCAAAGACAACCGCCGTGTTATTGGTTAATTCTTTGGATACCGCCCGAACAACGGAATACAAACACGGGGCGAAAACGAATTCGATTTTTATTTTTCGTATCTACAGCAGTGCAGTAAAAAGCAATTCGAATTGTGTTCTCGGAATGCATTACGTTGTGCAATCCCGGACCGAGCAATAAGTCAATGTCTGTAATAATTCGCAACCGCGTACCGGCAACGCGACTGCATTAATAGTTTCAAATTTTAAATTAAATAAAAATACGTTTTGGTACTTTACTGGACCTAACCCAGTTAAAAAATTTATGTTTTGGGTATCGAAATATAATATATTCAATTCGAATAGGCACCCGTAATTCATTGTTGTGCGCATAATGTTCGCATGGTGTGTTGTTATATAGGCGTTATTATTATTATTATATTGCTCAATATTATATTGGCTCGAAAAAACCTATCAATATTTTTAATCAAACGTGAAAATCTATTTGCTTACATAACGGATTCTACATTGGAATTACATTACCAATTTGTATATTATATAATCAAATACAAATTCGTAATATTTTTAAACGGTACATAATACATTTTCGTATGAAATGTTAACGATGAAAAAAATCTCATATTAAATTAACAATATTTTTTAAACAAAAATTGTTAACAACATTACGAACAGTGCCTGGCTTCTCTGAATCGCGGGGCTGCGGTGCGAATAAACAATTTGGGGCTCTTATTTTAAAAAAATGAAAATGGTTAATATACCAACCGATGTTGCCACCTTGGTTGTTTTTAATTGTATTTTTATCATAATCATATTTTTGTGAATTTTAATGAAACTAAGATTAATTTATATATTGAAAAATCCTAGCGAGCCAACCGAAATTCCCAAATAATTTCCTAATAGGTACGTATGAGAAAACCATAGTAATTCCCACGACAAATCTAGCAATAACATTACGAATAATAATTTGTAATTTGTTTGATATTAATAATTTGCCAACCCCGAGTATCATTTATAATTCGTTACACACGTTAAAATTACATAAATAAATTTAGAATTTCATAATCGAACTATCTTATGCAGATTCTAGGTATCTGTCGAACAATAGACATGTGTACTACCTATACGTGCGTCAATACAGAAAATTACTTAATATGTCATCAAATGCAATGAATCAGTTTTTTTTTTTTTTTTTGGATATTTGTGATGTTCTAAATATATCATATGCACGCATACAGATGCGTGTTCAAAAAGTACCGGGACAAATGTTATTACGGCTAATCTACACACGATAACGTTTCAAATTGTAAATGGATGTATTACCCGCGAATAAGTGAATATTTTAAACCAAAACCCGAAGTCACTATCGTATCTCAGTTTATTATTACACGTGGTCGAATCCAATCAGTTTTTTTCGTTCGCCGTTTTCGACATGTCCGAAATTAACGAACGACGCGTGGGCATCGAGTTTTGCTTGAAACTTGGTAAAAACGATGCAACGGAAACGTACGGAAATGATTAAAACCGCATTTGGGGATGATTCCAATTAAATGGTTCCGTGACTTTCGACTGTTTTAAACGTTTCTAGGACAGTCGGCGGTCAACTGAAGACGATCCACGTTCTGAAAGATCGTCGACGTCATCCAGAAACGATAGTGTGGCGACAATTTGCACAAAAAAATGCGAATTGGCCGCCGATTCCTAACCGTTCGTGAGTTCACAAAGCGAATCTCAATTGGGCCTCGGTCTTGCAATTTTACAAGAAATTGTACAGATTAGAAGGATCGCGCAACCAAATTCGACCCGCTATTGTTTACCACGACAATGCACCGGCACATTTAGCGCTGTCGTTTCGTGAATTTTTGGCTGATAAAAAAATTGCTGTGGTCCCAATTCTCCAGATCAGGCCCCGTGTGTTTTTTTTTTTTTCAATTCCCAAGACTAAAATCTACGCTTAAATGACAACGATTTCAAGATGCAGAGGAAATTAAAGCGAACGCGGCAACAGAACTCATAGATTTAATTTTAGTACAGTTCCAAAGGATTTTTGAAAAATGGCAAGATCGCCGAGATCAGTGCATATCGTCCGGAGTAGAGTATTCTGTAGGAGATATCTTTAAATAATATGTAACTTCATTTTTGTAATTATTAAATATAAAATCCTGGTCATTTTTTTAACAGATCTCGTATGTCCGAATGGGCCATTTTAAGGCAATTTTTTTTAAACATGTATTTTTTAACTGAAGTCAGTTTTAAGGGGTTTCGTATAGGCAATTTTTTTTTGAAATTTTTAATTGTGTTGTTATTAAGGGGCTTTGCTACTGCCGTACATTGTAGCTTAAAAGACCTAAAGTTTCGACAAAGTTTTATTTAGTCAACCTGGTCCGATTTTGATTCTGAAAAAAAAAATTTTTTTTTTTTAGCAAAAAAATCTACTTATTTCACTGGAAACCGAAATTGAATACTTCAAATCTTAATTATAATTAAATTTAAAATGTTCGGTACGATCTATTTTTAATTTTACCAATACAATAAATATATGACCGTAGAATTTTAGTAGTGAATTTAAAGAATATTATGTTGTAACCGTGCTGTTGACACGTACGTGCGCGTCCGATAATGGGCATTCGGTTGTGACCGCTCGGTGTGATATGACCGAAAATTGTAGTACTAGTTATTAGACGAAAAATAAATAAAAAGTCCAATTCGCAATTATGTCTCCAATAGTACGATAATATTATTATGGTATTAACGTAAATTCGCTATTCGGACGTTATTATAGTTTTATATCGCATAAGTAGAATAAACACCGAACGCGTTATATTATTGTCTCTGTTTTATACTCCGAGTTCAAGTGAGTAACGTAATAAGTTACGTGCTTGTTTGTTGTGCGCACGTAACTAAATATATTCGTTAATTTATATATTTTAAAAAAAAAAAAGAATCAAAAGTAAATACATATCAGAATTTCAAAATATCGCGAAAACACCTACACAATATTATACGGTGCTCTCATCAAATTGTCGTTCGGAACTTAATTTACGTTCAGTGGTGACCGGGACAAGACTCTGGGTCTGTAAACATTTTTCTACCAGAAATCGTGCTCCAGATACCGTTTCAGAATTGGTTTCTGGTAGCAAATTACTGTCTTGTCGAATCAATGAGATGGTCATATTTTAAACTTCCTTGTAGTTTTCCTAAGAACGAGGGAAAAAAAGTCGGAGAAACGGGAATATTTACGAAACGGTTTTGGTCGGTTTTCGTTTTTTGTAACTCAGTAAAAAATAATACCAGATCCGAAACATTCACCGAATTCTTGTATTAGCACTTTTTATACGCGATACAATTTTAAAAAATATTCTAGAGTTTTTTTTGTACTATTATAGTTATATGCAATTGTTGAGTTATTATTTTGTTTAGTGTATAATAATCCACGATGATGGGTACATATTTTGTAATTATATTTATCAAAGTTTCAAGTTTAAATTTATGTGAAAATTCGTTTAAAACCCGATCAGTTGCAATTTGCGTACCAGTTACAAATGAATACATTTTTATATTTATAAAAATATGTTTAACCGTACTTTGATCAGAACCGTTTTCGTTTGCAATGGTTTATCGAATTTCGGGTACTATTTCCGATATACACGAATACAATATTTTCGGTTCAGTACATGAAAATTCGACATCAGGTTCCTCATAATTTGTACGTAACGGTAAACAAGAATACGTTGACCGTAGTTTTATTTATTGTTTTTTTTTATAACCGTTTAAATGTGGAAATTTTGACGGAAATCGTAAAAAATCACGGCAATGAACTTCGTTCATAATCGCTTATCGTTAGCATTGATTTATCGCTGCAAACGACTGCAAATTAAATTCTATTATAGAGAGGAATATAATATAGATCCTACCTTACTTTTTTTTTTTTTCTTAATAGTTACGGTTAATCGTGATTCGTGATCGCATTGTATATTCTAAACCAATGACTAACTAACAAGCAGATGCCATCAAAATAATGCTTAATGTCATATTAAAAAACATTATTCAGTTAAGTATTCCCCTATCAATGTTTTAACGAATATTTTATTATTCAATTTCGTCCGCGTTCGACATTTCTCAGGGTTATATTATTATGAATTGTCAGTGTAGCTAGTTTTATTTTATGGGTGTGTTTTTTCGTCGCTGTAAACAATCATAATTATTGCTACAATCATCAGGGTACTAATCATAGTATAGTTTAAACTTTAAATTATTAAATTCTAATACAAAAATGATATTCTAACCGATAATTAATACTGACGTTAGAACTTAATTGTTCGAAAATACATTAACGTGTTAGACAGTGATTATAATAAATTGGGTTAGAAAAGTTATATGAGGTAAAATTGATGAAATTTTCATGAAAAAAATCGAAAATACGCATAAAAAAAAAAAAAAAAAAAAAATTATTAATTATAGTATATTAATAACTGTCGGTCACTGTATATTATTTTCCTGAATTCTAAATGCACAATTTTTTCACTGAATTACAATGTACGACTCAATTACAGTTTATATTTATTGAAAACATGAATTTCATTAAAACAAATTCGAATGCAATAAAATATACACTTATTCATGTTTCGTTTATATACTTAGAACTTTGAACGGACAAATGAGTTCGTTTTAACTTTTTCATACCGAGGTCTGCAATAAGAATTATTATTATTAAAGAGCCACGAGACAAGGGCAAATAATAATTATACACAAATTTATACTTTTGTATATTACACGGCCGTTTTCAATTTGAAACAATTGTTTTGACCATTTGACCAGAGATTATGGATCAGAGATAAAAAAAAAAAAAAAATAAACTAAACGTAATTAAAATACGGTTGTTTTATAAATCCATTTACATTACATTTACGTGTATCGAAGCGAAATGAGATTAAATCTCGTTATGATTTACTTTTACAATGATATTGCCTGTATTGTGATAACTATTTCTTTTTGTATTCTAATTCTGTAATAAATTTTCCACCGTGTTTTCGATGCTAGACTCGACAAATAAAAAGCTTATACGATTTTCCGGTAGATTGTAATTAGGGGTGAAATATTCTCGGATTTTCTTTAGTTCGAGTATGTCTACATAAAGAAAAACGCGGTAATGCCAACAACTATTAGCTATACTAACGTATTGTTTTATCCTGTTGTTCGTTTGAACTTAACTTGTACGAGATTAACAAGACAGGAACGAAAATAAAATGAACTCAAAACGAAATGTTTTAAACTTGAAATCTTTGACTAATTGCTATAATATTGTGCCGTTTAATTATAGGTAACCTACTGCGATGATATTATCGTATCTAAGGTCCGCTTGACGTTTCAAATGTGCGCACGGTTCTCGTTCAGATTTTAATAAAATCATTGAAACACATGAAAATTCATAACGCTTCCACACAACAACAATGAATTAATTATATCACATCGAAACATAGCATAGCGGAGTAGTAGGATAATTTCGATACATATTCAATCATAATTTGCTACATATTCAATCTAAAAAATCATTTAAATAAATATGTATATCGGGATTCGAATCGTACCCGTACTGAATACAATATATTTTTAATATGTAAAGTACTAAAAAGTATTACACATTTTGTTTCAATTGGCCGCATTTATGATATTATAAAAAAAAAAAAACTTTAGCCGATAAGACTTTTCCGATATCTTCGAATTGAAAACCGGGAGCCGATATGGAGACGAACCGGTATATCGGTTGAAGTTAGAAACGCTTTATTCATATTCTGAAATAAGTATATGTATATTTTGTTTTTTTTTTTTTTTCACCACTATGTATAAATTATGAAAAATCGTGTGTGCAGATTCCAGGCATTTTTGCTCGGCAAATACAATTTTATCCACATAAAACCGAATAAAAACTAAAAAAAGCTCGAACATTTAAAATGTCTATAAACAGCTCATGATGATTTGACGATTGTTTCACGTCAAGAATGGGCTTATGTGTTGATATCCCGTGAAAATTGCTCTACGACTATTTTTAACAGAATTACAACGAAAAAAAAATGAAACAATAATGAAACCGTTATTGTAATTTGTTCTACGTTTTTTTTTTTTTTCTTCTACCAATTGTTTAGAAAATTAAAATTAAAATGACCCACCCCGATGCAGCAACTGGGTCCAAGATTGTTTCGGAAACGGTGCTACACCCGGAAATCCGAGCTAGATTTTTGGTAGAAAAATTGTCCACAAAAAAAAAAAAAAAAAAAAAACCACACTTACATCGCAATAAAAACCAATACGTTGTTCGCCGAGAATCTAAAAACATTATAAGCGGTCCTCGGAACATTGTGCATTGTCACGTCGACGAGCAGTCAAGCGACAACTTTCAACTAATTTCGACCCAAATGCAACTCTCGGTGTCGACAAAAAAAAAAAAAAAAAAAAAAACGAAACGAAAAAAAAAAAAATAAATAACCAACGAAGTTATTGTATCGGACGCCGAAACAACGAAAATCGTTAATTGATAATATAAAATCAATTATTATTATTATTGTTATTTCGCACAACGATACGGCGCTAATATCTCAGACGCGACGATGGTGAGGCGAATCGGCTGCGCGCGTACTCCCATTGTGTCCCGAATAAAATATTAGTAGGCGGATCCGGTGTACGGTCGACAATTACGTTTTACAATCGTTTTCGCCCGTCGTATTATACAAAATGATTAATAACGTATTATTATTGTTGGTGCCGATATATTATTATAATTTACAATAAAAAAAATAATCGACGGTGTGCCGGTTCTCTCGGCGACCGCGTTCGGATCACTCTCGCCGAGGTGCCTGTATGATAATATTAGGGCGGTACTCGAAAAAACAAAACGCATTTTTTTTTTTTTGTTATTAGTTTTCTCGTTTTCCCAACTAGCTCGGTACCATAAATGCAAACGGTGCGAATACACGAAGCAACTCAATAAACATTAAGGTCAATGTGCTCGGCGTGCTTAAAAATACCAAATGTAAAATATACAGTCAAAACGAATTATTGTATTTCGCTAACGTTAAATTGTATTGTATAATTAAATTATATAAGCAACAATAAAAATCCAACACTAATCGTGCTATTACACGCCATTATTTTTATGTTAATAAAAAAAAAATATATATATATATATATATAAATTCCGCGGTTTTCGATCGATCATATTTGTACCGGAGTCGATTTTCCGGAGTTCGGACAATCTTATCGTATCTATTTTTCGATAACCAGATGGTATTGCCAATGTTCTCCCTCGACCGTTAGGAGTTCCATCAAACGACGCCATCATAAACTATTACCCATTTCGGCCGCATCATTTGCCACTTTAAGAGATTTTATTATTTCGTATCCATCCGGGTGTTAAATATTATTTGTCCAAGATATATACACCCGGGTGCTTGTGTGTATTGTTTGTAACAAAATCATATAATTCGCTATTTACAATACTATTATCCGGAATTTGTGTTCTGTTTTCAGACACATCGGTCCCACGTTTATCTAGACTCTAGACTCTAGATGCTCAAGTCATTTCAACTGTATTATCATCTGAAACTCGATTGTCAAGAAATGCACCACTGAGATACCATTAAAATTCCAGAAAATACTATTGATTCTTCTAATTTAAAGATAGCATTAGATTGTTTTTTTTTTTTTTTTGTCTTCATTCGGATATTTCGGGAAATTTTAATAGTTTAGCCGGTGTACCCGAAGCGTCAGTAAAAATGTGAACCGTATACTCGCGTTATGAACAAAGTAAAATGTACCAAGTTTGATAGTTTTTTTTTAACTCGAATCGCGATCGAAACAAAAATATTGTTATATTAGAAATTATTTAGCTCGATGATAAGCTAGTCAGTTATTCGAAAATGTTCTAAAGCCAAGGTATTATAAACTTAATTTCAAAAAAAAAAATAAAAAATTCACATATATAAATGAGTGTCATGCTCATATATATATATATATATATATATATATATATTTACTAACGAGGGTTTTTTTTTTTTTTTTTTTCGGGCTATAGTTACCTACATATTATAACACTGCCGTGTCGGCTCTATTGTTCGCCTTAGTCGGTCAGTGAGGCTAGAAATGAGACGAAACCGCGCGACGACGACCGCGACAATGGAACCGATAAAGAACACGTGGCCGGCGAGGGGCTTGTCGTAAAACCAATTTCGAAGCATAAAAAAAAAAAAAAAAAGAAATACACAACTCGCCCGTTATAATTAAAAACGCTTATAGTACGAGACCGATACAAATGCGCGACCCACGACCGCCGATGTTTCGAATACGTAGCTATTGATGCAAATGGCGTCCGATTCGATTATAACGTAATATCATAATATCGTTTGAACTTGACATTATTATATATATATATTTTTTTTTTTTTTTTTTTTTAATGTTGTTTTTTATATATATATATATATTTATACGCACAAAATGACTCGCGTTTTAATACGAGTGAATACTAGTCTGCAAGTGTTCAATGTCTGAAATATTTCACAGCATTTTGTAATTCGTATTTTTTTTTTTATTAATTTTATTAACCATTGCCCGTTGATGTGGAAAAGAAATTCTTCGTGATATCAATAGGTACCGAATTAGTATTAAGTATTGTTTAATTTACTTTTCGACTAATATTTATAATGTACTATATATGTTCAATTATGTTAAATTTTGGCTACATACTCTTAAAAAAACTGATATATTTACTTAAAGAGAGGAAGTATTATTATCAGTGGCACCGGAACGATTTTTAAACATTGTGTGTAGCTAACCTAACCTACCAAAAAAAAAAAAAAACGTGATCTAAAAATTATTGCAGAAATATATATATATAAATTATTATTATTATTATTTTTTTTTTTTCAGCGAATAATCGAGTTAACTATTTGAAAAATGCTCTTATACATTAATACAATTTGTTATGCTCTTAAATATCGCGCCAATTTGTTTGTCGAAAAGTTTATTTTCGATTTAAATCGACGATTATCCGATTGTTTCGATATTTAATACAACATACAAATCGTGGGGGACGACCGAATTATATATATTTTAGCGGCAATTGAAATGAATGTTTGTCAACATTTTTCAAACGCATTTTTTCCGAATTGTATAGATTTGTCCGTGTGAGAAAATATATTTTTTGTTTTTATTTTTAATTATCATTACTTAAAATGACTTATGACAAAAAAAAAAAATTTGAACTAGTTCAAAAAGATCGGTTTTGGTGCGAGTTAAAATTTGTCTTACTAAACACTGAGATTGCCATACTGACAAAGACGCCCGTGACGTCGTCGTTAATCTGCTTAATACCATTTTACGGCCATCGGAGAGACTATAAATTGTAAAACACATTTAATTCCCGTCGAAAACCGATCGTTTTGTATATTTTTAATTTTGTTGATTGATAAACGCGATTCGCGAATGAATAAAAAGTCAGAATAACAGATTGAATTTCATTTCCGAATTAACCGTGTTTATGGCAATAAGATTCGTTTATGTTTAACTAAGCATTTTTTATATATATATAACCTCTAATGTGCAGTGATAATCAAATTAAATAATAATAACTGTTTTATATTTCATCCGTGTCCAAGGTAACCGAGAAACCATCAAGACAAATTACAATTTTCATATTAAATGGCGTGAAATGGCGTGAGCCGCCCTTTATGGGTTAAATTTCAAGATAAAAAAATTACAGCTAACCAACTCGTATTTTTCTTTTTTTTTAAAACAAAAACAAGTGTATCGAATTTCATTAAAATCGGATTAAAACTGTAGACTTGCACCAGGGTTAAATAGACAGACACGCGTACAGAGTTTCAGATTTATATATGACCGACTGTCGTCTGTTAACGAGTGTTTCGACCGGAAGACTTGCGACCATCAAATTGGATTTATATAATAGCATCGGTGCATTCAAGCGAATGTTTTTTTTTTTTGAAACGTTTTACTCCACTTGCCTATGTAATGTAATGCACCTATATTGAGGCTGCTTATACCATTTACGGTGAGTTAAGCTTTTTTTTTTTTTATTTTTTTTTTTTTTTCATAGATTCTAAAAGCCAGATTAGAATAGCATTTCGTTTGTAAATAATTTACCGTTGCATACAGTATACATTATATTGACTAAATATTATCATTAGTATCCTAAGTATTCACCAACAACGGCGGCCTACCTATGATCAGTGCCTCGTTCAGTGTTTAATCGTATTATTCGTATACGATGCAATGATCTAATAGCGTATACGTACAATTTGTTTGCGTGTTAAATTATGTTAGCATATTTCTACTAATTTTTTAAAAAAATTCAGAGGTCCAAACTCTCGGACATTCAGTTGTGATCTTTTGGTATAAATACATAATACAAGCTATCATCGCCCGGCCTTGCTCGGATCGAGTTTTGATATCCAAGATAGCAACCTAAATGGTACTAAACTGTCAAAAAAAAAAAAAATATTAGTATTTTTTTAAAATGTTTTTAATCTCAATAAAAAATGGGCATTTTAGCTCGTGAAAACTAAACTAAATACGTGATAACAACTGTTTTTTTTTATTATTTAAATCACTCACTGGAAAACTCCAACCCCACCTAACCAAAATATTAAAAAAAAATAATTAGGTTTTCGTAATAAAATGTACCGTTAACCCGGTGTGAGCCCACCCATGAGGGGTTTGATTCCGGAACATAATATAGCTCACGTTACTCGGGAATATAGTAGATTTCTATAAGTGATAGAAATATTAGAATCCGGTCCATTAATTCCAGAGATACAAACAACATACAAACTCACAAATTTTACCTATTTATAATATTGTATACGAGCTGTGATCAAAAAATATCCGGGCTGTGTCAAAAATATTTAAATCAATTGAGATACCGAAACCCCGATAATGTCATTCGATTAAGTAACTATTAACGAGAATTTGAGCGTTAGTTTGTAATCGACAACAATATTTATTTTTAGTTTATGGCATTTTTACGAAAACACGTTTCAGTCATGCGGCGATTTTCGTAATGGATGCAATAGAAGAACAACTGTGTGTGCCTACAATTTTGTTTTAAATTAGGGAAAATCGGGTATTTCAACATCATACCCGTAAATACAAGTTTCATCAGCTGTTATAATATTTTTTTTAAAGTCTAGGTCAGTTTCTACTTTTTCAAAAAGTACTCGAGAGACGGTCTTTCGATTTTGTTTTTGTTCATCGGTTAAGAGACGAAGAACAAATATGGCTGCTACTCGGCTCATGCCCAATTATTTGGTTAATATTTCTTGGCAAGGACCATAAGATATTCCGACGTCTTCTGCAACTTCTCTGCTAGTCAATCGTCGATTGTTTTGAATAATTGCACGAACACGAGCAACAGTTTCATTTGTTTTAGTGGTCGAGGGTCTACCAGGTCGTCCGTTATCCTTAACGGATGTTCTACCTTCCTTAAACCGTCTAAACTATTCAAAACACATTGTCCGAGACAGAACATCGTCTCCGAAAGTTTGCTGCAAAAGTTCAAAAGTTTGACTAGAACTTTTCCCTAATTTAAAACAAAATTTTACGCACGCACGTTGTTCTTCTATTGCTTCCGTTACGAAAATCGCCGCATGACTGAAACATGTTTTCGTAAAAATTCCATAAAATAAAAATAAATATTGTTGTCGATTTCAAACCAACGCTCATATCCACGTTAAAAGTTTCGTTATCTCAATTGATATAAATATTGTTAACACAGTCCGGGTATTTTTTGATCACACCTCGTATATTTATATATATATAAATGTGAGTGTGTATTAATTCTACTCCCCCTCACCGAGATGAATTTTCAAATACGCTACTGGAAGCTATTTATTTTTGCTGACTCAACCAAATACTTCCCACTCTATCTCAGCTATCTACTTTTTCCAAGCTTGTCACATCATTAATTTCTTCGATATTTCTCATAATTCATAATTAGTCAACGTCGAAGCTGTGTTTTACCATTATTAAGCGTTTAACTATTGGGAAAATCAAAAAAAAAAAAAAAAAAAAAATGAACTCCTCAACGTCTTAACTAAAACCAAAATCCTACAATGAAGTTCCTATAAAGTGTTTAATTGTACGACTATTTTCTAGTTAAAAAGAGAAATTTAATATTAATAATAATAAAAAAAATAAAACAAACGCACAGCATAATATATAACCAATGCCTTCATTGCCATACTTAATATCTAAAACTAAAAAAAAAAAAAAATCACAAATCTATTTATCATCGTGTACATTATGCCGTAGCACGCGTGCAAAGTAAATATGTCAAAATATCTTTACAATTTAACGATATTTGTCTATTTTTTTTTGTTTTTTTTTTTTGTTTGTTTGTCGTTTCTTTATTTACTAAACCTCTAAACGTTTGATTATATAATTATGTACCTACGTTATACATATGGATTTAAGACCAATAGTATAATAACATAATGTTTTCCTTTTACGGCATCTTTTATTAAACTAGTCAATGGTGAAGTAATTCCGTAACGATTATTATTACCGTAATATTATATAAATGTATAAATTTTATTTTAATGTTTTCGAATTTTCTGAACGTATACAAATTTAACTGTTATTTAATGTTACGTCATGACCGTTACATATATATATATATATATTATTAGTACACGACCGTTTTTTACATCAAGGTATTTGACGGAGCGGTACAAATATGTACTATGTATGGTATAAATGGATAAAGAAAAAAAAAAGAAAAAAATAACAATTAATTTGAAATAAATACCGAATGTTTTATTCATACGTATGCTCTCGCATTATTATGTTTTTGAACGATTTCTTTTGTGTTGCATTTTGAATTCAATGATAATAAGTCAAAACGACGGTACGGCAGATTGTTAACCAATCAAATTGAATCCAAAAAATGATATAAGAGTCGTTTAATACTCTGACAGTCGTGTGCTAATCGAAGTATAAATAAAAATATACGGCGTGAGAATGCCTGATAAAATATTATATAAACGAAATATTTTAGTATCTGATCGAAGGGAGAAACGTATTGGTTTTACATATATTATGATGTGACTTTATTTTCAGTCTGAAAACGATTTTCGACTATAAGTCTTCCTCCTCCTCTTTATCTTCTCTATCTTAATCATCAACTTTTCAAGGAGTTTCTGGTAGCAACTAGATTTGTCTGTTTAATGCACCAAGAATGTTTTGTTGGTTTTCTATGTATTTTTCTCGACAGTAGGAGATTGCAAACAAAAAAAAATGGTAATATTTACACAATAACGGTTTCGGTTGTGTATACAACTGGTTAATAACATAGTCAAATTTTCAAAAAATTAATAAACTTTATTCGAAAACGAAAAATTAGACAACAAATAAACTACATTATGATTTTTCCTACAAATTTCTATTATAAATATATGCGTTACAATCACATAATAATTTGTTTCATTCTGATGATATTGACAAATAGAAAATGGATCGAGGATTCCCTTATCTCGCTTTGTCTAACACATACGCATCATAGTATTTTACACCTAATTTTGTGTCCATCGGATCGATGTGGTGAAACGATAAGAATTCCGAAAACAAATTGAAGTGTACAGACGTACTGCTTTAATAGAAATAATTAGTAAGGGAACGCCAAAAAAATATAAATAAAAAATAGTCCATCCTCCTGCGTCCCCTCCCCCCAATTCGAGCACTGGAATTACTACTCAGTTTTCAATTCTAAAAAATAGATTTGAATTTAGCAGTCAAATGGATCTATGGATCTTACCGAACACTTTTTTATGTTTCATTTTTAAATTCAATTATAATTATGATTTGAAAAAATCCATATGATAATATGGTTTTCAAGTGCAGTTAATTACAATAAAATGTCTATGACCTATAATAATAGTCGTGCAGTTAAACTGGACAAAGTTTAATTGTGTCAAAACTACAGGTATTTTTTTTTTATTTTTATCTAAAACTGACGTACAGTAGAACATATTATTTAAATGGTGGAAGAAAATTAATTTAATTTTTTTTTAAAAAAAAAAATCGATTTGAAAAGTATGAAAACCAAACTGTAACTGTAATAACTGTAGTCAGTTATTGCAGATATTATAAAACGATTATATGTTATAGTATTTTTGCAATAGTTACGATTTTCTATACTGATATCGTCTAGAGTAGAGTATACGCCAGCATTAAAAGGCAATGTTCATATACGCTTTATGTATTTTAAATGATCATAATTTAAAAAAAAAACATTTGGGACTTTGCCGGTCATAGTTTGAAAGACAAAACATACGCAATAAAGAAGAAATGAGTGAGTCATCAGTTTTCAGTTATGTAAATTTGTTGGACAAATGTCAAATAAAATACGAAAAAAATAAATAAATAGGTACTACATCATTATACCTAAGTATCAAAATACATTTGATATTAAATGTTTCTGTATAAAATAAAATAAAAAACAAATAGCAGGCTGGAAACCGTAGAAAACGTTTTACTTTTTTATTTTATTATTTTTTTTTTTCAGTAATAGCAATACGAGATGCGGAAATAAGCTCACAATTAAATGAATAAAGTTAATAGTTATCGAGATATCCAGAACCATTAGGTTCTATATTCCTATAAAAACGCGAGACATTTCAGAACGAAATTGATAGGACTTTTTCTTAAATGCTAAAAGGTTCTATGTAAATGTGTAAATTGTTTTTCAGTAATCATTGATCCAATTTCTTTATTTCATTTATTGTATCCGAATAAAATCCGATACAAGTTCCGGAAACAATTGAATCGTTCCTGGGACAAATCCAAAGACGGCGGTGCGGAGGAAATGTACCGATCTCCATATAATTATTATTACGGACCTGCCATTCTGTCGTATAGGTACATTTTATTTCGCAAATGCATAAATAAACCAACAATAATGTATGATGCGATTTAATTAATTTTTAGTGTTTGGTGTATTAAATTTGATATCTGGATATAAAGCCGGAAGGAAAATTATTATCTCACCCGTGACTCGTTTATTATTTAATATTAAATACCGCCGGTGAATTTAACCACGCCTTTGTAAATAAATGATTGAGGTCATAATATATTTTATATTACGTTTGATTATGCAAACAATGAAACAAATAACATTCAATTTATAAAACGCCAATTGAACATATATATTCAGCGCAACGCAAAATTAAATTTCGATCTTTGTGCAAAAACCTATTGTCGTGTTCCTCATTGTTGTATAACGTAGTAATATTAACTAGGACGACTGAATTATTATTGGATGCGTCAAACCTATAGGTATTATTATATATATATATACGAGCTGAGATCAAAAAACACCCGGGCTGTGTCAATAATATTTATATCAATTGAGATAACGAAACCTCGGTAATGTCGTTCAATAAAGTAACTTTTAACGAGAATTTGAGCGTTGGTTTGAAATCTACAACAATATTTATTTTTATTTTATGGAATTTTTACGAAAACATGTTTCAGTCGATTTTCGTAACGGAAGCAATAGAAGAACAACGTGCGTGCGTACGATTTTGTTTTAAATTAGAGAAAAGTTCTAGTCAAACTTTTGAACTTTTGCAGCAAACTTTCGGAGACGATGTTCTGTCTCGGACAATGTGTTTTGAATAGTTTAGACGGTTTAAGGAAGGTAGAACATCCGTTAAGGATAACGGACGACCTGGTAGACCCTCGACCACTAAAACAAATGAAACTGTTGCTCGTGTTCGTGCAATTATTCAAAACAATCGACGATTGACTAGCAGAGAAGTTGCAGAAGACGTCGGAATATCTTATGGTCCTTGCCAAGAAATATTAACCAAATAATTGGGCATGAGCCGAGTAGCAGCCATATTTGTTCTTCGTCTCTTAACCGATGAACAAAAACAAAATCGAAAGACCGTCTCTCGAGTACTTTTTGAAAAAGTAGAAACTGACCTAGACTTTAAAAAAAATATTATAACAGCTGATGAAACTTGTATTTACGGGTATGATGTTGAAATACCCGATTTTCCCTAATTTAAAACAAAATTGTAGGCACACACAGTTGTTCTTCTATTGCATCCATTACGAAAATCGCCGCATGACTGAAACGTGTTTTCGTAAAAATGCCATAAACTAAAAATAAATATTGTTGTCGATTACAAACTAACGCTCAAATTCTCGTTAATAGTTACTTAATCGAATGACATTATCGGGGTTTCGGTATCTCAATTGATTTAAATATTTTTGACACAGCCCGGATATTTTTTGATCACAGCTCGTATATATAAATAATATTACTTTTAAATTTAACACGAATATAAATTATGTGATCACAGCAACTCATAACTAAAACTCAATCTTATTGCACAACTTGCACAAAAAAAGTTGTATTCCATACTTGTCGTTTGTTTCGTATAATTAAAATACTATTTTAATAATATTTTTAACATATTTCAATTACTGCGGGATCCTACTTCACAAATCAAAATATCTGACAAAAAAAAAAAAAAAAAAAAACCGGCGTTTTCAGGACACATCAGAAAATTATAGAAATACAAATCGGGGAAACAAATTCTGGACAATGTGGACGGGAATAATAATGTTAGAAATAATGTATTTTCTGTAAATGTTCAATATATTTTGGCAGAAGTAAAAATTGATTGGAAATGTTCATTTTTTGACCAAATATATTTTACTAACGAAATATCGAAAAAAGTAATAGGGATCAAAACAGGAAAAGTATTTTTATGTGGAAATATTGTTCTTAAAAGTATTTTAGCAAAAATATATAATTATTAATTGATAAGGACATTTAAGCATTAAACATTTTATTCGTCATTCGTATAAATTTGTCAGTCTCTCAAATTGTATACATAAAATTTGGTTTACTTTATAAAGTTACTAAAATCTATAATAAACCTATATGCTAGGGTTTGGAAATAGCTAGACCAATAAATTGCTAGATTAATTACAAATTTTTCTCACGTCCTAACGACTATTGTATTCAAAAATTAAATTTTATTTTACATCTCTTCTTTTATTTTGGGATTTATAATCACCAAATAAAATTGTATTTTATTACATAAGTTTTATGGTTTTTTTAAAAAAATAATACATTAAAAATGAATAAAACATAAAAATTCCTTACTTAGCGTATGTTAAAAGAAAAAAAATGTGACTGCACGGCAATGATAAACGAATAATAAAAACATCAGATGGAAATCTACAGGAAAAAAAAAAAATTAAAATTAATAACGAAAAAAAAAAAAAAAAATGATAATTGTGTTTAAAATTCGGCAGTACAATAATATTGTATTTTTTTTTTTGTCGTTGTAATTTACGTCTCGACAAGACATTACGGGTTAATTTTAAATATTTGTCACTGCCATATATATTAAGCTCGTGTTTTTAGTGATTTTAAGCGTATATTTCAATCGGTTTTTACTGCCACCGGGAGGGTATTAAAACTCAGAGGAAAATCCCATTTAAACAGTATCGTAATTTTCTGTAACTTAAATAAGTTAGGGTTATGGTTTTGATACTTTTACCTCTACCCAGTCAAATAATGCGGTATAATAATAACTATTTTTATGGCATGTTTAGCACGTAAATTTCTAATTAATTTACTAAATTAAACTGTACGTTTAAAATCTATAATTTAAGTAGTCCGTGTATAATAGGTACCTATTGAAATTTACGATGTGAACTATACGAGGATTCGCATAAAACCCCGCCACATAATACGGTTGGACAAAAACAGTTTTATTGGTTTTTCTTTTTTTTTTTTTTTTTTTATGTGACAATTTTATTCGTAGATATTTGTTTTATATGTAAAAACGAAACAAATAAAACAAAAAAAAAAAAACCCCAATAATCGCATAAACAATGAATCTTAAACGAAATACTAAATCGAGCTGTATATAATTATATTATGACAATATTTCGAATTATACGGGTGCGTACGATTTATCAGTTTGGAATTAATTCGATAGGCGTAAGGAAAACAATAAAAATGTCGCAAAAACTTACCAACAAACTTACTGACAAATTTAACGGGGTTAATGTTCAATGTCAATATTTACCTTGAATTCAATTTTCTTTATCGAAAAATCCAAAAACATTGAAATTAATCGTCTCGCGTGCTGTATCCTTTACACCTAACCTAACCTTCTCAACTTTTTACATAGAACAGTGAAAAAGGAGCGTTGCGACAGTGATGCGCCTGACGTCCGTAAGATATTATAGATCCTGTTCCTGTCGGCTTTTGTAAGTTCAATTTTTTAAGTGTTCAACTCGTCAAATTCCAAACATTGAACAAAAGTACATGCGCACATTCTGTACGGAGGAGTGGAAGACACGTGACATTTGTTGTCTAGGACAAACGTTTGGAAAACGCGGTAATTTAAAAAATTTCAAATTTGTCTAGATAATATTTTGATAGATTAATAACTCTGATTGACATGACCTGCACAGGATTAATTGATGGCCTTTCAATATTTATCCGAGCCGTTTTTTATTGTACACCGTGCATCCAGCGATTATATAGTTTTACACACGCCTATGGCCAGACGGGCTATTTAAACCAGAGACTGGAATCGGAACCCAAAGTACCGGTACCCGATGGAAATTTGAGAACAGGAACCTCATGTTTCTCAATTCAAGTAACCGGAACGTGTAAAATAAAATACAAATATTGTCGGTTCTTTTTTTGAAAGGTTAGGTACCTTAATTAAACCTAACCTAACCTAACCTAACCTTTTTTTGTACTTGTTTGTACATAGAAATAACTGAACATTGTATTTTTTTTTTATTCAAACAAATATGAGTGTTTATTTTTCGTTTATATTTATAATTTATATGTCTATGGTATTTTTTACCCAGAATCATTATATTGTACGACAGTCAGAGATCTAACAATCTTGAAATATTGCGAGCGTGCTATGGAGTTTTCCAACGGGAACACCTGCGAATAACAATATTGTGTTATTTACAAATAACTTCAGAGGATTCGACACCGGTTGTGATTCCTATCCAAATGAACCTTAATTATGCCAATCGGATAATGCTTCTGAAAACATACTTGAATTCGTCATAGAGTCTACTTGAAAATGACTTTCCCACTTTTTTTTTTTTTTGAAATTGAACGAAATACAGAGTGAATAATAATAATTAGAAGAACAGTAGAGTTTACTATTGTCACCAAATATTTATTTTGTTGGTAATCTTATGATTAAGAAAGAAAAATCCAAATAATGTGCACATTTATTTTATTTCCTCCAATAATATATTATTTTATTTATTTTTGATAATAACCGATTAATCGATAACCGTATTGTCGATTAATCCAATGTCCGATTAATCGATAGAATCGGGCAGTCCTATTTGAAACTATGCAATTTTTATGAACCGTTATTAACCGGAACCCTTATTTTAGAATTTTAAGAACCGGAACCGATTTTTATTTTTTTTATAAGACCCCGAACCGGGGCCAGAACCTATAAAATCATTAAGGTTCCAGTCCCTGATTTAAACACGGGTATGCAATTTATTATACTCTTATCTCTACTGTTCCGGTCAAAATTTTAAACGGAACATTTTCTCGTTTCGAACCTACGTTGACGAGAGGGCGAGACGCTAATACCGATAATTTGTATATAAATGCGCGGCGTTCGGCGTTTAAAAAATATCAAAAATTTGAATTTACATAAAATCGTCGTGAGTGTAAATGTCACTGTTCGCGATAAACACAATCAACCTGTAGGTATACGAACATATAATGAATAATTATACAGCGTGCGGCAGAGCCGACTGACGAGTTTAATGAAGTCATTAGCCTGTGATAAGATAAGAGCAGGCCTTAATAAGTGGTGTATTTAGAATTGTACGGTAATACAGTTTTTATTCGTAATCATGGTCTGGACAGGTGTACATCGTGGTTTCGTCGTGCGTGCGTATTACGAAAATAATCATTCTGTGATCGCTACACAAAAGGCTTTTCGTATACACTTCGGCACATTCTACGTGCTCAATCTGTCCCTTTTGCTAACACTATCATCAAATTGTGGATACGTCATTTGGAAGAAACTGGAAGTACCCTAAGTAGACTTGGACACGGAGCACCCAGAACGGTAAGAACCCCCGAAAATGTGCAGTTGGTTAGAGAGTCAATTGAACAGTCACCAAGACGCTCAGCCCGGAAACACGCTGTAGCTTTGGGAATCTCAGACCGTTCTTTGAGGAGAATTCTTCACGAAGATTTATCATTCTATCCCTATAAATTAATACTTGTCCAAGAGTTAAATGCTACTGACTACGGCAACCGAACATGATTTGGGAGATGTATGGTTTCAGCAAGACGGAGCTACAGCGCACACAGTTAGAATTTCACTTGCTGTCTTGCGACAAATGTTCCCTGGGCGGTTAGTCTCTCTGAGAGGAGACATAGGCTGGCTAGCACGGTCCCCAGATTTAAGCGTGTGTGATTTTTTCCACTGGGGCTACCTTAATGATAAGGTTTTCAGACATCGCCCACATACCATAAAAGAAATTAAACAGAAAATCACCGTGGAAGTCGAAGCCATACCAGTAGAAATGTGTCGAAAATCATATGAGAGCTTCAGAGATCCGTCTTCAACAGTATATCGATGCTTACGGCCGCCATCTTGGAGATATAATTTTCAAAAAATAATTTTTAAAAATGGGATTGAATACTGATTTAAATAAAAAAAAAAAAAAAATCTTTTTTCTAAGTTTTACTGTTCGTTGTTTATAGCCCATCAAATCTCGTCAGTCGGCTCTGCCGCACGCTGTAATATGGCTGCAGACGGCACGCAATTCGTACGACACCGAAAACATTCCACACGTAATATTATTTTTGCAAATTAGCATTTCTGTCTTTAAAATTGTATCACCCCTCTCCCCCCTCCACGTTGTTTTTACAGGATTATATTATCAGTGCCTACATCGGTTTTAATTATTATATAAAAAATACGATTATATGGGCGTAAGGGAGTGTATTGTTACCTATTATATATTGTGCGCGTTTGTTTTAATGGGATTTCGAAATAACTCGTGGCACGCCTTCCGGTATGGAAATGCCACGAGAAGTTTTCTTTAATGTCAAGGCTCCCATATTAATTATATTAATGTAATTTTCGTATCCGTCCGATAAGGGTTATTATAATATGAAACACCACAATAAGTAGTTGAGTGTTGATTTTTTTTTTTTTTTTTAATATCCCGTAACTATTACTGGTATATTATGATAATTTTTTTTTTTCATTGTAAACAATATTTTAAATATACCACACGTTTTATAATAATTATTACTTACGAATGTAATCTATGTATTTATTCTAACACGCGTTTGCATGAAACTCCATTGTTCGTTGTCGTTTTCCAGTCGTAAATTTACCGTGCTCGAGAAAAGTTTTAAGTCTAAACGCATCAGCGTTAAAAGTCGTGTTAACAGTTTTTTTTTTTGGGGGGGTGATTAAAAAGGTGTGATTCGTACTTAATATTTGGAAAAAGGAACTGCAATTAATGCTGTACGCTACATAAAGACCTTAGGAAGAATGAAAAGAATAATAAAACGTGTCCGACCAAATGTCAATCAAGTTCTGATTCAAGCACATCAACGCCCCGTTGATATAGCCTTGCCACGATGCAAGCAATTCAACCGCTGGAATTTCAAGTCATTCCGAGTCTATCCTACAGTCCGGATTCAGTACCGTATGATTTTTTGTTGTCTTTTGTTTCCCAAACTTATAGGACACCTTAGAGTTACGGTTCTGATGTGAAAATAAAAGTTGTGATTTGCTGCTCGAAATGAACAATTTTATTTGGACGGCATTACGAAACTTGTTAAGCGTCGGCAGAAATGCATTGACTTAGAATGAAGATGATATGTCGACAAATAATAATACTCTTCATAGAGATAATTTAATTGACCACACGTGCGATATTATTTCGTTAATTTCATGTTCACATGTTTTAAAGTTATACGCAAAGAGGCATTACTTAATCTGGTAGTAATTTTTCGTCGGGTAGTATAGGCATTATTCGGATTTCTCGACAACGTCCCGAGGAGTTTCAGGTGCCTAATACCTGTGCATTTTATTGTATATAATATTATTGCAGTTATTTCGATGTAATTATCATAATGGAAAAAGTAGTCGAAGTTTTTATGGCTGTGTAAAGTTCTACCTCGTAGCGGGGATAAGTTTTTTTTTTTATTTATGTATGCATATTATAATATAAAAACATGACTACATTTATATATATATATATATATATATACTATATACCAGTTCGTAATTTTTGATATTATCATTTTTATGTTTCGTTATTTATTTATTTTTATTTTTTTTGTTATTGTTATGTTGAATGAACGTTATAATAATTTATTAAGAACAATCGCAATATTATAATAATATTTTTTTTTTAAACTTCTTATTTCGGTTGATTTATAAACCCCATTTTTTAAAATATATACTATCATAATTCTTTTATACCTACGTGTATAGTTGGTATTTTATTTATTTTTATACAACTACTGTTAATATTGTCTTAAATAAATGACTGGAAGGATGATTTAGAATGTACAACAGCAGCTGTATTATTGTTTCAATTAAAATGTCGCAAAAATAAAAAATAAAAAAAAAGTCCATTTTATTAGTTAAGTACAATTTGAATAATAATAATAATAATAATACATTATTTTATGACCGTAAAACAGTCGTCCGTCAACGTGAAAATTACATTTTTTCCGTCTTGTTATAGGCATGTCGATGTTGTTACCCAAAGAATTTCGCGTACTATTTTTCGATTAAATAATTACAAAAGAGGAACGTTAAAATTGCATATAAACATTTTGTTGAATAACTAAGAATAGGGCAATATTCGAGGTGGAAAACAATTGTATGAATCATAGCCGCTCGGAATATACTATCAACCGAGGGACAAATTCTACCAGGATGACATGACATGAACCAACCGATATGTTACAATCTTCCGCAATTTCTCGAACAGTTAAACGTCTATTAGACCGCACAATTTCATTGTCTTTTGTCACATGAGCATCGTCTGTCGATGCCTACGGACGTCCTGAACGTCATCAACTGATTCCCGACCGTCTTTAAAACGTTTAAACCAGCCGTAACACTGAGTACGACCTAAACACTGATCACCAGTTAGCATTTTGCAATATTTCATGAGTCACAGTAAAGAGTTTACAAAAAGTTTAACACAAAATTTAATATTAAAACGTTGTTCGTGAATGTTATTCATCTTAAAAATCGCACAATACACACGACTCGTCTACTTTGAACGCGCATAATTTATGATAGTTAGATAGCAACAACAAACATTTGAGATTTAATTGAAAAGATAGCTGCTTATCACTGCTTTATTTTAATCTAATAACATTTACGGTATTATAAATTTTCTATTTTTAGGAATTATAGTTGAGGAACTTTTTGAACAGACCTCGTATTGAATTTGAACAAAAAAAAAAACAAGGGTTTTTTGACAATTGAATTTCGGGTGTTGGAAATAGGCGAACAATTGGGGAGATGTCAGTTTTATCCGAGTGAAACTTGAAACACGCTGTATACGCACGCGGTACGCGAAACAAAAGGGATCGTATACGATATGGAAGCCGGGAGTTTAACATCAATTTACTTATGACCGGGGCAACTTATTTTTCGAATAAAAAAAAGTATATATATATATATAATAATAATAATAATAATACGATGATGGATGCGGGCGAAATAACGCCAAGAAAAATATATATTTATATTTATATATACATAACAATGCCGAGTTGTATACATAAATCAAGTTAACTGATGTGCCATATAAAAACTTTACGGATACACGTTATGTTAACACGGGCGTATAATAATAATAATATGTTATTTTCTAAAAGAATAGTTGCAACCCTAGGCGTATCGTCCGTTATATATTGTATTAATATTGTCGAGATTAAAAAAATAAAAAAAATAAATGTTTTAAAAAATAATATCGTGTACAATATCGGCCGTGAGATCAGGTTAGGTCGTTGGAAGAAAGTCAAACGGGTACTTATAAAAATAATAATAATAATAATAATATAGTAAGTACGCAGAGCCGTCTTTGGCTGTGCAGGGGCACACAGAGTTTAGAGGTCCTTTTAGAAGCAAAAAAAAAAAAAAAATAATTAAAAAATGCCAACGAAAACATCAAAATATTGTTTTATGACTTTGTTCTTTCGAAATTCAAACACTAAAACACTGAGTAAGTAAACAATATCTTTTTTTTTTTTTATTCTACAATTCTACGTTATTTGCTACTTACATAAACTTTTATGAACGAAAATTGTTGTTTATTTTTTTAGGATCTTATAATTTAAATACTTTTAAGTGGAAAAATTAAGTCAACACGCAATTACAAATTAAAAAAAAAAACTCTTAAAAATATTTGTCTATTACATTATTTTTTATCATAAAATCACAATCAAATTATTACGTAACGGTTGTATAATAATTGTCTTATTATTAATTTAAATTATTTTTTATTTTTTTTTTTTAAACAATGTAGATTATAATTAAAATTGTTTTATTTTCAGAAATATGTACAAACGCATACTATATCTGAACTTGCATTCAAGGTATCTCTCGAGCATACTGATTTGCAAAATCTTCATTTATTATGTCTTCAAAGTCTAATTTTCGAAGGATATCATTTTTTATACACATGGTTGACAAATTAGTTAGTCTTTCTCGTAACATAGTCGTTCGTATTTCATTTTGTATTTTTTTTAGCTGTGAAAATGAACGCTCTCCGTTGCGTTTGGCGACCCGTAGCCTAATCAAAATTTACCGCTAAAGAAGTAATTGTCGTATTTATATAATTTACAACGTAAAGATGTAAATAATTTTAAATTATATTTTTCGGAGCCTCCGTCGGTCGGGGCCCTTGAGTTAAAGATGGAACTGTATTCACGGTTGTAATACGCCGCTTTTCCCAATTATACTTTTTCCAAATCTAATGTGCCCAACTGATTTTTTATAATATTTACCGATAACAAATTCTCCCAATTCTTCCAAAATCCCTTATTTTTCTAAATTTAATATTTTCCTAAGAAAAAAAAAAAAAATATACAAATTGTCCACCTCTTCGGGCGATAACACAATGCGTACCCGTGACAATAATATTGCGGCGCGAACGCGCGTATACTCAATGTTTTATTAATATTTTATCGATGGAAAATTGTCGTCGAAAACACGTCTTGTAATGCTAATATATTTTTTATTAGCTCGGCGGAGTCTGAGCAGCTTAAGTGTAGAGAATTCCGTGTTGGCAGCTTTTGGTCACTCCAAGTCGCTCGTCTCCTCGTCACCTTGCGCGTCGGTAGACCCGGTCGCGTCCGGAAGAGCTCCCAGAGAGGCTCTCGGACCTCCCCGGTCGAACTATGTTCAAACCTTTGACAGTTACCTTGTAAGGTAGTGTAACGTTTACCGAGAGGTAGACTTTGAACGGTTTTTGCGGATCCTCTTGTTCTAATAGGTACTACGTATTAGGTAGGCGATTGGATGCCGATTGATTTTTTTTGTTGAAAACTACCTGTCATTCTGAAATCCGATCGATGTAGTAAAGCGACAAGAATAGCCCAAAACATAATTGAATTCAGCATATAGTCTGGATGAGAGCGGTAGGGCTATGTTTCGAGATTTTGAATTTGATTTAAAATTCGATATTTTTGTTTTTGAATTTTAAAAAAATATTACGAATTTAGTTTTGAAAAAGCGACCAGGCCGTTCTCGTTTAGACTTCACGCCGAATCCAAGTTTGTTTTCAGAATTCTTACCGCTTCACTGCACCGATCGGAATGATTGTAGAAAGGTACAGGTGGGATTTTGTTGGAAAAATTGCGTGATTTATGAACGGCAGCAATAATAATAGTTGACTTATACCTCGCACAAAAACACTGCTTGGTTCATACAAAACAAGAAATTGCCTAAACACGACTCCTGTGAAACGGCCATTAATCCAATCCCTTAACTGTCTGTCACCTATAGCTGTTGCCCGTATACTAATTGAAAAATTAATTTGTGATGTGTCTTACCCACCGGATTACTTGTAACTCGCAATTACCCACCTATGTATTTATTTCTGTTTGTTTGTTCTACGTCCACAATACTTTAACTGTAATTTTTTTATTCTTATGCTGTACAATTGCATTAGTTTCAACAATTTCATTAGTTCACGTATGATGTTTCCAATAATTAATAAATATGTTGAGTACATTTTGCTCAGATTAAATAATAACCATTTTGTTAAAATAATTAATTGTTGATAAATTCGACATTATACACGTATTAAGTAGACAATATATTTGATAAAACTAACAAAAATCAAACCTCGGATTTAACGAGTTTAACGAAACTCTGTTCATCAGCTTAAAATATGAATTAAATTCATATTTTATTTGAATAAATTTTTTTTTTTTTTTTTAATGACATTTTTATTATCGATCAACTTTGAACTTTAAACGGGTCGTTCGTTTATACTGGTATGAACAGTAGTAATACTGCCAATAGTTCGATAAATACCTTGACTGGTCGTGGTTGTTTTAAATTTCTATTGTTATAGGATTTTTTTCAAACGCTTAAGTGCCACTTTTTGTATCCGTAATAGCTATAATATTATATAGGTGCGAGAATGAAATAAAATTACCGATGAAACTGAGTAAAACCCAAAAGTAAAATTAACTTTTAATGAACACCTTTAGTACACTAGTGAGTTATAAACTTAGAAAGTTTGTTATAACAAATATATACAAGATTATATTTTAAATGAACGTTTCAAGATTTTTAATTGGAGTGAGATTTCTGGTTGAAACGTTGTGCACAGATAGAAAACTTTTATTATTTTATTTATTTTTTTTTTTTTTCAAACCATATAGTGAAACCAATACATTATTTGCTACGCGTAGAATCAATCTCACATACGTGTTTAAAACGCGTGTTTTTCAAAAGCCCGAGTAAAATTAATTAAATAAATAATAATTGTCCCTTAAATCACGCGAAAGTAATTAAATTTATCGACAAAATCGCGCCGATAAATAAAATGAATTAATAAATATTTCCAATTGAACTGTAAAACGGGGTGAACATGATTATTGCTGCATGGGGTAAATGTATACAATTATTTTTTAGAACGAAAGAAAAAAAACGAAATTAATTTCAATGGACAAAAAAAAAAAGAAAAAGAAAAAAAAAAGAATATAACGGTAAAAATAAATTGCATTCAAAAGAAAGTATATAATACGCAATAATAATTTATTTAGATTTGAGACTGGGAAAATGTTGTAAAATAAATAGAGGTAAACACATTTTGTATTAACACTGATAATAATAATAATAATAATAATAATAATAATAATAATAATAATAATAAGAAGAAGGATAAGAATAATAAAATAGTAGACACGAGAGAATTGAAAATATGATTTTATTATATATTTTATGGTCAGTCGGACTAAAATAATTTACAAAATAGAGCCGTACAATAATAATAATAATAAAAAAAAAAAAAAAACCGTTTAATCTATAATATCTATATAAAGTCGTCGTTAGGGCCGGCCCTAGGGTAGGTCAACTGAGACATATTTTGTGCTGGGCCCACCGGGAATTTTAGGGCCCCGTCATGAAAACTAGCTAAGAAATAGTTAAATTGAAAAAAAAAAAACAATAATATATCGTAGGGTTAATGTTAGAATACCTATGTTTATGTTAAGACAAACAGTATTTATTTTTTTTTGGAAATAAAACTTCGCGTAGGTAATAATTAAATTGAAATTTGATAGGTTTTAATGTGCATAGTAAATTTATTATGCTGCGATTCATATTAAATGTATGCGGGGGTAGTATAAATATATATATATAAAATTGAAACATTGGTTCATTCATTCAAATATAGGTACTTATAAAAAAGAAAAAAGAAAGACAGGTAAAAGTCCAGGGCCCGGTAAAAACTTTGGTCATCGTTGTAACAAATCGTAGTGTATTTGTAATAGCGAATTAAATATTGTAAATATATATATATAAAAAAAAAAAAAAAAACAAAACAAAAACTACAAATGTACGTGTATAAAAGTTTTGTCGTTATAAAATAATAATAATAATAATATAACCACGCTATACTATATTGTACGAGTTGTATACTTAAAACGTAAAAAAAAAAAAAATAAAACTTTATTTTAAATACATAATATAATAATAGTTTTAAATGAGCAAAATATAATTGAAAAATATTTTCGTGACCGCGTGTTACGTTATATAACAACAGTGTTCTAAACTACGTCTACATACACGCGAGCGTACCATACGTACGTCCGTTTTGAATATTATTTTATCACAATAATTATTATAAAAAAAAAAAAAAAAAAAAAAAAACAAAGTCTCTACGAAAAAAAAAAAAAAAAAACAATACTTGTGCATGGCTCGCGTACTACAAGTACCCCATCCGAAAAAAATGTAATAAATTAAACGATAAATGCAATTATACGATTGCCGGATCATTTCCGGAACGACACGTTGTCGAAGACTTCGGTGGTGGAGGCCAAGTAGCTGGTCGGTTCCGGTGACGCCGGCGAGAAGACCGGACCGGCGGCGGCGGCGGCGGTGGCGGCGGTGGCGGCGGCGGCGGCGGCGGCGGCGGTGGACACGGCGGACCAGCCGTCCGTAGAGGCGTCGGTGGGCTTCGGCGCGGCCGCGTCCGTCTTGGCGCGGGCGTCCGGCTTGGGGACGGCGTCGGACTCGCGGGATACGGCCGCGGTGGCGGCCGCCACGGAGGCGTCGATGGTGGGCCCGGCCGAGTACGACGAGAAGAACGTCAGCGCCTTCATCAGCTGATAGCTCTTCGATATGGGAATGTTGCTGTCGTACAACTTTTCGGACGACTTGCAGTCGACGTAGAACCACCAGTTGCACTTGAGTATTGTCTGGTCGAACAGCGTCGACTCGGGGCACAGGAAGCTCTTTTGCGTCAAACCGTCGTCGGTGAACGCGCACACGTGGAACACCTGCAACCAAATCGGACACAGTCTATTATATCGGAACGAGTAACATTTTAGGGCGATTCCGCGACAATTGGGTTCGGGCGAAATTTCTGGTAAATCCGCCAAAACCGTACACTAGTTTTCACGAGACGGTTTTTTTCATTGACTAGACCGAACCGTACGGGACGGTAAAATTATTTTCGATTAATACAAAATAATAATAAAAAAAAACCAGACGGACACGCCTCGCATCACGGGTGGGCCAGTACTAATACTAAGGACACTGCGGCCTGGCTACCGATAAAATTGGCCCGTCTAAAAATTTCGATGCCCTATTTTGTACCCGTAAATTTAACCATATATTGTATACGATAACTTAGGCAGGGAATTACATGCCCCGGAGGCTAAAAACATTAAATACGCACGCAATTATGCCCTACAAATATACTAAATATGCTATTAAAAAAAAAAAAATAATAATAAAATTGAAATTCTATCATTTCATTTTATTAAGCGTTTATATGATGATGTAATGTTGATTTTTTTCAGCTTTAAAACAAACTAAATTCATATTTTTTGTAACGGAAAAAAAAAACTTTAAACCATATGTAAAAAAAAAAAAAAAATTAGCTGGTCTCGATGATACATTGGGATACCCATAAGACCCTATTTGAGTGAAACAATTGATATTTTATCCGAAATTTAAGTTGTAAAATAATCAGCTCACCTACTCGTGTTTATAAATCTTAAACAATTATTTTATTTGTAATTCTCGAGTTATAAATAAGAACACATCGACTTAAAAGTCAATTTAATCCAATCGGTAAAGTGCTCTAAATCTCCAAAAAAAAAAAAAAAACCCCAACACATGCAATATGAAATGTTATACAGGTTGTGTCAGGTACAGATGTTTGTGTAGGTCTTGATATATGTTTATCGTGGGCCAACAACGGGTTTAAACCCGCCAATAAAATAACGTGTCAGAACGTTAGAAGTCCAGAAAATAAATGGGCAAAAAGTACTTTTTCCAAAAAGCAGATAGCTAGATAATAGTTGTACAGAATGTGATGTTCCAGAAAGCAGTAGTCCGGAAAGTAAAAATTCCATACTATATTTAATACGGAATGTAAAACGACAGATAATAAAATAACCCCGGCAAGTAGTTTTACGCAAAACGTAATTTTCCGGAAAGCGATATGGTTTGTTTCTGGCTACCGCTCTCTGGAATTCATTTTTCTAATCGTTTTACTTGTCTGCTATTTGAATTTTCCGTTAAAATATTCGCTGGCCTTCTTGTGTTTTTCTGGATTCCAACATGCCGCCCGTTTATTTTCCGGGACATTACACGCGTCCGTCGTCCCCAATATCCGACCTGTGTGTATGCGACGAATACGAGTTTAATCGGATATTATGTTAGCCCCGTGCACGTTGCGGGAAAGTTTTAAACAACCCGAATGACACCGGGAAAACATTCTTCGAGTTGAAATTGCCACGTCGTTACAACATACTCGTCGTATACTGCACCGTGTAGGTACACGATACACGATACACGTCTGGGACGTGACATTTCGTTAGCGCCCGTGTTACGTAAAACAAGTATATAGTTTGGTATACTGTACACTATTATTATATATTGTATTATATAGCTCGAATCTAATAACGTCCCGTTCGTTTGGCGACTAGTCGAGTAATTTTAAACGGCGTTGACCATAAAATATGGCCCCGCCGCGCTAAAACTCACGTTTACGTACGTAAACTGCCGTATGCGATCTACCGGATATTTTCACCGGAATCCATAAATCTCCAGACGTTATTGGGGGGATTAAAAATTTAGTTGATTTTAATTTCGAACTTTGCCGCTAGTTAACGATCAGTGTTCTTAATAACTCGGTCGTTTTTGTTTTACATTATAACTTAATCGACAACGGGTTAATTTTGATTAATTATATACCACATTAAGTATATCACTTGATTTCCGTTTGAACAATGTACTGTCGTCGTATAAATAATAATTGTATTTTCTAACTCAATAACTCGTGTTCCCGATTTCAGAATAAATATAATTTGATATTCTCATCGTGAGTTTTATTGATCATTGGATTTATGTTCAAAAAAAAAAAAAAAAACTCAGGTATTTTAACTGTGACGATAAAAATTGTACAAACAAAAACAACTCAAGTTAACCTAACTAAAATAAAATAATTTAATTCAATTATCTTAAATATTTTTAAAAAGAATTCGGAATAAATATTTGAATACATAGAAAGAATAGTATTCCGAATACTTAACAACAACAGTATTTACAATGTATCCCGAATACTTTGCTTAGAATATTTTAGGAATACAATATACAATACAAAATGTAATATTGTATTTGGGAGCTTTTAAGAAACTGGATAATATATGACTATAAGTAACATGTATTGAAATGTGGAAATGATCTAGAAAAATGTTTCTAAAAGTACCATCAGGCGGAAAATCAGCATATTTAAGTTAACAAAGCGTATGAAAATCAGAGCATATTCACTAATCGAAAAAGTATTTTTTATTTTTTTCTCTATTTCACTTGATATATTAACTTTCTTCGACTAACCCGACGGAATGCGGAGGGATTACCAGTACGATTTTCCGCCTTACAATACAATTCGATTGGTAAAATATATGGTTTTTGTTTTTCAGTTCGATATTACACGCGTTTGGCCGATAGACTCAAAAACGCTCGTTCATATAATATGATTGATATGCCACAGGAATATATATATTTTTTATATATATATCATGTCATATTGAGCGTATAACAATTTCTGTCGGCCGGAGGCTGGTAATAATTATTAGTTTATCTGTTCGGAAATATAAACCTTGTCTCAAGTATCCGGTCGGGAGTGGCGAGCAATCGCCCTTTGCAGTCGAGGGGAGCCGAGAAAAAAAAAAAAATAACCGTTTGAACGAAATATAATACTGATATTTTTATCGTCAATGTGTATTTGCGATCCGAGAAGCGGTCATGTATATTATACAGTATACGCGCGTTGCCGTTATCTGCACGTAACAGGCCCGCAAACTCGTGCCGACGAGGTGTATAAAAATAATTCTTCTCGACCGTTGAATTTTTGCCATACAATTGGCTCCGCGTCGTTGTCGTCGTTTAATAATTTGTTCGTCTCGCCGCCGCCGTCGTCGTACACTACAGCCAGCAGTTATCTGCGACTAGATGCATTAATACAACCGAGGAACAGCGTTTACCGGAATGACATATAAGAGGGAATTGTCGTAGGTGCGGACGAGAAACGCAAAAAGGTTTACAATAATAATGCGAATATAACGGACTAAAATTGCGTTTAGTAATCGTAGAAAAATCCTTTTTACTTCGAGAAATAATAACCATAAATCGTCTATTAACGTACGTTCGGAATACAATGCTAGGGCGGTAGCGAAACGTCGATGATTGCCAAAGAAGAACGAAAACGATTTTGAACTGTTTTACGCAGCTAAAAGAATGCTCGAAGTAAGTTTCGGGGACAGGGATGTGGTGACTAACGATGAATTATTAAGACAAATATCAGAGCAAAAAGCTCTATGAAAAGTTATCAAACGAATTATACATGAACTGAGACACGGTGGATTGATTGGATTGATTATAAAAAGAGTGTGAAGTAATATTTATTGGAATGAATGAATGAAACGAATCGTAGTAATGTTACGAACTATTTAATTTTCGAACTAAAAATTGTTAATAATAAAAGAACCAAACATAATACTTAACATAATAGTTTGGTTCGGCGTTCGTAACTGTGAAAATCATATTGACGAAGAGCGACACGAAAATTTTATTTGGGTATTTTTGGGACATCAGTGTGCAGTGAACGATTAATTTCCAAAACTGGACAAGTCGTGACAACAGTAGGGAGGCAAAGGGTGTCTCCAAATTCAGTGGTAAAACGTTCGCATGCTATTATGCAGTTCGGGTTCGATAAAATACTTAAATAGTTCGGTTCGTTAATTTGAAGAAAAGTTCTACCCGGGTTCACTTCGGCCTTAAGACCATTGTACGTAACATTACTCACAAATAATGATGGACTTAGGATACAAATCGTCCGGAGAAATCTGTAGGAAGACACGTAACAGAGAAGGGATATACTGTACGGAGTGTTGTACTTGTAACGGAACATGTGCCCCCTCAAAATGGCTACCCGCGACTCATAAACACCCTCGAGCAGTCAGTACAGTACCCAGCACTTACTGATGATAGAAAAATTAAGGTCGACGTGAAAATATGACGGAGAGGATGAAGGAGCGGTTTTTACACGATGCACGGCGATTTAATATATATATATACTAATGCGCCGAGCTCGGTCCGGGCATTTCTTCTCGACACTTCAAACCGACATCAACCGTTTCTCACGCGAATACTTGACGGATTGAATGAAAGAAGACAACTACTAGCAGCGGAGTTACTACCGCCATCGAGACCCGGACCCGAGACCACCGACACGACTGCCAACCGATCCGATTCGTTGGATCGTCGGGAGACAAAGACCAATTCGTCCTTGTCAGTATCCGTAACCGGGACCGTCTTAATTGCCAGCGACGTAATCACAACGGTACCCGGTAGCTAACCAGAAACACGAACCTACACGATCGGGCCGAACCGTTTCCGCGCGGGCACGCATATTTCGCCGACATCTAACCGCTGCCGATTCCGACAACCGGCGCCGAGTCGCCGCAGGTGAGCGACACCGCTCCGGCCGAACCTCACGACCTCCCCGGGCGCACTTGTTTAGGCTGCGTCTCCCGGACCGAAGTCCAAGTACAAACGTCACTTTTTGAGCGGGCCTGTGCCCGGCGGAGGTTCCCGTCTATTAAATTGTACGTAGGAATTACCATTCCCGAAACACTGTACATATAGGCGCCGTACTGTTATATTTGGAGATTGGGGATAGCTTACTCTTGTCGATTGAGTCTAGCCACCTGCTAAGACATCGTCGGACGGATTCGTCCCTTCCCCCCCCTCATTTTCCCCAACATATTGTAAATATTTGAAACTAAATAGAAATAAACCAAACGTGATACAGACCACAAGAACGAGACGATTCACTTTTTACGAGACGGCGGACGGTCCCGTTTCATACTATTCTTGCTGATTGATTACAGAAAAAATGAGACGGTTAAAATGAAATATAATATTACAGATAGACTGCAATACGATCGAAGGAAAGAAATGGTAAATCAGAGATAACCTAAGAATTCTGCAAATCTAGACAAAATCCGAATTCGCGCGCCCTTTCGGTTTTTATCGTTCTATTTACACATTAACCATTTCCACTTCAAATATATTCACGTCCACTTCGGGCTTAACCTTCAGTAGGTCGCCCGGCGTAAATATTTACCTAACCAATTTTAATTTATGTTTAAATGTTTTTTTGGGTGGTGTGTGACTGCTGGCAATTTTTCTACCTCCTATTTATACATCGTCATAGGATAATTTTAAGTTGAATATACACATTTGCCAATAGTACGCGCGAAACACCCAGCGTTTAATGTGCTATTGTGCGATTTTCAACGTGATAGAAAAACGACAAACGTGGGCACTAATCGTGCAACACTTAATATGCAGAGATCCTTGAGCAGAAGTATGTGGCCAGAATGTATTTCCTGATACGGGTGCATATAATTTTTTATTTTTTTTTTTTCTTTATTTGGAATATACAATCTATACCTAATAGGCATAATAAGTAAATGCGATAAGGGTAAAAAAAAATACATATACGCATTATACATTAATATATCTAAAAATAGAGAACTAACATAAATACATATATTTACATGACACACGTGATATGAGAAGCCATCCACTAATGACACTCACTTGGTACATATAATTATGTAATTTTAAAACTTGATAAAAATAATAGACTTTTTTTCTCTTTTTTTTTTTTTTTTTTTATTGGTCTTAACAATAGACTAAAACAAAACCAAAATCGTTCAATTAATTCAATTATTAATTAAATTTTTCAACCAAACTTTTGTTTTTTTTTATACACAAACAAAATTCGAATTTACATTGAATGAATGTTATTATTAACCGTGGGAAATTTGTTGAACGTGTGACGGAATAGATAATCCGAACACACGCGACCTACCGAAGGTTAACGCACGGTAACCAGCAACGAAATATTTCTATTTTATTTCACTAGACAATAAATGTACCGGCGAAACGGATCGATACCGCTGTTGGATATCCCCGCGAGTATGAAACATCAAAACGGAACAAATCTAATATTGGTAGATTAGCAACAACGGCTGAATGTTACCTATGCCGGCCCGTACCCGGTATAAATATAGTAAAATTAAAATTCGTTTAAAAATGTAACGAAGTAGAATCATAAGTACGAGTAGAAGTAATTGGCGTTTGTGTATAATATTATATTAACATATACACTAAAGTTTAATATCGGCGGAGCGTACTCGTACGCATACACGTCTCAACCGAGGCCGAGTTTAGTCAATTGCCCGGGTAAATACGCAGTATTATTTTTCAAAAAAAAAAAAAAAAAATTAAACCAATAATAATATTAAAATTAAATAACCGACGTATGATTTTTTTATTTTATTATTATTTTCTGTTTCCATCCGCTGTCTTCCCGTCGGTATTTCCAATGAGGTATTCGATTTTCGCGCTACCCTCGGGACCGATATATCCGGAATACGGTCCCCGGCCCCGCCTACACCGAGAAAATGCCCCGGCCCTCTTACCGCAATACCGCCGCCAGGCGCCCGCGTCTTGCGCCGGCCCCGCGTTTTACCGCTGTTGCCTTCTGTCCGGCGCCTTTCCCACCCGCCGAGTTAATGAATATTTGTCGCGAGCGTGTTCGGTAATTCGGCCGGAACATAAAACTACACAGCACCTCGGCGAAAAAGAAACGTAATCGGCCGACGTGCCGGTGTCCGGCAACCGAAACCGGCAGTAGCCGCCGTTTGGTTTTTTTTTTTTTCCACGCACAATGCCCGAACGTCGTCGGCCGACACGCGAAAGCGAATATTGTACACGAGCGAGACGACTTTCCAACGGGATCTGCCGAGGTCGCGCGTCGGCCGGAATTTCGTTCTTCCACAGCAGCGGGTAGAGGTGTACGTACACACCGTTTATTAATAGTGAAATCGCATATTATTATTATTTCATTCCACGCACGGGTTGACATTCGACTAGAGAGAGAGAGAGAGAGAGAACGGTTTTTTATTATTATTATTATTATTGCTGTTTAAACCTGTCGGCTATTTGGATTATAATTATTACCGATACGGATAATCGATACGACCGCCTCCGTTCAATTAAGAAACGACGACGATGACGATAATATAATAACGTTAATAATCGATTTCATTCGTATCAACGACACGGCAAATAGATAGGATATGTTTTGCCGGTAATGTATTTTTTTTTTTTTTTTTAATAAAGTTCGCTATTATATTTATTACGCCAGATACGCGAGTACGAATATCCGATCGTATTTTATTTTTATTACTCAATTATCGTACATAGTAATTTAGCTTATCTCTTATAAAAATAATAATAATAAAAACTCCATAAAAACAAAAATACCGGTCAACCGAGAAAAAATACGTTTTTTTGGGTTTTTTTTTTTTAACTCATCATTTAAACAGGAATCCGAAACAGCTTTATAGGGCTCTCTTTAGACACGTACGTTAGTATTTTTTCGATATTTAAACCGTCGGATAAGCCCGTAGTGAAAATCACATCCGAAATGCACATATAGAAAATACCTAACACACATCGCTGAGGTCATTATTTGATTTTCATTTTAGTTTTCGATAATGGAGAAAAATCGGAAAGAACGTCGGGAATATTTACACAATAACGGTTTCAGTTAATTTCGTTTTTTTTTTTTTTTTTTTTTTATTAAAATTCAGTAAAAAATAATCGTAGAGACCCGGAACGCCCAACGAACACGATGCAATTTTCGATTTAAGTTTATCAAATAATTAAATCGATAATCGTCTCGCGCAGATATAAATAAAATTACCTTATTAATTATAATCCTATTTTATTCAATGTTAGTTTTTCCGTGTTACAACGTTCGGCAGAAAAAAAAAAAAATAAAAAAAATACTTGTTTTGTACTATTCGTAATAGCGCACGACTTCTGTGTCTCAAGTCTGCGCGGAACGTGAAGGGGAATTTGAATCGATTCGTTTCGCCTATGATTTCGAAACGTTTTTTTTTTTTTTTTTTTGTGCTGCACCGAACCCGAACCTTTAGGACATTTTAAAGTTTAATATCTGTATAAGGCACTACCTATGCCATTCTGAAAATTCTATAATATCGTATACCGAACACGCGTTGTATTTTACATAATATTTTCCACCGCAAATTTAAATCCGGGTCACGGTTGTACACGACATTGTGCTGCATTTGAAAAAAAAAAAAAAAAAAAAAAACCACCACTTCAGCATTTACATAATTTTTATATATATACAAATATAGTTGTAGTCGTGGGATCATTAGTGTGTATATATGACACCACCGGCGTATTGTTATTAAGTCAAACGTAATCTAAATATTATTTTTATTTACGAATCGATTTCATTCCCCGTCCGTATTACATTCGAATATAATGCGAGGTTTATAAGCTCTCCAATCACATAATCCACCGCGTGTGTTTTCGAAAACCCCCGGGGAGAGGGGCGAATTGTATATAAACCCTCCTGATTCCCACGGCCGTTAAACCACCACCACCACCCGCCCTAAATGTTATTCAACTCTCCCGGCAGTCAACATTAGGCGTACTCGGAGAAATTATTACGCACCTAAACTCTCCCTCGAGTCTGAAAAAAACGTATTTAAAAATACGAAAAAAAAACTCATTATTTAACATTATTTTGCTGCGGAGTATTTCTAGACGCGGCCCAAGCTTTTGATTAAGTTTGGCGTAATCCACGATTACTCGTGGAATTCGAACGAGAACGAAAACCGTGCACTTCCCGAATCCTATTTGACTCAACGACAATTGCGAGTCGTGTACAAAAAGAAGCGATAACAAATCGGAAACATATATCGGCAGGAGTACCGCCAGGTAGCGTCCTAGGACCTATTCTTTACTTACTCCACGCAGCTGACGTCCCTACCGGCAATAACTCAATGACCGCTATGTTTGCTGATGATACGGCAATTTTAACAACCAGTGAGAATCGGCAGACTGTGACTGATAGTTTACAAATCACAATCGACATCATTTTCAATTGGACGAGACGTTGGAGAATACAAATCAATAGTGAAAAGTCGGTGCACGTAAATTTTACTTTGCGTAAAACGTTGAATGCCCAAGTACTGCTGGATCACACAATAATCCCACACAAATACTCAGCTAAATGAACTTGTGTGTGCACATCGACTCTCGCCTAAATTGAAAACATCATGTCCCACAGGAAAAAATTACAAATTAAAGAACAAATTGTACTGGCTAATGGAAGACATTCCACCCTAGACCTTGCTAACAAACGATCCCTTTATGATCTGCTATCATCAAACCGATTTAGACTTATGGCGTCCAGTTGTTGGGCTCTACTAGCAAATCCAACATCCAAGTCATTCAACGTTGTCAAAATATAGCTCTTCGTACAATTGTAGCAGCATATTGGTTCGACAGAAACGACATCGTACACCGCGACCTGAAGATACCGTCCGTCCAGGACGAAATCAAAATGTTTGCTAATAAAAATGTGAATTGATTAGAGCTGCACACCAATGCAACTGCTAAAAAACTCCTTGACAACTCGCAAGACATTTGGCGTCTCAAACGCTTGAAGCCGTTTAGTTTAAGTAACTTAAGCTAAAAATCAGGGCTACCTCATTGTTGGTACAACCTCAAACATGTTCATGTACAGGCTGCGGCAGAGCCGACTGACGAGTTTAATGATATCATTAGCCTGTGATAAGATAAGAGCAGGCCTTAATAAGTGGTATATTTTGAATTGTACGGTAATGCCGTTTTTATTCGTAATCATGGTCTGGACAGGTGTACATCGTGGTTTCGTCGTGCGTGCGTATTACGAAAATAATCATTCCGTGATCGCTAAACAAAGGGCTTTTCGTATACACTTCGGCATTCCACATGCTCAATCTGTTCCTTCTGCTAACACTATCAAATTGTGGATACGGCATTTGGAAGAAACTGGAAGTACCCTAAGGAGATTTGTACACGGAGCATCCAGAACGGTAAGAATACCCGAAAATGTGCAGTTGGTTAGAGGACTTTTTTGAGGACGAGAACAGGACCGTCACTGTCACGTCCACTCGTTATGTTGTGATGTTGAAAACTTATCTGCAGCATAGGTTGGAGGTAATGGCTGAAGAACATGATTTGGGAGATGTATGGTTTTAGCAAGACGGAGCTACAGCGCACACAGCTAGAACTTCACTTGCTGTCTTGCGACAAATGTTTCCTGGGCGGTTAGTCTCCCTGAGAGGAGACATAGGCTGACCAGCACGGTCCCCAGATTTAAGCGTGTGTGATTTTTTTCCACTGGGGCTACCTTAAGGATAAGGTTTTCAGACATCGTCCGTATACCATAGAAGAAATTAAACAGAAAATCACCGTGGAAGTCGAGGCCATACCAGTAGAAATGTGCCGAAAATCATATGAGAGCTTCAGAGATCGTCTACAATAGTGTATCAATGCTGACGGCCGCCATCTTGGAGATATAATTTTCAATAAATAATTTTTAAAAACGGGATTGAATTCTGATTTAAATAAAAAAGAAAAATCTTTTTTCTAAGTATTACTGTTCGTTGTTTATAGCCCATCAAAACTCGTCAGTCGGCTCTGCCGCACCCTGTATATGTACTACTCTTGTAATCTTTAACGTTTATTCACCCATTATGAACTGTATTTATTAAGGCTATGGTCTTCCAAATAAAAAATGTCTATGGCTATTAAAAAAAAAAAAAGAAAAAAAAAGTATAACATTATTGCAACTTATCGAACCAATTAGTTAATATATTTAAATGCGACAGGTTGACATTAGTTTTTTATTTGTATTTTTTACATTTAACGATGTTATGTCTTAACCCGGCATTGCAATATCACATCATGTTAATAAACTTATTGCCAGTGTTGCGCAAAGTAAACTAAAAATTTATCGAGATAAAGATATTAGATAATTTTATAAAATGTTTCTAGAGACAGATTAAAGATCTGTTAAAATCTAAATTATCTAGATGAAGATAATAGATAAAACACTATCTGTATAAAAAAAAAAAATATGTAATTTAAACTTTATTAATTTATTAAATACCTATGAATATTTTTTAAAAAAAAATATACAAATTCAAATTTTATAAAATTAATGAAATGTTTAAAAATCGTGGACCACTTGAATTACGAAACGCGGGACTAAGTTTTTCGACATTCATTATCTACTATTCAAGAAAAATGGTTTTCTAAAATGTAATTCATATGGTTAAATTCGTAATTTACACACGTCTATAGTTCGTCGAGTTAAGAGCCAAACATACTAGGTTGAATTATCGCGGAAGTATTTATTTTATTATTACTGTCACAGCAATTCTACTTCTTCCTCTTTGCCTTTATCGCAAGCAGTTTGTTTTGCTCTCTACGTGTCCCTAATACCAATCATTATATTTTCTCATCAACTTCCCATGCCCTAAATATTCCCCTATTATAACACCTAGCCGCTACAGGAATTCCAGACATTTCCGGTGCCTGTGTCCACGCTTCACTCTGTAACTATATCTACTTGATTCATACATCGTCGTTTCTTTTATTTTCAACATATATCTCAATTCGCATTTATTTTCACTGCTATACTCAGTACACCCAGATTGGGATTCATTCCTAAACTCCTATCCGACCTTATTGAACCATTTGTCGTCCACTTATATGTTTTCATTTCTGTTGCTCCCATCTGTATTTCATTTAATTTCACCCAATGCCCGGAACCCAGTACATCATCGCTCATCTCACAAAGGGGTTTTTTTTTATCAAGCAATATCATGACATCTGACAATACCTAATTTTTCATAATTCCTTCGTTCACTCGTACCATTGAACGATATATACGTCGTTATTACTATTGGGAATTAGTAAACAATTCCTATACGCCATCTCTTAAAAAATCGCCAAACGTTTACGCATGTGGACGTAATTGTTGTTTTTTTTTTATTTTTATTTCGCTTGATTTATTAACTTTCTTCAATTACGCCGACGGAAAGCAGAGAGATTACCAGTAAGATGTCCCGTCTTAATACAATTCGATTGGTAAAACGTATGGTTTTTGTTTTTCAGTTCGTTATTATACGCGTTCGGTCGATCGACTCGAAAGTTCTCGTCCGTTCGAAACGAATTATTATGCCACAGAGATGTTTTTTTTAAACATCTCTTACAATATCTGGTGGCGATAAGGGGATTGTGGGGAATCATTTCTTTACGCGTGCATCTCGAGTGTACGTGACTTTTTACTATACTTTTTAGACATATTAAAAACGAAACTGAAATGTACCCAAATAATAAACCCACGGCTTACAAATTTGTAAGATTCCCGAAAGAAAAGATATTCTATAGATTTGTCGAGATATTATTTTATATATTCATAATATTATATATTGCTATTCATATATTCAAATTCAATAAGTTCCTATAGATAGTTTTTCGGAATGGAAATAATAATATGATCGTAGCGAAAATACCGTACTCACCATACAACCCAAATCTTCGTCGCCGTACAGGCCCGGGAAATGTTTCTGTTCGCCACAGTTGAAGCTGGTGTCGGGCAAATCCACTTTGGATACGAAGTTGTCGTCGAAGTTCTTGTCGTACCCAACGGGATAATATTCCTTGGGGGCGTTCATCACCTTGTGACTGCCCCCGTACTTGGACTTGTACGGTTTGATGGCGATTTTCTTCGTGGCCGGCGACACGGGTTCCACTTCCTCGGCGGCCGGCGGCGGCGGCGGCGGCGGCGGTGCGGTCGTGGTCGTGGTCGTGGTCGTGGTCAGCGCCGGGTAATACGAACCGAGCGACTGTTGCTGTTGATGCCGGAGTACCATGGCCAGCTGCTCGACGCTGACGTTGTTGGCGGCCGCCGCGTTCACCAGCATCATCATGGGCCCGGCCGACGGTGGCGGCGGCGGCGGCGTGGTCGTCGGCTGTGCACGTTGCCTGTACCGGATGGCCGCGGCCAGCTGTTCGATGGTCACGTTGTTGGTGGCCGCCGCGACGGCCAGCGAGTCCGTCGACGGCGGTGCGGGGTCCACGTCGTTGGTCAGCGGCAAACTGTCCGTGTTGAACTTTTTCCGATTTTCGACAACGGCCGTGGGCGTGACGATTATCGGCCGGACGCCGATCGAGTTGGCCGGGATTTGCGCGAACCCCTAAAATATGTTTAACAAAAAAAAAATTATAATAAATAAACAAAACCCGTTGAACACTCGATTATAACGCCGACAGTTTAACCGAATACGTTCTCCGCCTTGTTCAGAGTCTAAAATAAATACAATAAAATAATAAAAATACCGAGACGTACTACGCACCGTGAGTGGACCACTGTTACAGATGGCAAGCAGGAGAGGCACGATTTTGAGAGAAATTCAAATTATATCCGTACGCAACGATAAATCATTGTCGACGGAAAACGATTCTGAGCGAATTGATTCACATTCAGTTAATCGCGTTTTAAAATGATGTCATTTTCATTATAATTTACACATAGCGTTTATAAAACCGAATTATTACGTTACTCGCGAATTTCTTCCCTTTTTATCGTCAACTATAACAACACATGACGAACCTTGTGCCAAATATTTGTGTATTTCTGTTCTACCGAAACGGTTATATTTAATTACATTCGAAAACAACTTAAAACGACTAAAAATACTTCAAAAGTAGCCAAAATGTTTTAAACAATGTTCCCACGCCTAATATTTATATTCCGTGAACATTATTGGCCCGTACCGTAATACGTATTTGACCGACTTAGAATAAAAAGAAAATAACGAAACCTCTATGCCGTTAATTTTCCTGTTTTTCCCCTAATTTTTCCCCAATTATTAATAAAACTACAGAGAAAATCAAAAAATGGCACTCAACTAGAACCGAGGTGCTTTAGGAATAGGTGGTACGCTTTGAAATCGGAGCAGGACGTCTGGTAGAAAATTTGTCCACAGACAAAAAAATAAAACAAAATACATCATAGTGAAACCAATTACATTCTTTGTTTCGCTCAGAAACTAAAACTTTTAGAATAATATCAAAACAAAGGACTGGATTATTTGTTAAGTTGTGTGTAAATACGGAAAAATAATACGTTAATATTGTTTTTTCACCTTTGCTGTTCTATTACCTGATGATTTTTATAATTCGAAACCGTTCGTATTTATAGTCAATTCACATTTTGTTATTTTTCTACAAATCTTTTGTCTTATTTGTAACATATTCATATTTTTTTTTACTATTTTATTGAGTATAAATATCCAATACACTTTTTATATTTTGTTTACATGTTAATAAATTGTATATATTAATTATTGTGCAACACCAACCGCACAGCACTTTTTGAAATCTATACGCGTAACGAATCTGATACGTTTTTAGCACTAAGTTTTATGATAACAAATAGAAAATGAAAAAATGTCGTATATATTTTTTTTTACGTAGATAAAATGTTACTGGTTGTTTTTCTTTATTTTGATAATTATTCTTGCAATTGTATTTTCTAGACATTTTGCAGTTTTTTATTTTAAAACCCTGTAGACAATACGTATTATTATTATTTACTATCGTGTAAATTAAAACAAAGACAATAATCTATTAAAACATCTAATAAAACATCGAAATTTCAGTAGTTTTCCGTATGGTTTTCGATAATAATTTAATATCTGATGTTTTCGGTGTCATCAAGACATTGAATAATTACTTATCGTCCAAAATTAGTATTATGTGCACCCCCCCATACAATGGTGTTTTACTAAAATATTACTCGGACTGTTTTCTATTATTCGACAATGTCGATTTATATATTAAAAAAAATAAATCAATATTAGAAAAAAAAAATAAAAAATCCAACACAAACCCTACGATATTATGTTCGTGAACAAGCATGTTCAGATAATGTCAATAGAATTCAAACTACGCGGTTTTAATGAATTCCGATTTGTACCTATTATTATTTCATTTTTTTTTTTATTTTGCCGACTAGTTTGAAAACTCGAAGCACGCGAGTTCTGACATTTAGAGCGTTAATCTTTAAAAATTTCCACACAGCACTATTATCGAGACATTCGTTGGATACGACGTTGCATTCAAATTTAAATATCGAATATTATTGTGTGTACGATTGTATGGCACCACAAATGAAGATCTACGGAAGCTTGACAACTTGTTTATCCATATTTTTCTTTGTTTTTATATTTGCACGAATTTTGGGATCTAAATATTCCATTTGGAATTGGTTAACGAACATATAATATATATATATAGAACTCTACATTAAGGATGCCACTTATTTATGTAAGAAAAATATTTTTTGTGAAATTTGGAGAAGTGCAAAACGGAAACTTGTTCCAATACATATAGTGTCTGTAAAGTTTGGTCTCGATCGAACATAATTAACACTTGACAACGTCAACTCAAAGTTTTATAATAAAAAAAAAAAAAATGTAAAATTCCACAATAAGCCTACTTAAGTTTTTATTTAAAAAAAAAATATGTTAGAGAATAATTATTGTTGCACTAATTAAAAAAAAAAAAATGTATTTTAATATTTTTTCAAATAGTTATCCCCTTCTTGCGAGACCAAGAAAAGCAATCCAATTCTCATGTATTTTGAAAATAATTTAATTTTAATTTTGGAGAATTTTCTGTTTTTTTTTTTCTTTTTTTTTAGAGACATACGAAAAAACTGTAAATAACTATTATTATGCATTTAATAAATTTATAAAAATAAGTAAATTAACTCATTTTCTTTTGAAAAAATTAACCCATTTGTAGAAAACTAGGAATAACCATGTAAATACTGAAATTTTCCTTTGGAACTGCACTCTTCAAAAATAAGTGGCACCCTATCCTACATCTATATAAAATATAAATATAATATAATTATTCTATCTTAATCAGTGTCGAAACACAGATAATTAAAGTGTATCTCGATAAAGATAAAATATCAAAAATCTATCTAGATATTGATAATTAATAAACTAAAATTATCAAGATAATAAAAAAAAAGGTAACCGTAATTTAGGTTTTTAAAAAGAAAAAAAAACAGAAACACTTTTCGAAAACAATGATTTCATTTTTGAATTGTATTAAATGTTAAAAATATATAAAATTGTCAAACTAAAGTATAATAATATACAAATATTTGTTATGTAGTTAAATTTACTCGCTTATATAAAACATTTTTTTTTTTTTTAGATTTTAAGAGAAGCAAGAGGAATGTATTACGCTGATGTGAACCAAAACAGGTTTCTGTGTCCGTCGCGTTTTATTAGCGTTTTATGTTCAAATATAAGAAAAACTTGGAATTGTACAATTGAACAAGTATAATTTATTTTTAATTACAAATTAAAAAAAATGTTCTATGATAAATCACTACTTTCCGCTATAGGCCTTTAAACAAGCTCTGCTTAAAATCGTTTTTCGTTTGCAACAATAATTGCACACAGTAATAAACTAAATCGCTTTATATCCTAAACATTCCCAATTTTTCACCAACGGCAGTGCCCTACCCCTTGAACAGAGAAAATAACCTATTTGTTAATTTTAATTTTCAATGTTCAACTCGCAAACGCCAGAGTCTTGAAAAAGTGCATAGATATGCACGAGAATCCATCTAGCCAAGTGACATTTTTATCTAAGATAAAAATATTTAGATACCTTGCCAATATTTCTCTATGTTTGTCTCAACACTAATCGTCATACACTTTAACATGTTCAATATCCTGGAATTTGTAAATCCATCACAACGACGTGAGTTAACAAGCGATCAATAATATATTATTCCAATAAAGTAGGTAGGTGCCTACATACATTTTATAAACGTCAAGTGAAAAATAAACGCATAAAATAATCATATTTTTTTTTAATTTTTTTTTTTTTTTTTGACACTAGTTTCAATTGAAATTCATATTTTACTCGTGCGCTATATTCACTATACGGCCACTGTCTGTTCGTTTGATGTTTGTTGTTATGCGGATATACTAAAAAAAAAAAAAAAAAAACTAATTTCTTCATTTTCGCATACAATTATTGTCATCAAATTTTGTATTCTCGCTTTTTTTTTTTTTTTTTATTACCTCCCATCACACCGGCTCATCTGTATAATTATAGTACATACACAATACTATAGTAGAAAAAGAGAAATAGGGGAAAAAAAAAAAAATTATTATCCACACGAGACGAGAATGTATATAAAATATTCACACTGCATTTGATAATGAATCATTTTTTATATTTTGTTTGTTCCCCTGTATATTTCATTCATTCATCGTTATCATACGCATACCGAACAAACTCTTATTTTTAACGTAAACTGAAAAAGATGGTTTTTTTTTTTTTTTTCATCTGAGCAGACAATCGTAATTATAATTAATCAAATTTTATGAAAGCTTTTTTTCCGTTTATCATTTTTGCTCATCCCCGTAATGTTACGGTTCAAATGTTTCGTATTAAATCATATTATTATTATGACGATAAATAAAATTGATGAGTGTTATTCCGATATAGCTTTAAAAAAAAAAATGTTGGACAAGGCTTTAGTACAGACTTCCCGGTGTAATTGTTTCCGAATCTAATATTCCCAATATAATTTCCCCAAATTTAATATAATAGAAACAAAAAATAAATTTAATAATAAAAATGCATACCGTGCGGCCGTATATTACACATATTTGAAACTCCGAATAATAAATATGATACATTATTAAATATATTTTCTGTTTTATTTAAAATACAATTGTTATTTATTTAATTAATGAATTAATATTAACAGTTGCCACTAAAAACTAACAAAGTATTTTCCGTTTTAAATAAAAAAACTAAAAAACAATGCTTTAATCCAGCAGAAATTCACGACAATTTTTCATACGGTTTTGCCATCATGTATAATTTACAATTAAGTGTACATAAGTTGTACACTTAATTGTAAATTAAAAAAAATAATAATAAAATAAAAAATCGAATACAATTTTATTATTTGTTTTTTATAAGCGTTTAAAGGGAAAACTTTTGACGGAAATTGTAAAAATCATTTTAACTATTTTAATACACAAATCGAACTTAGCTATGAATCGTTTTTCATTAGTAATGATTTATCATTGCGTACCGATAAAAATGTATAACCCTATATATCCGAATCACTTCAATATGAGCTTTTATGCGTTAAAAGTTCGACTAAAAAAAAAAAATATTCATTCGGCCGACAAATAAGGTACAAAGTATATGTGTTTTGTTTTGTTTTTTTTTTTTTTGATAATTGAATTCGCGCCAAAATATTAGTTAAAAAAATTATTATATCAGTTAAACCGATACAATATAGGCACAATGATTTTGGACACAGATCGTGACAATAGCTGGGTGACTCGATAATTTCCAACGATAATCATCAATGATGCTATAAGTATTGATTTTTTTTTAAATTGATTTTTGTTGTTTAGTCGGCCGTTTAGGACCATCCCGTCTCACAGCGTATCCTCAAGGTTTGTTAATCCTTCTCGAAAAAGTTCTAATTTGGTGTACATCCATTTTTTACTATCTCATCCCGTCACACCCTCGACCGACACAAAAGTATATTTCCCATTGGGTCCTTTTACAGCACTTTACTAGTGGATTCGGCATCAGCCTATACAGTCATCATCTTTCGGTAACATCTGACATTTAAGTTATTTGTATAGCTCACTGTTTTATATTCTTCCCCACTTTCTTTTATGTAATTATTTAGTGGTCCAAAGACGTTCCGCAATATTTTTCATTCAAGTGCCAAACGTTAATTTTCGTCTGTTTTCCTCCACGGTCACGTTTCAAACCTGTACAATTTGACTGGTCGTATAAATGTAGTACTTTACCTACCTTCGATCGTGGACTTAAAAAGATAGGCTTCAAAGGCCGTAACAGAACTTATTTACAACCACTTCTTTATCGCTTTTCCCGGTTTTCAATTTCTCAAGTTATTCAATATTATCTTGTATAGAATTATTATTAACGATATATATATATATATATATATATATATATATATATATGAAAGTTTTTTTTTTTATTTTCATCCGAGTATAGCGGCCTACATAATTTTGTCTACATATCGAAATAGTTACGATCGTTTGTTAGATAATCGCCGGTTTTAGATTAAAAAAACAACCCTGTACTAAACATGAATTATCGGTTTATTATTGTTAATTTGTAACGATCCAAATCTTAATGGACCGCGCGATTGCCCACAATCGAGGACCAATGGTAATGTCGAATTACGTTTAATCGCTAAATCCGATATATCAATAAGAAAAATTCGATAACGGCTGACGATGGTTACAGTGGGAAATTAAAACTACCAAATGTAAACCGACAAGATCGCGGTTTAATGACGGCAAAGTTTAAAACGCAATCGGTCACCGGAACACACTAGTAAACCAATTAAACAGTATAACAATTTAATCGTATCATTTCGATTGGATCCTTTCGTATTTCTTTTTCCGCACTCCAAACCCACAGTTCAAGACATAATGCCATTGTCTACAAACCGGCTAAACCGTTTTTATTACAATCGTTTACACGATTTTTCGAATTTTTATGAAAATAGTATAAATCGACATTACGCGTATAACTTACTATTTTCGGATTTATGTGGATGTAAATTGTATGGCTCCATAAAAACGCTCATCAAATCGAGAGGAACAAAACTGACACAACTGTAAATTACATGTATAGTTATCCTGTATTCTAATTTACATACGTTCGATAAAGGTGATTTTTGATTTTCAACTTAATTTATGGATAAGAAATATTATATGCCTCATAACTAATGTAAAAAAAAAAAAAAAAAACTTACATTTAAATGACAACTAACAGTAAATATAATTTTTAAAAAAAATAATTTAATAATGTACGATTGATATGCAAATGCACATGATCATTCAAACAGAATTACAAAAACCTATAGACAACATTTTTGGGGCCGAAATAAAGTAGAATAAATTCGAAAAAATTAGAAGAATCTGTATATTATACATACAGTCACGATACAACTGAGGCAAAATTGATTTCCTGATTATAGAGGATTAGTGGGTAATTGCCACATGTTATTACCCTCGAGACGCATACACAAAATCTAAACATATAATCAGTAAAAATATACTCGTGTGCGTAAATACAATATTGTGTAATAATTATAACAAATATGATCCATAACAAAGTAATAAGCGTAAACGTAACCAACGATGAATTAATAAAAAATATTATAATATGAGACGAACGTATAAATAAAAAATATAATCTTATTCAGATACAGTAGGTAAGCCGAACTCGTAGTTAGTGTACTCGTACGTATTCGACCATTTCTCGCCATAAATAGGTATTACAATATTTCGGTCAACTGGTGGTTAAAAGCGGTAGTGCTGAGTTCGGCAGATCTGTTCACGATTATTTACTACCATTCGACATCGACGTACGATGAATCGCGGAAACAAAACGTGCCTCACTCTCCTCCGGCGCCTCAGTTCGGCAACGTATTTAAAACGATGATATTACAGGAAAATATGCATGTCACGTTCCGTAAAATTTACCGGACATTTGCCAGTGATAAAATTTGCTTATTTTATCTTATGAGAACGCCATACTTATTGATCCGGGACCCGGTGCTCATCTACACGATAATGGACAAAGACTTTGAATATTTCTTCGACCGCAGTTTTAAAGTGACTCCGTCAATAAACCCATTGGCGAGAGGTCTGTTCAGTGCCGAACACTAAAAATGGAAGACCATCCGGCGACACCTGAACGTGGGATTCACGTCGGCTAAAATAAAAAGTATGCAAAATCAAATGGCCGAATGCAGTGACCGGTTATTAAAATGAATCGACGAGAAATCCAAAGATACCGACGGGATCGAAGTGTCGGAAATCACTGGAAATTTCGCAACCGATGTAATTGGAACGTGCGCTTTCGGTTTGAATTTGGACAAGATCGATGAAAATGTTTTGGAATTTCGGAAGCACACTAGTGATTAATCAGGTGATCCGGACATTAAACAGGCTTTAGCCTATACTTTACCTTTTATGTTTTCGACTATTTGTAAGGTCCTTAAAATCTTTATACCTTTGCCGGAAGCTTCCAAATTTTTTTATTAAGTGTTCAGTAACGCCATCAAATACAGAGCGAACAACAATGTTGTAATGAATAGCCTAACACAAACCTGGATAAATACACGAAAAAAAAAATTGGTATTGGAAAGCGATAATTTAGTGGTTGGCGTAAAAGGTAAGGCGCAACAAATTGAAAAAAAAAAAAAATGTTTTTAATAAATCATCATATGTATGCATTAAATTGGCAGATAAATTTACCGACTTAGACATCATCGCTAATGCGGTATTATGGTGTTCCGCCGGTGCTGAAACTGTGTCTATTACAAAGGCACTTTGCCTCCAAGAGTTAGCATTAAACAGAGACATTCAAAATAGATTACGCGATATGATCAATACGACGAAAGCACAATATAGCTCAAAATCGGTCAATTTGCCGATAAAATATTTCACGAATCTACCTTATCATAAAATGGTTATAAACGGTACTATATATACGAATATATTTCACCTAAATTCATAAGTCTATGAATACCATAAAAAATATTTATTTTTTTTTTTTACAGCATGTTGATCTGCAAACAGAGGTGTTGAATGTCCTCGATTAGCAATGATATATACCTTCTATGTTATCTAGATAAATTAAAAATTAACGATTATGTCATAAAGATAATTATAAAATTATCTATCCATATATAATCCTATGTGAATTATTTTAAAATTAAATACATTTTTTTAAAACCGACTTTGTAGGTATTTGAATATTTTTATTTAAAAAAAAAAAAAAACAATGCGAAAAGGGAAATACATAGTATATCTCTCAAGGTTGTGGTAATAAACAATTATACGGGTGAATTCCGTTCGTGCGATAGCAAATTTATTCAGTTGATGATTATAATAGTTTTTGAAACAATTTCGTAATTTTATTAAAGTTTATTTAATATAAATATGTAAAAAAGAAAAAATATTAAATGGCAAATAATTGAAAAAATAATATTTATCATTTATGTGGATATTTTTTTTTGAATTTCAACTATTTTTTTTTTTTTTTTATGTATTTGACTGTCATATAGTTTTGTATTGATAGGCGGGTTTTTTCAGAGACTTATCGCAAGTATTCTGTAGCTGTTTTGATGCTCAGAGAAGCTACAAAAGACTACATAGTGCCCGGTATTCAGTCTTTCACTATCAAAAAGGGACAATAACTCCTCATACCCATGGATAGTATACACCAAAGTCCATTATATTATCCCAATCCCCATATTTTTGATCCGGAACGATTTTCGAAGGAAGAAATTGCAAGACGACCGAATGGGAGGTTAGGTAAGGTTAGGGCGGTGTTTCATTCCGTTTGGCATGGACCACGGCAATGTATAGGTATACATTGCGTTATAATTAAACATTATTGTTACACCCGTCACATTGTTAATTTAATTTTTTGTGTATCCGACAGGCACACGTTTCGCCGACTTGGAATCGAAAATGGTTCTATCAAAAATCTTGACAAAATTTGAAATTTTTCCATGTGAAATAACTGACTATTCTATATAGATGAAGTATAAGTTGGGTTTTGTTTCACCGAAAAACGGAGTTTGGATAAAGTTGCGACCTATCGCGAACTAAATTTAAAAAGGTAATAACATTAATGCCGCTACAATACAAGACTTATAGTGGGTATTATATAATTATAGTATTGGCTAATGGTATTGGCATCTCGTAGTTTCTTATTACATTTATTGGATACACCGATATCTAAGTAAAACTTTAGAAGAAATACCCTTATCACTACAGAAAAAACCATTGTATATCAATTGCGATATATAAATAAATCCTAATACAAATAACTAATGCGTACAATATTTGTTTAGTTATATAATTGTAAAGATAATTACACGGAGCGATTAATTCAACTCTTATAACTACATTCACCTGCTTTTATATAATTATAAATTTATTACACAAAAGATAATTAGAAATTATTTAATACATATTGCAAATGCATTTTATGGGGATACTTTATTTTCGATTTAAATCTTTATTTGTTTAAGGCAGAAAACTATTTAAAAATTGCTGAATATGACATGTTTGATAATATGTATCCAATGTGTTAATCAAAGGAAACACAAAAATATTCAATATGTATTGTAATTATCGTTCATAAACTCGAATACATATCCCAAAATATATTTATCTCTAATTTATAAGAAAATTTATTTTGAACAAAAAATAATAATTCTATAATGCTTGTTAAGTGGTATGTTAATTGTAAACCGAAATCAAAAGTATAGTAAATAAGTTTATAATGTACTTATTTATTTATTTTTTTTTTTATTCACGAATGTAAATCTACAATTATTACAGTTTTGTGGAAGTTTGGTAAATGACAATATGATTTTACGTTACAATGAATCTTACGATATTGTAGATTGCCCTGTGGTAACATACAGAACTTAAGTTGTTTAATTGCGTACTAAATATTAAGGTCCCTACATCATTTTCTAATCAGTCAACGACGCGGGTTAATCGGGAAGACAGTTAGTCGATAATTTAGTCATAAGGGGATTTGTAATTGAAGATATTGTAAGATCTGGTGAAATAGGTTTTGGAAATAAGGTTTGGACATTAGACATTTGGGATCATTGTGAAGATTGATGTTGGTTACTAACCAAGGTGTCGGTGAAACCAGACCAGGACAAATTGACTGGATGGCAATGGCGTATAGATTTAAGTTGAAGTCCTCTGTATATCGTTTAACTTCCCGTCATTTGTATGTTTTAATTACTGTATACAGCCTATACTAGTTGATGCCTGCGCCGGGCAGTGTATCTTCAAAGGTATGTTTTATTGCGTATCCATAACCTTCTCGTTCGATTACTAGAACAAATTAATTCCCTCCAAAATATTTGTAAAGAATGATACTTAATTGGTATACATACCACAAAATAAAATCAATTATATTCGACGGTATAGCGTTTTAATCGTATAATTTTTTTATAGGATCTCTGTATATATTTTTTTCTTATGTTCCGAACTCGTAGTTTGTTCGGAGTGAACTCATGACACGTCCACAATGAGGCTTATACGGATTTTTTTTTAACGTTTACACAATTTTTCAATTATCACTAAATATTGTCTAGATCGGCATTTCGCGTATAAGATACAATTTTCAGATTTATGTGAATACAATTTGTTTACCTACACATAAACACTCAACAATTTGAAACGAAACAACGCCGACAGTTCCCTTGCACTCATGTAAATTTATTTTTTCGAATTCAAATTTACAAGAGTTCAAGGGAACCTTTAATAATAATAGAAATTTGTTTAATAATTATAACTTGTCTTTAAAATATTTTTAAACACAAAAACAGACATATAATTAATATGTAATTATTGTAATATGTAATATTTAATATAATTAATATTTAATAATATTTATTGTTAGTCTACGGGAAATAGTTCGTAAAAATTTTAAGTATATGATTTAATTTAGTACGATTAATATTCAAACTAGCGTGAGCCATTCCAAGAACCTATAGAAAACATTTTTAAAGCCGGAATAATAATATAAAAAATGAATAAATGAGAAAAACAAAAGGTAATTTGGTACCGGTTGATTGGTTGGCCTACTGTGGCGGAGTAGAAATTTGAAGGTGATAGCGGTATTAATAACCACGTAAGGTTAGTTCTTCTCTTTTTTAATTCAAATACGAAACAAGTAAGTATGTAGGTATGTATATATAGGTATAGTATACCAATTACAGCCAAAAAAAAAAAAATAATAATATATTGAAAAAAAATAATCATATTACAAACAACCTGTTATTATAATAATTGTGTACGGCAATGAATTAATTTCACTTTTTAAAAAAAAAATAGGCAAATTTTTGAAGTATGAATAGAAATTTATTCCAATGCATTTTTTTAGTCGATATTCGTTACTCGTACGTATTCGACCATTTTTAGTCGGTATTTGTTACTCGTACGTATTCGACTGGCCATGAATATGTATTACAATACTTTGGTCGACTGGTGGTTCTACTCGGTAGTGTCGAGTTTGGCCGTTCTGTTCACGATCCTTTACTACTATTCGACATCGACGTACGATCAATTGCGGAAACAAAACGTGCCCCACCCGCCACCGGTGCCTCTGTTCGGCAACGTATTTAAAATGATGATATTACAGGAAAACATGCATGTCACGTTCCGTAAAATTTACCGGACATTCGCCAGTGATAAAATTTGCGGATTTTATCAAATGAGAACGCCATACTTAATGATCCGGGACCCGGTGCTCATCTACACGATAATGAACAAAGACTTTGATTATTTCTTCGACCGTGGTTTTAAAATGGATCCGTCGATAAACCTATTGGCGAGAAGTCTGTTCAGTGCGGAAGGCCAAAAATGGAAGACCATGCGGCGACACCTGAACGTGGGATTCACGTCGGCCAAAATAAAAAGTATGCAAAATCAAATGGCCGAGTGCAGTGACCGGTTATTAAAATGGATCGACGAGAAATCCAAAGTTACCGACGGCATCGAAGTTTCGGAAATCACTGGAAATTTCGCAACCGATGTAATCGGAACGTGCGCTTTCGGTTTGAATTTGGACAATATCGATGAAAATGTTTCGGATTTTCGGAAGCACACTAGTGATTTATCAGGTGATCCGGACATTAGACAGGCTTTAGCCTATATTTTACCTCTTATGTTTCCGACTATTTGTAAGGTCCTTAAATTCTTTCTACCTTTGCCGGAAGCTTCCAAATTTTTTTATTCAGTGTTCAGTAACGCCATCGAATACAGAACGAAAAACAATGTTGTAAAGCATGATCTCACACAAACCCTAATAAACGCAAGAAAAAAATTGGTATTGGAAGGCGATAATTCATCTGTTGACGAAAATGGTAAGCCGCAACAAATTAAAAAAAAAAAAAAAAAATGTTTTTAACAAGTTATCAACTGTATGCATTAAATTGGCAGATAAGTTTACCGACTTAGACATCATCTCTAATGCGGTATTATTGTTTTCCGCCGGTGCTGAAACTGTGTCTATTACAACGGCACTTTGCCTCCAAGAGTTAGCATTAAACAAAGACATACAAAATAGATTACGCGATGAGATCAATACGACGAAAGCAAAATATGACGGACAATTTTCCGATGAATATTACATGGATTTACCTTATCTTAAAATGGTTATAAACGGTACTATATTTACTAATGTATTGCACATAAATGCACAGGTTTATGAATAGCATAAAAAATCTATTTGTTTTTAGACAAAACGAAAATCTGCGAACTGGTTCGTTGAAGGTCTTCGATTAGCAATGATCGTATACATCATCTATGTTATCTAGATAAATACAAAATTATCGATTATCTTGCAAAGAATAATTATAAAATTAACTATCCATAAATAATCCTGGGTGAATTATTTTTAAATTAAAAACAATTTAAAAGGCCGACTTTGCAGGTATCTGAAATTTTTCTTTTCCTAATAAAAAACAATGCGAAAAGGGAAATACATGATATATCTCGCAAGGTTGTGGTTATATACAAATATACCACTGAATTTCGCTCATGCGATGGAAAATTTTAGCAGTTGATTATCATAATATTTTTTTAACGATTTTCCTAATTTTTTCGATGGTGGTTTAATATAAATATGTAAGAAAAAAAAAATATTTATAGGCAAATAATTAAAAAAATAATAATTATCTTATTGTCTGGATATTGGTATTCGATTTTTAACTACTTTTTCTATTTTTTTTTTGACTGTGTCATATGATTTAGTATTGAAATGTGGAATTTTCAGAGACTCATCGTAAGTATTCCGTGGCTATTTCGATATTCAGAGAAGCTACAAAAGATTACACAGTGCCCGGTATTGAGTCTTTCACTATCAAAAAGGGACAAAAAATACTCATACCCATGGATAGTATACATCAAGAACCATTATATTACCCCGATCCCCATATTTTTGATCCGGAACGATTTTCAAAGGAAGAAATTGCAAGACGACCAAATGGGAGTTTCATTCCGTTTGGCTTGGGACCACGACAATGTATAGGTAACCACCGCATATACATTGCATTAGAATTAGAAATTATTCTTTCACACGTCACATCGTTAATTTAATAATTTGTGTATTCGACAGGCATGCGTTTCGCCGAATTGGAATTGAAAATGGTTCTATCGAAAATCTTGACAAAATTTGAAATTTTTCCATGTGAAAAAACCGACTATTCTCTAGACTTGAAACTTAAGTTCGGCTTTATCTCACCCAAAAATGGAGTTTGGCTTAAGTTCATACCTATCGAGAACTAAATTTAAAATGGTAATATTATAAATGCCACTTATATACAAGTCTTTTGCAAGGTATTGTGTTATTATATTTATAGGCAATAGCATTTCGGGTTTCAAAGTAGATCTATTGAAAATATACTCTTATCACTACAGAAAAACCTTTGTTTATCAATTATGATATATAAATAAAACCATGGAAATATATATTTATGTTGTAATTTAACTATAGTTTAATATTAATATCCGATGGTTTCATGTTTTTCAGGCCAATTCCGTGCACGACGATGTTTTTTTCGACATTCTATTTTTTTGTTAATATTTTTACAAGAATTGTATTAAAATTGGAATAAAATTACATCAAATTCGTCTGACAGATAGTTAAATAATTGTATAGATTATTACACGAAGAAAAGATTAATTCCGCTCATAAGAGCGGAAAGTAGTCATAAGACTACTTTCTACTGTTTTTTTTTTTATTAATATAAATTTAATACACAAATGATAATTTGAAAATCGTACAAGTGCACTTGCCTACAATGGTAAAAAATGCATTTAAATACTTTATTTTCTTTTTTTTAAATTTTTTTATTTAAATATTATCCTTTAACAGTTTGTAAGAAATTCTTGAATACGTAATGTTAATGTACTTTTTTTATTTTCGAATTATATTCATTATTTATTTAAGGCAAAAAATTATTTAGAAATTTCTGAATAAGACATGTTTAAACATTGTATCCACTGGATTAATCAAAGAAAACACAAATATATTCTATATGTATTGTAATACTCGTTCATATACTGGAATACATGTCCCGAAAACATTTTTTCCATGATTAGATAAAATATGTTTTTTTGAACAAAAAAATAATAATTCTATAACGTGCGTGTTAAGTGGTTACGTTAATTGTAAACCTAAAGCGACGATAAAACGACAGTAGTGAATGCCTACGCCCGGTCGTGTATCCTTAAAGGTATGTTTTATCGCATACTTTCTCGTACTTTAACTGGAATGAATAATTTCCCTCCAACATATTTGCAAATAATATTATTATATTATTTAATATTTCACAAAATAAACGCATAAATACCGGACGGTATAACATTTCAATTTTATAATCTGGGCCAAGATACCTACCTATATATATATATTTTTTCTTATGATTGAACCTCATATTTTATCTTAGTGATGTAATGTCATGTTTACAATTTGGCTCGTAAATTTTTTTTTTTTTATCGTTTACATAATTATTCAAAGGAATTAATGAATATCGTCTAAATCGGTATCTCGCGTATTACTTACAACGTTCAGATTTATATGGTTATAATTTGTTTAGCTACATATGAACAATCAACAATTCGAGAAAAAACAACGCTGACAGAATTGTAAATTTTTTTTTTTTGTATTATAATTTACAAGCGTTCTATCAAGGTAATCTTCGATAATAATAGAAATACGATTGATAAATATGACATGCCTCTAAACTATTGTTAAACATAAAAACTGACGTACTTATTGTCAGTCTACGAGCATTAGTTAATATAATTTTTAGGTAATTGATTTAATTTGGTACGATTAATATGCAAATTGCCGTGAGCGATTCCAAGTACCTATAAAAAACATTTTTAGAACCGGGATAGTTATATAAAAAAAATCAATAAATGAGAAGTAACTAAATATAATTTGGTTACGGTAGATTGGTTGGCCGACTGTGGCGAAGTGGACATTGTAAGGTGATAGCAGTGGTAATAACCACGGAAGTTTAGTACTTCTCCTATTTAATTCGAATACCCAATAGGTAAGTATATAACAAATAGTATTCTAATTACCGAAAAAAAAAAATACTTTTAAAAAGAATTAATCATATTACCAAATATTCGATTATTATGATAACTGTGTACGACTATGGATTAATTTCACTTTTATAAAATTAGGCGAAAATGTAAAGAATTAATATAAAATTATTCGACAGCAATTTCAATCGATATTCGTAACTAGTGGTTTGTGTACTCGTACGTATTCGACCACTTTTCGCCATGAATATGTCATAATATGAAGTATATTATATGTATAACAATACTTCGGTCGACTGGTGGTGGTTCTACTCGGTAGTGTCGAGTTTGGCTGCTGTTTTCACGATTATTTATTATTATTCGAAATCGACGTATTTGTCAATTGCGAAAACAAAACGTGCCCCACTCGTTTCCGGCGCCGCTGTTCGGCAACGTATTTAAAATGATGATGTTAAAGGGAAACATCACTGCCACGTTCCGTAGAATAACCGGACATCTGTCTGTGATAAAATTTGCGGATTTTTTCCTATGTGAATGCCATTTTTAACGATCCGGGACCCGGTACTAATTTACACGATTACAAACAAAGACATTGAGTATTTCACCGACCGTTTTTTAAAATTGGAACCACCGATAAACCTATTGGCGAGAAGTCTGTTCAGTGCGGAAGGCCAAAAATGGAAGACCTAAAATAGGCTAAAATAAAGAGTATGCAATACGAAATAGCGGTATGTAGTGACCGGTTATTAAAATGGATCGACGAGAAATCCAAACATACCGACGGGATCTAAGCGACGGAATTCACTGGGTATGTCGCAACTGATTTTATCGGAACGTGCGCTTAAAGTTTGAAATTGAACAAAATCTATGAAAATGTTTCATTATTTGTCAAAAATATTGGACGGTATAACGTTTTAATTGTATAATCTGGGCCAGGATTCCTATATATATATTTTTTTCTTATGATCGAAACTCGTATTTGATCTTCTTGATGTAATGTTATGGTTCATAAGTTTTATTTTATCGTTTAAACAATTTTTCAAATGAATTAATGAATATTGTCAAAATCGGCATTCTGCGTATTACTTACAATTTTCAGATTTATGTGGTTACAATGTGTTTAGCTACATATAAACGCGCAACAATTCCCGACGAAATAACTCTGACAAAATTGTGAAATAATATTATCGTTACTTTGAATTCTTATTTAGCTTTAAATCAAGGTAACTTCTGATACAACATTAATAATGGCTAATAATAATCGTATGCAGCAATTCATTTGTAAACTTAGAAACTGACGTACAATGTGTTATTCTACTGGTATTATTTATAACAATGTTTTAAATGATTTAATTCGGTAAGATTGATATCGAAATACAAACAAACCACCGTGGGTGATTCTAAAAACCGAATGAAAGAATTTTTTACTTAAAACTTTATACCAAGCGGTCATGGGAATATGATTTACTGAAATTTGCTATGCAAGAAATCGAAATCACGGGGATCGTGCGATTTTAACGTTTTCGTACCTTCGAGTTGAATAAACAAAAACTCAGAATATTATTAGTAAAACAATACACTCGCATGTTAATACTATATTGTGTGAAAAACAAAACAATTACGATGTATTAAACAGGTTATTGGGATAAGGATAACCGGCGATAAATTAATTAAAAATAATATTTTTTGAGTTGAACATATAAATAAAAAAATATAATCCTTTTCGTATGCAGTTCTTGTAGGAAATCCGAACTCGTAGTCAGTGTAATCGTACGTATTCGACCATTTCTCGCCGTGAATATGTATTACAATACTTCGGTCGACTGGTGGTTCAACTCGGTAGTGTCGAGTTTGGCAGCTCTGTTCACGTGCTCATTTACTACTATTCGATATCGACGTACGATCAATTGCGGAAACTAAACTCGCCTCCGGGCGCCTCTGTTCGGCGACGTATTTATTATAAAATGATGATATTACAAGAAAATATGCCTGTCACGTTCCGTAGAATTTACTGGACATTTGCCTGTGATAAAATTTGCGGATTTTATCTTATGAGAACGCCATATTTAATGATCCGGGACCCGGTACTCATCTACACGATAATGAACAAAGACTTTGATTATTTCACTGACCACGGTTTTAAAATGGATCGACGAGAAATCCAAAGATACCGACGGGATCGAAACCACTGAAATCACTGGGAATTTCGCAACTGATGTAATCGGAACGTGCGCTTACGGTTTGAATTTGAACAAAATCTATGAAAATGTTTCGGAATTTCGAAAGTACAATAATGATTTAACGGCATAAATATTGGACCGTATAACGTTCTAATTTTATAATCTGGGCCAGGATCCCTATATATATTTATTTTTTTCTTATGATCGAAACTCGTATTTGATCTTCTTGATGTAATGTTATGTCTACAATAAGGCTCATAAGTTTGATTTGATCGTTTACACAATTTTTCAAATGAATTAATGAATATTATCTAAATCAGCATTTCGCGTATTATTTACAATTTTCAGATTTATGTGGTTACAATGTGTTTAGCTACATTTAATCGCGCAACAATTTCCGACGAGACTTCTCTGACAAAATCGTAAAAATAATATTATCGTTACAGTAGGTAAGCCGAACTCGTAGTTAGTGTACTCGTACGTATTCGACCATTTCTCGCCATAAATAGGTGTTACAATATTTCGGTCAACTGGTGGTTAAACGCGGTAGTGCTGAGTTCGGCAGATCTGTTCACGATTATTTACTACCATTCGACATCGACGTACGATGAATCGCGGAAACAAAACGTGCCTCACTCTCCTCCGGCGCCACAGTTCGGCAACGTATTTAAAACGATGATATTACAGGAAAATATGCATGTCACGTTCCGTAAAATTTACCGGACATTTGCCAGTGATAAAATTTACTTATTTTATCTTATGAGAACGCCATACTTATTGATCCGGGACCCGGTGCTCATCTACACGATAATGGACAAAGACTTTGAATATTTCTTCGACCGCAGTTTTAAAGTGACTCCGTCGATAAACCCATTGGCGAGAGGTCTGTTCAGTGCCGAACACTAAAAATGGAAGACCATCCGGCGACACCTGAACGTGGGATTCACGTCGGCCAAAATAAAAATTATGCAAAATCAAATGGCCGAATGCAGTGACCGGTTATTTAAATGGATCGACGAGAAATCCAAAGATTCCGACGGGATCGAAGTGTCGGAAATCACTGGAAATTTCGCAACCGATGTAATTGGAACGTGCGCTTTCGGTTTGAATTTGGACAAGATCGATGAAAATGTTTTGGAATTTCGGAAGCACACTAGTGATTTATCAGGTGATCCGGACATTAAACAGGCTTTAGCCTATACTTTACTTTTTATGTTTCCGACTATTTGTAAGATCCTTAAAATCCCTTTAACTATGCCGGAAGATACCAACTTTGTTCATTCGGTGTTTAGTAACGCCGTCGAATACAGAACGAACAACAATGTTGTATTGAATAACCTAACATAAACCTTGATAAATACATGAAATAATTTAGTATTGGAAAGCGATAATTCAGCGGTTGACGAAAAAGGTAAGGCGCAACAAATTAATAAATAACTGTTTTTAATAAATCATCATATGTATGCATTAAATTGGCAGATAAATTTTCTGACTTAGACATCATAGCTAATGCGATATTATTGTTGTTAAAATGGACAAGAAATCCATAGATTCCGACGGAATCTAAGCGACTGAATTCACTAAGAACTTTCGAAATTGATGTCATCGGATCGTGCGCTCTCGGTTTGATGTTGGACGTAATCGATGAAGAAGATTCGAATTTTCGGAAGTACTCTAATGATTTAACGGGTGATCCAGATGTTAAACATGTTTTAACTTATATTTTGGCCGTTTTGTGTTCCTCAAAATCCCTTCAACTTCGCCGGAAGCAACCAAATTTATTCATTCGGTGTTCAGTAACGCCATCGATTACAGAACGGACACCAATGTTGTATCGAACGACCTAACGCAATCCCTGATCGTTCGGGATTACGGTGCAAAACGTGTCTATTTCGACGAGTGTTAACCCATCACGACGATAATGAAATTTATATGAAATGTAAAAATGACTTTGCGTGTCGACGGAACGACAGTAACCGGATGCCTGCGCTCGGCCGTGTACCGGAGTCGCGGCATCCGTTACGTTGTCGTACCGTCGACCAGTAAGCTGTTGCTTGAATTTTTAGTCGGACACCCGCACACGATAATGTGTTTTATTACCGTTCGCGTTTGGTTAGTGTTACGGCACGCTATGACTATAATAATATTATAATGAGTCCAAGTGTTCTAGCGAATAAAAAAAATAAAAAAAAAAAATGTTCACCCGGTGTATCGGGGTCATTTATAGCGTTATTTTTACTTTCTACGCAAAATCGCAATAACGCACGGGCGCCTACTGTCGGGCAAAACATATTGCAAAAAACCTTCGATTTTATATAATAATTACTCGTGAAACATTTGTTTTTTTTTCTATAGGCACGAAATCGTTTTACATACGTTAAAATGTCTCAACGTGTTCCTCAACGTTTTCGTCGGAGCGCAGAGTATTGCCAAATTTCCCGAGGATTCTCATTTAGGGAATACAATCCCGGTTTACTCGGCGATCCTGGGATTTCGGGATTTATCGGAACCCCAATCCCGGAACAAATACATCTGGTAAATTCATTTTGAAAACGTAGTAATTTTTAATCGTAATTTTAGTATTGATGTATATATTGTATACAATCTGTTAGAAAAAATAATTTTTTTTTTTTAAAAAAAAATTAAATGTATTATTATTTTCTACATTTTAGTTACAAGACCGGAGAAATAGCATTTTATTGTGTTTCATCTGCTCGTCTACCTATAAATTCGTTTATATTATTTTGTATGATTTTTTATTGACAATACTAACTGATCAGTTAGTCAAGAAGTCAGAAATTGGGATATATCAACGAATTTTGAATTGTTTTTTTAATCGCGTAGAGGCGAACGTTTTTTAAACGTATATAATTTTAAATTTAGGGTTGCAAAAAAAATTTGCGCAAACAAATTGTAGACGCCTAATACTTAAATGAAAATATTTTTTTTTTTTTTCATTATTCATAACGTTCATTTCGGTTAACTCAAAATATATTCGATTAAATTTGAAGTTTTATCGAAACCATTATCAAACATACCGTTTTTTTTTTTTTTGTGTAGTTTCCCGTTTTTATTTATTCGAAGTTATATTGTACATAATCCGGAAACGATTTTTTTTACAAATCTACGGTTTTCTAAAGACATGTCGCATGGTAGGTATCGATCGGTTTTCGATTAATTTCAACAAATCCGTACCGTCATTTAATTCCTTAATTCGGATGTTGCGTTTTATTCGCGAAAAACGATATTGACAACAACATTTATATATTACATGTAAAGCGCCGCATTGAAATATAATTTTATTTTTTATCGAGTATCACTACAAGTATACGCTTGAATAATACAATTATCAGTATTCACGAAAAAGTAGAAATATCTGATCGCGAAATCAATTACGTGCCGCCGATTGAATTGCACGGCTTATTAGTATAGAAAAGAGGGTGGAAAAAAAAAATAAAACACGTCCTGAAAGTCGTATAAACTGTCGTTCAATATTTATTAATAATATAAAAACACGGTTCGTGCGTATTCGCGTGTAAACAGTTTATTAGAAATTCATATAATATTTTGTTCGAATCATCGCTAAACCGTTGGGCGTACGTATAATAGTCGCCATTCGATTTCAGCCTTTTTGAATATTACAGTTTTTGTGGCAATATGTGGTAATATTGCAGTAAACAAATAAATATTATTTGATTTTGGCTTTATGAAAATATTTTCGCTATTGTTGAGATTTAAAACTATCACGCGACAAACATAGTGGGATTAGCAATAAATGCTAAAAAAAAAAATGCAATTATTATCCTACAGAAAAATGCCCGATTACACAAGCACACATGCCTGAATCTGGTCGCCTATATGTCCAAAATAGAAGTATTCGGGCTCATTCTTGACACGAAAGATATTAAGGAGCGTCCGAGATAAAGGCAAGGCAACAAACACGGAATAAAGTGATTCTTCGGATTAACTGAATTATTAGTTTACTTCATAATTACTAAGAGCAAGGAATCTAAAGATTTAGTCATACTGCGCAGGTTATTCGATCAGCGGTTAATGTGTAAGGACGGTGAACGTGGACATAACGCAAGTCCGAAAGCAAAGAACATCTTTTTTTTTTTCGAAGGAAAAATACCAGAGGGCCTAATAAGGATGCAAAAATATTAGAACGGCAATATTTGAGAATCTGATAAAATAATATTCTCAGACAGTGCCGCCGGATCGTATGCCAGATATAATCGGGGAAGTTTTGAGAAGGTGACTACGGGGAATTGGGAACGCAAGGAGGGAATAAGGAGCTATTGGTATCTTGAAGTGGTCCAAGTGGAAAATGATCCTGTCCATTTGTGAGACGGGAAAACAAGTGGAAAAAGAAGAAATCCGGAAAACCGATTGGCACGATTTGGCAGTGTACCGGACGAAGTAACACGAAATATGTTTGAAAGTAAAATAAGGTTATACCGGGAGTATTAGACGTGACAACAATATCCCCTTGTTGGTTCATGGTTCAAAAAAAAGTTTGGTTATACTATACAAAAAAAGTTATTTTATACTACAAAAAAAAAAAGTTAGGTTATACTACAAAAAAAAAAAAAGAATGTTGAGATCTATTTGGGGATAGTAATAATTGCAGTACTCACGTTAAAACGTCTATTGGCCGTCTGCATGTGCGGTACCATTGCGGACAACTGGACGAGTTGCTGGTTCTGGGACGCGGCCGCGGGTCGGTAGAGGGACGTCAACGCAGGTTGGACCATCTGCACCGACGGTACGGCCACGGCCTGCAGTCGGCCGGCGGCAATCGGCGCCACGGCCACCGGCGTCGGCGTTTGCGTCTTTTCCACGGACACTTTGGCGATGGACTCGGGCAGGGCGGCAAAAGCGGGCACGGGCAACGGTTTCAACAGCGGCTGCAGCTGTTGTTGCTGTTGGTGTTGCAGTTGTTGCAGTTGTTGCTGTTGCAGTTGTTGCTGTTGCTGCTGTTGCTGTTGCTGTTGGGCGGCGAACCGGACGTTGCGGACTATGTTGCTGGTCGCGGTCATCAACGGCCGGAACGGTGGCACGGGCGTGGTCCGGCCGTTCATTTTCGCGTACGCCGAGCGGTCTTGGTCGATACCGTTAGCTGCCGGGGCCCCGGCGGTCGTCTGGAAAATGAAATTGCAATCAAGTCGACGTTTTGTGCAACAACAATCAAACGAGCACTACACGGGATGTATTAAAAGCAGAACTGTGACATTAACGCACATATAAATAACCGTGAAAAAAATTTGGGGTAAAAAATGCATTAAAATATTAGAATTTATTTTATATTTTCACCCTGACTATATAGTTACTATATCGTCGTCGTCTGACGCGGTCGTCATACACCGTGACTATTTTTGGCTACACATACTAAAAGCACCATCGCCGTGCCAATCTATACCAAATAACGACTGTAATGATAACGAAATCGACGGCAATAAAAATGCTATCTAACGTTTCTAACAATATTAATAAATTTTATATTATTTAAGTTTAGTCTAAATTTAGTTCAAGAGCCGCACGAAACTGATTTAAGAGCCGCATGTGGCTCGCGAGCCTCGTTGTGGCCACCCCTGATATAGTTTATACAGGGTGCGGTAGAAAAACCTCCCTGATTTGTCAAACTCATAAATACCAAACCGAGTGAAATAACGAAAATTATGTTTTATTTATAAATTGTACATATAAACCCATTTTTTTCAAATTATTTTTAATTAATAATATGTCGTAGGCCCGGACGTTTTCTACATTTTCAATTACCATTGTACAAACACAATTGTCAACATTTCATAATCATACAAAGTCAAGATCACACGGGTCAAAGACGACAAAATAGTGGTTTTATTTCTATTCAAAATTCCAATATGCATTCTCGTTTATTATTGTTGAAAAAAATAACAAATTTTATTTTTTTATTTTTTTTTTATACGCAGAGTTGTAATATAGTAAACATATTTATCCGCCATTGAATGGTTTTTAGCTAAACGAATCGGAATTATTTTATTTTATTTTTAACTTTTATCCGAAAGCTTTTTTTCGAATATTTAACCCGAGTTAATATTATTTTTGTTGACTTTCCTGCGTTCGCTTCCAACACGTATACGAGTACACAGCCTAATACTACAGGGTGCGTCAGAAAAACCTCCCTGATTCGTGAAACTAATAAATACCAAACCGAGACAAATATCGAATAGTATGTTTTGTTTATAAAATGTACATATAATGCCTTTTTTTTTTTTTTTAATTATTTTCAATTAATTATGTCACTTATGCAGCGGCCCTCGTTTACAATACACCGATTGAGCATTTTTCGGTAGTCATCTATGAGTCTACGGGTCGTTTCGGGCGGTGTGGCAGCGACTCCCTGAGTTATTACCTCTTTCGGGGCTTCAACAGTTCGGGGACGATGTCGGTAAACTTGGCTTTTAAGATAGGTTCACAGGAAAAAATCGCAAGGGCTCAAATCTGGTGGACGCGGTAGCCATCCAATGTCACCACGTAAAGAGACACCGTGCCCGGGAAACATTTCTCGCAAAATGCCGATTGACCGACGGGCTGTGTGTGCCGTGGCACCTTCTTGTTTGAGAGCACACATTATCTTGTCCATACTCGTTAAAAAAAATCGTTCAATTTCGGCCAAAGAAAGTTTTCAAGCATCACACAATGACGATTAGATGTCACCGTTGCCGTAACGCCGTCTTCTTCAAATAAGTACACCATTTCCAGTCCTGTTACGGTCGTAGGCCGACCAGTGGGCTTTGTTTCTAGTGCTGAACCTGTTCGTCTAAAATGCGAAACTCAATTTGGCATAGTTTTGCGGTCGGGGACGGGATCGTGTCGACCAAGCGCGAACCGAACACGTAACGCACGCTGGGTCGATATGAGTGAACCGCAAGTTTTAATAAATTCCTCGACCACAAACGCACGACGTTATTAGCTCGACAAAGCCATAATATGTACTAATAACGGCACAAATAACGATTTCTATCGATGTAAATTCCATTAGTTTATTTCGATCCGAACCCAGATTAGAATCTTATCAAACTAGGGAGTAATTTCTGCCGCACCTTGTACTTTAAAAAACAAAAAAAAAATTATCACAGACGAGTAGAACTATAGAATCAAATAACGATTGTAGTTCATGGTGCGTAACTTAAGCAAATTTTATTCAATTGAATCATTTTTATCCGTGTTCGTTTTGATATTCAGTATTGAATAATAAAAACAATACATATTTTTAACATTGTATACTGCATTTTTTTTTTTTTAAAGGTTTTATAGCGCGATATTGGTTCTATAAAATTGTTAGGATTTTTTTTTTTTTCCGTTTCATAAAGTTAAAAGGTTTTTACGGTTTGCGTATACGTTTAGAATACATCTAAGGGTGACGATGGTGACGTTGGATTTATTTAACAACCCGGTGGAAAACGGTTTTATTAAACGAATATTTTATTATATTATTTAACGTGCGCGAAGTAACGTTTTAACGACATTTGTATTTATTTATTTATTTTTTTTTTTTTTTTTACAATTAATTGAACTTGCCGTCAGCGGTCTTCACCTGTTTCCGTGAACGAATTTATGGGGAAATTAAAAAAAAAAAAAATTACAAAGGTTCAGCCGGCCGAGATCGGCCATAAATTATCGGCCCGAGCTAGAGCCAATGATTTTTGACGTGTATAATTTATATTTAAAATGCACGTGCATTTAAACGCACGAATCGAATAATATATATGTGAATTATCCAGTAAGTTAAACAATTGTTTTTAGAGTTATGACACGTCGCACGAATACGATTTAGAGGAGAAAATTTCGGATACAGCGCCGTGTAGCAAAAATACAAAATTTTAAATCATGAGCGCAACGATGTAATGGATTTAGTCGAATGAGGTGCGATTTTTTTGTTTTTTTTTTTTTTTATTCTTTATGCGAACGACTTTTTTTTTACCAGAAACATTGCTCCAATCGCCAAACATCACAGGTGGTTTTCGTAAGCGAATATTGCCCGTACCTATATTCAAAACAAGAACGGTGCTCGCGCATCCCAATGATCGCCGGAATCGAACTTTCGGACCCCTCAGACGTTCTGTGATTGGATATTAAACTTACGAATATATCATTATTTATTATTTCATAAAAAAGATAAAAATATAAATTTAGCCATTTGCAGATTTCGAATCTATTCTCTTTGATAAACGTGATTATAATAATTTCAAACAACAAATTGAAAGCTATAATAAAAATATCTATAAATAGACATTATAAAAACTTTTTTATACTAATTTCTATTATTAAAAAATGTATGTGAGTTTCTTTAGAATACGTATTCAAAACGGCATTATTATTTTCATTGTAACAGATATTATATAAATAATTGTCGGCTGTGTTACGGACTCTTAAGGTCCTTTAACGTGGGAGTGGGCGCGCGTTAACTCGTACGCTCATTACCCCCGACAAGCTGGTGCGGTGGGTTCCATGACGTACCGCCTCACTCAGACATTCACGCGGAAACGGATGCTTCAACTCGTTCCTTCACCGGATCGGGCGAGCTCCGTCTTCCGGGGTGTCCTTCACTGCGGATTTCCCAGTGAGTAGAACGGGGTGGACGGATGACGACGCTCTCCATACCCTGATGCGCTGCATGGCGTTTGACGGGGACGGGGAGCGCCTGGTCCGGAGGATCGGTCTGTTCGAACCGGGCGACTTGGTGTCGCTCATGCTGGAGTCCCCAGACCGCCGGGCAGCCGTGGTCGACTTTGCCGAGGCGGTCATCGCGGAGAAGGAGTGGGCAGAACGGCAGCGCCAAGCCCTGGACGTCGCCGGCGTGCGCCTTCTTCAAGCGCATCGCCGCTGTCGTTAATAGCGGCCTCGTAGTCGAACCTACGACCTGTGAGGGCAGCAAGCCGGCTTCGGCCTGGCTACTGCTCATTCCCACGGTAGGACAAGAATTGTCGTCGAATAATTTATGTGAGCCCGCCCCGCCTTAGGGGAATACGGGATTTTACCTATATAATTTTAATTGTGATTTCATTTTATTATTCGATTAGTACCTCACGGCGATTTCAGGAGTTTTGTCTGTTGAACCAAAAAAAAAAAAAAAAAAAATGTCCTTTAACCCGGGGCTCGAAGTACAACGTGTGCGTCCGGACGAATTGCGAAATCGCCGATTAAGCACCGCGTCACATCACGCCACAAACGCGAGAGCCCGACAAAGCCTGCATTAGCAGGGTAAAATGCATATAAAATTGCCACGGATTCGGACCCGAGTCGGTGAAAGAAGTGCTTGGAGGTGGAGAGGAGTCCGAGCAGTTCCAGAAGTCGGAGGGTTTGATGTCCTCGTCGGGCCAACCCCGTCGTGGTGTCATTCGAATTTCTTTACGATATGAACGATTTGGCCCGGGTTTGGTAGCTCGTGCCAGTGATTTATACAGTGTTTTAGATCCTTAACCTTATAAAATAAATAGCTAGAAATCATTATCGATCACTTATTTCTACGTGTTCATTGAACGTGTTCAAGTGGAACGTAACAGCTGCCATTGTCGTTACGAAGATTTTAGTCCACCGCCCGGTGCGTTCTTATACTGAAAACGACGCATAGTTGACACATTGAGAAATCGTTTTTTTTTTTTTCTTAACAACGGAGTAAACGCCGGAAAACGTCAGATTTTAACTTTTTTATTTTTTTTTTTTTAAATCTTTTTTTTTGTAACATTTAAGTTTTCTCAAATTTGCCGACCCCGAGACATGTATTTCCGCCCGAGTACGGGCCCGTTAAGCGTTTATCGTTGTTATCATCTCGTCTGCGGTCGTTCGACTATTATTCCGTTTATTATCGTTTTTCGAGTTTACCGTATTGATAAATACGAATCATTTACATTCGAGCGACTCGCGTTAAAGGGCGAGTAAAAAAAAAAAAAAAAAAAAAAATCGCACGCCTCATCCCGAGCCTCAATAAAACCGGCCGATAAATCAAGTCGGAGCAAACACATCCTCGGTCATTTCAACGCGTAGTTAGAATTTTACCGAGAATTTCGACAACCTTTTTTTTTTTTAAACGTCCTTACGGCCAGCGGACGTTGAGGTTTTATTTTATTATTTTTTTTTTTTTCCTAGCCTGCGACCGTCAATAAATCACAGTATTCCAATTGTAATAGCACCATGGCACACGAATAAAAATGTGCAATAAATACATTTCGTACTGTATGCATGTACGTCCGATCAAGGTCGAAATTTGTCGGGCATGACATGCAAATCGTTTGGAAAAAAAAAAAAAAAAAAACAAAAAAACCAAATCAAACATCACCGCATCGATATTATTCGGCCGACGGCCCGGCTACGGGTCCTGTTATAGTTCCGCACCGGAAACACGATCAGTCGCAAAAGAAAAAACGAGACGAAATATACGTATTACAAAAAAAAAAAAAAAAACAAAATTCAAACATTTAATAGCTAGATGATGTTTTAGTCCGTACGGAAATTTATCGACAATACAAATCGAAAAAACCCAATAAGACAGCGTGCAACGTTGTGGTTAAGTTTACAACTGCATTTATACACAGGTGCGTACCTAATGGCGGTCAAACGTCCCGAGGATGTTTGAAGACCTCGAATTTCGCACATTTCAATAATTGTACAATTGTAGTTGATCAATAAAGAAATTAGATGAATTATAATAAAGAAATTTAACATTCGACTACGCAAGTCGAAATGCGGTCTATTGCCGAATCCGCGGGAAAAAATGGTATCAAATACTAAATTTTTTAGACGGTTCGCCGTTGGCCATTGCCTCGTTGGATCTTTATCGTCACTACTATTATTAATATTACTATATTACAAATTATGTACATACGAGTTACGTGTATCAATGAGTCACTCGATGGAGTGAACCGGAGCCAATAAAGAAACAAATCGAAAACATCGGATTTTTATTTAAAAAAAAAAAAAAATTAAACGAAATCAACGTCAGGTACAGGGTGCGGCAGAGCCGACTGACGAGTTTAATGATGTCATTAGCCTGTGATAAGATAAGAGCAGGCCTTAATAAGTGGTGTATTTGGAATTGTACGGTAATGCCGATTTTATTCGTAATCATGGTCTGGACAGGTGTACATCGTGGTACGAAAATAATCATTCTGTGATCGCTACACAAACGGCTTTTCGTATGCACTTCGGCATTTCGCGTGCTGAATTTGTTCCTTCTGCTAAACACTATCAAATTGTGGATACGACATTCGGAAGAAACTGCAAGTACCCTAAGTAGACTTGGACACGGAACACTCAGAACGGTAAGAACCCCCGAAAATTTGTAGTTGGTTAGACAGTCAATTGAGCAGTCACCAAGACGCTCAGCCCGGAAACACGCTGTAGCTTTGGGAATCTCAGACCGTTCTTTGAGGAGAATTCTTCACGAAGATTTATCATTCCATCCCTATAAATCAATGTTTGTCCAAGAGCTAAATGCTACTGAATACGGTAACCGTAAAAATAGAAAATTCTTCTGCAAATTCCTCCGGTATTAACTTTTTTCTGTAGCGACGAGGCCCATTTTCATCTTTCAAGAACTGTAAATAAATAAAATTTTCGATACTGGGCTACAAATAACCCACGGCAGCTCCATGAAAGACCACTCCACTCTCCTAAAGTGACAGTGTGGTGTGCTGTGTCCCAATTTGGTGTGATCGGCCCCTACTATTTTGAGGACGAGAACAAGACCGTCACTGTCACGTCCGTTCGTCATGTTGTGATGTTGGAAACTTATCTGCACCATAGGTTGGAGGAAATGGCTGAAGGACGTGATTTGGGAGATGTATGGTTTCAGCAAGACGGAGCTACAGCGCACACACCTATAGAATTTCACTTGCTGTCTTGCGACAAATGTTCCCTGGGCGGTTAGTCTCTCTGAGAGCAGATATGGCTGGCCAGCACAGTTCCCAGATTTAGGCATGTGTGATTTTTTCCTCTGGGGCTACCTTAAGGATAAGGTTTTCAGACATCGCCCACAGTTACTTACATTTTAGTTTATACGCACAAGCATTATTAAACGTAATCTCGACAATACTATTATACGACTAATATTTATTTCTTTTTTTTATGTTATTTGATTGCTGTATTTTTGAGTATTATTATGATTTTTTTTTTTTTTTTCATTTAATATTATTAAGTTTGGAGTATACGGTTTTACAGTGCGCTCCACCATTCGACGGAATAAAATATCAGACGGTGGTAAATATTATGACAGTTTCCGTACCAACGGCGGCCGGATGAAAAATATCACCGAAATCGGCCTGCAGTCCGTTTGGGAATTGCCCACGTCATAGTTTTCGGCCCCGGAAACGGATTTCGAGGCCGTACGGCAGCCCGCACACTACGCGATTGCGGTGCATAAAAAAAAAAAAAAAAAAAAAAAAATGCGGTATTTTCGCCGGATCGCATTCGATTAGAAGAACCGTCGGAAATCGGAATTACGTGGGTACGTTATCAATTTTTAATACGTTTAATCCGATTGTACCGCGGGGGCGTAATATATCGAATTACCGGGACCGAGCGTGCCCCGGGCAGACAAAACCGTAAATTACACGGATAAAACGATAATCGATATACGATGTACGGGTAAATCGGATAGGGGCCACGGCGTTTTACAGTTGTCGGTAAATTTCGCGTGATTTTCAGGATTTAAACGGGCGGGCCAATTTTTACGGATTTCGCGGGCACAGTACGTCGTCGTCGTCTTAGCCGTTGAATCGGACGAGGGCATAATAAAACCGGGGCAATTGATCTGTCAGTTGTGGTGGTGGTGTAATTAGGGATTTGTTCTTGGGGGGGGGCGTGCATAATTACAACGCGCCTGTTGTGCACGAAAAAACGGTAAAACACCAATTGTTTTACGACAAACGGTTGCCGTAGGGTTTACCGGTGAAAACAAGCGAGAACGTCAGGCGAAAAGTCGTTTAAACGGTTAAAAATACGATAACCTCCACGAGGAACTTGTCATCGACGTCATTGTTTTTCGTTTTTTTGTCGTTGTTGACCGTACCTAACTTATGTACAATTGAAATGTTACGGCCCACGGGAACCGAATTACGACGGTATGTGGTCGGGCGTGTAGAAAAGCTATTCGGCGTCCAGTATATTTCGTCGGATTTAAATACGATTTCGTAAATATACATACACCGCGTTTATCGTTAAATCGGCAACGAAAACATCAAATAATTGTAAAAAAAAAAAAAAATAAAGGAATACGTGACTGGTACGGAAAAGTGTTGATTACGGTCTGGTTAATACAATAATGCGGCCGTGGAGTTTCGCCGGCGACTGTGTTTCTGAAAACCGACGGGGTGTTGGGGGGAAGGAAAAAAAAAATACGCACAATAATAGTGTGTACAATAAAACTAAATTACGATGAGAACGTCACGACGAAATTACGGCATCGAATAATTTATTATATTAAAATACGTGAAATATTGATCTGCGCTGGCGGTGCAGATCGGCGCGGTACAAGGACGGTGGGCAGGTACCAGTCGTATTTTTCATACCTCCTCGCACCGCCGACTGAATAATTTAGAACGTCCCTGCCGAGCTTCGCGGTTTCACGACCGGAATATCGGATGAGAGCTGCTGCCTGCGGTCTCGTTATTGTGTACGACGGCCGCGCATTAAGGTACGACGATAATAAACGACAAAAGATTCCCGAAACACTAGTAGGTTGTTTTTTTTTTTTTTTTTTGACACCGAGGATTATGTACCCGTTGTAGGTTTTTCGACGTGTGCGTGTTCGTTCCGTTTTAATTCGTCGTATTACTTGCACTCGGTTCGATACAAAATAAAAAAAAATAAAAAAAAAAAATAGGAAAAAACCGACAACAAAAACGACGACTGGTTTTGGATGTTGGACTCGATCCTATACGGTCAAGACCGGGCAAGTTAACGAATATTATTAAATTCGTTAAGTTAAATCAATTGTTTTATAAATTAATCGGGTTTAGTCAAAAGACAATCGAAAAATCGATTTCAATCGTTAACTTGAGTTTTTAGTTCATTTTCTTTTTTCATAATGAAAATGATTAAACATAGAATTTGTGATTTTTTTTTTTTTTGAAAATAAAGACAATCGATCAATGTTCTTCGCGGAGTGGCCATGTATAACCTATCGTCTCTACTGTTTCCATCTTCACAACGTCAACTCAAGTTTGACTGTTAGAAATATTAAAAAAAAAAAATCGTAAACATATTAATAACGAATACTCAAGGAGTAGGTGCCAGAAAACAGAAAATTTATAACAATATTAGGAAATTGAAAATTAGTCGAACACGATTTATTTATAATATAATTACTTGATTTTATACGGGGACACTATTATCCAAATAGAAACTTCGCAGACTTTATTGATTGAAATATAAATGCATACGTAAATCAGTACAAATATATTGTGTCAGAACTAGTGATGAGAAAAATCCGGATTCGCCGGAGTCCAGGTATTTAGATTCCGAAATTGGAAATCCGACATTTCTTGTCAATCCGGATTTTAATCTGAATCCAAATTTCGGTTTATAAAATTGTGATTTTATATTCTTAAAATTCATTTCACATAAAAATATTATTACTATCGTATTGTTAATTGCATAAGGTGCCTAAAACATTTCCATTCAATAAATATCTCAAATAAAAATTTATTTAAAAAAAAAAAAAAAAAACAAGTACAACAAACAAAATCAAACATAACATTCTTATAATTTATATATATATATTAATATATTACTACCCGACTCGGCAAACTTTGTATTACTTATACAAATACAAAATTTCGGATTTTTGAAATCGAAACATAAATTTTCGGGTATTTAAATCGGAAATCCGGATTTATTGGATTTTCGGATAATCTGGATTCATATTACATCACTAGTCAGAACGAGCTTGCATTTTAAAAAGAAATGTCGTATTAAAATTTGAATATACCGTATAAACGCGCGTAATAGATACATTTATTGATGTATGCCTAACTCTCGCTTTTTTTCTTTTTTTTTTTTTTTACGAAATGTGGGTAATGATAGTGTTTTTTGATAATGTTACATCTGGCCATTACAGATCAAGTTCGAACGATAATTCCCAGATAAAATTAAATCGTAACAACTGTGACAAATATTTCAATAAAAATAAACCCAATTTGTACAACTTTAGGGATTTAAAATGACTACAAAATTATTCCGTTTTGCATTGTGTTTTTGTCTTCACTTATTTCATTTATTGTTTCCGAATTTCAAACGGTTTTTTGTACGTTCAAATTTAAAATCAAAATACATTTAAATTGACTTAACGCGATATAATTCGAAATTAATTCAAAAATTACTTATTCAGATAATTTGAACAAGAAAAATAAGTTAAAAGTTAAAATCAACTCGAGGGGTTTTACTTATCTTTCGTTGTCGAACACACGCAATTTAGACCATGTTTTGTCAATCAGTGCTAGTGGCCGTTGTCGTGAAGCGACATATCGGAAATGTATAAATATGTATAGTAAAAAAAAGAAACTAAAACTAAATTTTAAAAAAAAAAAAAGTAACGATCTCGCGTACACATTACGCCGGGTTAAAATCGGTTTTCTTACCGTTTCACTGCATCGATCCGACGGACAATAAAACGGTGTAAAACACTATGGTGCGTTAGACAAAGAATAATAACGAAATCCCCGATCACGTTTCGAATGTCCGTCACTATTAACTTATCTTGTAACTGTTTAACTTACTAAAATGCCCAACTATGTCTAATTTATTTTCTCTTTGGACGGACAACGCCGCTGAGGGTACCGTTGAGCGTTTTCGTTGGACTTTCGACAACGCGACGACATTTATTTACCGTTTTTTTTTTTTTTTTTTTTCTACCCGTGAAAATCTTGTTTGTCTCTCGGTAAGTATATGATATTATTATTGTTTACTTACCGCACGATTGTTGTTTTGCGGTACGCCCAGAGGCTCGAAAGACCCCGGTACGGGCAAACCGTTGACCGAACGGCGTTTGTTGTTTTGTTCCAATGCCGATAGCGATTCTTTGAATCCTAGTTCGTCGGCCAGTTGAAGACCTGTAAAAAAAAATCACGGGAAATCAAAATAACAACGACAATAAAAAATTATTCATTTATTATTTTGGGTATGCATCTTGATTCTCGTCTAAATTGGAAACACCACGTCCGTCAGAAGAAATTGCAAACTAAAGAAAAAAATGCGCAAGCTGTACTGGCCAGTTGGAATACATTCCACGCAAGATCTAACAAGCAAACGGCTTCTATACATAGCTATTATTAAACCGATTTGGACTTATGGCATACAACTGTGAGGTTGTGCCGGCAAGTCAAACATCGAAGTCATTCAACGCTGTCGAAATATTGCTCTTCGTACATTTTGTTGCAGCGTACCGGTTCGACAGGACTGAAATTATCCATCGTGATTTAAATATATCATCCGTCCAGGACGAAATCAAAAAGTTTGCCAACAGACATGCGAAAAAACTTGAGCTGCATCCCAATTGCTACTGCTAAACAACTTCTAGACCATCACTCGCAAGACATTAGGCGCCTCAAACGCCTAAAGCCATACGACATAGTTTAAGTGACTTAGGCTAAGGTAAGGGGCTATCTCACTGGAGGTACAGTGACCCCAAACATGTCCGTGTACAATATGTATTATAATTGTCATCATATTGTACTATCCACAATCTATTGTATTGATAACGATTTATTTTGATCGTTTAAATAAAGATGCCTTAGGCAGTAAAAAAAAAAAAAAAAAAATTTATTATTTAGATCAGTGGTTCTTAACCTTGATCGGTTCGGCGTCCCTCCGCCGAGATAACCGCTGTTAACGCCCCGTCCACCCCCACACCGACCAACGTAACGATTCTCATACGGACATGGATCAGCGTTCTAAATTAAAATCGAAACTCTCGTTTTAGTATTCTGTAAATAAATGGTCATTAGTCATTATTCCACGCTTTTTACGAAATGTGTTTACTTTACTATACACAAACGAATATCTCATTGTACCGCTTCAGTGTTGCGACGTCTAGTTCGTTGTCGGTGCAAGTTAAACGCAGATCACATTCATTTCGAATATCCAACCGATTTATTTGCCTCGTCAAAACTGAACCGGAGCCCAACGTTTCCAACGTCCCCTCGAAAGCCACCGCCCTCCTGAGGGCATCGCAATGTCCACTAGGCGCGGGCGCTGCCCAAGTAAACCGAGAACCGCTGATTTCAAAGGCCGTTTCAAAGTAGAAAGAAGAAAAACAAAAACAGCAGAAAATACAAAACAATAGTTTCACTTTTGAAACAAGTCGACAAATATTATACGAAAACCGACAATCTCTCGAGATAACGCTAGTTTGAATTACACTAAAAACTCGTATAACGTGTATCGGTGTTGAATACGGACGTTCAAAATTAATAAAATTACACGATTTACATTATTTTCGTTTCGACTGTGCAACACGCTAAAATGCTAAAAAAAAAAAATCTTAATAAAAGTATAATTTAATTGTGGATTTGTCCGTGAGTTATGTTGATATTATTATAGATTATACACGTGTACATTTGAACGCAACTCGTCTAAAATTAAAATCAAACCGTATCTGAATTAACTGTATCAATACAGTTAATTCGATAAAATCATAAAACAAATTATTATATCCTGTGGCCGTGTGAATATGCAAGAATATCTAACGGTTTTTTTTTTTTTTTTTTTTTTTTTTTTTAGTATTAACAACGGCTGCGTACTGAAAAACCGTTCTTTAACATCGGGCGTGTAAAATGTGAGGTTATTCAATCGTTAATGCCCATTTAACGATATCGGAACGCGAGGAATTTAATTTTAAACTAGAACCTGAAAACGCGGGGTGTTATAAAAACTTTACACTCCGTTAAGTTTATGTCCCGGTTATATTATTTATTATGTTATACGATTATAATATTATGATTTTCGTAAACTGTTATTATTTTTGATTCGTTCGTTAAAACTTCAACAACTCCGGCCGGTTCTTCGGGTCGTAAAATATTATATTGTGTAGTAAAAAAAAAAAAAAAAAAAAAATCATTTCCGAAGGATACGGTCAGATTTAAACTATTATTATTATTATTATTGTTATTATTATTATTTTATCGACATATGTCGAAGGACTCGCAGTTTTATTGACTTTTTATCTACGCCGCATTAAGTACCCAGGTGTACGTATATTTGATTTTTATGGATTACTTTAGAATATGAAAATATTTTTACATATTGGTTCACACGCGTCTATCAACATAAAAAAAAAAAAAAAAAATTATATTAAAAACCGTTTGGATAAATTATGTATTTATTTCTTTGTGCGATTCATTTAAACGCACAATAAAAATCCTTATATCAACTCGTTTAACGTGTATTTATTCGTTTTTTTCTGTTCTTTTGTTAACAACAAATGTGGACATTTTATTTTCGGTTCACGGTGTCACGCACGAAATTAATCTTTTTTTTTTTTTTTAACAGTACGTGCTGCACAACAACTACCCCGAACATTACAACAATACCATAATACAGTTAATTGGTAATTTACACTATCGTGTTTGCAATAACAATTTAAATAATTACAAGAATTATAAACGTAATAATACGAAAATATTCACAAGACGGGTTTCGGTAGTTTTTCTTTTTTTTTTTTTCTGGAATAATTTTCAATTACCTACTACCGTAATCATAGTCGTCGTGGTATTTAAATTAAAATAATATTATGTCAAAAAGAGAAGAAAAAAAAAATGATTATGTATACAAAAAAAAAAAAAAAAAAAATATTACGATTAATAATTGTTTTCAACAATAATAAATAATTATTTTTATTCGAAACAAATCGCGAGCCTTGCAAGATGACGAACATGAAACGGGCGGAACGTATTGTCGAGAGAAAGTTAATTTTTATTCAAAGAAATAATATTGTAATAATGATGTATAGCCCAGTTGATATAGAATCAGATGAGTGAGTTTGAAACGGGTAGTTGATAATATCCGAGAGAATAGACCGATGCGTTTATGGTTCGGACGTGACTTGATGACAAGGGACGAGTCAGAGGTTTAAGCCACTGTAAAAATGATTTCGCAAACGAATGCGCAATGAACGGGCGAGGAAGAGGAAGACCAATAATAAGAAGACGGTTGGATACAGTCGAGTGTGATATAAGAAGTTGTGGGAGATCATGTCAGGTAGACATTTAGGACCGCGGTTTTTAGGACATTTTAAAGTTTGGGGATCTTAAGGTTTTCAAATGATTCGGACATTAAAGTATTTTTTTTTTTTTTTTGCAAATACTTAGGCGAATGAGAAAAAGATAAAACGTATTGTTATTTCGAACGGGACGTGTTGTATAAAGATACATTTGAAAATATCTAGATGGAAATGCATGATTAGCAACTAAAAAAAGATGATTTTGCTTTTAAATTTGTATTTATTATCATTAAACTATAAGTTATATTATAATAAGATATGTGTATAGGTCTAGATTTTAAAAATGCTGTATGAACGATATGCAACTCAATAATTAAATTATAGACCATATCAATTGAATATGTCGACTATTATTTCAAATAAATATCTCAGTTACGGTTTGAACAAAGATCCGTCTGGATGATTTAATTATATATCTCTCAGATAGTTTATTATTTACTTATCTGTGCAAGATAAAATGCACAAATATTTATTCAATCTAGACAAAACACAACACCGAATCGCTTACCAACGCCAACGTATCCCTTAAGACCTCCGAGATTCCGGACACGAAACATTCCCGATTTTTTCAGTCCGCAATTGATGGATAGCCCGAAATCCGTTTCCAAAACACAAGTCGAGTGTACGGACGTCATTCCTGTAAAACGATTAAATATCAGTTCCGCGATAAAAATTGAACAGTCTATTTATATAATAATAATGCAAACAAGCCCAAATTAACGCGAGTGCAGACAGTGTATACGTGCACTTAATCCCAAAAAAAAAAATAGGGACTCCACGTGCGAGGATCCACGACATTGTTCTCCGTGTTCTCTCGGATATTTACGTATACATAACGTCATAAAAATCCTTTGATTATTTTTATATATAGATCAGTGACGACCGCAGAAAATGTGTTTTATAGGTGTTATACTAACTAAAAGACATAGAAATAATTATATAATTATTTATTTTGTCAACACCCGTCCTCTCCGGGAATATGTTACGAACGTTCACCCCTGATATAGACATTATACGTAGACCGGGGTCCCGACTTGGATTGTGCGCCCGACCACCATTTCAGTCAATCAACCGGGGACTGAAACTGAAACCTAAAGAACCGATTGTGGAATCTGTTCCCGGAGAAAATTTCGGAACATTAATTGGAACACATATTTTAAGACACTGGAACCGGAATCGGAACCTTTTAAATAAAAAACTAATTTTTTCGGTTCTTTGAGGTCCTAAGAAATAATCGAACATTTAATTTATATTGGATTTTTTTTATATTTTTAATAAATACAAGTGTCTACATTCCATATTTTTGTTTTATATTTATAATTTATATACTTATGGTATTTTTTAATTCGCACTAATCGTCGTTATACGACCGTCGGCGATTTTTATCAACAAACGGTACAAACATTCGGGTCGAACAACGATTATGCGATTTTCCAACGGGGATACCCACGAACAATAATATTTATTTAGTTTTTCTTCGATGCCGGTTGGTTTTTTTTATCGAGATAAACTTTAATTATACAAATTGTACCGGATGTCCTAGTGAATCGGATAAAACTTCAGAAAATCCTCTTGAATGCGTCGCGAAGTTTACTTGAAAACGACTTTCCCGACTTTTTTTTTTTTTTTTTGAAATTGAACGTAATATCGTGCTAATAATAATAATAATAATAATAACAATAGTAATAGAGTTTATTATTGTCACCATTTCTTTATTTTGTTTGTTCGGTTTTATTATTAGAAGAGGGGAAAAAAAATATATTCCTTAATAGCAATAGGTCTCAACGGTATTTGCAAATTATGAACTCTTAAGAACCGCTATTAACCGGAACCCAGAATCGAAAAAACCACCGTGGATCGACCGCCAATCGCACACAGGTTGTAATCGTACTATTTCAACTGGGATTTTTTATTTTTTTTTTTTTTTCAAATTAAACGTATTCTTCGACCGAGCTCGTCTGTAGTTCTATAGACGTATCCGATCGCAATGACGATACACGGCGACGGACGGATGTAAAACGGTAATTAGGTATTAGTTTTGGGCCGGTGAAAGTCGCCTCGTAAAACCCATGACCACTAACGATGAATTGTCAATAATTTTATTATTGTAAGAGTATACAATAATATTATAGGATCGTGTGCCGCGCGTGTTATTACGGGGTTCTATACCGATTTGTAATTAATAATTTAATCATTTTTTTTTTTTTTTTTATACATAATATTATTGCATTCGTTTGCGGGCATTGTGGTACTCGTATAATCGCACGGTACATGATTACGTTAGGCAAGCATTATTATAACGACCCATAGAAATTGTATACGCGTCCGACTTTCCATAATACAATTTATTTAACTAGCAATTAAAAAAAAAAAAAAAAAAAAAAATGTATAAATATTTTTTTATACTGTCGATATAATATAAGGTATTAAAAATATGTCCGTAGTATTAATTATTAGCATTATTACAACAATGACAAACGGTTTGTACGGTGTACTCAAAAAAAAAAACACTATAATATAATATTTTCATATTTATTCTCCAACGGGTACGAGTCAAACTACAGCGGACGTACCCCTAACCCTTTACGATCCGTTTGTTAGGCTATTTTTAATAACCAAGAGGTTTACGGACATTACACAAACTCGGTTTGTATACAAAAAAAAAAAAAAAAACAAATTGTCATTGATTAAAAAAAATCGTTCATATTATTTAATATTATCCAGATAAAATAAACGTATAGTATCTTTTTGTCTTGTCCAGATAAACAAAACTGTTATCTGATCATCCGCAGATAACGGATTTCATTTGGTTTCCCGCCCCCACCGTTTTTTCTTTAACTGTTAACATACGACATTTTTTTTTTTTTATAATTTATAATTTATCTACACTAAAAAATATGTGTTATATGTCATTGTGTATGTATTATGATTTTATTTATTTATTATTTATTTATATAATGTTTATTATAAATTTTCAACGTTCAATAAATAAATAAATTATGATCTTCGTGAGACATCGTAAAAATCATAATTCACAATCATACACGTAATGCACAGAACAAATTATATATTACTTATATCGCGGGTTTTATATTTTGCGAAAGTCATTAAAAAACTAAACAATTATCTAGGTAATTTTTGTTTAGTGTTGTCTATTATTTAATACAGATAAATTGTCAACGCATTATTTGTGCATCAAGGTGACTACATACAGTTACAGTGTTTGGTACTTTTCGTAAAAAAAAAAAAAAAAAAAAATGATATACACTTTCGAATGGAGTTGGGTTAATGATTTTGTGCAAAATTAAAAATCGTATTAATTTTTAACCACTTGAAATTCGTCAAAATTTAAATTTCAAATGCTCGGGGTCTAAATGCAAATCATTTTTTTAATTTTTTTTGATCATTAACAACAATTTACGATGCACCGTGTATACAATTTTCGAGGTTTTTTTATTATACCAAAATAGTTTATTCACCAATCTCGACAGTTTTTCAAGAAGCTACCGGGCCGTTTTGGAAATTACACCACGTGTGGAAAATAGCTGAATATAAGTTATCCGTGAAAATGGCAGGTATTATTATTTTTCACTGGATTACGACAAAAAGAACAAAATCGAAAATAAAAGCTACTGTTAATTGCGTAAAAAGCATTGCCGTTGTCTTCGTATATTAAGAGTAGCAAAAGGAACCCCCGCTCCTCAAAAAAAAAAAAAAAAAACCACAGGACCACAGGGACCCCGGGAAACCGTCTGGATAGAAAATTTCTATCGGAAGTCTCGGTCGATGTGTTTTTTTTTTGTTAGTTATCGGACCAACACTTGGAAATTGCGTACATCACGTCGTCGCGTCTCGCCCCGGCACGGAATCTAAAACGATAACGCGTTAGTGGCGGCAAACAAATTGCACGTCGTCGCGTAATTGTATTTTTTTTTTTTTTTTTTTATTAAATTTTTTTAGTTTCGAAACGCGAATTAGATAATGTTATAATCATATAATTTATATAACGCGATAGCGCCGTGTACTCGTGTTTTACATTATTATAAACACTAAAAGCGACTCCGGTTTTCGCAGCATAACGTTTGCTATTATTCAAATGAACGGTATCGCGGCAAAACGGAAATTGTTAACATCGCGATGATAAATTACGAAAACTTAAATATTATAAATATTCATTGCGTGTTTTAGGAGAGTGAGAGAGACGCATACCGCCAAGATTAAAGAATACAAATTATTATTATTATTATTTGTTTGGTTTTTTTTATTATTTTTATTTTTTTTTTAAATTTTTCTCTTTCGTGTTATCCATCGGAGTTATTAATTAAATTCGGTTTCGCGCCGCCGCGACGGTGATAACGACGGTCGAAATAAATCAAATAAACGGCCGCGTTGGTATATTATAATAGTTTACCGCCGGCTGTCTATATGGGCATCGGCTCCGTCTTACGATAATGTACACAATTAACCAGACGGACGTCGGGAACAGGAGCGATAGATACGATTAAATGCGTTTAGTGTAGCGGAAACCTAATATTTATATACGAGGTATATATTTAATACGCGTTATACGTTTAAGTGACTCGTAGATAACGGAAAATGCGCGTATAATAATAATAATAATGCGGGACGGCGAATATTTTTCACCATCATCGCCAAATACGGTCGGGGTAGGCCGCGGTTGGAAGAACAAGAACAAGAAGAAGGAAAAAAAAAACGCCCCGGGCAAATCACTTTGCGAGGAAAGAAAACCGTCGCCAGTATATTGAATACTCGAATATTATTATTGACGTCGCCGCCAATCTACTCCGGAAAGATACGCGTCGCGATTTTTTTTTTTTCCGTTTTTTTTTTTTACCGAAACAGATAATAAACGTTATAATATTTTAAACGTCAGGAATACGCGAAAGTTTAATATTGTAATGTTTACGTTTAAATTCCGTTTGCCGATCGATAAATATATATAAACGATTATTATTATTATTTTTTTTTTTTCAAGTAAAAACGGTCGTTTACACGATACGTTTTTATATACCGTTTGCTTATCGGTTTGTAACAAAAAAAAAAAAAAATGTACTCGAAGTGAACGCGCTAGTAAATCGTCGGGCATGCCTACCTGTTATCGTGTTAACGAGATAGTGAGTATTCGAAATCGGTTGGCTGGTAGGTGTAAACGACGAGATGAGACGGAAATATAATTTTAAAAAGTGTCTACTGGGCTGCTAGCCTATACTAAACGATAGTAAAAAAGGCACGGCGTAAACGAGCCCGTTGTCTCAAAAACACATCGCAGAAACGTCTATAGATAATCTCTGGCAGTATATTCGGTACTGGGTGCCTACATTTTTACAAAAAAAAAAAAAAATTCGTCTATATTCGATTTATTCGAAACCGATGACAAATCGGACGGGGATATTTCGTCTGTGAACCGGAGAGTTCGTAGAATACGTCCCGTACAGCCGTTCCGGGTTCATTGTTATACGAAAAGGTTCGCGTTTGATTATGTAAAGGCTCTTGAAATTCCGCTCGTCAAACACGCGTAACGTATACGCCGAATGTTTATTTATTAGTTTTATTTTTTTATTTTCATTTATTCATTGTCGCGCGGAGAGAGTCGCTTGTTTAATTCATATTAATATAATACCGGCTCGAAAAAATAATATAATAGCCTCAGCGTCTGTGATGTAGCCGGCGCACTTCATCCGTGAAATATAAACGAGACCGTATACACGTATGTTCGGGGGGGGGGGGCGAAAAAAAAGAAAAAACTCGAGCCTGTTCGTGTCACGCACGACACGACTCGAGCCTCGCCGCGCGCTGCGGATTTTTATTTATTCACACGACTCCCGGCGACTGGGACGGGACTCCCGCGTCCGTTTGAAAGTTTACCGATATAAGTATGTTTTCGAGAAACGGCAGTGTAATTCGCATTCGTTTTAACGTCGTATACTCGGGGTACAGTTTACGAATAAAGTGCCATTGAACGATTGTCGACGATGAAGGCATTCGCGTCCCGGTGTCCGTCGACACCCTAACCACTGGTGAAAAAGGTCCGTCGAGTTAATCAACACTACGCGACACGTTCGAACGTGTCTTTTAGACCAGTGGTTCCCGACCTTTTTGACACTGCGGACCACTTGGAGAACTTTACATACGTCACGGACCACCAAAACTTTAAGCCTTATATTTCTTATAAACAAGAATCAATTTTTTTTTCATCATTTTAGAAGAATTTAGATTATGAATAAATAAAAACCAATGAAATTCCGTATAGCAGGCTTATAATATTGTTTATAATTGATGAATTTTAAGTAAAATTTTTGTATTTATTTACAATTAAACGCAAATCACTATTATAAAAAAAATGTACACAATATTATTATATTTATTAAAGGTGAATTACAATTATAAAAACAATTTAATGCGATTTTTGGGCTTACATTTTCTTTACTAACAGAAAAGACATTCTTGGGGGAATACTGCTCAAATCTACACGCATGTCTTTAATGGCGTCCAACCGATTTCTTTGTTCATTTCGAATGTAGAGCAGCCCGGAAAATCCTTGTTGAAAACACAACACATTGTCTACTACCGATAGTCTAATCATGCTGTACAAACAAGATTTGATTGTCGGTTAAAATAATAACATAAGTGGCATTATGCAATTTAAATTTATAAATAAACGACGTGCTATACACGATTGTCGGTATTTTTGTGTCACGCCCCAGTGGAAAAAAAAAGTGTGAAATATTATTAAATTTTATAGGTATGGCGCTCGCGGACCACCGTAAATTGTCTTGCGGACCATAGGTTGGGAACCTCTGCTTTAGACGTTTTATCCGGTTACTAGGGCGGTCGGTACAATAATCGCAGTCATAACGGCAACGTGGTGATACGCGGGCGTCATGATGGGGGCCGCAGCCGACAGTGATTTAACCAATTACCGTATACTCGGGGTACAGTTTACGATTAACGTGCCATTTAGCGATTGTCGACGATGAAGGCGTTCGTGTCCCGGTCGTACAGTGTCTGTCGACATCCTAACAACTGGTTAAAAATGTCCGTCGAGTTAATCAATCGCCCGGGATCGATTGAACGCCGATTAGTCAATTTTTGGGATATCGCCGGCCGTTATACGTTGTTGAAACGTTATAATTGTGATTTTTATTACTTTACACCGCGAACGGATTTCTCAACGAACAATTTTTTATCATACGGCGTTTGTAATTAATTTGGAAAACGACGAGCTCAGCATATTACGATACGCGTGCGATTCGGATTTCGAAGACGAAAGATCTAACGAATCATCGGAGCATCGACGATATAGCAACGTTCATTATTTTTTTAGAATACATGATATAATACAATGACGTACAACAATATTACGAACAGTGAACAATACGAAACGAGCGGCAGATCGGTTTTCTATGCCTTGAGTTTTGATTGTAATGAATACAATCTGTTGGCCGGTGTCAATGTAATCAATATAGTCAATGTCGAAAAATAATGAAAATATTTCGCCAAAACTAACACGGCCGATGCGAAACGTTAATGGCAACCTTAGACAGTTATGTTTGATCGACATTAACCGTCGCAGCCCGTACAACACGTCTTGTACGAGTACTCGTGGATAAAAAAAAAAAAAATCCTAGACGCGGACGCGGATTCAAAATTATTCGAGCCTGTTTGCGTTACGCACGACATGACTGGAATGCGCGATAGTTTTTTTTTTATTTATTCACACGACTCGGCGACGGGACTCCGCGTCCGTTTGAAAGTTTACCAATATAAGTATGTTTTCGAGAAACGGCAGTTTAATTCGCATTCGTTTTAACGTCGTATACTCGGGGTACAGTTTTACGAATAAAGTGCCATTAAACGATTATCGACGATGAAGACATCCGTGTCCCGGTGTCCGTCGACTTCCTAACAACTGGTTAAAGGTCCGTCGAGTTAATCAACACTACGTGACACGTTCAAACGTGTCTTTAGACGTTTTATCCGGTTACTAGGGCCTTATTATTATAAATCATAATTCCCAATCAAATTGATAACACACAGAAAACAAATTGTATTTCATAGGTTTTACATTTTGTGAAAGCTATTGAAAACCTAAACGTTAAATATTTGTCTGTTTTTTTTTTTTTTTTTTTATATATATCTAGATAAACCCGAGACTATCTTATCTTTTGTCTAGATATATTGCGTTTGGTGTTGTCTGTTATCTTATCAAAATAATTGTTAAGTTTTTTTTTGCACAACACTGATTAATTATAACATTAGGATCTCGGGTCTAAATGTCCCACGTCATTCGTAGTCATTCATCATTTACACAACTATACTTGTCCACCCATCCCTCAGAATTTTCCCGAGGCGATGGCCTCGAAAAATCACCAAGAACCGAATCGACCGACGGAGTCGAGAGATTTCTATATCGTGATTGTGAAAATGCGTTTTTGAAATATATTACCAACTCTTTAAAGTATCTGCTGTCTTGAATTACTTATCCGTCTGAAAAAATGTTAGACAAAATAAATAAATAACGCGCATTAGTCAGCGTCAATTCCATCAACAAATATCGTTATTCTCGTTATTCTTTGGAAATCGGCAACACAACACTTAAATAAAGTAGTATATTTACTATGCGTGTTCCTGCCAAATTTTTATATATTTTTTTTTTTTTTTCCAGTTCACGTAGTTCACATAATATCCACATCCGTACTCCGCGTTGATGCATAATAAGTATTACAGTGCTCAAATCCAGGAGACGGAAATCCTCTACTATTTTCCGTTTCTTCTTATTGCGTCCGTCTACTAATTGTTTACACTTAGACGGTAGAAGCATCTTTTTGCAAATTTTTAACTCAAATATGATATTGTAAATAATTTTTGTTTAAATTGTATACTTATCGTTCGATCATTGTTAATTCCTATTATATTTTCTCTACTGCAATTTCGCCTTGTGCGGTTATAAAATAAATAGTATCAAATTGAAATTTAAACATCTTTTTTTTTTTTTTTACGAAAAAGAGAAAAAAGAGAGTTAAGAGTTTTATTATTTTTCTTTTTTTTTATAATCAATAAACTATTAATACGCAGTACATTCCCAAGATTTTTTATTCGAATTAATAATCACTGGCTTTTTTTTTCTTGATTATAAGTTATACGCTGGATTTTTATGGCTTAAATTGTTGAGAAGTTAAGCCTTCCCATCTCCCACTCATCCGCTGGTGACTACGTACTTTGTCTATACGGTTATAAAAATGGAAATTAAAGTTGACTATTAGAAAAAAAAAAAAAAAAAAAAAATTAAAAAATTTAGTATCAATAAACCGGTCGACGTTGGTTTATTGGTTAGAAAGTAAAAATAAAATAAAATATAAGATACAATACTTAACTCTGGGGGGTCGTCGTATAAACGATATAAATCCGATTAAATATTTTTAATTTTTTTTTTTTTAAAACCGAGCCTCGCGGCTCGGGTCATACGAGAAACGCGATTTGGATTCTTATACGAGGATATGTGTACGATGAAAATACGAAATTTAATACAACGGTACTTTTAGCGTCTAAGTACTAATCGACCGCAGGCTAACTTGGGCAAATCATACCCACAACAAAAGGCTTGCCTTAAATAATCGCTCTCGCCAATTACGTTATCTTCTCACATCACAACACATCAACTTAAAAAACAAGCTACTATTATATAAACTTCTACTCAAGCCAATCTGGACATACGGTATCCAACTCTGGGGTGCAGCCAAAAAATCCAACTTAAACAAAATTCAAATCTTCCAATCAAAGTGTCACCGCCAAATAACCAAAGCTCCCTACTATGTATCCAACGACACTCTACATAGAGACCTAGCCGTCCCAACAGTCCAAAACGTCGCAAAAAATTTCTACAAACGCACACACTCTAAATTCCACAGTCATCGTAATCCCTTGATTTCTGAGCTATCCTCCAACGCTATTCCTGGTGACCCCAGAAGGCGTCTTAAACGTACCTGGTGTCGTGACCTTCTAATCTAAAATTGTATATACCTCTACCTCTCCATAATTTGTAATACCACTCTCTCTTGCTAGCACACTAAAACCTTAGCCTCAAATCCTGACATTAAGTGCCTCCAATGGGCGGCTTCTTATCTCCAGCCTCTCAAGCCATGTTTCCTCCATCACATGCACTTATTGTAAAACAACACTTACAGATTGTGTATAATAAAAATAAAAAACAAAAAAAAAAAGTGCTAATCGAAAGTACCTAATCATTACAGGCTGATGGCTAGTAAAATAGTTATTGGACGATGGAACGCTCAAGACTGTCGCACGAGCATGTTGGTTTAACAATAACGTCCGGTCCGGGACTGATGATAAAATAATCGCTAATATTCACCGCCGCGAGAAAATTTCTAAAAAAAAAAAATTACAATTAGCATTGTGCGGATAACACGACACAATCGACCGTATACCACTGAACTTGGTTTTATTGCCCGCGAAATATACATGTGGACTGATCTTGTCTGAATTGCCCTTATCAGACCGTTTCACGGGACGCGGGAATTCGCGACTACGATAAGTATTGTGTATCGGTATAGCCGCTTTAGCGGTTACACATCCGGTATTTACGCGATAGATTATTCGCAAAGCAAAAATTTTTAACCTAAATAAAATTCAAAGGTTCCAAAATATGACATTAAGAAAAATTACCAACTCTCCACCATATGTATCAAATCACATCCTGCATAAAGACCTACACATAAAAACAATTCAAGAAGAGGCAAAAAATTATTATAAACGCCTACGCCTAAACACTCGTCCAAACGCACTGATAAAAAAATCTAGCTGCTTTAACCATCCCTGGTAACCCTCCTGGGCGCCTTAAGCGAGAATGGTGTAGAGACCTGCCAAACCCTTAATCCAAAATAGGTTAAAATAAAATAATTAAAAGACGAAAGTGTCACCAGTGGGTGGCTTCTTCATTCAAATTTTTCAATATCCTATTGTATTATAGCTCATACTCGTATTGTGCTTCATTGTGTACAGATTGTGTTTATTATTAATAAATGAAAAAAAAAAAAGAAAGATTATTCGTGAAAAGTCGCGAAATTCCGTCACCCGTGGTATAGGTGTTATTGACCAGTAGAAAACCGTTACCCCAGTTGGCCACTCACTTGTCTTTAAGGCTCTCTAGCGTTTAGGCCCGGATAATAAAATAATGGACAGGCCACGGGAGCTTATACCGTGGAAACGAACATTAACGACAACTCTTCTTGCTCGAGTGAATCGCAAACATCATAATTACCTATGTCACGCAATTTAATTCACATCGTTATGTTTAATTATTTTTCGGTAGACTCTGGCCTCTTGAACGAAATTGTCGATTTCGCGCAATACCTTATACGTTAGATTCACGATTAACAACATGACCATCTCTATATTGACACCGTCGTCGTCATCCAAGTAACAATACAATGAACAATGTGCCTAGTGTCACATTACGGTTTACTTCAATTTTGATTTGTTTTGTGTTGTACGCCACAAAATGTTTGAAAGCAAAAAAAAAAAAAGATATCATCCACACTTGAGCGGCGAACACGGTATAGCGGTTATTTATCCTCTCCGCCGTTAATACAAGAGTGGCCTATAACCGCTCTTTTATTGTCTACAGCCGAATAACATACCTACCTAGTCGATTAAACAATTTGACGTTTGCACGTTTTCGTTTTGCCGAAACCGATAATAGTGGCAAGGCGGAACCGCCGTTCGAGACGTACACTGGTACGCCGGGTGTAAACGAACACTGCGGTATTAAAAACTCGAACGGGTAGCGATAAAAACAACTCGGTCAAACTTTTTCGATTCCCCTTGAAACCGCGAGTCCGAATTGCCGCTGAGCAGTCAAACGTTATTTATACCTGTATATATATATATATATATATATATATATACGCGAAGACGCGAAGCCCGCGGGGGTTATCGTGCCTGGTACGAACCGTGCAGATTATTAACAATATAATTATTAAAATACGTAATGGGCGAACGTTGAATTATCGAAAAGTTACAATAGAGGCCGATTGTACACTCGGAGTTACCGTAATTGCGCCATCACACGGCGGACGCGTGGCATCACTTAAACCGGCGGTCCGCGGTAAAAATTTGGTGGTCGACAGAAAAATTTCAACATTATTTCAAAAGGTTGTGAGTTTGTAATCGTAATATATTACAAAGGCAGTGTATAATATCGTTGTATGTAGATTCGGTTTACGACAAATAAGAATAAACGCGTAATAATAGTGTCGTTATTACAAAATAAATAGACCTAATTTCCAACGACGGTGGGTTATTATTGTAGTAATTGTAACCTATAACCAGCAAAATATGACCGAATTTCAAGAACTCTTATTCAATGATGGAGTGGATCGCCAAGCTTGCGTATCTGGCAGATATTTTTTCGCTGTTAAATTAACTAAATATATCCCCACGCAAGGACAACTTAAGGACGTGTTTACAATACGAAATAAAATGGATGCTCTTCAAAAAAAAAAAATATATTACCGTGGCAAACACGGGTGGCTGAAAGAGATCTGAAAATGTTTTCAAATCTTGATGAATTTATGAGAGAGAAGGACGTTAATCAGCAAGTGGTAGTTATTGTTCAACAGCACTACTACAATCACTCACAGAATCTTTTGATCTTTATTTCCCCCCCCCCCAAAAAAAAAAAAAAATAAGATCCTAGACATGGTAATATGTGGATAATAAATCCATTTGTAGCAAATATTGGAAACAACAATTTAAATATGAATGAAAAAGAAAGCCTCATCGATTTATCATCCGACAGCACACTTAAGTCTAAATTCAAGTCATCTCTATTAAAATCTCAATTTTGGCTCTTCGTTAAAAGCGAATACCCATTGCTGAGTGAAAAAGCTATGAAAATTTTAATTCAATTTTCAACTACGTATTTATGCGAAAAATACATTTTCATCAGTCACAGCTATTAAAACCCGGTACGGGTCTACGCTTGAAATTAATAGAGGTCTCCGTCTTGCAGTTACTTCATTGGAGCCAAAAATGCACAAACTTATTCATAACAAGCAAGAACAAATCTCACATTAAATCTCGTTTAATACTTAACAGTTAATTATATTAAGCTAATTTTTTTTTGTAATCAATAATAATTAAAGTAACTTAAATAATTTTGTTATTAATAATAAAACCCTTTATTGATATTTTATAAACTATGCGTTAATTTAATTTAATTTTTTTTTAACTCGGTATATAAGACATTAGTGGCCCGTAGAATTTCGAGTTATGGATTTAGTGGTCCGTGAGGTCCAAAAGGTTAGCGATCGTTGACATAAACGATACAAAACTATACACGACGCTGTGCAATTGTGTTGAATATCTGTTGGACACCGTGTGCGATTATGATTAAATCACCACCCTCGAGACAGACAGACAGACAGAGAGAGAGAGAGAGAGATAGAAAGAAAAAAGAGAAAAAAGAGGATAAAAAAAAAAAGAATTAACACGAAATTAACGAACACCGGTTGTCCGCCGTGCGTTGTTAAAACAAAAACGCGGATGACTGTGCGCAGTTAAAAAGACGACCACGGTGTTGGTAGTTAAAAAAAATTCGCAAAAATACCGCGGTAATGTTTTTTTTTTCCCCGCTCACATTCTGCGATTACAATCCCGTGACGTAATTGTCGCACTTAAATCATATTAATACTGTCATCTTGGGACGTGTAAAAATAAATTGTACCGTTATTCTTAACCGCGATACTGTCTTCGGTGTTTTTTTTTTTTTTTTCTTTTTTTCTAACACGCGCAGAGAAAGTGTACGGGCACAAGTGACGTTCTCGCAGTGTGGTTTAAACACGTAGTAAATCGCGGTGGTTTCCCGTTCCCATTCCCCTGGCATGTCGAACGGCAGGGAGTCCGTGGGTTTGCGGTTTGAAATTATTATCCGGTTAGACGTACGGCCGACCTAACGTAACTTATCCCAGGGACTTGCATTGTTTGAACCCCGGCAGTGGGTAATGAAAAAAAAAAAAACAAAAAAACAAAAAAAAAAAAAAAAACCAGCGAGCCGTAATAAATATGAAAGTGGCAGAACCGGCAACGACGACGGCGGTGAGACAAATACAAATTATAATAGTAAAAAAAAAAAAAAAATAGCCACGCGGTGGTGTTATTGAGTTAACGAGCTGACTCGTTCGAGTTAAGTCTAATAAACAAACAAATAAAAACCAGTTGACTGCGTAATGTTAATGGGAATTGAGTACTGTAAAAAACTGTTATTATTATATTATCGTGTAAAAACGGCAAAAATTAATAGACTAGTTCGGTTAATAGTTTTCAAAAAAAAAAAAAAAAAATAAATAACTTTTTAAGTTTAAACCATAGCTAACGCACCGCCGTTGCAGGTGTTTAGCCGTATAGATTTGTGGGACGTGCCAAGGCGCGCAACAAATTAAGAGGTTGAAAAATACGTTTAAACAAAATAATTTTTTATTTAAACCCTGTAGTTTAACGACAATGGTTTCGGTTTTTCCAACGCAACCAGATTCGATTAAAAAAATCCTCGCCGAACATTATTAAAAATATAGTTATTTAAAAATATATCCACTATTCACCGTGCGCCTATTAAAAATAGAATTCGCCGTTCTAGTCGTTGACCGTTTAAAATTTCGCTGGTCACCCGGTGTTCGTACACAATATTCGATTTCGACATGACGGAATGATTTCAATATTGCAATGCGGTTCCCGAATATTCACTTTCCACGATTTTAGACGAGAAAGAGGGAAACAACATGACACATCTGTGTACAGGGTGTGCTATTCTCTATTGTGAACCAGCGATTATCAACGCCTCCACTACGATCGCGCTTTAGCGGAATAAATTTTATTTTGGTTTAATTCGGACATCTGATAATATTTTGAATAATTTCACTCTTATTCGTTATAGGTATGGCGTTAACTCACTTGTAAAAGGTACTCCCTTTGAGAGTATTTCGAGTACAAAATACATTTAGAATACGTATTTGACGAGTATATCACTAAACAAATTGGTCAGATACTTTTGAAAATTGTTACTAAACACTTTCAAATCCCTTCTTTTTTTTTTTTTTTTTTTACTTTACTTATATTTACGTATCATTTCATCGGTTGTCGAGAGTTAAAATTTTGGATTCATTTCACTTTAAACCCGATTCGTTTCAATTTAGAATAATACGCAAAACAATTTTAATACTTACTGATGTATTCAGAATAAGAACGTATTCGATTTCATTATAAAAATACTTTTCAGAAATATCAGTAATTTTCGTAGAAGCATTTAATATACACAATCGACTACCGAACAAGTCTGGGCGCGTAAACACATATTATTTGCTTATGATTTTCAATTTGTTACTCACGTTCTTATAAAATCGGATTCGAAAATATAACGATTTTTATAGAACGAATCGAATTCCAATCGGAACATTCAAAAGCAAGGTTGAAAATCTCGCGGCGAATAGTTTCCTATTTTAATTATTTATGATTTTAACCTAACCTAACCGTGTCCAACGGTACGAAACGATATAATTATAATGTATACGGTCAAAAGCAGTGCTTGAATTTTAAAACGGATTTATTGGTTTATCGTCTTACCAATATGATCGTTTAATGATAATTTAATATTGTCGTTTATAGTTTTCCGATATTTATTTTTATCGTTTTTTTTTTTTTGTTTTTTTTTTTTTTTTTTCAAGTATAACGTTATAAAAACGTTTTCCAGTCAATGAGTCAAACGAATAAAAAGGGAAGAAAAAAAATGTATTTTAATGGTTTATTAAATAATTATAATAATTAAAACGTGACCGGATCGGTAATAGCTACACTGACGTTCGTCGCAATAATACTACCCAAGTCATAAACCATAATATATCATGGGTTTTTTTATTGTTAATAATTTAAATAATTTTCAATAACATCTCAAAAAAAAAAAAAAAGGGCAGAGCTGTAAAGAAACAAACTACACGTCAAAACAATGGCGTATACACTGATGGGGCTTTTTTTACTTCTAATAATTCAATATATATGTATATATATATATATAATAACATTAAGAGATACATCTATATAAGGGTACATACCTAATAAATCATTTTTCCTTAAAAAAAACTGAACATATCCTTAATTGTTTTAAGAGCCTTGTCACCGATACTTAATATGTGGCTCCTGAAATGAACACATTCATTAGCAAATAAAGTGCTGAGAATATTAATTTTGAAGTATTTCAGCATTCTTCCGGACTTTAATTGACGTCATCTCTGTTAATTTCAAAAAGAAATTGTAAATTTTTAATAGATTTTCATATTTTCCGTTTCGTTTTTCTTGTTGTGGCCACAATTGATCAATTATAACAAAATATGTTAACTTTAAAATCATAGTATTCAACTGTTGTTTCTTCAACAAAAAATCGTTTTTCTTATTTTCGCTCATTTGGTACAGGATTAAAGCTGCTTAATTTTACTTTTTTCAATCGCACAACTGCCAAAATACTCGTAATATTTATCGGAGCGTAAATCAATGGAATATGTTATTAATGATTTTTGTACCAGTGGCCAGTGACCTTTTTTACATACGCGGGCCATATTTTTCATTGGGGGTCGTATACAAAATTAAAATAACCGTCATTAAAAATACAATTTTAATATATATATATATTACTAATATATTTATGAATAATTATATATATATTAACAAAGAAATATTGAATTAAATTGAAACGTAAAAAAATACCATTATTTTAAAAAAAAAAATTTCGGTAATATTTGTCCGCTATGGATTTAATTTTTATGACGTCGATTCGGCGTAGTACACAATTTATTAATTAGTTTCCACGCAGTCCGCGAATTTAATTAAGAACTTTATTAATTTCTACCGGTCTATGCGGTGGAAAACGTTTTAATTAACTATATGAATAGAACCCATCCGTACGATTATCACGTCCGCCCGTTATAACTGTAGTGGTACGCGATTTTATTTAAGACACGGCGTACAAAATATTCATTATCTTATAATTAAAATGTAAATTTTAATGTTTTTATATAGCTACAATTATATCATGAATGGTAAGTTGTCCGACCTGATAATCCGATGTTCTACGGTGATTATTACGGACCCGATACTATTAGGTAAGGTTTGGCGCAGTGTTAGACTAACCGGTTGATGTACGACGATAAAAACTTAAACTTTTTTTCCCTCTTTCTATAATGCATTTTTCATTTTTTTTTTTTTTTTTTTTTGTTTTTTACATTATCTGTCTGTTTATCAAAAAAAAAAACACGACTGTACCGATTTCGACGGGACTTTTGGACCCGCTACGTACAATCGAGCAGTGATAATTCAACTTATACTTTGTATGTCAGAATTCAACCCCTAAACGATGGTACGTACGGTAATTGATTTGTACAATACCTGTAAAAAACCGCTGTTGTTATTTAATTTGGTTGTCGCCGGCAAAAAAAAAAAAAAAAAAATCCCGTAATAAAAACAGATTAAATAGACAAAATATTTGGGTAATCTATGAGAGGTTTGATTCGATTTATTCCTATTCCGGTAAAATATAGACGATTGGGAACGGGAGGCAAACTAATAACCTTGGCAACGCCGAGTGAGGACTGCTAGTTGGGAATTAAAAGGGTATAATTTATAAAAAAAAACATTAAAAACTCGACATAAAATACCTAACCCCGTTAAATTTAACATGAATATAATTTAAAAAAAAAAAAAAAAAACCGTACGAGTAACCCGATAATGTAAAGCAGTGGTTTTTAACGTGGGCGGTACCTCGTAGGGGGCATTTTGGTCCCTCGTGGGGGGGCAGTAAGTTTCAAGGGGGCGTTATGTGCCGGTATAGCATTTGACGAAGCAAAGAAATCGGATGGAAATTTGAAATAAAAGTGATCTGCGTTTAACTTTTTAACACCAACAACGAATCGGACATCGCAACAAAAGCAGTTACTCATATCAGGCCCAGGGCGATCATTGAAGAGGTATAACGAATTATTAATTTTTTGTATAGTATAGTAAAATATGAATATTGTAAAGAAGACAAATGTTTTGATTGGTATGACGGGGATTAGCAGTCTGTTATCTTGGTGAAGGGACGCCGAACAAAATGAAAAAAAAAAAAAAAAAAAAAAGGTTATGAATCACCGGTGTAATATGTAAAGTACGCTCGAGATTGGTTTCCAACAGTTACATTTTCGATAAGTAATCGATTAAGCGCTATACTCCGGGTGTCTAAAAATTATATTCCGTATCGCACACGTTGACGATTTTCTCACGTGGAAAATACCGCCATAACCTCAAAACCGTGTATAGTTTATTATTCCGCGGGTCAGGTTTTCGAGAATAACGATTTTTTTTTTTTTTTTTTTTCAATTCGAAACGGTAGTACTATCGCTGTTATAGGCGAGTACGCGGTGCGTTCGGAATTCAGTTCAAAGATCACGAACGCGGTTGTATTGTGCGTATGTATCGCAAGACGTTACTAGGTTAGTATTTCGTAAGACGTGTCCGAAGAGCTGTTAACCGAGTTATTGGAGTAGGACGACGAATTATTATAACGTATATGTACATGACCGTCCAACTCGTATGGGTCCCGTTACCCACATAATGCGATTTTTTTTTTTTTTTTTAAATTCCCGACATTTTATTACCGAGACATTTCTAACACGGTCGTTCTGAAATTAAAAATTATAATTTTTTTTTTTTAAATACAACAATCGAATATTTTGTAAACTAACCACCGAAAACACGCCCACGGTAGCACACAACGTGTACACTTGTCGGTGATTCGGTGCGACGTTACGAGATTTCGATTGCGAAAACAGCATTCGTAGTAGTCACTGTTTTATCATGACGTTGTTCTTTTTGGATGTTGTCCGCCAATGATTTTCCGTTCAGTTTTAACAATACTGACAAATAAAATAGTAGTTGTCTATAACTGATTAAAAAAAACCCAGAGTTCAATAAATTGTGAATAATACGAGGGCACATCGATTACAAAACAAATTCAATTTTCGATTTTAATGTCCGAAATTTAAGTGTAACCAGTGTAAGCAATGAGAAACCTCTTGTGCAACGGTCAACCTAATCTAATCTAAATGCTTAAAATTTGCTACGCAAAAACAAAAAAAAAAACAAAATAATTAACGAACAAATCTCTAATCCGCCACGTTTAGATGAGTTGTTCGGAGTCGAACAGAGCCGAAAATTTGCGAAATAACTCATTTCGATTTTATAGAATACTACAAATATTTAGGTTTTTATAGGGTTCGTATAGGTATAGGTACTGGCATATTGCGCAAAATATTTCTATTTTTTATTAACCGGTCACATCGATCTTTTGATTCGTTCCGTTACGGGCACTAACAGTTTTCGAATAATATTTCAATTTGTTTTATTCCAGAATGAATTTAAAACAACAAATTCACGATATATTCGAACGTGGTTCCATACATCGCGTACAATGTTACGGGGTTAAAAGCGGTCCGGGTCTCGTTGACAGCACACCTAAAAAAGTTATTAATTTAAATTTCGTTCGGTTATAGGAAAGGTTAAGGTTTGGTTAAAACGTGCCAGCTGACGCGGCGCTCAGAATAATCGTGTAAAACAAAATTTTGTTATTCGATTTACTAGACCTGGCACGTCCAGGAAAATATCGCCGCGAACATTTTTATTGTTCGCCAACAGTCCAAAAAACAAAATATCAGGATAATATAACTGTGTAGTAGGTACACGGCACCATGCCATTTGTGTTTGTCGTAATTATTAGCAATGTACGAGTGTCCGTCTAAAAATGTGTTAATAGTGAATTCTGTTTTTTTTTTATTATTATTCTTTACGTTTTCTAACACTGGTACAAGCTTCACGTTATTAACAGATTAGAGTACTGGCGACTTGGAAAAAAATACCATAAAAATCGTTGTTGATTCGAAGAGATATTTCAATTGTAAATCACATCAGCTGAGGATTTTAAAACTATCGTTGCTCTGTATTCTTTACGCGGCATACCATTAATAACAATGAACTAAACATCACGAACAGCTATATAAAAATATTCATCGAATATAATTGCTTATTTTATTTTTATTTTCGATATTTCGTCAAAAATTTGGTAAAATATTTTTAAATACAAATAAAACTTTCCATAAAAACCCAGCATTAAAGACCCGTTAGAAATATCAGGTTACGTTATGTACAGAAATTCCGTACAGTAATCGAGTAACATTTCACAATTACAGTCGTTCAATGGAAATGAATTTAAAAAATGCCAGATATTCTTTAGTGCTATAAGTAGACAACCGATGCATCAATTGTTACAGAATGTACACAAAACCATCGGCACGAGATATCTAAATAAAGAACATGGACAAATTTTGATAAAATTCCGTGTTTAAAACACAATTGGAGTCTGGAATTTTCGTTCTCGCAAAAACTATTTTTCCATAAAAACATTTTACTGTATTTCATGGTAAAAAAAAAAAGAAAAAAAAAAAGGAAATTCAATTCATTTTCATTATTTCAAAATGTTTGTTGAAATCAATAGTAAAATAAATGTCGAACTTGACGAATCCGTAAAAAAAAAAAAAAAAAATGTAAACTCAATTTTATACTTACGAACAACAAGTTTATATTTTAAATCATCGTTCCTAGGTCCGAAATGGATTTTATTGCATATTTTTTACTATACGATACATTTAATATCTAAAAATAGTCGATTATTGTTGTTTTTTTTTTTGCCAATCGTATCAGTGGTAGTGGTGATCTTTAAATTTTAGATGGGCGGGATTTAAATAATTTAACATTGACATTGTAGCCGTTTTCTTTTTTATGGATCGGAAGTAGTGCGGACTACTAGTTTTATGACTACGGCGCGGTATTAACTGTAAAGTTAGCGATTAAAAGTATAAATGGCAATCGTTTTCGACTAGTTTTTTACCGAAACGCATACGTGTAATTAGATTACGTGCGGATAAAAATGTACGTGTATTGTACATAACGGTACTTTCTCTTTGACCAATATATTATTATTATTTATTTTTTTTTCTTCATAATTTTATAAGTCTGGACGGGCGCGTGAGTGGGTTCGTCTAAAACCAATAAGATCCGAATAGTTTTCTCGGCCGAAAAACGCATTAATCGTGATTTGGAAACTTATTTTTATTTTTTAATCAGACGACAAAAATAATTGACAAATAAGCAAACAACAAAGGAAAAAAAAAATAGGATTTATAGATTATAGATAATTTATAGATAAAAGTTCGATTAAACATGTTTCGATGAATACAAATTGAACATTGTATTAATTGGCAATTACAAAATAAATTATATTTAAGTTAAATTTGTTCGAGTTCGTAACGAATTCTAACGAACATTTTAACTAAAAACGCGGATAAAAGTGAAGTAAAAAATTGTTTGTCCGCATTAAACTAAAAAAAAAAAAACTTTCGTTTCAAATAGCTTTAAATGACATAAAAAAAAAAAAAAAAAAAAAAAACGCCGGAATATATTGAAAATTATATCAAATGTAGAAAGTGCTAAAATAAGTACTCGGTGAAAGTTTTAGGTCGCTACAATTATTTTTAAGTGAAATACAATTCTCGTATTATCCCGGTTTGCCTCCGTAATTAAAAAAAACTAAAAGGAAAATAAAAAAAATACACCAATTTGACAATATTCTGATAGACACGTTGTTCGTAGACGAGAGAAATAAAAAAAAAGCACACATCGTAGTAAAACTTACACGTTTCTTGCTACGCACATAATCCAAAACGGTGATAATCGTTATAATTGTTTTATATGCAGTTTTTAGATGAAACTGAACAATATAATGCAGAGATAATTGAGTACATTGGTATTTGATTTTTAGTATAGACGCACACTCGATTATTTCGTAAAATAATCTATCGTATCTTACACATAAGTAAACTGTTTTTTTTTTTTTTTTTTCAATGGTATATTGTAATTAACAATTGTTATACGAGGCCTGTTCAAAAAGTTCCTCAATTTTTCAATTTTTTATTTATAGTGCTTACATACAAGCTTTTGAGACTTATCACCCTCGAAGTAATTCTCCCTGTCGGTTTATACACTTTTGCCAACGACGTTTCCATTGTTGAAAGCAATCCTGGAAAGCAGTTTCTGGAATTGCTCGTAGTTCCGTTAGCGAATTTTCATTTATTTCGTCAATCTTAGAAAATCGTTGTCCTTTTAACGGAGATTTTAGTTTTGGAAATAAAAAAAAATCTGCTGGTGCCAAGTCGGGAGAATACGGTGGATGAGGGTGCACGGTGATCTGATTTTTCACGCAAAATACTCGAACTAACAGGGAAGTGTGTGGTGATGCAGGGGAATTGTCGTGATGGAGAAACCATGACCTATTGCCACATCAACCGAGGGACAAATTTTGCAGCAGCGCGGTGCATTCCAAGTTTTTCTTCCAGGATTTCATGACACGAACCAACCGATATGTTACAATCTTCGGCAATTTCTCGAACAGTTAAACGTCTATTAGACCGCGCAATTTCATTGAGTTTTGTCACATGAGCATCGTCTGTCGTCGTCATCAACTGATCCCCGGTCGTCTTTAAAACGTTTAAACCAGTCGTAACACTGAGTACGTCCTAAACACTGATTACCATAAGCATTTTGCAACATTTTATGAGTCTCAGTAAAAGATTTACAAAGTTTAACACAAAATTTAATATTAATACGTTGTTCGTTGTACGTTATTCATCTTAAAAATCGCACAATACACACGACTCGTTTACTTTGTACGCGCACAGTTAATGGTTAGATAGCAATAAACATTTGAGATTTAATTGAAAAGATAATTGCTTATCTCTGTTTTATTTTAATCTAATAACATTTACGATACAGTAAGTTTTCTACATTCAGGAATAATAATAGTTCGGGAACTTTTTGAACGGATCTCGTATACGGAGGAGAACTATTGTAACCGAATACCGGATCGTATCCGTGCTACTTTAACGCGACGTCTTTCGTGTCAACGATGTATTCCCGTGTATATTCTACGGCGTTCCGTAACAACGGTTATGGATTATTATTTTACGATTCGTACGTCCCTATTGTTGTTATGTTTTAATATTTATACGAAATGATTTGCATATCCGCCGTACGCTGTACACGATAACATTTGCGTTATCGGCGGGGGGGCCCCCGATGATTGAACTCTGTCGGGCTACCGCGGCACCGGGAGACGGTCTCCCGGCGGGCGAGCCCGGTAAAATATCGCATAACCAAACTACATAATATATACGAGAGCACCTACGCTATTAAATTCAATTATATTTTCGAATTGAATAGCTGTATAGTTCGCATGCAGGCATTTAAACGCTGGTTGACGTAGGAACGCGTAGATAAAAACGACGAAAGCCGAAATCGAGCGTGTTAATACAGGGTGCGGCAGAGATAACAACCCCCCCCCCAGTTTGATAACGTTGTAATCTGGGTTCGGATCGAAATAAACTAATGGAGTTTACATCGATAGAAATCATTAGTTGTGCCGTTATTAGTAATAATCATGGCTTTGTCGAGCTAATAACGTCGTGCGTTTGTGGTCGAGGAATTTATTAAAACTTGCGGTTCACTGATATCTACCCAGCGTGCGCTTCGTCTTTGGTTCGCGCTTGGTCGACACGATCCCGTCCCCGACCGCAAAACTACGCCAAATTGGGTTTCGAATTTTAGACGAACAGGTTCAGCACTAGAAACAAATCCCACTGGTCGGCCTACGACCGTAACAGGACTGGAAATGGTGTACTTATTTGAAGAAGACGGCGTTACGGCAACGGTGACCTCTAATCGTCATTGTGTGATGCTTGAAAACTTTCTTCGGCCGAAATTGAACGATTTTTTTTAACGAGTATGGTCAAGATAATGTGTGCTCTCAAACAAGAAGGTGCCACGGCACACACAGCCCGTCGGTCACTCGGCATTTTGCGAGAAATGTTTCCCGGGCACGTTGTCTCTTTACGTGGTGACATTGGATGGCTACTGTGTCCACCAGATTTGAGCCCTTGCGATTATTTCCTGTGGACCTATCTCAAGAGCCAAGTGTACCGACATCGTCCCCGAACTGTTGAAGCCCCGAATGAAGTAATAACTCAGGGAGTCGCTGCCACACCGCCCGAAACGACCCGTAGACTCATAAATGACTACCGAAAAATGCTCAATCGGTGTATTGTAAACGAGGGCCGCCGCTTAAGTGACATCATTTATTAAAAATAATTTTTTTTTTAAGAACGGCACTATATGTACAATTTATTAACAAAACACACTATTCGATATTTGTCTCGGTTTGGTATTTATTAGTTTCACGAATCAGGGAGGTTTTTCTGACGCACCCTGTAGTATTAGGCTGTGTACTCGTATACGTGTTCTAACCGAACGCAGGCAAGTCTACAAAAATAATATTAACTCCGATTAAATATTCGAAAAAAAGCTTTCGGATAAAAGTTAAAAATAAAATAAAATAATTCCGATTCGTTTAGCTAAAAACCATTCAATGGCGGATAAATATGTTTACCATATTGCAACTCTGCGGATAAAAAAATAAAAAAAATATAATTTTTTTTTTCCAATAATAATAATAAACGAGAATGCATATTGAAATTTTGAATAGAAATAAAACCACTATTTTTTCGTCTTCGACCCGTTCGATCTTGGCTTTGTATGATTTTGAAATTTAACAATTGTGTTTATACAATCGTAATTGAAAATGTAGAAAACGTCCGGGCCTACGTATTAACCTCTAACCATTGCATATGGTTTTTTTAACATGTTTTTTCAATGGAAATTTGATTTACTTTCAAATGTACCTGCAATTATGATTTTACCACAACACGCAGTACACGCGAAGAAAAAAAAAATAGAAAAAACGTGACTTGTCCCTCCTACGTTCAATAATTTTTTTATTGGGTTTATCTTTTAGAAAATGTAAAATAAAAAATTTAAAAAACATTATATTGTTGCATTCCGTATGAGAATCACACATTTTAATTTGAAAAAAAAAAAATTTTTTTATACTGTTAAACGTATTGTTTTCTGTATCGTAGTAAAAGAGGCATTGTCTTTTTTTATTTAATATCGGGGCAGGCGCAAGGGCAGTGCGACCGGTACACCCGTACGGGGTCCCGCGGAAGTATGGCTCACTCTTGGAAAGCGAATTATTATCATTGAACAAATATTATAATTTAGAGAAAATATTATTAATAATATATTTTACAGTCCGTAGACCGTTATAGTGTTGATAATATTACTGTTCTGTGATAACCGTGTTCGTAATACGTAATTCAAACAGCATACTTCAAACACCAAATAACCGCTGGCGGACCTGATTCTAAAGTACCTACTATATTCATAATCAACACTGTTTATTGACATATTAACTGTAATGTTGTTAAAAAAAAAAAAAAATAATGGCTTTTAATAGTACCATTGGATTATAAATAATACTGGTTATTTCCGTCGTAACTAATCAAAGGTTCTGATGATATTAAAGCGCTCGTAGGGCGACGACCGAAAATGTACGAATGTTCAAATAGATATTCAAAAATGATTAAAGTAGATTCGACGTCGGTCGTATTATTTTTATAGCTATGGCGTACCGGTTATTATTTTTTTCGTATACAATTTAGTCATACGGATAGAAAGTTTACATAAAAATTACGTACAACTCGCGCTATGAAACGCATAGGTATCTCATATACAGCCAACACAGGTAAATAACACTTTTAATATTAATATTTCACAAATGCAACGAGACAAAAAAAAAAAAAAAAAAAAAAAATGCATTTATTACTAAAACTATTTTAGTGTAGATATGTTAGAATTTGAGAACAAATAATAACCGTGCACAAACAGTGAGAAACAAACAGACACATTCGCAAATAATATTTTGTTTTACTCATGACCTCATAAGTCGTGCGACAACAATAAATACTTATCGCATTATATGTAATACACTGTCTAAGACAGTTTATCTTACCGGTATAAAATATATTTCGCCTCCGATGATTTTACAATAGATTCCGGAAACAGATATTAGATGCAAAAAGCTTTTAAATCTAAAAAAGGGCCCTGCAATCTGTAGCTGATTATTATTACAAAAACATTGTGGATTTTTTCCCGTTAGGCGAACTGACGGGCACGTACTCGAGATGAAAGGTAAAATATCCGAACACGATTATTGATAGCCTACCCTAGGTCCGATGAACATAGGTAAACGAGGTTTCGATGCGCGGACACCGTCGTCTCGAACCAAAAGTCTCTCGGATGGTGGGCAAAGTACTGCGCAAGCGGGTCGGGCGAGCGACGATTTTCAAACGGTCGCGTCGAACCTTGCGCGTCGCGCAGTAAAAAAATTAGAAAAATAAAAAAAATTGTGCGCACCCGGGAGATTTGTAATTGGCCACATATTATTTATTACGCGTTCGTAATGTCGATATTGAATAATGAGCGTGGATATTCCGACTACTGCCCCTTTCGACCAACATCCTCCTCATTGTTTATCCTCAGCACGCCGTGTACAAACGTCCTATCGAATGCGGCATTTTCTGTACCGGTAGCCACGCGAGAACTGATTGGTTACCGTACGCGTGTGCACTGCTTTTGGGTTAATAATAACAATTATGATAACTTTGGCACGGGCAACAGGCGAATTTATAATAATATACGTGTGCGCACCGGTGCGGCGGCAGACCTTATTCCGACTTGCCCCCGCGAAGAGTACAATCGCAGTGGTGTTTAATCGAAGAAAAAAACAATACGGATGGCGCCGTTTCCGTACCGGTCACCGAATAAATAATCGCGTACAATAGCCGTCGATTTATTGATAATTCTAAACGGCACGTCGTGTTTTTGCCGTTATACAATAATGCGCATTACGCGTTTCCAAAAAAAAAATTTCCAATCGTGTAGATCGCACTCAGGATTCATTTGACTGTACTCGTTACAGATGCATCTGGAGAACGTAGTATTTTGGATATCAGACTTGTTAAAGACATATCAAATGTAAACTATGGACGATGAAAGATTATCATCAATTGCAATATTAACCCGACCTTGATAATTGACTCAATTGAAATTCGCTTTGTTAACTCACGAACTGTCGGCAAATTGTCGCCACACCATCGTTTCTGGATGACGTCGACGGTGTTCCAGAACGTGCAACGTCTTCAGTTGACCCCCGACTGTCCTCGAAACGTTTAAAACACTCGAAAGTCACGGAATGAATTTAATGAGACATCCCCAAATGCGGTTTTAAAACATTTTTCAAACGTGTGGATCGCACTCAGGATTCATTTGACTGTACTCGTTACAGATGCATCTGGAGAACGTAGTATTTTGGAACTCAGACTTGTAAAGACATATCTAATGTGAACGATGGGCGATGAATGATTTTCGACAGTTGCAATATTAACCTGACCTTGAAATTTATATCGCGGAAAACTTCGATTGGACATCATTGGTAAACGAATTTGCAGATAATTAAAAAAACACGAAAAGTTCCACTAAAACTATGAAGATCGTAAAAATTGATATTAAAACACACCTGTTATAGATATGTATTTAGTTATTATTATTATTATTATTATTATTATCGTTATAAAAATGACGTTACTTTAAATGTATTTCAACAGTAAGAATCCGAATAATAATATTAAATCCATAAGTGGTGGAAAACGAAATGCATAGCTTTCACCCGAGTCTAGTTTAACGATTTCGTTTAGATTTTTTTTCCGTTTTTATCTGTGCCTTCGCGCGTTCTCGTTCCTTACCCGGTTAATAATAGTTTACGAATAGCATACGTATTATTTCGGAATGCGCGTGCGCACGCCTTTAATCCGAACACGAATCCACTTTCTCCGATATTGTTGTGTTCAATCGGACAAATTTATATTAATATTAAAAACAGCCGATAGTATAACATAATTGCAGGTGCCGAAAATATCACTATAATATACGAGTCGCTTATAAAAAAAAAAAAAAAAAAACGCTAATATATTACGACAGCCTAGAGTTATTGGTTAACAGCATCATGACTGAATGCGTATTCGGTTTTTTTATTTTTTTTTTTTTACATACGTCGGCCGTAGAATGTTTTTGAATAAACGTGAAATCATTCCACCACGTGACGGCGATTAATTTTACGTTTAATACTCAAACTGCAGAATGAATTTGTCCTAATGAAATATTTTTTAATGAAATACACTTGGGCATATCGAAATTCGGGTTTTCGACAAGGTTAGACGAGTTCGGCGGTGTCCAATTTCAAATATTCTTATTGTTTTATTGTGATGACATAAGATAGGAAAGTTGCGAAAAGTGTACACGAAATCATTCTAAAATGTATTAAAATAAGTAAAAAAAAAATCATCCGGAATCGACGAATAACGACGGATAACAACGACACGGGCGAGTAAATTTGTACGAGAAAAAAAAAATGAAAATGTTCAATTTTTTTATTTTTTTTTTTTAAACCTGTAACTCGATCGTTTTTAAAATCGAGGAAAAATGTTTTAGATAAAACCGACGCGATAAAACTTTGTCTACGAAAAACTTCTAATCCTCCACAACCCCCCCCCCCGAAAAGCTAATTTCTATTCAAGGTCACCGGACATAGATTAAAAAAACTACTAACGATAATTAATTAAACAAAGCGAAAAAAATAATATTATTATACCGAGCAGTGATGTTCCTAATCGTGTTTTATCACGCGTAGCACCTACTATTTATATATTTTTTTTTAACTTTATTTTAAAACATACAATCTATAATTTAAATTTACAATAAACATGAGTCCGGAAATAAATTGAATTGCCAATTCACTATATATATACGATTTTAATTCGGTCATCAGACACGACCAATAATAATATCTAAAAACGCGTATTTTACTGTAATTATTTTAATGTAAAAATTATTTAACGATATAGTATCACGATATTAAATGTCGCGAACAAAACATAAAAAAAAAATCGAAATACATTGTACACGCTCTAAATATACCAAAAATATTATGTTCTCGAAGTGTTTAAACAGTTGAAAATTTTTACTTGTGTGTTGTAAACGCGGCGAAATGCATTATTATCCCGGCGTGCAAGTTTTACTATTAAAGGCAGCAAAAAAAAAAAAAAAATACGCAAACGCATTAACAACCGCCTTTTTATTATAAAACACACGGGCGTTATATAATTTATACAATCAACGGACGTTACTTAAATTTTTATTTTAACAACACCACACGGCTAAACTAGGCGTGTGCCCGTAGTTTTTTTTTTTTTTTTTTTTATACACTTTCGTTTAGCGGATCACCGTAAATATTGTTGTAATCGGATCTTATCGTAGTAAACATTAATTACGATTATTACTCGTAAGCGTGTCGTACTGTTTTTTTTTTTTTTCCGCAAAGTCCCGTATACGGTGGCGAATATAATATTCATTCTACATTTTTATTTTTTTTATAATATATATTTATTTTCGCCCGATCGTATTGTCGACATTATACCACCGCAACAACAAGACCAACAACAAGTCAATGAATAATTATAATTACACCAGTCGAGGTAAATTAATCGGAAACGTATAGCCAGTTAACGGTTACTACGTTAAGTGTTTTTTTTTTTTTTTTTTTTTTTATTATTAATCGACTGGTTTATGTTAATTTGACAATTTAATTAATATCTTAAATAATGTATAATTATGTACAAATTTTTATTTTTTTTTTCAATACTGCTATTGTCGTAGATATATCTATTATAGTGATAATGATTAAACATAGTGATCGTTTTCAATAAAAAAACGATGATCAAACGCAGTGGCGTATTTACAGAGATGGGGTGGGAGGGACAAGTGGGACGGATATGTTTTGCACGGTTAATTTTAGATTTTGAAACACTCGTCAATTGCCACTAGATTGACAAAAATCTCGTGCGAGTTACCAGTTTCAACCACTACGCACCGGAACCGTACTTTGTCTGGTTTAAAAATTAGTGTAAACCTAACCAAGAGACTATTACTAAATACTACTGTAAATTTAATATTAAAATCGAAATTAAATCAACTCAACGCGGTAGAATACGAAATTAGTTAAACAGATAAAAATCATAAGCTAAGTGAAAAGTCGGTATCAACGTAACTTTTGACTTTTTAACTCGTTAACGACGTTAATCACAACAATATCCGGCGATCCATTTTTTTTTTTTTTTTTTTAAATTATGCGGTAATTGATTTTCGTATCCGACGACGTTTTTTTTTTTGTTATTGAAATACAACCGAAATTACTACACAATTGTCGCCGCGTCGTTTGGTATATTCAATGCAATGACGTGTGTCGGTGTAGTGTTTAAGTATACGTGTAGTTGTACAAGAACGTCAGTAAAAAAATAAATCGGGTTTGAACGTTTCATTGTCCGCACTCGTCGCGTTCGGCGAAGGTCTTTTCTATTATTATTTATAAAATACAAATATTACTCCCTTTCGGTTAATAATAATTTCTTAAAATTGCAAACAAACGCGAATTAAGATTAAGGACTCGCACGCGCGTCGAGTTTTCAAATCACTCAACCTCAGTGTATAGTATAAAACGCCGAGACAATCATACATATAACATCGGGAATAATGCACTTGTTTCATTAAAACTTCTGTAGGACAGACGCAATACTCGTATTAGTTGTACAATAATATTATCTATGTGTGTGTGTGTGTGTGTGTGTATACGATAGTAGTAAAAGCATTTTCGTATGAATTTTATCGCCGGCGTTTTATATATCTAAAATTGTGATTAGATTTGTTAACCTAGATTATAAAAACGGTTTGTTAAAATTTATTTGAAGATTTATGTTTTATTTTCGCTTGGCGATGGAAATCGCGCGATAAAGCCGCGCGAGTACCACTGGCCTGGCACCGATGACGTTTTGAAAAGAAAAATGTCACGAATGTTTTCATCCGTTGTCCGGGCTTACAATAAAAATAATTTTAAAAAATCACTACGATCAGTAGTACTGACTGACCGTTTGCATTTCGACGTTACGAGCGTGTGTGTTTTGTTCACGTGCAAAAACAAACTTATTGAAAATGTAATTGTAACTATACCGACGGCGAGTGGAACGCAAATTAAATTAAATTTTTGATTTTCTTGTAAACTAAAGGAATTCGCGTAGGAACACTTTTATAGGAAAAACTGAAATACTATTCCCCGAGTTCGAATATTTAAAACTTGTGAGAGACGTGTGCGCACGCATTGTGTTTTCCTATTTTTTTTTTTTTTTTTTTTTTCCGGACGGTATCGCTAATGCGACGGGGGGGGGGGTGCGTCTTGAGGTGACCAAAAAATGCTATGCGAATTTTTCTCGAATTACTTTTTAAAAAATTACATTCGACGGGTCTACTAAACGCCGACTAAACGATGTACGTACCTACACGGGTACCCCCCGAAATTCTTTGTTATTTTAAACGAGAATAGTTTATTACTATTATTATGTCGTCGGGTAACGACGTTGAAATTGGTACAATGTATTTTAACCGTAACGTGTTTTATGTTATTAAATGATTTTCGAGTTTTTCGATTTGTTTCCATTGTTCGCCGTCGCGCCGCGTTCATAAACGAACCGAACGCCTTTTCTAATCTATCCGATTTCAATAATAATAATAATAATAATATTATTGTGATGGTGCAGTTTTGGTTTTAGGGCGTTGATCGATTATTATTGTGGAACGCAACAATATAGATCGGTAAGATCAAATGATTTATCGTGGATATTATGTGCTTTCGATCGTCTCGATTCGGTTCGCCCGGAGAATGTACCGTCGTTACCGACGACGGTACGATAGGTACGCACGATTAATCACCACGCGAAAGATTTGCAAGTCTCTCCGGAATTCGCGGGCAAGTGCGATGGGACGAGTGCGAGGGCAAGGAAATTACTAACTCAGCCCAGTCAAAAATAAAAAAAATATTCAATATTTAGGCCCGACAAGTTACTCAAAAATGTATAAAAAAAAAACCAATAAAGTTAGATTAAAAGTTGTATTATTTTTTTTCAACGTACACAATGTCCGATTCAGTCAAGTTGGGGATAAATTAAATTTTAAAAAAATAATTTTTTTTTTCGTCAATCAAAAAATGTAATTATTGTAATTGAACCGAATTTCACAACACTGATTTCGTCTAAAATCGGTTTTTAAATTTTTTCGCAGCAGCGAATTTTCTCGCCCCATACCTTACCACGCGTTTTACAATCACGTCGCATTGATAAGAAAATGTCAGGTTTTCAACCCATCGGGATCGCCCATAGACGACTTTATCGACATTTTTAAAATAAATAAATGTTTATTAATAAAACATTCAAATACGTATTTTACAAGCAATCGCGTTTCATTATCTATATTATGCAATCGTGAAACAAACGAACCGAGGAAAAATTGCACATTCAACGACACTGGTATCGGTTTTTCGATATCACCACTGCGCAATACTCGTATGTTATTAGAGATTGAATAACTTAAAACCATTTGATTTTGGAAAAATATAATAGGTTTTTTTTTTTTGTATTCGCGTTGTTCAATATATAAAAAACTAACGCACTTGCACGGTGCGAGTTCTCTTATTCTTTTTATTTTTTTAACGGTGAAAATTTGATATCTCGACTATGGCTCGAGTAGTATTTCGCCCTGGCAAAACCGTTTTCACAGTCTGTAAGTACATATATATATATATATATATATATATATATATATAGCACGCCCTCTAAAGTTGACAAGTTGTACCGAATTGAAACTAACTGATTAAGTTTAAAGTTAATAATAAACAACAAGAGTGGATAAGTGACTTTTCGACTGAGTTCTGACTTTCCAACTTTTCCCAGCTTAATCCTGCAGGTTTTCGGTATACCCGGGACGACAAAATAATGTTACACGTCGTACCCATCGCCGTACCGCGCAATTAAATTAGTGAATAGCTGTCGGATGAATATTACGAGCAAACGTCCCAGCTACGCCAGGCTTGCCGGGGGGGTACGTTTTAAACGTTGGCCCGTTTTAATTCGGTCACACTTCTTGTCGTGTTTTACGAAAAATTGTGCGAGGTCCGAGTACAACGTACGAGTGGAATTGTCGGGCTACCCGAGGTCCGTTCAAAAATTACCGGGATTTTATATTTTTAATAATTACAAAAATCAAGTTACGTATTATTTAAAGATATCCTCCTTCGGAATACTATCCGTCCGGGCGATACGCAACGATCCCGGCGATCTTGCCGTTTTTCAAAAGTCCGTTGGAACTGTTGTTGCCGCGTTCGCTTTAATTTCGTGCACGTTTTGAAATCGTTGTCCTTTAAGCGCAGATTTCAGTCTTGGGGAAAAGAAAAACGTCACACGGGGCCTGATTAGGAGAATTAATCCGCGGGACCACAGCAATTTTTTTATCAGTCAAAAATTCACGAATCGACAGCGCATTATCGTGGAACGTATTTGGCAGCGCGACCCTTCTCGTCTGTACGTTTTCCTGTAAAATTACACGACAAGACTCAAACGAGATTCGCTTTGTTAACTCACGAACTGTCGGCAAATTTTCGGCACACCATCGTTTTTGGATGACGTCGACGGTCTTCCAGAACTTGCAACGTCTTCGGTTGACCCCCGACTGTCCTCGAAACGTTTAAAACACTCGAAAGTCACGGAATGTACTTTTATTAATGAAACATCCCCAAAATCATTTCCGTTGCATCGTTATTTCCAACGAAACTTGATGCGCACGCGTAGTCCGTCAATTTCGGACATGTCGAAAACGGCGAACGAAAAAAAACTGACTGGATTTTTAACCGCGGTGTAATATTATTAAACTGAGATTTGATAGCGACTTGGGGTTTTTTGTTTGAAATATCCGCTTGGTCGCGGGCAATACATCATTTTACATTTTGAAACGTTATCGTGTGTAGATTAGCCGTAATCACGTTTGTGCTGGTATTTTTTTTTTCGAACAGACCTCGTACACGGGCCGCGATCCGCGCAGAGCAATAACCTCACCTACTCCGGCGCATGGTGCAAAGTTACACCGGCGAAATGAAACCGTATTATAACGACAATAACGTATTTACTTACTCGCACGTGGTTCGGTATTCAACGAATACATTTCAGAAAAAAAAAAAAAAAAAAACACAAAATTATTGTTGCGTGTACATGAATATTTGTAAGGTTTTTTTTCGCAATAAATCGTTACGAGTGTAACATTATTTCGAGGGTGTTCCGTTGAGTAAATGACGACGGACGCCCTTCGGGCGAAATATTATTTTTCACGTACACGGGAAATCGATATTTTGCGTTTTGCTATATATATACGAGGTCTAATCAAAAAGTATCGAGATTGTTAATAAAAAATATACATATTTATTAGATAAAGATATTTGCATTCAATCTCCTTCAAAATATGCTCCTTCTGAGTCTATACATGTTCTCCAACGTTCCTGCCATTTTTGAAAACACCTCTGGAAGTCATTTTTAGAAACTCCTCGCAGCTGCTCCGTCGCATTTTGTTTTATTTCATCTACATCTTGAAAACGTTTACCCTTAAGCGCTATTTTTATCTTTGGAAATAAAAAAAAAAATCACATGGAGCTAGGTCTGGTGAATAGGGGGGTTGAGAAACAACTGTGATATCACGTTTGGCCAAAAACTGCTGCACAACATGGGCCGAACGGGCTGGAGCATTGTCGTGATGCAATTTCCAACCGCCTGACTCTTTAAACTCGGGTATTTTTCTTCGTACGGCGTCTCGTAAACGGCGAACAATATCAATGTAGTACTTTTTTGTTCTGGTTTGTCCTTTTGGAGCATACTCACGATGGACAATACCTTGACAGTCGAAAAAAACTCATTGCGGCTTGTTGACGGACTTCCTTCACGTTCATCACTTTCAACAATTGTTCTACCCTCTTTATATCGTTTGAACCATTCGAAAACGTGAGCAGTGGCATGGTTTCATCTCTGCATAAGCTAACAATAACATTTGGTAGGTTTCCGTAGCCGTTTTTCCCAGTTTATGGCAAAATTTAATGCACACCCGTTGTTCCATATTTTCGCTCATAACGAAATCCGACAGGACGTAAAAAGACACTAAACTTGATCGCACCTAGAAGCCGACTGAGACAATTTTAATCTAATCTATGCCTAATATATTTTCCCAAGTTTGATTAATATAGCACGTGCAAGTTCATACTCAAAGCGGTTTACGATTTATCTTATCAGTCTCGATACTTTTTGATTAGACCTCGTGTATATAAAAAAAGAAAAAAAACATTGAAATTATTTTGTTAGTTTACAATTTATCGACCGCCAGCTTCGTCATCGGTATCGATTGCGTTTTTTTTTTTTTTTTCCGGACGGATGTATTACGAAATTCGACTATTTTCGCCGTGATCCTGTGTCGCGGACACTTGTACGTATTATATACTTTGCGGATTGCGTTGATTGAAAAAATTGCCGATCTATTTATTTGTATATATATATATATATATATACGTATAGTTATATAATAATGATCGAATAAATCCCAAGGACGACTGCTGGGTTCAATAATTTATACATAGGTGTAGTCCGCGGTCGACGACGATGAATAGTGCGATTTTTTTTTTTCTTTTATTTTTTATTTCTCTCCAAACCGCGCGCACATAATTGGCATTTTTACACAACGTACGAGTTATTTACCAATAATTTCGCACGCGTAATAATATATAAAAGCGCCGCGCGTCTACACCGTGATCCAAATAGTTGTCCAGAGCATACCTATATGCGTTATTATTGGCCGTCGATACACGATTATGTTAGGTTAGGTTAGGTGGTAAACGAGAACGCTCTCACATTCTCCAAGACCCGTGATATTGACAATTATTTTATTTGGCGAGTTTTGTTTTCTCGCGCCGTACCGACACGTCTCCGCGACCCGAGGTCCGCCTAGTGGTTCTGGTCGTGATAAAAAAAAAAAAAACACATCGTTTCTAATGCTTGCCGTGTCGCCGAAAACGTACAGAACAACGAGACGTCATTTCAGATATTTTCGTCTTTATTTTTTTTTCTATACGTAAAACACAAAAATTATCGTTTTCGGAGCGGCCGATCCATTGGACCGTAGTCGCTCGGTTCGCTTGCCAACATCACCGCACAAATAACGTAATAAATAATTTTTAACTTTTTGCTTCTTCCGTCGGATCATAATTCATAACAACACGCCCCAATCACGACGTTATTGATTCCATCGCGAATCTCAAATAACGCTACAATCCGGACAGACGGATTCGGTATGGAACACTACAAATAAGGCATGTCCCTCCTCGATCTCTCATTACCGTCGGGAAAATTGCTTCACATCTAGAAAATGTCGAATCGAAATTAACAGAAACCGTAACCTGTTTCTCTGGGATATCCAAATGTTTAACAAATGAAATATAAAAATGAAAAATTATCGTCCTACACACTCTAACTAGACCCCTTTCAGAGATCGAAAAGTTATTTACAAATAGAAAAAAAAAGCACACATCATAGCAAAACCATAAATACATGCATCGCTTGGGTAAGGTTAAGTTATTGTAAATATATATAATTTTTTTTTCGTATCGGCCGCTGTGCTCCAAGAACGGGTGCCTCTTGGGTGCCCCTAAGGAGATGAACGATGACCGGGTGTTTGGAACGTTAATTTATAAAAATATAAACACTTGACTCAGTTCATAAGCATAAAATTGAACCGAATTCACGTATAATATAAAAATATAGTTTGTATTTTTTTTTTTTAACGCACTCGCCAAGTTCAAAGTTTGTAAAACGTTAATTTTGACCAACATTACCTGTTAGTCCCGGTGATTTTATGATATCCTCGTACCTTTAATATCGTCGAAGTACCAACAGTGGCGCCCAAGTCTATCGAAAGTAATACGAATTAAAAACAACGGCCTTCCGAGGTGGTTTATTTTCTTTTTTTTTGATCCGGTGACTACGTTGCAATTACGTTAAACCTGTTGAATCGTCGGCGTTTTACGACGATTAAAACATTGACTCGGATAAAACACGTCTACGAGGTGTGACAATAAAATAACGAGACTTTTTGAATAAAAGTTGTTTATTTTAAAAATGTTATAATTTAATGATTATCACCTTCAAAGTACCTTCCCTCAGCATCAATACACTGTTGCATACGTCGCTGCCATTCTTGAAAACAGTGTTGTCATCAACTGTTTGAAAATGGGAAAAGAAATAAGAAGGAAATAAGAAGAAGTCACAAGGAGCAAGGTCTGGCGAGTACGGGGGATGTTGAAGTACAGTAATTTTTTTTTCAGTTAAAAAACGTTGAATTGAAAATGCACTGTGAGCTGGAGCATTGTCTTGGTGAAGAACCCAGCCATTTTTCCATAGATCTGGTCGCTTCTTTCTGACACGTTCTCTTAATTTAATTAATACCTCTTTATAATAATATTGATAAATTAATTTTGTCGATTTTTTCAACGTTTTCGTTTGTTGAAGACGTGGTAGGACGTCCAGAACGATCATCGTCTTCGACGTCCTCCCTTCCACTACAAAACCGTTTGTGCCATTCAAAAACACGAGCTCTTGATAAACATTCTTCACCATAAACTTCACATAACATACGAAACGATTCCGCGGCAGTTTTTTTTTAATTTAACAAGAAATTTAATGTTAACACATGTTGTTCGATTTTTATATCTAACATTTTTCGGCAGTATAGTCGAACTCGCACTAATAACAAGGCTACTAACGTATAAGAAAATGAATCGATGCCATCAGTGTTCATAGTACTTTTAGATAAGTGTTTTCTAATCATATTTCAATAATCGTTTTATAGATAACGTTAATAGTTTAGGTTATATTTAGAAAGTCTCGTTATTTTATTGTCACACCTCGTAAATCGAATTCACGTTTCGTCGACACGCTCTGAACCTCGAACGCGTGTCCATATTATATACGGAATGTATACGATTCGCCGGTGTTGTTGTCGAATGGATCGGACGAGTATTTGTCGCGGTCGTGCGGATTTCGGGCACTAGGCCAGTGTACTCGGACATGCCAACGTTATTTCCGATAACATCAGCCCCGGTCCCGGACAGGATACCGGCCGGTCCGGCGAATTAAGGTCAAAGCCGATTATGTAAATCGCTCCGGGCGCGTGCGCCTCTCTCGGTTTTGAAAAATCCTCAGAACGATCTTGTCGCGCCTACGTTACAATAATATCACAAGATCGGTGGCGGGTGGAGGAGACACTTTTGGCATTATTTATACCGCCGTAGTCTGATTTATTTATTTATTTTTTTTTTTTTTTTTAGTTTCTCTCATATTATCGCGGGCCTAAACGGTTGTCGTTTCCCCACCGCTCACCGAAACCGATAAAAAAAAAAAAAAAAAAAACCATTTCGTTCGGTCGTGTTTACGCGCGTTTTTTTTAAAACTATACGTATACGTCATATGTGTATAAGATATTTCAGTCGATTAGCTTTCTAATGCTAAGGCAATAACCGGTTATAATATTGTGTTTCCATCGCGGTTAATTTTCTCTAACGATATCCGAGACAAACCGTTGGGGGGAAAATAAAAAAAAAAATAAATAAATAATAATAATATTTGTATTTCGTTATTTGGAAATGAAAAAAAAAAAAAAAAGAAAAGAAAAATGTCATGATACCGTGTTGTTTGATTGGTGTTCGTTAAAAAACGCTTTATTGATATACAATAACGGTTCGTTCGACAGCTCTACGGAAAATAATATTTTTCGTCGACTGCAACGGCTACGAGCGATGTCCTGTATCGTATGCAACCAACCAACAACAATACAATAATGTCTGGCTGTACACAAACACGAACTGTACTCGTCGTACTCACAGTTAGCCGACAGACTACTCGTTAAAAATAAAATACAAACCGATATGTATTATTTTTACAAGTACGGCGACGTGTATTGTTGCATTGTATACGGGGACACGTCGTAATTATTATAACGATAACGCGGCTCGACAACCAGACGTGTAACAGACACTGAAATTTTAATAATAATTTCAATATTAAACATTATTTCGGCGTGGGTTACACGATCGATAATAAAATACAACGCCGACTCGGCACGTAGGTATCTACTCGTACACATATGTGTGCCTGTATCAGTGGCGTAGAAACCCAGGGTTTCTTAATGTGTGGGTCAAAAAAAAATTAAAAAAAAAAAAATACCACATGTTCGTCCGTTAACGTTTTATAACCTTTATTACATTAAAAAATATATATATACGGTTCGTTTAATGATCAACGAAACACGAAAATAATGTTACTGTAGACACTAGGTATTATACTACCCTGGACAATTTAGAAATATGTTTAATGTCTGGTATTACATAAAAAGTCAATAAAATAGTTGTGTGGTATACGTACTTTGTAGTTTAATTAAGTAATAGAAAATATACCGGTCAATGACCTATATGCTCGTGTCTAAGATGCGTCACATTAGATCAATTTCAAATTATTCGAAAACTTGTTTCGTAAACCACGTTAAAATAATAAACAATTTAAGTTTGATTCAAAACAATAGGTTTACCACCCGTCATCATACCAATTGTAAATGTTTTTTTATTGTTAAATTGTATAGCTTTCTGTTGGCAATAATAAGTGTAATATTGAAAATGTTGAATGACTGGGGCGTTACACGTATCTATACTCGGTTTTTCATGTATCTTGTCCTACTATCTGGGTATCTTCGGAATATCCGAGTTAGTTACCGCGGGTTGTTACGAAAGTTGTAGCGGATCACAGATTATTTTAAAAACGATTTAAATTTACCTTTTCCTATTTTAATAATATGGTGAAATTATTGTTATAATATAGGCATGTTTTTTTTTTAAATTTTTATTATTATTAATTATATTTCAATTTCTATAATGTTTATGGTGGTAAAAATTGTTTAAGAATAATATTGATGCATATTTTGTTACATTCTAGTGGATAATTTAATTTGTTTGAAATTTGTATAATTTTAATTTAAACTCGTATGTTTGATTTACTATATTGATTATTGCTTCTGGTTTAGGTTAGGTTTTTTTTTCAGCAGTCACTTCAAAATTTGATATATTTATAAATTTTAATTTCTGTTTGAAATTTCCAATTTATTTGAAAAATATCCTATTGGGAACATCCAATTCAGATATGGCCAGTACCTTAATGAGTTGAATGCCCGTAGATATATAAAACAACTAGATGGTTATCCGACTGTACGATAGAGTCCCATAAAAGGTATAAAGTCAGTAGCCGTTTACTAACAGGACAAATTGTACAATACGATATTGAATAAAACATAAAAAATATTTGTTTGTGCCACGAACGATGATACGGGAACAAAGGGTGATTAATTTCAAATATTTATCGTATTAACAAGGTGTATAAATGTGTCTTGTATATTATCATTATCACGCTGAAATCCATGGAATAAAAAAAATATTTCATGGGTTAATCAATACAATGTCACTTTCTGGTTGCCAATAACAGCACCAGGAGTCATCCAGTGGCGAAATTGTGAGGGGAAAAGAGAGGGAACATCCCTCTGCCAATCATGATGGGGAAAAGGTATAATTTTTACCCCTCCCACCAGTTATACCAGTAATTGTCGATTTTTTAATCTTCTAAAGTAAAGCAAGAATGCAATAACATTATATAATTATAAGATCAAACATTTTTTTATTTTTTTTTTTTCCTATAAAAAGATTAAATTATTGCGTAAAAGTTTGAATTGATTTCTCGTATATCGATTGTCAGCGTTACCGCGTTGTCCGGGTTACGAATATCACAGACATGAATCGGACGTGACCCGACCGATTCCTCTAATAGCTCGGCGTGGTTATTCGTCGGTTTGATCGGGGCGAAACGTGGCGAAAAGTGATGGGAACGCTGATAAAAAAAAAAAAAAAAACAATATTTACACCCTACCGCACCACACACCGCCTAAGCGTCGGTAGTTTTGTATCCGGTCACGTCACCGGAGACGGTGGGCCGTCTGGCTAATTTATAATATGATGATCGGCCGCGGCGTAGCCGTTCGAACGACACGCACACGATGATAGATAATACGATTATCGATATCGATATCGGTGTGTGCGTATTGCATTATGTTTTGGCGTATCCGCCGCGAGGTTCGGGTTTCGACCGATCGCCCCGAAACCGAACATCGCGATTATCGTTATTAACCGCCACAATGCGCGTGCATTGCACAATACAATAAATTGTTCTTAATACCGGCGTCGGTTTCCACTATTGTTTGCCGTCCGCGGTATAATTGTGTTACGTTCGCCGGGTCCTCCTTTGATTAGCGGATATTATATTCCCGATCAAACGATTTGCGGGTACGGATTCGTACGGATCCGGGTCGCAATAATAGATAGCGACGGTATTATTATGATTATTATCGCGAAAACAGCTCGCCGGATGTATACAGCGTGTTCCGCGCTTCTTCGTCTTTGAGGTACTGCGAAAAAGTGATTTGAGTTTGTTTTTTTTTTTTTTCCCCTAACTTTTTAATTTACAAGACCCTCCTGAAACCTATTTGGACTCACGGCGTACAGCTCTGGGGTTCAGCAAAAAAAAAAAAAAAAAAATAAAAAATCCAATACCAATAATATCCAAGTATTCCAAAACCTAGTTTTTCGACGACTCTCCAATGCACCGCCGTACCTATCAGACCTAAAATTACATAACGATTTCCACATGAAAACCATCAACGAAGAAGCGCAATTCTTTTACGTGCGCTTCCGTATGCCACTTCTATCCCACCAAAATCCACTTATTAAAAACCTCTCCTCTCTAACTCTCCCAGAAAATCCTAAGCGCAGGCTAAAAACGAAATGGTGTCGTGACCTCATATAATTTCCAATTTAAAATATACATATATATATATATATATATATACAATTCCAATCATTAACAATCAAAAAAAATAAAAAAATATAACTCATATAAATAATTCATGTTAAGTGTTGCCAGTGGGCGGGTTCTTATTCAATTTTTCACGTTCTGTCTTCTCTTAACGCATAAGCTTATTGTACATTATTTGTATAGATTGTTTATTTCTAATTTACAATAAAAAAAAAAAAAAAAACCGTGTTTAATTACACACCCACGCCCATTTTCAAATTCTAAAACATTGTTTTTTTTTTTTTTTTGATAAACAACTTTTACTTATAATTTTTTTTTCCTTTTTAAAAATTGACTAATTCAATGCGATTAAGAGTTTCGCTTCATGTACGTTGTATTTTTTTTTTTCTTAACAGTTCATCTACGATTTTACAAAATTCCACGCGATATCGTATCATTTTTTATTTCTTTTAAAACTCGGGTGTGGTGTCGTATGCACGGCGTATTTATAATTATTTTCGCCACATTATCAACTCAAATTTCTCGTGCTTGGTACAATTTTTATTCATTTTAATTTACTAACTTAAATTTTTATTCACTTACAATTGGTCAATTTTTCTAATAGAAATATTAAAAAACTTTATATTTCAAAGTTGTTTAAAAATATTTATGTGATTCAAATTTGAACTCAAAGATAGACGGAGGGGGGGGGGTGCAATTTAAAAATGATGTGGTTTTCCTGCGCATGTTTGGGTGGAAAATTATTCAAAAACAAATTGTAATAATATCAAGTACTTTATGCGGTAGCAAAAAAAAAAAAAAAACCAAATTAACTCCAGTTTCACGCGTTCGAAATAACTCGTGATACATATTTTCTCGTATAGACACACCAAACTACAAACCGATGAGTCCTACACAATAATAATATTGTACACGGTGTAATATTTCAATACTATTACTAGATTCACGTGAAATCATATCATATCATTGATTTCAAAGCCAGAGCTTTGCAGCAAAACTATTAAACGTTTAACCGCACATGGACGAGTGGTTGGTATAACATTACTACAACGTTATAATATAAATTAACTAGATGCACTAGTACTGTTATTAAATACGACGTATAGGACATTTTTTTTTTTTTTTTTAACGCATAAAGTCAAGCTTTTCGATACGAGTGGTTCGTATTTTTTTTATTTTTTTTTGAAGCGATATATTATATATATATATATATATATATATATATATAAAGGTACTATACCTTTGTGCGGTGCACTCTCGAAAACAATGTTCCACGAATGAAATAAAAAAAAAATTTCGGATATGCAATAATTTTAAATGGCCACGCGAACACCTTATCGTAAATCGTCTATGGAATTGTCGAGCATTTACAAGCCAGACAATTGTGTTTGTTAACCTAACATAAACAAAAAAAACTAGACAATTTCAAATAGCTTTTAAACGGCCGAATATTTTGAAAACTGTACTATTTTCTGGTTTCCTCCCATTATTTGTACAAGGATGTATAGCAAATAAAACAAATGACCTCCATCAGCTAGACGATAATTATCACCAGAACCCAGAAAAAGTCTTCTGCTCAATAATTTGTTTAAAGACAGATAAAAACACACATACGTCACAGTAAAACTAATACATTCCTTGCTTCGCTGACAATCGAAAATAGCAACGGTAATGCGCGTTATTTATTTCGGGACATCTATTTATTTTTTAAATAAAATAAGACAACGCGTGCAAATTGAATAATATATTATTTTTTTTTTTTTTTTTTGCGTGTATGCCACGCGCTATTGTCAACGGGTCCGGGTAAAAAATCCTTACTACTCGAAATCCAGATAGGCAGTAGTATAAACTACTCTTAGGTTTCGACTCGTCATTACATTCGATAGTCGTCAGTCAAAAAGTCTTTGTAGTATTTCTAGGCGGATAAAATAATTGAAACTATAATATTTATCGTATCGATATAATAATGCATTTTTAACTGGGATTTCGATCGCTTCCTCTCCCATTGTAAAAAAAAAAAAAAAAAAAAAAAATAATAATAATAATACACGTTTCTCGTGGGAATCGGTCGATTATACAAAAATAATATTAAACAAAATTTATATGTATATATATATATCGTCGGACAGTACGAAATCAAAACCGATATATGATAATATGATGACATTTTGTAAAAAAAAAAAACGAAAAATCAAACGATGAATCGACGCGCGTCGTGTGTCAATACCGTTATACGCAGTGCAGTACAACGATAAAATATCATAAACTATATTTATTCGATAAACGCTCAGACGTGCACGTTGCCCGTTTAAAAAAAGCCAACGTTTAAAAGATAGGAAAATAAAAGAAAGAAAGAAAAAAGTTAGAAAAATCTACCGTGCGTTAAACGTAACAGAACATCGGGGCACAACGGGTACCCTGTATATTTGTATTATGCGTACGAGTCTACGGACGCATTCGCATATATCCTGTACCGTTATTGCGCTGGCTGGCAACTCAATTATTCCGCATGAATTATTCATCTTATTCATTAGTTCCGTATACGAGTCTTGTACACCAAATAATAATAATATATAAAAAAAACCCCGTGTCGATCGTCGACTGTCGTATATTTAAATAACAATAATACGTACGCTTACCGAAAAGTGAATTATACTCGATGTGAATTATTACGATTTTCTTCAAGAATCATATCGTTTGTATCAGATTCCGAACGATGCGAGAAATGTACGGGTACCTCTACCTGTTAGTTTTACTGTTATATGGGGATTTTTGTTTTTGGTTTGACTATAAACAACTTTTCCACACGAAGAATTGCACCGGCAATCAATTTTTCAACGGCGGTATCAAATATTATCTACTTGGTGTACTGGGGAGGTAATTTTTTTTTTTTCTATTTTTTAAATAAACTATTCTTAAAACAAATTTAATTCACACCGTGGAAAAACGTGAACGATTAAGTGGTTGCTGTTGATTTCTTGTTTTTATTATTATAGTTTAGTGAAAAATAACCGTACAAGCTTTAAAAAAAAAAAAAATGTCTAATATATTAGCATTTACTAGACACGATTTTCGAAATGTTCTTTCATATTTTATGTCCTTTGAAATGTTATTTTTTTTTTTTGTTTTTACGCGAATATTTTGTTGTATTTGTCATTTCTTTAAAAAAAAAAAAAAAAAAAACGTACGAAAATGTTTGAATAACACAATAGCTGACGATGGTGTTGGCGGCGTCCGTGTTCACCTGCGCCTATTTGACCTATATTTCGCCGGTATAAACAGATGAAAAAACTGGTCTAAATGGGTTAGGCGGTGGTCGTGATTCGTGTGCGGCACGTATTTTTCAAACCGATACCTAGCCGGACGAATAACCCGTTTTCGATGGCCCGAAAAAAAAAAAAAAAAAATATGAACACCGTAATAATTACGCGGCCGGCGAGTAAGTATCGCGTTAATCCGTCTTTTACTATTTATTGTTTTTTTTTTTTTTTTTTGTTTTTTTCCGTGTCCGCTGCAATACAACCAGGTACTTGAAAATTGTTTCGATTTCGTATTATTTGATATTAAATTATTACGATAAACGCGTTTACGTGCGCTGGAAAAGGAATCTCGCGACTCGTACGGTATAAACGGCGTTGCGATTATGTTATGAACATTCCCTTTGGCAAACTAAATAAAAAAAAAAAAAAGAACCACTCGCAAGCGTCGTTGTGCATACATACATATTATTATTTTTTTTTAAACCGTATACACGTATGGTCTATGCGTACGGTACATACCTACGTAAGTAGATCTATAATTATTTATGGCGCTCGATCATAATTGGATTTATCATTCATATAATGCGGCCGTTAGTGAGAAGGCCACAATTGCAGCTGGGGCGACGCTTATAGTCGCTAAAAGATATCGGAGTAACTCCGTTTATGACATACCGAGAGCGACGACAGATATATGCGATAAAAAAAAAAAAAAAAAAAAAACGATTATCAACGGAGCTCGGGAAACTGATGGGTTATAATATTTAGTATTATTTTCTTCTTTGTGGCCAACGCGAACCGGATATCGACGGATATAAAACCGAGGCGTCGTCATTTGCTGTCATATGTATAATAAAAAAAACTAATGAGAATTTTAAAGAAAAAAAATTGAATTAATAAAGTATTACCGGGCGGGAATTTCTACTAATTTACGGGGCTGCTTACAAAAAAAAAAAAATCGAAACAATTCTACTAAACTTAAGCGTGTTGTATCCAAGATAAAAAAAAATACTTCATAGATAAAACTATATTCGGAAACAAAAGCAAAAAACTACCGTGAACGAAATTCGGTTTAACATTGAAACGTCATAATTTCAACAGGGATTTTTTTTTATTAAAATTTGCACTTTTTAAAAAAACGTATTATAAAATACGCTCAACTTTATTATTTTTCATCATAAGTTGTACTTAAAGCGTGTCAATTTGACAAGCATTTCTGGTTGGCAAAACTAATTTAATTTTATCTAAATAAAATCAAACAAGAACTCGTAAATTTAAAATGCCTATAAATAATTTTAAAAAAAACGAGAAAAATGTTTTAAAAATTCACGCCCAGAACGGCCTAGTATTAATATTCTGTACGAATTTCGGGTTCCATTTTTATCCGAGTTACAACAAAAAGAACAAATAGAAATATAATGAAAGTTTTCCCGTTTTCCCAATTATTAAGAAATCTACAACGAAAATGAAAATAAAAATAAAAAACGATCTCTCTAATACACCAACAATATTCACAATTCTTTCGGAAATAATGCTATAATTGAAAATTATATAGAAAGACGTCCGGTAGAAAATTTATTAAAAAAAATAACACTTATCATTTGCATCGCTCGGCATCTAAAACAAAATTGAAAAAAACAAAAACCGTTATTACGTAAATATTTTTTATTATAAAGAAAGGTACAAATAAATCTGAAAATTATTTCTTTAACACACAAACTAGATAAGGTTTTCTACTAGAAAAAGCGTACCCGAAGTTTAGCGAGATTTCTGATCGAAAAGTTGTTCAACGACTGAATAAAAAAAAAAAAAAATAAATAAAAATAATAACAATAATAATCACCCTTCGTAATAAAATACAAAACCATTCGTTTTTAAAACAACATTCTTCATTTCAACGAAAATCGAACACTGTAACCGTTTATTACGGTTTTTTTTTTATCGGCTACTGAATTAATTTAATAACGTGTGCGATATACATTTTTTATTTTTTTTTTCAATTATATTTTAATAATACATTCGACGTACCTACACGTAGTAGTTTAAAACATATAATTTTGTTAAACGCTGTATAATAATAAACGTCGGTTTATGGTATTGGAACTGATAATTTATTATTTTTATATTTATAGTTGGACGTTTTAAATTTTAATTTTTATTATTTTTGTTTTGCAACGCCGTTGCGGTTGACCCGCTGATGAAATAACGAGTACCTTTTGGCTTTACGCGTAACTGACGCGGCCATTAAGAATATTGCATTTTAAAGGAATGCCCGGACGAGATAGTAGTAATTATTTCTGATGTCATTATTTGATAATTATATTATAAATATGTAGTACAAGTTCATAATTACGCAAAATGAAACACGCGAAATATCGGTGTTTAATATGCAACTGTTGAATATTGAAAGTATTCTATTTTTCCAATATTGCTAATACACTTCGAATCGCGTTAAACGTTAGGGACGTCGTGTAGTGAAAAAAAAAAAAAAAAAACTAGAAAAACCGATTGCAAAAAAATAACAATAGTATAGGTTTTATTAAAAATGTTACTCGTGTATTGTATAGACAATTTCTGTTTTTTTTTTTTTACTTACTTTTGTTAACTATTTACAATAACGTGGGTTTTGACATTCGAACAAAAATACATCGTGTACAGTAAAAGTTGTACTTTAATTAATAATTGTATTTAATTTTTTTTTTTTTTTTTGATTAACGCCCGGTGTACAGAATGTATTTAAATGTAGAATAATAATATCAGAAAAATGTAAAAAATAATAAAATCGAATTTATTTGACTTATAACGCACGACTAAAATATGGTTAATCGGTGCAAAAAGACAAGCATATTTTTTTTTTTTTTTTTTCATATATAATTCTAAACACAGAATGTCTAGGAACGGGCATCGAGTAATGTTACGAAAATTCAACTATACGAGAATAATTCCATTGTTTTTAGGACAATCACACTGTTGCAGTTAATAAATCATGAAGATTTGCGCAAATTATCTTCTGAACTGTCATCAGCAGCTAGAGATCTCAATGACGATTCGACTTTTTGAGTTTTACAAGCCAACGATCCCAGAGACTTACATTGCTAATTTCTATAGAAATAAATTGTCTATTATTGTAAAATAAAATATTAGAAATTTAATTTCTCGTATATTTTTTTTATTTTTTTTTTGCTAAATTAAATTTCGGAGCATCTATAAAGGTTACCGCCGAGCCTATCTGTGTCCGCACACCGGCCGTAGAAATTATTTAAACAATCAAATTGTAATTGCATGCCATCTTCAATTGATAAAATCGGTATACACACACATATATATATATATAGTTTAAGACCGTCGGCAAACAATAGGAATTTACAATATCGAAACCGCTGGCTGATAATATCGTTGATAAATAGAACAAACAATACTGGTGACAAACGACCCCCATTTTGGCACTCCAGAAGTTAATATAATATAATACGATGATAGTGCATTTCCCATTTAACCTGTTGAGTACCTATGCCCGGATAAACAAGAACTAAACCGTGATAGATGCAGGACCGTCTTATCCTATCGTCTGCGGCTTAGTAATTATAACATATTCATATCGGTACAATAGGAGTGTCGTGAACGTCTTTTTAATGTCCGAAACAAACTGGATCAACTCGTGTAATTATTCACCGATTTCACTTGATCGGTGTAATAAAAAAAAAAAAAAAAAAAAAAATCAAATTAGATACGGCGACGTTGTTCGAGCCGCGTATGATACCGAGCCAAAATAATAATCTTGAAATATTTTAGATATCGTTTTATAGTTATAAAATTATTAATTATACGACTTTTTTTTTTTTTTTTCTATATATATATAAAACCGTAGACCGTAAGTGTTAAAAATGTGAAAAAAACATTGCAAATGTAAATAATATCAACAGTGCAATAACGCCAAACGTCTTTAGATTTCAACCCGCATTTTCGCGTAGGGAATTCTTCTAAACTTGACGAATAATTCAATCGATAGAAAAAAAAAAAAAGAAAAATAATAATAATAATAATAATAGAAAATGCAAGGACATGTTTGCCCTCGTAGTAATCACTGTGTATCATTTAGGAACACTGTGGGGTTTCATTTTTAAATTCTATAGAAAAATGTCCCAAACAAAGCGTACGGATTGAACATTTTGTAGAATTTTTACCATTCGGGAATGTGGTCTACGAATAACATTTTTTTTTCATTAAGTAAAACAGTTACAACAGTTATTACACGCCATATTTTAAAAAAAAATAACGCGAATATACCAGCAGGTTCCGCGACGTGTGCACACGAAATGCATATTAAAATATGAATTATGAAATATAATTTTTATAAATCGTTTACTTGACCGTATTCGTATTAAACGGATTGATGTTATAACGCGTTGCATCTGCGGTTAATTCGTTTAGGAATAATGTATATATATATATATATATATATTTTATAACGTGTAATTTATAAATTATTATACTTTAACGTAGTCCAATTTATTTTCGCATTACTCGCGTTTTAAACTTAGATTGGTTATACAGGTAGGTATTCGCCATATAAGTTCTGGCTCGATTTATTATCAGGGAACAACGAAATCCGCCATGACGTGGTGTGTATTATATTCAGACGTACCGCCTATATTAAATTACTTGCATAAAGTGTACTTTTGATTTATCGCGCGCACGCGAGCCGAAACTTTAACGTATTTTACTGATTTGCCATGGGTACGAACTCGTTTACTTTCGGACCGGGTGAACATTCCGATTTTCGTTTTTCCCGGCGGTTCCCCGTTTTAAACCACGAGATTTTCGAACGCCATACAATATTATTATTATTATTATTTGTTTTTCGTTTTTCTCCGGTGTGACTATACTGCGTAACGATTATTAATGGGCGAATACGAACGTATTGAATACATTCGTTGTCGGCGTATTACTCGGGATTCAATTATTTTATAGGTCAGCCGTACGTACGAAAACGATTTATCGATATTCAATCCGAGTCAATCACATTTTAAACCGCGCAATACGTGTTCCTATGGTCAATATTAATTCAGTTATAACTCTATAACAATATTTTATATGCATATCAAATAAAATTGGATTTTTTTTATTATTATTATTATTATTATTCATTTATTGTCATTATAAAATTTATCGGTTGAACGTGTTTTGTGGCTTCGTACAAGTTCACCGATATAATAGTCGAATTATATCGCAAAGGAAATTTCGCATCGTGTTTCTGACAGGGAAATTTAAACGAACGTACAAGGCATGAATTGGTATACCACTCGGTGGGAAAAATAGGGAAAAACGTCGAGAGATGACTATATTACCAGCATATCAAAAGCGTTTTCGAGCCAGTTCCGGGTGAAATGGCGGGGCGAGGTGGTAAGGGTGTGTATATATTTGTATTGCCTATTTTGGTGTATTTTATCATTCTGTAAAAGTAGGTATTTTGATAATAATGTCTGCCCCGACATTTTTCTCCCGAAATTCTGAAATAAGTCAAATAACAGTAGGTAACCTGTAATATAGGAATAAATAGTTAATAATTATTATCGGTCACAACGTATCCCATTAAATCGTGTTAGCCAATGAATGTTTGGCACGCCTCTGTATTACAAATTGCTTATAGTTTAATAATACTTTCCTTCTAAATAAATGTGAACGTTTGACATCGATATTATTCTTGTATAAAATGTAGGTATTATATGCACTTTCAGTGCATTTTAGTGCCGAACAATCAATATCTAAATCGTTCTTCTGGAATACGAAGACTAAAACGTCTTAAAAAAAAAAAAAAAAATAAAAATAGTGAACGGATAATCTTATTACTTTAAATAAGAAAGATGAGTCCGGTCTGCAGCTATTTTAACCGCTTATTATACACGTTTAAACATTGTCATTAAACGTTTAAAAAAAAGACCTTAACGGTATGTATACTTCACATTTTAAAGTGGTTTTAATCACTGTTTTTGGCGAGAAGTAGGGAATATATTAGGAAAAGAAAAAAAATCCACCGTTTACGAGATGTTGCCGGACTCGCGTCTGTCCGCTTATGTTCGACATTTCTGACCTCTGCGCGTTTTTTAAATTATTATTATTATTATTATTTTTTTTTTTTTTTTTTTTATGAAAAACGTTACGAACAAAATTACCGCCGTGTTAATATCTCTTCCCCGTGGGAGTTTTCGGGGGTTTTTCGGTAACCCGACATAGAAATATCACAGGGAAACACAAAAAACACACACAAACCCTATGGTACGATTAGAACCTAATAGAATACGTATCTATAAAACACGCGAACGCGTATTTTTTTTAGAATTCGCTTCCATATTTATAGTGTCTAGATGTTATTATGCGCGTCATATAATTTCGTCCAGTGCGTAACGACGTGCGTGTACAGATGCGATTTCATCAAATATATCGGCGGTGTAGGCACACACCGGTGACACTTTCACAATTGGAAATCGTCAAACACAACCGTTATTATTGATCAATAATAAATAATTCGTGTTGGTAGAGTTGGATAGGTATAGGCAATATTCGGGTTCGATGTGTGCACGTCTTGTGCACGGGCAGCACGTGCTTCGGACATGCCCGTCAATGGTTTTTGTATTTTTTTTTTTTTTTTTTGTTTTCTTCAATTTTTTTCATTTTATTGCTCGTCAGTAGATTAATTCCCGTGCGATTCTGTGTACGGGTGTCACTCGCGGCGGGTTAGGTTGGGCACTATTGTCGATTAAACGATTATTATCGATTATTCCGAGTGGTTTTTATACGCGGAGAAAAATCCTTAAAATCGGTTAGTTCGTCACACGTGAATCCCCTTGGGCGGTAAAAAATAAAAAAAAATTGTATACAACGACAACAATGACGTCTTTTCTTTCCCTTCCCCATCCACCGCCACCGTAAAACTTACGTCAGTATTAGCGTGTCACATCGTATTATATTTGAACCAGTGCACTCCGGTCAGCGAGTGCTTAGAATATTGTACGTAGTCGAGGTCATCGTCGTTAGTGTATCGTACGAGAAATTGCGTTTTTTTTTTTTTTTTTTTTACCGTTTAAAAACACTCGATTATTCGCAATTTAAATCGGGTCATCGTGTCGTTTTATTTAGATTCCGATTATAATGTATGCGAGTAAATACATATCTCCATCGGCAAAGTATTGCTCCGATCGTCAACTTTAGAGGCAGTTTCGGGTAGAATTTCGTCTTGTTAGTTTATCGCAGAGGTATTTATTTGAATTGTCTTAACGATAATTCAAAAACCGGGCAAAAAAAAAAAAAAAAAACGTTTTGAGAAACGGGTAATTTATACACCACGCGTTAATCACTGTGATTGTCAAATTTTTACTATTTTTTTTTTGTAATAAATTGACAAATAATCGATCGGAAACTATTATAAAATACTTATATATTATCATTTCCCAGACGTGATGCAATTCGAAATGTACCCGCGTCTTTTGAGCTACTTGTAACCATTTGAAATTGTCTAGTTTGTTTTTGTTTAATGCGAATGCAAGTGTTGTAATTTATTTTTATACGCGTTTTTCAAGTTTAAATTCGTTTAAAACACGATCAATGGTTATCATTCACTTTGTAGTTACAAATTAATAAAATTTTAAATAATTAACATTCAAATGTATTCAGAAATTTAATTGTAGTCTCGTTGTTTTTATCAACAATCGTATTTTACGAAATGAAAATTGATCGTTTTTAATAATAATACATACAATTATCGGTTTTTAATATTTTTCTTACAATAATTAAAGTACAGTTTTTATACATTTCAATCTAAAAAAATACCACACAAGTTTAAAAACATATTTTATTTAATATGTTCAATTTATCGGTTTTGTTGACTAAAAATTTAGACAAAATCGCACCCTGAAATTATATTATTAAAACTCGTATGAAATTTACATAAAAAAAACCCATATTTTATACATAATCACGACAGTATTAAAAAACTTTCTTATTTTCTCTGCACGGCACAATACTAAGCGAAATTAACAATAATTGTAGTTCGTATATAACTGATGGTAAAAAACTGGATCGGCCGAACTTCGAGAAATTCGAAATCCTAAATTATATTTGATATAAAAAAAAAATAAATAAACATCGCAGTCTGGGCGGGTCGCTGTTGTAAATGAAAAATTCGGTAGGTGGATTTATATCGAGTAATTTAATTTATATTTGTACGCTACCATAAATAATCGCAAACGGAAAACGATTCTGACCGGAATTTATTGAAGAAATATAAATTTAAATTGATTGTCTTTTCAATGAATTTTAATTATAAATTTCAACTTACAGCGCGGATTAAAATAAACTACAAAATTTGTATCCACATAAAAGTAAAAAAAAAAAAAAAAAAAAAACCACGAACATTTTAAATATCTATAAATAAATTTTAAAAAAATGCCAGATATTTTAATATTAGCACTACGTATCGAAAGTGCTAATATAAGTATCCGGCAAAAGATTTAGGACCCTACGATTATTCTGTACTGAATAATAAAAAAAAAATTGTAATTAACAGATAAAATGCCGTGTGTTTTACGTTTTCAATCATAATCTGAACTTCAAATATTGAAAAAAAAAAACCAAACGGATTTTCGATATATTTATAATGCCATTAGAAAAAATTATAATAAACTATGTATTGGGAAGCCAAAAAATATTAATCCACATAAAACTAAATAACATAAAAAAAAAACCTTGAAAATTTAAAACGTCATAAATAATTTGAATATAAATTACAATATTCAATAAAAAAAAAAAAAAAAAAAAAAACGAAACCAGCAGAAAACATTATTGCGGAAACATACCAGTTTTTACGAATTATCGAAATAATTTAAAATTTCACTCCTTAGTGCATTAAAAAAATGTCCAAAATTGATACTAGAAATGTCCAGCAACGTTTTTGTTTGCAGATAATCACAAAAAAAAAAAAAAAAAATCAAATAAAACTTAGACGACTAAAAGCCATAAACAAATGCTCTTAAAAATAGTCGAAAAAAAACGTTCCAATACAAAATTGTAATAATAATCGAATTATACAATTTGAAAGGATAATACAGAAATGACTTCGACTTACCCATGAGCAACAGGAAGACGAACGGCGGAGTCCCCATGACGGGCGGAGCGTGTCGGCGGGTCCGCGGTGCCGTTGCGGGCGGCGTGGGGCGGCGAGGGGGCGGGCGGTGGTGGTGGTGTCGGCGATATCCGCTGGGCACCAAAGGGCCAAAGGGTTCCGGAGGGTTTGTCGACGACCGCGGGACAACGGCGCGAATTACAAAACGGACGGACGGGCGGTAGATCGACACCCGGGCGGACGGACGGCACTGAAGAGACGGACGGCACCGGCGAGACGGACACGGACGCGGGGGGCACACGCGCGCACGGAACACACGGACGATATGCGGTCGTAATAATGTTACTTATCGTTCTTGGTCCGGGGTCCGGCGGCGGTCTTCGACGGCCGAGGAGACCGGCTTTCGGGTCAGTGCAGGCGTCCCGTACGGTAATTACCGTGCGGCGGTACCCTACCTCAACGCGACACACCGCCGGGGAGTCCTTTCACCGCGGCCGCGGCGACTGTGCCCCGCCGGTCCGGTTTACGACTCCATTAGTCGTCGTCGTCGCCGGCGGTATATTGCCGGAAAGTAATTACAAGAGTATTATTATTATTATTGTGCGTATGAAGACTGTGCATCGAGATGATTTCCCCCGCCCCACCACCACCGCAATCGTCGAAATAATCACGATTAAAAAAAAAAAAAAAAAAAAATGAATCCATTATCGCGGGTTCGCTAACCCGTAGCGAAGATTTTGAACGAATTCGGTTTCGGTTTTTTTTTTTTTTTCTTTTCATTTTCACATATTCACACGGGTACGGTAAAACATAACCCAAGACAAAACCATCGAAACGAGCCCGTTCAAGAAATTTTCCATTACCGTTATTTTTTTGTCGCCCTTAGTTTTTATTATTTGGGGGGAAGGGGGGCGAGACCACTGTCCCAATTTTCATTATCGAGTAGCAATTTTTAATATTCAAAAATTGGATAAACATGTGAAATTTTAGTTGAAATACATTTCGGTGTACACGTTTAAAAAGTACCAGGACAAATGTTACAACAGCTAATGTACACACAACGATAACGTTTCAAATCGTAATTGGATGTATTGCCCGCGAACAAGCGGATATTTCAAAGTCACTATCAAATCTCAGTTTAATATTACACGTGGTCGAATGCAATCAGTTTGCAATCGAGTTTTACTTGAAACTTGGTTAAAAACGATGCAACGAAAATTATTAAAATAACGCTTTTGGGGCAAGTTTCATTAAGTTCATTTCGTGACTTTCGAGTGTTTTAAACGTTTCAAGGGCAGTCTGGGATCAACTGAAGACGATCCACGATCTGGAAGAGCATCGACGGCATCAGGAAACGACGGTATGGCGACAATTTGCGAACAAAATGCGAAATGACCGCCGATTAACCGTTCGTCAGTTAGCAAATGTGGAGCGAATCTTAATTGGGTCTTGTCGTGCAATTTCATGCCAAATTCATTCCGTGATTGTTCACCAAGATAATTCGCCAGCACGTCCAGCGCTATTGATTCGTAAATTTTCGGCTGATAAAAAAAAATACCCCTGGTCTCGCACCCTCCATATTCGTCTAATCGGGCCCAAGTGTTTTTTTTTTTTTTTCTCAAGACCAAAATCTTTGCTTAAAGGACAACGATTTCAAAATGTAGAGAGAATTAAAGCGAACGCGCCAACATTACTCAAAGCTTTGGTTTTGGAACAGTATCATTAAGATTCATTAAGTTTATTTCGCGACTGTCGAGTGTTTTAAACGTTTCGAGGACAGTCGGGGGTCAACCGAAGACGTTGCACGTTCTGGAACACCGTCGTCGTCATCCGGAAACGACGGTGTGCCGACAATTTGCGAAAAAAATGCGAAATGGCCGCCGATTTACCGTTCGGGGATTAACAAAGCGAATCTCGATTTTGTCTGGTCATGCAATTTTACAGGAAAATTTACAGATGTGAAGGTTCGCGCTGCCAAATTCGCTCCGCGATTGTTCACCACGACAATGCACCGGCACATTTAGCGCTGTCGTTTCGTGAATTTTCGGCTGATAATAAAATTACCGTGGTCCCGCATACTCTCGCCTGTTCTTCGGATATAGGCCCCGGTGTGATTTTTTTCTTTTCCCAAGACTAAAATCTGCGCTTAAAGGACAACGATTTCGAGATGTGAACGAAACTAAAGCGAACGCGGCAACACAACTCATAGCTTTAACTTTGGAACAGTTCCAACGGATTTTTGAAAAATGTCAAGATCGCCCGGGGTCACTGCGTATCGTCCGGAGGAGAGTATTTTGAAGGAAATATCTTTAAACAATATATAAAATCATTTTTGAAACTATTAATTATAGAATCCTGATACTTTTTTAACTGACCTCATATAAACTAACGGTAGAAGTTATTTATTCGTGATCGTGATGTCTATCCAATTTGAATTTATCGTAGAACGTTCGAACCGAACAACTCTCAGAATAAAAAAATTGTAATCCAAATGAGAACTAAACATATTCGATAATTTCAAATGCCCCCAATCTCAATAAATGCCAGAACTTTTTGAAAATTAAATATAGGTAGCCAGTGAAAATTTCAGATTTCTACGATTTCACTCTTAACTGAATTACAACAAAAAAAACAAAATTTAAAGTTATGACGAAACCGTTGTTAATTCCCATTATCGAAGTTATTACAAGGAATACCGATAAAAACCTCCTGAATCAGTGGCGGTCAATATTATATGTTTGATTTTTTAACAACTATTATAATTTAGTTAATTTTTTTTTATAAACATATTGATATTAGTATTATTATATATTATTATAAATATCGAAACGGAATGTGGTCATGTGGGGAATTCTCCCCACCCCACCCGATTTAACCGCTCCTTTCCACGATGCGACAAAAATGTTGCAAACAATTTACGTCGTTTTTTGATCGACGCAATATTTCTGGTAGAAAAGTCGTTTACAGACAGACAAATAAAAAAACATGCACATCATATAGTCTAACAAAATATTACACTCCTCGCTACGCTTAGGTACTAACAAAATGGTCGAGCGTTTATGTCGTAATTTATTTGTATTAGCGTTTTAACATTTATATAGAAATCTTTGAAAACACGATAAACAATTGCGATTTATTTTGTAGTTACAAAATTAAGAGTGGCGGTTCCCAATCATTTGAGCCGTTGGTGGCCTTTTGTTGGACCAATTTTAGACATGAAGTCCCGCTGTGAATACGACGGGGTACATGAATACAAAATGATCCCTAGTTCTCGGTGATAACAAATTTAATTGTAATAAATCCACTTTTATAGTTGAAAATAAAAATTAACAAAATATCACTTGACGGAAATACTACAATAAAAGCGAAAATAACACGTGTGATTGTTTGTAGCTACATATTTTCGCAAAGTCTGGCAATGTCAGGTTCGATTTGTGACAACTGAAAAGGTAAGTCGGATTCTGCATAGATACGGTCGTGGTATTTGGTTTGAGGATATCCCGAGTGCGTTCGCAATCGTATCGATAAATTATCCGAAGCTGTATTTTATATTTAAGACAAACCAATAGAATTTAAACAGTGAGGAAACAGAATTTTAATTCGACTTCGATAGTGACTATGCTAGACTGCGGCCTAGTACTCGTGTGAGATCTTCTATTGAACGAAAAATAAAACGATGCAGCGCCGTATCTAATACCGAAGTAGTGACGTTATTATCAAATTTTTTTTAAAAAAATGACAATGCCGTTGTTAAGTCCACCAACACGGTAAGAATTGTTGGAATGTATGCCAGTCCACCTTGTCGCGGTGCAAGTTTTTTTTTTTTTTTGGTTTTAAATTGGACCCGGCACTCGGGCGACACTGTTTGGTTATACGAGGTGTGACAATAAAATAACGAGACTTTCTAAATATAACCTAAACTATTAACGTTATCTATAAAACGATTATTGAAATATGATTAGAAAACACTTTTTATCTAAAAGTACTATGAACACTGATGGCATCGATTCATTTTCTTATACGTTAGTAGCCAACAAGGCTACTAATAACAAATTAGTGCGAGTTCGACTATACTGCCGAAAAATGTTAAATATAAAAATCGAACAACATGTGTTAACATTAAATTTCTTGTTAAATTAAAAAAAAACTGCCGCGGAATCGTTTCGTATGTTATGTGAAGTTTATGGTGAAGAATGTTTATCAAGAGCTCGTGTTTTTGAATGGCACAAACGGTTTTGTAGTGGAAGGGAGGACGTCGAAGACGATGATCGTTCTGGACGTCCTACCACGTCTTCAACAAACGAAAACGTTGAAAAAATCGACAAAATTAATTAATCAATATTATTATAAAGAGGTATAAATTAAATTAAGAGAACGTGTCAGAAAGAAGCGACCAGATCTGTATGGAAAAATGGCTGGGTTCTTCACCAAGACAATGCTCCAGCTCACAGTGCATTTTCAATTCAACGTTTTTTAACCGAAAAAAAAATTTCTGTACTTCAACATCCCCCGTACTCGCCAGACCCTGCTCCTTGTGACTTGTTCTTATTTCCTTCTTATTTCTTTTCCCATTTTCAAACAGTTGATGACGTAAAAATGAAAACGGCAGAACTTCTAAAAGGGCTGAATGAAAGCAATTGGCAACACTGTTTTCAAGAATGGCAGCGACGTATGCAACAGTGTATTGATGCTGAGGGAAGGTACTTTGAAGGCGATAATCATTAAATTATAACATTTTTAAAATAAACGACTTTTATTCAAAAAGTCTCGTTATTTTATTGTCGCACCTCGTATATAGTAGGGATTATAGGCCGAAAATCCTTACTCGCGTTGTTTCATTTTTCTGCATTCTTTTAATTTTGTCTTTTCCACTAAAATAAATTGTAGTAAATCGTTTTTTTTTTTCTTTTCTCCACCTTCCCACCACCCCTAGGGAGAACCGCTGCAATAGAGTACGACGGCAATATTATTATTCGAGTTCAATATAATAACACAATTAGCAGTTTGTTAAAATAAAACCGTGGCCGTACAGTAAACGGGTAAAGTGTCCTAAGGCGGTACCCAATTGCATTACTAGAAACGTCAACACGCCTACTCGATTTCATTTGCGATCCACTGCCGCGTAAAACGTCACGAATCGTCGGGTTTTATTAAATTTGTTCGGGTGAAAATTTAATTATTCACGTGTGTGCAATGCATGCGATTTATTATAACCCGCGAACTTGATCAACCGTATACGATATTCTATTATACGGTATACCCGCCCATTATTATTTAACTTTTTTTTTTTTTTTTATTATTATGTTTCGCAATAAAAATCGAAAATCAAGTGAAACCAACACGTCAACTTTCGCAGCTTTCTATTCTCTTAACGAACGTTTACTATTATTATTTAACTATTACCGATACGTGTTTTGTTGTGTAGAGTCAACGGTGCGAGTAGAAAATTTACTATTTTATACCACTTTGGTCGTTTTTTTTTTTTGTATCGGATATTTTTAGGAGAAATTAAATAAAAAAAGACAACAACAACGACTCTCTACGTTTGGTTTAGTTTTGTATCAATAAAATAGCAACACTGCCAAATGCCTTATATCTAATCACGGATTACGTTATCTGTCATGTATATTTTTTTAAAAGTGGATTTTCATCAAATCCTTTCGAAACCCCGAAATCGAGTATTTTTATTCAATTTACTTGTATCGCCGTTTCCCATCCCTGGGCTCCCGTCACGGTTCTCGGGCGTTGCACTTCTTTGGAACCTAACCTTTGAAACTAAATCAACAACATTAACAATAATAACTGTTTGTTATATTTGATCCGTGATACAAAGGGAACCTAAAAAATAAAAAAAAATTAATTTTCCTATCAAAAAAAAAAAAAAAACCACCAAGAACCCCGTTGTGTGCCATCCTTTTTATTTGATTGAATTTCGGAAATCCGGCGTCAAGTTGCACAGTGCACATGGACGGGTTCATTGGTAACTTATTGACAATTTTACACCTCTGCGTGCGATAGTTTCTGTTGTGGATTGTGCACATTCGTCATCTTTTACTATTATAGATAAACTAATAAACAATAAATAATTGTAAAATGTGCCCCTGGGTTTTTTTAATTTGAATTTTCGTTCATAATTTCATCAACAACCGACTAAGTACTACCATACATTTTATTGCGGTAACAATTTATAATCATCGACAGCCTAGCCGCCAATAAATATTTGTTAATTAAAACGAAGACTTTATAGAAATAAAAAAATTAAATAAAGGGATAATAAATGTCCTTTATTTTTTTTTTTTTTTTTTTGTAAAAATTTACGGTTGTTCGTTTTTCGGTTAAAAAAAAAAAAAAAATAAAATTACAAAACGTTCTTCGATGGGCGACACGCGGTCCGTAATGGTGTTTGATAAGCGACGAAGCCCCTGCGCGGTGCGTACTCGAAATAATTTTTATAAAGTGTTTCGAGTGCGTGCAAGTCCGATTCGATCGACCACGCGTAACGTGTCAATACCATTAAGGTATCGGGCTATGATATAAAAATATATATATATACTACGATGGTAAAAAAAAAAAAAAAAAAAAAAAAAAAAACATGGAAATATATTAAACGTGTACGATATAAGTACGCTACACCGGATCGTTATTCTTCGAGTGGCGCAAATGACACGATTATTATTTGTATTTGTCTGTCCGTAATATTCCGCCGGTGACTATTCAAAGCGGTTGCCTGTAACACAGCACGGGCGGTTTCAATTTATCGTCACCCGAATTTCTATATAACAACAGTGATACCGACGAGGTGGTGTATAACAAGAAATTGTTATCAATTTCAAAAATGTTAAAAATTATATTGTAAATAATTATTAACTATCATAATCATTTGTATGGTTATTTTTCAACAAAAAAACCTACAGAGGTCTGTGTGTGAAACAGATCTTGACGCACAGAAGTTCTAAGCCGAGTTTAATTAATTTCTACACATTGCACTTTATTAGATTATCGGAAATCGGAAATTGTCAAGTTTCTGTACATGTTTTAGTCATTACAAATTATATATTTAAATGATACGATTGTTTTCTTAACGGCTAAGGTCTAGAAGGTGTATAAAACAATTTTTTATCAATTTCAAAAATGTTAAAAATTATATTTTAAACAATTATTAATTATCATAATGATTTTTATATTTTTTTTTGTAAAAAAAACCTACAGAGGTCTGTGTGTGAAACTAATCTTGACGCACAGAAGTTCTAAGCCGAGTTTAATTAATTTCTACACATTGCACTTTATTAGATTATCGGAAATCGGAATTTGTTCAGTTTCTATACATGTTTTAGTCATAACAAAATATATGTTTAAATGTTACAATTTCTTAACTGCTAGGGTCTAGTAGGTGTATAAAACAATTTTTTATCAATTTCAAAAATGTTAAAAATTATATTTTAAACAATATTTAATTATCATAATGATTTTTATATTTTTTTTTGTAAAAAAACCTACAGAGGTCTGTGTGTGAATCTAATCTTGACGCACAGAAGTTCTAAGCCGAGTTTAATTAATTTCTACACATTGCACTTTATTAAATTATTGGAAATCGGAAATTGTCAAGTTTCTCTACATGTTTTAGTCATAACAAAATATATATTTAAATGATACGATTTCTTAACTGCTAGGGTCTAGAAGGTTTATAAAAAAAATTGTTATTAATTTCAAAAATGTTATAAATTATTTTTTAAATATGTATTAATTATTATCAGTGTGTTGAGACGCATATAAGTAACATGTATCTAGAAAAAGATAAAATATAATTGTTCAAAAACCATCTAGACACAGATAAAGAAAACCAATGCTTATATTATATAAGATACGATGATAATAGATAGGCGGAATTATCTAAATTTAAAAAAAAAATAATAATTGTTTTAAAATTGTTCACTGTAGAGAACATTATAATAGTGAAATGAAAATGTAAACGGTTAAAATAATGGGGGGGGGGGATTGTCAAATTTGTTTCCGAAAATTGTATAGGTTCGCGTCTATTTGTAAATATTTGCAATTAGATGCTACATTTTTTTTCTATTCGTTATTTTAGGACCTATGATTTTTTTTTTTTAAATATTCCGCCAGTAACTATTTAAAGTGGTTGCGCGTAACATGGCCCGGGCGGTTTAAATTTATCGTCTCCCGAATTCGTATGGCGCACATTTTAATACGTCCTACACGTGCGTACGCATATTACAATAATAATATCGACGAGGGCTCCTGTACAGTTTGCGGCGAAAAAATATTTGAAAAAAAAAACCGTATACCTACCCAGTGGTGTCCGAACCGAGTGCGCGGTAAATTAAATATCAATAAAACCCGGATTGTACACGTGCGGGCAATATCAAATCCGAATCGTTTTCGGTGGCGCACACTCGAAATTAAATCGGGACTGCAAGTCGAATGGCTAGTTGTACGTATACCACCGACCGCCCACCTGTTTCCACTTCGGATTACTGACCCACTTGTTCATTCCCAAAAATTGATTTCATAACGATTTATTCTAACACGCAGGACCGTATTTAGGGATCTTTCGCCCCGGGCGGATAATTTTTTTAACTGTAATTTCATTAATTTAATCGTCTCGGAAAAACATTTTCATTTTTATTCTTCTTAGACTTCCCCCGACCTAACCAATGTTGCTAAAATGTTACACGTACTTGCTCGAGTTTTTTCAGTCAGTAAAATGAAAATAATTTATATAAATACATATTAATAAATTTAAAAAAAAAAAATATATATATATACTAACCTCGTGCGTCTTAGAAAACAACGGGTTTTTTAACCATCATTTCATACGATATTTTATGAAATCCGACTTTTGAAAATATTGCTTTACGCCACGTGTAAATTATACTTTTCGAAAAAATTTTTATTGCCAATTACTATCTACAATTATCCTTATAAAGCGGATCAATTGTGTTTGAACTTTTATCTAAAATGGTAATTCTACAAAAATATAAAATTTTTGTCAATATAATATTAAACAATAGAAACGCTGTATTTTTATTAAAATTTAAAATGCATAAGAATTATATAAAAACTTAATGTGCAATGATATGTTTTAGGTATTGAACTACAAATTCGCTACTGTAGACGCAATTTCAATTTTTTACTAAGGAAGCTGGCTAAATTTACGCCAAACAACATAAACAACAAAATTAATACATTAGAATGAATTTTTATTTTTATTTTTTGTAAAAAACACCTACAGTGGTCTGTGTGTAAAATCGATCTTGACGCACAGAAGTTCTAAGCCGAATTTAATTTCTCCACAACGCACTTTATTAGATTATCGGAAATCGGAATTTGTTCAGTTTCTGTACATGTGGTAGTAGTTAAAAAATACGTATTTGAATGATACGATTGTTTTCTTAACGGCTAAGGTCTAGAAGGTTTATAAAAAAAATTGTTATTAATTTTAAAAATGTTATAAATAATATTTTAAATAATTATTAATTATTATCAGTGTGTTGAGACGCAGATAAGTAACACGTATCTAGATAAATATAAAATATAATTGTTCAAAAATCATCTAGATATAGTTAAAGAAAACCAATGCTTATATTATATAAGACAAGATAATAGATATGTGGAATTATCTAAATTAAAAACAAAAAAATAATTTTTAATTAAATCGTTTACTGTAGAGAACATTATAATAGTGAGATAAAAATGTAAACGGTTTTAATAATGCCCCCCAACCTAACCTTGACAACCCCCCCCCCGGTTGTCAAATTTGTTTCCAAATTGTATAGATTTGCATCTATTTGCGTCAATTTGCAATTAGATGATACATTTTTTTTTTCTATTTGTTATTTCAGGATTTATAATTTACAAAAAATTTAAGTAGTTCAAAATCATCGGTTTTTGGCGACAATTGAAATGCGTCTTTCCAAAAACTAGGGTTATTAAAGTAACCATACTGATAAGGACACCGTGGTGTCCTTATCGCATGAGTAAAACATTACATTTTTAATCTTTGATAAACTTCTGATGCATATCAAAATCTTCATCTAGAAACGATAAAAGATACACTAGAATGATTTATCTAGATATGTCTACAGACAAATTATTATAAAATTAAAAATAATTTTCTAATAAACTATTTTGTTATAAACATCTTGCCGTCTCGGAGGTCTAACTAGGTCTTTTTTGGAATAAGTGATGGTGAGGGGGGATAAGCCAGAAATTGCGCTTATGTTGGCTACCCTACATTTTCGACAGATTTATGATAGCAGAATTATTACATTTTTATCATTATTTATTTATTTTATTTTTGTTATTTTGAGTTAAAATAAACCAAACATATGTGACCCAAGAAGAGAAAATTAATAACCGCAGAGCATTTATTTTAATAAATAATATTTTATATAAATAAAAAATACTCGTATACAACGTGAGCACGGAAACATAACATATTAAACACTATAGCGAGAAATATCTTGTCGGTCGTTCCGCGTCCGGGCTATAAAACCCGTCCGATTTTAATAAATTAATGAATGTTGCAGGTATAATGCAAATGAAAAATGTTTTGTGTTTCGCGAAAGCATTGCGTTTATGTTCGTAGAAGATAATCGCAAGTGGTAATTAAGTTTTATTGGTGAATTCGATACGTCCGTTGCGTTTACCGTCGTATGCCCAAAGCTCTTACGGAACGAAATGTTCGTTTATAATTTCAATTTTCCGCGTTTCCGACGGCCTAACCTCAATTTGACGCCCGTCCGCAAACGGAAATCACCGATTGACCCCGTCTGACGGTGTTGATTGAGAGACGTGTACCGGCCGTTTACACGCCACGTACACCCGAACATTATCGTCAGTGTGATTCAGTGCGAAAATCCAATTTCACCAAATAATAATTCCGTCGTCGTTAATCATTTTGGGCTGCACAATGCACAATATAAACAGTACAGGGTGCGGCAGAGCCGACTGACGAGTTTTGATGGACTATAAATAACGAACAGTAAAACTTAGAGAAAAGGTTTTTTTTTTTTTTTTTGTATTTAAATCAGTATTCAATCCCATTTTTAAAAATTTTATTTTGAAAATTATATCTCCAAGATGGCGGCCGTCAGCATTGATACACTGTTGTAGACGATCTCTGAACCACTCATATGATTTTCGGCACATTTCGACTGGCATGGCCTCGACTTCCACGGTGATTTTCCGTTTAATTTCTTCTATGGTATGTGGGCGATGTCTGAAAATCTTATCCTTCAGGTAGCCCCAGCGGAAAAAAAATCACACACGCTTAAATCTGGGGACCGTGCTGGCCAGCAAGAATTAAGAATTCTCCTCGAAGGACGGTCTGAGATTCCCAATGCCACAGCGTGTTTCCAAATGCCGTATCCACAATTTGATAGTGTTTGCAGAAGGAACCTGCTCAATCTAGCACGTGGAATGCCGCCGAAGTGTATACGAAAAGCCCTTTGTGTACCGATCACAGAACGATTATGTTCGTAATACGCACGCACGACGAAACCACGATGTACACCTGTCCGGACCGTGGTTCCGAATAAAATCGGCATTACCGTACAATTCGAAATATACCACCTGTTAAGGCCCGCTCTTATCTTTTATCACAGGCTAATGACCTCATTACACTCGTCAGTCACACCCTGTATAAACCAACCACGCGATGCAATCCATTCGCCCTATTTTATGCGATACGTTTATTTCGTAACCAGCGTACAACACGTGAATAATATTAAATTTTAAAGTATACGGTCGAAAAAACAATCAACGGATTCCGATCGCGCGATCACGGGGTAGGTAATAATACATATATAATATTGCGTTCAAATCGGGTCTTTCCCCCCCCCCCCATAGATTACAGAACTGATCTGTATCTGTATAAAGACATTTTTTTTTTTTTTTTTTGAATCGATAATTTAAGAAATCCAACGAAAAGTCAATCGTAAATTTCCCACCGGCGCCGCTCCCGATAAAAGTAGAAAGTTTAGACGCCACGCGGGATTTCGTTCGATCTGAACCTCGTACAGTGGAGAGTTAATCCAATTTTACATATTTTAACAGGTTGTTGTGTACGTATCTACATTTTCCATCACAATTTATACTCGTTATTCGAAAGTAGTGTAAAATACATAAATATTAATCGACAACAACTCTTAGTCAGTTTTTAAAAAAAAAAAAAATATTAATTTGATTCAGAGTGGAACGAGAGAGTTACTGGTATTATAATTTATACTAAATAGATTATAATTATCCGGTTTCTGATTTTTATATTTTTGCTTTTGATTTATACACTGTCTGAAGCAATCGTACTACATTCAATTTTAAAGTAACATTATAATTAGTTTATTTTTTTTTTTTTTTTAGTGACGAGTTTATTGCACGGTAAAATAATTCGAATATGCGTTCTATGCGTTTAAAATTGATTGGAAATTATATTTCTATGGACGAGGTTGTTAGTTGGGCCAATTTTAAAATTATATCCACGAAATAATTTAATAGAATATGATATTTTATCACTTTTATTTTGTTTAATATAATACTTATAGTTTGAATGGATTACTTATATTTGGATTGAAAATATCTGTAGTTACTCATAATTGTACGAATACGTTTGTTTTTTCCTCCCTCCTTAACGGGTCCTAGATCGTTATTTAATTTCTCTTATGACATTTCCACGGTTATTCTATTCAAATTGCAAATCATTGCAATTAGGTGGTTTTAATATTTCATTTTTATTTTATCTAGAAGATAAAGCCGTGGACGGAAATTTACCATAGTTTTAGAAGTGGCTGATGTTTTAAAATATTTGACTGTGTATCAAAGCCGCTGTCCGTGTTTGCAAAAATCATCTTGAGGAGGCTAAGCTCCATCAAGCCTCCCTTCCCGTAAAATGTCCACCTATGACGATCGCATCTATGAGTCATATATGACGTCATCTATGACATCATTAATTCTCGGGGTGATTAATAATCCGCCAATCTAAAAATATTATTTATTTTTTTTTTTATCTGAAAACTTAACGACAACGTATCGTTTAGACATTTCGGCAATAATATACCGATCACAAACAAACAATAACCATCCGAGATTTAATTTGTACGTATTTCATACGCGCAAACGTGCGACGAGATAATCGACAATTGTATTATTATGCACATGCTGGTGTAGGTTTAATGGTGTATAATTTAAATAATTGACGATTTATTATTAACAATGAATAATAGTAGTTACACCAGAGGTTTCTCTTTTTAAAACTGTACAACGTTACATTCGTTTTTAATTTCGTTATTTTTAACGCGCCTGCTTATAGCGAAGCACACGACGAAATTTCGTCGGCACGTAAACGTATATTTATAAATTGCTAAGTTCAAAAAAATAACGTAAATGACTTGAAAATGAGATAAAGTCTGCAAGAACTTATAAGAACGCGTAATTGTTGGCTCGAGTCAATCGGGGGAGTTTATGGAGGGATATAAAAAAAAAAAAAAAAAAAAAAAAACGCACAAAACATTTGCAAATTATCGTACGCACGCAATTGGAAAAGAACGTAATATTTTATACTTACTTTGTTTGTTTCGTTTCGAGTCTACGGAGAATTTAGCGAAATAATATCGAAGTGTAAATCCCGCGCCGAAACGGTACGGTATCGTTGTCTAAATAAAAATTACTCATATCGCGGTTGTTTTCTTTTTTTTATTATTATTATTATTATTATTATTATTATTTCTATTATTTAACGCGAACGAAATATTTCAAATTGCGTCTGCGCGTAAACGGTCATGTTTGTATAATGTAATTTTTCCATGCATATTTTAACGCATAAAAAATGTACGGGGTACAATATATCGTTTACGGTACACCGTATACTATACGCGGACCGGAGATTCGCAATCTCGGGAGTGCGAAAACCAATTTTATTTCGCCAATGCAGGGACAATGCAATACGGTGCATTGTTTTATCGTATAATTCACCTACGTACGCAAAATCGTAATTATTACGTGCACTTCGATGCGCATTCGGTCCGTTATACTTTTACTGTACGATACAGCCGTACTACAGTAGGCCATGCGATTTTTTTAACTAATTTTATTATTATTATTATTATATTTTGTTGTTTTTTTTTTTTTGTTTTCATAAAATTCGATTCTACCGTTACGCGGAATCATATTATTTCTTTACGTAAATTCGCGTCGTGTAAACAGTTGTGTTTTTAACAACTACTCGTTTTTTTTTTTTTTTTTTTCTAATTGAGCTTGCCCGCGGAGCGAAAGATTAAAATGTCGTTTCGAATATTTATTATGCGTAGTTATTCCAAACGATATTTATCGAAACAAAAATCTGTTTACTGTACGATACAGCGTGGGCTATGCGATTTTGTAACTAATATTAAAATTATTTTTTCTTGTTTTTTGTTTTCATAAAATGCGATTCCATCGTTACGGAATCATATTATTTCTCTACGTAAATTCGCGTCGTGTAAATAGTTGTGTTTTTAACAACTACTCGTTTTTTTTTTTTTGTTTTTTTTTTTTTCTAATTGAGCTTGCCCGCGGACCGAAAGATTAGAATGTCGTTTCGAATATTTATTATGTATAGTTATTCCAATGATATTTATCGAAACAAAAATCTGTTTACTGTACGATACAGCGTAGGCTATGCGATTTTGTAACTAATTTTATAATTATTTTTCTTGTTTTTTGTTTTCATAAAATGCGATTCCATCGTTACGGAATCATATTATTTCTCTACGTAAATTCGTGTCATGTAATAGGTATGTTTTTAACAACTACTCGTTTTTTTTTTACTAACTGAGCTTGTCCGCGGACCGAAAGATTAGAATGTCGTTTAGTCGAATATTTATTATGTGTAGTTATCCCAAATGATATTTATCGACACAAAGATCCGTTTCGTCCGCCAACGTTTACGAATTGATTGTAATATTTAATTCGACCATTTCATTTGTATTAATTTCTACGATAAATAAATCGTTTATATGATTTCCGGAAATACAAATAAACGTAGTTTGAACGTATTTTTTTTTTTTTTTTATATTTATTTTAATTATAAAATGTTTCAGCACACCTAGTGCCATTACAACTTTTTAATTTTTACAATTCTATTTGTTACAAATTTAAATGATTATAAATTTATTAATGACATAATTATTAATAGTGAGAGTGATATAATAATGTGTTACATATATGAATATAATAATAACGATGAGGTCTAGTATATTAATAATGATCTTCATTTTCTGATGATGAGTCTTCTGTGTCTGTTAAGAGAATGTCCTGGGGAAGTCGAGGCCGCAGACGTCTATTGAGTGTTTTTTTCCCCTATATTGTAATGACGAGCAATGTCCAAGTTTTTTAGTTTGGCGTGGACATTTTTAAATTGGGTTTTAATCCGTGTATTTATCAGGAGTATTTTCGTGTCCTTATGGATCTGGCGATTTCTCATGAACCACGTGCTTTGAGACATATCCTTAAAAATTTATTTTGTATGATTTGTATTTTATTTATTTTAGTTATAGAGGCAGCGGACCATACAGGACAGGCATAAGTTATCAGTGGGTAGGGTTATTGCGGTGTAGAGAAGGAGAGAAGATTTCATTTGGAGAGTTGATTTGTAGTTCACTAAGGGGTAGAGAATTCTCATCCTGGCATTGAACGTATTTAAAAACTACTTTCAAAAATAATTTTTATTTATCGGCTGGCAAAAGTATTTTAACACCGTGGTGCTAAAATAGTAGATGAAATAGATTTTAAACCGAGGATGATCCAAGGCCTAAATGAATATAGTTGTATTAACGGGGAGTCGCCAATTACTCTTGCGATAACAATTTTTCGTTAATATTTTTTTAAACATAATTCAATATCAAAGTAACGTACAATTACTGGCCGAACGTTGGATAAATATCAATTTCCAACGTTAAATATTTAGTTGATATATTATTTGTTTTAAAATGTCACTTGTACTATACAGGCTCTAACAACCTAGCATGCCAAATAACAAATAAATTTAGAAAAAAAAAATGTATATACGATAATACAAATGAATAAAAAAAATGTGTTGAAATAGAAAAAAAAAAATAACTGATTGAACACAGAATAAAAAAAGAGCGTATTAAATAACTAGACGTTGATTATAATTTATATGTATTTTTCTTAATTTTATTTAATGGTTTTCAAATATTGAACAGTCATATTATATTTTGTATTTTTTTTCATTCAATTACTTACTTACTTACTTACTTACTTACTTACTTGCTGTTAAATTTGCAATTTTAAATTAAAAAAAATCAACAATATTTTTCAAACACCAAAACATTGACAATAACTATTACTTGGGATATTTGTTTGAATCGAAATATAACTGTTTACGCAATAATTTTTGTGTACATTTCATTACTGATTATTGATGAAAATGTAATTAAATATATTTTTGCGTTATATCAAACGTCACACGCTTGGGCGGTATTTACTTTTTTACTGTTCCGACGACCTACACTGCACGATCGGATCGCCGTCCGTATTGCACCGGGCGGTATTCTCACGACACGTCGGAATTGCGTCTGCAAAATTTTTTTTTTATCCTAGTACAATGTTTCGGACGTACCATACGCGGTTTCGTGACCAAAGACCGGGACCGTAGTGATTTTTTCGGTTATTTTAAAAAAATTAAAAAACAAATAAAGGTTCCGGTTCCAATTCCGGATCTTAAAATTATAAAATAAAAATACCGGAACACCGGTGTTCAGGTTAATAACGGGTCTTAAAAATGCATAGTTTTGTTGCATTCAAATTACGAATCATTAAAGCACTTTCGTGTTGAATAAATTAGGTGGTATTAGGATTACAGTATTTTTTTTTTTTTTTTTTTTTTTTTTTTTTTTTTTTTTTTTTTTTACCACGCGTTTTTAATATACTTAAAATGATCGCCATAGGCGGACATTTTCCATATTTTTCACAGTAATATATCAAAACCACTCTGCACGCTTGCAAAAATCATCTTACCGTGCAAAGCCTAGGTACCTGCGATATTTCTTAGACTGACTATATCGTACGTACACGAGTGTGTATGATATTTGAGTATATTTGAAAGGGGCTAATTTCTCTCTGTTTGTACATTTTTAGGTGGCTAAGCCCTAACTTCGCCATTGGCGATTGCACGAAACGCCGAAGGCATACGAGGTCTGTTCAAATAGTACTAGGATATTATTTTTTATAATTACAAAAATGAAGTTAAATATTATTTGAAGATATCACCATCAAAACACTCTACTCCGGACGATATGCCATTTTTCAAACGTCTTTTGGAACTGTTCCGAAATAAAAGCTGTTATGTTGACTGTTATGTAAACAGTTATGTTGGCGCGTTCGCTTTAATTCTCTCTGCATTTTGAAATCGTTGTCCTTTAAGCAAAGATTTTCGTCTTGAGAAAAAAAAACACTTGGGCCCGATTAGGAGAATATGGAGGGTGCGAGACCAGGGGTATTTTTTTTTATCAGCCGAAAATTCACGAATCAACAGCGCTGGACGTGCTGGCGAATTATCTTGGTGAACAATCACGGAATGAATTTGGCATGAAATTGCACGACAAGACCCAATTAAGATTCGCTCCACATTTGCTAACTGACGAACGGTTAATCGGTGGTCATTTCGCATTTTGTTAGCAAATTGTCGCCATACCGTCGTTTCCTGATGCCGTCGATGATCTTCCAGATCGCGGATCGTCTTCAGTTGACCGCCGAATTATCCTTGAACCAGTTACATCACTCGTATGTTACGGAACCACTTAAAGAAACGTCCCTAAAAACGGATGAAATCATTGCCGTACGTTTCGGTTACATCGTTTTTTACCAAATTTCAAGCAAAACTCGATGCACATGGCGCCGTTCGTCGATTTCGGACAAATTGATTGCATTCGACCACGTGTAATATTAAACTGAGATTTGATAGCGACTTTGAAATATCCGCTTGTTCGCGGGCAATACGTCCAATTACAACTTGAAACGTAATCGTGTGTAGATTAGCTGTTGTAACATTTGTCCTGGTACTTTTTGAACAGACCTCGTACGTGCATACGCGTACACCGAAATGTATTTCAACTAAAATTTCACATGTTTATCCAATTTTTAAATATTAAAAATTGCTACTCGAGAATGACAATTGGGAGAGCGGTCTCGCCACCCTCCCCCCAAATAAAAAAAACTAAGGGCGACAAAAAAATAACGGTAATGGAAAATTTTTGGAACGGGCTCGTTTCGATGGTTTTGTCTTGGGTTATGTTTTACCGTACCCGTGTAAATATGTGAAAATGTAAAGAAAAAAAAAAAACCGAAACCGAATTCGTTCAAAGTCTTCGCGTCGCGAACCATTATCGCGGGTTCCCGTGATAATGGATTCATTTTTTTTTTTTTTTTTTACGCAAAACGGCGAACGAAACAAACCGACTGGATTTAACCAACGTGCAATATTAAACTGAAAATTGGATAGTGACTTAGGGTTTTGTTTAAAACAATCACAAATACGCGGGCAATGCGTGTATTTTTAAATTGAAACGTTATCATATGGTAGACTGGCCGTTGTAAAATGTGTCGTGGTATTTTTTAAACAGACGTCGTATTTTACCACGAGTACCGTTAACAACGCGATATTAAATTTTTATCCATAGGAATGTGATACCGGTGTTTTACAAAATAAACCGTACCCTAACCAGAATAATTAAACGTGCGAATCGCATAGGCACTAGTCATGTGATAAGAGATAAATCCGGATTTTTCAAAATCGTGATTTCGTGTTCTATAATTCGTTTCTCGTCACACCATCGTGATTGTCATATTGTCAATAGCGTTGAATGCGTTTGTACAATTGAAAAAAAAAAAAAAAAACCATACATATTACATTATGATTTTTCTATAATACGAGGTGTGGCTAATAAATAACGAGATTTTCTCTGTAAAAACTTTTTATTTATATTTTTTAATGGTTTAACATTTTTCCCCTTCTATATACTCCCCTCCATGTTTGACACATCGCTCCATTCTAATTTTCCATTGGTTGAAACAGTGTTGGAAATCCTTTTCTTGCAATGTCTTTAACACCTCTGTCGCTTTTGTTTTTACAGCTTCAACTGACTCAAAATGTGTGCCCTTTAACGCACTTTTTAATTTTGGAAAAAGCCAAAAGTCGCATGGAGCGAGATCTGGTGAATATGGGAGGCGTTGAAGCACTGGAGTTTGATTTTTAGCTAGAAATCGCTTTACAGATAAGGCACTGTGAGCCGGCGCATTGTCTTGATGCAAGATCCAAGAGTCATTTTCCCGCAACTCAGGCCGCTTTCTTCTTACTCGTTCTCTGAGTGTTGTCAATACTTGAAGGAAGTACTTTAATACTCAGACGTCGATCTTTTCGCACAATTTCATTGATTTTTGAAATGTTATCGTTAGTTTTTGAGGAGCATGGACGACCCACCCGTTGATTGTCTTCAACTTCTTCACGACCCTCACGAAATCGTTTGTGCCACTCAAAAACACGTGGTCGTGATAGGACACTATCTCCATATACTTCAGTTATTAAATTATAGCTTTCGGTCGCAGATTTTCCAAGTTTCACTAAAAATTTTAAATTAATACGTTGTTCAATTTTTTCGTCCGGCATGATTTCGACATTCAACACGTCAAGAGGTCAATTTAAACGACGCTTACACATAGACTACAAAACGGAAACTGACTAAACTGGTATTGTTCGATGCAGTGATATTCATAGATTACAAATATACTACCATTATACCCTTATCTACTCATGCCTTATCGCTAAGTAGATAGTCTCGTTATTTAAAAGCCACACCTCGTATGTTACCAACCTAATCCGACATACTTTAAAAAAAAAAAAAAAATTCATAAATTGTAAATCGAATAAATAAATCTGCGGATTTCGATTAATAGACGCCAAATCCGACTTTCGTGGATATCGAAAAAGCCGAATCCCGATCGTCAGACATTCGGTTAATCCGGATTGATGTCGCATCGCTATTAGGTGCGCCCGGGTCCTACACGCGGCCGCGTATCGTCTAAACACCGTCTGAATCGGAACAAACGATAATAGATGAATACGAATAAACGTATACGAGGTGCTTTTTATTGAATCTATAATAATATATATATATATATATATATTTTACTTGCGCACTTGCCACTACGGGTTTTAGATTATCCGTTTTGATAAATTGCATTGCGTCGGGCCGGTAATGACGATGATTGCTGGCACTATATTCATATAAATATATATATATATATATATATATATATATATATTAAACACCTAGCTACGCGTACGTACACGGTTTAGACGTTCGTTTATTTTCAAAATTCAATTTACCCCGAGTTATATTTATTAGACCAAGGCCGAGGATTGTCGTTACACGCGCGCTACACAAGCTCAGCGCCGTCTTCCGATCGAATTGTGTTTAGATTAATATTATTTTTATTATTATCCTTGAGCTCGGTTTACTTTCCCCGAAGTTTTTGTTTGTATAAGTGCTCGTGTATCATTCGCTACATTATATAGAACACGACGTTCGAGCGTCATTTCGAATCGCGCCTATATTCACCTATTTTTTATTTATTTTTAACATTTTTATTTTATTATAACAATAAATTTAACGAAACATTTGTATTTTATTAGAGACGGCTAAACGGATTGTAATCATTTCCAAAAAATAAACTGCATCCTCAAACCCTCGTCATCATCTGAAATCCGATAAACGGTTTTCGACATATTTTTATAATGCTTATAAAGAACAACTCGGGACGAGCACTACCTATCGCATTTTCTAGTTTTTGTACGAAATCCAGCAAATTGTATCCGCACAAAACCAATGACAAAAATAATGAATATTTTGAAATCTATCCCACACGCCCAGAAAGTGTTAGAGAGAGTACGCACTCGGTCAAAAATATTGTTCAGGTTTCTATTATTATATTTCACCGAAGTAAAAAAAACATAATCGAAATTAGCAAAAAACCTGTACTGCGTAAATATTCCCCGTTTCCCCAGCGTCAATTATATTAAGAAAAAAAAAATTAGGAAAATAAACCTTTCTAATGTATCAACTAGAAAAAACGGTATACTGGATATACTAGAAACCTCCTCTGAATTTTTTAAGCAAATTTCTGATAAAAAAAAAAAAAAAACAAAACAAAAACAAAACAGAAAACCGATTTGTTAACGGACAGAATAAGAAAATTTAAATAAAACACATCGTACACACTAATAATTCTCACTTTGTTCAGAATCTTTAATGCAAATTTGGTTAAAAAAAAAAAAAATAATAATAATAACGTTCAATCTTTTGCATTATTAGTTCACTTCTTTACCTTCATAGCTGTTTACGTTTACCGAAATATTTTTTATGCAATCCGATACCGTAAAACAGTTCTAACCATCACGTGCGTAACTTGATCAACTCGTATGGGGGGCAAAATTATTTCATAATTCTGTAGCTAAAATTGTCTATGGCAAGCCACGAGACGGCAGAGACGTGGAAACCCATCCACTACGACAATAACGCTATAGCGTTTTATGATAAGATTTTTTTTTATTTTTTATTATTATTATTTAAATAGACGAAAATTGTGTACATAATTACAAAAAAAAAAAAAAAAAATATTAAATAATCAACCGCGGTGTAGGTAAACTTTGTCGTTTAATTATTACAATACTCAAACGTAAACCGTTCGATTTGCAGACAATACGGCACAATAATTGATTTTTTTTTTTTTTATTTTTATACATATTTAGTGGTTAATCGTTTTGCGTTATTCGTCCGAATATGGTTGAATAATTTCTCTAAAAAAACCCGAAACGCCTTGTCCGTCGTATTATATTTATTTTAAATCAATTTACAGAACATCAGAGGGCAGTGTCCCTTGGTGTTTTTTTTTTTTACCGGTGTGGTGGCAAAGAGTGTAGGGGGTGGGCACACGTTTACGTCTATAATTCATACGGTTAAGTAGCCATATTTTCGTATTTTAACGTTTTCGGCCCGTGGTTAACATTCGGTCAAGTAACAAGTTAGCAATACTACCGCGATAGTGTTCGCAATTTGATAACACGCATAATGTAATTTCCGATGATTCATCGGCGATTAGAAACGAACAGACCGCAATCGGACACCGCAGACATTAAACAATTATGTTTCGTGGATATTTGAAAGTGGACGGGTGGAAAACACCTTATGTGTCCCACACTGCGGTACGTATTATTTATTTTTTTTTTTTGGAATTATGCGTTGGCCTTAAAATTAACATAATTTGAAAATAAACCGCGACCGTGTATACCACCGTAGGTTTGTACGTAGGTATATCGCAATTGCGTAATATTATAATCATATTTTATTGGGTTCTATTCCTACCGTACGACCTGGAAATATATTTTTATCGTTTTACGATAAAACTGTGTGCCGTTGCAGTGAACGAAAAGTAACACAAAAGGTGCTGGAATACGATAGGCGCTCTCATTCATTCATTTGGCAAATTAATTTATGGCGAAAAAATTAATATTACACCTGTGTATATTGACAAAAAAAAACAAAATAAATAAACATTTGATATAAAGCAAAAAGTTCATTAAAAATCGTTGGAAATTCTAAAAAAAAAAAAAAAAAACACGATAAAATAAATCACGTCGAGAAACTCACTTGTTGACGCGATAATTTTATTTTTACATTAACTTTAGCATACACAGGCAATATATTTAGCGAATAACAATTATATGACAGTTAACGTATATCTTTTTTTTTTTTTTACAAAAATGTCAAATTTACAAAAATCTACTATATTAAAGTATAAAAAAAAAAAAAAAAACAATATTAAAATGTTTCGACAAAAAACCAGCTACGAATTTTATTACATTTTAAATGTAATAAATATCGTCGAGTATTGCTAAGCAAAAAAAAATAAAAAAAAATAACGTTGTAGGAGGAAACGAATTTATAGCCGTCGTGTCTTATAACAAAGCTTCATATTGAACTAATAAAAAAAAAAGAAAAAAAAAAGCAAATTATTTCTACAATATCCTGACTCTAGTTATTTACACTATGTCTTTGAAATATATAATACCACGTTGTCCGTATGAGGTAAATTATATTTAATCTGAGTTTTAATTTTGATTGTAGCACCAAGAAACACTCGACTCTCATTATATTTCGTACAGGTATTATTTGTAAAAATCGTCTTTATTGTATACATAATTAAAACATTAGAAACTGTTTTTTTTATATATATATATATATAAAATCGTTTATATATATTTATATAAACGGTATTGTCGTACGAAAACATTATATTTTCAATTTCAATACGGCAATAAACATTAAAAAAAAAAAAAAAAAAAAATACAATACGGTGAAAAACCCGAAATGCGACTATATAAATTTGTTTGGCCGTAGGTAAAAAAATTCGAATGATTTTAGAAAGGTTAAACCGGCAACTGGCGCGTAAATAACAGTCTGTCAAAAGTCGAACACTTCCCATATTATTATTATTATTATTATTATTATGCGCATCCGATACCTACTGCAGCAGCAGTGTCACCTAACGGTAAAAAACGCGCGCCCGAAGAACGAACGTTATGTTGCAGGTCGCCGAACAAACTATTAATTCGAAATAGGCATCGGCGGGATTCTGTCCGGCCTACACGGAGCGAAATTAATAATATTTATATATATATATATATCTAGCTTTCACCTTGTACCATTAAAACGAAAGAAATTCTAATAACACGAGATTATATACCGATGTCGCGGTGTTTAGTATTTATATATTTTTTTTTTTTTTTTTTTTTTAAAGACTTCACCCTTTTTTTAAACCAGTTTTAAAACACGGTATTATAAGTTGGTATACGACTAAAGCAAGGCCATATTGCGGATTTTCGGTATCGCGTGAAGTGTTTACTACTGCACCGGGAGATATTGGAAATCAATTGTTTCAATTTCGAAAAGTACCTATTAGTAAAACGTACGATCGCATTATATTTGTACGCTGCCAGTGTTAACGTAAATACCGGATTGAATTTTTACTATTGTCCCGGAGTTTTCCATCAATAAATGATCAAAACGTTTCGTTTGCCGCTTCGTCGTATTAAAATTAAATCGCAAACATCTGAGAGAACGGTGGTTAGGTATTATTATTTTGCACGGCATTCGTCGGAAATATAAAATTAAATAACTTAGTGGCTGATTGTATTGTTTTTAATTTAAATTATTTTATTAGAATATTGAAAACGGTATTGTACGTGCGAACTGAGATTTAAAAAAAAAAAATAGTAGCAAATGGAAATTTTTTTCAATCGAAAAATAATAACGATTATAAACATTGTAACGTTTATATTGAAATACAACAGTTTTATTAACCCACGATAGGTATTCGATATTATCAAAACGAGTAGGCAGGTATATAACCTCGTTGTAGCCACTTATTTTTCGTATTAAATATTTGTAGTAAAAAATAATTCGAACTCTGCTGTTACAAACAATGTCGAGAAAAAAAAAAAACAAACTACTCGAGTCATCCGGCATAGAATGAAATCATACTCATACCCGCCCACCTATAACAAAAGACAGTAATTCAAATTCATCTTCGGTTTATCCAGTTTCATTTTTTTTCTTATGCTGTTCCTCCGCCTTTATTCTACTCGGGCGGGGTCGACTAATTTTTATGTTTGCCCGTCACGTCTCTCTATTCATCACCATTTCCCCGTGTACTCCAAATTACCTCAAATCTCCCCTTATAACCTCTAACAAATCATTTTCTGGTCTATCTCTTATTCGACTTCTGTCTACATTTATTTCATTCGTCTTGTTCACAATCCCGTCGTCGCTTCATCTACCCGACATGCCCATTTCACTATTCGATCGCGTATTACCTACATTATCCACTACTCCCAGACTAAAAATGTTACGTATTGATTTGTGAAATCATTTCGGTTACTTTTTACTTAATTTAATCCACGTAAATTTATTAACACCTGAACCCGTACACCATAAACCTCGATCGCCATGCCGACGAATCTCTTGTCGCTCCCGATTATTTCGTCGGGGCTAAATCGTCCACGATAGTCTCTAGCCAGATAAATGTAATGTTGAAAACGATAAGCCGACAATGAACACTTTTAGGTGTTTCCGTGCATATTTAAGATACAGATAATCATCTATATACGCATAAACGCGCACTGCTGCGGATTGGGGACGTCCGTTCGTTTCGGAACGGTTACGAGGAAAACAAAATCGGGAACGCTGTAAAAATTCTAGTTTGAAACTCGTATTCTAACGGTTGTCGTCGCTATTATGTACAACGCTATTCGCCTAAACAGAATAACAGCTACGAACGGTACGGGCATGACGGACTCGTATAGACTTGCTATGGGCTATAAAAACCGTATGGTTTTTTTTTTTTTTTTTATCGCGAGTACAAATAATTCAATAGAAACGCTAATGCGATTGATGTGTGTTTTAAAGGCCGGCGAAAATTTTTGGCGCAGGACAATACCCGTTTGCGAACGCCGACGTAATCGAACCGAATACGTTACAGGTCTGCGCGACGTACCGATTGTATTGAGTAAAAATTAAAACCGTACGTGGATAATCCCGTCGCGATTAAACCGAATGCGAAATTTTCATTTTTCGAACATTCCGTTAAAAACGCCCGTGCACGCGAACACGGAACGACCCCTTTTAAACACTCGGAAGTGCGACGTTGCCTGTTAACGCTGTGGTAATTATTTTTAATTGAATATTTCGTTAGCAGTGCCGCAATCGGATTAAATATCTAATTTCAGGTTGTACAACAACTCGCATTACGGTTAACTGTGGCAATAAATTAATTTACAAACCACTTGGACGAAATATGATTTATAACAATATATATATATATGTGTGTGTGTAATAGAGTGGCCCCAAAAAAAAAAATTTCATTTTTTTTTTTTTGTTCGCGGTTGTATCTTTATATTTTATTTTTAAATAGCTTTAAAAATACCGTACAACCTATAGAATCTAATTTCACGAAAAATGCCTATACACATTATCAGTGTTTGCCCAAAACGATTTCGGACGAATAACCCAAAATTTGTATGTATTTAATTGTTTTTGACCGTTTTTATTGTCGCTTAAAACAACACGATGAAAAAACGGAACAAATAATGTTCTCTACTCCATACGGAGAAAATCGATATTTATGACCCACGATAAGAAATCCGTGAAAACAATTGTTGAAAGGTCGAAAACAATTACACCATAATCTTTAATCAATGTACACAAAAACACAAAAAACGTATTTTATGTAAAAAATACAAAAAAAAAAAAAAATTTAAAAATTAGAGTATTTAATTCGATTTTAATTTTTAATTTATTAAATTTGATTATTATTACTAATGTTGTATTTGGAGTATACATAAATGAATTCTAAATTGTCTTACGCATAGCGTTTCCACCGATAATATTATAAAATTAAATTATACGGGTATAAATTAAAAAAAAAATGTATTATAATTTGTGTTTTAAAACCGGGTACAATTTTTAGTAACGAAATCCGTTAACTGTTTATTGAAAATTGTCGTTTCGTCGACGCGGATTGCTGCCATAACGTTTTAAAGCAAACACGGTTCTTCTTTTTTTTTTGTTCGCGGTTGTATCTTTATATTTTATTTTTACATAGGTTTAAAAATACCATAGAATCTATAGAATCTAATTTCAAGAAAAAAGGATATACATATTATCAGTGTTTGCCCAAAACAATATCGGACCAACAACCCAAAATTTGTATGTATTTAATTGTTTTTGACCGTTTTTATTGTCGCTTAAAACAACACGATGAAAAAACGGAACAAATAATGTTCTCTACTCCATACGGAGAAAATCGATATTTATGACCCACGATAAGAAATCCGTGAAAACAATTGTTGAAAGGTCGAAAACAATTACACCATAATCTTTAATCAATGTACACAAAAACACAAAAAACGTATTTTATGTAAAAAATACAAAAAAAAAAAAAATTTAAAAATTAGAGTATTTAATTCGATTTTAATTTTTAATTTATTAAATTTGATTATTATTACTAGTGTTGTATTTGGAGTATACATAAATGAATTCTAAATTGTCTTACGCATAGCGTTTCCACCGATAATATTATAAAATTAAATTACACGGGTATAAATTAAAAAAAAAATGTATTATAATTTGTGTTTTAAAACCGGGCACAATTTTTAGTAACGAAATCCGTTAACTGTTTATTGAAAATTGTCGTTTCGTCGACGCGGATTGCTGCCATAACGTTTTAAAGCAAACGCGGTTCTTCGTTTATTTTTCGTCGGCCGATAACCGCAGATCAAATATTGCAAAACCCGCTTAAACGCCGCAAATGTCCTGCGAATTTCTCGTAGCTCTCTCATCGGAAATTCCTGTGATTCGTGCAACGGTATTCCGCGAGACCGTTCAACGCGAGACCATCAAGGCCATACGCCATTTTTTTTTTTTTTTTTTTTTTTTTTTAATTTAGACTCGGACAATAAACTCGTTAATTTCGCGGGGGCCATTGAGTCGACGGCGATAAATCTATATTTTTTTACAATACATAATTTTCGCCGCCCGACGGGCGCGACGGTGGACTTTCGGAGCGCGTATTTTTTTTTTATAACAATCTCGGTTTTTTCCGCCGATAAAAATAATGCTACACCCAGCAATTGCCCGTAACCATCACGTGGGTTGAATAATTATTCAACAGATGTTTGTCGAATGCGACGAGACCGAACGCGAACTGACGTGAGCAAATTGACGGTTTCGGAATTTTTTTTTTTTTCGTTCACATTTCACATAGAATGTACACGTTAAATAGATGTTATAGTCTAATTTTTTCCATCCGCTTAGAAAAAAACGTTCGCCAACCGGAAACTTTATCGGACCACCCTAATATATGTAAACATTATTTGTATTATTTAAAAATTAAATGTACCGTGCACTTGTGCAATATGATTTATAATAGTATAGATTTGTCGACATTTATATTCCGATGTAAGAACATTTTTTTTTATATTTTTTCGCCAAACAATTTCGTTATCACAGTCGGAATCGTCGTAGTGACTGTACTGTATATCGTAATAATATGCGGCGCAATTATTGTTCGTTTTTTTTTTTTTTTTTTTGAAAAAAATACATTTTTCCCGTACGCGTTTGAAATGTTTCCGTCGAGTTAAATTTATGTGTTCTTTTTTTATAATAAAACATTATAAGTCTCTCTCTCTTTCTCTCTCTCTGTTATTAAACAAAATCGTATAAAATGACGTGCGATATATCATAACTTTACACTCTAAAAACGTACGACTGATTTATATTTTCGCTGCACTTATCGAAATAAAAGTCGCGGGTATTCACGTCAACATTATTCTCTATTCGATGAAAAGCAAATTCAATCAATGATGTGCATATAATATAATATGTGTTGTCATATCGATGTTCGAAATGTATACATGTATATTGTGTTTTACGAACGTAGTGCACCAGATGTATATTGTATCCGGGACTAGACCGACCAGATTTTCTGCTTAACGAAATATTCATTTATACCGTAGATTCCGATCTTTTTTCCCTTTTTTTTTTTTTTTTTTCTGGTATCACTATAGGCGCGTGCGTCAATGTGCATCGGTCTATATCTATTTATTTCATTTTTAATCCGAACAGCGTACTACGTTATTTTATAACGTTTGGTTTTTATTATTAAAAATATTATTTCGTAGTTCAAACGTGACGTTTACTATTTACGGTATTGCGTCGAAACTAATACAGTGACCGTAATAACACACGAAATAAGAACAACGTATATACGTGCACAAAATATAAATTTTAAAGTCGGACGAAAAAAAAATGATTATACTTAGAAATAATATTAATATATCATCAGTACGTTTTCATAGTTATATTGGAATGTAAATTATTTTAAAATCGGCGACATTGTATTTGGAAGGAATTACGTTGTGGGAAAAAAAAAAAAAAAAAAAAAAAAACGGATTTCAAGGGTTACCAACCTGGATTTGGTAGATATTGATATCTAACGTGGTATTTCGGATCACGCAAAGTATAGACAAATTAGGAGGCATTTTGATAAAAATTATTTTTACAATGAAAATGAAAAAGTTTTCACGGTAAATGCACGAAGAGGAAACGACTGAAGTGTGTATACGAAAATCGTATAGATTCGCTATGAAACTAAACGAGTTATATAAATGTAACCTAACCGAACATGGTTTTGGTAAAAATCACAAAACACCACTATAGAATTTTTAAGTAGGTATGTACCTGCATGATTTATAAAAATACATCATGCTATTAATTTAGAAGAACAAAGCTACGTTATACACTACGTAAAATTACAAAAAAAAAAAAATAATAGGTTTTTCTTTAGTCTGTAAAATAATCACGAAAAATCTTATACACGTAAAAAATAAAAATAAAAAAAAAACAACCATACACGACGGTAAAACAAATAAGTTAAATATTTATCGTTAAAATGTATTTATATTTTAATGTAGTCAAAGGAATGATTATTATTAGGGCTGGGATATGTATGTAATATATAACCGAAAACATGTGCATACATATGAAATAAAAATGAGCAAAATATGCAGTAACAAACCATCGATATTGATATAATAAAATTAAAAACTATTGATACGATAATATGATTTAATTAAATTATTAAATTAACTTTGTTAATATTTTCAAAAAAAAAAACAAATTATTGTTTTTGATTTTTACAAATGCCAGAATAAAACAATAGCGAATCAGTGTTTGAACTTTTCAAAATTTAAACTACGACTGTTTGGTCTCAACACCGACTTCTGATCTACTAAAAGAACGTTTCCCATCACAAAATATTATCGGTGCACACTCCGGCATGTGGCTGTTATTTCACTAGTCGAAAAATTGAGCTCCGTCGTGTCTTCATTCGTAATACCCCGAAGAATGATTTTTGTATATTTAATGGTTTCACGAGTACTGCTAAACCACCAATGCCGATGATAGTATTATGAATGAAATTTATGAACTATGTAAAAAAATAAAACGGACATTTTTACAAATAATGTTAAAATACGTATGTATGACGAAATATGTCTTATTTTATTGTAAATTACGTGTAACGAATTTATCATTTGCCACGATTGATCATGTTTTAGTAAAAATATGTATTTACATATAAATCCTAGCTCTAATTATTGTATTTCAATTGTTTACAATGTTTTTTTGGATTTATTTTATCAACTGTGCGTTAATGTTTCGTATTGATACTTTACATGCGATATATTTTTTAATTTTTAAATGTCCGATGAATGAGGGGTCTGTACAGTAGACGTTTCTAAAAACGTTGGTATTTTTCATAATATATCAATTTTTATATCGAACGCATAACATATCATGGATTCAAATAGTCGCTGTTCGATAAATACAATACAGAATGTAATAAGAAACTCCGTTCTTTGGATTCGAATACGGAATTCATTAAATTATTGCGAACACGTTGTTTGCATTGGTCCCCATTGAGTTTTGAATATAATAGTAAAAAGATACCACAATTTTTTTTCTTCGACGAAATGTTTTGTGGTTTTTGAAGAGTATAGCCTATACAAAGAGACGCATTAATGTACTTATATTGTAGCGAATGGCTTTTAGAAAAACGAACTATTTTACAATATTTTTTTTTTACCAATGTCGATTGTATATATTGCGAAAATGTCGTTCTTGCAGTTTGATAATAATAATGTTTAATGTTTTATTGTAAATTGATTTAATAATACTCAGACAGAATATAATGTAAAAATCGATTATCGTAGTTCCGATCTGATATTAACCTACGCGTTGGCCGTTTGTTTTTTTTTTTTTCCTGTCGATAATTTTGTTTTTTCTTTTATAAATAAAATAGTTCGGTATTGGCGAACAATACAATCGTTCCGAATTCCCATCGAGTTATTTTGTTAATTTATAAATTGACTTTTTACGAAATACGAGAGCTGTCCCAAAAGTAACGCACAGCGCGCTCTAGCTATCTTGCACTATGATAATTTCAGCTGATTTTAGTATCAGTTTATAGATTCAAGTCTAATAAACGCGATAGTTTCCAGTTTAAATGGTTTATGTAAAGTATAACGATGTGCCCAGAGCGGTTACGAAAGCGAAATCAATTGGTCGGATCACATTTGAGTTTTTCGAACAACGCGCCATTTATACATCATAAATCGAAACGATTCGTAGTAAAACAGTGCCTGAAATTCATGCCGCGTTAAAAGAAGTGTTTGGAACGGATCCTGTGGATCGAAGTGCGGTGCAAATAAGGGGCATCAGCGATTCCGTGACGGTTGTATATGAACTGATAACAACCCTCGCTCTGGCCGACCCTCTACGGATACTCTAGACAACACTAGTTGCGGAGAACGGCTGTTCTCGCTGCCCAACTCGATGAAGGTCCAACCGGAGAATGTTACAAAAAATTATTTGCCAAAAAATTACGACCAGAAATCCGTAAAAAGCGTACCGGGAACGCTGCAACACGGCGTGTCCGTATTGCACGACAATGCGTGGCCGCATATCGGAGCACCGGTCGACGGTCTTTTGGAGAACTATGGGCGGTGACGCCTCAAACACCCACCGTATTCGTCGGATTTGCGTCCCCTGGACATTGATTTATTTCCAAAACTGAAGGAACCACGTTGAGGAATCCGTTTTCCCGACTTGTATATACTAAATGAAGAAGTGAGCCAAAGGGTCCGTAAGCTCAACAATGATGGCGTCCTGTGCGCCATTCAAGTGCTCCCGAAACGATGGTTAGGTTATCTCGTGTATAGAGAAGCAGGGAGATTATATCGAAGGTCTAAAATATTGTATTTCGTTTAAAATAAATACCTAACCTACCCAAGTATGGCTAATACTTCTTTTTGTTGTTCGCCTTTACAACCAAGGGGCGGATCAGCTGAGCTTCTCGTTCGCCATTCCTTCCTCTCCATTACCGTTTCTTCTTCGTCCGTTCCATAGAATCTCGTATGTGGTGCCCGGACAAAATCCGGCCGGACAGAATGCCGCAAAATCAATATAATTACAATACCGATAATGGAACAAACTACCAAAGAAAACGGAGATTTCCTTCGGAATTTACCAGAGTTAGGACCGGCAGAAAATTGTATTTAAATACGGCCCTTGTAATTTACAGTGGACTAGACCTGGGGTCGGCCACCTGCGGCTCTTTCGACGTAAAGTTCCGTACGCAAAAGAATAATGATTTTGTTATCAAAAAAATATATTTTTATATATTTATAAAAAAAGACATCTCAAGGCGACATATTATTATTGTTGATTATATAAAAATAAAATAATACACATCACGACAGTAACTTGATAGTACCCGCACGGGCTATCGTAGTCAACTAAAATTAGAAGTGTGTACAATGTACATATGGGAAAACAATATTTTTATATTAGATAAACTACTAGCGATAAAACGGTTGATCGTAAATATACGCGTTTTAATCAAATAAAATAATGTTTATGTTTACCAATTACGGACCAGATTCAACCAAACCTTCAAAAGTCATGCAAAGACAATGTTCCCATTGACATATAGATGTAATAAATAGATATAATTACATAGATGTAACTGTCTATATTATTCAATAACTGCAGTCATATTATTGTTCCAGCTAAATTACTTTAATATGGTTTTTGCGCAAAATATTTGTATGTTTCCATATGAATAAATATTATTTCGTGTTTAAATCGAAAATCGAGCAAATACTCTAATATTGAACCGGACGTTTTTAGCGGCTGTTTAAAAACTGGGAAATTTTCGAAATTATAACTCCTGGCTCTTCCGTCCCAAAAATGTGTGACACCACACATAGTCTTGCAGTCGTAATATTATCAAGCTAACGAATTGTTACACGATGTTAAAACCGAGAAAAAAAATTATTACGAAAAGACAAAAGGTAATACTAATTAAATAAAGCAATGACACGAATGCGACAACATTCAGAAAAACTTTTTAAAAATCTTATCATTATTCAAATGAACTACAACGATTGTTTGAATTTGTCGCATGACCGTGAATAAAAGGGATAAACTTTTAAAACACATATCAAGTTAATAGAACATATATGTAAATATGACAAATGTGTAGAATCACGATATTCTAGTGACAATGATTTATTGAACACTGGACTAGACCGGGGAAGGAAAAGGTGACTCAGGAAAGACTTTATCTTCAATTCACACGAACATAGTCTATTTGTTACAAATTCCTAGGCAATCTATTATGCAATTTAGTGTTTAATCCTTTGACGACGATAGGAATGCATGTGTGCCGTGGGTATTTTTATTTTTTTAATTTTTTTTTTTTAAAAACCATTTGATTTTTTTAACCTTAATATAAAATTGAAGTTTATAAAAAAAGCTACTAATATATAACTTGTAATACTTTAACTATTATTATTAGTAATAATTCCCAAATTTTCAGTTTTCAAAGTCCCTCGTCACATAATTACTAATATTCCTCATTAATAATAAGCTTATTTTATTAACTGCTCATTCGTCGATTATGATTTTTATACAATTTTGCATTTTTTATACGTAGTATTACCTTCGTAAAATTCGTGGCACACCAGTGTGCCAATCGTCGTTGAGTCAAGTACAATACTTGAACGTATAAGCTGATTATTTATAAACAAACGAAAGCAAATTGTGTTTCTAGTCGATTCATAATGAAAATATTTAGACAATACGATAAAACAAAGTGTACGTATAGTAATTCGATAAAGAAAATTATTATAGATACCACAAATGGTACAAAATATCATATTGTCAATGCGAAATAACGAACTGTGTTTTGTTTCAAAAACGCGCGTACCATCTACTATACCTACCTACCTCTTACATTTTGTTCCGTTTTACATAAAACCTTTACTTTCGTGTCTCTTTCATATTTTTCCGAATTATAAATACCGAGCAGCAGTCGCCATTTTGTTATTCTCTGAAGAAAATATAATTGAGTTATTATACGCCGAGTAAAGTGGAGATGAAATTTCTCATCCGCATGATGGAGATGATTGCTTTTCTTGAGACGATGAAGATGCCGAGACGATCATTGACGGTCCCTTTGATGTAATTATCGATCGAGTGCCTTTTTTTTTCTTTTTTTTTTTTTTTTTTTTTTAAACGATGAAGAAACAATAAATTAATTTCGGTATAGTTGAGTGTAGATGACAAGGGGCCGTATTAAAAGATAATAAAATATAAATAACAAATATTGGAAAAAAAGTGACGTGAACGCAATGTAAAAACGACTTTTTAAACACGTCCGTTTAATGAATTTCAAACGTGTGTCCGGGTATTTTAAAACGTCTTATAGGCCAGCTAGTTCTAAGCCTGGTAAAACGCGAAGCAAAATCTGCCAGGAAAATTACGTCTACTTTGCAATATGTAACGTTGTGTTTTTTATTTTTTGAATTCTCATATCTTCTCTAATAAACTCCATTCACTTTTAATTTGACCTACATTTGCATTTCTACATTAAACAAACAATGTAAAATATATCTTGTTGACTTTATAAAGTTAATCAACTAAGTTATAATTGTTTGGTTAAAATTTGTCGAAAATACTTACCGAAACGCAACTATACTTGCACAGTTTTTAGTTTTGCGTAAATTTCGATAGTCAATATTCGAACGGGGAACACGATAAACGCGGTTTGCAAAATTATAAATTGATAAAATATTCTATTTGTTATAATATAGCCGTATTGGTGTGTGTTAAAAAAAAAAAAAAAAAAAAATCGATTATTATACTGTGAATACAACGTAAAAACACTCGAGAATAGATACGTTGTATAAAAACATTGTCGACAACAAGAAAAATATTATTATATATTTATTTCGTCCTCCAAAAATTAACAAAAATATAATAATATCGATATTATTATTATTTCGTTTGCGTGTATTTTCAACGTAGTCGGATATTGTAAATCCCATTTGTAAAAATGTTTTGAAAAAAAAAAAAAGGTAATTTTTATAATTTTTTTTTCTTCTTCTATTCTTATTGGTATTTACATAATGATAATGATATTGTCGGCGGCACAAATCGACACGACAATAATTTCCCGTGACATTCGCCACCGTCGTGCCGTCGCGCCGCGAAAAAAAAAAAAAAAAAAAAAAAAAGTATAATCAACGAAAAGCCGGGGATATTTTTTTTTTCATTTTTTTTTTTTTTTTTTTTTACCATACTTTCGCTTCCGGTCTGCCGCGCCTTTTTATTTTTTCCGCGGAGCCCCGGGCAACCCGTTGGAATCGCATTCCATATTCACGGCGTACATCCGAACCACGGCAAAGGCAAAGGCTCCGGGCCGTTAATCCGACGGTTCTTGCGGAATACTAAACGCCGGCGGTGGTCAGTGCGAATAACGACGTTGTTCGGCGAAATGTCGTTGTTGCGGCCGCGGCGGCGGGACCGTTACGGATCGAAGGTGCGCGGACGTCAAACCGGCCGCCGTCCGGTTGCCGCACGCGGACAGACAGCGGACGCGATATTCGAAAATTATACGGGCGCCCGCCGTCCAACGTATGTCCCCCCGTATTATCAGCATTACAAATAACGATGTTATTATGCCGGCCAGTAACGCCGGATATGGTAAAATTAAAACGAGAAGACGACCAAAAAAAAAACACACACACCGTATACGCATTTTACGGGGCGCGTCCAGAACGTAACGATTACTTACCCGGCAGGCGCGAGAGGGAAACGCCAAAATCAAATTTCGATACCACTGTGCGATTATATAGGATTTTTGTTTCGGTGACCGAGAGAACCAGAGAACCAGAGAGATCTGGTCACGTCTGTACGTGGAGAAACTGCGACCGCGGTGACATTTTAAACGCGAGTGCTCCTATCCCGTTTGCCTCCACCTCCGTACGACAATACGCTAGCGTCGCGCGAACATTGTTCTGTTATTCGTTTTTTTTTTTTTTTTTTTTTTCATTGTCTCGAAGGGTAAAACCCTAGATGAAATTTGTCGAGAACCCCGAGGCCAAACGGCCGATGCGGCCCGTTACTGTGAAACCCCAAGAAAAAACTTCGGCCGGCTATCAAAAACAATTGAAGAGGCTCGCTGACCGCCGGGGTCTATATCCTAAACGCGACAATGCCCGTCTTCATACCGCCCGTCCGACAGTCGAACTCCTGGAAGGATTTGGTTGGGACGTGCTAATCCGTCCACCTCAGACACCGGACTCGGCCTCTTTTGACTATCATATTTTTACCGAACTGAAAAACGTTTAAGGAGGGGAACGTCATGAAAATGACGACGATGTAAAGTTGGCTGTGTTTACATTGGGGAAAGGACGTGAAGCGTAAAGTCTTCAAGGAGGGAATACACGAGCCTAGTTAAATATTTATATATATATATATATATGTATAATACCCCGTAATTTTTTTATTAAAAAATAAAACATAGTTTAATTTTTGAACATGTGAATACATTATTTTCTGAAAGTGCCTCGTATATATCGACGGATAAAAGCTAAATGTGATATGTGGCGAATAGCAAATTGTTCGGGAGAGCCATTCGAAGTTTTCGAATTACGCATGTTTACCCGATAATTAAGCGTATAACTCACCGTAGCCATTAGTCTGCTAGCTAAAAACTCTATTTATTTCGTAATAAGTTAAAAAAAAAACGGGAAAGCGGAAACGTACAGAGACGTCGCACACTCAATCCCATTAACTATTTTTAAATTGCCATCGACGAGTGGAAGAATGGTTCTAAACGAAAGATAAAAAAGTTGCATTGCCTATCCCGCGCCACCAATTTCATCATCAGTTGTGTTGACGTAGAACACAAATATCCATTTGATTATTGATGTAAATATGGATTAGAATAGTTAAAGAATAAACACATTGTACAGTTGAACAACTACAGGGTGCGGCAGAGCCGACTGATGGGCTATAAATAACGAACAGTAAAACTTAGAAAAAAAAGGTTTTTTTTTTTTATTTAAATCAGTATTCAATCACATTATTAAAAACTTTATTTTGAAAATTATATCTCCAAGATGGCGGCCGTCAGCATTGATACACTGTTGTAGACGATCTCTGAACGTCTCATATGATTTTCGGCACATTTCGACTGGTATGGCCTCGACTTCCACGGTGATTTTCTGTTTAATTTCTCCTATGGAATGTGAGCGATGTCTGAAAACCTTATCCTTAAGGTAGCCCCAGAGGAAAAAAACGCACATGCTTTAATCTGGGGACCGTGCTGGCCAGCCTATGTCTCCTCTCGGAGAGACTAACCGCCCAGGGAACATTTGTCGCAAGACAGCAATTGTAATTCTAGCTGAGTTCGCCGTAGCTCCGTCTTGCTGAAACCATACATCTCCCAAATCATGTTCTTCAGCCATTTCCTCCAACCTATGCTGTAGATAAGTTTCCAATATCACAACATAACGGGCGGACGTGACAGTGACGATCCTGTTCTCCAACTGCACATTTTCGGGGGTTTTTACCGTTCTGGGTGCTCCGTGTCCAAGTCTACTTAGGGTACTTCCAGTTTCTTCCAAATGCCGTATCCACGATTTGATAGTGTTAGCAGAAGGAACAGATTCAGTACGTGGAATGCCGCCGAAGTGTATACGAAAAGCCCTTTGTGTAGCGATCACAGAATGATTATGTTCGTAATACGCACGCACGACGAAACCACGGTGTACACCTGTCCAAGACCACGATTACGAATAAAAACGGCATTACCGTACAATTCAAAATATACCACTTATTAAGGCCTGCTCTTATCTTATCACAGGCTAATGATATCATTAAACTCGTCAGTCGGCTCTGCCGCAGCCTGTACATGAACATGTTTGAGGTTGTACCAACAATGAGGTAGCCCCGATCTTTAGCCTAAGTTACTTAAACTAAATCGTACGGCTTCAAGCGTTTGAGACGCCTAATGTCTTGCGAGTGGTCAAGGAGTTGTTTAGCAGTTGCATTGGTGTGCAGCTTTAATCAATTCACATTTTTATTTGCAAACATTTTGATTTCGTCCTGGACGGACGGTGTCTTCAGGTCGCGGTGTACGATGTCGTTTCTGTCGAACCAATATGCTGCTGCAATTGTACGAAGAGCTATATTTTGACAACGTTGAATAACTTGGATATTGGATTTGCTAGCAGAGCTAGCAGCAACTGGACGCCATAAGTCTAAATCGGTTTGATGATAGCTACATGAAGGGGTTGTTTGTTAGCAAGGTCTTGGGTGGAATGTCTTCCATTAGCCAGTACAATTTGTTCTTTGGTTTGTAATTTAATATATACCATAATATATATATATATATAAAAAATATACCACCCGGCCTTTTACGCGGTACGAGAGCCTACACGAGGATAACGATTAATCTCCGAAAGAATATTATTGATAATGATTTTGGAGTATTTATCTATTTTTCTTTATTCGGGCGACTTGTACTTATTCGCGTCTCAACAGTATAATGAACTCGGCCGAGTTCGTAATACCACCACTGACTTTCATTACTAAATACGATTATGGCGATAAAAGTGATCAATACAACAACACAATGTCAGTGTTTGTCCCCATTTAATTTGGAATTAAATGATATTTTTTTTTTTTTTTTTGAAGGATTTCACGGTAAACAACAAAGAAAACAAATGGGTGTTAGCCGACAGAATCCGCTGCCTTAAAATGCTGTGCATTTCTGGTCGTCGTAAATGCGTGGCACCAGGCTTGGTGTATTCGATTATTTTATGTTTAAAACAAATGTACAATAATGGTTTTTTTTTTTTTATTAAAAAATATCCACACCCGTGCCGCTCCAGTTTCCGCACGGCACGTATAGTGTATAAAATAATATACAAACACGGTGTTTTGAAAACGGTATTATATATTTATTTTTTTTTTTTCGTTCTCCGAGCACGTGGGGACGGACGATTAAACGTGATCGGATTGTCAATAAACGCGAGAATTTCACGTTTAGGCGTAGGTATACAGATTATACGCTCGCCAGTGTTTGCTGGACCGCATTCGAAATTAAAATGCATGCACATTCGCCCGGCCGTCGCACATAAATGCCGCCGGGCCATCGTATAAATCTCGCTGTAATACATACGCGCCCGTGTGTTTTATTGCAAATACGCGATAGACAATCGATCTTAAACGAGACGTGAATAATTTTTGAACGATTATTGCGATAATTATTACAATATTATCTACCGGGCAAATGCTATTCGGTAGGTGTACGGTGCGCGCACAAAATATTTCCGATAACAATCCGATACGGACGGCGTACGAGTGAACGAGTTTGTCGCAGGGACCGATGATTTCATCGGTTCTGGTACCGGTTTGGTTATTGAAAAACGGTTCCGGTTCTATGAAATTATAGAACAAGAGTTCTGGTTCTTTAAAATGCATAGATTCGATTAGCGTTACCTATAGCTTATTGCGAATTTTTTTTTTTTTTTTTTTTAATAATAAAACTATCAACGAAATAACAAAATAAATAACCGTGACAATAATTAACTCGATTGTTATGTTCGATTTCAAATAGTGTGAGAGTCATTTTCACGTAAACTTCGTGACGAATCCAAGCGGTTGTTCAGAAGTTTTATCCGATTTACTGGGACAGTCCGTACACTTGGCATAATTAACGTTTATTCGAATAGAAAACACAACCGGTATCGAATAAAAACCAAATATTATCGGTGTTCTCGTTGGGGGAAAAAAAAACCCCCCATAACCGTTGTTCGACCCGAATGTTTATACTATTTGTAGATGAAAATCGCCGACGGTCGTAAAACATGAATATTTCGAGTTAAAAATACCGTAGATATATAAATTACATAAAAGCTAAACATTTCTATGCGAAACGGACACTTGTATTTATTCGATTAGACCGAAATCCAATTGGAATAGAATTGTCGGTTGTTGCACAGAATCCACAAGGACCTAAAAAGCACTTAAAATTCTCGTATTTTATTTGAAAGATTCCGGTTCCGGTTTCTTGAATTGAGAAATGTTCCTCTTCTCGACTATTCATCGGGAACCGGTTCCAGCCAGCGGTGTGCCCGGGTCAGTTCCGACCGTTTTAATTTTATTTTATGTGTCACCTTGACGTATTACTTAACGGTATTTCCAGACATCGGGGGGTGGTATTGCCGATTCAGAATACAAAAAAATAGGCGTTTATGTGAGTCAGACGTTTACATCGATTGCGTGATTGAAATCCATACGCGTACAACGTGAACACTTTTTATATATTTAAATGTATAGGTATAGAAAAAAAAAAAAAAAAAAATTACAATTTTTTCTGTCTAGACAATTATTTCGGCAACTGTCTACTATTTTCCATCTAGATATTTAGAAATATACAGTTTTCGAACACCATGATTATTACTCAATAGTTTTCTAATCGTCACCATGACGGGTATACAGTATTCTATGCAATACAATATCATTTTGTGTAATGTTGAGAAAAAAAATCAATTCCGTAGAGCAGCGGTTCTCAACCTTTTTATAGTCGCGTACCACCTACACAATTTGAAAAATTTTACGTACCACCTGACCATTTTTTTTCTTTTTTTTTTTTTGCTTATTTATAATGTATACGATTATATAATATGTATAGAAGTTTATTTTATTTGGAATTAAAAAATGAGATAATATAAAATATATAAGAGGTCTAATCAAAAAGTATCGAGACTGATAAGATAAATCGTAAACTGGTTTGAGTATGAACTTGCACGTGCTATATTAATCAAACTTTGTATGTTGGGAAAATATATTAGGCATAGATTAGATTAAAAATGTCTCAGTCGGCTTCTAGGTGCGATTAAGTTAAGTGTGTTTTTACGTCCTGTCGGATTTCATTATGAGCGAAAATATGGAACAACGGGTGTGCATTAAATTTTGCCATAAACTGGGAAAAACGGCTACTGAAACCTACCAAATGTTATTGTTAGCTTATGCAGAGATGAAACCATGTACCGTGCTCGCATTTTTGAATGGTTCAAACGATATAAAGAGGGTAGAACAATTGTTGAAAGTGATGAACGTGAAGGAAGTCCGTCAACAAGCTGCAATGAGTTTTTTTCGACTGTCAAGGTATTGTCCATCGTGAGTATGCTCCAAAAGGACAAACCAGAACAAAGAAGTACTACATTGATATTCTTCGTCGTTTACGAGAAGCTGTACGAAGAAAAATACCCGAGTTTAAATAGTCAGGCGTTTGGAAATTGCATCACGACAATGCTCCAGCCCATTCGGCCCATGTTGTGCAGCAGTTTTTGGCCAATCATGATATCCCAGTTGTTTCTCAACCCCCCTATTTACCAGACCTAGCTCCATGTGATTTTTTTTAATTTCCAAAGATAAAAATAGCGCTTAAGGGTATATGTATTCAAGATGTCGATGAAATAAAACAAAATGCGACGGAGCAGCTGCGAGGAGTTTCAAAAAATGACTTCCAGAGGTGTTTTCAAAAATGGTAGGAACGTTGGAGAACATGTATAGACTCAGAAGGAGCATATTCTGAAGGAGATTTAATGTAAATATCTATATCTAATAAATATGTATATTTTTTATTAACAGTCTCGATACTTTTTGATTAGACCTCGTATATATATAATAATAATAAATAAAATAATTAATGCACAAAAAGAAATTAAATTAAATCAAATTAAATATGTAAAATTATTATAATTATTATGGTTTACTTTTAACTTCAATGAGACGATTGGTGTTGTTTTGAACGGACGACGACGTCGATATCGCACTCCAAATTGGTAACTTTAAGTCTTAAATCACTTTCTACGTTTAATCTACTTCTATATTTATATTTTGTGTACAATAAGTGAGAAAATGTATTTTCGCACAGACATGTTGATACAAAAGGGATTAGACACTGTAAAGCTTGTGTGGACAATGCCGAGTATTCTTGTTTCACCAGCCAAAAATTAGTGATATTTTCGGTTTTGATAGCGGTTTTTAGAGTGGAGTCACTGGTTAAGTCAATAAATAATTCTTTTGCCAAAATACCGTCCGGAATGTTCTTAATATAATCATCTTCGAAAGGGCTTATGATCCATTTCATTTCCGAGTTATCCTCAGGGAAATATTGTAAAACATTGGATTTTAGTGATTTGTAGGTGTTCCGAAATGTCTGTAATTACATTTGGATTTGGTTGAATTTCGTTATATTTCCAAAATGTGTTTAGTGTCTCGAATGCTGAACGATTATTCTTAGATACTCGCGAAATAAATAAATCCGACTTCCTCACAAATGCATTGACCCTTTATCACTAGCATAAAACATGTTTGCGTTTCATCGAATAAACCGAATTGCATTCAATGTTAATTGAATGATTCGTTCCAATTTTTTTTTGACATGTACATGTCTTATGGCTGGGGGTCATTCTGTTAATTTGTCCGACACCGAGAATGTTACCATTTTTTACATCTCTCCGAATACACCATTTGAATGAATTAAAGAATTTTTCGTTTTAAATCTAATGGCATACAGCCCTAAATTAAAAGGAATGTTCGAGGTGCTCAAAAAGTATAATAATCACGATTTACCCATGATCGTTGGCGGAGACTTAAATTCGGATTTACGAGGATCACAAGGAACTGAATTCATCGAATTTATGCGTACCGTACTTGGATTAGAATTAAGTAACGATCTCGCAGTCTCTACTTCGCGCAATTCAACTTGTATCGACGCCGTATTTTATCGACACATCGAGAAGCTTGAAACTCGCGAGTACGTTTCATATTTCAGTACACACCGTCCTTTATTATCCATCGCTAAAAGTATTGTAAATGACGATTGTGTAGTTTGAATTAAAAATTTAAATAAAAATTTAGAAAAATGTATACTCAATAATAATAATTGCTGTCTTTGAAACTTGTTTATTTTTTACACGTGTTAAAAAAGTTACCTACAGTTTAATCGTCGTCTCCACGTATCTAATACCAAATTGACATCGACATTGTCAACTATATTCAGTAGAAACAAGACGTATACATGTACCGATGTATCTGTATGTACTCTTAGTTTTTTTTTTATTTTTATGAAGGGAGATTTTCTTCACGTACCACGAGGATGGTACTAACGGAGAACCGGTACCAAAGAGTGTAATATCGTCAAACGGATACCGACCGGATCGCGTACAAATCTAACATGGGAAACATATCCGCGTAGCTAAAGTTTAATAGTACGCGATATACCTATAGCAGTGGATTTAAAATGCGATTTTAATTTAAATGAAAAATAATCGGTCAGCTTGCCGTTACGTGTACACGTGTACAATAATATCCGTAGGAACATGTTAATGTTTTATATACATCTACCCTTCTGGGGGTGTGGATAAGGGTAATACGAAAAAAAAGAAAAATAATACAATTATATTTAAATATACTTGCGGTATTACGCTTTGTACGATACGGGCGTTGTTTATGTGACCAAAAAATAAAAAAAATGCCGTCCGAATTCTACGTCGCGGATTTAGTACGGAAACGTTCGTGTCTGCTGCAAGTCCGCCAATTCGCTCCGCGAAAACCTGGCGATTCGGTCGACAACTTTAATTGAAAACAAAAAAAAAAAAAAAAAAAATAAAAAAAAACCATCGAAATCGGACTGTAATAATGACGGTCGAGAATTTCGTGCTCGTGCGTAACGACGGTGCTAATAAGACGAGTAGGTATGATTAATGTAAAAATAAATAACTATCATTTTAAAATTCGCCTACTCGTCATAAAGGGTACAACGAAAAAAAAAAAAAAAAAAAAACCAAAATGTTTTTGCCTGCGTGAAGACGTTATCGTGTAATAGTTCCGTTGATCTTGCGAGTGGCGTATTTTTAAGGGGGGCCAGCGATCGATCGGGGAGTCCTCATTGATATCTTTACTTAGACGTGTTAAATTGTGCTACCATTTTTTTTGTAGATCAATAAATAGACAATACATATATTATGCCGTGAAATGATAAAAACTTATTCACGGAACAACGGACGATTGCTCAAAAATCATCTAGATTCAGATAAACATAATAAATACTCCAATTATCTCAGATGGATATGAGAAATTTATGTCGATAAAATAAAAAAATAATACTAATTTTTTAATTGCCCATGGCCGAGAACATTATTATAGCAAGGCGATAAAAATGTTAACGGTTAAAATAATTCTGTAAATGCAAAAGAGTGTAAATCATTATCTAGTTTAAGTTCGAATTTTTAACTAAACGTAAAACGATAAACATTTAAGTACGCATTATTTTCAACTCTAGGTGAAATATTTACGTTTTTTCGGTATTTTTTATCTCGGATAATTACTTCAGATGGATTTTCAAATGCTAATCTACATACGATAAAAGGTAAATAAATGTTATTTAGATATGTGTAAAAAGTGATTATAAGTATAGATTATTTTGGCATATTGTTCCTATTCGATTGTTTGTCAACTAAACAAACTTTTAAAATAAAATCCTTCAATTTGCCGGGATCAAAACCGGCCTCTGTCTATTACTCAAAAACAAAATAAAAGTTTTTGCGTAATTGCACGATACATGTGCACACACACGCGATTTGTTATAGTCAAAAGTTATATTACGCATGCGTTTAGATGGATTAAAAAGATATTTCAATTCAACTGGCTGGACGAATCACCGTAAAGCTGTCGTGTCCAAAACAAAAAGAAAAAAAAAAGATAATTGAGCCTGTGAAACATTTGAAAATCACGGTAGCCGGAAGGTGTGCGAGGTCTACCGCACTATTTAAAAAGAAAAAAAAAATCACGACTCGGACCTCTCGCCTCCCCCGAGAAAAATGCCATAAAATATGCCATTGGGTCTTGTGATCATATTTCGAATCATTTCATGACGAGCATAAAATCGATAGCACTCGCGGCCTCCGCCAATCTTTATTAAAAATGTATCAAACGCCAGCGCGTTTAAGAATACATTACCATATGGCTCGCTAATGGCTTTGCACGTAAGTGCGTACACCTTCATTTTTAATAAATTGTTCGTAGACATCATACCGCCATAATGATCGTTTTACCGAAATTTACTCCACTTTCCCCATTCGTTCGTCCCGTCGTCATCGTAATTCACACGGTCTCGTTTAAGACCGTAATCGGAAATCTTAATTTTTCCGATTTTATGATACCTATAGTAATTTCTTAGTTGAAATAAAAAAAAAAAAAAAAAATTAAATATTCACGTTCTCTTTAACGAACGTCCGGTACGACTTCTCGTGATTATTTCGGCATTGAAATCAAATGTGTACGGCTAACGAAAACGTATACTGACTGAGGCGGGTACAATTTTGAAGTACAAAAACACATTTTTGCCAGTTTGATAAAAAATTACTACGAGTGCACATTCAACGATCACCGATAATTCATCCGATTCGTCACGGCAGATGTCGAAAGATTAATGCCGAACCGGTGTAATGCCGGGATGTGACTCGTTAACACCGATTTGCGGAAAGTAAAAATATCCGTTTACACATATGTATTCCCGGGTATTTTTTTGTGCGATTATAAAATGTGTAGTGACTAATGACTGGGAGACATTATGATATTTTATAACTTGTTAAAATCATTTTACTAATTTAGAATAAGGAATTACACCCAGAGAAAACGTTATTTAAACAGATTTGTTGAATGATTAAATGTACAAATCGAGTACACCGACTAGTTGATAGTACGCGATATTCGTCATTAAAGTTCACGTTTTACCATACCCGTGGATTTCTCCTTGATGACGTTTCTGACATGGTAATATTTGGTTTTTTAAAAAAAAAAAAAAATTATAATCAACTATAAATGGTAGAAAATAGCGAAATAACTGCATTTAAGGGTATGGGGCAAATTTTATTTTGTGACCACGGATTTATGGTCTAAACGAAAAAGTGTATAATACGAAATATTATAAAAAAAAAAAAAAATATAAGCGCTGATTTACTGCTCGGGTAACGCGCAGATTTATTTCCAATTATTATAAGGCAATACCGAAAAACAAGAGATAATATTTTACCGATCGATGGAATGAAGGCGTTCGGTTTCCTCTGGCGACGGTACCCCCAACAATAACTCTTTTACCCTCCCCCGTCCGAGTTAATTTAAAATTAAAACAAAATATAAATACAGTTTTTTTATATATAATTAAGTATTGTTTAGCGCACACAGAGTTTACGACGTGAACCTGAGACATTTTTTTTTTATTTCGTAATACCGGACGGTAGTTAATTTCAATCGCGTGAAGTAATGAAATAACGTTGGAAACGCTTTTTCGGTTAATTAGAGGATAAAAAAAAAAAAAAAAAAATAAAAAATCATTGTATCACCGCACGTGCGAATGGAATGGATTATTTTGACGTTTCGATAATGTGCGATTATTATTGAATTAAAATCAAAAGTAACGGAGACGTACAGGTGAATAATGTAAAACAGTGAGCATCGAATATTGTTCGGTTTCGGTATCGAATTTTCTACGTGTCCCTACGAAAGACTACGTCCAACAATATCGTAGGTACCGAATACAATTTTCGAACCGAAATAATTTATCATTTCATATTTATTTATTAAAAAATTATATAGTTATATAATCGTATAACGTGTAAATGGAATACATATTGATCATAATTCATAACTAGTCAAATTCGTACGAATAATTAAATTCTAACGGGTATAATAATCAATATTATATTATGTTTGCATTGTACCGTTGCGAACGAGGTGTGATCGAAAAAATACCCGGACTGCGTAAATAATATTTATATCAATCGAGATAACAAAACCCCTGATAATATCATTCCATTATGTCACTTTTGACGAGCATTCGAGCGTTTGTTTGAAATCGATAACAATATTTATTTTTTGGCATTTTTACGAAAACACGTTTCAGTCGTGAAGGCGATTTTCGTAACAAAAGCAATAGAACAACAACGTGTGTGCGTACGATTTTGTTTGAAATTAGGGAAAAGTTCAAGTGAAACTTTTGAACATTTGCCGCATGCTTTTGGAGATGATGTTCTGTCTCGGACAACGTACTTCGAACGTGGTTTAAATGGTTCAAGGAATGTAGAACGTCCGTTAAAGATACCGAACGACCTGGTAGACCCTCGGCCAGTAAAACAAATGAAACTGTTGCTCGTGTTCGTGCAATTATTCGAAACAATCGTCGATTGAGACTAGTAGAGAAGTTGCAGAAGACGTCGGAATATCGTACGGTTCTTGCCAAGAAATATCGACCAATGAATTGGGCATGAGCCGAATCGCAGCCAAATTCGTTCCTCGTCTCTTAACCGACGAACAAAAACAAAAACCGAAAGACCATCTCTCAGGAACTTTTTGAAAGAGCAGAAACCGACCGAGACTTTTTAAAAAATATTATAACAGGCGATGATATTTGGATTTACGAGTATGATGTTAACATACCCTATTTTCTCTAATTTAAAACAATATTTTACGCACACACGTTGTTCTTCTATTGCTTCCATTACGAACATCGCCGCATGATTGAAACGTGTTTTCGTAAAAATGCCATAAAATAAAAAAATTAATGTTGTTATCGATTTCAAACCAACGCTCAAATTCTCGTTAAAAGTTACTTTTTATCCAATGACATTATCGTGGTTTCGTTATCTCAATTGATATAAATATTATTAACACAGTCCGGGGATTTTTCGACCACACCCCGTATATAACACATGGGCTGAGAAGTCCCGGGCTTAACATATAGATATCGATAGTGGTTTGGAATTCACGTCATTTTTAGTTGGTACTATCCTGCAAAAGACAGCTGTTCAAATTTCATGACAATCCGTTCATTAGTGTTTGAGTTATTGTGCTAAGAGTGACGTTTCTTTTGTTATTTTCAAAATAATGGATCAAAAACAATTTCGTGTTTTCATGTAAACATTGCTTCTTGATGGGAAAAAATACCGTTCAAGCGAAGACATGGCTTGAAAAGTATAATGGGGATTCCGCTCCATCAGAAACAAAAATAAAACGTTGGTATGCTGACTTCAAACGTGGTCGTAGAGACACTTGCGGTGGTGCAGAACACAGTGGACGTCCAAATGAGGCGGTAACACCAGAAAACATAAAAAAAATCCACCAAATCGTTTTGAATGATCGCAAAGTGTAGTTGCACGAGTTAGCTGACATCGTAAAGATATCAAAAAAAAAACGCGTTGGCTTTATATTGCATGATCATTTGTCCATGAGAAAGCTCTGTTCGATGTGGGTGCCGCGTTTGCTCAATGTTGGGCAAACACAACAACGCGTTGATGGCAAAACTACACGAATTAAAGATCGAACTGCTTCCGCGTCCATCGTATTCTTCAGATTTAGCTCCCAGCGACTACTGACTATTCGCGGATCTCAAAAAAAAATGCTCGCCGGTAAGAAATTTCGCTCGAATGACGAGGTTATCCTCGGTGAAACCTGGGGCTATTTTAAAGCAAAATTTAAATCATTCTACAAGAATGACATTGAAATGTCAGAGGCGGCGCTGGAATGATGATTGTGCTGCTATCGATGGAGATCATGTTGATGAACAAAGTCGATTTTTAATGAAAGAACCCCGTGTTTTCTTTGTTAGTCCCGGGACTTTTCGGCCCACGTGTTAGGTTCCGAGTGAATGGGCGAGAGCCGCGTATATAATATTTATTTTAGACTCACACGACGATGAATTTTTCGTTCACAAGTATCCGTTATCAAACAATATGTTCACAGGAGAAATTTTGAAAAAAACATTTTATATTATTATGTACGGGCCAGTGTTCAACACAAAGCTTTGAAAAGGTAATTTTAATTTTTTTTTTTTTTTTTACAAATTTCACAAACGCGAATAATAATTATTTAAAAAAAAAAACGACCGTGTTTGAATAACAATAACGGTCTGCTGTGTACGACATTTGCGCCTCAACGGCAGAATTGATCGCATTAAAAAGCGGTTGATACACAAGGGCCCAAAGTGCTTTACTCTAATGTCTGTTCGTTATCCTGTGACAGGCTACGGGGTGTTCCGCGTGCCGGGCCCGAGGGTTTTCCTACTTCTCTAAAATAAAAACTACTGCCAGTCTTATTCTATTCCGTCGGTACAGGCGAAATGCCATAAACGAATATATTATACGTACACCAATAAGTTGTTAAAAATAAAAATAAAAAAACATTTCGCACGGGTACAGAAGAAATAATATAAAATATATTTATTATCGCGTATAATATTCACGCGTGCGATACGAAAATAGTAGGCACGTCAATGCGATGGAAATTTATTATGTCCATAACGATATTGCTGGCTGTAATAGCCGTCGGTTTTTTTTTTCTCTTTCTATCCCGAACGATAACGAAGATGATCGAAGGGCCTGTATATTATCTACGTCCGTCGACGACGACGATAATCGCAATGGGAAACAGTCGAATCGAGAATCCGCGGTAGGCGTTTGTTTAAAAAAAAATTAATTATTAAAAAAAAAAGTTACAATTAGTTAAAAAAAAAAAAAAAAATTGAAATACGATTTTTCGTACGTACGACAATGTGTTGAATAACATTTAGGGAATTGTCTCGAACACCGGGCAAAGTCGTCTTTAGCATTTTTTTTTCGTTATTATTTCCGCATTTTACAAATGCGAGTTGTTATCTCTAACACCGACTTTAAGGGCATTTGCGTTTGTTTTACGTGAACGTATTCGGTTATATTGACCGTTAAAAAGACAGATATGGCAAATGCCCGCGGCCACGGCCTCTTAAACCGTCGTCAGTACTATCGTTACAAAAAAAATTAACAACCGTAAAAATTCTATTATAATTGAACATTACACACGGAACTGGAAACAAATGACAAAAAAAAAACTATCGGTCCAAAAACGAAACGGTTGTTACGGTGATACCCAACAGTGTTGTGCGTTATCCCAATAAAAATGTTTATCATTTTTTATCGTATCCGGATAATTAAAACTGTTATCTGATTATCTACAGAGTAAAATTTAAAATTTAAAAAAAAATTGTATTCGAACTCGTTAATATAATTTATTTCCAGATGTATATATTATATCTGTACAATAAATAACATATGTGTATGTATTGCGACATATGGTGTAATTTAATGTTTTTTTTTTAAATTTTTATTTTTTTTTATTAATTTTCAATACTCAATAAATTAACAACCTATGCGTTCATAATTATAAATCAATAAATTATAATACGCAATCTAACTTATTGGTGCATGGAAAAAATTCTATTTTACTGTTTCGCAGGTTTTACATTTGGTGCAAGCCATTTGAAACCCAAACACTAAAGAAATTTTTTCTATTTTCTATCTAGATTAGAACGAGGATATTATCTTATAATTTACCTAGTGTCATCTGTCGTCTTATCTGGATACAATTTCAACGCGATCATATCTGCTATCATATCTAAATAATTTTACGGTTGTCCGTACACACAACTCCGGTTATAAAGCTGTATTTTTTTTTTTTTTTTTTTACGTAATACTATCCGCGTTAATAACTATTATGGTTATCTTGTATTTTTAATGAATGCAACAACGGCATTAGATCCATTAGGATACTAATGCGTCTTTGGTTATTATCGTTATCGTCGCGTCGTCGTTTATACAAACACGTAATACTGTAGTATACATTATGAATATTAGGCACCCAGACTATTCTTCTGTAGTTTTTTTGTTTTTAATTTTAATTTAGACGCACGTTAAACAACGTTTACTTTACTATTGAATCTAACACGGTACCAGCGATGTGCGCAGTTGAGCAATAGGAACATCGAAACATGGACTAAACTAATCTTCTCCTTCGCCGGGACTATTCGAGATCGGCCACCGTAGATCCCGAAAATACCTCCCGCATAATCTATCCGTGTGCGGCCCTGCGGGACCGCAGCCCGTCTTCGGCAGTCTTCGACCCTCCGCAATAGTTCCTTACCGCTTTGTTCCCCTTTTCCCTTTATATATCCCCGCGTTACTTTTGACCGGCCTTTCTGCTCGTCGCTCGTTCGAATCCACACCCAGTCTATTATCTCGTGTGTCGTATAAATTAACGCATAACACTCGTACGCCAACCCTTACAAGAGTATTCCTTATTTTGTCTTTACTTGAAAACGCATTTTCTAATACAATAATGCGTACTCGACTATGGTTGTGTATCAACTACAAGACACGTACATAAAAAGACAAAACGTTTGCTGTATACACAATGAGTATTATTATTATTATTTTTTTTTTTTGTTTTTCGTAACTATCGTCTACAATATAAATAAATCGTTTATAAAATCGCCGTTAAATAAAAATATCCATGTACAGCAGAGATTTTGTTGGATTTATAGGCAATCGGAAAAACTCAGCCCGCACAGATAGACAAACTAATTATTTAGTCGTTTTTAATATATTTCCCTTCAATATGTCCCGTGTGGGACACTCGTATACAGGCACCTATGTTTTTTTTTCGACAAAATTTCGATCAATATGTTTTACTACTGCATGACGACAACTATATACATGCAGCCCCCATGTAATATAATTTGATATAGGTCATGGTTGAAATCCAGAGCAATACAATATAGTAAGGTCACAACAATATACCGTCGCTGTATATTTTTAAAATGGAATTTGATATTTTATCTTCGACATTATTTTATATATTTTTTTTCTTTTTTTTTTTACGTTTGGCGACACCGTTATTATTTAATACACATACCCAATAATACGATACGAGAGATACGTTATTAAAAACTATGGCGTTTTTAACCAAGTTCATATATCATTTGATATATATATATACATTAAACGTTTTTTTTTTTATTTTTATTAAAACACGGACAACTAACTACTTTATACGTTCCCCCTGTTTATGTATTATTTTGTACTCGTCAATTCAACACGCACTGTCGTCCAAGGTCAAAATAAGTTTCAAATAGTATACGGTGTTTAAACAAATTTGTTCAAGGGTCGGTTGTAATATAAACAATAATTATAGGCGACTAATTTAATTTAACTGAGTACGTTTAACGGTTTACAGAATAAAATATTCGACATCGTATTTGTGTGTAACATAATTCGATATATATATACGGTGTGGAAGGTAAAATAAAAAATAATAAAAAAATACAGTTACATATTCATAACCCTGATTATAACGTTTCGATAGATGTATATATATATATATATATATTTTTTTTTTTTTTTTGATAATATTCCTATAACACATTAATAACGTGTGTACAACATTGTTATAATTATTGATTATAGCTCGATGTGTTCACATAAACCAACTTATAGTTTTACGAAACTACGTCTGTTGGTCGTTTGCCACGTTTTTGCTGCCGTTTCATTATGTGTTTATCGATTTCGACTAGAATAAAAAAAAAAAAAAAAAAAAAAAAAAAAAACCTCCAGTAATATGTTTTACTTTAACGTGCGTTAACACTGCGGGGTGTTGCCGAAAAACATAATTTGATAAAGTGCGATACATACACTAATGCCCGGTAATTTCGTTCCAACATTAATTAGTATAAATTATAATTGCCAAGGTTATTATAATTATGGTTTTCAGATTATTTTTTATAAAATAATGTTTTCGTGTTATAATATTATAATGTTTTTTTTTTTTTTAAAGATTACACAACAGGTTAATATCGTTTATAATAAAATATTTATTTCATAGTTGTTGATTTTTGTAAGACAAAAAAAAATAACAGTGGGGAAAACAGTGGTCAGTTTCCCGATATCTAGTATTAAACTACCTATGGACACTACATGAAGAAATAAAAAGAACCATACGGGGTTATTTTTTTTTTTTTTTTATCATGACCCAGCGATTTTCTCGGAGATTTTATAAGTAAATTTAACATTTTCAACTGATTTGTTTGTCTGTAGAATTGTTTAGGCTTCGCGTTTAAAGCTATTTTAACATTTTCAACCTTACGCCTGGCACCTCAAATGGCGTAATGACTTTTGCTTTCCATATGGCGACTTCACTTTTCAACACAGATCCGGACTGAGTATATTTTTCTAGAATGTTGACAATCGTAATAGCTGTGTATTTTCTGTTTATGAGTTTAAACGGTTTAGAATTTAGATAGGAAGGGTGATAAATTGATCATAATAAAATAATCACCCTACATGCGTATATATAATTGGTTAATAAATACGAAACGAATACTTAAAAACCCGTGGAATATTAATCGAAAACGAATGTGGGTCATCGTTAGCCGTGGGTACGCTTCGTCCTAATAAACTGTCCGTTTATAGATTAATTACGTAAAGTCAAGATTAAATGTATAGGCATGACGAGAACGGGAAAAATGATAATTGGACATGTGAACTGAAAAATTTAACTGGCTCAGGAGAACGGGTGCCAGCCATATCGACGAGACCCGCAGCGAGGAAACGATAAATAAACCGCGTCGTATTTATCGCGAATTTCGCAAAATTAGATATAATTCACGACGGATAAAATATCGTTTTTGAGGACTTAAATGTCATCTGCTAATTCCAAAGACTGGACAAGTGTGCGTAAGACCACTTGGATGAATACTGCCGCGGTATGTTTTAAAATTATCTTACTGTATTATAAAAACAGACGGCGAGTTTTTTGATGTTTTACGAGCAAATTTCCAAATTTTCTTTATCGTTTAAACAAATAATACGAATTTAATTTTGATAAGTCATCCGATACAATTTTTGCGTAAATTGCCTGCACGTGCGACAATGCTTACCCGCGATGGTTTACGTTACCAGACACTAATTTACTCCCCGTACAAATACACTGTGTAACTCATAGAAAAACAAGAAATTGCCGATACACGACTCCTATGCAACTTGGTCGGTGTTCAAAATCGCCTTGATTGAGCACTTTTCAATCGGTTTTGTAAAATGCTATTTAGATTTCCCGAACAATATTTTGTGTCCATATAAGAATCGGGAGAGCAGTTGTCGTTTTTAAAATGTTGTCACTTTTTTCTTAATGACCATATACAATTCAAAACAATAGACAAAAAAAAAAAAAAAAACAAATTTTCCTCTTTTATCTTTACTGTGTATTAATCAGCAATAACATTTTATTCTAAAAGGAATAAAAAATAATTTTACGAAAATATACCTCTAGATTGACTCTTATGGTGTTAAGTGGCTCTTAAGAAATCACAAAATGAAAACTAAAAGATTGTATATAATATATTCAGCAGAGTTACCGAGGTTCGACTTTAATTGGTTATTTAGGTTATTTCGATGTATTTTATCATCATAAAAAAGTACCATGATAGATAACTAGATTTATAACATTGAATGGTAAAACAAAAGTTCGATGCACATAGAATTTAATGATTCTAGATGTTTCGGTCGTTAGTCTGTCGACTTAATTCTAACCATAAAATATGCATCCCTATGTTAATAGTAAATATAGGAAAAAGTAAAAATTTAAAAAAAGATAGAACCGTTTGGTTTCCAGACCACGGTATATAGTTTCATTACGCGTTAATCGATTATATTTAGTTTTATTTTAATCTTATTATTTTTTTTTTTTTTTTATTTATACTTCGGTTTACCTACCTACATAATGTCTTAAGTCGACTATGCTCGGATAAATAATGTTAAAAAATGATAAAAGAACGGTGACAAAATCTGTCAACAGCAATGGTAATAAGCTTGCAAACTCTAATTTAAAAAAAAAAAAAAAAAAAAAAAAAACAGGAAACTAAAACGTTGAAATTATGATTTGGAATAAAATGGATTTAATTATTTTTTTTATTTTTTTTTTTTTTTTTTACCATTTAACAGCCAACTCGTGAAAATTTAATGAAAATGTTTGATCTTTAAAGTATTATCGTATAATATTTTAACCTAATCTAATGTACATCCGTCTTTAAGTAGTCACCTATTAATAATTCAAAAAACGCACACTAACGTTGCCATATTACGTGTTTATTTTCCAGGGCATGTAAACTTTATGTTTGTAACGTTATACCGTAAACAAACGATTGGATTTTGGAAACACAACTAAACAGAAAATGGCAAACGAAAAAAATAAAAGTTGGGCATTATTCGAATAAAAATGTATTGTAGAATACTTCATTTATTTATTTTTTTATTCGATTAGTATTGTTAATTTTTATTGGTCATTTGTATTTGTACGATTAATAATTCGATCTATTTATTAATTATTCAAATTTGTGTTGTTCATTAGTGGGCATAATCGCGTTTAACGCGAATGTAGATAGCTCGAAGTTTCGATTTTATTGGAATTATATACATATATTTACATCGTAATGGCTATAAAAAAATCAAATCGTTAATATTATTGTAATCGATTAGTGGTTTATCTAATCTGGTTTAACCGCTCACTATTGACTTAAAGTTCATTCGCGTATGGACCTATAGTAAAATTGTTGTAAATTATAATAAATAAAGCCTTGGGTACAACCTGCTAGGTTGTAACTATATTTTAGGTACTGACATTTTGTTCAGTTGTAGTATCAACATCGGGTGAAAACCTATTGAGATCCGAGGGAAACGCACTAAGACAGATCTATGGCCCGGTGTATATTGTTATAATACTGGAGTGCAGAGATGCGAAATAAGATGAAATAATCAATTAATTGCGTTTTTCAAAAGGGAAATCGCGGTCCAGTTCGTTAGGGTCACTGAGACCGGGACGGGCATGAACGTGTGTTTGGTGAGCGGACGGTTCGGTTGGTGTAGAGAATATTACGAGCGGAGATACGTAAGGAACGAGGCCACGTGGAAGATCACGTCGAAGACGGACGGACGATGTACGAGAGACCGTGAATGGACTCGCACGCATTGCCGACAAGTAGACTGGAACATCATATAACGGAGAAACGCGGAAAGGTTTAGTTTTAGCTGCTAAAAGCCTAAACGGCTTGTAAAAATTAAAAAAAAAAAAAAAAAAAAAACGTATCAACATCGACGGTTCATGATTATTATTAATCTATATGAAATTCACTATAATAGTCCTATATATTACACTGATGATCTGCTCAGAATCGTTTTATCGAAACAAGCGATTTATCATTTCTATCAAATTCAATACATCCACAAAGAGTAGGATTTTCATCGAATATTCGAAATTCGGTTTTTCATTCACAATAAACGAAGGAAAAATTACCCGGAGGAGAAATTCTGCTTTATTTTATATCTATTTCGAATTGAAATACGACCGCACGGACCTTTGAGAGGCGTAATCTCGAATTTCGCTTGTTTACAACCGGCTGCATTTTCTAGTATGAAATTTTTATACAACTACTGGACAAATGTAGCGATAATTTAATTTGAATGTGTTTCCATTGTTTCTTCGTCCGAGTTTTAGGGAACCCGGAAATCGAAAAAAAAACCCCAATACCAAAAACAATGTACACCGGCCACGCGCGATAAAACTTGCCATCCCCGTAAATGGACCCATCGATTTTTAGTATCTCAGAATTAACACGAGCCACAGCCGTGTAAAACGTATTACAAATTATGATTTTTTTGGCACGAAAAAATTATAAAACGCATAATACACGATTTTATGATTTTATCATTTTTACTCCGGCGTCTAATTCGCGCGTTTAGAGATGATGCGTCTTAAATATTACCAGACATTATTATTATTCTTAATCGTATTGCATTGAGCCGGGTCTGGTTAGCCCGGCATACGTACAACGAACGAATATTCCGCCCGGGGTTGACGAGGGCGACGATGGCGTTTGAAAGTAGTGTGTACACGGCGGGGGGCATTTGATAAAAACGGCAATAATTTATTGGATTCACGAAACCAGAAACGTTAGTGTCCGGAGGTCCGGCCGTGCAAGGGTTCGAACGTAGTCCGACTAACGTTAGGCCGGCGGTGCTACACTGATGACTCGAACGTGAGTGCTAGACCGGCTCTTTACATGGCAAACAGGACTTATACACAGAGTGGTTACTTCCATATCGCCACGGAGCGGCTATTAATAGTAGAGCGTTGGTATATGGCTTGTCGGAAAGCACGTCATCTAAGGTTTCTGTTATAAACTAGTTCAGTGTCAACAAATGCATAGCGGACAAAGCGGACATGGTCAGGTTAGGTGAGCGTTCGCCGCGGAGGCCTACATTTCTTTCGGCCGTTCGGTCATCGCAACTCACACCGTGCTTTCAGAAACCGTTTCAATAGCGCGCCCGCGGGCCGTGTGCCCGACCGGAAATCGATTTGTTTGCGGGCGAACACGTTCCGGGATACCGGTAGTGTGCAAAATATACATAATGGACCTTCCAGAACCGTCTGGACGCCAGAAAAAATCGAAAGGGTAACGGCGGCGATTTTGCCGAATCCCCTAGGCGAACTGCACACAAACGTTCGGCTGCTTTAGGGATGTCTAGTCGCACAGTGAGACGAATTCTTCGTGAGCAACTTAATTTTCACCCATACAATTTGGCAGTGGTGCAACAACAACTTAGTCCACACGATTATGTTGCGCGAAAAAATGCACGTGAAGCCTTCCTCGGAAACTTGCCTCAGGACGCCCATCTTTTCTTTAGTGACGAGGCACATTTCTATATTTCAGGATGTGTGAACAAACAAAACACGCGATATTGGAGGCACACTAACCCGAGAGAACTTCATGAGCAGCCGTTGCATACAGAACGTATGACTGTTTGGTGTGCAATATCCAGAATCGGCATTATTGGCCCGTGGTTCTTTGAAGAGAACGAAAGAGCAGTTACGGTCAATTCTGAACGTTATGTCAGCATGATTGTGGATTTTTTTCTGCCCAAACATAAAGAAATGAATGTAGGGGATGTGTGGTTTCAACAGGATGGCGCCACGGCTCACACTGCAAGAAAGTCAATGAATATCTTGCGCGAACACTTCCCCGAACGGCTCATCTCTCTTAGAGGCGATCCTCAGTAGCCAGCACGATCACCAGGTTTGGCGCCATGTGATATTTTCCTGTGGGGCTACCTTAAATCGTTGGTATTCACGGATCGTCCAAAGATCCTTCGTTATCTCAAAAACCATATTTGTGCTGCTATTGCCGACATAAGCACACATATGCTGGAAAAAGTGGACGGAAATTTCAAATTCCGACTATCTCAGTGCATTGACGAGAACGGTGGCCACCGTCGAGATGTAGCATTTCATTCATACCAAATAAAATAAACCTTTAAATGTATTAATATTGCCAATACTTTTTGTGTTATGATTTTTTAAATTAAGGAAGTAACCACGACCCACCCTATAGAATCAGTTCGTCCGCAGCCAAGCGATAAAAAATCTACTATTATACTGGATACCTCGGTCACTCGCACTAATAATCATTTCCGACCAACACCGAGATCACGGGCGGTGACGACGAGATTAGAAATTGTCCACATTCTGCCCCCAGACAATAGCTACTTAGAGCCGCCTTAAACTCTAACCATTTGAAACTTTATTTCCATGATGGGCTTGCGGGGGAAAATACTATTGTTTTATTCGTTATTTATGTATACGAATTATTATTTTCTTATCTTATATTTCACTGTTGTGTACACGGAATAGTAGTATTATTAATTTTCGCATTATTTGTCATAGACAGTTTCGAACATTTTTTTTTTTTTTTTTTTAAAGAAAATACAATTGTTACAAAAAAGTTTTAAAAAAATTATACAATCAAATACTATTTATTCAGAATCAAAATATAATTAATCGTTTTAATTTTTCCTAAATAACAGAAGGTATGGACAAATTCAAACGTAAACATTAATTACAATATGGTAAATTATAATTGCTCGTTATTTTCATTTATTTAAATGGAACGAGTTAAATCGGAAGAACGTCATTAAAAGAACGGCATGCAAAAGAAAAGCTTGTTGTGTACATCAAACGAATGTAGGTGGCAAATTGAGCTTTTGAGTCGAAGAAATACAACACAATTCAGTCGGAACTATTACAATTGCCAGTATTTTAATTATTAAATATATTTGGTAAATTGATTGCTATACGTTTCTCATAAGTAGGTTTGAAAAAACGGGCCTATAATATTTGGCGAACCAAGGATTGTCCGATGAAAATAAAAAATAATGGCTTCGTGTGTGTCGTTTGGTGGCGCTATTGTTCTCCGGGCACACGCTGGCAGAGAGAGCGATAAAGAATAAGAGATAGAGGGTGAGAGATATATAGAGAGAGAGATATTGTGAGTGAGAGAGAATGAGATAGAGGGAAAGAGAGAGAGATAGAGAGAGAAAGATTGAATAACGGAGTGAGTGAGAGTGATAGAGAGAAAAAGAGAAAGAGAGAGAGTGAGTGAGATGTAGAGAGAGAAAGATATATAGATAGAGATAAAGGGAAAGAGAGAGAGAGAGAAAGAGAGAGAGATAGATAGAGAGAGAGATATCGAATGAGAAAAAAAGTAAATGAGAGAGTGAGTGAGTGAGAGAGGTACAGAGAAAATGAGAAAGAGAGAGAGAGAGAGTGAGATGTAGAGAGAGAAAGATATATAGATAGAGATAAAGGGAAAGAGTGAGAGAGAGAGAGAGAGAGAGAGAGAGAGAGAGCTAGAGAATAAAAGATCAAATAACACAGTGAGTAAGAGAAATACAGAGAAAAAGAGAAAGAAAGAGACAGTGAGAGTATGTAACAAGTATTGCAGTACAAGATACTCGATACATTAAAATTGAAATAATTGTATTATTATAAATACCATTGTATCTCTCTCTCTCTCTCTCTCTCTCTCACTCACTCATTCTCTATGGTATATAGGTTTTTTAATTACAAAATAATATTGTTTTATTATTATTTACACGTGTTTAGTTATGATACGATTGTAATTTGTAATTTAACACCGTATAAACACGATAATGATAATATACAATAGTACAATAATAACATCGATAGTAATTGGCTTGGTGAATATTAACGTAAATTCAAAATAATCAACGCGTACCGTTCGTTTTATTGTCGAGCGTTTATAAACACCGCAATAGTGTGTCGAAAACTCAACACGCGAAATAACGCAATTATCGTAGAACCCGCGGTGTGGCGTAATAATATTATTTTTAGTCGCATAAGGCGACGCCGTACCATTGTGAATATGTAAAAATTAGTTTTTTTTTTTTTTTTTTTCGATTTACGTCACGATTTTCGTTCATAAAATAATACTATTATGCGCTCGATTTGACAGGTTAATCGGTTTCATTCGTCTATATACATTCATTCAAAAAAAAAAAAAAAAACAGACCGGGTCGTCCGGCCATACCAACTCCATTGTAGTAATATAATATCAGACTTTCCCAACGTAATAATTGTATACGGTTGAATATTGTTTAACGAGCATCACAAATATTCTATAATTATTTTAAAGGTTTATATTGTACGCCGTACCCGCACACATTCGAACACTTAATTGCGACGGAAATTGTTAAAGTTTCATATTAAATACACGACGCCCGTAGTAGTATTCCTCGGGGTCCGCGTTATTATTACGACGGATACAAGTCATTTTACACGGAACTGATGTCGCACGCTCGCGGCGTCCGTTGGGTTTTAAGTTTGACAATATATTATTATTTTCACTACTGAAATAATTGTTAAAGCTCGTCCAAACACCCCCCTAGCCCCCCCCCATTAGATTACATACGTTTTTGTCTATTGGTAAAACGTTCAGACAGTAATACATACGCACAGTCTATTTCGCAGACGTGTTTACCGGACCGATCCACAGGTTAAATCTAATCGGTTCGGTACGTACGTCCCGGGTCCGCGTTAAGGCCCCCCCGTAAAGACTCGATTTATCAAGAGACGATTTCGACGAATTACGTGCGTTCGGATACCGCGAGCATTGTAAACGGCAACGGTATATAATTATTATCACGATAAAAAAAAAAAAAAAAAAAAAAAAAAAAAACGATAGGAAACAATTATATTTTTATGCCGGTGGCCGCGTACTGGATGGGGTTTACGGGATGGGGGATTCGGCTCCATCCGTCGGACGTGTTACGAATACAAACTGTTCGATTACTGACAATCGGCGGTGGACAAGACACACCGAGACGGCTATACTGATTTTCAGTATTAAAATACTAAGATACCGGGATACTCGATACGTTGGAATTAACGTCAATACCGTTGTATGATGAAAATTGCGCATAACCTACCGGCGTCATGCGAACGCTTGTTGTATTATTCAACTACCGGGCGGTATACGGTGTGTAACCGTTCGATAGGCAATGCTACTCGAACGGCTCACGTAGTCCGGCGGTGAAACTCGTACGAATCTGACTAGCTGACAAAATAAAACGATAAATACCGTACGATATCGATAAATAGCCGTTTAACATAATCGTATGACAGTGTTACGTCATAATATGGACTGATAATAATGTATCGCGGTGCAAGACACCCGGTACAAGCCGAAACACTTTTTAAACAATACTACTTTCCAGTACTAGAATTTAGGATAAGGATTTGAGATCATATGTATCTAAGATACTTGGACCAGAAAATTATGTTATAATCGTTGCGCTTGCACAGTCCGGTATTTTGCAAAACAACCCAATGAAAATGGATTCATCTATACTCCGTTAATATTATAACGAGATCAAATTTGTTCGTTGGTACGGGGTAAACTCCGGAACTACTGGACCGATTCTCATAATTCGTTCACCAAACAGAAAGCTCCCCGAGTAACATAAGCCGTATTCGTATTGTTTCATTTTTAAATTTCTTAAGGTCCTCTCAATATTATTACTTATTGTTTCTAGAAAACGACACCCCTCCCGCCGCCACACGTCAACCGATTAGGATGAAACCCGAACAGTGAATAAAACAGTAACGACCGCAAACAAAACACAGCTAACTAGGTACACAATAAAGTCGGTGGTGACTTTTGTACTGTTTCAGACCGTCGTGGGTTCGTCGCATTAAGTAGAATCAAAGGTAGGTGGACCAGACGCAAAATATTCATTCTTCTGTTGGGATATTAATTTTGAAACGAATTTCACTTAAATGTTTATAATGCAATCACCGCATAGAGTTGTCAAGTTTAAGTTGAAAATCAGTTTTAATCATAAAATACATATTGTATTACTATTTGTATTTATTTATATTCTGTCCAAATGTATTCAAATGGTGTGATTTCGCTAAGGATTTTTTTACATGAAAACTATTTTAACATAGTATATAGTAAATTGAATGATATTGCAAAAACTTATATTTCCACGGGCAATGAGAAATAAAACGATTTTTAATAAAACCGCAATAATGTTGTCTTGTGTGAATGTTTTTTTTTTTTTTTTTTTTACAATTATTCGACTTGTATTATTAATTATTTTTAGTTTATATGTTAGCGGTCGTTTTATATCGTATTTTTAATATTCGGGTATGTCAAAACTACCCTACCACACCACGTATACGCTGTACACAATTATTTCATTGTGATCCGAATCCACCGTCAACGTCCGTTTCGTGTACATAAATCATAAAAAAATGAGTAATGACTACTGCAGGCCCGACTCTTGCGCAGACTACCATTTTTAAACGGCTGGTTTTTTTTTTTCCAAGCCTAAATCGTTTTTTTTTTTTTTTTTTTTTTAAATAGTGCAGAGGTCAAAAGGCAAAAATAGTGTCGAGATCCATTATATACTCTATAAATCAACGTATTTCTAGTGGTCGAGGGTGTACTACAGAATTTACTGGAAAATACGACGTTTTCGGTGTTCCGCTAAGTTACAATGGTTCAGTAAATTATTGCATTACGACACACAAAATAAATGGTTTTGTGCCAGTTAATAAAATGCAGCAGTGTGTACGTGTGATCGACAGAGTCGAGACTTATCAAGATATAGATTTTTTTTTTTAATTATCTTAAGATGTAAGATAATTAAAAATATATATCTAGATAAGTCTCGACACTGCCGATCCAGATGAATATTGCCAAGTTATCTAGATAATAATATTTTACGTAAAAATGTCACTTATCTGGATAAATTATCCGGCATTATGTTCTTTAAATTACAACAGATCTTTATTTTTGATTACGAGACCAATTCGAAAAACCTATTCCGTTTTCCTATCAAACACTAAAGCTACATTGTATTTTTCTTTCTGGTACTCTGTCTAGCAGTCCCGCATTCGTTCTTCTGTTCGGTCCAGTTTATTCTTAACGTTTTTCCGCAACACCGTATTTCAAACTCATAATGCTGTACTGCAAAAAATCGGCATCAGCGACATAAGAGCGTCGACGTTAAAATTAGTGAACGGTGTGATGTCAAAAATGGTAACCCCAACGTAGCGAAAAACGATAATAATACGACAAGTGGAAAGTTTCAATACGAATTGAGAACCGATAATCAACTAGTCACGTTGATAAAAAACAAATAAAAGACAGAAAAACTGATAAAAATTATTTTTTCGACAATTATACATGGTTAACAACTTGGTTGCATCAAGTTTTATACGCCTACTCTTTTTTTTTTTTCTTTTATCGATATCGTCCTGTTACACATAAGTTTTCAATAAATTCTTCATTAAAAACACTACAACAAATAAATTATTTCACGTGAATACGTTGTATAATATGTAAATATTTTTTTTTTTTTTTTTTTTTTTTAAATCTATTAATTGTACGAAATCTCTGGTTATTGCGAAACAATCGATATGCGTATTTAAAATAATATGCACCGCCGCCTTTCAAACCGCTAACGTCCGAACGCGCTTTGTTTCGGCGTTAATTTTTTTTTTTTTTTTTTTTTTTTTTACCCGTTGATAAAATTACTAAACGTTTTATATTGAATTACTTTTTAACGATCATCAGCGTATAATATTTATTTAATGGCGGAGAAAAAAAAAAAAGAAAAAAAAAATCTCAAGAAATATCAAACAATAATATAAATCGTCCGTTATTATCTCGTGTATTTATATATATATTCTTATTACAAAACGGAATTATTTATTTTTATTTTTGTGTTTTATCCTCTCTGTACGACGAGATGTATCTTTTGTAAAACTGTAATGGAGAATTGTGCACATTTTCCGCATAATGGGAGAACATCAATAATTTTACGACCATAAAGAAACGTAATTTAATTATTTGTTTACTGCTGCGTTTCTAACGCGTTCATTTGTAAACTGTCAGTTTATGTGTGTGTATTTTTTTGTTTTTTTTTTCCAACGCAAAATAAAGAACAAAATCCTTTCGGAGATTTTCAGTGGCGAAAACAATATACGAATTTAAGAGAAACATTAAAAAGTGCGTTTTAAAAAGATTTAGGAGATAAAATACCTGTTATAAAAATATAGAGGAAAATATTTCAAAAGAAACCATTTCGTTACGTTGTTTTCAATCGCATCATCTCAGTCACGGAGATTAAAAAAAAAAAAAAAATTTAAAAAAATGATAAAAATTGAACATTTACATTCACCATATCGACCTATTTTATAATATAGGTGGTGCAAATCACATAACTATTATGAGGTCATCCCTAAAATATTGTCCTTTATCTATTTTATTATTTGATAAAAAAAAAATTATCTCTAAAATCGTTTTGATGAAGTGTTTTATTTTTTTTCTTTCTGTTTTTCTATGATGGACATAGTTTCGAGTAAATTCCACGAATACGAATGAAGTGATATAGGAGCTAAATATTAAAAAAAAATTCTAAATATGCATAAAAAAAAAAATTGAGATTTACGTAAAATTGTATATATATAAATTTGTTTAATTGCCTAGAGGCATTTTTATTTAAACGATAAAATAATCTTTATAAATATAAATCAGTAGGGATATGTTTAAAAAAAATAATTGTTTATTGCATATTGTACATGATATTATTTATAGTGAAAAATAAATTTATTTATTAAACCTTGATATTACGCCGAAACAAACACACATATTTATTAAACCGTTTTTATCTCACCTGATACATTTTTAGCTCGTATGTTTTTTTTAAAAATCATTTTTAAATTCAACGCTTGCCGTTCGCTAACCAAGTTGTCGATGGTCTGTGGACGCTATTAATAAAATATTAAATCATTTTCTGTTAGTTCAACGGGAAAACCCTCCAGCAATATACTTTCTCCATTCGACATTTATTTTTTTATTTTACACCCAATACATAATTAGTTTTTTTATTTTAAAATGTAAAGAAAAATCCTATACTTTGGGTCTTGTGACATACTGTTGTGTCTTGGTTTCCTACGAAATAGAGGCCCGGGGAAAAAAATGCAACCCCTATAACTTCTCATCCCTAGCATGACTAGCGTATAGTTTTTACACAATAAATACTTTTATAACGGCACGGGGCCACATGTACATTTTAATATTATTTTTGAGTTGGTACATTTTTAAACAATTTTTTTTTTCAAAATTACAGTGCAAATCGTCTATGTGTTATATGCACTGGATGTGAGACTATATTTCCGATTTCGTATTTCCATCCCGAAAATAAACGAAATTCTCGCAGTTTCTCACGCGAGCCGTATTATTCATAGTAATAATACGACTAGTTTGTGGATTAGGATTCTTTAAAGTATACCGTAAGAAGCATTTGATTTTGGTAAATGTATTTTAAATGCTATCTTAAATAATTTAAAACGCGTTCTAATTTCGTTATGACCTAATTCGAGGTTCCGTCGTTGTTAGCACACGTGTGGAGAGGGGTGGTTTGGCGATCGAATTTAAACTGGGAAAACTCCGTCGTACGATGTCCGAGGTGAACGATCCCCCCTTCCCACCAAAAAAAAAAAAAAAAAAAATGTATTTTTTACATACAATATATTATAATAATCCAGTCGAATTTTTAGCAACGCGGTATTATTATTGTACGCTTGTACACTGTCGTAATATTACGTATAACGACCGACAGTTTGTCAATAAGAAAAAAAAAAAAAAAAAAAAACAGAATAATATGGAAAATAATGATTTGTCAGAGTTAGGGCGTAGATATTTGAATAGGTTCTGTTCAAGTATTATGATGACGACAACGTCTCTTTTTTTTTTTTATAACAACTATAGATAGCCAAACTGTATACTTATCGGCGATGCTCGGTGGCCGTGTACAACTTGGGCGATATTTACTAATCGTCCGAATGATAAAAAAGAACACAATAGTTTATTGTATTCCCGTGAAATTGTTATTCAATCGTTTTTCGAAAAGACATTTTTTTTTAATATCATTTTCGAGTTATAAAGTTTGTTTGTACATTGGGCCGGGGAACTCTGCGGTGTTCAACTGAGAGCTCGACAGTTATACATACCAGTCGTTTAGTAATATTATTATACTCGACAAAAAAACCGTATAATGGTAACCGGTTATTGGCATCACCATAGATTTGTATAAAAAAAAAACCGATAGGTACCCTGAAGATTACCGCCTGGCGTTCATGCGGACAATTTTTTACATGCAAATAACGACAAGACGCCCTATGCGGTGGATAAGGGTTACTTGTACGAAAACGATAACTATCCGACACGACGGATAAATGTCTGAAGACCAAACAAAAAATATGTTGGTAAAATGGTCCCTCGGATATTGAATTCCCTAGCAATTATGGCAATTGAAGATTTCTGTGAAGGGGGAAATTTTCATATTCCTCTTTCGACTCTTCCGTCGTCCGGCAAAACTGTTGCCGTTCTATTCAATTACGATATTTTCGATTGTTAAATTCTAGTGTTTTTTTTTCGTCAATTCAGTTGTCAATTAATCCGTTGTCGGCCTCATTCTTTCTCGTTCTCGAATAAAAAATTAATTTATTTCCTCTTCCGCTGCCGATTATTTCCGATAAAACGACCATTCGGTGTCCGTCCGTTCGTAGGCTTGGCGTGCAATCGCCGGAAGTCCAACCGAAACGACACCGAATCGGTCGGGTCGTGCAAAACCACAGGTCCAGCAAGAACGCCGGATAATTTATTTACAATTATCTCGCGTGCTCAAGAGTGCGCGCGTAGAAATTAACGCAAAACGTGCGCGCTGGACAAATGTCGGGAAACCCCACCAACGTTATTCGTATCGTTTTTCGAACGTGTGCCGTTGGACAATATTTAGTATCTACGGTTGTACGCATATGTAGTTGTAAAAATATATAACAGTTACTGTTATTATCTTTATGGTGTACGGCGGTGTTAAATGCGGGACGGTGTTTTATATATATATGTGTGTGTGCGCGCGAAGTGAAAGAAAATGAGAAAAACGGTTAAAAAGTATCGGAGACGATCTGCATGCGCCGCCTCGCGTACCGGGACCGGCACCGGAGGGTGACTCTACACGAAGGCGGCGGCGGCGGCGTTGTCGTATCGCCGTGCGCGCGCAACGGGTCCGCCACTCCCGGCCGGTCCTGGAAGCGAAAGGGATGACGGCCGGGAAGAGCCGCCGACGCCGACGCCGCCGCCGCCGCCGCCGACTGTGACGCCGCCACCGATCCCGAATCGCCGTCGTCGCCTCCGTAGTGTTCCCAGATCGCGTACGCCGTCACGTCGTCGGCAACCGCGGACCGGCATATTTCGTTCCGCGCACTCAATAATAATAATAATAATAATATTATTATCATATTATATTGCCGAGGGTAGACCGCTGGGGGAGAGAGCGCGGCAAAAGCGCCCGGGCGACACTCGCATTTCGTCATTTCGCCGAGGCGGTCCGTATTCCGCGGCGGTCCGGCAGAGTCGGCGAGACGACAGCAGAGCGGAGTTTCGGCGCCCCGGCGTCCGCGAACCGTAAGCCTACCCTACGACGCAGTCCGGTACGCACACTTTAAACGTTTCGGCGGCAGCGGCCGCAGCAGCAGCCGCAGCACCAGCACCAGCTGTAGCAGTAGCGCCGGCCAAGTCCGCCCGGATAAGTCCGCCGTCAGCCGCACAAGTCACCGGTAAGTACGTCGGCGCGTACCGTTAAATACGTTAGGCACAACACCGCCGGTGCCCCCGTAATTGTAATAATTATATCGCGTCGTCGCCGGCCCGACGATGCCCGTTTTTCGCCGGGTCAATACGTCGTCATACCGCGGGCACGGGAATAATATCCGTCGTACGCGTACGTTCCGAGTGTCGGACGCCAAAACTCGGGCCGGGGCAGCGGCAGTAGCAGCAGCAGCCGCCGTCGCCGTCGCCGGATCTGCCGACGCCGACGCCGACGCCGACGCCGCCGCCGCCGCTGCCGTCGCGCGGAGACGCGTCGATAATACCGTCGCCGGCGACGATCACGCACACGTGCGTATAATAACGGCCGTTCATATACGGTGTACAGACGTATCACCGGATACGTACATTTGTTTCATATCCTACCTAGACGACGATTTCCATATCTTTTTACAAGTTTATCGGAGATAAAACAAAATACAACCGTCTTTTCACAATGACCATCTGAGACCGATTTACGTGTTTACGTGCAACACCCATTTTCTCTCAATATCAAATGGGTTTTACCCGTAGCAGTAACCATTAAATACCCGCCTAACCGTATTGTTTTAGGTTTTAGTTAAATGTGATTTGCGCGCTCGGGGTTTACAGAATTATTGTAAACGACGGACATTATAATTTACGAAAAAATTTATATTTTTTCAATTCCGTGGGTCGACGGTATCCTACACGAGACACTTTCAGTGTTGGTTATCTTTATCTGTGTCTAGATGAGGCTTTTACTCATCAACACGGTTTGTGTAATCCGGGTACCCATTTGGAATCGCACGATAATTCGGAGTGGCCGCCGGCGTAGTTAATCCGGATTAAAACCCCGGATCCGTCTGTAAATTTCAAAATTAAAACCGACCACGTCATTCAATTATTATAATTTACAGTAGGTTTTAATATGTATATATATATATATAATTGTGTCGTCGACGAACAGTCCGCTGTTTTAACCGCCGCAAGCTGTCACGGCACGCCCAATATAATCCGCATTTCCGCTATTTCCGCACGTTTTCGATATTGAGTTTACAAAAATATTAATATTATTACGATCGGTTGGGCATTTAGGTACGATTTGACTGCGTGGTCCCCCCCAAGAATTCCAAAAAAAAAATCGGCGTTACACACTGTTATACACGGGCGAACGGTTCGCCCAGGAACCCCGCTCGCCAAAAGCACCGATTATCGTTATATCTCGGATTCGACGATTTTGAATTTTATTATATTCCAACAAACGAATAAATTCATTTTTTAGCACCATGGTGGTGCCAAATGGTTTCAGATTTTCGAAAAAAAAAAAAAATATATATTTATATGATTTGTTCGGGTAAAAAAAAAAAAAAAAAAAAAATCATATAAAACAATCCACGTGTTTAACAAAATGATTTGAGAAAATCGATTAAACAATGGTGGAAATGGCAACGGGACATTTTGATCCGATGTGACACTTTGATCCGTTTTGGAAAAAAAATTAAATTTTCTAACCGGAATAAAATGTCGGCACCGGATCAAATTGTCCCGGGGACATTTTGATCCATTTTGTCATCAACCGGTGGCGTTTTACCATCATAGCGGTTATGACGAAGAAACAGTTGGAAAATTTAATTTTTTTTTTTTACAAAACGGTTGAAAATAGCTCGGGGTACAATTTGATATTGTGGGAACAATTTAATTGGCGGCATCAAAATGCCATCTTACCGTTAATATTATTAATTTATAATTACCGAAAATAATTTTATTCTATTTAATAAATTTAATGTTATAGGCCGAATAGGGTACAGATTTTGTCAGTGGATTTATTAGTTTTGTTTTTATAATTTTTTTAGTTTATAAGATGCTGATAAAATTCCGCGCTGCCCCGAAGATTATACAAGAACCGATTACAATATTTATTTCTGTCAGAGCAAATAGAAATTATTATTTTTGTTCCGTGAACATTAATCGATTTACTACACGGTTTCGTAATTTTTTTTTTTATAGAAAACAAAACAATTTTAAATTTTTCCCGACTCTATTTTTTCCCAAATCGTCCACCCTAAACGCACCACTGAATACGATGTGCCCTTTATTTCTCGATTACAAGAAAACTCACTACAATTATCGAATACGTCACGACAAGGGTTTTCCGGTAGCGTTTTTTTGAATGTATTTGGTACATTGTGAAGGTCTTTTCTTTATGATTTCCTTTACTTTCTTCTTAATAAATGGGAATAGTCGAGAAAAAAACTGATAATAATAATGTATCGTCTTGATTGTTAATAAAATTATTGTAATTCCGTAAGAAATAATTATTGAGACTTGTAATATTCACCGTAAACTTACAATACGTAAGTATTTTATTCCTAATTTATATCGACACGCGTGGAATTTTTTTTTTGATTCTCAACGAAGTCAAAAATGTATTGTTTATACAATAATTTGTTATTTTTTTCCGTCTATATGAAACTTTTCTACCAGACATCCTGCTATGATTTGCAAGTAAAAGCATCTTTTTTTTAATACATTTTGAACCTTTTTTGGTGCAGCGAAGAGGTAATGTTTTTGATTTTCGTCGTAGTTTCCTTAATAATTGGAAAACACCGGGGAAAAAAAAAGTAAGATAAACGGGAAATTTTACGGCAATAATGGTATCATTATTTTAGATTTTTTTTTTTTTTTTGAAACTCTGTTAAAATGAATCAATAACATTTGAAATGTGTACTGAACAATAATATTACGCCTTTATAGACGTGGATAAATTATCGAAACACACTAGCCACGTTTTAACTATTATTTCTAGGCATTTTAATTTATTTTATCGAATAATTGGAATAAAACTGTTTTGGCCGAACAGAAATGCACGAAAAATGCACACATGTTTACCATAGGTTTTACGTAATGACGCCAACGGAAAAAAAACCGATGGTATTTTTTATATTTTTTTTTGCTTATAAGCGTTTAAAATATGCACATTTCGACGGAAATATTAAAAAAAAAAAAAATACAAAATTTGAAAACACGATTAACTGAACTTCGGTGAGAATCGTTTTTGCGATGTTTGATCGTTGCGTACAGATAAACAATTAAATCTTACCGTCCCAATAACAGGGGCCTAACCGCGGAGCGATGTGTGTGCCTCGGTGTTATTTTTTTAATTGTTTCGGATACGTTTTATTCAACAGCCCGGCGTGTTCGTTAAAAAAAAAAAAAAAAAAAAAAAAAAAAAAAAAAAAAAAAAAACTAAACAAAAATGTCACACGTTTTTTCCTAGAGAATCTATCGCGTCCGGAGTTGTATATGTTTGGATTTTTTTATTATTATTAATTGTTTATCTAAATTTATTTTTATTTTTTTCTTGTCGTTTAATCGTATTTCGTTCAGCCCTTGGTCGGATTATTCGCCGGCCCGGGAAATCAATCCGACCCCGTGAACACGTGCCCGTCAACCGTGCGGATAGCCGGGACGCCGGGCGGGGATTTAACGGCACTTGCCGCGGGGCCGGGGAAAAAAAAAAAAAAAAAAAAGAAAGGCAAAAAAAGGATCGAGTTTTGGGATGGGGCGGCGGCGGAATATCGGCGTGTACACTTGCGTGCGGGTCAAAACACGCGAACGTATGGCGCGAGGCGGCCTGCCGTGTCTGACGGCGATTCCGTCAACAGGTAGTGCGGAACGTAATCATAAAAAAAAAAAAAAAAAAAAAAAAAATATATATAAAATAAAACATTGCTCATCGGTTTTATTAAAACCCGCGCACCTGTACGCCCGAACGACGTCCGTTCGGAAAATATGTATTCTGCGATTTTCGTATCCGGCAACAGCACCTCCGCGCCCACAGACGACCCGGACCCCGCGGGATACTCGCGCCGATTCTCTCGGCCCGACCGTACGCGGCCCCGAACGAGTGAAAAAAAATCGACGCCTCATCGCGCGTATTTTCCGCCTCCGGGCGGCCGTCGCCGTCGTCGAAATAACCTAACAATACAAATATCGCACAGGTGAACCCGTGAATTATTTAACATTAAATACGACACGGGCCCCCCCCCCTCCCTGAAGACACAGTCCCGGGGGGGAGGGCATTTTTTCCCGGCCGTGCAGTTTAGTAACAAAGTAACAGAACGTCGCCATTTCGGGCACGGTTCCCGGGACAAACCGTCCGGTTGTACGATAATTCCCGGTCAACCGGATCACCGGCTCCGAGACACGGTCGTCGGACCGTTTTAAAAACGTTCCGCTAGGTATGCGTCCCGCCGTTCGACAGCACGGAAAACCGTATTTCTCGTCCGATCGCGGCCGCGAATTTTTCACTATGGCGCCCGTCCCGTAGAGACGGACGCCTCCTAACCAGTGCCCGCTGCCCGGGCAACGCTACCCATTCGAATTCACCGACGTCTAGCAAATAACAACAGATTTCCTTAGGTTAAATGTGTTTGAACGTTGTAAGTGGGCCGTAAACTCCGGCCGGTGTGATTTTTACGAAATAGCTGCTCTCGGCGTTTTTACGTTCAATCGATTTGTCCCGGTATGGTTTAAAGCGACCATCGAGTATATTAAATAAATTTCGTCGACGAATCTCGTACCGTTTTTTTTAAAAAAAAAAAAAAAACGTACCTCTCCAAATCTACAATACGTTTTAATTGAAATCGTTATCGGACTAGCGCTAAGGACTGCCGGGGAATATTATCGATTCGCGTAAAATATCGCGGGCGTAGTCTCGTGACGGTAAACAAATTCTAATAATATCCAATAAAAGTTCTAGTTTTATGCACAGTTTTTTTTCTTCTATTCCTCAACCTTAGACGATACACGCCTATCGTATGATAGAAATTTTACCGAATTTATATTCGTCGGCGCAATAACACGCGATACGCCAACATTTAATTTGGAACGTTGATTTGAGGAAACAACTGATTTATAATATAATAGAAATGTTTTTTTTGCCGTTTATAAAATGATATGTATACAATATACAATCTGTAATTCGGTTATAACGTGCGCACACGAGGATTGCGTTTAATTTAATTTTTTTTTTTTTTTATCTAATTTTGATACTTATAAACTTTATAATCAAAAATATTATGTGATTCTACAAGATAATGATTTTTGGACTGTCTTACCCGACGTTTTTCCGACTAAAAATGTGTTTAGTTAAAATCTACATAACTAGTTAATTTTTTGGGAATTATTTTATGTTTTATAGTAATGTTGGTTAATTTTTATGCGTTTCCCACTTTGGCCGAGATAAAAATCACGCGTTTATTATTATTATTATTATTATTATTGGTTGGAATTCAACATACATATAGACAATTGTTTGATAGGATTAGCTAGTGTATAAAAATTAGTTTGAAATAAATGCCAATAAAAAAAAAAAATTAATGCATTTTTTGGGTGATACATTTAACACATTAAACATGATTTTTTGGCATTTTTATCTATTTATTGTTTAACAATTTTATTCGTACAGGAATTTTAAATTATTTTTATATTGTATATCATATTTGTATTTTATAACACTTTTAAGATCGTCAAATTCGATGGCTTTAAATTATCTTTTATATTACCGCCTTTTTACTTTAAATAACCTTATTATTTAACAATTATTGATTTATAAAAGTACACGTACATTGTTTGAAATAAAAAGTTTTAATTTAAGTAGTAACGTAGTACTATTTAGACAATAAAATTTTTAGCTGGCAGTGTCTCACGAATTCACCTAATATTATATATATATATATATATAAAAAAAAAAAATCTATTTTGGACAATGTTTTAAAAAATACACCGTAGTTTAATACGAGTTTAAGCGTGCAACAGCTTAGTGAATAAGCGGTTTATCCTTCACTTAATTTTATGTTTTCAAATAATATTTCGATATACACATCTATTGCGTTTATTGGACTCTAAGACGCTTTTCAATAATTCTATTCACTCGATTAAATAATGATCAAAATTTCCGAAAAGAATCCGGTAAATTGGCAAATTTTGCGAGAAATTATCGTGAAAATTGATTATTGGAGAAAAATGGGATTTTTTTGGAGAAATTCATATTTTTAAATATGGTTTTGTTAAAGTGTTTATTTTCGAAAAATTATATTGAGTTGTAGAAACTATGAAACCGTTAGTAAATGTAGATAATAAAGAGTATACCCGGCGGGTACTTTGATATTGTAATTTAGAAGTGACTTGTTTAATAATTTAAAAAATGTCAAAACTCCGAAGTACAAACAATACGGTGTATCGTATACACTATACATTTTTTACATAAATTATTTAATTATGCAGTGCGTACCTAACAAAATATCGATGCGTAACTGTGGACGCTCGATGGAAATGTCCAAAGTCTATGAAAAAAACAGTAGTATAGATTATTTTGAATATTTAAGTTTTGTCTATACGTATCTGTGGATTCACCATTTAAGATCAAACGTATATCTTAAACCGTAATGAGATGTGATAGATTTTTTTTTATGCCGATAAATATTTGCATATGAAAAAAAATCACCAATAATTGCGTATGACTTTGTCGAAATCCCTAAACATAAAACAACGATAAACTAGTGAGTTCTCAATCGAAAAGTAAACACAGTAATCGTTTAAAATATATCGTCTTTGTATTTTTGCTGAAGATTATTATTATTATTATTATTATTTTTTTTTTTTTTTCTGGCATTTTGATACTACTCTGACAAGAAAATGACGAAAACGCGAAATTTAAAAGCGTTTTTTTTTTTTTCACATCGTGTTTCTAGATCTAAATAACCGTCGTAGTGATAATAACTAATATGGTATTAGGAGGGGGATCGTTATAAATTCAGTCGATTACCGTTACACGGTCGTAGACGGTGGTCTATCTACAATCGTTTAAGGGGCACCATGCCGTTATAACCGGCATAATGATAAAAAAAAAAAAAAAAAAAAAAATTGTATACGTATTATGAACCGCGGTCGAGTAATGTACATAGACTTTTACGAACAATCCTCCTGTATATAATATACACGGAAAAACTTTTATAGGTTCTAATGCAATAAATTGTTTAGAATAAAGTCAACCGATATTATTGGAGTTATAAACATATTCCCCGACGTTTACCACGGTATTATAAAGTCTGGTTTCAACACTGCATACCGCTCATTTTTTTTTTGTGTTTTTTTTTTTTATCCAACGTGCGGTTGTTCTTTAGTGTCACAATAAATAAATTAACTAAATATGCGTAGACGCTTGACGCTCGTGTATTGTTAATACGATATTTCGGATCTCTTATCACAATATTACATTGTTCTGTACGTTTCGTTTATTGATTACGAACTGACGTCCGTGTGTAGACGGCATAAAAACATCGCCGTGACGTCACGACGACCCTAACGATTATTAAAAAAAAAATAATAAAAAAAATCTTTGAAAACTCCGCGTAAAACTTTTCGATCCCGGGTCACGGATCGCTAAACGAAATATTTATATTATATGCACACAAACAGCGTACATATACGAAGACAATTTTGCGTACGGAAATTTGTCACCGAAAACCCATCTCGAGGTTGACGGTCGGAGCAATATTTCTGGTAGAAAAACTAACGCAGTAACACCTAAACACGTCCCCGACAATTACGAATAATTGTATATTTGTTCCCGATCATATTTTAATGGTGACTGAATACAAACTCTAATCGTCGTTCATGTAAAACACAACACGAAAAAACGAAACCGGGCACCGCATAGTTTGCTGCGCCGTGGATTAGGATAACACGCGGTTGGCCAAGTAGTAAAATGGATTACTACGGTAGGATTAAGATACGTTTAATAAATGTATAAACTTAAAGCGAAACTGATCGCGAACACTACTGAGATAAACAATTAAAGTCCCGTTCAATAATAACATTTACATATTTATAACATATTTATTCGTATACGCATTCAAAAAAAATAATAAATCGCCTTATAATTATTATTATTATTATTATTGTTTTAATACCTTATAGAATTAATTCTACAACCTTGAATATTCCGCCTTTATCCGGGTACAATGGTGAATATTTTATTTTGATAATTTTATCAAACGTCTGTTTGTTTCGAGTGCATTTGGAATATTGTTTTATTAATAAACAGCGTTGCACGGTTAATTTAATTATAATATGTAAAGAAATGTTTGAGCTCAGCGCCCCGCCGCCACCACCCCGGGTGATGGATGCCCGTTATTCTTAGATCTCGGTTTTTATTTTAAAATACGTATTAATTACGAATTCTTTATCTTCGCCGAAAATTGTTGTCTGAAAAGATTTGTATTTTCATAAAATATGCGATGAATCTTCGAGTAGAACTTAATTGTTTCCGTTATACGCGTAATACCGGCTAGGATAAAACAAAAAAATAAATCGACAAAAGATTAAATTAAACAAAACTAAATTGTAATCCGGGAAATGGGCAATAATGTATCGGGCGGTAATTTTATCCAGAAATAATTTAAAGATAATATTAAATATATATATAAAAAAAAAAAAAAAAGAAAAACATCTTCCCGTTTAATACCGCTGTTGTAAAATATTTCGTCGTTTTTTTAAACGGGTGCGATATAGTGCATCGTATAATAGCAAACGGACATAATCTAATCATTATTTGTCCGTTCGATTGTTAGTTTATTTTTGCTTCCGTTACGCGCGATCCGGAGAATGAATTTCTTACCTCATCCATATACAGGGTGCGGCAGAGCCCACTGACGAGTATTGATGGGCTATAAATAACGAACAGTAAAACTTAGAGAAAAGGTTATTTTTTTTAATTTAAATCAGTATTCAATCCCATTTTTAAAAATTATATCTTCAAGATGGCGGCCGTCAGCATTGATACACTGTTGTAGACGATCTCTGAACCACTCATATGATTTTCGGCACATTTCGATCGGTATGGCCTCGACTTCCACGGTGATTTTCACTTTAATTTCTTCTATGGTATTTGGACGATGTCTAAAAACCTTATCCTTTAGGTGGTCCCAGAGGAAAAAATCACACACCCTTAAATCCGGGGACCGTGCTGGCCAGCCTATGTCTCCTCTCGGAGAGACTAACCGCCCAGGGAACATTTGTCGCAAGACAGCAAGTGAAATTCTAGCTGTGTGCGCTGTAGCACCGTCTTGCTGAAACCATACATCTCCCAAATCATGTTCTTCAGCCATTTCCTCCAACCTATGCTGCAGATAAGTTTCCAACATCACAACATAACGAGCGGACGTGACAGTGACGGTCCTGTTCTCGTCCTCAATAAAGTAGGGGCCGATCACCCCAAATTGGGACACAGCACACCACACTGTCACTTTAGGAGAGTGGAGTGGTCTGTCATGGAACTGCCGTTGGTTATTTGTAGCCCAGTATCGAACATTTAGTTAATTTACAGTTCCAAAAAGATGAAAATGGGCCTTATCGCTACAGAAAAAAGTTGTTATCGGAGGAATTTGCAGAAGAATTTTCTATTTTTACGGTTGTCGTAGTCAGTAGCTATTAACTCTTGGATAAGCATTGATTTATAGGGATGGAATGATAAATCTTCGTATAGAATTCTCCTCAAAGAACGGTCTGAGATTCCCAAAGCTACAGCGTGTTTCCGGGCTGAGCGTCTTGGTGACTGCTCAATTAACTCTCTAACCAACTGCACATTTCCGGGGGTTCTTACCGTTCTGGGTGCTCCGTGTCCAAGTCTACTTAGGGTACTTCCAGTTTCTTTCAAATGCCGTATCCACAATTTTGGTAGTGTTGGCAGAAAGAACAGATTCAGCACGTGGAATGCGCCGAAGTGTATACGAAAAGCCCTTTGTGTACCGACCTGACAGAATGATTATTTTCGTACCACGATGTACACCTGTCCAAGACCACGATTGCGAATAAAAACGGCGTAACCGTACAATTCAAAATATACCGCTTATTAAGGCCTGATCTTATCTTGTCACAGGCTAATGACCTCGTTAAACTCGTCAGTCGGCCCTGCCGCACCCTGTATTATCGTATTGTGTTCAACGATTTTGGAATATTAACCGTCCGGCTGAGTTGTTTTTATGCCCGTTTCGAAATCCGTTTGGTTATTCGTCGCGGTGAATATTATCGCTAAATTATGTACGTGTTTCGCCGCATCGCACTGCCGCAAGTCGTTCATTTTTCGGTCGTAATAGGGAAAACTTTTGAGTAAAATCAATATTTGTCGCGAATAATCGCGTGACAAAGGGCAAAATGCATTATTAACGATAGTTTGTAATGTTATTTTTATGGGGACTGAACGATATTGCTTGAAAAATGTCGGCATCTTGGAACGAATAGATTTCGGTCCGACTGATTTTTATTATTATTATTTTTTTTTTTTTTAAAGAAATCTGTCCTATCCACAGTATAATCATTAAAAAAAAAAAAAAAAACAAATTTGTATTATTCAACGGGTATATATGATTGATGTTCCCAAATCGTTATTAAAATATAATATTATAATCCTAAAACGTTCCGATATGAAATATCGCTCAATCACTTATCACGCTAATGCTCCGTTTTATAGATCAGTGAAATCAAATTCAATCATCCTTTTTCTCTTCCGATATTATTATTTTTAATTCATTTTGGGAAACTAAGTGTTTCGTAATTGATTTTTAATGTTTGCGGATGACTTTTGATAAAATATTCAGACACGCGCGTACGCGTAGAATTTCGGTGCGTGTCCATTCGCACACTATAATATATTATAGGTTTTTTTTTTTTTATATATATATAAATTATTAAAAATCAAATGTAATTTGCAATTAGATAATTAGATAAACCTAACCTAAGCTTGCAAACAGTTACTATCAGTTTTTAGATGCAGACAAGCGTAATTTCTCTAGATAAACATATTGGATAATTCTTCCAAAAGCATCTTGATATAGATAAAGAAAATGAATACTTAAATCGTATACGATGACCGACAATTGGAACTTTTCTAGATAAAAAAAAATATGATTTAATTCTAAATTGTCTATCTTTGAGAACATTACAGTAGATATAGAAAATTAATAACAACTTTGAAAATAATTCGGTAAATCACTAAAAGTAAAACATAAGAGTGCAGTCAGGTATTTAATATGTTCTACCATAGGTATACTACTAAACCAATTAACTTTTTATTTTTTAGATATATTTTATCTAGATTTATTCTAAGAATGATATATTTTATTATCTTAAGTAAATTTGAGATAGATGTCGATTTGTCCATCTAGATAAGATAAAAGAATAGAAAATGTTTTCTCTAGATAAGTCTCAATGACACTGGTTATATATCATTAGTCCGTAATATTATGTTTTTTCGTATACTACAAACGAGTGATATTATTGAGTAGAAAAACAAAAAAGGTGTACATACATCGCACCATGAGTGGGATCGCTGTTGTAGGCGGGAAATCGGGAAGGTAGAATATGGAAAGGAATTAAATTTATATCTAAATGCAACGTTCAATTTGCAAATGGAAAACGATTCCGAGCGGAATAGTTGTAGCCGTGTGTTTTCGTTGTTGTCGCGGTAACCCAGAATTAACGTAGAAAAAAAAAATTCGATTTCGAGAAAATCGTGTTTATTCGTTATTTTTTCGGTAGTATTTCCTGCCGCGGTACGAAAATAATAGGTATATCGAAAAATGATCAATAACGTGCTACGTTCATTAAGTCCGCACGATGTTTTCTTGTAGAAAAAGTGTTTACAGGAAACCACAAGACCCCCCGTTGCCTCCGTTCGGAATCTAAAAAGAATCGCGATATTCAAACATTATCTCTATAGAGCAATATGTTGTTCATTGCCCGTTATGTATTATTTGTTTTATTTGTTTTATTTTTTTTTTTTTTTTTGAATACACGGTTTTTAACAACTACAGAACGAGGAATAGCGAAATATTCGAATCGTTTATGCTGATTGCGCAAACAACAATTACCAAATTAAATTTAAGTGAATTCGTTACGCGGAATCCGTCCGGGAAAATATATTTAATAATTGAAAGCGATTACAGTGCACGGCGTAACCGCCCCGAAAAACCTGTCGGTTATTTAAACGACCGTGAAGCATACCGGAAAGGAATTCGATTACGCCGTGCACTTAAAAACAATGAACGGAACAATATTAATTTTGTAAATAATATCAATTAACGCGTAAAATTTAATTTGTAACAATTTTGTTAATGGCGCGCGGGGCGAAACTGTTCGGCGTGTAATATATACGCCATTTGCATACCGTGTGTCATGCGTATTATTTACGCGTCGAAAAATAATATAATTTTTTTTTATACCTACTCGGTTTACGGCGATCGATGGCCGTGGCCGTTGTTGCGTCGCACGAGACGAGCAACCGGCCCCCAGTCGGCATCAGATCGGTCACGGAAACCCGGTCGTTCGCCGCCCACTGCGTGGTGTATTTTAATCTGAACGAACGACAACGTACGATGATCAATGCGTTTTTGTTTTTTTTTTTTTTTTTTGAACCTATGTCTGAGATACGCAATTTCGTCATCTGAATTTTTACGTTTTTAATATTTAAATATTTTCTGATTCTGAAATATTCGATTTGCGCACTAACAGTACAAGTTATCGTATCGTGTCACTAATATTACCTATAAAAGCTTCTTATACACCCCGTTGTAATTGAATTGCTTAAATTATTTACGATAATGTTTAAATGTCTGATGTAAGATTCGTTGATTTATATTGTACTGTTAAACGAGAACATAACGAGTGGTGTTTATTATCAAAAACAGACATATTTTTTTTTTTTTTTGCTGCGGGGGGGGAGGTTCTTTTTCCGGATAATTACACTAGAAACGAACTTAACAACATTTTTAATTTATAACAATAATTATGATTATTTAGGTATTTATCGGTTAAGTTTATCAAAGATATAAAACCTAAACATGGAGCATAGAATATCGCTTCATTATAGAGACTCCAGTAAAATGTTACTATTTATACAAATTACATTGCTCAATTTGAATTTTTCAAAATCATAGGTAAAATATTTTAATTCACTATAATATAATAGCACTAGAATTAAATTTAACAACATTTTTAATTTATAACAATAATTACGATTATTTAGGTATTTTTCATTTAAGTTTATAAAATATTTAAAACCTAAACATAAAGCATAGAATATCGTTTCATTATAGAGAAATCTTCAGTAAAACTTTACACAAATTACATTGCTCGATTTGAATGTTTCAAAATCATAGGTAAAATATTTGAATTTACTATAATAAAATGTACCATCGCGATTACACGACTATATCCGAAATCAAGAAACGTACAATATTATGAACGTTTATAATGTCTAGTGAAAAAAGTAAAAATCATCATCACTTTATCTAGAATCAATATAAATTCGCCGTTTATGTTTATGTATGTTCATTATCTAGATAATTGCATATTGACGTATCTGTTGTCGTTATCTCGATAGGTATTTTAGCGGTTATTTATTATTTTTATCTAGATATATTGAAATGGTTATCGTTACACGACACTGACGGCGTCGTGGTGGTGTATTTCTTGGCAATAAAAAAAAAAGAAAAAAAGGACGAGTCGACCAATTCCCTCCCCACCCCCCACCCACGAACAAATTAAAATGTCAAAGAAATTTTCGTCCGTACGCTTATAAACGTAACGCCCGATAATTTAAACGCATCGCAAGTATTCGTTTTACAACCGGTAAAAGATGGAAAAAAAAAGAAAAAAAACAAGTCGAATATGCGTATACGTGTAAACTATAATATGTCACAATGTTTTTTTTTTCTTCTTCAAATATTCAATTTGGCACGTTACTATATTGTTATTTCTATGTAAACGCGTGTCCACCCACGGACGACCCCTTTAATAACCCGTGTCCAAAATGCCTCGTGAATAAAATATTACCGTTTCCGTACACCTAATAGGGTCTGTCGAACCGGCCGTCCCGTTAAATCTCAGCCGTGCGGATCCCCCACCGACCACTCGCGTTCTGTACGAGGTCGAAAACCGACCAAGAGGGAATTATTATTATTATTATGCCTAACACTGTCCTCCATTTACGTGGTTTTTTTTTTTTTTTTTTTTTTTTGTTCTTCGTCGCGATATTTTCTGAAATATATAAACTGGGCATTTCGGGTTTACAAATACCGAAACCGCGGAAAATATTATCGCGTGCTCTGTTCAATAGCCATACGATTTGCAAACGAACCGAGGGTAGTACGACTTTCGACGAATAAATATCTGCGCGGGTTTCCGTCACTTTTGCGCGTAATAACAATTTAAAAAAAAAAAATAAATAAATTATCCACGGGCATGGCCGTGCTCAGCTTCGGCGGGCCCCGGGCTAACGATTTCCTTCCGGGCCACACTTATTAACCCTTAGGGCCTTAATTACTGATTTTCAAACGAAAAATTTGTCTAATTCTACACGAAAACAAATAACTAAACGGTTTTGATAACAATTGCCGTTGAAATACGTTTCGCCGTATCGTCACCAAAGCTCCGACCGGGGCCCGTCAGTAATTTGAATTTTTTTTTGTTCTCTTCTCGTATATCCGGGCCCCGGAAAATGACCCGAAATATCCGGCATGAGTGCGGAGCCCCGTTCTTGAGCTGAAAACCAGAAGATCAGATTTTCAATATGATATTTAATTTTAATGTCACCCAGTATAATTATTTGTAGCCAGTCGTACGTCATTTAACAATACGTTTCAATTGCGTACGTATATTGCAAATATTATAGTAATTCGCATACCCCTAACACTACTTGCGCTAATGTGGTCGATACATTTTTTATTTGAGAAAAGATAAATGTCTGATCTGCGACGTGATAATATCCAATTGTCCGTGTCTACTGATCTGCTCGGGACAGCGGGGGAAGGGGGTAACACAAAACAAAAAGTATGTATAAAAATTATATTTTTATGTATTTGGAAAAAAATAAAATAATAACTTATTATTTTATTGTTTTCGAAAATTTCGCTATTTTACAGGGTTTATTCTATTTGAAAATGTTGATGTTCCAACTTTTTATTTTCATTAATCTCGTGGTTTTTAAAATTATTATTATTTTTTTTTTTTTTTTTTACATTAAAATAGCGTATAATTCAATATGTATAAATATATTATCTCATCTCGTTTTCTGATAATTGTCGTTTATTAAAACGTTATTACGTTTTAATACGTCATTTTTCTGTAAACTAAACAAATATTAAAATCATAAGGTCAATGGAAATAAAATGTCAAAATATGGATATTTGTAGGCCTCGTCCCTGTGAGTCGTGTATATATATATTAAAATATATAAAAATATATATAATTCGATTATCTTTATTATCTCAGAAGATATCGCAATGGGTAGGGAAAATTGGGGTATTAGCGCACAATGGATAATGGCGCCCATAATGATATCTATTTTTTTTTTATATTAATTTTATAAATTACTGGTGTAGGGTTTTGGTAAAATGTATCGAACTCTCGAGAGCGACTCTTCGGCTCGTATTTACGTGAGCTTTTTTTTAGATATACTATTACAAATGTGTACTCGAAACCGATTGAAAAAAATTAAACAACCGAATTAACTCGAAACCGTCCAAAGCAACCCGAAACCAGAATTATTAATCATTTACAATTAAGTGGCAAAATAATTTGTACGTACATTTCGCAACGTAATATGATGACAGTCCGACATCATTTGTATGTTTTTCAAAACACAAATAACACATAACGAATAACAAACAAATTAATCAAACTAACCACCAATCGTGATTAATCGACATGCGTTTTATCATGAACTATAACTATGTTATTATTTATAAATAAATATAAACTTTTGAATTTCTCAATTATACTTGATTTTTCACGAATAGCCAAGTATCTGTTTGAAGTCTCGTCTGACGTTTACACTGATTTTATTTATTATTTATTATTATTACGTAAAAACGTGGCCTAATTATTATTTTTTTTTTTTTTTTTTTTATTATTATGCTATCGTAAAATATATTGAATAAATTATTTCTTCCAATATCGCAGTATAAAAAATTAGAAATTAAAATTGGTGCACAAAAATTTAGATATATTTTCCGATTTAACCATCTCAATTGAAAATATGTTTAGTCAAAAAAAATTAATCAACGGAAACTTTCTTCGGTAGACAAAGGACCGATAAATTAATACCGATAAATATTAATTTCAAGCCATTATTTAAAAAAAAAAAAAAAAAAAAAAAAAAAAAAAAAAAAAAAAAACAATCTGATTACTATATCGAATTCTCATTAGATATTTCATGTTAATTGATTGCAACATTGTTTTTTTTTTTTTTTTTTGACACTCAAACTAACCGTAATCAACTCGAAACATTTAACATTTAACATCGCACAGTATATGTTGAAATTGTCTACATGAATTTTTAAATTCGTATTTATCGCATTGATAAATTTCATTTTTTTTTTTTGGTGTATTTACTCTTATCGATGTATTACTTTCTGTCTAAACGAAGGCTACAGCTTAAAGACAATCATGTAAACAATATACGTATTTTGTCTTTTCGGTATGACAACGGGCACCGGATCAGAATAAAAAATTAAAAAAAAAAAAAAAAAAAAAAAAAAAAAAAAAAACAATCTGATTACTATACTACTATACTATTACTATACTATCTATTACTATACTATCTATTACTATACTATACTATATCGAATTCTCATTAGATATTTCATGTTAATTGATTGCAAAATTGTTTTTTTTTTTTTTTTTTTGACACCCAAACTAACCGTAATCAACTCGAAACATTTAACATTTAACATCGCACAGTATATGTTGAAATTGTCTACATGAATTTTTAAATTCGTCTTTTATTTCGTATTTATCGCATTGATAAATTTCATTTTTTTTTTTTGTTGGTGTATTTACTCTCTGATCTATGTATTACTTTCTGTCTAAACGAAGGCTACAGCTTAAAGACAATCATGTAAACAATGTACGTATATTGTCTTTTCGGTATGACAACGGGCACCGGATCAGAATAAAAAATTAAAAAAAAAAAATTAGACTATAGTGTCATCTATTTAATGTCGTAGAACTTTAAATGGCGCCCGTGAACACTTTCGACTTATCGTATTTCGGTTTTGAAATCATCGTTGCCGTAATACGGACGTAAAATTCATTAATCGCAGGCGTCGTGCGTGCCCTTTCGTTCGCACCACCAACACGCGTGCGCTGTACGACTGGCCTATGCGAGGCGCCGTCCAACCGACCGAAACGATTTTGCTTTTGTTATAACATTACGGTACGGTTTTTTTTTTTTTCGCGAAATATTTCGTTAACTACATCGATAGGCAGCTAGTAATGCTGGGATTTTAATGCCTCACAAAAAATGCAAAAATACCTTAAAAAAAAACTCAACATAATGCACCATAATAATGGCTTTTGAAATATAACGTAAACGGTAAAATTAATGTATTAAATGTTTTTTTTTTTTTTTTTATGTTTTTCGTTTTTAAAATATTTTTTTTTTTTACGCCATTTGGTGAATATATCTTCTGGGTTAATTACTTTTCAACTACGTAATAATCATTCGTTCCGTAATAAAAATTGAAACAATACATTTTTGTTTCTTAACTTTTTATTTTTTATTTTTTCGCTGGCCTACATTCATTGTATTAAAAAAAAATTCTATGAAATTCTACGCTCTAGAAACTAAGAAAATGCCCTAAAAATGCATTTTATGTTAAACTTGTCGAAAATTGCACAAAACAAAAATCACATTAATAGTAATCGGTGTCGTACAAAACACATTTTCCATTTACCGACCTACACATTCTGGAACGCCGGGGAATAAGACGGGATCGCATCAAAATCCCCTGCCCTCTAGTCGTGAACGAAAATTCTCCGTTCACTACACCGTTAGAAAATTCAATGTTACACGATAATTTCCGTTAAATATACTAATTAAACTAAATGGCATTTCGCGTATTTTACTATTACCGGTGTTTATTTAATACGAAAAATACCCGAGCGTATGAAATACCTAATACTAATAGTTACCCGAAAAATCGATAGACGGTTTAAAGTGAAAACCGTTTGCTATATACGACTGGAGTAAATTATAGTTTAACGTATCCGGTTTGATCGATTTTCTTCTTTTTTTTTTTTTTTTTTTTTCGCTATCCACAATACATTATGTTAATTTTATAAAATGTCAATTTATTTGGAACGCGATACAAAAATGAAATAAAAAAATTAACATTGTACAAACACGTGTGTAATTGCCAGAGTTTCACGTCGGGTAATGTGTGGGTTTAGTACGGAAAAAAAAAAAAAAAAAAAAAAATTAATAGCCAAAGTGGTCAGCGCAAATGTTTATTTAGGGTCCGGTTCGTCCAACAATACTTTGAGCAAGGAAATACTTGCATAAAAACAAACAAAAAAAAAAAAAAAAAAAAAACCATGTACTCGGGGAAAATATCAGATACAATCCCATTAGTTTAGTGATTTCAATTTTTACCAGAATATTATGTATTTCAATTTAAATGGAAAAAATATCTATTACGCGCATATTTAGACAACGTCAAATATCAATTAGGATATATTCAGCCGCATTGTTAAAAAAAAATATCGATTGAATAACGAACAATTGTATGCATTTTTACAATTATTGATAAATGAAAAGTTAGTTTTCTGTCGGTAGATGCCGAAGTGTGTTCGCCAAATCCAACGTTCGAATACGACACGCTTAATGCAGACGATTTTTGAAGAAAAAAAAAAACATTATAACAATAATATTTCGAATCAACGTTTTTAATTAATGGCCATATTTCAGAAATGTCAAAGTGCATTTTTTTTTGTTTTTTTTATCACCCTAGTGCAGGGGTATCCAGCATATTTTTACGTTGACACCAAATTACTAATTTACAAGTTTCTACTCGGGCCGCTGTGGACATACGGCATCCAACTGTGGGGAGCCGCAAAACCCTCAAAACACCAGATCAATACAGGCCTTCCAGTCCGTCTGTCTCCGTCTAGTTTCCCCGGCTCCTTGGTACTTAACAAACGCCAACCTCCATAAAGACTTAAAAATCCAAACCCTAAATCAAATCTCCAAAACGTACTACACCAGATTTCATAACACACATTCCAATCACACACTAATTGGCGGGTCGTATCCGAGATACGTTTCGGCATCGCGGGCGAAATATTTTTTTTTTTTTTTGAGAGTGATACAGACATAATGCAACCGAAGATAAATATAAATTTTTTTTGTTCGACTATAAATTCACAAAGGAAACAATTGCATTGTTGTGATATGTCACTTGAACGAGAAATTTGGAATTGCTTGTCTCGTACAATTTTGTGGTAGTCCGGATCGAACTCGGTTGTTCCAACTAGCATGGTGGTCGCCCGTAGATGCCCGTCACTTACAAGTCGGTTCTATACTTTGATTTGACGTATTTCAGTTTTCAAAAATGTTTAGGAAGAACATTGAATATTGAAATCATTTCGCGTGTATATTTTTGGAGATTCGGAACAGATTCCCGCGGCAACCGCGGCCGGAAATTTCCGGATTTGTCGAAACAGTTTTTGTGCCGGCCGTTGTTTTTGATGTTACCCCTGGCAAGCTGAACGTCCGTCGGCAAGTTTCGAATTTTACGGTGAACGGATTACGTCGACAAACCGAACGCGTTCAAATACGTCAGTGTCAATTGGGCGGGCCGGTACAAAAGGCTCGAAACAATGAATTCCGTAAATACTTGAAATCAATAACCGAAACGCGTAATCTTGTACGAGACGCGATCATTGTAATTGAATAATTATCAATTCAATGTCGTTGACGCGGCCGAGTAGAGATGCCGTATGAAATGTTCTTGCAAGCGGGTCGGGTGTAGGCGTAAAAACCGAACAAATCGCGTTACCGGAATAATTTTAAACCGTTGTTGTTAAATCTGTTTCGGTTTTTGAAACGCTCGTGACGGAAAATTCTAAACCTGCGTTCGCCGCCGAGTGTTTTTTTTTTTTTATGGCGCACGTAAAATATTGAAAAACCGCGCGTGGAGATTGGTAAAAAAAATAGTAATAATAATATTCATAAATTGAATACGGCCCGTTGTGTGTTTTAACGGAAAGCCTATGCGCGGTGCCCGCGAAATCATCGCCAATCCTAAACCCCTTAACCCGAACTCCGTAGCGTTTATGTTAAGCGGAGCGTAATATTTCCGTATCGCGTTAACGCTGCGGCGTTCGACGTGCGGCGCACGCCGCGCGCCGGTCGCCGGGCGCCCCTAGGCCGCCATTGAGTCTTAACTCAATAGCTGAATAGTATTTAATATAATGGGTTATTGCCGAACGGCGAACGGTATTTTCCCGGGGGTTTTCTGGTACGCGGGCAGCGTAAAAATCGCCTCGCGCGCCCTTGCCGGCACACGTACCACCCGACCGGCGGCATTGTCCGCACGACGGTAAACGGTCCGGGGATACCCGCGGGACGCGGCTATCTGAAAACATCGTATTCCGTCCAGGACGTTCTAATTTCTAACTTTTTTTTTTTTTACCATTTTTGTCGGGTTTTTATCCGTTTCGTTTACCATCTACGACCGGTGTTCATCGAATAATACAAAATACACGATATAATTGATATTTTATAATTCAAAATACAAAACAATTATAACGACACACTATACAAATGGAATTAAATCGAACGCAAATCTAACAATTGTTTCATCGTGATCAGACTATACCTCAGTACACACCTCCTCTTAAATTGATTGAAATATTTCGATTATTATATTTTTGATAGGTTTACGTGAAAAAAATTTACTAACGGTGTAGGAAATACGAGTTATATTACATTTTATTATCATTGTCCGGTTTATAATTTATCTTCTTTTTTTTTTTTTTTTTTTTTTTTTTTTGTCGTATTGTCGACAACGTTTCCGAAATTCGCCGAGTTAGATTTTAGTTCTCATATGACGCCACGTTCAAATAACGACAAATGATTGTACGTCGTAAAATTCAAAAGTAATATTTCACGCCGAACCGTCCGGGCCCGCGTCGGATTCGGTGCCTGTTTTCTTACCGTGACGTCTGAACGTTGTATACGTTGTAATATCGGTTCGGTTTTTATTATTATTATTTTTTTTTATTTTTTTTTTTTTCCTTTCTCTCTCTCTGCCGATATCCAAACACGCAAAAACCCACATGTCTCCCCCGGCGTTCGTTATGCGGAACGTGCCTGCGGATACGCCTGCGTTTCACGTAATCCGTTTTGGATCTTACGAAAACGTTTCCGACCACTGTGATCGGATCACCGTCCAAACGATCCCGCCGGTATTGAAAATACTTACATAAATTCCCTGCCGACAGAATAGAATTATACGCTTTCGAACAACAGCGCCCGGCGAGCTTTTCCCACTGACCACGTTTTGCGTGCCGTATATGGAAATTTCAATGTTCGATTGACACCGATCGATAAAATAGTAGAAAAAAATATATCCATTTCGTGTTATTTCGTCTCTGTCCGGATCGTAGACATGTTAGCATGACTCTTTTTTTTTTTTAATTAATTAATTTAATTTAATTGTGTCCATACACCAAGTATTTTTACAATATTATATGAATATTATTACAATAATTGATAATGTTAACTATTTTTACAAAAGTATTTACAGTCATAATAATTAAGTTTTGATTAGCTCATGAATCTAAGTCAGAATCAGAGGTTGAGGTGTTTTCGTTGGGTTCTAGTAGGATATCCTGAGGTAGTCGAGGTTTGAGTCTTAGGTCGGTGGATCTTCTGCCGATTTTGTAGTGCCGTGCTCCGTCAACTTTGTTAAGTTTCTCGTGGAAATTCTTAAATTGTTGTGTTACCCAGGTAGATATGTGTGGTAGGCCCGTATCATTGTGTAGCTGTTTGTTTCTCATAAACCCAGGGGCCTTCAGGGCTATTCTTAGGAATTTATTCTGGAGGGTTTGTAATTTTTTAATTTTTGTTTTCGAGGCAGCTGGGCTGCACACTGGGCATGCATAGGTTATTAATAATGGTCTTATTATCGCTGTGTATAAAAGTATAGAGCATTTCATTTGTATGGTAGAGCTATGATTTAATAGAGGGTACAGTGTTCGCAGCCTGGTGTACCCTTGGTTAAATTTTTTGTTAACATATATTTTCCAATTTAGTTTTTCATCGAGGTGTAGGCCCAGGTACTTTACTGAGTCGTCATTGTCGTTCCAAATGATTTCTTGATTGTTAATTTGTAGTGAAGTCGGATTTATGTATTTTCCAAGTGTAAATATTTTTGCTCCGCTTTTGGTTGGGTTTAGTATTAGTTTCCATTTTGAGAACCATTGGGATAGCTCGTCAAGGGAGCATTGTAGTAGGTCTCTTATTGAAAATTCTACAGCTTGGTTTTGTGTTATTATAGCTGTGTCGTCCGCGGACATGCCTAATTGGCAGTGTTGTGACGTCGGTATATCGTGGCAGTAGATGTTGAATAGAGATGGTCCTAGCACAGATCCCTGTGGAACGCCAGCCTTTCGTATGACTCTTTATGGTGTTACAATTTCAAAACACACTGCGCGTGGAACGTTTAATTAATTTTATTTGGGAAAATCATTAACGTTCAAAGTTGAAAATTGTTGTAATCCTATTTAAGTTTCCGTTTTTTATTAACACAATTTATTTGATATAAATTTAAGAATTTTCCGAACTCCGCCTATCAGAGTTGTAAAAATATTCCAGTAATAGTATTTAATTACCGAATATTCGAATACGTATTTTGTACAAAAAAATCACTTTTATATATATATATATTTCGATGGCGTTCGTATTTGAAATCGAATACCCACTTATTTGTAATACTTTTATAATATTCGAAACTGTTTTTCATATATTAAATTTGAATGCATCACACTACGCAACGTTAAAAGTCAAAAGGATTCAAAACGTTTAACTCGTACTGGTATTATATAGAAATAAAATATAACGAAGAATAACAACGACTATTCGACCTATGGGATAATACATAAGAAAAGAAACGTTTATAAATACTATTGAAAATTATCAGTATTCAAACTCGAATATTTTTCTATCGATTTACCCGGGGATACGTCGTAGTGATCTAAATACCAATTCGAACACTATCCGTATATAAACTTGAAATAATTTTACCAAAAAAACCATCAGACTGTTCGTATTTGGGCAATACGTTTTATTGTATTTCTATTGTTACTCGTCACCTTGAAATCGTGATCGATTCAAATGGAAATGTCGATGTTGTTATCAAACTATCTGGAAACGGCCGATTTAAACTCTTTTTTTTTTTTTTTTTTTTTTTTTAGATTATAATTGCATAATTCTATGCGCGCGCGTGCGGTAAAAAGCCCGCGGCGTTTTTAACGTCTTGGCGAGAAAAATAACCGAACGTTTACGAAAACCACCGGAGAGACCGAGTCCTCTATAAATGCATAACCGAGCGTGACGACTCTGTTCATTAATGTCTCGTGTAATTATATTATTCTTGTAATTATACTAATGAACGTACAATTATGTAATATTAGTATTATTATTCTACAAATTGCGCGGCCTCCGGTACAACAAACGTCGTATGTGTGTGTCCTTCCGGGGCCCGCCGAGTTTATAACATTTGCACTTTTCCGCGGGCTTTGTACGAAACGCGTAACCCATTTAATTCGCGTCGCGGAATTTTCGGTGGAACGTAATGGAAAGTTATACGGACGTATACGATTTTATTTTATTTTATTTTATTTATTTTATCGCCGTAATACAAATATTTTATAAATCTGCCCAATAAACGGACGAGGCGAGAATACCGCGACGGTCTGGAAATAAAACGAAATTCACACCAACTCCGTGTTATATTATTCTTATTATTATTTATTATATAAATTGATATTTCACAGCGTTTATGTCCGTAGCGATCGGCAAAGTCCCGAATGTCGATGCCAGAGCACCGTCGTGGCACCAACAGTCGCAAACAGTGTCTCGCACGAAATCTAAAGGGTCTAGAATAAAAGTTTCTAAAACATCAGTTTAATTTTGATTGTTCGTGGCTTTATTGCCAATCCGCTAATTTACCGCTAGTATACCGCAAAAACATTACTTAAACAAATACATTTACTTACACATTTGTAAGTACACATTTTGACGTGATAGGTGTAGTTTTGTAAATATTTTGGCTCTTTTGGGTTACACAGGGTGTCCCGCAATGTCATTTCGATATATCCTGAGGTATTAATGAAGATAATCAATTTCTGTTTTTTTTTTTTTTTTTATACATATATATATATATATGACTCACAGGGCTAAGGACTACGAATAAGCGTGTATCAATTATATTTATATGTATTTGGTAAAAAATAACTTTTTATTTTATAATTTTGCTATTTTATAGGGTTTATTCTATCTGGAAATGTTGATGTTCCAAATTTTTATTTTCATTAACCTCGTGGTTTTTAATATTTTACATCAAAATAGCCTATAATTTAATATTTATAGATATATATTTTTTTATATCGTTTTCTGATAATTGTCGTTTATTAAAATGTTATTACGTTTTAATACAAAATTTTTCTGTAAACTAAACAAATGTTAAAATCATAAGGTCAATGGAAATAAAAAGTCAAAATGTCAAAATTTTGCCAATTGTAAAATAAAAACTTTTTTTTTTTTTTTTTTTTTAAATATCATACCGAAAACGTTTAAATATAATTAAAGTATGGATATTTGTAGGCCTCGTTCCTGTGAGTCGTGTATATATTTAAATATATAAAAATATATATAATTCGATTATCTTTATTATCTCAGAAGATATCGCAATGGGTTAGGGAAGATTGGGGTATTAGCGCACAATGGATAGTGGCGCCCATAATGATATCTAGTCTAGTCTTTATATTCATTTTATGAATAACTGATAAAAATGACGTGTTCTATGAATTCCTTGGAGTTCATCCAGTACCGTTGTTTTGGTTTTACGAACCGTCTTCAATATTATTTATCCGTATCATTTTTTCATATGCTGTTGGTGTAATGTTCAGACCTGACGAACTCAAGTGTAAGTATTTTTACTTTATCTAACTGATTTATGAACTAATCATTATGCAAATATTAGTTACTTGTAGTTGGCGGTGTAATAAAAATAACTACAGCCGATGGTTCAAACATAAATTTACAAATAAGTACGAACAAGTGAAAATGGGTAATGACGTCAATAATGGGCGGCAATGCCCAGTACTAATATGAATAAATATTTTAAACACGATTTTGTTTATAAAATTAAATTATTGTTTTGTTTTGTAACTATATTGAGTAAAAAACGACATGGACTCTTGCCCGCATTACAGTTTGGAAAGTCTATCGAAGTGGTCAGTGAGAAACAAAGATAACAACCTTTATCATCGTTCATAATAATAATAAAATATTGTGTACCGAAGGAGCAAGTACATCAAAAATGAATGTAAGTAGACTTGACGAATAATGACGATCTATTATTATTTTATCTTTAACTAAAATGAAGAAGAAAAAAAAAGAAAATGTAGACAAACGTGTACATCTAAAATTCTGACTGCGATCCCGGAAAAGAAAGACATGGTCAACAAGGAAGTTAATAAGGCAGTTAGACATACGAGGTCTAATCAAAAAGTATCGAGACTGATAAGATAAATCGTAAACCGGTTTGAGTATGAACTTGCACGTGCTATATTAATCAAACTTTGTATGTTGGGAGAATATATTAGGCATAGATTAGATTAAAATTGTCTCAGTCGGCTTCTAGGTGCGATTAAGTTAAGTGTCTTTTTACGTCCTGTCGGATTTCATTATGAGCGAAAATATGGAACAACGAGTGTGCAAAAATCGACTACCAAGGTGTTGTTCATCATGAGTATGCTCCAAAATGACAGACCATAACAAAGGAGTACTACATTAATGTTCTTCGCCGTTTACGAGATGCTGTACGAAGAAAAAGACCGGAGTTTAAAGAGTCTGGTAGTTGGAAATCGCATCACGATAATGCACCAGCCCATTCAGCCCATGTTGTGCAGCAGTTTTTGGCCAAACATGATATCCCAGTTGTTTCTCAACCCCCCTATTCACCAGACCTAGCTCCATGTGATTTTTTTTTTTATTTCCAAAGATAAAAATAGCGCTTAAGGGTAAACGTTTTCAAGATGTAGATGAAATAAAACAAAATGCGACGGAGCAGATGCGAGGAGTTTCTAAAAATGACTTCCAGAGGTGTTTTCAAAAATGGCAGGAACGTTGGAGAACATTTATAGACTCAGAAGGAGCATATTTTGAAGGAATAAGGAATGTAAATATCATTATCTAATAAATATGTATATTTTTTTATTGACAGTCTCGATACTTTTTGATTAGACCGTGGTTTTTCGTGTTAAACTGGAAAAAACAAAAAAACCCAAAAAGAATCGTAAATAACTTCAAAGAAAAATATAATTATTCATCAATCAATGATAAGGGGAAAAAGATGATTATTTATGTAATTGACATCTCTGAAGGTGAGATTGACGAATTTCATAACGAACTTTGTATCATTTGTAATGGATTTGAAAAAAACTTAAACGTGGTCACGATGTGGATTCCATTAAAAGTGGACACATGGAGAGTGCACTGGACATTACGACTTAATAAATCATACATTAAGTGATTTCTATCAACCATTAATAGGTCACCGTAATGTTTTTTGTTTTGATTATTATTTATCATTTTGTGAGGTTGATTAATTACAATCGGGAGTGTTATTATAAGTAATCTTTTATTTTATATTTAGTTGGTATTTTTTTTTTTTTATATATATATTATGTTGTTAATGTGAGTATTGAATTTGTTTGATTATTATAATTATATTATGGCCATTTGAAAGCTATTAAAGTTAAATAGGATATAATTAAAACGTACAAAGAATTTAGTATTGATTTGTAGATTTTTTTATAGTGAATGAGGATTATACTTTATGACAAACAGTGGCATAGGTTTTCAGAGTAAGGCGGGGCGACTAAAATACTAAACTAAGTACTAAATGCCTTGAACTGAGTACTTTTGTGTATCATAATTCAAAATTCAGAACACGGGCGTCGTCGTATAGGCCAATGGGCAGGATTACTCACTCGTACGTATAATGCTATTCAAATGTAAATTAAAAAAAAAAAAAAAAAAAATTGTTTTATATATATTTGCACTCATTTCCTTAGTATTGGACAGTGTGACATAACAATAAATACATTTATAGGATACAAGTTTATCATTTTTTAAGATATAAAACAAATTATTCATTTTATATTGTAACACTTTTTATAAAACGTTATTCTTAGGTGGACGGCAATTGCCCACTCTTTGAGGTACGTCCCGTGTAACTGTTAGCGATGTGTCATAAATCCGAATTATCCGAAAATCGAATAAACCCGCAATTCGAAATTCGTTAAATGCGTGTTTCGAATTCCAGAATAAAAATGTTTCTATTTTTAGGAGTAAAACAGTGTTTTCCGGGTCAGCTAGTAATATATTATACAAAATGTGAGTGCAATATGTACAATTTTTTTAAATAAATTTATATCAGTGATATATTTTGAATTACAAAATACGTATTTGACGCGCCTATTAACAACAAGATAATAATAATAGTTTCACGAGGAATCAATTGAAATCAAAATAAAATCACAATTTTAAAAATCCGAAATCCGGATTTACAATAAATATCGGATTTCAAATTTCGGAATCCGAAAAAACCAGGTTTTCGAACTTCGGCAAATCAGGATTTTCCCCATCACTAATAATCGTTTGAAATGAATGTTGGAGCTTTTCTCGATTTGCGGTAATACATATTTTGTTGACGTCGAGAATTTCATACACTATGGATCGTCATAAGTTATATACTCTCGCTATAGTCGAATGAAGGGGGGGGGGAGGGGCGGGAGGGAAAAAGTTAAATAAAAAGCGAGAGTTTTGCCACGTAATAAATAATCGCGAGAGCTGTTCGAACATTATAAATATAAATACATATACGTGTATAAAGGCGAAATGTCTGAACGTCTGTCGAATGGTGGGTGGCATTGTATTCGATTTATTTTCGCGTTCGGTAACGGGGAAGTCGTCAGAATACGATTATGTTGATGAACTACTAGAGAAGGAAAAAAAAAAATGAATATCTATTGTTTCCGGATGATCATTGATTAACAATCAAAATCATCGCGTAGCCTCGCAGCTCTTTAAGGGTTTTCGCCTGTCACTGTTACCGACCACCGTGAACGGCGGTCCTTAATAACGGTTGATATTTTTTTTTATTTTTTTTTACTAGTTACGTGTTTTGTAAAACGGTTGTGTTTAAATGTGCCGGATACCGGTAAAATATTCGCAAAAATTTATGTAACGCGCGGAATTCGACGAAAAACCGATTTCCGACGACGAAATAATTACTAATATTAATTCATACGTACATTATTTATCATCTACTCCGAAATCGTGTTATATTAATTCGAGTTCTTATCACTTATTAGATATGCTTTCAGATTCTGAGCGTAGCGAGGAGTGCATTGGTTTTATTATGAGTTTTTTGTACGATGTCTGCGAACAACTTTTCTACCAGAAACGTTGATTCAATAATAAACGACCGGATGTTCAAAATGAATCTCTTGAAATTTTTATAATTTTGGATCTCGTCGGTGCAATCGGGAGGTATTTTTTTTTTTCACCGAATACTTCTATTACCCCTCTTGAGTTTATAGTTTTAAGATTTTCCTAAATTAAATAACAGTTATGTTCGAACCATCTTAATAAAAAAACGTATATACGTATTCGGCGCTAAAAGGAAAAGTATTTATTTTACTCGAATTTCGAATCGGATGTCATCTATATGCTTATATTTTATACAAAAGTTAAATTTCCTAAATGAAAAAAGAAACTTTCTCGACGGAACAAGAAAAAAAAAACATACAGCAAAAAAAGTTATAAAAAATATAGTACACTGTGTAATAAATTCGTATTTAAAAGTTAAACAAAGACAACAGTCTGCCAATAAAAAATAAATTAGCTTTCTCTCGGTTCGATTTGCATTTAAAAAAAAAAAAAAAAAGTATTTTCAAACGTTGATGTTTATGTTGATGAGTAACTTAATAAAATAATGTATACGTTTGTTTTATTTTTTACATATACACCACGACGACTAGCGACCGTGCGATGTTTTCGGTTGTTAACATTTAAAGGTTAGTTAAAATTACCGTAAGATTGAATAAGTCTGTAGACGGATATTAGAAACGTATATTAGTTTACGTATTTTATATATATATAAAAAAAAAAAAATGTATAAAAAAAATAAGAAAATATACAACACATTGTGTTCCGAACCTGACGTTGGGGTATCGAGAACGAAGTCACACGGAATAAATCCGTTTTTCTACTCTAAAAACTGGCCGGTTTACTCGACCATTGTGGTAGCCAATAACCTCATCAAAGCGTATGTATTTTTTTTTTTTTTTTTTTTCATTACCGTGTGTTTTTTCCCTCCGGAATACACTTTTTCGTGGACAAAAACCAAATTGTTCACGGCGTATCTAAATAAAAAAAAAAGATGTCGGTTATTCACCGGGTGGTATATTTTATTCGAAACATAATTTTCTAGATTGTTAATAAACTCGAGAAAAAAAAAAACAAAACAATAATTGACGACGAATGACGAATACGTCGGATTTTTTTTATTTTTGTTGTCAAAAACAAATACAAATAACGAACGAATAATATTTCGTTTTAAATACTTTTATTATTGAATAATAATTTAAAAAAAATATATCTATAACGAATAATTTAATTTGCGAACAAACAAATATTATTCTGAATAAATTAATAGTATAAAAAAAAATACAACACAGTGTTTTCCGAAACTGACGTTAGGGTATCGCAAGCGGAGTCACACGGAATAAATCCGTTTATCGACTCTAAAAACTTGCCGGTTTATTCGACCTCTACTGTAGCCGATAACCTCGTCGAAGCGTGTGTGTGTTTTAAAGAAAAAAAAAAAAAAAAAAAATGTTTGTTTCTATTTGATTCCTGCGTAGGATTCGGCTAACAATCCGGCGAATCCGTATTTATTTGCACGCAACGAACAGGTGTTTCGGCGGTACTTGGCCGAATTCGCGTTTTGCGGACCGGACGGACGGCCAATGGTTCCGGGGAGGTCGGGGGACACCGTCCGGGGCGGACGACCGACGGGAGTTCGCTAACATTAACAGTATAAATGTATACGAGTGCAGCTGCTGCTATAAGCGCGTTTTACGTCACGCCGCCGTTTGTGCGGGTCGTGTAGATAAGAAAAAGAAAAAAAAAAAAGGGAGAAAAAAATGAAAAAAAAAAATACCGAAAAAAAAAAAAAACCCCGCCTGGCCGTCCGACAACAATACGGTACGATCCCCGCCGGTCCTCGCCGACGCCTCGTCTGCGAAAAAAAAAAAAAGAAAAAAAAAAGAGAAGGAAAAAAACTCTTACGACCGCCGACGGGGCGATACTTTGGACGGCGCGGTTCATCGATTACGCACGTAAATTCGGGTACGCAGCCAGACTATACAGAGTGTTCTCTCGACGAATTTCATTCGCCAGGATTTTTCGTTTTTTTTTTTTTTTATGATTTTCAGTCGTCGAGTGTAACGACGAAATTATTATTATTATTATTATTATTTCTTTTCGGTTTTATTACCGTGTGTTTCACCCACCCCATCCTCCCATCACCGGAATACACTTTTTCGTGGACAAATTGTTCGGGGCGTATCTAAAAAAAAATAAAAAAAAAAAATTGTCGGTTGTTCACCCGGCGGTATAGTTTATCCGAAACATACATTTCTAGATTGCCGATAAATTCGGGTTGGGACGTGGATGGGAAAAACAAAACGATAATTGACAACGAATTGACGACACGTCGGATTGTATTTATTTTTTTTTTTTTTTTTTTTTGTTGGTTTCCGGCGGAGTTGGGCAAAAACAAATACAAATAACGAACGAACAATAAAAATGAATAATATTTCGTTTAAAATACTAAAAGTATTGAATAATAATTATAAAAAAAAAAAAAAAATCTTATATATTCTGAATATTTCGAATTGCGAACAAACGAATATTATTCTGAATAAATTAATTATATGCACCGCGACTATAATATTGTTCGGTTATTGTAATTGTTTCGCTTGTTACAAAACGGAATATCGACGTTGAAAATACACTTAAAATACAATAAAAAAAAAAAAAAAATGATAATAATTTACAACGGTTTCATTTTAAAGCCTCGCGTCGTCCTAGTAAATATCAATTCGGTGCGGTCAGTGGTAAACCGGACGGATAAACCACTAATCATTTTTCGATAACAATAAAGTTAACGACTAGATTTCCGGCAGTGCCCTCCCCCATTGGCCGTATCGACGTATTTATATAATTTATACATTATGCGTTTGAACATTTTCCCTACGGGTTAATGTTCTTAATTCGTTAATCGATTTTCCGTGAGAGTTAAACTTTGTTTATTTTTTTTTTTTTTTTTTTTTAACCGATTTCCATCAAAAACGGCCGACGGCCCATGGTTTATTGCGATCGTCGCGAACCTGGTTCGCGTTCGTCGGTTTTCGGCAGCTGCACTTTGCTCGATAGTCAATTAGGCCACAACTGCAAACCAGACATAATCAACAGTTGAGTGAAATCGTAGCACTCGATGGGTTAATTACTGCCAATTTTAGCCCGTACAATAACGAATCCGTGTATAAGTGCTGCGAAAATTTATAAAAAAAAAAACCATCATTCTTGACAATGCTATAGTAAATGTCAACGCTGAATTCACCACGTGGCGAAACCAACGGCGAGACATTACGTTATTGTACGCATGTAATACGTTAATGTGAAATTTTTAACTCCAATTATTTACAAATTTACCGGTTACATCAGCGACACCAGAACGCACGTTTCCCACTAAAAAATCATTGAAGAATTATTTGCGATTAACTACGAATGAAGAGAGACTTAATGGGTAGGCAATGACAATGACAAAATACTAGAAAAACCGTAGAAGAAGAAGTTATTTCAAGTTCTTTTTTCATCGATATTTTGATAAAGGACCTTCACCGACCTCACCCCCAATTATTATAGATTGGTCGAAATGAATTTAATATGAAAATATTTAAGTCTTAATAAATTATTATTGTGTTAGTTGTTGAGTTTTATTATTACCGTCTGAAAATTTGGCATCGCCACTGGTACACAATATGCTTTGAATATGGAACACACCGGTTACAATAAAATCGGAACTTCGAGAAATTTACGAAACGCCGGAATTAAACACGGTTATGCGAAATAATAAATGATTAATGGCCGAATAATGTAAAATAAAATAATTTGTCGGATAACGAATAATCGTACAAATTAAAAATTACGAATAATAAAAGGCGTAACACACACCTTCACAGATAGGAATTTCATTTATATCTGTATTCAACGGTTACTTGCAAACGAAAAACGATTCTGAGTCAAGCAATTATTGGGTCGTGTTTTTTTATTGTTGTCATGGTAACCCAGAAATCAACATAATTAAAATATGAAATAATAAAACTCGAGTTTGACGTGTATTTTTTTTTTTTTTTTTTTTTTGTAGTTTTTTCGTCAGTTGTTATTTAACTATTTCTGCCGCGTTGAAAAACTAGTAAGTCATATCGACAAAATTGCCCGTTTAAAGTACCAACTAGAAAAAAAATTCGCTACCGGACACCGTACAGGCGTGAATAGATCGAATGAAGTCTTCTGGTAGGAAAAACGTTTGCCGAGAGAGAGAGAGAGAGAGAAAAAAAAAAAATAAAACAAACATCATTGGAAAACAACACGACCCCTAACCTCGGTCCGCTCAGAATCTAAAATAAACGACAAAAATCGAACGGAAACTAAACCGACGAAGATTAACTGTCGTATACAAATCGTTTTTTTTTTTTTTATTCCAATAATAATGCCCAACGTTGATTTTACTAAACATTTTTTTTCTCTCTCTCTCTCTCTATAGGTTATCGCGTGCGTGTTTATACGGCCGAATATCGGGGCGAGACGAATTGTTTCGCAATATTATGCCGGGCAAACTGTAATCGCCGATGCCACACTGTCACAGTACATCACCTGCACTGTATATATATATATATATACAGTCACTTACATTTTATTAAACGCGACACATTCCGAAATTAAAAATCGTTTTGCGTGCCAATGTCAATCGTCGGACGAATCGTACGCAATACTAAACTGCAATCGTTTCGATCGTTTTTTTCTTTCTTTTTCTTCTTCTTCTTTTTTTCCATTTCCATTTCCATTTTCTCTTTTTTTTTTTTCTTTTTTTCTGCTCGTTTACTTTGACAGTAATTTTGTATCAACTCCACACGTCCTTTGCGAATCGTCACGCACGCGATGTAATAAAATAATAATATTGTGCACGAGACACATAATATATCACGCGGTAGGATTATTAATGCGTCCCCGCAGCCTCGCACGTCGCATACGACTATCCGTCATTTTGGAGAGAGAGAAAAAAAAAAAGAAAAAAAAAGTCGATACACCTATGTTTACGGACGGCGTCGAGACACGGATAATTAAAATTTATCTAGATAAATGTATAGATGGAATACCGAAAAAGTCCATTTAGATTAGGACAAAATTATCCGGATATTGGACGAAAGATAACGATTATTTGCATGGATAAAAAAAAATAGAAAAAAAAAAAACAAACAGATACATTTTTTTTTTTTTTTGTCGAAAACCACAATTACTCTTCCATATTTTCTTAGGCGTTTGAAATTATAAAAAATTGTCGCGATGAATGATAATGATAATGATAATCAATAGCATCTGTATGCAAATAATAGATACTAAATCAATTTTATATTTTTAATAGTGTACAATATATAGCTTACCGTTTAGAGTTTACACGACTATTGAGTTTACAGCGAGTTATTATTGCTATTTATCTAGATAAGTGACGTTTTTATCTCAGCTAAATATTTAGATCACTCGGTAATATTCATCTGGACGAGATAAAAGATTATTAGAAATTTATCTGGATAAGACACATAAACTTTAAATTAAACTGTTCAATAGTTTCTTCGTCATCTTATCCGGTTCTGTGATCCAAAATGTGGGTTTGACCGTACAAATTTCGGTTTTTTTTTTTTTTTTTTTTTTAAATCATCCAATCAAATTACCTTAGGTAATTTTCTTTGCATTATAAAATGAATTAAATAATTTTATTTATTTCAAAGCGTGCTACACTAATAAACAATTTTTTTATCATTAAAACAATGTTTGCCGGGTCAGCTAGTAATATATTATATAAATTAGAGTGTAATATGTATGGTTTTAATTTTTTTTTTTGTTAAATTTCTATAAGTGATATTTGTTTAATTGTAAAAAACGTGTTTGATGTTTTGCGTATATCACGCTATTAACAATAAGACAATAAAAAGAGTTTTATGAGAAATGAATTAAATAAAAATCCGGATTTTCAAATATATATATATATATATACGACGTGACGACGTGCATTAAAAATTGCCAACTGGATTCGGCAAAAAAAAAAAAAATAATAATAATAAAATTTCCGGATCGCTCGCTATGGATACAAAAATTTCTCATTAAAATGTACCGATAGAAAATGTACAACGATCGATGACCTTGTATCCCGTGATGGGCGCACTTCGATCCGAATCCGATTTCGGTCGAATATTTTTTATTTAATCGTTTTTTTTCCGTCAATAATACCTAAATTATTTTAATGGGTTTTAAATCACGTGGCCAGTGGCCGGTTCGGGACGGTTCCGTTTTCCACGTCGTTACGTATTCCTCTGTCTCGTATCCTATACAGGGCGAGTTTGGTTACGTTTCTCCTTCGTCCCGACTGGGGGAGTAGGTTTTTATTTTTTTTTTTTTGGAAACGTTTTATTTTCATATTTGTACTCTTATTGCGTGTACCACAGACGCGTATGATCAATCGATCTTCAGACTCCAGTTGGATGTTTTTTTTTTTTTGTTTCGTTTCAAAACATTTATAATATCGGGTATTTCGTTTTGCGAGCAACGCCTTCGTTAAAACCCACAGTTAAACAATCGGACAGATTATCTGTTCTGTTATTGCTATTCCAGTCGGCAAAATCCCACGGTGTCGTCTGCAAAATGTAATACTCGTAATTGCGGCGGTGTTTTCGTACGGTATCCGGCAATTTAAGAACATAACACAATCATTGGAAAACGGTCCTGGACAACGCTGAGTGGAGAGAAAAAAAAAAAAAAAAAAACGTACAGCCGGACCGGACCGGTGTTCCGCGATAAAACAATCGCTCTGTATGTTATGTTTTGCGCAAACACCATTAGCTCAATACACTCGAACCGCACGGGAAATACGATTCGTCGTCTCGGTTCTTTGCTCTTCGTCCCCGTGCACCGTGGCGGCCCAACCACTCGATAACATTTTTTTTTTTTTTTTTTTTTTCCCCGTGCTCGTACTACAAATATAATATATAGAATGACGTCGACGCCGCGCCGCCGCCGCCGAGTCTGTAATAATATTATTTTCGCCGAGACAATCGACCGGAACGGGATGCCGGGGCAAATGTATTATACACTCGTATTTTCGATAAAAATAATAAAAATAAAAAAAAAAAAAACGTTATTATTGCATAGTAGCCGCCGTTATTATACCGCTGTCCGGTTATCAATTACCGGACCCGACAAATAATTTCCAATGTGTACATTCGCCGCGAGGATCACTTAGTCGCCCGCGTCGAACGCGCACCGACCCCCCGGCGGGTGGTGGTGATCACTCGTGGGTCTGCCTCGACGCTGCTGTTGGCTCGGTACAAATACAATTTGTATTAGGCCGCGGACCGGACGCACAAGGAAAAAAAACACAAAAATCCACTTCTAAATTCGGACCGACTTGCAGATTGGTATTCCAAACGGAGAATACAAACAAACAATGAAAAATCATCCCGCATCACCCGTCGCCCTCAAAAGTACCTCCAGTCTATTTAAACAATAAAGTCGTCCCAAATAATCTACAATGTTAAATATTTGGGTCTCGCACTTGACAAAAGACTTGCCTGGGCCGTACATATTAAGCACGAACGTCTCGTGCTGAACGCCAGACGAAGAACACTCATCCCACTTATAGGAAGTTAAGCAAAAATTGCTACTGTCCTACTACCATCCTCCTCGAGCAAGTTTGGTTATACGGACCCCAATTGTGGGGACCGGCGAACAAATCTAATACTTACGAAATCCGAATGTTCCAATCGACCTCACTACGAACGATTACACGCGCTCCTCATCCTACGTTTCAAACCACACTCTGCATTCAGACTTGATAATTTTAACTGTTCAAGAAGATGCCATTGATTCCTATAAATTATTCCGGGCCCGTCTTACAAACCACTCTAACCCACTAATCGGTGCCCTAAACTCTGAATCTCTAGAAGGTTCAAGCAAAATTGAAACCGTAACCTGAAATAACTCTCTCTAGCCACTAAGTGTTGCCGCTGGGTGATTACTTCTTCATGTCAATCTCGCCCTTTTTTTTATGTAAATCCCCCCCCCCCAAACATGCTTATTGTACAACTGTATTTATAGATTGTATGTGTTAAAAATAAAAAAATTAAAAAAAAAAAACAAGCCCAAAATGAACCGTAAGGTACGAAAAACAAAAAAAGTACTAACGAATCGATAAAACTCAATATTTCCAACTAACATGTCTTGTAGATTATATAAACCATATTTTTAAATTCTAAACGTGTCGAGATTGGTTTTATTGGTTTTACTACGAGTGTGTTTTTTTCCAATTGTTCTATAAAAAAAAATCGTGCTTCCATTTTCAAGTATGGCACTTTTTGGATTCATTTGGTGGATTAGGAAATTCGTTTTTTGATTTTTCTTATGGCTTAAAATAATAAATAGGAAAAACACGGAAAATGGGCAAATTTATAAAAATGAAATGGCTATATTATTTTCGTGTTTTTCTTTTTATTGTAACCCAGGGAGCCTGAAATTTTTTCCGAATATTATTAATAGCCCTTTATAAGAGTGAACGAATTTTTCAAACTTTTTATAAGTATTTATTAGTTTTCTAGTTTTTTTTTTTTTAGAATTTATTTAATTTTACGTGGATAAAATTATACATATCGAGCAAAAATACCTGGAAATTTTACACAGTTTGTGTGGAGCGTAATGTAATAGTTTTTTTTTTTTTTTTTTTTATTATAAATTTTAAATTTTGACGAAAATCGTAAAATTCACGGCATTTCAAAACGGGTTCAATCGAACTCTGATCAGAAACGTATTTAGTTAACAACGGTTTATCGATTAAATTTAAAAGGCCTTTAACAGAAACATAATTTCCATAAATTAGATTTAAGTCGTATAGAAAAAAAAATTATTTGCATACACGGAGAACCAACCAAGATGGATAAAATGTTAAATAAACAACTGAAGAAAATGTAAAAAAAAAAAATACAATTAAACGTTGAACGTTTTACATAGCTGCAAACGATTCAACGTAAAATATTATGAATTACATCCATTTAGATTCAGATCGTGCCGAGGAATGTATTTATCTATTTTTTTCCTTTTTTTTTTTTTGTCTATAGACAACTTTTTCATCAGAAATCTTGTTCGCTCATCAACATTAGGAATGTGGTTTCGGGCAACGAGGTCTGTCTAATTGGTCGTTTTTTCACGTTCCTTGTTGGTTTTTTTTTTTTTTGATAATGAGAAAAAACCGGAATACACCGTTTGACAAACGGGAATGTTAACACAATAACGGTGTCTGTTATTTTCAATTGTTTTTTTCTCGTTGTAATTCGGTTAAAAATAATCGTAGAGACCTGGAAACACTTTTTGGATAATTATAATATTAGCACTTTGTCCAAACGTGGTGCAACCGAACAAATACCGTTTTTTTTTTTTTTTTTTTTTTTTTTTAAATCCGTGTAAAATATAAAATATTATAATTTCACGGAACGGCCACGGCTGTGTTTTACACTTTTAGAAACTGTTATAAGGGAACAAATTAATTACCCGAGATGGTACGATAATGTTGTATCAAATTATAATATCGTTCCTGTTGGTCGTTTGCAGAAATGAATAATAAATAACAGTACCAAAAAACCAAAAAAAAAAAAAAAAAAATTAAAAAAAATAAACACATTACGGACACTTAATATCCAGTGGTGTAATTCAACATTTTTACTCCCGAGACAGTGCCTATTAAACATCAGTCCTCGCAACATACCGACAGTACCGGCTCGACTAATCTTCAAACGTATTATTACAATAAGTACTGTTATAATATAATAATAATAATAATAATAATAATATGTAAATAAACGCTGAAAAAAAAAAAAAAAAAAATGGAATTATAATAGGCAATATCACATTTTTATTATCCGTACAATTACGTAATAATATAATAATAAAGTAAACGCAATTTTGTTGTCGTTCGGCACGTTTTATTTCATCTTCTTATAATTTCTTTATTATTGCCCGGCACGATCGTTTTACGTCGGCTTCTGACATTCTTTGCCACTCATAATGATTACTTTTTAACTCATCTCTATCCACCTCTAAGCACTTTTCATTAATTTACTATGTTTTATTCAACAATTTTGTTCCTCGGTACCTATATATATATATATATATATATATATAAATTTATATCATATATTGTTGTTGTTTCGCGATTTTCACAAGGCCGGGAATAAAAGAATTTAGTTGGATGGATTTTAACCTTTGGTTTTTTTTTTTTTTTTTTTTTTTTTTTTTAATAACTTAACTTATTATTTGTTTCTTTCGCAAAAAACATATTAAATAACGAGTTTGCTCTGTCAAATTATAACTTTGGATTTATACCGCTTAAAGTTAAATTAAATTTCTTCTGACAATAATACGATATATTACATTCCCGCACGCACTATTCAAATAAGTACAAATACCATCGTATAATTCTTTATTCCTCTACAATGTTTGTTAGATCGCGTATTTAAAATAAAAGTAGTTTGGTTATTGCCGGGGAAAAAAAAACACCATGCAGTGTTTAATATCGATCAGTATTTTTTTCCATCCAATAGACGTCGGCATTTCAACAGCATTATGTTGAAATTAAATTTTACACCGTGTTAGCAAAAATAACTGAATACAAAATTAACGGAATATTATGAATTAAATATCAATTGCATATGTTCGGCAAAACGTTTTAATCGTATTGCATTCAAAACTTTTTTAAATTTTATCTAGCTGAAATATTCGTATTGTGTTACCGTTACCGATTTGTTGCCCGGGTAATCGGCTAATAGTAATGTAAGAACCTAGATACCGAATGGGGAACGTCTACAGGAAAACTAACGTGATATATTTAGGTTCAATAGATTTTCTGTAAAAAAATTTTACCATTTTTTCCATCCAAATTAAATATAGTCGAACATGTCCAGTTGTGTCTATGCAACTCGTTTAATTTAATTCCATTTTAATTTATCAATTCGTACCAAAGTTATTAAATATAAAAAATTAAAGTGCATTGTTAAGAATTTTTGGGACAAATTCCCAGCTCTAACCGTAGCACTCGTCACTTTCAATAATAACATTGTTTATTACATGGTATTTTTATATTTTATTCCATAATTTTGGACCAGACAGTGATTGTATTCCGTTTACAATATTTATTGACGATCGTAAATAAGTTTTTCAATCATTTTACTAAATAAAATATTAAAAACGACAAACTAATATAGTGCCGTTAATGAATTTCTACTTTTACGGGTGAAACGTCGTCACCCGTATAAAAATTAAAACATTTCCACTTCGTGTTTAATACTAATGTACAGCTATAAAAAGATTAAATTAATCCGGGCTGGGCGTTAAGAAGTTTAAAAAATGTATAGTTAATTTAATTGTAACAATTAACTTACCCTCACAGATTTCATTTTTAGCAACTCGACTTTTGTTTTTACATCAACTTAATGTACGACGAGTTCGTATTGAATTATATCACAATAATTTGTTTTTAATCTTAAGTTTCAACAGAGTATATTTACACTATATCGTATATTAATAAAACATTTTTTTTTTTTTAAATCAATAATGTGCATGGGGTTATATTTCCCAGCCTCGTATTATTATTTGAACATAACAGTAGATTTGATATAAAAATGTAAACAACGAACGATCACTGTGGATACGAAAGTTTGTTGAACTACTAGGCCAAAACGTTAGTGTGTACCCGGTCGATTTTCGACCGTTTTCGAATTGTATTCGAGAGAAAACGATATTGTCAACGACAAAATAAAAATTCAATATTTATTATTCAAATCGGTTTATATTTTAATTCCGGTTTGTTTATTACACGTAAACCCATTGCATTTGAACGTTCAATAACAAGATGAAAACACTTGTAATACTGTTGTTCAAATATCCGATATATAATTTTTTTTTTTTTGTTAACCCAAGTGATTGATGATAATTGCACGCTAGACGTATTACGCCGCGGTGTATTATCGAGAAAATACATTGTATTTGTGACTGCGCGTCGTTTTCGATAATTTCATTTGTCGAAATATTCCTTGCTCTGTTAATATACAGGGTGGGGCGTGGTTACATACTTATCTGAAACTCTCGCAAAAGAGCGGCTATTCATAGGAGACCGTTGGTTTACGGCTTGTCCGAAAGCAAGTTGTCTAAGGTTTTTTGTTATAACTAGTTCAGTGTCGACGATGCACAGCGGACAAAGCGAGAGCGCGCGTTCGCCGCGGAGGCCTACATTTCTTTCGGCCGTTCGATCATCGCAACTCAGAAACCGTTTGAATATCGCACCCGCGGGCCGTGTGCCCGATCGGAAACCGATTTGTTTGTGGGCGGACACGTTCAGGGATACCGGTAGCGTGCAGAAGAAACACAATGGACCTTCCAGAACCGTCAGGACGCCAGAAAAAATCGAATGGGTGAGGGCGGCGATTTTGCCGAATCCCCTAGGCGATCTGCACACAAACGTTCGGCTGCTTTAGGGATGTCTAGTCGCGCAGTGAGACGAATTCTTCGTGAGCAACTTAATTTTCACCCATACAAATTGGCAGTGGTGCAACAACAGCTTAATCCACGCGATTATGTTGCGCGAAAAAATGCACGTGAAGCCTTCCTCGAAAACCTGCCTCAAGACGCCCATGTTTTCATTAGTGACCGGGCATATTTCCGTATTTTAGGTTGTGTGAACAAACAAAACATGCGATACTGGAGCCCCTCTAACCCGAGAGAACTTCATGAGCAGCCACTGCATACAGAACGTGTGCCTGTTTGGTGTGCAATATGCAGAATCGGCATTATATTGGCCCGTGGTTCTTTGAAGAGAACGAAAGAGCAGTTACGGTGTATTCCGAACGTTATGTCAGCATAATTGTGGATTTTTTTCTGCCCAAACTTAAAGAAATGAATGTAGTGGATGTGTGGTTTCATCAACAGGATGGCGCCACGACTCACACTGCAAGAAGGTCAATGAACATCTTGCGCGAACACTTCCCCGAACGGCTCATCTCTCTTAGAGGCGTTCTCCGGCGGCCAAATTTAGCCCCATGTGATTTTTTCCTGTAGGGCTACCCTAAATCGTTGTTATACACGATGATCGTCCAAAGGTCGTTCGTCATCTCGAAAACGATATTTGTGCTGCTATTGCCGACATGAGCACGCATATGCTTTAAAAAAATGGACAGAAATTTCAAATTCCGACTATCTCAGTGCCTTGACGAGAACGGTGGCCACCTCGTGATGTAGTATTTCAAACCAAATAAAATAAAACTTTTAAATTAAATCAATATTGCCAATACTTATTGTGTTACGATTATTTAAAATAAGGAAGTAACCACCCTGTATATGTCGGTGATCAAAAGTAGTAAGAACTTTCGGAACGACAATCGTAATGCTCGGCAATAACATGTCGTGTGTCTTTATACGGTACAGACCGTGCCGTAAAAAATTTAATTTACGATTTCGGTATATATTTATTATAACTTTTTTTAACTATTGTATAACGAATTTTATCGTCGCTCGCGTAGAACGCTAGACTTGTAATAATGTAAACCTATTTATATAAGCTACACGGTGCCGTAACTTCAAATACAGAAACGTTCGGCAAACGAGAAAACCGTTTTTTTTTTTTTTTTTTTTTTTTTTTTTAACTCTAAACACGAGTCCTTGAGTGGAAATATTAATTAATAATTGCTAAATTCGTATACCAGCAATTAACCGGGCCACTAACCCAATCTAATCTCACCGCAAATTATTATCTAATAGTTAAATGTCTTCGCGTAATAATGACATTTGACGGTGCGAAGTGAAACGGTAAAATAGCTCTCTGTGTGGGCCATAACGACATTTAAACAAGTATAATTATTATTATACAACCGGTGAAAAACGAATAAGTTCTACGGTCGTTTTTTTTTTTTTTTTTTTTTTGTTTTTAGTTACGAGGATATCAGAGTAAAACGCGAAATCGTTGTGTCGAAAAATCGTTTTATCTCGATAGGCGATATGATTTACCGTAACTACAGCCTATGGTACATGCGAAACAACACGAATTTATCTAGTTACATATTAATTGTCGACAATATTGCGGTTTTTTTTTTAAATTGTAAAAACAAAAATCTACTATTGAACACTTTTCTAACATTGAACGTATGCCTTTAATTTCAATGAAACGTATAAATTCACTATTATCACCTCGACGAGGTGATCTGTTCTGTTTAACGCGAACGTGTTCTTGAACAAACCTCACACAACAAATATTTGTGATAAGGACTTGTACATCAATACGGGAGTAAATTCGAACGTTTAAAATTCGATCAATTTTCATATTCAACACGATTTCGTTAAAATTGCCTATACGCAACCTCTGAAATAATGGTTAGGTGTGATCTCGTTGTACTTGGTTAATTTCACTGTTTCGTTACATTATGTTTAATTATTATAATTATTATTTATTTTTTTTTTTTTTTTTGCAGTCTGGCGAATACAATCCCTGATAGTATTCGGCTCGTGCATTTTTTTTATTTTTTTTGCAAAATTTATCCTTTCCTGTTTTTAACGAAATATTAATTAGATGAGTAAACATTAACGTTTTTATAAAATTAATTATTATTAACGAATAATTTTTATTTTTTATTTTTTTTTTTTTTGAAAATATACATACACGCGGATTTGCATAACGGGCATAATATTATATTATTATTATTATTACTTAATATAATAATAAAATTGAATAATTTCAACCGTTTACAAATTGGCGGTAGGTAACTACATCACGAGTCGTGTTGTTCAATTGCGCATAAATTATTATAATTTTCCGTCTTGTCTGTATAAACATCGTGCAAATTTAAGTTTATTAAGTGCGTGCGTTTACTTAAATATTATGCAGTTAATCGAGTAAATCGCGAAACGCAATATAATCGAATAACCTCGAAACGGGTCTTAAATAGGTTTAAACTTCGGTCACGAATATTATGTTTCTAGAATTTCAGTACGGTAGGTTCACTCGTATTAAAATTAAATTGATCCGGCCGGTGTCGTCTTGCGGTTAGATTTCTGATTTTTTTAACCGCAACTCATCGCCTTATGTTCGCTTGAAAATAAAAAAAAGTATTCCCTAAATAGAATGTATTCGTTTATCAAACGGTTTGCCCTGAACCGCAGTTGAAGGATTATGAAATATTAGCAACACTCGTAAAATATACGACTACCGTCGTATTGTTTATTTTATAATAAACACTTTTTTCTATAGTTTTTGTAGTTGTTATTAGCTTAGTTACAGGCCCTTAAGGTCCGATGTCACGATAACAATACAGCAGCGCATTACACTCGTCCCCTACGTTTGCGCTTCTTCGGCATTCCAGATTCCCGGCAACCGTTGTAACTTCTTGTAATTTGTCCATATACTTTTTTACATGTATGTTTTGCCCGTCCTCGGGGTCTCTTAGTGTTCGATCTCAGTCTAGCTATCCGTTCCTCATTAGTGCCTCTGATCAACATACACGACGCGTGTTAGTCTACTGTTCTTCAACGGACTGGCTTCACCGTTCAAGTTTTCTAATTCAATGTTTCTCCTTATATTTATTTGTAAATTATTCATCGTTATTTCGTGTTGAGCCGAACATTTCACACAACAATATCATTAAGTCGTGTGTGGTTATTTTAGCGGCCCAAAACTAAAACTTTACGCACCAAATGATATCCGTTATCTTTCTAGACAATAACTATTGGGTTAGAACTGTGGCATCGACCCAAAGTAGCACCGCCTAGTCGCTGTGACGAGCCGTCGTTTTATTTCTTTGTGACTATCATTTTTTTTTTTTTTTTTAATTTAACTCTATCCCGTACAATAGTACGATACCCCGTTTAATAGTTATCAGGGCATTGCTAATTATAATATCAGGATGCCAACAATTATGATAATGTCGGGGATTTCGTAAATGTTTTCGTCGTATATATATATATATATATATATATAAACAAAAATAATAGCAATGCAATCAATATATTTTGTCTATTCGAAAGTCATTCGTGTAATTTATGCCGTACACTTGTGTCCGATTAATAAACAATCCGTTTAATGTATTGCAGATATAGTACTTGGCGAATCGAAAATAACCGTCCGGACGACTGGCCTGCGCGGTTTTATGTGAAATATACACAATATTACCGTGGTATCCAAAATGGATATCGTTTCGTAAGTCCAACCGATAAATATAATCGGTACAAAAAGCGTCACGACAACGTATGCGGGAAAACTTGTAATCGTAGTAATATTCATTTCAAATGATAGAAAACGTCCGGTTTGAAACATTAAAAAAAAAAAAACGGTGTAAACGCGAGTAGATCAGCGTAATAATATATCATGTTCGTATTGTACATTGCAGTACCCGGTGGTAAATGTATACTATTGATCATCGGCTTCGAACACTAATAATGTATTGTAAACCCGTAGTTGAAATATTTTAACGACTTCCTATTCATTTCACTGTTGTTTTACGAAATTCCACAGTAGAGTGGATAATAATTATTTTCGAAACATTATTACTGACGCATATAATAATGCGTACATATTCATTAACTATAGCATGTTTAAAAAAGTTAATAGACGTAGAATAAACACCGATTGTAAAAAAATATAAAGAAAAATATTTCGCAGGGGACCTTAAATATCTATCCATTTTTCAAAATATCAATATAATTAAAAACAAAAAAAAAAAAAAAATTGTACTTTTTCAAACGTGATATTTGCAATATCAATCAGAAATGCTGTCAATTTTATTTTATGATGTTTTAGCGGTAAACCCATTAGGAAAGGCACTTTTTTTCACGGGTTTTGCACGAGCGTGTTTTCGAACGAACGTGACAATTAACCACGTCTCTTGATAACCGTAATTGGAAATTTGTTGTAAAAGCTAATCTCAATAGTTCCGAGACGATAGATTTTCGAACATTTTTCAAAATATCAATCGGAAAACTAGTTATACCGACAGCTACGGTTATTTAAAACATTTAAAAAAAAAAAAAAAAACTTGTACTTTTTCAAACGTGATATTTGCAATATCAATCAGAAATGCTGTCAATTTTATTTTATGATGTTTTAGCGGTAAACCCATTAGGAAAGGCACTTTTTTTCACGGGTTTTGCACGAGCGTGTTTTCGAACGAACGTGACAATTAACCACGTCTCTTGATAACCGTAATTGGAAATTTGTTGCAAAAGCTAATCGCAATAGTTCCGAGACGATAGATTTTCGAAAATGTCGTTAAAACTGCCCCGGGGCAGTACTAAGTCAATCGGGTCCGGGATTGTGACGTCACATTAATAACGTCTAAACATAATAGTTTCCCGTCACGTCCGGAGGCGTTGTTCTGCACATAGACGCAATAATGTCGCAACTCGGACCTTATATACCTACAAGAAATACGCGGTGGTCATCTGTTCCGCGGTGGTGTATACACTGTGATCATTTGAAAACGCGAGGGGTAATATTTTCTACGGTACATTACCCGTAGAGTTGACCTCCTGGCAAAATAACATGATCGTTTGAAATGTAAAAATCTTTTTGTGTAAGCCATTTAACGTCTAACGATGCAAAATATCTACACCGGGCGTAATACCGTTATTAATATTTTTACGGCGCTGTTCGTTTTTTTTTATTTTTTTTTTTTTTTTTTTTTTTTATACAAAACTTGGTTAATAATATTTTACACGGCAATGGAACAGTATTTGTATGACTAATGTGGTTTTACGTAATTTTCGTATCTGCCCAATACGATATCGGCAACGGTGACGGTAAACATAATTTCCCAGGCTTTTTGTCCGTCGTATTTTTGGGGCGAGTTTTTTGTATTCACGCGTTTCGTTTATGAACCGGTAGGGAACGCGTAAATTTATAATAATAAACTCTCTACAAAATTACTCGATTTGATCACATTTTCTACCGCGTTTATTAAGAATAATCGTTCGGGTTTTTTTTTTATATATATATAGAAACATATTGTCACCGATAAACAAATCAATCGATACCGATCTATTTAATATCGTTCAAAAAATTTTTTTTTTTTTTTCCAGCGTCTTTTAACGAAACAATAACCAAATAATAATACATAATACGAAATATTACATAATGCATTTGCATTGCTTGCATTATATTACGGTATACCGAAAACTGTATTCAACACTTAACCCGACCCGATTGGATATTAAAATATATTATATTGATATTATATACGGTACAAGTTTAAATGTAACGCGGGTCGAATTATGTACATAAATTAAAAAAAGTAAATAAATTTATGAAAATAAAAACTTATAGTTATGTTAAAAAAGAAAAATAATAATATTCTTCGTTCTTTTATAACGATTTTATTATACTTATACAAAATAAGTTTCAAACTAATTATTCCGTTTTTGAGTTTTTCGTATTTCTACCCGGTGGCAATGTTTCATTTGAATAATATTACATCTTTCGCGTAATTCTGTGGGAATAAAAAAAAAATAAATAAAAATGAACACGAACATTAGGTTACATCAAAATGTATTGACATGTAAAATCTATGTATTTGGTAATGGTCTTTGTGGATTAATGTATTTGTTCGATATTAGGAATATTTTTGGCCCATATTAAAATACATCATACGTAAGAAAAATATAAATATTTTCCGAATTCCCTTATAACCTACCTAGCCATTTTTCTTGTGGCCTGTCTCTTCCCATCTGTACGTTGAACACAACTAGCTTCTTGTCGATCTCATCGATTCAACACCTTTTGACATGCCCGCGTATGTTATTATTTCACATTCCCCTCTCACATTCGCAGTTCCCTGCCATACTCTCATTTTGCGGATTTCTGCTACTTTCGTTTTTTATTTAATTTCATTACAAATCCAATGTCAAACACTCGAAAATACAGGCCCGTACGTCATTGATGTCCTCACAACATTTTTTTTTCTTTTTAATTTCTACCAAACTCGCGTCGCTTGACTCTACTTCGGTCGGCAACACTTGATTACTAATCAGTAGGAAATTCTATTGTAGCTACAATATTGTGTATAAATGTGCAATAATAACACCAATGCGACGTAAAACCACAACTTTTAGGAGGACACCGTGATATTGTACTGCACAGTCGTAAATTGCCTACTATTGTAAAACTAGTGCCTTAATATGCATTATGGAGCGGTGTAGCACGAGACATACGGTGGAAAGGATGGCCATACTGAACGATACGAGTTGGTCCGAAGAATCTCTATTTAGAGGCTAATGGTATGTGGAGCGTTAGGAAGAACCACGCTGTTCCACATAGGATACGGTGCCAGGAACATTAAAAAGGGCCGTCGAGAACAGAAGAAATGCATCCGAGATAGACACCGTGATGACAAGATGAGTGCCAAGGTATAATATGTCCAATCGGGAGTGAACGACTGGTTTGAGGATATAAATGGCACGAGAGATGATCTCTGAAGAGACATTTCGCGATATTGTCGTAATAATACGTACCTAATAATAACACAATCGCGGCATTACTTTGCGTAAAAATATACTCACCGAGATGTTTATTATAATTACTTATGAATTATTTCCAATGACTATTTTTTTTTTATTTTTTTTTTCGAGTACACGAATACGACTATTGTGCCGGGGAAGTGTGTAGCGATGTGTGTGAATTTGCACAAAAATAAATGATATTGCTGTACAATATATATGGGCACAATATAGAGTGTGATGTTTTATACGGAATAAAAGTCGTAGATACGTGATTTGTCCGCATCAAAGACGCATAAACCGTACGTGGAATAGCTGTGTATTTTACGAGAGTACGTTACTCTATACACGTCCGAATGTTAATATTTTAGTGGATGGATACTAAACTGCTGCAGGTGTATTCAGTACGGAATATATCAATGAGGCGTTTTTATTATTCGTCTCTTTTGCCGTTTTTTTTTTTTTTTTTTTTTCCGCGTTGACCTTTTCGCTTTCGACTTTGATCGATCGGATCACAATAAGAGTAAGTTGAAAAATTACATTCTTTCGTCAAGCCACCGCGCCGTAACCGTTGGTTTTTCCGTACCGAAACCTGCAGATATGTCCATAATACGAGGGTAGTCCGAAAAGAAATACACAATTTTCTTTAAATAAATACCTATAGTATTTGTTTTAAACGAAATACATTATTGTAGACCTTCGATATAATCTCCCTGCTTGTCTATACACAATTGCCATCGTTTCGGGAGCGCTTGAATGCCGCCCATTATTATTGAGCTCTCGGGTCCCTCGGCTCACTCCTTCATTTAGTATATTCATGTCGGGAAAACGGATTCCTCTAAGTGGTTCCTTCAGATTCGGAAACGAATCAAAGTCCGGAGGACTTGAATCCGGCGAATACGGCGGGTGTTTGAGGCGTTACCAACCATAATTCCCCAAAAGAGCGTCGACTGGTGCTTCGACATGCGGCCGCGCCATCACCGTGCAATATGGACACACCGCGTTGCAACATTTCCGTTCGCGATTTTTTTGGCACGGAATTGTTTGTAGTATTCCCCGGTTAGACCTTCATCGATTAGTGTTGCGAGAATGTCCGCGTTAGTTTTGTCTTGAGTAACCCAACCGTAGAGGGTCGGCCAGAGCGAGGGTTGTTATCAATACTTATACGACCGTCACGGAATCGCTGATACTATCTTTGCACCGTACTACGATCCACAGTATCCACAGTTCCACACACATCGTTTAACGCGGCATGAGTTTCAGGGTCTGTTTTACCGCAAATCGATTCGATTTTAATGTACGAGCGTTGCTCGAAAACGGAAATGTTAGCCGACGAATTGTTTTCACTTTCGTAATCGCTCTCGCACATCGTTATACATTACCAAAACCACTAAAACCGGAAACCAACGTGTTCGTTATACTTCAAGCTACAAACTGATACTAAAATCAGTTTGCAGTTTGAATTATACCACTCAATCTGATAATATCAAAATCGCAAGACAGTTAGGGCGCGCATTACTTTTGGGACAAACCTCGTTATATAGTCTCGCTAATGCAGATGAACACCGGAAAGACAACGTCGCCCCCGTCTGCCTCTCTATTAATATAATAATATATTGACACAGTGGCCTAACTATAAAATTTCGGCCCCACGTCTATTAATGCCATAAACTGGAACCGGAACTGGTTTCCGAAGAAAATTTGAGAACCGGAAACATTATTGTCACCCATTTTTCTCAATGAAAAAAACCAGAACCGACATTAGAACTTTAAAAACAAAAAAAAAATTACAAGTTATTAAGGTTCTTTTAGATTAAAATTGGTTCTAAAAAAAAACCGAACGTTTTATTTGATTCAAACGAAATCCATTTCTCTCTAATCAAATAAAATACAAGTGTCTATTTTCCATGAAAATATTTTTCTTTTATATTTATAACTTATGTATCCATGGTATTTTTAATTCGAAAATATCATATAATACGACCGTCAGTGATTTTTATCTACAAACAGTACAAACATTCGGGGCGAACAACGATTATGCATTTATCCAACGAGAATACCTACGAATAATATCTATTATTTGTTTTTGAGGATTCGATACAGGTTGTATTTTTTATCAAGACCTAGATTAGTCAATTAAACCGACTGCCATAGTGATCGGATAAAACATGCTTGAATTCTTCATGATGTTTACCTGATAACGATATTCCCACATTTTTTTTATTTGAAATTGAACATTATATAGAACGAATAATGAGAACAAGGTTTATTATTGTCACAAATTATTTATTTCGTAGGTAGTTTAATTGTTTAAAAAAAAAATAATAATAATAATTACTAATAAGCAATAGGTAATGCTATTTGAAACGATGCATTTTTAAGAACCAGTATTAACCGTAACCTTTATTATATATTTTTAAGAACCCTATCGGAACTACAGCCATTAAAATCATTAAGGTCCCAGTCACTGATTTATGCAACCAAAACTCGTTAGTTTTTAAATTTAAAAACCCCATTAGTTTTTATAAATATAGTTAGTTTAATTTATGCAATTTTACATTATACGTACCATGTCTTACAATACCGTGCAATCAACGTGATATATACAGGACGATGAATTTTCCGGAAGACACTATTATAACCTAGAAAACTATTGACATTTTTGGAATTTAGGGCAAATATTAAGGGCAAAGTAACTGTTTGGAAACAGGTACGTGTAACACCAATTTGTCAAAAAATTATATTTATAAGTGTCCTACGGAGGAAACAAAATACATTATTAGAAATGATTTTTATTTTTGCGCTCATTTTTTTGTCTCTTTAACAGCACGCCGTGAAATTCAAAATTTGTATTTACGAGTCCAGGACCCCGGGGCCCTGTCGCGTTTCGCCACCCCCTAGTCACGCCACTGTATCGCCATAAAAGTTGTAACGGGAGACCTGCCACGTGTGTATAAAATAGTCGAGCTGCTTATCGCAAAAATACGCCATTTGTGTGTGCGCGCCATTTTTCATCAATCATTCTCGTAACTATACGATCGGAAAAAATATAATAATATTATTTTCCGATAACTGACAGTTTAACAAGGACAAATACGTGCGGTACGATCAATAAAATTCTATAACCTACGTGTATATATATATTTATATATACGTGTAGAGTATACGAACTACGACGCTGTTGGTTTTGGTTCAAAGTTGTAATAATAATAGTAATTATGAGGGCTGTGAATCAGGAACTGGAACCGAAACCTAAAATATAATAGGAACCGGAATCAAAACCTTTATTTAAAAAAAAAAATAATAATAATAATAAATAAAGAACCGGAACCTCAAAATTATAAAGGACATTTTCGGTTTTACATTTTAATGTTTCGCATAAAATAGAGAAACTATTTTATAAATTACGAATACCTTCATTTAATAGCAATCTGTACGGAAAAGCAGCGGGTGGGAAGTGTCAGGCGCATCTCACATATGGAATTATAATTTTTATGAATATGTATTTATGAATTTAGTGGCAAAAAATTAGTTATTATTTATTATGTTAAATGTACGCTGTAAAAAACACGTACTTATCTATTTAAAATGTATTCATTCTTTACCCATATAATCTACAGACATATTTTACCGAACCAAGACCTGAACCGTTATTTTCTATAACCGACATTTATTTTTTTTTAAGCACTGAGAACATTTTAATAACGAGAACAGTACCGGTAAATATTTTTTTCCAAAAACAGGAATCCGAATCGTTACCACTAAAATCAAATGACCGCGAATTTGCAGTAAATGGTTCCTTTTTTTTTTTTTCTTTTTAACTATTTCCCTTCTCTTTGAATACAAATACATCGTATTTTTTTAACAATTTCTGTTTATTTATTTTTGTTCCACGTATATATAGATATAATACAATACTATAACTTGTATAGCATACGAATATAGTTTTTGAAATATTTTACACAAATTGTGCAGTGTAAAGTGTACATTGTACATATTTTATTATATACTTCAAGACAAAATGCCCTTATTTTGAAATATCTATTCAATAAGAAATTAAAAATGCAAAATATTTAAATGCATTTATTAATCAGTGCATTTTTGATGCTTTTTAAATGTTTTTTTTTTTAAATTGTTTTAAGAAGTTTATAGAGCATTAAATTCAAAGCCCCAGTAATAAAATGACGATGGCGATAATGATGATAATCGATGATGATGACGTCGACGGTCATCTAAAACTGTAGCTGTCGATTGGCACGAGCATACCAATAATAATTATTCTTCAGCTACGAATAATATTATAGGTCCACCCTGATTTTATGCGATAACGGTACGATTTCATTTCGTCATCAGCGTGTGGTTAAATTTTTGATCGAAACTTTTTCGCAAAATCCATTAGATTCCCATCAGTAAGATATTGTTTACATTGGCGATTCATTCTACCGCGAACCAACACCAGCGATTTAAATTTATTAAATTTAATTTTGTTAAATTTAATAGAATTTCAAAAACCGTGTTAAACCTATGTTGTTACGTGTATACATGTAAATCAAAATTCGATTTGCGTTTATCGTATACATAGACGTAGACAAAAATATATACATATATTATCGTTAATGTTCGCTCGCACTCTTCGTCGGGCCGAGAAGATAAAAACTCCTTTAAAAAATGCATAAATCATTAATTCAATCCAAATTAAATTACGGTGCCGTACTATATCAATCAGCCTCTAAATCTAACTTAAAGTCCGTAGACAGCGCAAACAATAGCACAGCCAGATAGACAATCGGTGCCTTTCGCAGTAGTCCCGTCCTAAGCATCATCAATGTTTATCCACGTCTACGAAGGGTTCATATAAATATTCTGAAAACGATTTCCTAATCGAATTACAAAAAAAACCACCGTTAATTAATAAGTAATCTACAAAGAAAATCGATAAAACAGCATTCCCGTTGTACCAACTGGATCGTAAATTCTTTCAGAAAACGTACTATAGTTGAAAATTGGAGGATCATGTCTAGTAACAAAATTGTTCACAGACGACAAAAAACGCGCGTCGTACTAGTAAAACCAATAAATTTTCCTCGCTACGTTCATAATCTAAAACAAGTTAGAGACAAGCCTATTTCCGTGTTACAGTCGAAAATGAAAAAAAAAACAACCATATATTATTATATTTTATTAAGTCACGATCAGTAGAGTATTATATTACGTAAAATATACGCAATGACAGGTTTTTAGTACAAAGTCTTTCGGTTGACGTCAAAATCAAAATTTGCATCTTCATTGTTGCTAAAGTCATTTCGACCTAACGGTTTCGTCGGATGAGCTTGCAAAGTTCTACGATAATCCGTCTAATACTCCCCCGAGTACAGTATACAGCATCCGGGCAAATGCGTCATGCACACTGACAACGACATTTATGTTCACTTTTTGGACTTTCATTTTGGATCGATCATGTACGCCTATATAATCTGTCCCTTGTTCCTACGCTGCGGCGGTGTTGAGAATGTTTTTATTACAATGTTTCCGAAATGTTCGCAATAACCGTGGCGTATACATGAGGTGTTCCTACTGATTCTTTTGTGATGTACACCGGCGATAGGCCACAAGGATTTCAGCGGAAATTCGATTACGATCCGTTTAAATCGGTGGTTCCCACCTCGTCTTCTATTCTACGCCCCACTTGTAGATTTTCGAAAATCTCGCGCCTCCCCTTTTTTTGGTGTACTTAACAAATAAATTATACAATATTCGGAATGTCTACTATTTTATCGATGATAATAATTATAAAATAATATAAATAATAGTAACGATCGACTATGATCAAATATTATATTTAGTAATAAATTAGTATAAAAATATATTAATAAAAAGAAATCAAAAAATTATTAAGTTACACACTGCGGCCAAACACTTGTAGTCTTTATCGGTTATCCGTTACTGATACCCGATAATGTATAAAGAGAACCGGTTAATTAATTTTTTTTTTTCTCTACGTTTTAAAATAAAAATAATGTTATCAATAAAAATTGTATTTCGTAATAACTGCTTGCGTCTCCCGAGCAATGCGTTCACGCCCCCCCCCCCTCTAGTTTGGGAACCAATGGTTTAATTCGTTGTACAGAACCGTTTGATAATAACGATTTTATTTACAATATTTGAAAAATATCATTTCCTTAATATTCCGTATATTATAAATGTATAACACGCGTATGAACATTTAATTTTCGAATGGCTACTCGCGTTTTTTTTCGCGTATTTATCAAGGGAATATTTTTCGAAAATTGTCGATAATCATCATAGTAAAAATAATCACCGATTAAAAAAAAAATAATAATAATAATAATAACGACCTCGTGCATTTTGTTTCGTTTTATCGTAGATTCGATTCAAAAACCTGGCCGAACCGTTTAATGACTACGAATCAGTTAATTAATCAATTACTGAGTGTTTTATTTTTTTACGACATATTTGTACGGTATTGAATATTTTGAGAAAATTTACATAATAATTAATAAATGAAATGAAATTATATTTACCTCGATAACAGTAAAATAGAATTTTCATACAAACGTTTTTTTTAGAGAGTAATTGGATATGGGGGGTCAAAATAAGGCATCCCCACTTCCTTATTTTCAATACAAACATTCTCTAATAGCAGTTACATTTATTACTATATATATATATAAAAAAAAAAAAAAACAAAACAAAATTGTCTGTTGAAATTCATTAACGGTTTTATTTGAGGAGCCCGGCGCCAGCGTGTGTTTTGGATTAAGTAAAACGAAATAAAGCTATTGTGAAGAAAAAAAACCATATAAATTTCCATTTAAAAATTCAACTGAAATCGTTTTTACTGTATAATTTATGGGTATTTTATATCGTATAATTAATTTGTTCTACCGAAGAATTTATGATCGATGTTTAAATATTAGCCACTGTTTTACAAATTACCATCATCCTAGTGGAAAATGTTTCATTTAATTGAAAAAAAATATTTAACGTATCGCGTTTACATTGATTTTATTAAACGCAATCAAATGCTATCGAAACTAAACGGGCAAATGCAAAATTATAATATTGTTTATGGTACACTAGATATTTACCCAAAAAATAACAATAACCGGTCGGAATAATATTATTTTTCATTTATTCTTTGTGCCTATGCAGTCGGATTTTATACAAATTGTGAATCGTATAAATCAATGGAAGTTTATTTTTTTTTTTTAGCATTTTTGAGAATATTTTGTGTTATAAAGACATAAAGACTAATAGACTTAATGTATCGGCTCATTTTATGGATTCCAACCCTTCCGTCATCTGACAATGACGCCCGACGAGTCACGTAGGCTAGAAATAAATTGGAAAACATTTCAAAAATCAACGGCTCGTAATTTTGAAGAGCGTAGCAAAAGTTTTGAATGGAAATAATGAAGCGCAACTTATAGACGATTTTTCACCGACTACGGTAACTGATTTGCAGTGCGGCCCCTGTGATTTCGGATGATGTAAAACGTTCGTGCAGTACTTATAAAAATAAAAAAAAAATAAAAACCATATTAACGGATCGCCGTACCAAAATGACACCAGTGCACATCGAACAAAACATAATTGTTCACTGTTACCGAAATGAAAAACTTAATATAATTAAGAAAAGATAACGTTAAGTTAAAGGTATTTTTTATATGTATATATATATATTTATATTAGTTTCTTTTGTAAAATCAATAATATCGACCTATTTTGGTAAATTACAGAAGAAGAAAAAAACAATTATTTCAGTAAATTTTATCATATTATTCGTATTGAATGAACGTTAAACATCAGTTAGGTTTAATATGCTGTTCGCATGTTTTACTATGATTTTTAAAGAATATTTCACGAATTTTCAAGAGAATATTAGCCATCTAGTTTGGCTATTTTTAAGAGAATATTATTTCCGGCATCCGGGAATAATGTTGTCGAGAACTACGAGAAACCACGAAAAGTACAATATTATATATATAGAGAGAGAGAGATGAGGGTTTGCCGGCAGGAAATAATATTATTTTTTATTCGAGTTTTTCGCGCATAATATTCCGTTTCAATGGTTTACGAAACGTGCGGGATTTCCATAATAAATCACACACGGTAAGGATAAATTATCGTAATATATTATCAAAAACCACTTAAAAAAAAAAAAAAAAGACGAATTAATCAAACGGACGTTATGTGTATAAGCGATACATCGCGGTATCTGATTTTTTAATGAACATTCCTCCGCTCTATAATAAATACGCACGCCGGCATTACGAGTATACACTGCGGCGGCGGCGGCGGCGGCGGCGGCGGCAGTCTACTCCAACCATTCCGCCGGCATACATCACGTTTGATAATTTTTCATTTTTACCCGTCCCGTGGACGAATAATTTTTTTTTTTTTTATTATTTTTTTATTTTTTTTTTTTTTTTCCCCGGCACCAGACAACTTGACAGGTCTGGTGTATTGTTGTCGCATTTACAGCCGTCACGGCTCCCCGGACGGCCGAACAAAACGACCGGCGCACGCGCGCACAAAAGCGAAAACGAGGGGTTCGGGGGCCCGCGCTATTTCGACGGTCTCCTCCTCTCCCGTTTCCACTCTTGTTATTTCCATTTCTGTCGTTTCGCACCGTTCCCCCGCCCCCGTCGTCTTATCTTTTTCACTCGGCCGTGCGTATTTTTCGCCGCCGTCCCGCCACGCGTTTTTCGCCGCGCCCGTCGTCCGTCTCGCGTGCACACCACTCGCAGTTTAATCAGAACTCATTCCGCGCCGTCGTAACATCGCGTATTTCACGGCGTCGCGTTGATTTCTTGAAAACATACAATTTCGAATTGATTTCGTTGCGCGCGGCGTTTAAAACAAGTCGCCGCGAACGGGACAAGGCACAACAGAAGCCATGCATGGAAATCGAATAAGTAAATTCGAATTAAAAAAAAAAAAAAAAAAAAAAAAATAATAAATACAAAAAAAAACCATACTCCGCGACACGAGCGGGCCGCTGTAATAGATGAAGGTATAGGATATATATATATATATTGAGAGAGTAGTTTTATTTTTTTTGTATGTACGCAAACGCAGAGTAAAAATATATAGAGAGGCCATATACCGTATATTAGGCAAAAAGGGGGGCGAACGGCAGAGTGACCAAATGCTAAATACAAAATTACAGAACAGAAAAAAAAAAAACTATCGATCGATCCGCTTTAATATGTTATCGTATCGTATCGCATTTCGCTGTCCCGATTTTGATATTAATTTTATAATTTTAACTATTTGACTATTAACCATATATTTTAAATAATAATAACTGATATTAAATATCGTACGTTTTATTAATAAAAACGTATTATTGTGTACATAATAATTTCACAGTCTAACAAACATAGCAGCCTAACGGGAGTTTTTTTTTTAAATTACAAACGAACAACGATTATGTTGAACGAACTTCGATAAAAATGTTTTGATAAATTTATAATTGTATTAATTCGTAACTACAAAATTAATTACAATTGTTTGTATTTTCAACATGAATTTGAGCTTAAAATACTTTTTTATTTAACAAATTACAACAATTGCATTCAAGTTGAATAAATAAAAAAATAAAAACTAAACAATTTAAAATAGCCATTTATAGCCGAATAAAGGCAGAATATTTTGAAAATTTCAGTACGTCTAGAAAACGATACTATGAAATGTTCGGTGAAAGTTCCAACGGTTATATTTTGCTGGATATTTGCAAAAAAAAAAAAAAAAAAATTCACAAATTTAAAACGGACCATTTCAAAAATTATGGAATTGAAATACAATGTGCAATTTTTGCAATTATTTTATGGAGTAAATGTACGAGTAAAAATAATCATAGGATTACACATTTAATAACGTACGTTTAAAATTTTCAGGAAAAATTGTATTTATTAATAAACTTCCTGAAACAGCTGTATCAATTTTTAGATAGTAGAATTTCGTACGAGTCGATAAGGTGCTTGGAAGAAAAAAATAAAAAAAAAATATATTCTAAAAAAACCGGATTTTTTTAATGTGGTGTTGAAATACGTGTCCGTTTAAGGAATCGTAAGTTTACTTATTGCGCGTTTTTCGTTACCCGAAAACACAATCGCGCGGCGTGGTTGGGCACGAACAAACTTCGAACTTCGGCCCGCCGAGAAGACCTAATGGAAATCGTCGTCGCGATTCCAATATCGTGCCGTGTATCTGGCGCATATCGGTATTTTTTTTTTTTTTTAATTTTTTACGTATTTGGCATGTCCGGACGAGACGCAAAACGCGAAATTAAAAACCGTATCGATAGCCGGCCAACCGGCGACGGCGACGGGACCGCCGGACACCGTCTGGGTTTTCGACCCGGCCGCCCCAAACGGATTTACGCGAATTCGTATTAATATCCGCAGTATCCGTGCGTATAATACAATAGCTTTTTACTTGGTTTTTTTTTTACGCCTACTGTTATTCCGTCGGCCGATCGATTTTATTTTAAATAGCAAGTCCCCTTACAGCGCGCTATTAAATCTTTTCAGCGATATTTCCCGTTCCGTATCACCCGGCGGCAATTCGTGCCCTCGTCGCTCTGATATATATATATATATAAATCATCCTCCCGGGACATTATTGTTTAGTTTTCTACCCGATACCTACCTATAATTGTCCGGCGAGTTTTTGTTACCGTTTCGTTTCCCGTCGTCTGCGTTTGCCCGTATCGGTCCCAATTGGAATTGGCCCCACAGTAACAGCGCAACATGCACGCGGTTCAAATGTCTCCCGTCAGGCATTTAGACATTCTCGTTTTATCCTACGGTTTCGCCACCGTCCTCCGCCTGCGGTTCAACGAAAAGCTCGAAAACGATGCCGGCGATTTTCAGGTCACCGGGTCCTATAAACACCTGAAACTAATTGTTTTTAGAAATAGCGGCAATCGATTAGCGGTCACAAACGACAAATAACTTCGACCGATTCGGATATTTGAATTTTTTCGATTCGCGAGCGGTTTCAAATCGTCACGATTTTACCGGTGACCACTTGGAAACCGATTTATCACTTTCGTCTTTAGTATTTACTTGTTTTTTTTAGTTTTATGCCGAAAAATATTTTATATTTTGACTTGTAATATTTCATACGGTTCGGCATTCGTTGGTGAATCTATCTACCTACCACCACGGGAAACAGCGCCGTCGTCATTTTCGTTTTGGAGTTTTGAAATGTTGCTATTTACGCCTTATTTATCGGCTTATTACGCTAAAACTTGGAAATATAATTCAATTCAATAACAATCATCAACAGATGAAATTATTTGTCACGAAATCAAAAACCGTTACCGGTAATTGGTAACGGCTTCTCAAAATAATTGTAACTCGATAACCGCGGTACGGTTTCCAGTGTCAAAGCTCGTCACGGTAATCGGTTACCGGGAACAAATCGGTTACCAGTATCAACGTCGTATTTGATTAAAAAAAAAACTAAGATTATCTACACTACATACAGATACATCGGTACATGTATACGTCTTGTTTCTACTGAATATAGTTGACATAAGAATGTCGATGTCAATTTGGTATTAGATACGAGGAGACGAGGATTAAACTGTAGGTAACATTTTCAACACGTGTAAAAAATAAACAAGTTTCAAAGACAGGCATTATTTATTTATTTTTCAAAGACAGCAATTATTTTTATTGAGTATACATTTTTCTAAATTTTTAAATGGAAGACGCGGGGTGACAGTAATCGTTCAGAGATAGGATCGAGAGGCGGTAAATCAGACGGAAATGGAGGATAACAAAAACCGTTAATCGTAGCGAAACGGGGACCGTTGTTACTGACCGGAGTTTTATAACATGTACGTGCACACGCTCATATTATGAGAATCTAAGTCTGGGTATTTTTCGAGTAAAAAATCTACGGCTTTCTGGGGAACGTGCTTCATATGTTTCTCGAACCAAAGGCGATCGCAAACAGCGCAGGAAACACCGAATTTGTTTCGGATAGAACGAAAATTGAATTCGTTATGAGCGACGGGAAATTCGTCAACACAGACATTTCGGTTATCGGAATGACGATTTTGAGCTTGTCCTTTAAACGAGCGTCGCGGTAACATTCTCGGTGTCGGACAAATTAACAGAAAATGACCCGCAGCCATAAGACATGTCATACATGTCGAAAAAAAAATAATAAAACGTTTATATTCACTTCGGACGTGTGTAGCGGCATTCGGTTAATCCGGCAAATGTATTATTCTATTATTGTTCAATATCAATGGGTTTCGGTGTATATTAGTCTTTACTATCGCCCGCCGGTCGATTTACCGCGGGCACGGGAAATGTATTCGTTGCCGTTGAGTTATCGCGGTCGTTCGAGACGGGACGGACAGTATCCGGACATTTTTTCCAAATTGTCAAGTAACGGAATTTTTCGGCGAGTGTGCGGTGGTGGTATTACTGTACGCGTGCTGTTCGCGCGCGGGCAGCAGAACGGATGATTTAACGGCCGCGTGATTAAAGGCTCGCCGTTTCGATTGCCGGTATCGACGCGATAATCCCAAATCCTTTTTTTTTTTTTTTTTTTTTTTTGTGGCATCGATGACGGGCCGGGAACTGGCCTTGCGGAAATGCTACCGGCCCAATAACCCCAAATCCTCCCCGCCGGAAAAACACATAGCCGGTTGCTCTTGTGTGTCGTCCCGCAATAACGGCCCGACGGAAACTCGAGCGCCCGGCACCGTGAAAATCTATAACCGTCTGTGCGCGGATAGTTTTGCGCCCCCCCCCGAGTCCATTGTGCACTGCAATATAAATAAATAGGTTTTAATAATTTATTTGCCCGACAACATTGTCTCCGTTTCGCCGCGAAAAACCACGTCGTCGTGCGCAAAACGCGCACGGTTTTCCACCCTCGTGCAATAAATCTGTAAAAAAAAATCCTTTCGGTGCTGTAATATACGGTTTTTACGAGGAAAATAGATTTTCTTTTTCTTTTTTATTTTTCATTATTATTTTAAACCGAATTGTGGTGTCAATAAAAAAAACCCACAGTAGGCGCGTTATATTGACGTTATATAACTGACGACCGATTTAAAAACGAACACAACCAAATATATTTTACGTTGTTCAAGGTGTACGTACGTGTAGCTATTATTTTAAAACATTTTTTATGAAACTATTAGTTTTCTTTTTTTTTCTTTTTTTTTTCTCAACCAACACGGGTCGCGGTTAGTTAAAACGCTCCAAAACTTTCACGCACGATTCGTCGCCCGGTTGTATTTTATTTGAAACGATTTTCCTGGTTTTCCGACGTTTATCAGTAAATATTGAAAAACTATCTAAAAACACTACGGATCACTCGTTTTGGACGATATCTAGAGCACGCCGATGTCTGTCGTTTTAGACCTAAACGGCCCGATAGGAATTTCGCAATTACGATTCGCTATACGATACTTCAAATTCGAATTTAGAACTTTTTTTTGTTTTCTGGCGTTCTCAAAGTTATAAAAAAAAAAAAAACCCCCCCGATTATTTGGCCAATCTTCCAGTTAACTTGTTAACGACTTCATTTTTAGATAAGCAATTTGAAATTAATAATCGATTCATATGGTACACGGTAAAATGTCGTAAACATTGTAAATACAAGACAACAATTTTGTAAAAAAACGTTATTAAATGATTCGATGAATCGAATATCGGTATCGAATTTTGGCCTCTCGTCTATTAATGCCAGGAACTGGAACCGGAACTGGTTTCCGAAGAAAATTTGAGAACCGGTAACTCAATTGGCATCCATTTTTCCCAATCCAAGAAACCGGAACCGACATTGGAACGTTTAAAAAAAAAATTACAAATTATTTCGGTTCTTTTAGGGTTTTATCGGTTCTAAGCAATAACCGAACATTTTATTTAAAATGGATTTTTTTTTTTTTTTTTTTTGAATCAGATAAAATACAAGTGTCTTTTTTCGATAGGAATTTTTTCTTTTATATTTATAATTTATATATCTATGGAATTTTTAATTCGAAATAATCGTATTATTATATTCGTATAATATTATATTCGTTATAGTCGTATACGACGACCGTCAGTGATTTTTATCTATAAATAGTACAAACATTCGGGGCGAAAAACGATTATGATTTTTTCCAACGAGAATACTTATGAATAATAATATTTAATTGTTATGCAGATTCGATACCGGTTGTGTTTTTTTATAAAAATAGACGTATATATGCCAATTGTATTAGTAATCGGATAATACTTCTGAAAAAAAGATTGAATACGTCATGAAGTGTACCTGAAAATGATATCCTCACTTTTTTTAATTTAAACATAATATAGAATGAATAATAATAAGAAGAATAGATTTTATTATTGTCACCAAATATTTATTTTGTTTGTAGTTTTATTATTGAAAATAAAAACTTAATAAGCAACTTAATAATAGGTAATGCTATTTGAAACAATGCATTTTTAAGAACCAAACTGGAACCAGAACCGATAAAATCATTAAGGTATTCATCGTATTATTATCAGTGTCACGGTAATGTAAATTTTTTACACAGATAGAGTCGGTTTATTAAATGAATCGTACAATAGTTATAGATAATAGATAAATTTGCCTATATATATGTATGCAAGTGTAACATTAACTATACTGGGTGCAGGCCCATATTAACGCAATCGTAGACAGTGCACATAGCCTCCAAAATAAAAGGTCCCAGGGTATAATTCTCCAAGCCCCCATTTTTTTTTTTTTTTTTTTTTTTTTATTAAAGAATTAATATTAATTTAAATTATAACCTTGTATTACGAAACGAAAATAGATAAATAGCAATGAGGACAGTAAGGTATATCGAAGATAGTGAATGGCCTATATGTTGAAGATTATTTTTAAAAAAAATTAACGGTGGCGTTTTTAACAGAGTATTCTAAAATTATAAATAACTATTAACAACTAATGGTATATTAATTCTTAATCGTTTTCACTCCCGACAGATATAATGACTAGGGCTCCGAATCGAATTGTGCACTTTGGTCACCGTTTCGGTTGTCCAGTGTTGCGTAAAGATAATTAAAAACCTATCTAGATAAAGTTAAAAGATAGTTAATAGTCTAAATTGTCTAGATAAAGATACGGACAAAACACTATTTGTCTGGATTAAAAAAAAAAAAAAAAAAAAAAGAAATAAATTTAAAATTTTAATCGTTTACCTACGAGGTGCGACAATAAAATAACGAGACTTTTTGAATATAACCTAAACTATTAACGTTATCTATAAAACGATTATTGAAATATGATTAGAAAACACTTATCTAAAAGTACTATGAACACTGATGGCATCGATTCATTTTCTTATACGTTAGTAGCCTTGTTATTAGTGCGAGTTCGACTATACTGCCGAAAAATGTTAAATATAAAAATCGAACAACATGTGTTAACATTAAATTTCTTGTTAAATTAAAAAAAAACTGCCGCGGAATCGTTTCGTATGTTATGTGAAGTTTATGGTGAAGAATGTTTATCAAGAGCTCGTGTTTTTGAATGGCACAAACGGTTTTGTAGTGGAAGGGAGGACGTCGAAGACGATGATCGTTCTGGACGTCCTACCACGTCTTCAACAAACGAAAACGTTGAAAAAATCGACAAAATTAATTAATCAATATTATTATAAAGAGGTATTAATTAAATTAAGAGAACGTGTCAGAAAGAAGCGACCAGATCTATGGAAAAATAGCTGGGTTCTTCACCAAGACAATGCTCCAGCTCACAGTGCATTTTCAATTCAACGTTTTTTAACTGAAAAAAAAATGTCTGTACTTCAACATCCCCCGTACTCGCCAGACCTTGCTCCTTGTGACTTCTTCTTATTTCCTTCTTATTTCTTTTTCCATTTTCAAACAGTTGATGACGTAAAAATGAAAACAGCAGAACTTCTAAAAGGGCTGAATGAAAGCAATTGGCAACACTGTTTTCAAGAATGGCAGCGACGTATGCAACAGTGTATTGATGCTGAGAGAAGGTACTTTGAAGGTGATAATCATTAAATTATAACATTTTTAAAATAAACAACTTTTATTCAAAAAGTCTCGTTATTTTATTGTCGCACCTCGTAGATAATACAAGAATTCGTCTAAGGTAAAGATAAGGTTTTGTCGATTATCTAGACAATATAAAATATAATTAATCATTTTATATTACGATCAACGCTGCGAGGCACTGACTACTAGGTGTGGGTCCATGGTGACTATACAAAATTTGTAGGGAAATATCAATATGTACAAGACCGTTTGAGTAATCACGAAAAATCACCAGATCACGTACTGGCGATCGCCAATAGCTATAGGTGGTGGTGGTGGTGGTGGTGGTGGTATTTGAAATTGTCTTGTTTTTCTTTTCTTCATTTTTACGATCATCTTAATCATCAATGTTTTAAACGATAATTGACCACCAGTAGTCACACCCAATAAGGTCGTTTAGAATAAATATAAAGTGGTCATAGTGACGTTTAGGCAGTCACTCGGATACTATTATTATTATTATTATTCCCGCCGATCGTTTCTCATTAGAACAACCGATAATACAACACGACGGGACACGGTCGCTTTCCATCATAAAAACCATCCATCGTATTACGCGTAAACCAAGCAGAATAAGTTACAGTAGTGTATGTTTACACGCACATACAACTCGGTTGTCATTGGACGGTAATTTCGCGTGCTAGTTCTCAGCCCGGGTGTTTATATAGGAATAACGATTTATGCACACGGATTAGCAACTGGCAGTCAAAATACACACACGGGGATAAATGTAAATTGTATAGGACCGTTTTAGTAGCCGGGTGGTACACAGATTAATAATGCACGTATAGTCTGTAAATTATTCAGCAGAGAACAACGTCGGAAACAATTAAACGTTACTTTATAGCGAGACGTGTATGTTATTTCGGTTTACTTTATCGGTTGACATCCTTGTCCAATATCAGTGGCCGAAGGGCGAAGGGACGGTTCTTTAGCCAAGGCTCATTTTCGGAATTACGGGCGTTGGGTACATTGGGTTAAAACGGGAAGGTAGGCGGGTAAAAATTGTTTTTGGCTCGATACAGCACGGCACGCCACTGTTTAACATTATGAATTGACGACAGACAACAATAGGTATTCACTTCAGTCGAGTATCGGTAACAAGGGTGTGTATTATCTGTACTTATAACAAAGAATCAAAAAGAATACACTGTAAAAAGTAAATACAAACAAAACGGATATTAAACAGTGTCGGCGGAGTATTGAACATCATTTTTTTTTTTTTTTTTTTTTGCTTGCTTGTTTTGTTCATCAAACGAAATTATTCAAATAGCTGTTTACGGTTTTAAATAATAATTAAAATTTTCAATAACCCAGTTAGACAAAAGCTCTTATTACAGTACCTATTTATCAGTATTATACAAACTGATATTTACGGAACCGATATAAATCTTAATTCGATAATAAATTTTGTAGGTTTTTATTAAACTCGTGAAATATGTGCGTGGGTTTTATTTATAGCTACACATTATAATATATTTGTATGGTTGGCTACCGGCTGTTCAAAATGTACGTACGAACAAATGTAAAATAATAATTAGGATTACGGAAGAACATAATGATAATCCGTGCGTAGCATAATTTAAGTTAAATTTACAACACACGAAAATCGCTTTAGATATTTCAACCATAGATAATACTTAATGGATGGGACAATTGGACATATTGTGTGTGCCTGTTACGTGGCGGATAGCGTTCCCGGATAAAGCACAGAGACAGCAATAATTTGTAGTAACAAAATCGTATATTTTATTCTACTCGGCGGGTAGGAAAAAAACCGATCCTAACCTAACCTAACCTTGACTCGGATAATCTCCAGCGAAATTTAGTAGTTACGTTTTTGCCGGGCAGACAGAAAATATAAGAACGTATGATTTCACCCGATTTCGAAATAATAATTTGCACGGTTTTTAAGAGAAAGGGCTCAGGTCGTATTTGAAAATTACGTGTGCAATTAATCAAGTCTCGTTGAATGGCGACCACTGCAATTTGCAGATTTAGGTCCGCTAACAAGATATTAGGAAATGCGTTCGGTAACAAGTCGTATTTGAATTATTATATTTTTTTCTTTTTTTTTTTTTTTTCTGATAAATCATTAAAAGTGATATACACTTAAGTCGTATATCATGATAATACTATTACGAATCACGTTTGGTGATAAGTCATAATATTTGAATTTGTTTCATGGCAAATGGCTTGTGTCATTACTCATTACATATGGATTCCTATTAAGATGGAAAACATGCCTAAGTCACTTCTGACCGATGGTTTTACCATGATGTGTTGGTTTTTTTTCCGCCGGTAACCAAACTTATCTAACAGCAAACTTGCTTCGGTTTTAGTTTAGCATTTTTTTTTTTTTTTTTTTTTTTTTGAAAGAATTATTTAATTATATAATTATACACAAAAATTGGTGCAAACCTGAAAATAACGGGAAAATGTACGTCGTTATTTTCGATTTATACTTTTTGTTGTAAACTCGATTGAAAATAATCGTAGAAACTCGACATATTCACAGAATATGAATATTAGTTTTTCCTTGACGTGAAAAAACGTTAAAACATTATGACGTTTTTGAGCTATTATTAGGCATTTTAAATTTTCGAGTTTTTTTATTAGACTTTATTTGGTTTTGTGTGGATAAAACGTTATTGATTGAGCAGAAACGCCTGAAAACTGTACACGAGGTTCGGTGTAACATAATATTAATTTTTTTTCAAAGCGTTTTAACTTACTTACTTCTAAGCGTTTTATCGTAAAAATCACTGCACTTCAAAACACGTTTTAATCGCCCTCCGCTCGGAATCGTATTTCGTTAGCAGTGGTTTATTGTTGCGTACAGACATAAATTATATTTTTCTGTGTATCCTACCTTCCCACGTTTTCACCTACAACAGTAGTACACCCGTGAGTAGTATTCGCGACTTTTTATTTTTTAAATTGTTTTATGATGTAATTGCCCACGTTCCCTGCGATATTTTCTACACTATGATGATATTTACGAATATAAAAATTGTTTTCGTAAAATACACTCGAGCGTCCCATTATCTCAACGATATAATATTCAAGTTTACATTTCGGCATTTCAATTTGTTTTTGGTAGATCAACATTGAACACTAAACTTTTATATTCAATTATTATCAGCGATACGTCTGTGTTAACCCATTTTATTCTTTTTTACCCCAGTCATTGTCGGTCGTTTTATTTCGATTGTTTTCTTGTTTTCCGATTAATTTCAACACCGAAAAAATATATATATTATTATTTAATATTATCGCATTGTTGCCATACAACCGTTAATATTATTGCAAATTTCCCGACGGTCCCGCTGAAGTACAAAAAAAAAACTAAACAAAAGAGAAGAAATGGAAATTATTTTTAGTGGTCTATAAACTGGCGGAAATGTAAAACGGTTCTAAGTCGGTCCCGCGGGTGTAGTGTGGACTGTGTATACGTTGTAGAAGGAGGACGTTGTTGAAATAATTCCCGAGTTGATATTTTAACGCAATTTCCCGTTACGAGTCTTCGGAAGCGACGGGATAAAAAAAACCAAATAATTCACCATTTGTTTACCTATACGGCTATATTTACTTAAATACCGTTTAGTCTTTATGCGCGAGGCTTATGACCGCGTACCGGCGATTAACCGTAATAATTCTTCTCTATAATATATATAAAGAAAATTGTTTGGATTTTTTTTCGTCCGGTGGCTTGCAGTGTCATCGTTTTGGATGATGACCGTAGTAGGAAAAAAAAAGACGATCATTTGGTATACAACGACGAGAAACTTCAAAAAAAAAAAAATAATAATAATAATAATAGTAGTAAAAAAAAAAAAAAAAAATGTGGTGCATTTGAGAGCATGCGTATATATATATATATATGTATACGTACACGGTGCTGCCCGGCATTAATAATTCAAAGGCAAATATAGTCGGTACAGTTATAGTCGAGTGTCGCGGCAGTTGACACACGTAAACCACGTCTATATATATATATATATAATTTTTTTTTTTATTATTTTTTTTTTTTTTTTTTTTCGTCACGTAAACGCCAAGTATACGCAGTATAGTTATGCGCCGCTCGTTATGTTTGCTCGATGGGGTCTCGGCCGTGTGTTTTTCGTGAAATGACGTACGCGCACAAACACACACGCGCGCTCTATCAACGTGATTAATTAGCCGCGCGCCAGTCCTTTTCCGGGCGATTCCGCGCGCGCGCGTCTGTAAAACGGACTGCCGAGTCCGAACGTATACGCACTTACTACATTGGCGGCGAGGTGGCGGCCATCTGTGGCGGCGGCGGCGGCGGCGGCAGGGAGGTTGTGGGTGCAATCGATATTAACCTAACTTCGGACACGCCGCGCGCTGCGAAATCACCTCTCCGAAGAAGACGAGCCCTTTGCCGCCGCCGCCGCCGCCGCCGCCATCAAACACGTCCGTGTTGTATTGATGATACGCGATGTGGGTGTACGTCGCGCGCGCACCGAGCCGTTTAGCGATGCGTAGACCCGGGCGCGTCGCCGGGCGATTATCGGTCCGGTACCCTTCCCGGGCAAACCCCCCCCCCCGGCCGGACGAAGGGCCCGAGTGCCGCAAGAACGCAAGAACGTGCCCGGTGGCGGCGCGGGTCGTTTGAACGAACGGTAAACATCCCGGCTCGTCGGTTACGGTAACGGTTATATAATGTTCAAATATACGCTAATCGCGAATCGACTTTTTAATACTGTCCCCGAGCGTTCTACCTCGCCGACTTAGCGCTGTCGATCCCCCGCCCCTCACCCTCCGGAACGTCAGGATAATGTGTAAATGTGTTTTTTTTTTTTTTTTTTTTATGTATAGATCAACAAATCGTTGATATGCGTGAAAGTCATTATAAACCCTCTGTCCTCCTCATTCACCATCCGAAACACGTCCATAAGTCTGTCTATGCGCCTGGTGACACGGTGCCTCGCGGCCGGTTTTCAGATTCGGACCGAGGAATGCATTGGTTTTTCCTTGTCTATTAACGCCAATTCGACCAAACGGTCCGCTTCAATTAGTCACAGATTTCTGCAATACGACTGGTGAATGAGATTACGCTAGAATTCGTTTAAAATGAATAACGGAGATATCGATGATAGGCGTTCCGACGACAACGTTCCGTAAACGGGCTTTTAAATTTAAATACCTACACGAACGTTATTTATTATTGCATTTTGGATGACTATTTGCGTTTCGCCCCACACCCCCGGTTACACGATGGATAATATGGATTGTCCCTGTGTGACACCCAGAGGTTTTATAATAAGTGGCACTTGTCACCTGTGTGTCATGTACCTAAATTAGTTCTTACAAATATACTAATTAGGTATACGTATAAATCCACTGACCCGGTAACCACTCCAGAAACAAACGCGGCTTATCCTACACTAGGTATGCCGTGTGGGCGCCATTCGTTGTCACGGCAATCTGCAGTTATCCGAGCCCGGACTTAGAATAGGTTTTCGTTCGCAATGATTTATCGTCGCTTTCAGTTTATCAACTAAATTACTTTCTTCTTTTTTTTTTTGCAGTTTTAACAGCAACACAAGGGAAAACTGCGTTAGCATTACCTACCCCCGTGTGGCATCGTTTATTAACGGGGTTCTAAGCGATTGGATTTCCCGTGCATTTAAACCGATAAGCTGGAGAAAAATAAACACACTTCGTCGGTAGTCCAATTTTGATTTAGAAAAATAATGTTTTGAATTCGTCAGTCTCTCCTTTCTGCGATTTGTAGGCAAAAAAAAAAAAAAAAAAAGATCGCATTACATTGTCTCGTCGGCATTTAAAGTACACCGATCGTTTTTGAGAAATGTAGTAAATTCGTTTGGTACTGCGCTACAAACACTCGGCCGATAATAGGCCGAAAATCTATTTCGTACAATACATAGAAAAGCGGCTGGGAATTAAAAATTAATTTTTTTTTATTGGACTCCTAGAAGCGTGTTTATTTCGCTCCCGGTTTTGGCGTTATTCGCTGTAGACAAATATTTTCGAGCGTGCAATTAACGCGTCGGTGGTGCGTGTGGCGTACGCTATAGAAACACTTCCGTCGCTTCCGTCTGCAGCCGGGCGATAAGAAATCTATCATTTAATGCGAATACCCCGCCGCCAGACACTCGCACTAATGCACGACGCGATTAGAAATATTGCCCCTTAAACAATAGCCACAAATAGCCGCATTAGGCTTTAAATTCGGATGCCTTAAACGACATTAAACTAAATTACCCTTGCATGCCACCACCGACAACTTCCCGGGCCTACGGCAGAATTTCTACCCGCGGTGCGAATTATGCACCCGGAGTGGGTATATATTTTAATATATTTTAAACGTAAAGACACGTCTCCTGTAGACATTCAATCGTTTACATGACGGATTTTCTCCATTACTGTCGCACAGACTTCTTGCCCCCCCCCCCGTTACTTTCCGTTTATCTGGAATGTTTTTTCGCCGAATTATCGTACAATATATTTCCGATTCCCGCGCAATCGCACCCGACAAAACGCGTGCAGTGTAATAAATAAGCATCTGGAGTTAGGAGATAAATCAGGCAAAATATGCACAAAATAATCGAAAATATTCATTCAAATCTATAAAATATGCATAATATGATCGTATTTATTGTGGGTGAAACACTAAACAAAAAAAAAAAAAAAAAACAAATAAAATTGCAGGAAAATATTTTTTCCTCTAAAATGCGTGAAAACGCACAAAATAACCAAATATAAATTTTTTGTTAAAAAAAAAAAAAAAAAATATGCAACAACACACAAAATTCATAGTTTATCTCGTATGAGTACGAAACGAATTTGTAGCTCGACTCGCTATAAATATGAAGCATAGAGAAAAACGTGCAAATCCTACGACTTCTGAGCCCTAGTAATAACATTTTATCAAGCAAAAGTTGTACATACATTTCTTTCCTTACCATTGTTATTCTGCATAACGACAAACGAATTGTGACGGGCGATAGATGTCTGTAAATTGTTTTCACGCTTCACCTGCCTGCGTTTGTATATATTTTTGGTTGTAAATTTTTCGTTCGACATTACCAATACCATTACTCGATTATTATTTTACTTTAATCAAGAAGTAACGGTCCCGCACATACACGTTACATACCCAATAAATACTCGTGATGATAATGAACACGAAATACGTTTGCTAAACCTGGACGTTTTTGTGCGACGGATAAATTTGCATTTTTTTTTTTTTTTTTTCTTCTTCTTCTTCTTCTCTAAAATTACTCTAAAATCGCTTGGACATAATACATAGCCACTTAAATACCGACGAGCGTACGACGATTTGCTCTTGTTATTATAATTGAACTAAAACCGTATGCGTTTAGAAAGGAGGAAAAAAAAAACGAAATACCTTTCACGAAAACGATAAGTCTTATTGATCATGGCGAGATCGGAACTCGTGACCGTATCGCGAGAACCAGACGCCGTTTTAGCGAATTTGACGTGTTGCGGTACAATATCACACCTACTCCCACGTGGGCATTATACTACGAGTATATATGAACGGTCCGTAAAGTTTTCGGGGCGAAACTCGATTAATTTCATAATTCGCTAAATGTTTAAACACGAGTGAGTAGTTGTAGTATTGCATCGGGCAGTCCAATTGTCTGTCGAAACTCGACTACCGCCCACCTGCGCGGCGCGCGGCGCACGGATTTCAACTCGTAAATTTCGCGTGTGAGACGGCCGCGATTCACGACACAATTTACCTGTATTGCGTACGGTAAAAATATTAAAAAAAAAAAATTTAAAAACGTAAGACACACGCCGAAATTCCGCGTTTACACGAGGACAATGCGATTCCGTCTGTTTCGGGACGCGCCACAATTACAAACCGTACGGGATCCGAGCTGTACGCACGATTACCCCCTACACCCAACCACCGGCGATGGAAATAAATCTTGAAAATAAAAAACAACACTAGTTTATTATCGTAATAGTGTTTCGATTTTTACACGGTGTCATCGACGGTCGCGAAGCATTTACCACACGGACGTTTTTCATGATTAAAAATATCGTGAACTGATGCCAACGCGCCATACGTCGTGTACGACAGAGACAGACGATGTACGGGGTTTTTCATGGAGAAAATATATATATATATATATATTGAATTTGTTTTTCTTCCAGAAAAATTACGATACACCCGAATCGCACATGGTCAAAAGTAGTGGTGAACCGGTAGCCGACTTTTACCCGATATCCGATATTCCAACATTTCCCACCGATATAAAACCGACATTCGAAACAGAACACCGTGATCCGATATTGAAATTAACTAATATGTCGGCCGAAAACCCTATTTTTTTTTTTTTTTTTTGTAAATCCAGATTACATTATTAAGGTTTTGAAATCTATTTTCATTTTGAGAAATTAAATACATTTATTGAAAATCTATTACGAAACATAGAAAACAGGCTTATGAACTCGAATTATTTTTCAAAATTAAAATCGGACTCCCAGAAGTGTGTGTTATTTTGCCATTATTTATTGTCGCGTAAGTAGAATAATGTTTTCGAAACGACAATTAATAATCTATGACTAACATAAAGATCACGGGTGGCGACGACGAGATTAGAAATTGCTTAAATTTCACCCTTTAAACATTAGCCACTAAGAGCCGACTTTACACTAGTTTTGAAAAAAAAATCGTCGTCGTCGTCTAACGGGCGAAGTTTTGATTTTTCCCGAGCGAGTCGGTAAAACGAAAGTTTTGCGTTGTAGCGTGCGGTGCTTAAGAGGCCTCGTCACCATAGAATTTGTTTTCTGTGTCTGTCTCGCACGTGAATACGCAACAAAGGCATTCCGAATTTTCACGATTGCGACTCTCTGGTTGAGTTTAAGGCAAAAATTTTAAAAAATAGTGTTTGCTATGGATCCTACGAATGATATTTTTTCAGTATTTTAATTTTTTTTTTTTTTTTATCAAAATACGCGTGTTTTAATTAAACTTAATTTTACACAACAAATAACGTTAGTGACGAGGCCCCTTAAGGATCGTTGACCAAACGAAATATGATACCGCGTATATATCTATCGAAGTATTTTATTTATTGTCGCCACTAATTTGCAAAAACCATTAACGGGAAAAATAACAAACACGTACAAGACACGACACGGGCCCGCGGGAACCGCAACACTTGAAAAACTAAAAGCCGACGCTGGTCGTTTGTTTCCGAAAATGCTTTTACAGATATTCCCCCCACGCGTTTTCGACTGTGGCCCAGTTCGTTAAACGTTTTCCCGACTTTTATGATTAGTTTTCTTTTTTTTTTTTTTTTTTTCCAAAGTCATAAAATGCGTTTTCGTTCAGAACGACGACGTACACTATCTACAACAAAGGTGTGAAATCTTCAGGCACGGATCGATGAACTTGGTCATTCACGGTAAATTTTACCTCGAAAGTATTGTAACGAACGAAAAAGTTATTTTTTGTCCTACGTAATTTTATGGTCGCCAAACTTCTATAATCCGGTAACGAAAACTAACACAAATTGCTCGTAAAATAAATATTTTCTCTAGAGAATAGTAAAAAAAAAAAAAAAAAAAAAACAAAGAAAAAGTCGTTATAAAAATAAAATACTAAAATATTATTATACGCTCGTATATAAGGTGTATTGCCTTTATTTGATTATACTTATATACACGTATACGTATATAATATTGTAAGGTACGCATATTTGAAAGCGATGACATTAAAAAATTATAACGAGTACGAATAGGCTATCATGACATAGGCGCGCGCAAAATCTTACCTTAAAATATGTTTTAATAACAGGCATGTTCCCAATTAATTTTCAATTTCGAAATATTGTTGGCCTCACTCCTCTAATTAGAGTGTAGTGTGTACCTATACACAACAAAAATTAACTGCAAAGGTAACTACAATAATGCAGAAAATTAATATTTAGATACATGATTTATAGAGAAATTATCGATATGGATAATTATGGTGAATAATACAAAAATTAAATAAAAAATTATCCGAGATGGTAGGGGCGGTATAGTCAAGAAGATTAGGGAGTCGTACGCAAATGGACACATATCTAAAATGTATTAGAGGACATACGAAATAGAGGAGAAGATGTGGAAGACACAACTAAGAGGAGCTGACCTCATTCGCGTAGAATTATGACGTAGATTAAGAAGAGGGCTGGGGTGATAATGAAATTGTATAGTGGATAGAATTGATTATGTAGATGCATTTTATCGCGTATACCTAATCCCTAGCCCTAAATTTCTGCGCAAAGGAAACAATATGTCCAAAGCAATACTGTGTGATGTTATCTTCATTAATATTTTGGTTGTTGTTCTGTGATCGAAACAATGATTACATTGTCGAGAATTTCTGATGCGAACAAATGAAATTGAATTAAGTTATACTGAAATACAATTATTGTAAATAAACAATATATAACTCTTGTTGTCGAAATCAATTATCTAATATTAGTTTCAAAAACATGAAATATATAATCCACAGCTAGTACAACTGGTCGATGATTTCGTTATTTTACTATGTATAGTAGTAATAATATATTCAATTTCAATTTATTCGTGTTTAAGGGAATTCAAAATATTAATATAATACCGTTTTTCCTCGTCTGTTGTTTATAAACTATAACATTATGTCGGGTTAGAAAATTCGATTTCAGTCAAAAAATAACGAAAATGACGTAAATTGATTGAATACATCAACCAATATAGCGATTATCATATTTATGTAATATATTTACTTTATTCGCAAGAACGTAATATCGAAATACAATATTTCCATCTCTCTCTCTGACGGGTAATAAGAAATGTAAATATCCATCGTAGAGGCTTTAAAAATTATAGTAAATTCAGTTACGGCCGGATATTCAATTGTCATTATAACCGTCGGTTAACTAACCATAAGTTCATTTAATCTGTCGATTAAATTCAATTCGTTGTCCCAGTTGACTAATCGCAGGTTAACAACGATATTAATGCATTCCAAATGTGCATAGTCGTACCGCAATATGTCTATCTGTTATTGATATCGGTTAGTATACACTAGTGAAATTATAACTTTTAAATAATTTACTTTTTTGTATAATCGAATGCTTAATTATTTATCAACTCTGATTTACAACTATTTATAATTACAACTCATAAATTATATGAATATATAATTACAATATTGGCACACGTGTACTGGCGAAAAGTTTTTGAGAAAAATAAAAAACACGTCGTTCGAAAGGTGCTCACGTTCGATTTTATATGAACATTTTCAACAGTCCAACGTACCATTTATGTATTATTGTGCAAAGTGGAAAATTAATACAGCGTTAAGTTCTAAAGACACGGTATGACCGCCTTGATTTTTCGATCAAGTGCGATGACTTGTTTTCAGTGTTGAATACAGATAACTTAAAAATTATCTAGATATAAGATAAGAGATAATGCGTCGAAAATCTAGATAGTATCTAAATGAGATAACAGATATTCCTAAAAAAAGAAAAAAAATGTTCTAGATAAAATCTAAGATAATCTCGTTTTTAGCCAGATAAAAATAAAAATAGATAATTGTTTAGCATGTAGGCGTTTAGTGATTTTTACAAAATGTTAAACCTCTGAAATAGTAAACTATATATATATATCGCTATGTATTACCTATACGATTATGAATTCTAATTTATTGATTGTACTAATGAGTTCGAATAAAAAAAAAATTATGTACAATTTATTTTGTTTTATGTTACACATAGCGAAATTTCAAAGTACAGGCATTTGCATTGCGTTAAAATATATACACGTATTTATATAAACCTATCGTATTGATTATATTACACACAAATACAATATCGGTTTATAAAGTTTCGCCGTATAAATATTGGATCTTGATACATCAGAAAATGATTGTGGTAATGAGTGGTGTTCGGTGAATCGACGACACGGTGTATAATAAATCAATATACGGACGATTAAGATGAAAAACAATCGATTTAATCGAATACAAAATCAAGATATCTGATTACGGTTTATTTTATCTATATATATATATATATATATATATATATATATAAGACGAAAAATATAAAAATGTTTATCGTGATGACTTATCCAGATAATGCACAACACTGGTTGTTTTCAGTTGAACGTTGGTATTTACCAGAGCTATCTATTTCACGTGTACACGCGACACGAACCTAACCAGATTCCGCAAAAACCGCGAACTTCGAATATCCGCGCGCGTGAAGTAAAGATGGAACGTGTATGGGAACATTAAAAATGATCGTTTATCGTTTCGCATAAAACCTAATCGATATTTTAATACACAAGTGGAAACTTTCGTAATCTTGATTTTTTACATAAATAATAATTTCCATTGTACATTTAATGTCAAAAAATAAAACAATAACGGGAAAAAATACTTGGAACGGGGTTTTTGTTTTTTTTTTTGTTATACAATACGCAATGCAGTGCGTAGACGGAGTAAAAGAAATTTAATAATAACAAAAAAAAAAAAAAAAAGTTTGATATTTTTAAATTCAAATTCAAATTGATAATAATTATCAACATAATTCTAACGTTGGCCAGGAGTTGATCAGAAAAACCGGAAGAATGAGTTCCGATCAGATTGGCTGGTAAGTACTCCCGTAGATAAATAGTTAAACAGGGCAGTCCTACTGACTAGTTAAATAATCTGGCCTTTATCCAACAATATTTTAAAAATAAAAAAACATAACAAGTTCTGCCCGTAGGCGGTAATTGAAGGGGTTATGCCCCCTCGAAATGTACAAACACAGAAATTAGCCCCCCCCGCCCTTAATTTTACTCGAATATTGTACATATTCGTTATGTGTATGATATACCTAAACCGTATAGGCAAATTTTTTTTTTTTTTTAGCAGACCGGCTTTGATAAACAGTAAAATATTTTAAAATATCAGCCACAGTTAAAAGTATAGCGAATTCCCGTCTACGGGTCTCCTCGTTAAATTGAGTGCTTTCACTAAAAAGTAATATTATTACGAATCGGCGGAATTCGTTAGTTAGAATCCGTTTTATATTCAACTACGTTACTAATGTCGCGTGAAATTGCGAAATTGGCCTTCCGCGAGATGATAATAAAATTTTCAAACTTCGGGCACGTTTAAACCGCCGTAGCTATCTGGGTAGTGCCGTCATAAAAATTAGCGTCCGTAGATTTCGAATTGCTGACATTTCGTCGTTTAATCGATTTGTGTACGATCCGAACGATCGACACATGAAAACGGCCGCAGACTTGTCAAAAATCTCACATTAATATTTCATCCCGAATCGATATCGTTGATTAGAACTCTCGTTTATGGTACGACGCAGCAGTTATTATCTCTGTTTATTCGTATATTATATAGTTCGAAACCCTCGTAAATATACAAAAACCACGATAATTCAACAAATCCCTAGAGCATATTCTTTTTTTTTTTTATATATATATATATATATATTTCCATTAGTCTGGACCGTCTTGGTTTTTCGGTATATTTTTCCCGGGAGTACAAACGTTTAAATATTCAATAGAACGTTGTATATTATTACACTTGAAATGTTCGTATTATATTGTTCTAAAAAAAAAAAAAAAAAAAAAAAAAAAAAAAAAAAAAAAACACTACAATATTCGTCTTTAGAACGTCCGATATTGTTGCCGATCGCCTGCCCGACCTATACGTAAATCGTCACGACAGGGCTGGCGGGCGTTGGCGGAGAAACCAAAGTCTCGAGCAGCGTATACATTTTATTATTAGATATAATATCCCGAGATTACAACAATTTGAATACATTTCGCGTACGAACGATTTTAGAGAGATCGCATCGCCGCGCCGCGTCGCCGTTTATGCCGTATTTTTACGTACACTACGACGTCATATTTTACCGACCGAAATATTATAATATTCGATATTCTTATACGGTTATCCTATATAGGTTTATCTCTCTCTCTCTATATATATATCTCTATAGAGAGATAACAGTAATACTAATAATAATAATAATAATAATAATAATACAATCATCGACGCTCTCGGCGCGCGAAATATTCCCGTCGCGAGAATATCGATCTCTATCGCGTGCCTAAGTACGGTGATGCCGATTTTACCGCGATCGGCGCCGAGACGCAGACACTAAAGATAATCGCTCCGAAATCGTCGGGATACAGATGATTATTTAAACGTCTAATATAGTGATAAAAACGTAAACGGTTAAATACTGTAAATATATTCCATATATTTCGTACATGGTCTAGTTACTGCGAGGTTTCAACTGAAAGTATAACTACACGGGATACGGTAGGGCGGTGTTGAACGTTTTCCACCGTGTGGGTAATAAAACATTAACTTTATATACATATATATTGATAAGGTGTTAATCCGTTTAGATAATTTTTTTTTTTTTTTTTTATTTTGAATTAAAAAAATTAAACAATCTGTACTCATGGTACAATAATCTTAAGAGATATTTGAGAATTATAATAATAATAGAATTAATACAAACGAATATTTATATGTAAACACTATTATAATTTTACATGAAATCTTGAATTGAAGACATTGTCCAGCAACAGCACTTCGGCGAGAATTTGTTTTGTTGATTAACGTATAGACCTGTGTATTATGCTAACCAGTCTCTGGGCCACTTGCGTTTAGATAATTATTATTATTTTTTTTTATATATATTAGATAAACTGCAAACAGATAGCCAAAACCGCCGTCTAGATAAGAAGAGAACAAATATTTATGTAGACAGATCTGCGCACTGGCCACTGAAAGTTTTATGTGAATTTGATTGTATTAGGTAATTATCGGAATCGTTTAGTCTCGTCTATAATATTATGTTCGACATTTAAGCATACCACACGTATATCCGTGTACAATAATAAGGTATTACCGACGTTTTTAGTACGTTAACGATTGTATTCTGGAATCCGCGTTTAAAAACGAGGGCCGCTATTTTTAAAAACAAACTCGGAAATTGTAGGATTTGACTGTTTGTCTGTATGCTTCGTATTTATAGCAGATCGGGCTACAAATTCGTTTCACGCACATCCGAGGTAAAATACGAATTGTTATTTTGTATATTTTTTACTATTTACAACAATATTTCCATACGTGGTAATTTTGTGCATATTTCACAAAGTTTAGAGGGGAAAAAAAACACAAATATATTTTCCTCTAGTTTTAATTATATTATTGGTCTTAAACTATCCCAATACCTGATCTAATAATAAAATATATACATATTTTTTTTTTAAATGTTTTTCCTACAATAAATACGATTTTTCGTGGATATTTTTTGCCTGACTCCCGAGCCCTAACGACACGCACAGGGTTTAATTGTAATTACGAGACGGATTAATTTTATAGGACGTGAAACAATCCGCTCGAAATCTCCGTGGTTCGATAGTCATAGTATAGGTTGGCGATACGAAAATCACATCGCCGCGTGTACACATTTTTTTACAAAAAAATATTATATATTATGTACCGCGTCCCGGACATTTTTTTTTTTTCTTTTTATATATTACATAATCTATTCTATACGTTTAAACCCCGGTCGTTTTCACCACCCGATCCCGCGGCCAACGACGACGAATAAACTCGTTTCCGTCGTCGTCGTCGTCGTCGCTAACATACGATTATAATATAAACCCGGAGAGATTTTCAATTATTACACTCCGTTACGCAAAATAATAATAATAATAATATTTATATTAATACGAATAGTGGATATAGTCGAATATATTTAAATTATATATATATATATATATAGAGAGAGAGAGCGTGAGAGAGAAATAGAGAGAAATAGAGAGGAAGTGAGAGAGAGCGAGAGAGGTGTGACTTGAGTTGTGTTTATTTACTGCGTTCAGTTATTCAGTTGTAGCCGACACCGTAAAATAATAAATTAATCATTCCGGTGCGCGCAAGTCATTCCGAAACGCTTCAAACGTTGATAAACCGTCCGATTCCGCCCGCGGTAATGCATCGTGTATAATTGTAATTAATGTAAATTCTGATGTTTTGGTTATTGTTATTATGGTTATTGTTAGTGTTACCGGACTTGAAAAAAAAAAAAAAAATTTTAAAAAAAATAATAATAACAATAGTAATAAATTTCGAAATATTTCAATAATTATAACTATTTAATAAAATTTGATTTTTTTTTTTTTCTTTTTTTTATTCGCATGCTCCGTGCTTCAAGCCGGGCTGCTTTTGGTTTTCGACTCGAAATTACCGCTAGCGAAATACGTCCGGGCAAACGACAAACATTCGGCATTTCGTTCAAATGCATATTTTAATAGCTCGTATAATTAGATACGTACAGATCTCATGACGTTCCTAAAGTCACCGAAACAGCCAAGTGAAGAAAAAACCACACACTACTCCAAATTCGGGAATCGCCTTCAAAATCACACCAACGCACGTGTTAAAAAAAAAAAAAAAATCACTATCCATCTACATTCCCGGAAACCGCCCAACATCCCAACACCCGCCCGGAAGACTCAAGCGTCAATGGGCCCCGGATAGATTAAAACAAAATACAATGATTAATTTTTAAATTTACGCCCGAATGCTTTCGCTGGTTGGTTCTGCCCTCAAGTCACGCACGCCGCCACATTTAACTAAAACAACATCAATTATGCGTATTTTAATAGTTTCTATGTATAGATTGTGTGAATTCGAAAGAAAAAAACAATGAAATAAAATAAATATAATTACAATTTTAATAATCGGGCGTCGATCCGACCACTGGCGAAAGAAGAGGTTCTTCTATTTCTGTTAGAACAAAAAACAAACGAAATTTGACTATTCTACAGGGCGTGGTAGTTTTTCTGGTAAAAAAAAAAAAAAATGTTTTTTGTACTAAAAACGCACCGCCTCCGACACCCACAATTGTAGTTTTTAATAAATTACAGGGGAAATAGTAGAGCGCCCCTCCCCCCTCAAACAGTGTCATATGAAAATAAAATCAAAACAAATGTTTCTCTTATTTGAACATTTTTATGGCATTTTAGGAATGGCAGCACATTGGGGAACACGCGCTAAACTTATTCTGTAAAAATATACGTTGGGATGTGCATGGTGCTTCTACTGTACGAACGTGAAATAAGCATTTTTTAAATTTTTTTTTTTTTGTCGATACGGATTTATTCATAAATACGAGGTGTGACAATAAAATAACGAGACTTTTTGAATAAAAGTTGTTTATTTTAAAAATGTTATAATTTAATGATTATCACCTTCAAAGTACCTTCCCTCAGCATCAATACACTGTTGCATACGTCGCTGCCATTCTTGAAAACAGTGTTGCCAATTGCTTTCATTCAGCCCTTTTAGAAGTTCTGCCGTTTTCATTTTTACGTCATCAACTGTTTGAAAATGGGAAAAGAAATAAGAAGGAAATAAGAAGAAGTCACAAGGAGCAAGGTCTGGCGAGTACGGGGGATGTTGAAGTACAGAAATTTTTTTTTCAGTTAAAAAACGTTGAATTGAAAATGCGCTGTGAGCTGGAGCATTGTCTTGGTGAAGAACCCAGCCATTTTTCCATAGATCTGGTCGCTTCTTTCTGACACGTTCTCTTAATTTAATTAATACCTCTTTATAATAATATTGATTAATTAATTTTGTCGATTTTTTCAACGTTTTCGTTTGTTGAAGACGTATTAGGACGTCCAGAACGATCATCGTCTTCGACGTCCTCCCTTCCACTACAAAACCGTTTGTGCCGTTCAAAAACACGAGCTCTTGATAAACATTCTTCACCATAAACTTCACATAACATACGAAACGATTCCGCGGCAGTTTTTTTTTAATTTAACAAGAAATTTAATGTTAACACATGTTGTTCGATTTTTATATCTAACATTTTCCGGCAGTATAGTCGAACTCGCACTAATAACAGGGCTACTAACGTATAAGAAAATGAATCGATGCCATCAGTGTTCATAGTACTTTTAGATAAGTGTTTTCTAATCATATTTCAATAATCGTTTTATAGATAACGTTAATAGTTTAGGTTATATTCGAAAAGTCTCGTTATTTTATTGTCACACCTCGTACAATTTAAAACGCCCGGGAAACACGAAAACCTTGGAAAACACATGTTCGGGACGTAGTTTAAAGTTTAACGCGGTCTATCAATTGGCGGTGTCCAAGGGCAAGTCCGAGGGGTTCCGGAACGCATCCAGCTCCCCGGCCGTCTTGCGAATTGGCTACTGATTGTGCGCGACCACCGTTGATAATACAAGAACGGCCGGGAGCGGCGGACACAGAGGAGTCCCCGCGGTCAATAAAACGGGATCCGCGGGTCCCGCGTTTCGACGAGAGGTTATTGTGGAATTATTATCACGGCGCTAACAAATCATAGACTATTAGTGGACATTATACTATATTTCACAATGCCGACAAATCACAGACCAATAGACACAATCGCAACGCTGTGTTTTATATCATCCGCAGCGGTTGTTTGCACGTCCCCCGCGAAACAATATAATGCGTTTAACCAACGCATTATTATTTAAGTTTCGTTCGACTTTTAGTTTTAATGTTTTGCACATTTGATTTTTTTATAACCGGACGTTTCCGCGCTATGGGTGGTACGCGTATTGTTTTCCGTACTTCTTCTAAATATGTGGTATAGACGAATAATGAATAATGTATCGTATCGTACGTAAGTATTATTATGATAAACCGATCGCTAGGGCAGAGGACTATTAGCTTCAAAAAAAAAAAAAAAAAAACACAAAATATGCCAGAAATAGAATAATTGTACGCATACAAATTGAAAACGAAATTCGGTTGTGTAATTAAATGGAATAAAATCGTCGACGGAGATAATATTGTGAGAATTATTAATTGTATTAAATAATTCTCGAAAAGTATAAAACGGAAGAAGAACGCCCGAAAAACAAAAAAAAAAACTCAAAATATGCGAAATAACGTTAAAAATCTAGCTTAGTCTCGGCATAAAACGTAATTGTTACTCTAGGCTATTTTTTTTTTTTTTATTGTGCCAAACAAATACGCAAGTGCTGCAAGTCATCTGCCCAACTTGAAAAAAAAAAAAAAAAAAATTAAAAATTACATAGTAAGTACATCCCTTGTAAACTCAAATTATCTAAACGTTGGTCCTAGCGCCACACAACTCCCATTTCGCCCAATCCGTTCGTAAAAATATTATTCTCGCCTATTACACGCGAAATTACACGCGCCGTGTTCGTATTTATTATTTTTATTTTTATAATTTAAATTTTTTTTGTATTTTTTATTTTTTTTTTTTTGCAAGTACGTGCGTGTTGCCGGCGATAAATATTATTATTGTCGCGTGGCCGACTCGAACGAAAACGTCAATTGCCGCCGGCCGAAGACCATATATATATATTTAGCGGTGACCTTTAATTTCTTCTTCTTTTTTTTCTGTTCCCGTATATTTTTTTTTTTTTTTTTTTTATCTATTTATTTATTTATTTATTTTTTTTTTCTTTTCTTCTGGCTGGCATCGAGATTCGTGAATGAAAAACGACCCGCGCGCACGGCGGACGTTTAACTTTATCCGGGAAAACGGTTCGGTCATTAGCCGTTTTGTCTACATCATTTACCCGCGGAGCCGCTCGGGCTTTTGATTAATTTCCAAGTAGGTTATGCAGCCGGCTTTAAATGGATCCCCGCGTCGCGACGCGACGACGCGTCCGTTCCACCGCGCGGCCGGACGTGATTTACGCGCGCGCGCCCGATGCAGAGAAATCGATAATCGCGCGACGCGCGTAATATCAACGAAACAACGAAATACCGGCCGCGTAATATTGCAATTGCGGTGTATGCCGAGACCCCGTTCGAAAACTACCGGGATTTTACGTTCAATAATCGCAAAAAAATTGCAAGGTACGTATTGTTTGACGTATTCTCTCCCCCGGACTACCGTGGCTCCGGACGATACGCGGTGACCCCGGCGATCGTGCCATCGTTCAAAAGTCCTACGGTACTACTAAGAAAAAAAACTCACACGGGACCTGGATCCGGAGAATTCAGAAGAGTCCGCGGGACCACGGCAATTTTTTTATTAGCCAAAAAATCACGAATCGGACAGCGCTAAATGTGCCGATGCGTTGTCGTGGTGAACGGTCGCGGAACAAATTTGGCGGCGCGAACCTTCTCGTTTGTACATTTTCCTGTAAAATTGCATGACAACAGTCAAATGATATTCGCTCTGTTATCCATTTTGCATTTTTTCGCCACACCGTCGCCTCTGGATGACGTCGAAGGTCTTCCAGAACGTAGATCGTCATCAGTTGACCGCCGACAATCCTCGAAACGTTTCAAACACTCGAAAGTCACGGAACCACTTAATGAACCAACCCCCAAAAGCGGTTTTAATCATTTCCATACGTTTCCTTTGCGTAATTTTTACTAAATTTCAAGTAAAACTCGATGCACACGCGAAGAATTCTTGACGTAAAACGAATTTGATATAATATCAATGCTTTTATAATTATACTCGACGTAATGTACAAGTGTTTAATATTACCGAATCGAGCGGATGTTCCTCCCGACCGATTGCCCGAGGTGGTCGGCCACAAATAGTAGGGACCACGTGCGGGGAAAAATAGGAATAAAAATGCACAATATCAACGAAACAACGAAATATCGCGTACGTAATATTGCAATTGCGATGTATAGCGAGACCTCGTTCGAAAACTACCGGGATTTTACGTTCAATAATCACAAAAATTGCAAGTTACGTATTATTTAAAGATCTCTCCTTCGGACTACTGTGGCTCCGGACGATACGCGGTGATCCCGGCGATTGATACCATTTTTCAAAAGTCCTACGGTACTACTAAGAAAAAAAACTCACACGGGACCTGGATCCGGAGAATTCAGAAGAGTCCGCGAGACCACGGCAATTTTTTTATTAGCCAAAAATTCACGAATCGGACTGTGCTAAATGTGCCGATGCGTTGTCGTGGTGAACGGTCACGGAACAAATTTGGCGGCGCGAACCTTCTCGTCTGTACATTTTCCTGTGAAATTGCATGACAACACTCAATTGAGATTCGCTTTGTTATCCATTTTGCATTTTTTCGCAAATTTGTCGCTACACCATCGTTTCTGGATGACGTCGAAGATCTCCTAGAACGTGAATCGTCTTCGGTTGACCGCCGACAATTCTCGAAACGTTTTAAACACTCGAAAGTCACGGAACCACTTAATGAATCATCCCCTAAATGCGATTTTAATCAGTCAATTTCGGACATATCCGAAAACGGCGAACGAATAAACTGCCTGGATTCGACCACGTGTAATATTAAACCGGGATAATATAGCGACTTTGGGTTTTGTTTGAAATATCCACTCGTTCGCGGGGAATACGTCTTTTTACAATTTAAAACGCAATCTTGAGTAGATTAGCCGCAATAACATTTGTCCTGGTTCTTTTTGACACTACAGCTCGTGGGCCGGCCAAAGACTTAAAAAAAAAAAAATATAATTTCAACATACAATTTCCAGCGTGTAAATACAGATACTTTTGAACAGTGTTTATAAACCACTCTTTTGTTTTACATATTACTATCCAATTATAACGGTCGTTCGTAAAAAACTGTTTATTTTTTTTTTCTTTATTCTTTTTAATTTATACTACAGTACTAGTTCAATACTATCCGTTTAACTTCCAACGTCACTTACGCGACTATCATGTGCACCGTCCGCATTAAGTGTCCACACCACTTTCGTTCCGAATATTTCCACCGACGAAACTCATAACAATATTACGGTAAAACGATTTCGAAATTAATCCAATATCACTCGGACAAAGTGTTTTATTGTCGAAATGTATTTTGAACGGTCGAAATAAAAGAAAAGTTAAAAGTTCGTTACAGATTACATGAATATTATATATTAATATGCGCAATCCTGTTGGGTTTCCGAACAAAAACTCATATCTACATTGTGCCCGTCGGTGTAACAGTTACAGATTTTGTTTAATTTTGTTTAAGGTTTTTTATTATTTATATATATATATATATATATATATATATATATATATATATATATATATATATATATATATTTATGCGTTTGGAAACCGGGAACTTTGAGCGCTCGTAGAGTGGGCATTCGCACTTATTGTTCTTTATAATGCGCATAAAACACTGGTTTTATTTTATCGTTGAACCGTGTTTTCGTTTTTTGAAATAATGAGACGACATTTTAATACTGCAATGTTTTATCATTGACTTAATACGCGCGAATGAGTTTATCCAGTTTACAGATGAATTCAACCGTTCCGGTTGACTAACAATAATTATTATTATTATTATACTTTAAGCTTGCGTCCGTTTGGTTTTATTATTTTTTTCCTTAACGTTTTATTTTTTTTTTTTTTTTTTTACTAACACAATCAAATAAAATATTACTGTTAAAAAGAAAAATAATAATAATAATAACAATATCCAAAAGAATTTTTAAGTACTCGAATATATTATTATATCCTCTAACGCCAGACCTTTCTGCTAAAACAATAAATAACTAACAAGTAACAGTGTTATTGTTCGTAAATAAAAATTATTTGTTGCCCTACAGTCCAGGTTCGTTATATCTCTTTTGGATTTTGGATATTACCAATGCCTACCATTCAAAACGTCATTTGTTTGTATTCCTTTGACATACTTCAGAATTTGTTTGGCTTTCCTCCCGCCGGGGATTTCAAGCGTTACATAATAATGTTACGATTATAACGTTATAAAAAGTAAAAAAAAAAAAAAAAACATAAAAAATGATTATAATGAATTCGATACTACGCGAAATATGTAAGTTGCATAAGAATTCCCTAAGTAAAACGAATTTGATATAATATCAATGCTTTTATAATTATACTCGACGAAATATACAAGTGTTTAATATTAAATATAATCCACGTGCCGTTCTGTAAAATAGTCAACCGGCACTAATAATTCGTCCTTTACAAACATCGTTTGCGCCCGCCGAACCTCGACGTGGCGTTCATCACCGCGTTTATCAAATTTAATATTTAAACCAAATCGCAATAGCGGTTTTACTAATGAATTCTGACGGACAGAGGAGAAGAGGAAGACCGAATCGAGCGGATATTTCTCCTGGCCGATTGTCCAAGGTGGTCAACCACAAATAGTCAATGTAAAATTGCCTGACAGCACTCAATTGATATTCGCTTTGTTATCCATTTTGCATTTTTTTCGCAATTTTGTCGCTACACCATCGTTTCTGGATGACGTCGAAGGTCTTCCAGAACGTGGATCGTCTTCAGTTGACCGCCGACAATCCTCGAAACGTTTCAAACACTCGAAAGTCACGGAAACACTTAATGAATCATCCCCCCAAAAGCTGTTTTAATCATTTCCGTACGTTTCCTTTGGGTCATTTTTACCAAGTTTCAAGCAAAACTCGATGCACACGCGAAGAATTCTTGACGTAAAACGAATTTGATATAATATCAATGCTTTGATAATTATACTCGACATAATGTAAACGTGTTTAATATTACCAAATCGAGCGGATGTTTCTCCTGAACGTTTGTCCGAGGCGGTCGGCTACAAACAGCCGGAACCGAGTGCGGAGGAAAAATAGGAATAAAAACGCCCACAGTGACGTCTAAACGCGATTTAAATGGTGCGTTATAATTTAACGGTTATTGGGTTACTTCGGTTACACAACCGAAGTACAGATCACAGTTACATACACTCGTGCATAAATTTAAACGCGCGCAACATACATTGCTCGTATACGATAGTTTTTCTAGAGTTTATAGATTTTAATAGTAATTTTTTTTTTTTTGTTTTTCAGCAGATCGATCGGGTGTCCCCCCCGTCTTACGCGCAAACCGGGACCGGCGGTCTGGGAGTGGCCGGACGGAATATTATACGATGTGTACGAGTTGAACAGACACGTTTTACCGCGAGCAGCTGCCACCCACCCATCCACCGGGGACCGGTCGGCCGTACAGGAATCGCCGGCGATCACCGGACGGCCGGCCGGGCGGCGCGATCGTTGGCCGTGGTGGCGGCGGTGGCGTTGACAATTGTGTTCGGCGACTGTCGTGATTGGCGGACGCGTCGCGCGCGCGCGCCGGCCCGCCGCCGTCCGCGACCAATAAGGTGCAGGTCGTCGTCGCGTTCCCGGCCAACCACCGTCGTGTTTCGGCGAGGAGACGATGGGGCCCGGCCGCGGCGGTGGTGGTACACACAATGGTTGGCGGTGGTGATACCGCCGTGCCGGCGCGCCGGTCATCATGCGGTCCGGGCTGTCCGGGCGGTCCGTTTCGCTGCCACCGCGGTCATGGTACAATAACCACGGTTGTAACCGCTGCTGCGGTATACCGAGGTTGCGGTCGCTGTTGAGAGCCGCGGGTCACCGTCGTCACCACCATCACCGTCACCACCATCACCGTCACCACCACCACTACCGCCATCACCGCCGCCGTCGATCCGTTCACCGACTAAACGCCACCACTAGCAGCGAAAATTGCGAAACCGGCGCCAACGCAGTCGACACCGCCGCCGGGCCTTGTCATGCGGCTGGTACAGAGCATTGCGGGCCGGCGCGAATCCGCGGACGCGCAACCCGTCACGTCCACCAGTAGCACGCGCCTGCTGCACCATGGTCAGTCGGCCGACCTCGAACAGATCAGCATCGTGTCGTCCAACGCCACGCCGTCGCAAGTCACCTACGGTACCGGATTGGCCACGGCCAACGGGCCTAGGATAGTGCCGGGTAAGTCGATGGCCCAGGGACGGTCCTATACAAACCGACCGTTTGTCCGTGTCGCGCCCGGTCCCCGTGCTACAGTTAAATATTTCTAGTGAAAAACTAGGACGACGCACGACTACACCACGACGAGTTCTACACAAAAATCAATCGAATAAAAACCCGTATTTTTTTTTCATATTTTTAATTACGAGTGACTCCATAAAAAAATAATATCCCTTGGGAAATATTAATGACAACGCGATTACAATTACGACGACTGACCGTATCCAACGGGCGGATACACATATTAACGACTGGATTTTTAGATATTTGTTTTTGTCCCCCGCAAACTGGATTCTTTCGCTGTAAATCCGTCAGTAGCGTCCGACGTCCGGTAGGTACGTGCTTGTAAATAACAATATTATTACTAGGGACGAGAAATTGAAAAATCGCATGTTTTTATCTATGACTTTTGTTTATAGCTTGGTGAACTATACATTTTTTTTTTTTCCATTAACCACCTACTGAGGTCATATTTGTGTGTTTTTTTTTTTTTTTTCCATACTTTGATATATTTTCTAAGCATATTAATAATTTTCCGTGCATATTAATACATTGTCAGCGAAATAATAATATTTAGCTTTAATAAAATATATCCCATATTTCTCGAATTCTACCACCTTACGTTTCTGATTTCTAATTATTACGCATGCCATTGCCAGTTAACCACGTTTATCTCGTGATCGAGGATTAGGGTACATTAGATTACATTTCGATTGGTTGCAGTCTTGAGGGGCGTCCTTCCCCCAACACCGTCACTCAAACACTAGTATAAAAATAGGGGAAATAAAAGGCGATTCCTAATCTCGCCCGTCACAGTGTCTTCGGATCTTTGTGTAAGCCGTAAATGTCCATCAGTCCGATTGGGGTTCGACGTGTGTACCGCCACCCGCCACACACATTCACCGTAATCATCACGGTCGGTCGCATCGTTAAAGCCAAGCTATTTCGGGGTTCATTATAATTCGACTTACTATGGGTATTTCGTGAAACGTGCTGGCTGACTATTGCGAACCCAGTGGTTAAATCGCACATCCAGTGTCAGTAAAAAACAATACCACTATGCACTTATATTTTGTACAATCGAAAACACACAATTCGAGAAAAAAAAAACCGACGATGACGGAGGATTTTGCGGGTGTTCTACGCTTACTGGTTAGGTAACTCGCAAGTGTTGAATAATTTTACCTCGAGCCATGATTGTATTTCAAACAGTATATAAGTACATTGGACAGTCCACGGGGGTTGGTAATCGGCGTAACGCGGGCGTTAGTGGATTTGCATCTCAATTAAGGCGTGTATACGAAAATTAAAACGTCTGGACAGCGATAATCGCTTTTTAAAAAAGAATAATCGATTTTACATTCTTCTGTATAGCCTGCGGTAAAGATTTTTAAACTTAAATAAAAATTACAATTCGCTAACGTGTAGGCGTAATATAAATGTATAGACAGCGTGCAAAGAGATAATTCAACAGCAACCGTCAAGTAAGATATCGATTCTATATTGTAGAATAAAATAACTTTTCTGCATTATTCGTGGAAGATATAGTTTAAGATTCTGTGCGAGAACTATGCGATGCCTAGAGATAGTAAATTGAATTTTTTTATTTTTAATCTAATTGTATAGGGAAAATTATCATTCCTCGACATTTGACATTCGCATTGACATTGCAATTGATATTTGTATCTGTACACCGACATCGGACATCGGTGGCGTTTTCAAAAATAAGTAACGGTGGTAGGGAGGAAGTTGTGTTTGGAGGACATTTTTCTCGAAAAAAATCCTAGTTGCACCGCTGACTCGAGTAACTCGAACTACAAACATATACAACTAGATGGAACATTCAGTTTGATAACGCGTACAGGTGGGCAGAGCTTTTCACGGGGACTAAACGAAGTGTTTTAATCGGCTGCCCTCGAGTTGTTCTCATTCACACCCGTTTACATATCAGTAAGCCTCGGATTTATCTCTTTCTCTCGATCCGTTCGACGTGGCCGTAGTTCTTATTGTATTGTTATAATTCTTGGTAGCATATTAAATATTCAAATGTACTATATTTTGTTTAAATTTGTTTGACTAGTATTTGTGTAAAAAAAAAAAAAAACTGAGGTGACGTCCTCGCGTTTCAGTATATATATACGGCAGTCGGTTTCCATTAATTTTTGACTAGGTTTTAGATCTCGTCGTGAGTATATTGTTTTTACGGAGCGGTCCGCTGCCATCGCACATTTTACTTGAACGATCCGCCGGGCTGTTAGGTCACAGCCGAACAAATTTCACATTTACCATGTTGAGTGTTAATTCTTATTTATTGACTTAAAATGCCACCGGTCGTACGGTCGGTTAGCCCGGCTCGCTGCGGTTTCGATCGTTGATTTGACATTCGTGAAAAATCATTATGACACGGTGTCGGTCTGGTATGTATTCGCGATCGACACGCGGACGCGAGCGTGATAATAGACAGGAAGGAGGACGCGAAATCGCCAGCCCGTTAGTAAAAACGCGCGCCACGAACGGCGGTGTACTCTTCGGCGTGTGGTCCGGGGCCGCGTTCGTCTGCGGTTCCACATGTAGATTTCAACAACGACAATCCCGTAACGGGACACGCCGGTCCGAGGAACGAACAGACGTACCCGGGTAAACTTAATTAGGAACGAAAATGACGTCGCGGAACGACGTTATTTTTATTACTATTATCGGTAGGTATATACGGCCGGCGGCAGTCCGTACAGTAATAATAATAATAATAATAATAATAATAATAATATGCTCTCGAGAAACGAGAAACGTCCGCCGACGCGCTGGCAGTGCATAAAATATAACGAGCAGAGGGTTTTCGTGGGCAACAATAATAATAGTGTACCGGGGGATAGTGTTATAGAAACGGAAGAAGACAAAAAAAAAAAAAAAAATTGTGGGACTGGAAGATGGGAAACCTATTGTGAATAATACGGAAGACCTTTTTCGCGGGCACCTGTCAGTGTTAGGTTTTTTGTTTGTTTTTTCGTTTCTTTTTGTCTTTGTTTTATTTTTTTTTTTTCTCGAGACTAACACAGCCTTTCTGTATTACAAATATAAATTACCCGTCTCCGTACGCGTCAAATCCGCCGCAACAATAGCGAGTGACCTGATATATATAAATACATACAATAGTAATATAAAATTATTATCGAGTTTGTTTTTTTTGTTTTTCCCCCCCCCACCACCCGTCGACCAACCATAATAATTTATTATTATCCGGTCCGTTTAAATTTGTGGTTTTATTTTTGCCCGACACCGCGATACCAATAATTTATTATAATAAGTGTAAATGGTACGGTCTGTAGCCGGTATTCGAGTGTTAGACGGGTTTTTTCTAATTAAATTATACCAAGACAAGTAATATTTTATTATTTAAAAAAAAAAAAATCATATTGTAAACGAAAAACGATTGCGCGGGGAATTCGATCAAAACATTTATTTCTTTTTTTTTTTTTTTTTTTTATTCGATCAATTCAAGTTGAAAATTAATTGCATATTAATGCGTAGTTTTAACTATAATTAAATCCTGTTTGCGATTTTTACGAATTTCGTCAAAATTTTTACTTCAAATGTTTATGGAGAACATTGCTCGACATTGCACTAACCATTTTTTTTTTTTTTTTTTTTAATTTTCGAATACCTATCTATACGAAAATGGAAAAAAAATGTTAAAAATTTCAAATATTTACAAAATACTATATAATTAAATATAAGTGATACTAATAATGTACTAGACTGATAATACTACCCGTCATATAAGTGCTTAAGAGTGAAGTTTAAAATCACTTTACGGCCCTCGTTCAGTCCATTAGCTCCTGGAACACAGGAACACATTTATTAAAGAATAATTGGACTTTTCAGCCATTAGAGCCGCGAAAAAAATCGAAATAATATAAAAAATAAAATTTAGATCAATTATTGTCATACTTGAAATCGTTTTTATAAAACATAATGGTACACTTGCACTAATGCCGATCAAATTATTATGCGTGAAACGCGCAGTTATCGGTCGACACATTGGGTATTCATTTTTTTTTTTTTTTTTATGGAAAAATTTGAGAAACAATTAACTCCGACACGTTACACCGCTGTTATATTTTTTTTACCGTTATGTCTGAAGGTGACAACCACTGTCCACTTTTTGGGCGCCCACGTCTAGAAGTGATGTTTACCAATCCACTAAAAAATTTACGAATATTTAAATCTGTAAACGGCGAAATTATTTTAAAAAAAAAATAAAAAAGTTATATTAATATTTGCTGTTGAAAATACACGATACCAATTGTTCGACAATCGTACAAATCGTGTGTAAAAAACAAAAAACATTAAATTCAATATTGTATTTTAGAGATATGTTTAGGTTGGTTTTTTTTTTTTTAACTTTTTTAAAGAAAAAAAGAAAAATAATACGCAATATCGAAATACTTTCACAAAAAAATAACAACCGGGTGTCTTAACGGAGGATTGATCACCCCGTAAAATGTATGTCAGGGGTCTCAAACCTTCGGCCCGTTAAGCTTCTTGAACCGGCCCGCCAAGTTAAACTGATGTTTTCATAATTCGTCTTGAACGCATTCGAATTTTCATAAATCCATTTACCGTAGTATTTGAAACTTTACCAACGAAGTTTCGGCTTGCAGTTGTCAGGCTCACATCAGACAATCAGCACAAAGACTGTTTCAAGCCAACCAGACTGGAAAACCGTTACGCCATGACTATTTTCTAAATCTCAAAAAACGTGCACGTAAAATGATTTCATTATTCTAGCTCTGCCTACCTACGTGAGCAAACTTTTTCGAAAAAAATAAAACACGTCGAATCAAAGTATAGAACCAACCTATGTGACGAACGTTTACCAGCGACGCTGCGTGTTGAAACAACTAAGTTTGATCCGAACTACCGCGGAATTTTTGAAAGACAAGCAATTCGGGACTGTCCATTAGGTGACGGTTACTTATCACAGTAAGAACAATTGTTTTCTTTTTTTTTTAAATGATATAGTTAAAATAAAATTATTATTATTAAATTGTCATCAGTTTCATTGCCTCTGTCCGTCACTCTCAAAAAAAAACAATTGTTGTAGACCGGGGTAGGTGATTTCCAAGCGGATAAATCGCAAAAACGCAATAAAATATTATAATCGTAATAATTAATTAATGTAGGGTCGGGTAGTTTTTTGACGTAAATTTCTAATACGATTGCATTGCGAGTACTACGACTCGAAAACCGTGGTGGAAAATAGGGGTAGAAATGGGGGAAAAGTAGGGTAAGGGTATGCGATGAGATAAGGGATAGTAGAGTAAGGGTAAGGGAGGTTAGGTTAGGTTAGGGGATCCGCCTCTCGAAGTAATGCCTTGCGGCGGTTCCGGGATGTATTGCCGGTTCAGAAAATCAAAAAAAAAAAAAGGTTAGATCATAGGTTTGGGTTAGGTTCTCTACAGAGCTTGTCGTTAGCGGCGGCCGTTGTATATAATTTGTATAAAATTTTGTGAAAACCAACGCGTTTCCGGAAGCCGTGGCCAACCCCTGCAAGTGTAATCGGACACGGGGCCAGGCAGACGAATTCGGGCCAGGAGATTTTTTTTTCGCCGGCCTGGGGAATTGGATACACCCAATCATTTGTTTTCTTTGCATAACACATACTCAACGTAGCAATTTAGAATCATTTCCCTTCAATCAGTCGCATCAATGTAGTTAAACGATAATAATGCACGTAACATGTTCGGCCGGAACACATTTTAGTTTTTTTTTTTTTTTTTATATAATAAAACTACATAAACGAAATAATTTTCACAAAACAAGTACGAAAGTCATCATCAAGTAGACTTCGTGGCGAGTCCAAGCATGTTTTCAGAAGTTTTATCCGATTACCAGGACGGTCGGCACAATTGGCATAAAAAATGTTGATTTAGATTGAAAACACAACCGGTATAAAACAACTGAATATTATTACACGTAGTTCGATCCGAATGTTTTGTACTGCCGGCAGATTAGAAACAAAAAAAAAAAAAAAAAAAAAAAATGTTACGCCGACGGTCGTATAACAATGATTATTTCGAGTTGACAAAACCATAGGGTAAACAAACGGATTATCAATATAATAGAAAAACACTCCTGTGGAAAATGGACACTTGTATTTGTTCGGTTAGAACAAAATCCGACAAAATCAAAATGTTCAATTGTATCTTACGGCCGACAAGGACATAAAAGAACCGAAAATATTTGTATTTTATATTCAAAATTTCTGATGCCGGTTCCGGTTTCTTGAATTCAGAAATACGGTTCCAGTGCCTGCACCAAACCTCACCTAACCCGCCAACATTGAGATTTACTCTAAAAAGTACAATAATACTAACCCGACCTAACCTACTGTTTTTTTTTAATACCGTTGCAATAATAATGTCGACTTATAACGGCCGCAGTATGAATCTCAAAAAATACGGTTGTTTTTTATTATTATTATTATTTTCTCGTCGTTTCTCGTCCGTTCCAGTTGCATTGCGTTTTGGGTATTTAAAAAAAATACCACGGCAATAATACAGGGTGTTTCAAAATGATTCATCCGATTTCAAATAATCATATTTATTGTAAAATTTGATTGATCATGTTAGAATTAATTTTACATTTTAATGGATTATTTTAAGTTTTAGGTACAATGCTTATAAATGTTCAATGTGACCCCCCCTTACTTGCACGACACACATCTAAGCGATATTCAAATTCCTCATAAACCTGTTGAAGCATGTCGACTGTAATCAAGTTGATGGCGTCTGTAATGCGACTTTTCAATTCGTCAAGATCTTTTGGAAGGGGAGGTACATAAACAATGCTTTTTATGTAACCCCAGAGAAAAAAATCACATATTGTAAGATCCGGCGAACCATGGCGGCCATGGACAAAATGTAGCGTCATTAGCACTACAGCGACCGATCCATTTCTGTGGTAGCTGATCGTTAAGAAATTTGCGTACTTCTAAGGACCAATGTGGTGGTGCTCCATCTTGTTGTAAAATGAAATCATCTCCATCGTTCTCTGGATGCTTGACGAACTGATTTCTGTGGACTTCTTACAAAACTTTCTCGAATTTGTTCAACATTTTCATCCGAAGTTCTTGGTCTACCTGATGACTTCCCTTTACATAAGCAACCAGTTTCTTGGAAGGTTTTATGCCATCTTCGAATACTCTGGGCTGTTGGAGGTTCAATGTTAAACTTTCGACGAAAATCACGCTGCACGGTAATAACATACTCGCACCTCTCAAAGCGGAGCACACAAAACGCCTTTTGTTGCTCGGTCGACATTTCGATAACAACTGATTAAGTTACGTCACTAACGATTACGGTGCCAAATTTAACAACTAGATAACTTAAAATAAACTTAGTTATCTAATCTTTCCATTAATACATTGGTCGTTAGCCTGCGATTAACCGTCGCCGAACTATATCAAGTTCGTAATCGGATGAATCATTTTGGAACACACGCCTAACCTATAATAACACGGCCGACGCGTCGACAGCGACCGTTTTCCGTGAGGTCCGCAGGTGCGAACGATCATTGTTCGCGCGGGAACACGGGGCATCCGGGTATTGTCTCTGGTAAGGCAACCGAAATAGACCCGGACAAATAACGTCGTATTAATTCCATTAATAACAATACGTTTTTAACGAGTCGGTAAACAACGTTGGCGATTCGCGTTACTGTTTTGCTATTCCAATAGGTACGTCCTGCTACGCTTATTGCCCCGTCCGGCCGAACTCGTTAAAACCGCCGCCCCGGGCACGTGTAACCTCAACCCGACCCCGGGGCATGCTATCGGATCTTAATTATTTCCGTCGCCGTGCAGTGTAATGATCGGTCGACCGCCGTTGCCGTTAAAACAAACGCAACGGCGGTCCCGCGTCAGTGGGGAAATATCGCTAGCCGCCACTAGTGCCCGGGCGCTTCCAATCGGGATCGGAATCGTCCGTAATTAACCCGTATAATCCGGATTACAATCACGAATCCCGGATAGACAGCGCGCTCGTAACGAGTAAAAATACGACCGACAGAGGGGAAAAACCGTTGTTCGTTAGGCGTTCCCGCCGGTACCGCGGAATACTGTTTCACTGGCTGGCACCATCATAGCTGTTACCTACGCGACGCCGTAGTTGAACACAACGAATTCGGCGGGGTTATTTCGAGTAAGAACTACGTGGAAAAAACCGCCCCCTTGCTTAAATAACGTACGGTTTTTATCGTTTACCATTTGTACTCTTATTCGATTTCATGATAAACACGCGAGACAATGTTTTTTTATTGTTATTATTTTCAATTATTGATCGTGATTTTGTGGAATTGTCGGATTGACCGAGTGAATACACGGATTTATCCGGATCATTATTCCGGTTCCGGAATCCGGATTGTTCGAACTACAGCTCGGCACCTAGGATCTACTTGATATATTAATGACGCACTATTGAAGTTTAACACAAAGAGAACAGAGGTAAGGTCCACTGGTCTCGGGTGTTTGTAAATCTTCGGCTGCGCTCCTCGTACAGTATAGTGTTGGTAAGTAGAATACTGTTGTAGGACAGAAGTCAGGAAGGTATGGTTAGAATAAGGTGGTTTTTATGCTAAAAGAAACGATATATGATTGCAATCAAAAAAAAAGATTCAAAATGGAAGTTATTTTACAATTAAGGTTAGAGACCTAGTATCGTGTTTTTCCCCCTCATATTCAAGGTAACACAGAATTCAACAAAAAAAAAAAAAACCTCAAGTACCGTACCCAAGTGCTGCCTGTTTTGTTTTTTTTTTTTTTAGATAAATCGTTAAGAATCTAGACAAATATTTCAAATAAAGAACAACTGGACGAAAAATGTCAGCCCCCGGCGATCAATTTGATAAAAAAGAAAATAATAACTGTTTTAGATTCTGTCACGTCTGAACACTGTTCCGACCAGTCTCTGTCTTCAATCGTCAAATATTAATTTTTTTTTTTTTTTTTTTATCTGCATTCAGGAACTCGGATTTTAAAATTTCAATAGGTGCTCGCGCTTGAATTTTGTATATTTTTATTGATGATTTACGAGTTCCACTCAAATGTATTTTTGTTCACAATGGTATTTTACCGTCGGTTTGAGTATATTGTTAGCTGAATTGCCCTATAATCCCAAACTCCTGCGTCTACTTAGCACACTTACGGTGCAAAGTATATGGTAACGGTATTATATTGTTAATAACTCAGCGATTGGGTGGGCACAATCGATATTCTGTACTGGTCATTGTGTACGGAATTTTCTTTTGTATAGGAATATTAGGAACGCACGTACACAATCGACAGCCACAAAGTTCAAATTTATACGTGAAATTGATTTTAATACTGCACGTATATTGTAATATATATATATATATATATATATATATATATAGGTTCAAATCATCTGCATACGCGAACCGAAATTTCATTAAAATAAAGTGTGAACCCGTGTACAACAACAGTGTATTATAACAATATATCTAACACTGGAGCGAATTTACCATTTTTTTTTTTTTTTTTAACGGGGGTATGACCGGAGGTCACTATAATTGCATTATACTGTTCTAAGGAATAAGTTACTTTTTTTTTTTTTGACCACTCCTCAGAAAGACCGGAAACACCACAACAATACTCCCCTGGCGCGAAAATTCAGTAGGTTAATAGTATGTTTCAGTAATTGTACAAGTTATTGCCACGTTCACGTAAATACTGTCCGTAAAAGATTAGAAACGGTTTTGCTTAGTGTTAAATTATAATTTTAATGAAAATTGAATTTTTCCCTATCGCCTCGCCTATAATATTATATTGACTTCGGTGTACTTCTAACAAATAGCCTTTATTAAACCGCAGCACATTTGGAATGTATATAAATATTTCTATATAATCCCTTACGAAGATGACGGTCCCGTACCCATAACCTACGAGGTTTCCATTTCCATGGTGACCAAGACAGTATATGCATAGCTACGCGTCCATAGCCCGTTATTATATTATCAGTAAATTAATATAGGTAACTCCGAAATTTCATCAGAACGAGTTACGCCGATGGATTTCGGTGGTAAATTCCTTGATTACGCAAAACAGACCCTTTAAATACCCTATAAAATGTTTTTTTTTAGAGATAAAATAACTATTATGAAAAATATAGCGAAACGTATTATTCTCCTAGAAATCGCTGCCCTCTGTTTGTTCTGTTTCAAGTGTTTTATCTCTAAAATGAGTTCGAAAGGTACTTTTTTAAATTTTGGTTGAACATATTTTTAAACAAAATGTACGAATCACACAATGGTAATATAATGATACGAGTAATAACGAACACTACTCGTAAATTTATTTTAAAGTGAAATTGTATACTTTATTTTTACATAAAACTCATTTTAAATACTGGGCGGATTCTCTCGATTCATCAGAGTTTGTGACAAATATTAAATCTCGCATTAAAATAATATCACTGAATTCAAATTTCGCATCAGTATTATGATTTACAATACATACTGGTGGTGTGAATCGATCGAAAGTATTATCGAGTAGAGTTGCATAAAAAAAAAAAAAAAAAAAAAGGTCACACATATTATGTTGCCGTTAAGGCGGGTAAAATACTGGTACAATTTCGACCGCTGGGAAATGATAGTTATTATAAATTTAAAAATTTGATTTTTTTTTTTTTTTTTGATTTTCCCTGCTCGATAATTAATTTCACGAAAATCGTATTTCGGGGACGAGTAGAAAACAGAAAAAAAAGGCGGCGAGCGCCGTGAATATACGGTAATGGAATTAAAAACAGCAAAAATGGATAGACGTAATATTAAAATCGAAGCCGTCAAGTCTATTCGGAAATTTATGACAGTAAAAAAACATTAGCATTTTAATATTTAAATAGAAAAAAAAAAATTGCTCGTTAAATTGATCGACAAATAAATTTTTAAGACAAACATCTTTTTCTTTGTTATTTTTTTTGTATTTGTTACCTTTTCAATAGGTTGTGCTTTCCCAATTTGTTTGGGTCGTTTTAACAATTTTCGTGTTTTCAACCCATTTTTCCGCCCATTTTTTTTGAACACATACATTATTAAAACTATACATATACAATGTATAATCATACAGACCATGTTATTTTATTATTTCGCGTAGTAACACTTATATACAACTTATATTGCCCTTTTTTTTTTTTTTTTTTGTTTACGTAAAATTATGAAGGTAAAATTGTTTTCCATTCTATCAATAAAAAACAAAAAATAAAAAAAATGACTGATGTCCATTACGATTACAAAAAAATGACTGAATATTTGATATGATTACATACTTTTTACCTATTCTATACGGCAGTGTAAATGGGTAATATTTTTGCAGTTGTTTTAATCGCGTCCAAAAAATGATTCCCACTAACCATCGCAGTTGTCACTGAGCAAGACCGGCTCACGAGTAGACCACTTTTTTTATTGTCGATTTCAATAGGTATGAGAAAAAAATAAAAACTATTCCTGTGCGAATCGTTTTCCGTTCGTGATGATTTACCGTTTTTATTTTTTGTTCGTGGCAAAGGGCTTATGTCATTATTCGTTACTTATTGGTTTTTATTTAAATAGGAAAAATACACGGCTTAAATTACAATACAATGTAAACAAATAGATTTAGTAAAAATGAAAAAGGGCATATATCGCATTTATTGTTGGCGCGTACAATATTGGGAGCTTAAGATCAGTGTTAAGATTAGAAAACTGAAAAATTATCTAGATATAGATAAATGGTGACTCATGCGCATTTGTCTACATCATAATAATAAAAAAAAAAATAATAATTCTTATTTATCTAGACAAAATTATAAATACAATTTTATCCAGGTAAACAGAATGATAGAGAAAATATAAAATTATTACGCAACAACACTGACCGGGCATATTTGTGGATTTCCGAAACGCAATAAATGAAAAATTAACTCAAAATTGAAAGGCATTTTTAAAAAGTTTGTTTGATTTTCTTCTATTTCAACTCAGTTAAGTTAGTAAAGTAAAGTTAAATTACCTTTAATTAAACCTCGACTAACAAATTTGATAATTTTCATCCTTGTCCTGGTTAGGTGGAATTGAAATGAAATGAAATTATTGTATAGATTTAAATCATACAATTATAAGTTAAATTATCAAAGAACAAATGAGAAACCACCAAAGCCAAATGCTTCAAACAACTTAATCGTTGACATAACGTATTTTTTAACTCGTTAACACCCAGTTTTGTTAATAGAAAATTATAATATCAGTTAATAAATAGTAAAATAAATAAATTATATCACCAACTCGAATTCTATACCATAATGTACGATAATAAAATTATATTGACATGCACCCAAATAAAACTTGTAAAAAATTAAAAACGCGTACACAGTTCGTACCGCGGGTGGGGCACCGTTGTAGGCGGGAAGTTGGGAAGATAGAAATTTAATTTAAATCTGTATGCAACGAAAAACGGTTCTAAGCGAAGTAGTATTATTCGTGTTTTTTCATTGTTGCCATTTCCAACCCGGAAATCGATATAAACAAAAAAGAAATAATAAAACTCGAGTTTGACGAAATCGTGTTTTTGCCGATTTCCCGTCGTTTTTCGGTCGTTTTTTTCTGCCGCGTTCAAAAAACTAATAAATATTATCGGAAAACAATCTCTTTAAAGTACCAACTAGACGAAATTTGCTTTCGGGAATAATATAGGAGTGTATAGACCGAATGAAGTCATCGGAAAATGTGTTTACAGATAAATAAAAATAACATTGTAAAACCAAAAGACCCCTCGCTCCGCTCAGAATCTAAAAATGTACAGTGTACAATAACATACTGTTTACTGTGTGTACCGTTAACACGTGAAATTTAATTTTATAAAAAAAAAATCCATTTTGCTGGAGAAATGATATTATTAACACTACGGGAGCTCACAATAGTCAGCACCGTATGGTATGCACCGGTTAAAATGGAAATGCCAGTTAAAACTGTTAGAAATAATTAGTAATCCGATAGAACTAATATGCACAGCGCAATGTAAAGAAATGGAAAAAAAATCCCTTTCTCTGTACGATACACCCATAGGATTCATTTCGTATACTGCGGGGAAACCGGTTGGTCTTTTGTGATTTGTTTTGCGGGGTTGTGCGTGCGCGCCCGAACTTATTTACCGACGGCAGGTTGTCATTAACGACAAAGTAAAAAGGTTCTTACGAAATAATGTCAGACGCGATCGATTTCATAAATCATCGTGTTAATTGTAAACCGTTATAGGCCGAATGATTTACGATAAATCGTTGCGAGCGTCTTACGTGCAATTCATATTACTAAGGTTATGAAGCATTCCATTATATCCACTGTAATAATTTATGGTCTCCATTGTGTTAATCACCAAAGGATATTGTTATAATAATTATACGTTATTCGATAAAGGTTTCGCCACCACGCCAGCGAATATGTAACGTCACGGTATCATAGTCACGGTGCACCGTGATAATTATGAACTTGGTTTACCGTTTTAAAAAACGTCTCGGTTAATTTGCGGCGCGGTCGGGTTGACGTGAAAACCGTTTCGAAAATTCGTTATACACGAGGTGCGACAATAAAATAACGAGACTTTTCGAATATAACCTAAACTATTAACGTTATCTATAAAACGATTATTGAAATATGATCAGAAAACACTTATCTAAAAGTACTATGAACACTGATGATCAACATCGATTCATTTTCTTATACGTTAGTAGCCCTGTTATTAGTGCGAGTTCGACTATACTGCCGAAAAATGTTAAATATAAAAATCGAACAACATGTGTTAACATTAAATTTCTTGTTAAATTAAAAAAAACTGCCGCGGAATCGTTTCGTATGTTATGTGAAGTTTATGGTGAAGAATGTTTATCAAGAGCTCGTGTTTTTGAACGGCACAAACGGTTTTGTAGTGGAAGGGAGGACGTCGAAGACGATGATCGTTCTGGACGTCCTACCACGTCTTCAACAAACGAAAACGTTGAAAAAATCGACAAAATTAATTAATCAATATTATTATAAAGAGGTATAAATTAAATTAAGAGAACGTGTCAGAAAGAAGCGACCAGATCTGTATGGAAAAATGGCTGGGTTCTTCACCAAGACAATGCTCCAGCTCACAGTGCATTTTCAATTCAACGTTTTTTAACTGAAAAAAAAATTTCTGTACTTCAACATCCCCCGTACTCGCCAGACCTTGCTCCTTGTGACTTCTTCTTATTTCCTTCTTATTTCTTTTCCCATTTTCAAACAGTTGATGACGTAAAAATGAAAACGGCAGAACTTCTAAAAGGGCTGAATGAAAGCAATTGGCAACACTGTTTTCAAGAATGGCAGCGACGTATGCAACAGTGTATTGATGCTGAGGGAAGGTACTTTGAAGGTGATAATCATTAAATTATAACATTTTTAAAATAAACAACTTTTATTCAAAAAGTCTCGTTATTTTATTGTCACACCTCGTATATCGCTATCGTTTTAGACTGAGCGAGCGAAACGAGGTGGGTCTTGTGGTATTACTTTCTGGTTGTTTCTTATTATTATTATTATTTTTTTTTTTCCTGTTAACATTTTTTCTAACAGAAAACTTCGTCCGATCTATACGGCTCTCCTATTACTGTTTTCCGGTAGCGGATTTTGTCTAGTCGGTACTTTGAAGCGGTCATTTTTCGACGTACCTATTATTTTTTTTTTTAAAACGCGGCGGGAAATACTACCGAATACTGACGAAAACACGATTTCGTCAAACTCGAGTTTTATTATTTCTTTTTTATTTATATTGATTTCTGTGGTTGCCGTGGCAACGATGAAAAAACACGAATAATACTTCTTTGCCCAAAAGCGTTTTTTTGTTGAAATTTATTGTTGCGTACAGATTTAAATTAAATTCCTATTTATATAATTCCCTCCCGATTACCCACCTATGACAATGACCCACCCGTGGTGCCGAGTATGTACGTATTTGTTTTTTTCTTCTTCTTTTTTTACATACATTTTATACAGGCGTCGGTTTTTAAAACATTTTCTTTTCAATCAATGGCAACCTGTATGTAAAAAATAAGAATCTCGATTAAACATAGTGAATATCTACGAATATTTCTCGTAAATGTGATTTCGATTGTTTATTTATTTTTTTTTTTCTGTCGTTCGAAATATTTTCAAATTGTTAAGAAAAACATTATTTTTCGAGTTTATAATATTGGTTTACTATTATGGAATTCATTTTTTCACACGTTTTTAAGGAGATTTTTCATAATAAGGTTTTACCCTTATTCTGTAAAATATTGAACGAAATGTAACATTTTAAATATATTGTAAATTATAATAAATTTATCATTAAACGATTCCACGATTATTGAAAGAAAAAAACAAACATAATCGAATTTACTCATAGTATTATAATTACTGGTTTGTGTTCAAATAACCAGCCCGTATAAGTGTGATTTGTATTTTTTATCGATTTAAAAATATTTAAAAAGAAATGAGTATTTATAAAAAATAAAAAAGGCTTATACGAAATTCGAAATTCTCAAAAGCGTTAAAAGTACCCGAACGGTATTTTTAATATGTAATTTAATTAACAAAAAGGAAATCGAAAAGGTTAAAATCATTTAATATCCTTGATTATTGCATTATCGACCTGTATTAAAGCACTCAAACTTAAAACACCTCATCAGCGGACGTTATAAAATCGTAAGTCGAGTTAAATGTTAATCGCATTTTAGGAAAAAAGCTACGTCGGATTTTGCGTCTCCGCCTTTATACAAGATCCCCGATTTGGCGATTGTAGTCCCGTATTCTGCAGGCTATTTTGGCAAATATCCACTGTCGTTTGTTGGGGGAAAAAAAAAAAAAATAAAATAAAATAAAAAATCAATAGTAATGTCGCGTCGTCGTGGTTCTTTGTATACGGAAAACGATACAGTGTCTAAAAATGAAATACATTCACTCCGTCGAGCACTGTAATCGGAAACGGGGCCAGGCAGACAAATTCGGGCCAGGAAATTTTTTTTCGCCGGCCTGGGGGATTGGATGATGCACCGATATTTGTTTTATTTGCATAACACATACTCAACGTAGCAATTTAGAATCATTTCCCTTCAATCAGTCCCATCAACGTAGTTAAGCGATAATAATGTACGTAACATGTTCGGCCGGAACACGTTTTCGAATAGTCCTGAATTTCCAAAAAAATGAGAATTTGAAAACTTATATAAACATGTACGAGGCCTGTTCAAAAAGTTCCTCGATTTATCAATTTTTTATTTATAATGCTTACCTAAAAGCTATTGAAACTTATCACCCTCGAAGTATTCTCCCTCGTGGTTTATACACTTTTACCAACGACGTTTCCATTGTTGAAAGCAATCCTGGAAAGCAGTTTTTGTGGAATTGCTCGTAGCTCCGTTAGCGAATTTTTAAACACACCTCGTATATATATATATATATATATAAAAATAAAGTTAAATTAAAACAAGTAGCCCGATCTTATTTTCAAAATAAATGTGTTTTTAAACAAATTTAAGACATTTATTCAGGCCAATGGCAATAACCACCAAAAAAAAAAAAAATAAATAAATAAATTGCAGAATAACGCCATAATAATAATTAATTACGAACTTAATTTTTAAATTGCAGTTACCTTTAATTTAGTGTAAACGACGATCAATTTACGAGAGTGCGTTAATAATTATTACGATTACACAATCATTTTTATTCACAGTTGGTGTTGGTTTTTAATTGAAACACCGTTATAATGGCGTTTGTTCGGTTTCGTGGTCAACAATAATGCTTAAAAATAATTGTATTACATGTGTAGTATACAATAAAAGATAATAAAAAAAAAAAAAAAAAACACCGCATTGAAATAATGTCTGACCGATGATTTATAGATGATGAAAACGTGTTTACACGAAACAAATATTTAAACGTTTTTAATGTGAACAGCTTTGTAGTTAATCACAGTCAACAGATAATTTAGGAACATCTTCTATTACAGTAAAACTGCGGGGTGAACATTTAATTTTTCGCGTACTTCCTGGCGTGTGGGTTATCATCGGAAATGTCTTTATTACACGCGGTACGTCATAAGTTGTGCTCAGTATTCATAGAGGAAAAGTTGAACGTAATGTAATCAAATATATGTATTTTAATAAGCGTTTAAAGTACAAATTTTAACGAAAACCGTAAAAATCATTGACGTTTAAAAACACGTTTAACCGAATTCGAAATCGTGTTTCGTTAGCAATGATTTATCGTTCCGTACAAATATAAATTCAATTCTTCTATGTATCCCCCCCCCCACACACATTCCCGACAATCCGCCTACAACAGTGGCACACCTGTGAACAGTATCGGTGATTTTTTATTTTTTTTTTTTGTATTTTTCTTCCCCGTCGTTATATGTTAAACAGTGCGAAAATAGGATTGTTTTATATTTATTTTGTTCACAATCGTACACCTGCCCATATATCCTGTACTAGCTGCCGTCGCCCGGCCATTCTCGGCCCGTGTTTGATTATCGAGAATTCGATAAAAAAAAAAAAAAAAAAGAAATTACAACTGAACGAATGTGACGGAAGTTTGCGTAGAGCCCGTTGCCCGCGGTTTTGTATATTCGTTGCGAAATTGTACTAATTTGTCAAATGTATCACTTTAACATCTATTTTAACAACGAGACGTTCTTCGCCGTGACGGCTAGATGAAATAGGTCGTAACAATTGTAATTAACAATTGGGATTTTCATCCAAACCCGTAAACCGCCAACGAAAATAATTCGATTTTCGTACCGCAAATACCGAAAACCCTATTTTCGGAGAGTATTACGAGCAGCCGACGAGCTACTCGGATCTGGCCGAATCGATTGGCGCAAATCGTATGAACATCGGTCGAGTGGTTTCTGAGGTTACCGCGGGAGGAAAATGCGCCACACGTTCATTTTTACTACAATAGAAGAAGACTATATTCAAATAGTATATTCGAAATTGTCCCAATGATTTTTCCGTTAAAGGTTATTAGAATAATTATTATAGCAGGTCTACCGACCGTTCCGAGCCCCGGAAACGACGAATATTGCAAAGAATAATATTGCAATATACAGCCGTTTGCTGATATAAATATATATATTTTTTTTTTTTTAATTTTTTTTTTTCCTCCCGTTGTATTTAATTACAACGACCCTCCGAGGTTCGGAATTAAATTAATAATAATTGAACGGGATACGGGGCCGGCCTGCATAAATCGTTCGGGCGATGTCGCGTCCCGTTGTAAATAATCATTATCGACGGGCAGATAGTTCCGAAAAGGGGTTAATGTGTATATCCGATATATTGTTACATTGAATTTCTCCTGCGAATAAATTTCCAGTCGGCGAGGTTTCGATTATCTCACAATGGGATTTTAAACCATCGTCGTCGTCGGGGAAACGCCATTATTTTAAGGTGGCCGGCCGGTGTTAAATTTAATACGGAACCGCAACAAAAAAATTAAAAAAAAAAAAAAAACCCCGTCACCCTTCGTGGATGACAAAAAACATGGACGTGACATGTCACACGTCAGCTTATCAGTGGCGTCATAGCCGAGAGGTTAAGGGGTGTGAGTGTTGTATCCCAATGTGCTCTTTTTACATTGTTACCGGTTTGCAATGTTTGCGTTTAAAAATAATGTAAATTAAAATTTTCCGAATTTAAGGGGATCCGACACCGGCTGTGTTTTCTATCAAAATACTATTTTATTATGCAAATTGTAGTGACTCTCCTAGTAATCCGATAAAAGTTAACATTTCTGAAAAAGCGTTTGAATTCGTCATGAAGTTTACTTGAAAACGATGTACGCAATTCATTTAAAATTGAATTCATAAACTCGTCAAAATTCGATTTTTAAATTTTAAATATACAGAATATTATAATGTGTATAACATTGGATGAAAAAAAAAAATTAAAAAAATGTAAAAAACGTAAGAAATACGATTTCGCGTTAACATCACGGCGAACTCGAATATTGTTTTAAACATATTTTTAGGGATCCGTCAGATTTTGCAAAATTTAGCAAATGTTGAAATGCGGATGCCTCGAACATGTGGTAGGCAAACAATACTTAAAAATATCCGTCTCCGTTTCTTTTCTGGGCTCTCGTATACAACTGTTATATACAAGTGCCGATGGGTAATAAATAATTCATTATACACGCCCTTTGATTAATTCTATAGGTTATTATGGTACTATACGAGTAATTTATGACCATTTTGATAATCATTTTATTACTCTTATCAACGTCACACAAACGTCGTCGTCCAAACTAAAATATTCATAAACTATAGGCAGGGGAATAATCACGACAACGTGTTGTTTGGACTAGACGGACGGCAATTTATTATTCATATAGTTTTATTTTGATGATTTATATGCACATATAAAGAATTAGACAACTATTGTCAATTCAATTCTGAATCTGAGTATGCATTTGAAACATTGACCGAATCCAACGGACCGATTACAATAAACACAATTTGAACCGAAAAATTCTCTACCATCGAACATCGGTACCGGTTTCGGTTTAAGTTCATAAGAAAATTGTAAAAAAATGTCCTGGTAGGGATCCGGTGTTTTTAATTTCGGTATCAAGTCCCGATTAGGATTGAGATTTCTGCCAACAAAAATAAACATAATACTGAGGAAACTGTAATGTACCCGGAAGGGAAGGGGTTTGAAAATAATCGAAAAGGTGTAGATGCAAACTTTAGGTATTTTTAGGGATGCGTCAGATTTTGCAAATTTAGCAAATGTTGAAATATGGATGCCTCGGACATGTGATAGGCAAACCCTACTTAAAAGTGTCCGTCGTTGTTTCTTTTCTTGGCTCCGTCATCATTCAAGCGTTGCATTTACGGTTTAATCTATGATTCAGTACATATAATGCCTTTAGAGGGAATCATTCCATCGAATTGGTATGTTTGTCGACGATATTCTTTCGAGGACGACCACTATCGACCAATAAGACCTTCCATGTAATGATATTTTCATTGTCAAAGCAGAGCTGCACGTTTGGAGGGAGATGACACCGAGACGAACAAAAACGTATCAACTGACAACCATGTCTGAAGAACGACAAAATGGATTGTCTTTAACATACATTAATAATAACGTGATATTAAGCGAGATAGTAAAAGTCGAAGTAATAAAATTATTCACTCTAGAAGTACCGAGGAGGAAGCGATTGTATCGTTTTTCGATTGCTTTTATTTTTGATTGCCGTTTTTACGGGATCAAATGAATTGAATATGAAATTAAAAAAAAAAAAAAAAAAAAAAAAAAAAATACAATGTGTTTCACATTATTGTTCACGTGAATATCCAGAGACGATCACCTATATCAATAATTTTATATATTTATAATATTGAATGGAAAAAAAAAATATAAAAAAATGTAAAAAAAAACGTAAGAAATCCGATTTCAAGTTAACTTCACGGCGAACTCAAAAAGGTTTTTCTTTTTCAGAATTATTTTCCAATAGATATGATAGCCGGTACAATTGGCGAAAGTTCGATACTTTTTAGACGACAAAAAATAAAACGAAACAAATAACGTTCGTTTAACGCGCGCCTTGTTGAGTAATTCAGTTTGATATCGTTTAGGGAGACTCTTAGTGGCTATTGTTCGAGGGCCAAAATTTAGACAATTTCTTATCTGGTAGTCGCCGTCCGTGATTTGCGAACACACAAATAGTCGTAAATGATCATTATTGGTGCGGGTGTCTGGGATATTCAATAAAATAATAGATTTTTTGCCGACTGATTCTACAACATACGCTCGAACAAGTCGTTAAATGCACTCTCCAAAATAATTTTTTACTTACGCGACAGTGGCGGGAGCAAGATACACGAGCTTCTAGCAATGCAATTTTAATTTTGAAAAATAATTTGAACTCTTTGCGTCTATTTCGTGTGTAGTACGAATTAGATTTACGATATTTCGGATCGTTTTTTTATTTTTTTATAGTTATTAATATCAAATAAATTTACTTGATTTCTCATACCGAACGTGTACACTAAAAGCCAATTGCGAGGCAAAGATTTTTCTACAAAACATAGAAATCAAACTAACGAATTCTTTTTTTTTTTTTTTTTTTACAAATATTGCAATTGGACCGCTAGCGAAGTATATTTATTTTTCACCGGCTTATTGGGTCTAAACGCACGGAAAATCCAATCGTTTAAAACTCCCTTAATGTGGACATTTTTATGCGTTTACGGAACATCGTGTTGAACGGCGGAATAAAATTGTATTTACATCAAAGCACGGCCTCTATATATATAAAAAAAAAGAAAAGAAAAACCTCGTTCCCGGTCGGGTTTCTGAAATCGTGTAGATAAACTCTCTTATCACCTTTGACGGTCGTTTCTTTCGAAATTGTTTTGGGAAAATATGATAAAAAAAAAAAAAAAAAAAATTCACCCCCTCAGAAATATAAAATTGCAGTTGATCAGTGAAGGACGTACAGTGTCCTGTAGTATCCATTAGTATTTTTTTTTTACCGAATGTTAGTTATCAGTTCGGGGCCGCGAACAAATATTCGTGGCCTCGCTCAGATACCCGATTGTTATCGGAGCTGTGAATTCGTAGGATAATCGTTTCATTCTGTAAAAACGTTGTTCGTTAGTACATTCATACACAATTTAACGTGTATTAATCGTTTACGAACAAAAAAACTATACACGTAATCGTTTGAAAAAAAAAAAAAATCGGCATTTGTCAAATATTTTAAATACAAAATAAAAACGTTTAGGTGAAAAACCGAGTAAATACGTCGGTACGAACAATTTGAACTTTTACGCTTACAACGGTCCAAATGTAAACAAACCAAAAAAAAAAAAAAAAAGACTTATAAATATTACAAGTATATATATATATATTTTAATACTAGTTGGGCATTTTTGTTTTGTCCCGGCCGTCGGAGACAATAGCTCTCGCAATCCAAGACACAATAATGGTCCGACGACACAACACACGCGATTAAATCGTTTCCGACCGTGTCGTGCGTAGGACGACGGCGAAACGGCGTCTATTGTGTTCCCGCCGGACGGTTTCGTGACACAAGACGGGCGTGAAGGCATTAAACCGCGCGCGCGTGCGTTCGCCTGAACCCGATAATTTCGGTGACCGGGCCGAAATTCATTCGAATGTTCAATCTGTAACCCGACGAATAGTGAATATGGCGAATACGGCCGACGTTTCGTAGAGGCGTTTTTGTTTTTTAATTTTTTTTTTTTTTTTTTTTTATTATTAACCGGCGGTTTTCGTACGAAACGACCGTGTTATCGGTATAAATGTCGATATTCGACTACTTGTAAACCGTAGAGGCGAAATAAAAACGTAATCAAAACGTTTAATCATTTTTTTTTTTTTTTTTTTGCACGTCCCACGATCCGCTGATTCGTTTTAATTCTCGACAATTGTAGTTTGAATTGTATTTTTTGAAACCATTAGTATTTATTAATAATTATTTGTCGAAATCGACGGCCAATAAAACAGTGCGGCGAACACACACAAGACGCTTGTTTCTTGCCGAACGACAAAAAAAAAAAAAAACCCCCCCGAAAAGTTAATACTCTCCGAGATAATGACCGTCTTGCGGTGTACCGATCGCCTTATATAAATTACTGTTTATTTTTATTTTTTTTTTCATTTTTTTGTTTTCCACCCCCACGACTCAAGATACCTCGAAACTTCTCAATGGCGTTCTCGAGTACGGGGCGCCTTATTGTTTGAAAGCCGTTATTGATTATTATTCGAAACGGTAAATATTTTATCGCGATCATAAATTATTATTATAATAATAATAATAATAATATTGGAAGTACCATTACGACAATATTATCACGGGAAGATGCCGAGTGCAAACAATAAACTCGTAACGAAATATCGAAATCCACAAAGAAGGGGGAGGGGGCTTTGACTGTAATTACGATGGAGCGTGTATCGCTAGTAAATACGATTTTTTTTATTTTTTAATCTGAACGTAACGCCGGCGCGCCGTTATTAATAAAAAAAAAAAAAAAAAAAAAAATTTACAAATAATAATGTAATTGTAAAACGCGTACGGTACGGTAAAACAACCGACGACAAATAATCGACGAAACGCCTAGTCGACGGGGCGGGGGTGTGTTTTTATTTTTATTTATTTATTTATTTTTTTTTTTTTTTTTGTTTTGTCGATTTTTCTTTCGGACGACGATAAAAATTATACGGTCGGTTCCGCCGGCGGGCGGAGGTTAAACTAACCGAAACCTGTACCCCCGCGGTCGGCGGAGACCGCATTGTTGTCGGTATAGGTACACACACACACACACACACTGCGATATAATATTTTATTTCGTTAAACGAAATGTCCGTGTGCCGGGAGTTAGACCGGGTAAAGTGTGTGCGTGCGTAAGGCCGAAAGCTAGGGCGCGTTAACCCCGGCGCCGTGGGAGCGTATTGATCCGCGGGGTTTTCTCGACCGGCCGCCACCGCCGCCGCTCACAACGTCGCCACCGCCGCCGCCACCGCCGCCGCCGCCACCGCCACCGCGGACCGCCGACCGCCGACCGCCGACCGCGTGTCCCCGCGAGCGTAGACGAACGCGCCCCGCGCGGATAGCCGAGACTACGGCCGCGGACGCGCGCTCCGGGAGTCTCGTGGTCACACCTGTTCGGGAACGCGTGTACCGCGCCGCGCCGGGCAGGTGATCGGCCGCGGGTTGACGGGGAAAAAAAAAAAAACACCCATATAAAAAAATTAAATAAAAAAAAAAAGAAAAAAAATTGTATCCGTATATAAATAGCGGCGAAATCCGTCGGCCGTTTCGTGCCATATCGGATATGCGATAAAACACCCAGTCGCTGTCGAAACCGGTAGCCCGTATATTGCGCGCGCAATAAAACACGCACGTGTACGCTAAACGCCCGTATGGAACAATATGTTTTTATACTCTAAACACAAAACGATTTCGCCATATTTTTTTTATTTTTTTTTTTTATATATATATATATATTATCCTGTCGTGCGTGTATTTTGAATGCACGTCTAAAAACCGTTGATTCCGGTTATAAACCGAAACCAGTATTCACAAGCCAGTTTTGACGAAATTGAATAATAGTATTTTTTACTAGTTTAAACTGTGATATATATATATATATATATATATATATATATATATATATATTATTGTATATGTTACGGTAAACGACTTTAAACAGGAAATAACGTAATTATTCACCGGTCCAATTGCATTGGTCAGGTGTCTTTGTGAACCGGATATTTACGTGAATCTCCGATTTTGGCGACGAAACACATTGTAATTTTTTTTTTTTTTTTTTTTTTTAATTTCATATTCAATTCGTTTGATCCCGTAAAAACGGCAATCCCAAAAAAAAAAAAAACAATCGAAAAACGATGCAATCGCTACCTCCTCGGTACTTTTCGAGCGAATAATTTTATCACTTCGACTTTTACTACCCCGCTTAATATCACGTTATTATTAATGTATGTTAAAGACAATCCATTTTGTCGTTCTTCAGACGTGGTTGACCGTCGATACGTTTTTGTTCGTCTCGGTGTCATCTCCCTCCAAACGTGCAGCTCTGCTTTGACAATGGAAATATCATAACATGGAAGGTCTTGTTGGTCGATAGTGGTCGTCGTCGAAATACTATCGTAGACAAACATACCAATTCGGTGGAATGATTCCCTCTAAAGGCATTATATGCACCGAATCATTGGTTAAACCGTAAATGCAACGCTTGAATGATGACGGAACCAAGAAAAGAAACAAAGGCGGACATTTTTAAGTAGGGTTTGCCGACCACATGTCCGAGGCATCCATATTTCAACATTTGCTAAATTTGCAAAATGTGACGCATCTCCAAAAAGTGTTCATCTACACCTTTTCGATGATTTTCAAACCCCTTCCCTTCCGGGTACACTACAGTTTCCTCTGTATTATATTTGTTTATGTTGTCAGAGTTCTCAATCCTAATCGGGACTTGGTACCGAAATTAATAACACCGGATCCCTACCAGGACATTTTTTTACAATTTTCTTATGAACCTGACGCGGAACCGGTACCGATATTCGACGGTAGAGAATTTTTCGGTTCAAATTGCGTGTATAATAATCGGTTCATTGGATTCGGTCGATGTTTCACATGTATACCTACGGACTCAGAATTGAATTGACAACAATTGTCTATATACGTGCATATAAATCGTCAAAATAAAATTATATGAATAATAAACTGTTGATCGGCCGTCAAAATAACACGTTGTCGTGATTGGATTCCCCCGGCTTGTAGTTTATGAATATTTTAGTTTGGACGACGACCGTCGTTGTCTGCTGACGTTGATAAGAGTAATAAAATGATTATCAAAATGGTCATGAATTACTCGTGTAATACCCATAATAACCTATAGAAATAATCAAAAGGCGCGAATTATTTGTTTGTACATGTACATAACAGTTGTACACGAGAGCTTATTGCGAATCGTGTCCGGGCACCGAGTCGGCGTCCGTGATGCGTTTACAGACGGCATATTTTCGTCTCTGGCAAAATAATTGGACGCGCCCGGTTACGCCTCCGGTGCCGGTGAAATCCCGATCACTTGGCGGTTCGGCCGCCGAAATAACAATGCCGTCGTTGTTTTTTCTTTTTTTTCGTTCTCTCGGCCGACAGCTCGTAATTCTGTTCACCGAGCGAAAATCATCGATCGCGACACAATAGTATATTTAAATCGTCTATTATTATATTCGGCGAATTTTTACTCTCGAAATCTACTTGTTTTTTGTTCCGCGTGCGCTAATCACTCGTATTCTCGTGTTACCGCATTACGATTTTCCCGTCTCGCGCACGCGAAACCTCCCGCCGTTAACCGGAGAAGCGCACCACACAATGGCCAATCGTGACCGGATTTCGTTTATTTATTTATTCGGAATTGTTTATCGTATTTTTTACACGCGTCGAACACCGCCCTATTATTATTCGTTATTTCTCGGCGTAAAACAAAAAACATAATAATAATAAATAAATAAATAAATAAATAAACAATGTCGATAAACTATGCGAAAACTTGTAGAAAATAAGACCGTGGAATGACAGATGAAAATTGTTTGTCGGTAACACGATATTATATTATCAATTCGCGCGGTCTTATTGCCTAAGTCTTGAAAAAAAAAAAAAATATATAAAAACAACCAATTAGGATTCCTCCGGTACTGAATTTTTAGATAAACGCCGTCACAGTGTCCTTTGTGACGACCCATCGAATATAAAAATATTAACTCTGTTGGTCAAACACCAGGAAACGGTCGAATATTCTGAGCGGGTCGACCACTGCGATTTGAGTGAATCCGTTTTTTAACATTGTACGTCTCGGGTCGACTAGTTTTTCTTCTTTTTTTTTTCTTTTTTTTTTTTTTTTTGTTAAATCTTTTTCGACCCATCGTAGGTTATACCGAAATGCTGATACTATACGTGCCCGACTAGTCGAACAACACACGGGCCCGAATTGATTTTTAACAATTTTTTTTCCGACAGAGTGATAAGTGTTTTTTTTTTTTTTACATAAAAATTGCGGAAATCGCGATAGAAATGCCGCGGATGACTTTTCGTTTATTCACGACGTTCGAAGTGATTATAATTTAAAAAACTATTCGTTTTTTGGGGAATACAATCGGTCTCACAATCGGGTGCCGTGTTCTCGTGACTTAACCGGATAAAAAAATAATAAGCGCGTTATTTTTATTATACTTACGAACGTCGGTCGGCTTTAGCTGCAGTAATATCGTTAAAAGTCGTAATGATATTTTTATCGGTCATCCACACGGAATAAATAGAACAAATCGGTGATAAAATAAGGGTTGTAAATAATTTACATTTTTTCGTAATTCTATTACGACGTATACGAGACTGCGGCGGTTCGATCAGTATAAAAAAGTTCCATCTAATATAATACCGTTGACAAAACTCGACGAGGGTTTTGCATCGTCGCCCATAGTTTGGAACTTTTTTTTTATTTATTTATTTTTTTTTTTTTTTTTATTTTGGTTTATTGCCAACCGACTCGCATTTAAAATACGAGTACCTATAATATATAGGTCATAACACATAATATAAGACTCGAAAATGCAACAACGATTCAGACATTATATATAGAGTAAGTTAGTTTGAATAGGTACTGAATGCAACGATAAACTACTGCTGCAAACGAATTACTAGTCTGAAAAAGGAACTCGGTTGAATATATTTTTTTTTTTTTTTAAATAAAAAATAAACTAAATATAATCAATTTTGTTAAAAACCGACGTTGAGTGAATTTCCATCGTGTTCTCCATGTTATTATAAAAAGTAAAAGAAATATAAAAAAAAAAAAAAAAAAAAAAACCTTTCTGATACATCAAATAATAAAATTGTCTACCAGAAACCATCACACGATGGTCGGTCGAAGATCGGACGAAGTATTCTCATCGAAACCGTGTTTGCACATACAAAAAATAATTAAACAGCACGAACCACAGTAATACTGAAATACATTCGAATATGCGTAAAAAACTCCCCGGCGTGGTTTGAAATTATTATTCATATCACAGATAATGTAAATTCAATAACCTTCCAGTTCATCGAATTTCAAATAAAAATTCAAAAAAGGCAATTTCGAGGCAGACGATACAATTTAAATGATAAAATTACTGCTTTTCTACAAAAGTTCGCCTAAAGGCTACACAATTTCTTTCTTTATTATTTGTATTACCGACTATAAAAACACTATCAAACCTCTCACAAAAGATTCCATTTCGTGCCGGTATAAAATATTTATAATCGTATATAATAAAAAACTTAAAAAAAAAAAAAACCACACAAACGTCATTCGTGTATATTATTGAAATTGTACATTACCGTTCCGTGTTATACCATTTGTCGAATAAATATATTTTACTTTATAATACGTGATTTTTGATTTATATTTTTTTTTTACTTGTAAACTATACAAAAAATGCACAATTAATAACTATCGAATGTTGAGTTGACATATAAATATAGTATTTTCACTTTATAAAATATCATTTGTTGTCGATATGAATAATAACTGACAAGGTAATCGTCCGGCCTCGATATTTAAATGGCGGTAGCAAAAAGTCAACGGACTGCAACGAAATACACCGGTCTGTATAGGCTGGTTAGCAATCATCAAATCATAATGTTATACAATACGTCTGTGGTTAAAACATTATTTAATATCAATATGAAAATATTGTCGATTAGATACAGGGGTAATCGTCGTTTTATATAACAATTAATTTTCGAGCATTCCGCAAACCGCGAACATGCGGTACCGTTTCGGATCTATTTAATATTCTATCTACGATTATCTGCTTGACGTATAAACGTTTGTTTACCGACATTTTCACTTTGAATGTGCCGTAGTATTTTACTGACTACAGGAAGGGTTAATATTATTTAGTATTACCACTAGAGTCCGGATTTATATTGTTGTCCTGATGTTGCCAAAACACGATGCTTACATTATCCTGAAAATTTTGAAAATATTCACTAAAAACATATTCAGTACAATATAGGCGCGTGCGCGTGTACGATAGATTTAAAATTTAAAACAGTTGTTGACGTTATCATCGAATCGTACCGCATCTGGCATTGAAAACTAATAAATTACTAAATAAAAAAAAATAAAAAAAGACATGTCGCAGTGGCTAAATTCTCCGTAGATTTTTAATTTATAATAATATTTCGCTTGTATATTTTTAAATGGTGAAATTTGCGTTTGTGCGATCATAAACTCTCTTAACATCAAAATATGCACTTCTATGCAAAAAAAAAAAAAAATAATAATAATATCGTAAATTTTGTTGTATTATATCTAGGATAAATAGATATATATATATATTTTTTTTTTATCTAAATCGATATCTGAGATACATAATTTCATTATCTAAATAGATTTATCCGGATACTATTTTACGGTTTCAATATCTGATTGTAAAATACTCAATTCATATACAAACAATACAAATTACTGTTTTAAAAATCACCGATATTATCGAAAAACATTCGTATTCTACCCATTGTAATTATATTTAGTCAGCTGGAGTGGTGGGTTATCCGTTGAATAAGATCCATTCGATAGACAAAGTAACGGTATAACTTATTCGTAACAATAACCAGACACAGACATTGAAAAACTGATTTTGTCTTGCGTACCCGACGGATAAAAAACGTTATCGAAATACCGGGCCGTAGTCGTCTTTATTTTATCGCTAGAAATTCGCCGATCGCGTGTATCGGCAATTTGTATAAATTGTTTCGACGTGTCGTTGATGTTCTGGTCTAGATGTGCACTAGAAAACGTTTTTTTCTTTTTTTTTTTTTTTTCTTTTTTTAACATTTAATCTGGTTGTTTTTTAAAACGTGCATCTTTATGCGCAACACCGATTGTTTACGGGCCGCGTGCGAGTACTCCGCCGAATAAGCGCCCGCCCTGGGGTAAGGTTCGAAAATTAATTTTTACCCATCGCAATTGTTTATTTAGTCTCGTGGCGGTAACGATATAGCCGCCGACGTCCCGCCGTCCCGTAGTCCGTCTAGAGTTTACGGGACACCGTTTTTCGATTACTCTCCCGGACGCCGCGAGTAGATAAACAATGTACCTGTACACTTCATAATTCATCCGGATCCCGTTCGATATGTTTTTCCTTTTTTTTTTTTTTCATTTTTCTTTTCCTGGCCGGTCGAAAGAAAAAAAAAAAACCATCGATCAAACGCGCGTTATACGCGACAATAATATAATAAAAATAATATAACGCCGCCGCCGCCGCCGCCGGTACGATATTCGTCGTGTCGACATAAAATATAACCCCGGCGGTCGGTTACGGGAAAAAGGACGGTCCGTCTCCCTGCGACGGACAATTCGACTGCGATAATCGAACGGTAAATAGTAAAGTGGCGTATTTCCGGATGTCCACCCAGAAGTCGCAAAAAAAAAATTTAAAAAAAGTAGTAATAATATTTACAAGATTCCTGTCTAGTATAAAAAATAATTTTAAAAACTTGGTTCAAAAATCATAAATGACACGCCTAACGTGCGCGCGGATAAAAAGAGGTACCATTAATTTGTATTGTATTTGTCGTATTATGTATTTATACATATTCCGATGTAATTTTGTAATAGAGCGATAATGGTAAAGATGGTGTTTACGCGTTCTTCCTGAAGAATGGCCATTAATGAACTGGACAAACAAACAAAAAAAAAAAAAACGTTTACCTGTTTTATTGAAAATAAATCCACACGACACATGCTTAACTCTAAATTTGTCTTTGTAAAGAAATTATAACAGTAGCAGAACACAAATGTTCTATTTTGGATTCGAATAATAGACTTATTAATTCATAACTCGTAGGTAATTGTCATAATACTATAAACTTACTTGTTTTTTTTTGAAAAATTTGATAATATTATATTATTACTTACACGGACACTAGAACTTTGGAAAAACCGAACAACTGAACTTCTGTACAGAACTATTTTATTTCAATTAAAATTCTAATGTACCCTCACTGGATGGTTTCTGCCCTCAAGACACCCAAACCATTGCATTTAATTTTTAAAAACGTACATTATACTCATTGTAACTTTTTTTTTTTTTTCTTTTAGTATAGATTGTATAAAAAAAAAATTTAAAAAAATGTTTAAATGAACACCATTCGGCGGGGTCCGCGATTTGTCCTCGCATCACAACCATGCAACTATAACGGCGGTACGCCCTGTCGAATTCCGTATAGATAATATTACGATAGTATTGTCTGTTATCTATTATCAATATATATATATATTTTAGTGTGTTTTTACATTAATTATATACGTTTTTTTTTTTTTTTTTTTTTGGCTTAAAATTGAAATAAATATCGTTCACTTTCGGACTTTTTTTTTTTTTTGCGAAAGTACAAACGAGACCGGCGCGGAACAATTGTCCAATCGATTTTTCAACGCGATTATTATGTTTTCGTTATCGTTTTTCCACAGCCATCATCGGCGATGACGACTTTGGATTTAATAACAGTAAGCAGTTTATAAACCTAGGTGCTCTAAATTTTCTATAGCGTTCAAGCCAGTTTTATTACGACTCTCAAAAATAATGTTAAACGATAGTTTGATGTTTAATTTTTCGGTTCGTTTTCTTATACAGTGACGCGTTGACGTCAATTTATCTGGCGTTAACACCGAAAAATACGGTACGTTTATTAATCTCCTTTTGGCGTTATTTTTTTTTTTTTTTTTTTTTAAGGACGCCAGTTTCGTTATATATTAACATTATAAACTCCGTTCATTTATCAAATGTCGTCTAATTTATCTCAAAATTCGTTATTTAATTATATGGCTGCGCCGCCGCCGTTGTACGTCCACGGATTATCCCCGTCTTTAAATCTCTACGAGTTGCAAGTAGAAAACCAGTACAAATATTATACAAGTACGAATTTTTATTCCGTGTTGCGTTGAAAACAATATATATTACCGACCGGCAACCGTATACGGGAAATCAATAGTTCCTAATAGCTTTATTGTAAAATTGGATAGTTTTAAAAAAAAAAAACTGGCCCGGCGCAATATCCGTATATACTAAATAAACTAAGGAAAACATTAAAAAAAAAAAATATGTATATAACAGTGAGACGTTTTAATCACGATCAAAAATTATCTCAACTTGCTTTAATCATTGATTATACATTGTCATAAAATATAATCAACGATGATAGCGACCTCACGAAACAATATGCGTATGTAAATTCGTTTCGGGGCGTACGTAAATAACTTACTTGGATAAAACACTATTGTATAATAATAAAAGAAAACTAGCATTTTTTTTTTTTTTTTTTTTAATACGAGTCGTATGTTATGTGTGAATTCCAAATCGATATTGCGTTTCGTATAGAAATTAGAAACCTCTAACGGATAGACGGAAATATGCCGATGCAATAAGGTACGGAACACTATAATCGAGAAATTTTGAAATAATTTATAATCCCGCACGCGGTACTCGCGTAGAGTTATGAGGCGAATATGCAATTAAACGTTTCTGACCATTGTTTATTATATTATTTAAAACAATTATTTTTTTGGAAATTTACCAAGGTCAAGTGATGACATATAATCATATTAAAGTCAGTTTTATTTAAAAATATTATCGGGAAGAAAATATTACGACCCGCTGTAATTGCGACCACTATAAAACCGTAAAAATCACCTAAAACTTAATCAAAACGATATACGAGTGTTGGTCCTGGTGAATACTATAAACGGGGTCCCAAAGCGTAAAAGCGGAAAACAATACGAAGATTTGTACGCTATAAGATCTTATAAATATATAGAAAACAAAAAAAAAAACAAAAATTGAACAAGTCCCATTCATAATTAAAAAACAAAATTAACTTTGTTAAAATTAATTTCGAATATTTTTCGTGTAGGTATTATATTATTTTATATCTGCGGCGTATTAAAAATCATTAGTTGTCGTGTGGTTTTTATTTTTTTTTTCGTTCAGTTAACGTTTTATGAGGCAATAAACATTCTGTAAAGTTTCGCTGCGCAACTATACGTATATACTCTTCGGACTTATAATTGAACGCAGATGGTGCTTAAAACGAGCCACTTTTCGAATATTTAAAGCCACGAAAATGACGAGAACCTACTCTACGAAAATGGCAGACAGAAAACCCAGCCAATAATTGAAATGTAAATTGGATTTTTTATTTTTCTTCTTCTTTTTTAGCTCTGCTTGAAATCGTATTTGCCGGCATTTTAAAATGTTATTATCGTCGCGTTAAAGTATATAATAATAATAATAATAATAATCGCGGCATCCAAAACGACTAATTTTCGTCGTTGAGTTTCGGGTCCTTGGACCGAAGAATAATTACATTGGGGATCGGGGTATAAGAGATAAAAACAAATAAAGAAGCAGATGAAACGGTATAAGGAAAGCTAGAATAATAGAGTTGCTAAAAAGCGCTAGACCGAGGCGGGCCGGGCACATTGTACGTGGGTATCCAAAAGGATTACTCGGTCGAATAATGAGATAGAGACCTGCAGATACCAAACGGTCGAGAATGCGTCTTAGAGTACAACGATAGAGTAAGGGGAGAATAAGGATTGCTGGGCGTGGCGGATGAAGCAGCTGATGAGGACAGGGAAAAATGGAGGGAGCGATGAGCCTAAATGGTCTCTAAAAAGCTATAAATTGAATTGCAAAGAAAATACAACGATAATACTATAATGTAATATTAATATTTGCGTGTATAGGTGCAATAACAATTTTCGATTCGTCTCCGTTATATTGGTAGTTATATTATTCGATTGTTGTCGTTCCAAAGGTTGGGTACTGCATAGTGGTTTCTTCGTCCGTTTTATTAAAAAAAAAAAAAAAAAAAAAAAAAAAAAAAAAGGAAGAAAAAATGGGGCTCTACATTTACTTATACCGCCGAGTAAAAGGTAAAATAATAATTGTTCGAAAGAAATATAATACTTTTAGTATTGTGAGGGATTTCAATTTTAAAAAAATAATTATTTTTTTGCGAGTTATAGAATAATTCATAATTCTTTTCGTTCTTTCTGCCCTGGGGAATATTTTCTCATTGTTTTAAATCGCATTAAAACGTACTATAACTAATATTAGTTTATAATTGTATTATATATTAAAACGCGAATGATGAATATATACAAGCACGGGGGGAAATAATAACGCGCGAGTATTGTTTTAATTTTGTATTATTTTACGCTATACATTAACGTGTAACCGTCAAGTAAAAAATCAAAGAAAAATCCCTCTAGTTCGATTAAATTTCACGAGGATAATTTATTATATGCCGAAATACATCAAATAGCATTTTTGATCTAATTGGTGAATTAAAGTGGTCATTTCTTTTTTTAAATTCCTAACACAGAAATAAAATAAATTTGTTTAGACATTTGTATAAACTTAAATAATATCTATACAAATATTAACACTTGAATTTTATGCTTTATTTTTTTTTTTTTTTTTTTATTGGTGGGTTTCTTTGGTTAAAATACGACATTAAGGGGATTTATGTTATCAATTTAGATCCAAAGGCCAGACAAAACTGTAGGTATGATGTTGGACGGATTTAAATTTTGAAAACGGATTATGAATCTTTAGATTTTTTAAAAGGATATGTTGGAAATAGAAATGAAATTGTTTTGCTCGATAACGTAAAAAATATTGATTGCATTTTTTATAACAAATTTCAAAAATGTATTTTAAGTATATTTCTTTTTACTTAAAATAATGAAAATAAAAAATAATAATAATTACAACTTGTCCTAGTAAAGTACTTAAAAATCATAAAACGTATTCAAAGTTGAAATCTGTCAAACGCAATTCATACAGTTTTATCTGGTTTTTAGGTCTAAAACGTTGTATTCGTCCATAAAAACGGCTGAACTCCTTCCCCTTGAACGGGTTAATTTGACCAGTGGATTAGTGGAAAAGACTTTAAGATCATTAGGGTTTTTATCATAAAAATGTAAAAAAAAAAAAATAAAAAAATGTCGAATTTTACAAAAATGAGAGAAAATGTGTAAAACCTTCATACATCCCCTTAATGGTTTTCACTGCTACCTTGCCGGGTTCCGCACAGAATCGTTTTTTGTCTACAATTAATTTATCGTTACCTTTCAGCTTATAAACTAAATTGCTGCCTTTCTGTTCTATTATATAAACTTGCAATCTGCAATGGTGGCCTTATAGCCGACGTTATTTTTCTTTCTGTTTTTTTTTTTTTTTACCTTAGTTTCAAGGCCGATTGGCTAATAACGCATATTGATTTTACATTTTTCCGAATAAACTATATCAATAGTATTGTTTCGCTATTGAACTCCGGATTAGGGAGTCCGGTCCGTACGTTGGGCGTGGCGAGCTGCCAGTGTTTATGCCGGTGACGCGAAACAGGTGCTAAACGCGAATCGTGATAAATTAATCGCACGGGCACGGAAAAGGGCCGCAAGTTAGCCGTGTGCGATTATCGTTTTGGTCGACCTAACATCTCGATAACCGGCGGCGTCCCCTTGAAAACGTTCCAATTAAACTCGGGGACATATTTAAAACGTCCTGTGGACGGCGGTCACCTATTGCAACGAATGAAACTTCGTTCGCGAAACTCCGGCGGAATTTCCAATTGTGTCCAAAAGTCGTTGGGCTCCTCCACGCAAACCGGGCAATTTGAACAATTCTCGAGGCAAGCGAAACGCTTGCGTCAAAACGTACGCCAACCTAACGCTAGGTGGTAAACTTACTTAAAACGTTTAATATTGATACACTATTGACTACTGGCAAAAATAATAACAATTTATAATACATTTTGAGGGCTTATAGGAATACATGTAAATTAAACGTCAACATTTTGATATAAAATGTTCATCTTTAACACCCGCCAGTCAAACGGCGATTTCAAATTTGATCTTACACGCTCCGTTCCACTATACTCGATCCTTTAAGAGAAAAAAAAACTTAGAATCACATTTTGCGGTTAGTTTTATAGTTTAAGACATTTAATTTATACACTGAAGGAAATTAAAATTAAGCCGTGTATTTTAGAAGCTCGTGGTGGACATATTTGTCAACATTTGGATTTTGAAACGCCCGGAGTTTGTTTGCTAAAATGTTGATACACGTGCTCTTTTGCGAACAAATTGTACAACATTCGGGAATTTCAAATTTAATCCGCACGATTTTCCCCTTAAATAGTTCCAAAAACCCGGAATAATCGTACGTATTTCGTTTTGTTTATTGGTTTTTATTTTTATTATTTTTTTTTTCGTTTGTGTTATGTACACAATTTTGTGTGAAAAATTCGCACGGGTTTCCTCTAACGTTATAAATTATTTATTATTTACCGCGGTATATAATACTAATGCGATTTATGGTTTTGAATATTCAATAGGCACCACCCAGTATAGTAATAATAATAATAATAATAATTTACGGTTTAGCGGATGAATATTATTATAAATCAATATTGCCGTTACGCGGTACATACGACACACCTATGCGTAGTTAAGCGTACCTAGACATTATTTGCATCGATTACGACACTAAAAAAAAACCTAACGACCCGTAAAAATTACGCCCGGGGAAATTGATCAACCCGCCCCGTCCGTATACGACCCGGGAAACGTATACTTAAAAATAGTAAATAGTTGGCGAACTTTTAGCAAATTGATTTTAGAAAAATTAACAGATCGTCACCGTTAGCAAATCCGTATCAGAACCAGGCGATGATCGGTGGTTTTCAAAAGCGGTGCAACTCGAACGTTGTATTGTATTGGTAATCATTTTTTTATCGGAAATTTGTAGACAACAGCGATTTACATTTAAAAAAAAAAAAAATGCCATTAGAATGTAGCAATAGAATGTTACGAGGGAGGTAAGGTTGTCATATTATTGATAATACAAATAACTTTTAAAGTTTTAAACAGCGTTATTCAGTGGCGCGACTAGGACTTTATCAAGCATAATAACTAAATATTATTATTCGTAGGTATTCTCGTTGGAAAAGCCCATAATCGTAGTTCACTACTAATGTTTTTTTTTTCTTTTTTCTATTTGTAGACAAATGTCGCGAATAATATAATTATTTCTAGTTAAAAATACCATAGATACATAAATTATAAGTATTAAAGAAAAATAGACAAATATTTCTATGGAAAATAGACACTTGTATTTATTTGATCAATAGAAAATCAAAGGTTCGGTTCTAAGGATCCGACGAGAACCTAAATGTACCGCGAAAATTGGTATTTTATTTAAAAAGTTCCGGTTCTCAAATTTTCTTCGGGAATCGGTTCTTTCGGTTCCGGATCCAGTCCCTAATTGGAGGCATCGCCTAAGCCCTGATTATCGGGCAAACGACCGTACACCGAACCCTGTCTAAATCCATATTAGAATCATGAAATAGCTCGGGACGATAATAATATATTGCGGTCGTTCCGAGCGACAAGAGCAGATCCCATTTGGATTCGTCAAACTGGTGGAAGGCCGTAATTCCTCGTCCGGAAACTCAGTAAAGTTTACCTCGGTAGTATGATTATTAACTTTTTAAACGGTAATAGTATTCGTATTCGGCATCGTCGATATATGCGATACGTTTCGATAAAAACGAAAAACAATAAAGGAATGAATGTGGTAGGAAGGGTGAAGGGGCCAGTATGTAATAATTGTTTTTTAACATTTCGATTATATACGTTCAAACGGGACGACGTAAAGTTAAAAAACGAATTATTCGTTCGTTGGTTATGTGACGACAAATAAATTATTCACAATTCATTAAATCTAAAAACGTGAGAACATAAATCGTATAATTCGACGTCGGATATAATGGAGTTTCGGCATCCCCTTATATGTTTGAGGTTTATCTTCTATTGCGAACGCTTTCCGTGTATTTTCTTTTGTCGCGACTTGTTGGCATATATAGGTGCACACTATTGTCGTATAATAGGATTTCGTGGCGACCGATTTATTTTTCTCCTCGTGTCCTCGTGACATCGCGAACACCGTATTTTCATAACGCGTACAATCATAACCGTTGGTTTAATTACATTTCTCCTGCAAAGTAATTTCCGTTATAAAAGTTTCTATATATATATATATATAAATTTTTTTTTTATTTTTTTTTTTTTTTATTTTTTATTTTTTTTTCCCCCCGTGCCGCAGTCGGTTTTATTTTCTTCTTTGCGATAACACTAACACCGGAGCACTAAGTAAGTTGCACGTTCGTCTGTGCTTGAACATTATGCTTTAGCACAGTCTGTATCTCGGCGAGATATTTTCATTGTACTTTTTAGCTTATCTCGCGAGCTTAAATTAATTTCGAAACTACTTCAACATATATAACAACATTATCCCGCTCCGGCCTTTTTCATCCTATATTATATAATTAAATCGTATCTGGTCGTGGCGGGACAGAGGGTGGTTTTATTAATTAAAACATTAAAAGAAAAAGAGAAATAAACTTCAAAAATCGGAAATTAATTAAAATATGGGTTTTTATATATATATATATATATATACAACTCGTGTACTAAAAGAATCTATATCAAAAATATAAAAAAGTAAAAATCTAAAGGTATACGTAACACGTAAATAAAAACGTGTAGAAAACGAACGAAACGATGACTGTCGCGTAAATAATCTATGTGTAAAAATATAAAAAATTAAAAAAAAAAAAAATGAAAACGCACGAAAATCGTAAATACAAATTATTAATATACAATAAAAACAAGGTATCCCTTGTAATTTTTCATAATTATATTAAACTTGTTTAATAAACAAGAACGGAAAGACTGCGTGTAAAATGCAATTTGTATAGTCTATAAATATATATTAAATTATTGACATTTTTATATATAGTCGTCGTGGATTATTTTTTTTAGGGGAACGTTTTTATGAATTTAGACGTTTTACGATTTCGGGAATTTCTCTTTTCCGAATTATTATATTACCGTGAAAACGTTTCCCTCGGATATTTCGGTAGATTGCCGTGTTGCGCGCCGGTTAGGGTTATGTTAGGCATTTATGGCGTAAGATAAATAATATTATTATTATTATATTTATTTATTACAATAATATCGTAATATTTATGAAATATTTGTTTTACCGTTAGTTAATATTTTGCAATCAATTCCGTTGTGATTTATTAATACTCTCGGCCGACGTTTAACGTTATACAGCGAAGTAAATATTTGATATCGAAATGCAAACACACAATGAAACGTCTTGTCGGAAATACGTATTATATATTTCTCGATTATTTAACATTGCCCATTGCTCGGAATTATTTGTTTTTGAATTTCATATTGCGGTAAAGGACAATAATAAATAACGACATCCGGCGAATATCGTAAATTGAACGTTAACGTATAAACAGAGACCTCGTTATTAGGTACCGGAATCGTGAAAACGGTTACTGACGTATATTATTAAAAAATACACTCCGTAATATTATGTCACGAGATTTTATTTAATTCCGTCCGCAATTGTCGTACGGCGAAAACTCAAGACGTGCAGCGAAAATCAGCGTACCAATTCAGTGTGTAATCTCACGTACGGTTTCCATCGGCTACTCTACGATAATATTATCAATGGCGACGAATTACGAGATATCCACAATGGCGAGTGTTAAATTTGTATAGGGCCCGCCTGCCTCAGCAGCCGTACTGGTAAATAAATTTGAAACGGTATTAATAATCCGACTTAAGGAACTGCACGAGATAATAACGTAAACGATTTGCTAGGCAAACTTTAAGACCTTTGAGCCCAGCACTGAGTACACCGCTATACACCACGGGTGGCGATACACCAGAATCCGATATCCGACGCCACCGAACATAATATTACATTGACATGGATATAATTGGTCTGTGTCGACAAGAGCGAATAAGTATTAAACTCGTGTACCGAGACCGCACTAGACAAAACCGATTTGCATATACAGGGTGCGGCAGAGCCGACTGACGAGTTTTGATGGGCTATAAATAACGAACAGTAAAACTTATAGAAAAGGTTTTTTTTTTTTTTTATTTAAATCAGTATTCAATCCCATTTTTAAAAATTATATCTCCAAGATGGCGGCCGATTAAGGTAGCCCCAGAGGAAAAAAATCACACATGCTTAAATCCGGGGACCGTGCTGGCCAGCCTATGTCTCCTCTCAGAGAGACTAACCGCCCAGGGAACATTTTTCACAAGACAGCAAGTGGAATTCTAGCTGTGTGCGCTGTAGCTCCGTCTTGCCGAAACCATACATCTCCCAAATCATGTTCTTCAGCCACGATAAATCTTCGTGAACAATTCTCCTCAAAGAAGAGATTCCCAAAGCTACAGCGTGTTTCGGGGCTGAGCGTCTTGTTGATTGCTCGATTGACTCTCTGAACAACTGCACATTTCCGGGGGTTCTTACCGTTCTGGGTGCTCCGCGTCCAAGTCTACTTTGGGTACTTCCAGTTTCTTCCAAATGACGTATCCACAATTAGATAGTGTTAGCAGAAGGAACATATTCAGTACGTAGCGATCACAGAATGATTATTTTCGTAATACGCACGCACGACGAAACCGCCATGTACACCTGTCCAGACCACGATTGCGAATAAAAACGGCATTACCTGTACAATTCAAAATACACCACTTGTTAAGGCCTGCTCTTATCTTATCACAGGCTCATGACCTCATGAAACTCGTCAGTCGGCTCTGCCGCACCCTGTACATACGCTACAATTTATAATAGTTTGCAGTCCAAATAGAATGTGAAATTGGTTTTTTTTTTTTTTTTAATCAAGCCGGAAAATGTAAGTCCCTACTTCGCGAGACGCGTATAATGCAATACAACATCTTTAATATTATAGTAGTAATACTATGGATGTTTATCTATTTATATTCGGTGGCAACGTTTAAAAACGCGTCGGTGCCCGACATTACGTTAAACAAACGACGACCAACGCAAAAGTCAATCACCGAATTCGTGTACCGTTCCATTCGCCGATATTGAAAATATTAAAAGAAAGCAATAGGGTCGCGAATATAATGGCCACTGTTATAACGGGACGTTGGTACCGTATGAAATATCATATATAATGTAATATCAATAGGATAATTTAGTTTATATAATAAAAAAAACTAAAACTAACTGAAAGCATAAATCTAGAAATTAAAATTTATGTGCGACCCCGTACAGAAAGTCGAAAACTCCGATTTTCAGACTACTAATCTGTCCACTTGCGTTATGAATGTCAGATATCATTCTAATCGGTTTTCTTTAATATTATTACAAAAAAAAAATACTAAAACGTTTTTAAAAGTTATCTGCCGAATATGGCCAACAAGGCCCTCTTGATTTTTTTTTTCGACTCAAGTAAATCGTCTAGTTAAAAACATGTTAACAAACGAAAGAACTTACATAAAACCGCAGAAACTAACCTTACAATATTAATGAATGTAATTTGAGTTATTTTTTACTTGTGTTTTATTGGATCATTTTGTCAGACATTTTTTTTTTTTTCTAGAAAAATAATATTTAATAATTTAAACACTATACTTTTGACCGGATCCATGCGCCCCTTCAGTTAGTTGGTTCACAGCCGGCACCTGTTGTTTTGTGTGTATTTTAGCAATAATAAAATACCAGTAAATTCACGATGGTTGTCACGGCGGCATTCAAATTCCAAACGATTTTAAGCGTAGCTACGGAAAATACTTTGTCGTCTCTCTCCGGTTTTTCTTATCGGACTTTACTAAAACATTATAACAATAAACTAACTTATATAGTGAACATTCTTTTGTATAAAAATAATCAAATATCGTACAATTTAAATAAAATTCCGCAAACAACTAGGTACTGAACATTCTGGGACAAGGGCCGAATAATATTCCCAAAAAGATGGTTTATAAAATATATATTTTCATTTTGTTTTTCACGATATTGTCTGTGCACATTTATCTGAAAAACAATAATTTATTCTCGTAAAATCCTTACGTGTGCATAATGCGTCGTGCTATATGATAATAAAATAATATTTGTTAATTGTATCGATGTTACACGACGGAAAAAAAAGCGATTTACTCGTAAATGTTGCGTTTATCTCTCGGTAAAAATCGAATTTCCCGTGGAAAATATAACTATCGCGATAAAAATCATTTTTTATTTCCGTCGTCATCGTGGTGATTTTTCTTTCATCTCTACCACAGGAAAAACTGCCAGAAGTAGTTAAATGAATATCGTCTTTATATCGCTTTAAAATTTGTTAGAGTCTATTTTACGTTAATAACGTCTGACCCAACAACACCCCAATTTATTTATAAAACCAACTTTGATCTACAATCGCGCCGAAGGTATGGAAGTAGAACGAGTTACTATAGCGCATCAAAAACTATGTTGTATACTGGCTAGTTGTTCTAAAATATTAATCTTATTTTCAGTTTAGAACAATTTTTGATTTTTTTTTTTTTTTTTTTTTTAGTTAAAATTATAATTGTGTATTTAAGATACTTCCGGCCGCCTCTTAAAATTTGTTTCGTTCGTCTTAAAAATTGGCACCAGGAACGCCTAAACGCCTCCTAAAAAATACGGTAAAATATGACTAGCGATTAACAATTAACACAATAGAAACTACATTTACAAAATTACAATAAAAAAAAAACAACTGCTTTTAAAATTCAATTGTTTTCATATCCATTGTTACTTTATTAAACAGATAAAAAAAAAATTCGAATTCGGGTTGAAACTGTGTACATATATTAATCAATTGTTATCAACACCCGCGCGGTTAATTTCGTTATTGCGCCAAACTATTGAATTTCTTGTAAAGGAAAGTTTTGCTCATTGGAGCACTCGACAACGACGGCAAAAGCTAAGTTTTCCATAAATGTGTTGATCGATTTATAGCCCGCAGACGACCAGATAAAGGGTTTATTCATTTTGTTTTTATTATTTTTTTTTTTTTTTTCAATTTGAATTTTCTATAACAGTACCCTACCGTAAATTGCATAAAACTATAGAGATGTCTGTTCAATTTCTGCGGTCGCCTCTCATGAAATTTCAAAATATCGCCCGATCGCCGTGATCTTTTTTTTCGGGCGGCCAACAGAATTCTTATCGAAATGTCCTTTCTGGTTGTTCCGGCGATCGTACATACGGCATCGGCATTCACAATTTCCTCCTCCCGGCCCCCGGGTATAATATATAACCAGATTACGGATAAAAACCGTGTGCCAAGACTGATATAATATAAACCGTAAAATATTCAACATTTATATTTTATTCGGCAAAAGCAAAAGGAATATAAACTTTGCTGTTTGTAGTCTCGGCGTTTTGACTTGTATTAAATTAAATTCCAAGTGCCTTTTAAAGATGAAAAAAAAAATACCCGAATAAAAAGTATTTTATTAACGCGCTAATTATTTTTGTTTTTTTTTTTTTTTTTTTTTTCCTTTACGTTCTGGTGTACTCGTTTATTTATTATTATATTTTCTTTTTCTTTTTTTTTTTTTCGTTAAAAATATTATTCTATATAAAACATTCAAATATTTTAAGTTTTTGTAATTATTTCTTTCTTGTTTTTTTTTTTTTTTTTTTTTTTTTTTTATTGTAATTTTACGACGCGCAGGCTGAAACGTACATATTATATTTTTTTAATATTAAATTCAGCCACCTTTAACACATAAAATACATTTGTGAAATTCGTTATTATTTCGGTTTCAAGAAACCGTCATTAACAACGAAATTGAAAATTTCGTCATAGAAATATCGTCGATGTCCGCACGAAAACAATAATAATTCGCCAGCGCGGTATAATAATAACACCCATCGGTGAAATTGCGATTTTTAAATAATAATTATTATGATTCCAGCTGGCGGTCTAGTTTAAAACGGAACTATAGGTTTCTTGGTGACCGATAACAAATCGAAAATACGATTATAAAACAAAAATAGAAACGATTAACATAGACGAAACATTTTTTTTTTTTTTTTTTTTTTTATTTTTAAATATCGCATGATATTTGTTTTGTCCCGGATTTCCTCGAACTACGGTCCAATACTACGTTCGCGGTTCGTATTCCATAATAAATCTTTTCCCGAAGCGTTATTTCGAGAGCTTTCGCGCTGGTAAGCGCGCATCACATAAAATCCACATATATCTTGTGTTATCGTCTTCGGAAGTCGTTTTCACGTCGGTACCACGGACAATACAACGTAACCTCCCTCGTACGAGATATTATAGAAATAAATCTAACGAGCCGGGCGAACGCTCTAAAATCAAAATTACGCTGTTATCTGGCGCGGAGGTTTTTAACGCGCCGTGACATTTATTCAAACCAACACGAAAAGAAATCGGTTTCATTGTATTGAGGAATAAAAACGCCGGCGCACTGTTTCCGGCAGCCGTGGATGGCAGTCGGTGTAAATGCGCGCCTCCTCATCCTGACCGAGGTATGTGTGGTAACTGTTTCAATATTAAACTGGCCACGTTGGACGTTTGCGACGCACGTTTTATGATATTATAACTATTTTAAAATATTGAACTTCAAACCGAACGAGTTTACCGCCGAGTCCATAATTATCGCCAAAAACCACCGCAGAAAACAGACGAGAACGAAAAACAAAACGGAAAATATATAGTTAAACACACATTATTTCGTAAACCGTAGAACTAATAAAAGTAATTTAGCACGGACAATTTCTCAGTTTCCACTTGCCTTTTACGGGCCATTTACGGACCTAAATTTTAAGTCTGCAACGACCCTAAAAACTTCCATATCCGCCCATCATTTTCTAACTGTTTTCCATTTCCTACTCTTGTCACGGTGATAAATAAATCTTTAACGACGATCCTATCCTTCAACCGTTGTCTGGGTCACCCCCGATGGCCATTCCGAGTCCGAATTCCGTCTTACTTAATCTCGTATTCTCCATTGTAAAGATTTTCACAGAGGTATAAGTTCAATAATATTTATTTGTCGAGTCAAGATTAAAAATATTTTGTACCGTAGGTCTATTGAGTCGATTGAAAAATTCAAATTACAAATCAAGTGACAACATACAAGTCACAAGTGATAAATTATAACATTTTCATCGGAATCGAACAATATTTTTTTTTTTTTCTTCAAACTTCCGTGCGAAATAACCGAAGAGGTGTCGCTCACATACGCCGTGATTCAAAACAGTCGAAACACTGTAAAATTCATATTGAAATTCAGGACAGAAGATGCCGGAAGACTCCCGGTGCAAACGCTAAAACAGTGGGACAAAATCCAGACGATAAAAGTCAATAAAGCGTACGCGCTTTTGCGTCGCACTTGACTGGAAATAGTAGTGCGCAAAGGTGGGCATTGACTAGTTAAAAAGTTTAAGTCAAGTTAAAACAATCTTTTTTTTAAAAACTTTTTAACATAACTTATCTGTTATTTTTATCGTTGACCTATTAAATTAACGAGTTAAAGACGAATGATTTATTACGAAATTTCAATTAATATCGACTGTCCTTAGTACTAATTTCTAATATTTTTAGTAAGTATATAATTATATTGCAATATATAAAAAGATGAATAGTAAAACAATTATATGTATTAGGTATTCAATATTGAACACTTTTAATAGAAAAATAAAATTAACTTAAAATGAGTTAAGTTGACATTTGTATGTCTTTTAACATTTAACTTAACTGTGTAGTTCAATTAATTTTGTATTTACTGTTAACTTTTTTACTGAAGACTATTTTGTTTATTTAACTTGACTCGATCGAATTTAATATTTCCATCGACTCGCCCAACATTGGTAGTAAGTGCGCCTTTTCCGATTCCGCGTCGGCCGTTTTCGAGTGTAAACCGCTTTGTCTCGTAGCCGAGATAATATTTTGATAAAAATTCCAGAGTTTAACGTCTAATGGCACTAAGAGTATAATTATTTGATATCAGATTTCTGTCGCAGTGCGTAATTTTAAGATTATTTTTTTTTTTTAGTAAAAAAAAAGTAAACATAATGAAAACAACTTCAAGAGTAAAAGCTGGGTTAAAAACGTGGCAATCTTTTCGCGACAAAACATAATAATCATTCTAAAAACTTTATAATTTTAGTTGTAAGGAGTTCTATCGCGTAATAATATAAGCTCAGGTTTCAATTATATATATATATATATATATATATATATATATGTTCGACATAATGTTACTCAATGCTCGATAATAGCTTTAATATATATATTTTTTTATAAATCTCGGTCACTTACCGGCAGCGATTGTGTATCGGGGCCGTAGAGTCGAGCGAGTTGTTAGCGGATTTTTTTGTTTGAAATTCGATTATTTTTTTTTTTTTTTTTTTCTGCGGGAGTGAATGAAACCGACGGTCATTACTCCATCCGAAAATCATTCAGCCAACGACAATGTATTCACCCGGTCCGCATAAAAGCGACGACTGGCTACAGGGAACTTTGGTGGCGCCAAGAAGGTTTGAATATTATTTTCCGGATTATAACAAACGGTATTGATAAACTTCGACACGGTGGAATATCCGCAGCCGGCGATTTACGAGTGAAAACGGACGGGGCGGTATCACCAGAAATACGATTTTAGTTTAATTAGATTTCGGCGCCAAAAATACGCTGTTCGATTTTTACCGTTCGGGGGGGGGAGGGGGGGGGGAAATGACGCCCCCAAAAGTCCCGTGGTCTTTAGGCGAGAGAGCAGACCGTCTGCAATCTCCTGCGGGTGTTTCCAGTACGGCGGACTTTGTTTGTTTTGAATTTCGTTAATTTTACGGAAACGCTCGAAGGAAAAAGGTAAGTGGTAGAGAAGAAAACAAAAAAAAAAAAAAATGTTTAAGCGGCAAGGTTCAGAAATTGGTTTTCGACTGTGTGGGCAAAAAAGTTGTTTCGAACAGACTACGGAAAATGCGGCGAATAAAAGCCCGGCTCGTGAACGAATAAAATACACGTGCTTTTGCAGAAAAAATACCTAACAATGCGTATAAAAAACACAATGCGCGTTGGCGTAAAAAGAAAAACCAGTAATAGTATTGTACACGCAATTGGCAATGTTATTATTATCACAACGGCTACGATTGTCGTAGGAAAAAACGTAAAAATGCGTCGACGTCGAACGTCTATAGCGAATTTTCGTTCGTATGTATACAGAGTTGCCAAGGAAACCAGGAATAAATAAAAAAAATAAAAAAAATTTTAAAAACCGGCCAAAATTCAAACGCCCCAGCATCCGTAGACAACGGAATAGTTTCGAAATCGGGCCCCGGGGCATCCCGGTTAAAGATTTTAGAAAGAAAGAAAAAATCACCCCAGAACTCCTCTATACATTGTCGGCATATTAATTAGCGGGGTATAGGAGACGGTCGTACAGAAAAAAAAAACGTGCGATGGCACCCGTTAGGATTACTCATTAGGATATGGTTTTTTTTTTTTTTCAATTTTTTTATTGTTTTTTTTTTTTTTTTTTTATATATATATAATATCATTATTGTTTCCGCCGTACGGTGCTACACTCGAACACGCTCGTCGCGCGCACTTTTCTGCGGTGCACCGCACAATCTTGGCAACGATTTCTCATTTTCGTTAACCGCGTACGGCGGATTTTCGTATAAGGATTTCGCAGTTGGCAAGAGGTTCCGGCAGACGGGGAAACGGGGACTTGATATCTATTGCGTTTTCCGCATAATTCTGCCGGCGCGCGCGGTAGTTTGTAAACGTCCCGGAACCCAAAGATATATATCGTGTACACTCGGCAGGGGGGCCCGGACCATCAATCTCGGTAATTCCGACCTGTCGCGGAACCACGGCCGTGTATCTAAGAAAACGGCCTCGATGCAAATTAATAAATGGCTCCGGGCGGCCCGCGGTTTTCGTTTTTGTCGTTTATGACGAAATAATACAACGCACTAGCTGTACATTACCGTTCCGGAAATTGTATACAATTTTACGCGAGGTCCGTTCAAAAAAATCCCCCAACTAGAATTCCTAAAAACATAAAACTTATAGTATCGTAAACGCTATTAGATTAAAATAAAATAGATATAAGCCGCTATCTTTTCAATTGAATCTCAAATGTTTAATTGCCATCTGACTAGCGTTAACTGTGCGCGTTCAATGTAGACGCGAGTCGTGTGTATTGTACGGTTTTTAACATTCACGAGCAACGTATTAATATTAAATTTTGTGTTAAACTTCGTAAATCTTTTACCGAGACTCATAAAATGTTGCAAAATGCTTATGGTGATCAGTGTTTAGGACGTACTCAGTGTTACGACTGGTTTAAATGTTTTAAAGACGGTCGGGAAGCAGTCGATGACGACCCAAGTTCAGGAAGTCCGTCGACGTCGACAGACGTTGCTCATGTGACAAAAGTCAATGAAATTGTGCGGTTTTTTTTTTTTTGACAACCTGGGAGTTATTCATCACGAATTTCTACCTGCAGGACAAACTGTTAACCGATGGTACGGTATCTAGAAGTATTAAAACGTCTTTGAGAAAAAGTGCAGAGGAAAAGGCCTGAAGTGTGGAAAAAAAACTCATGGTTTCTCCATCACGACCATGCTCCGGCACACACTTCCCTGTTAATTCGAGATTTTTGCGTGAAAAATCACATGACCGTGCTTCCTCATCCACCATATTCTCCCGACTTGGCACCAGCAGACGTTTTTTTTTATTTCTAAAACTAAAATCTTCGTTAAAAAGACAACGATTTTCTACGATAGACGAAATAAAAGAAAATTCGCTAGCGGAGCTACGAGCAATTCCAAAAACTGCTTTCCGGGATTGCTTTCAACAATGGAAACGTCATTGGCGAAAGTGTATAAACTAAGAGGCAGAATACTTCGAGGGTGATAAGTCTCAATAGCTTATAGGTAAGCACTATAAGTAAAAAATTGAAAAATTCGAGAACTTTTTGAAAAGGCCTCGTATACATATTTTTTATATATAAAACTCGAAACGTTTACAAACTTAAATTATCGTACAGGTGTTTCCGTCCGTAAAACTGACGGCCGGTCAACGTTCACAATCGGATTCTCGTCAAAATCAAAATACGTCACGTTATATGTCGCCGTTTGGCATTTTCGTGAAAAATAACGTGACTCGTAATATTTTAGAGTAGAACTGTGCGCGTGGTATAGGAGATTTTTGGTTTTGAGTAATACAACGTATGTCCAAAATTGAGGAGATAATAAACGGCAAAAATGTTTCATGGCGAAAAAAAAAAGTAATTTGATCATCCTACTGCGTATATAGCCATTAAAAAAAAATTAAAAAAAAAAAAACGATCAGTCGTATGAAAACTTCTACAATACGTATAGTATGAATGCTATAGTAATTATCGCGTACAAATAATATATAAATTACAATGTCCATTTTTTCATTCACCGAAAATTGATTTGTTCGTTGTACTCTGTAAACGATCAGCATTTAGTATTTTAAATACATTTGTAATGAAATTATGTTTTTTTACGTAAGCGCAGTAGATGAAAACAATAACCGCTTATACATTTTCATTTATATTTTGGATTCATTTTCTATTTGTATATGATTATTTTATTTGTTATGCTTTGACTCATTCTTATAACAAAAAAATAAAACACATTAACTATTGTATCTCGGTCGAAGTTTAAAAAAAACACCATAGAATCATTTAAAAAAAAAACAACAAACAAACAACAACAACAACAACAAGATATATAGCGTAAAACACAAATAATAACGTTTGGCCAGAAGGGTCCAAAACGTTATGGCCATGAACCATATCCAGTTGTTTTCCCAGACCGTCAAAACGACCAGTAATAAATATGAATCCTCTCTGTCTTACTTCGAGACAAATACAATTTGTCCAACTAAATTTGTCTTGTCACGTCATATTACGAATATTTATCGATTGAAAAATATGTTTTTAAAGTTTCGACATTTTCGTATAGGTACCTAAATATATTTCGTCGCGTTTTTAGTATATACATACAATTAAAACTTTGTCCTCCGGTTTAATTATTTCCGTATTTGCCTGGGAATAAAAACTCTACAAACGTCCGCGCGGTATTCCAAAATCAATATAAAACCGAAGGTCTATTCGCACCGTTCGGTTGATATTTTTTTTAAAGCAACAGTAAATTATTATTACTGTAAATAAATTACGACGGTTTTCGATTTTTATTCGTACCGTGTAACCCCGGGATCTTATTATTAACTAATAAAAATCCAAAAACATACCTAGGTGCAAACCCGAACGTTGCATAATAAATCGAATTTCCCTTACAGCGTCCAACTTTTATTCACAATTTCCCACCTACAACAGTGGCCGGGCGAGGGGGGGAGGAGTCACGGTGCAATGCATGCCCGTATTTTTTTTTTTTTTTTATTGTTATCACTATTAAATAATATTTATTATGTTACTATACTGTTGTTGTGTCAACCAATGCCCTCGATAAGGAGTTTAATTATCAAATCGCACGTAACGGTCACATCATCGTTTTACGCGCCCCCGTCACGAAAAGCTATAAAACATCCGAAAAAATGTTAGCTGACCCGTATTTTAGCCGAACCGTAAAACAGCCGAAAATTAATTGCCCGGAACGTATTAACGTTTCGGATGTTTTATGATTTGACTAAAACAATATTTCGGCTGTAATGCGGTTCGGGAATGTTTTATTTTCAAATATCTCTAGTCTCTCAGTTATTAAAAAACAAAAAAAAATTATATTATATCTTTACGTTATCCGTTTCGTATATCAGGGACGTTTGGGCAAAGATAGACGACTATAGTGGAGGGAATCGTGAACCCAAATAATAGTTTATTTGTCTACGTATTCTTAGGTATAATTACAATTATATTAATACACAAGTCCGGACCGAACATTTCAGAAAAAAAACTGCTCTATAAAAAAAAAAAACTGTTAAATTGAATACTCGGAATGGAGCGGACCGGACCGTAGTAAATTCGAAAATAAAAAATGACCGTAAAGATCGTGCAGAGCTCTTGTTCCTGGTTTATTTAGATAGTGCAGTAATCGTTAATAATAATTATATAATAATATTAGTTTAGAGGTTTAGAAAAATACAACGGAAAAATAACCGATTTATACGAGTAAATAGGAAGAAGATTTAAGAAATATTAAAAAGCAGAGAAGGCAACAACGTTTCGTATTCGTGTTGTTTCATACGTGTCTCGGTACATATTTCCGTTTTCCACAGTACAAAACATAATTATGAATTATGAAACCGTATTTATAATATATAATTATTTAACTAAATAACCGATTATTTTCGATTAAACCACTAGTAGTCGACTACGTACCGTCTAAATCAACTGCTCAAATATTATGTAGGTCCAAAATAATCCCGGGACCAAACTAGTGTAGTTTTTTTTTTTTTTTTTTTTATCGCGAGACCCGGATTCGGACCTCTGCCGTTAATTCTATTGACACGCTTTGCAAAAAAAAAAAAAAAAAAAAATACTATTATCCTACGGATATAACGGGATTACGTGTTTGTTTTATTCGTTTACATTATTTTTTTTTTTTTTTTTTTTTGCAGGAACAATAACCAGCACGGGACGGATCGGCGAACGGTTGAGCATATCCGGGTCGAGATTAGATACCGGGAGTCCGGTGAGGTTCGGTACCAAAGCCAGTGTTGATTCGCTCAGGAATACCGCGGGCCGACAGAGCTTACTCGACTTGGTGGGATGTAGATTTGGCGTTGGCGGTCGAAAACAACCGCAGGTCAGTGAAAGCTACGATGAAGTATCGACTATGAACATGATTTGCCAAATATCAAGGGTCGGGGGTAAAACGATAATGGTCATAATAATATCGTCGGACGTTGAGTAACGCAATTTTTATGTTGTAGGACGCGACGCAATGGTAGCAGCTAAATTTTTTTGTACGTCTGAATGACCTTTTAAGTTGTGCTCTATACGACACAGTACTTGTCAAATGGGGTATAATTACACAATAATCAACACTATATAATATAAATAATAATAATAAAAACACCCAAACGTATTGAAATTATACATTTTTCGATTACATTAAATTATATAACTTTTAAGTTAACTTTACTTGTATGTGAAAATTATAGAACAATGAAATACTACATACCTACCGCAGAACCATCCACGGTAGCAAAGGTTTAAACACGGGGAAAGGAACCTTAACGACATTTTCGGTTCGTTTCTTAAATAAAAAATCAGTTTCATTTCCGATTCCGGTTTTTAAGTTTATAAAATGAGTGTTCCGGTTCCGGTTAATATAGGTTCTTGAAAATTCATAATTTTAATTCAATCGTTGTTCGACCCGAATGTTTGTACCGTTTGTAAACAAAAATCGTTGACGGTCATATAATATGATTATTTCGAGTTAAAAATACCATAGATATATAAATTATAATTATAAAATAAAAATATTACTATGAAAAATGACACTTGTATTTTGTTTGATTAAAACAAAATCCATTTTGTCCATTTTAAATCAAATGTTTAGTTATTTCTTAAAACCTAAAAGAACCGAAAATATTTGTATTTTATTTAAAAGGTTCCGATTCCGGTTGCGATTTCTTGAATTGAGAAATATGGGTTCCACTAAAGGTTCTCAAATTATCTTTGGTTTACGGATCCAGTCCCTGGTTTAAACTCGAATACAAAGTAAAAGATAACCATACGATAAATTGATTTAAATAACGTGATCATCAAGGTGAAGCGATTTTTATTTTTTTGAAAACGAGTTTGGCAGGGTGTATGACTGATACACCGTATATAATATATGTACTAATCAAAATTATAAGAAACACAATTTGATATTTCAAGCATTAAGTAAATTTTGTTATTATTTTGGGAGCAAAAAATTTCGTCATATACCTACATAAATATATAGTTAACTAAATATTTGTATAGACATTTAATTACATTGTCATAATTTAAAAACATTTTTATATTAAATATATAGATTCTTTCTGATAAAAATAAGATATAATTAACCATGTGCTTATTTAGTTCTGAATTACTGTAAATTGTATTATTTTTTTTGTATTGAAATTTTTAGCATGATTCGGCGAGCTTCTAGTCTGTTTCTAATAAATCCATCCCTTATTTCATTTCCACAGACGGCAGCACTTAGCTTGGCTGATCGAGTATGACAGGGCATTTGAGAGAATGTATCCAAACTTTTACTGCATACTAGATCTATGTCGCTCGTTGACTCAAAAATGATTTGCGTATTTACTAGTTTTGTTAGTGGAAGTTCAATCGTCGACTTCCCCAATCTATTAAATTGACATAATACTCAGTATGAAAATTTAAAGTAGCCATTTTGAAAAAACGTATTTCTGCATATACTGATGGTTTTAATATATTTGTATGTCTTTATATGTTTTCTTTCGTCGGCCAACAGTGCGAGTAGTATATTTTTCCATTGACCGAAGAATTTGTTACGCTGAATTACAGGATGTTTAACTATATTCTATGATCTAAATCATACTGGCTTAAAATTATCTAGTGAAATTCGACGCGTATTCTAAGTGTATTGTCTCATAAACGCCAAGTGGTTTTGTTTTAGTATTAAATCACATAGGTGACCTCTAAAATAAACTAGCGAGTACAAGCAGATTTTCGTATGGTGTTTCAATTGAAACATATAATCTCAAAATTCTATTTGCAGCTGTAACCCGTCGTGAATGACAAATTGCACCAGAGATTCTTTTGGTCACGTGCTCGTCACGTGGTCCAGGGTGAATAGCTCGACAATACATATCACATCACTGATCATTCGATAACAGATAAGCGCGTATATTGCGAGACCGATGCGATATCAGCAAAATAAATCTGGATCGTATTACAATACCATTCCACTGACCAACGGGTATCCGTTCGAGTTTCCGAAATAAATTGCTGTCGGGTTTTTCTATGCAAATCACTGCACTGCGATGTAAATTAAATACAATTGGCGAATTAAATTAACGGGCACGAGGCCGGCCGATGATACTAACGCCCAGTGCGCGACGTGGACATTATTGCTGGGTCGCGTCGTTTTGACGTTTTCGCGTTGTCGGCGGACAAACCACTTCAACCGAACCCATATAGAAATTATCCCCTTCGACAAACTGCTGAAGGAACGATAATACAAATAGATGCCTTTTAAAAGTTTTCCAGGCCGCGTGTACGTCTTGGGCACCGTGTTTTCCGCGAAGTCGAAAACTATAATAATACATACCTAACCGGGATGGAAGAAAGAAAGAAAGAAAAAAAAACGAATAAACGCATTTATTAGCATATTTTCCCATCGCATATTCTTTTCGCCGCTACTTTTGTCGCTTTACTATAATATTATGCAAATACAAAACCAAGGTGGATCATAAGGGGGCGTGCAGTTGTACGTAAACAAATTCTGATTGGGAATTTCGAGCATACGAGTCGGGAATTTAATTTCACTAAAAATACCATGAAATTGCCCGACAAAATATTTCACTGAAAATAAATAAAATTAGCACGTGTCCAAATGTACAACAGCGGATATCCTGCGTAAATCAAAATAATTTACTATTTCGTATCAAATCAAATCAAATAGATTTGTTAGGTAAACCGTATACTTTAAAACTATATTGTTGAAAGTCGACATTTTGGTGAAATGTCAATTACGGTTTTTGCCCATCATTATAAAATTATGTATAAATCATAGGCCACAGCAACAATTGGGCCATAGCCTTATAGTTGTTATTGTACACCTTTTTACGATTATTTTAATGCGTCAATAGGGGGCCTATTCTCAAATCAGTAGAAACTATCAAACGAATAACTTTCATCGGTTGCTTGTATTCGATAAGAAAAAACTATTCGACCAGCGGCGTGTTTTCATATTAGCCAAGATACAGGAAAAATCTTGATTTATTTAATAAAAGTTGGCATTTTCGGATCTGGCGTGCCAGTGATTATTAATCCCTCGTCATATTTTACCGGAGAGGAAGGGATAGGGGGGAAATTTCACTATTGTCTGTGTACTAAAATAATAATAATACACTTCGTGGGATTAACAATACCGTGGTATCGTACAAAAGCTATTAAATATTATCACCATCATTATTAAAATTGATTAATGGCGGATTCTTAAGTTCTATGGTTTTTATTTTTTAATATTGGATATTATCGTTTTAAGGATAAAACACTCTGGGTACCTATAATTTCATTTTATTTATATCCGACGGAAAAACGGTGCCCGAAAGTTCCGTACCGAAATATTTTTTAATTGAATCTTATCTTTACACTGACGTCACCACGAAAATTGACCTCTGTGATATTTTGCCCGGTCAAATATCAAGGGGTCAATAGTTAAACTTTTAAATATATACGTAAACCGCCTCGATTTCAGGATATTCAAAAATAATAATGTTCTTGGAGGTTAAAACGCATATTTTATATAATATAATATTATATTACCATGGTGATCGATTATAAATGTGACTCGCGTTACAATAGAGAAATGTTTGATTTTTATTTAATTAAATTCCTTCTTTATTTTTTTATTTTTTCGGAAAACCAAAGAAATTAAAAATAATAATAATAAACAGATAAGTTGGATATCGCCATGGCTGCTGTATAGGTAATATAAACTCAGTTAACTTAAGTAAAATGAAAACAAAAGTTGACCGGTCAACTCGGTAAAATGTAATTGTTTATTAATTGACCTAAGTCAAGTTTTAGTTTACATTTTTTTATTTTTTACCCACGGTTACTGGGTCTCCCTGTGGGAAACTCGTGTGTGGAAGCCCAGGAAATTCCATGTTCGAAGTTAAAAGTTATTTTGAACATTTAATCATCTAATTAACTTTTTAGTAAATTATTTTTGTGCGAAAATGATTATTGCACATCCAATCGTTGTGGTACCGGTAGCCATGGAAAAATACTTAAATAACAATTCGTAATATCTTGAAAACATACCTACATCTGTAGATTATCTGTAACTATTACAGCGCATTATTGCCCATTCGACGCAACTTAAATTCGCACACAGACACGGAAAAATCAATATACACACCTAAAACGGACAAAAATTACTTGAGCCCTTTCCAAAATATGGTCGGACATTACTGTGAATACATTTTTTCTCTTAACAGTTGGCAGAGCCGTATGGCGGGACCGTTTGCGATTGGCTCGCGCGGTGTACCCGGGGGGAGGGGTGCGTACGGCACGTACTCTAGCGCTACGTACACGTTCCGTCCTGTCCTCCCCCCCCCGTCGCCGTTACACACTCGCCAGGTCGTTTCCAGTCCATTATATCTTAGTGCGTGGTCGACATAAACTTCAAACAATTTTACAAAAACAATAGCCCCCTGAATAACATCAGTTGGTTTTTAAATTATCCTCGTGAAATTCGTCGGAGCGTCATTAAAATATCGTGTTTTCAAAATTATACTCGGTAATTTATGAAATGTTTTTATTATTATTCGCGGAGAACTTTCGAACAGAATCGATTAATTTTTTTTTTTTTTTGATAAAAATCGACAATATTCTGTCTCGAGTGTATAAAGATCGCGTTGCATATTGTTAGACCCGTCCCCCCATCCCCCCCCCCCGAAATATTATCCATATTATTTAAGCCGGATCGTATACTCTATTCGAATATTATATTGATATATATATATATATATATATATATATATATTGACGAATAACGGTCGATGTATTGGGTACTATACGGCGAGAGGAAGCGTTTTTAAGTACCATTGTGTCCCAAGATGTGTTGTTGAATTTAAAACGAGGATCTTATAATGTACAGTGCTGTCGTCAAAAGTGGCCGGTGTACACATGTTGTTCAAGTGCACTACAGAATATGCCTAATAATAAAAAATAATGTATACGTAACCTCGACACCTATGGTACTTTTGTACTCTCAGTGTTGACGTAGTGGTGGTATACGCTTATTAGGCGCCCAAACAAAAATTATCGTTTCTTTTTTTTTTTTTTTTTTTTTATTTTAGACAAAGAAAAGTAAGTAGACGAAATACAAAATAAATTTTACGATTATTCCAAACACGAAGCCGTTTTGAAATAAATTGCGATGAAATTAAAACAAAGCACGGATTAACGAACCAATGCGTTGTGGGAGTTACAAGTTTTACTAAATTAAATTAAATCCAGTACCTTAAAAAAAAAATAAAACGATACAAAGGAAACAAACGTGCCCATCTTAACTTTCTTAGTCTGACCGGTCAGACTATCTTTTTTTTTTTATAGATAAACACTAATAAACGGATTTTTGTTTAGAAAATCGCTACTACGAATTTTTAATATTTTTATATTTCCCTTGGTGAGAACACTCCATCAAATATCCACGAAGCTAAAAAATCGTATCCATTTGACTATTTAAAATATAATAACCTCCAAAAATGGCATGTAGCTATGAATAACTCAAAAATGGCAGAATATTTTAAAAATCGTATCACGTCTAGAAATTGCTAATACAAGAATTCAGTAAACATGTTAGATCTCTACGACTAATTTTTACTAAATTACAACACATAACGAATTATAAATGAACACGTAATTGCACACGTAAACAAAGTCCGTAGTATTCCACCGAATTACAACCAAAAAAACAAAATCGAAAATAAAGAATTTTCCGTTTATTCCCAGATTTTCCCGATTTTTAAGAAAATTTCAACCAAAATTAAACACTTTTTCCCTCTTAGATTTCAACAACTAAATCGAATATGATTTCAGAAAAAGTGTTACACTTAGACATCGGATCAAAATTGTTGGTAGAGAAATTGTTCATTTACTCGATTTATACATTTTTCGATTCGCTCAGAATCTAAAAGTAAGTTAAAACTTGCTCCAACATTGTGGGTCCTGGTTAATTCTACTTTTGACAGATTTCGAGTTTTAACTGTAACATATACAATCAATAAAAACGAGTTTTTATTACGGAAAAGCCGCATTCTATGCATAACGAATCAAGGGATATTTTTTTACCGAAGTTCCAATGTGAGCAGCTCGCCGTGACGATCGCATTTATTATCGAGTTTAAAAATTCAATTATTCTCGCGTATTTTTACGAAATCGGTTAATATTTCATTTGTTTTAGAGAAAACCGGTGTGTGAGTTTAAAAATTCAAACTATCCACGGAGAAATAATAGGATTACCCGCGCCTTTCGAGTATCTACTTTCGACGTTCGATTTCTATTTTCTACGAGTGTATACCTACCTAACCCGTGACGGATCACTTTAACCAAATTGTTTTTTTTTTTTTTTTTTTTAACGAGAAAAAACAAAATATATTGTTTTACGAAACCATAATACTATCACTATCGCCTCCCTGAAAACCGATCGAGTATAATATGACGTATCGACACGATTCAGGTGCAATCGCTTTTCAAAGCAATTTTTTTTATATTATTTTATTGTGGTAAAGATTCTGGGCGTTAACGAGTTAAAATGTTAAATATTTATTTAATTTAGTATTAAATTTAAAATTAGCTTTTAAATTTAGATTTTGTTGTGTATTTGAGTAAAACAATAAAACAATATTTAAATACGAATTCAGATACTTTCAAACAGTATTCATTAGTTTTGCATTTTTTTTCATTTTATTCTTTCCCATTTATAATACTGGATTTTATACAAATAAAAGTTAAAATGTTGAATCCATAAAACTATCAACATGGACACATGGTGTAATTAGAAAATACAATCCCGGGATCGTGGCCAATTTTTTGTCCCGGAAATCCCGGGATTTTTGAGCTAGTCGCATAGTATTTAATAAAGTAACATAGAAAATAAATAATATAAACTCAAGACCCCAAATTGCAAAAAAAAAAAAAAATGATTTCGAGAAAATAATTAAACAGGAGATGAATCTATATGAGAATAAAGAAACTCGTGGGCATCACTTAGAATTAGTATTTAAATATCCGGTGTCCATTCCTCCACTATCATCGAATTAAAACGTATATTATCAGCAGCTGCTTATATTGGAAACTAATTAAGAAACAGACATGGAGATTATTGCGTTAAGTGCTTTGCTCTAAAATATTCTTTTTTTATAACCATTTGCATATTATTTAATACGTTCATATTTTGTTTAGATTGTTAATATAAAATTGTTAAAATATATATAATAAAAAAAAAAAACAATTTTCAAAATTATCATTTTTTAAAACATTTGTTTTATATCCCGTGATTGGTTCCAATAAATCCCAAGATTCCGCGATAGTTTAAGTGGACCATTGTAATGCAATAGTTTTCAGTTTATTATGAGGACAACAAATTAAAAAAGTCGCTGATACTGCATCCATACTGCTCGTGGGTGTACCACTGTTGTAGGTAGGAAGTTGGGAAGGTAGAGGATACAATGATGCATAGACAAATTTACTTTGTATCAGTACACAACGATAAATCATTGCTAACGAAATATGATTCTGAGCAAAGTTCGGTTAAACTTCTTTTGATAGACATGATTTATCGATTTATATTATTTTCATCAAAATTTGAACATAAAACGCTTACTATAAAAAAAAAAAAACATTTCCATTACGCTCAATTTTGTTTTTCACCACTAAGTGCCAATTTATAAACCTCGTGTGAAATTATCAGGCATTTCTGCTCGGTAAATAAAATTTCATTCATATAAATCAAAAATTATTACGCAAAATGCCGTGAATTATACGATTTTCATCAACATTTGAACTTTAACGCTTATATAAAAAAAAAAAACTACTACATTAGATTCGACTACATTCAATTATCGTGAATATGAATTTGGTTTATCGACTCTTCATTCTCACCGGCCACATCTCCTTGTGTATGATCGTGATAGCACCACATAATTCATCTACTCCTGCACAGATGCACTTACAAAATCTGTCCAATAATACCTCTGGCAACATTTGCATTGCCCTACCGCTTCCCAGGCCACCGGTTATAACACTTAACCACATCAACAGCAGTGTACCTCTACCCGTCGGAATTTTTATTTTGTATTTTTTTTTTGTTTTTGTTAACGACACGTATTTTCGCGCTTTGTTTGCAGACGTGTTTTACCAACTCCCGAGACTCGTTGGGGTCATCGTACACGAACCGGACCGGCGGCTGTCTCCCGGGCGGCACAGCCACCTCGGACTCGGACCTCGTCGCCAAGGCGGGTGGCAAATCGTCGTCCGGCCAGCACCGGCCGAACCGAGTGAATTTCGACGGCGCCAGTGGTAGTGGCGGCGACGGTGGCGGCGGCGGCGGCGGCGGTGGCGGAGGCGGCGGCGGGGGCGGCGGCGGCGGAGGCGGTGGAGGCGGAGGCGGCGGCGGCGGCGGAGGAATCGGCAGAAGCGCCGGCGGTGGTGGCGCGAGCGGCGACGGGACCGGAATCGGTTCCGGCGCGATCACCGCATACGGCGGAGGAGGCGGCAGGTCGTCCGGCGGCGGCAGAGGCGGTAACATGTCCGGCCGGGCGTCGTACAACAACGCCCGCGGTTCCATCTGCTTCGAAGGCGGCCGGCAGAAGAACGGCGGTCACCGACAGTACCGTGACCGGACGTCCGATCGCGTCAAGGGCATACGGTGGTCGTTCGTGTTCGACCCGGCCGGCCAACTTTGCTACTACTGGAACATGGTCGTCTCCATGGCGTTCCTCTACAACTTCTGGGTGATCATCTACCGGTTCGCGTTCAGCGAGATCAACCGTAAGTGGTATCCCCGCGGCGTATTATAGATTTTTAACGCCGGCCAAGACGGTCCGGGACCGGTCCAAGGTACGATCAGGTAAGATCAGGAACCGCCCGTGGCCGGGACCGCGGTGATTCCAATATCTCTCGGCCGAAATGCAATTATATTATATTAAAACAATATTCGAATTAAACTGCAACTATTTTACCAACATCGAAATAGATTTCTAAATACTTACACGAACGTTAGATGTATTAATTTGAAACGGAAGAACCGTCGTATCTTCGTCCGTCGCCAGTTTCGCGTTATACAATATCCTCCGACGTTGGCAACGCCCCATCATATCCCCAGCACTTCTTTTGAAATTTTGGTTTCCTTTTTTCCGCGGAAGTCTTCTCATGCTGGATATCAGATTATATGAGAAGCATATTCAAAATGTCCTCTATCAATTTACTTCTTGAACATTGTCGATATTTTGAAGGGCCGACTTTGGTTCGATATATTTCAAAAACAATGCCATAACTAGACAATTAAACAAATTTAAAACATATCTTTGTTCTGGATAAATTGTACATGTCTTTATCTGTATCTAAATAATTTTGGAGCAATTATCTAATATTTCTATCTAGACAAATTGTATTTATCTACGTCTCAACACTAGTTTTAACGAATGTGAACAAGTGTTAATAAGTATAGATTTAATTCGATTTAAAAAAAAAAAAATTAAATTAAACCGAACTCCGCTCAGAATAGTTTTTTGTTTGCAATGGTTTATCATCGCGTACAAATATAAATTAAATTACCCTGTACATCCCTGCCTTCCCAACACTCCACCTACAACAGTGGGCCCACCCGTGGTGCGGATTTTTTAAAATTCTCATTTACGGTACGGATCGGAAAAAAAAACTTCATAGGTAGTTAAATTCGTGACAAAAGCATTTTATGAACACCGAATAAAAAATAATAATAATAATAATAATACATATTGTACGCATTATCGTAGTAATTAATACTCGGCGTGTTCCATTAAGTTAATTAATATTAAAATCCAAACGAGATTACGTGTGTACGATCCATTAGCAATTTATCATGACCGGGTCGTTGTTTATACGGTGACATAATCGATCATATACAAACCTACTCGAGTTAAATATATTATTTTAATATTATAATGTAATAATTTCGTAATTTTCATTCACACGCTATTGTACTAGGATACAATCTAACAGCCATCTAAACTCATCCTCGCCCTAAATTCATTTTCGTTTCGTTTCCAGAGTACCTAAGTAGGTACCGATAACCCGACAATCTGTATTTATTACTAACGTATAATCCCTCGGATAATTTAATTATTTTTTTTTTAGATTTAAAAATCTTTCAAATTTCAAATTTTCAAACTTTAAAATCGCATCGATAACGGTTTCAGTTCGAAACGTCTGCCTATGGCATAAATAATTTATAACGGTCTACTAGTAAACATTACCGAAGCGGGTTCCTGTAGAAATTGAAAATTCACTTTGAACATTTCAACTCTACAGGTTTCTTTACAAGAAATCTATTTTGTAACTATTTCGTTATCTATTTTATTCGTAGTCCCAAACATCTAATATGCGGATTCCTCTCAACTACATAAAATAAATGCCAAATCAATTTAGCAGCATGCATAACAAGCAACTAGTTCGATACAACATTCATATAATAATATGTTTGTTGTTTTTTTTTTTTTTTTTTTTTCATGGTGAATTACTTCGATTATACACAAAATCAACAATTATATATTCCGCCGAGTATAAATTGAATTTAATTCGAAATTTCTTCAAAGAACAAATCATTTATTTTAGTATTATTATTACAAACGAATATTTGGTTAGCTGATTCCGAGGGCGTATTTATGAGGAGGGGTTAGAGCTGCAGTCTCCCGGGGAAAAGTGCCTTTAAATGAGTCTAGGATGGGCGTTGAAATTACCATACTTGATTGGCTGGTGACAAACTGTGCTACTTGGATCATATTACGCGGCACAGTAAATGGCGAAAATACAATCACAATAATATTCGACTGCTAAGCAGTAAATGTAATATAATGAATTAACAGTGACACACGCGTGGCAAAATATAATACCAAATTCAAAATAAGCAAATAATCTAACCAGTAATAAATTACAATAATAAATAAATTAAAGTTATAATGCCTGGTAATTTCTGATATTATGCGCTGATTATTCCCTTTTGTACAGTGAGCAAATATGCATGTTGACCAAATCTCACTGTTTGATACCGTAGTTTGAAACGGTCACTCCGCCATCCTCCCGAATTCCGACGTCGACCAGTTTAGGTCCAGCGAAAATTGCTTAAGAGGTCAAGTCCCGGGTAGAGTAATCGCCCCGCAAGCGAGAGACTGGGGGGAGGGGGTTCGATTCCCGGTCCGGCCGCCGGGTTTTTAGCACTGAAATTGTCCGAACGAAAAACGGTCGCGTCATGATGCACCGGATACACATATGCCGATTTCGTTGACATTGTTAATTATTATATTTTTAACTGTAAAAACTATGGAATTTTCCTGTCTTATTTCGGGTGTCCCGGCAATTGAGCACGGAGACAATTAGGCCAAGACAATTGAGCGCGGCGACATTTGGGCGCAGTGCGTGATTAACGATTACTTATCTAATTCCTTCCTTCGAAAACGGTTTATTTATTAATGTGTAATTTATTTATTGTTGTGTCGGTGCACTTATCTGTTTACTTTCTACACGGATTGAACGATAAAATAATGTAGGTAAAATAATGTGCATGACTGTGCAGACTGTGGCTGTATGTGTGTAAGACTTGTGCGCGTGCAAATAAGTCCGTCGACATAAAAACCCGATTTCTTGCATTGAAAAATGTATTTTTTCAACATTCGAGTTAAACATTCATTCGAAAAAGGCATTTATTTCGTTATTAATTACGATTTTCGCCATTTTACATAATACTCATATATAATTTTTTTTTTTTTTTTTTTAATAATAATTTGTCACCGAGCTCAATTCGTCGCGATTAATTTTCTACGCTCAACTGTCGTAAATCCCTTATTTTGTTGACAACCGTTGCGACTTTATCGCCGTGTTATCGTGAGTTGCCGCACCGTATTGATATTGTGGCCGGTTATCAGATTTGGCGATAGGGTTTTTTTTGGAACGATATTAATAAACCAAAAAAAAAACCGTCAATTCTCCCCCCCCCCTAGTGTGAAAAATCTCTTGATACGCGCCTGACTCATTGCTAACCTTGTTCTTTTTTTGTGGAGTAATTGCGTCTACAGGAGATACGTGTCCCTTGTGGGTCATCCTTCTTCTATGCGGCGTCGTTTATTGTTCGGAAATATTCCTTGGGACAAAACTAAGCTTACGATTTTATTTAAAATTGTTATTTATAATATTCTTTTCTAACCTAACCTAACCTAACGCATATAACCCCGCAGGTAACACGATCGTGGTGTGGTTCTGCCTGGACTACCTGTGTGATTTGCTGTATGTTATCGACATCCTGTTCCACTTCCGGACCGGGTATCTGGAGGACGGCGTGCTGCAGACGGACGCGGTCAAGTTGCGCAACCATTACATGAACTCGACTACGTTCTACATCGACTGCCTGTGCCTGCTGCCGCTAGACTTCCTCTACCTGTCCATCGGGTTCAACTCGATACTCCGGTCGTTCCGGATCGTCAAGATCTACCGATTCTGGGCTTTCATGGACCGCACCGAGCGGCACACCAACTACCCGAACCTGATCCGGTCAGGCAGCCTGATACACTACCTATTAGTAATATTCCACTGGAACGGGTGCTTGTACCACATCATCTACAAGAACAACGGGTTTGGCAGCAAAAACTGGGTGTACTCGGACTCGGACACCGAGGAGACGGACACGGTCAAGCGGTACCTGCAGAGCTACTACTGGTGTACGCTGGCCCTAACCACCATTGGTGACCTGCCCAAGCCCAGGAGCAACGGCGAGTACGCGTTCGTCATTGCTCAGCTCTTGTTCGGCCTACTCCTATTCGCTACGGTGCTTGGCCACGTGGCCAGCATAGTGGTCAGCGTGAGCGCCGGTCGAAAAGAGTTCCAAGGTAAGGTCCTAATCGTTAAACTACAATATTAGTATAATTACCGTAGCAAAACCTCCTAGCATAATATTTAGTGAATTGTTGTGGTATTTGCCCCGTTAAAAACAAAAAAACATTAAGATATCGCTCATGGATGGGCCACTGTTGTAGATAAGAAGTTGGGACGTAGGATATAGAGATGAAATTAATTTATATCTGTACGCAATGGTTAGGTTTGAGTTAGTTATGGTTATGTATTGTTAAAGAAATGCGTTTCTGAACGAATTTCGGTAAAAACTTGTTGATAAATAAAAATTGATAATTGTATTAATTTGTAATTCCGCACCACAATTGATTAATTTTATAGCAGTTTAATAATCAATTTGTTTCTCAACATCTGCCACTTTCATTTATTCCTTTTTTTTTTTTTTTTTGGTTAACTGAGATTTGCAGTTGAAGTGGTACGCGAGAAAACATAAATCGTTCACAGTCGGTAGTTGATGTAGAAATCAATTCGCTAAAATTTTGGTTGTACTGCGCCAGACCATTGCAACCATCACATTCCGATTTAAATATAATTTCTAAATTGTTCATATTTTTTTCAATCATTTTTATTGTGGAAATATGTACAATACGTTTCGCTGTATGATATTTAGAAGGTCTTGTAAGGAAATTATCTGGATAACGTTTTTTTTTCTGTTTTTTAAATTTCATCGCATGAATAAATATTACAATTTCTTTTTTTCAATCCTAGCCTGATATTTATACACTGTTCATTTCTTATATGATTGTCAATAATGCATGTGCTTCGTTTGAAGAATATGGAATAGAAATCAATTTACGACTATTTGATAAACTCATTTAATTTTTGAATCTCGTTCAGGTGTGCTGATAACTTCAATAAGAAAAATTAACAACATTTCTTTTATCTGATTTGTGAAGTTTTGTTGATATTGTACTCTCAAGTTCGGGAAACGTGCGAAAATCTACTATATGCTCTACTTTTGCTTTATTAATCCTATCAGAACTTTCCAAAAACAATTTTCTTGGTCTATAAATTAGTACTTATATCTGGTAATGGTAATTAATTGAAGTAATTTGAATTGTATTTGACACCAGTCGGTATTTGTTTTAATGAATATATTTTAAGTTCTATTAATGTGAGCCCACTTTTTTGTCAAAGCTACAAAAAATTGTAATATTTCATCTTTAACAATTCGTTCGTATTTTTCCACCCATTTATCACCACCGTACATTTTATTAAGTTTATTGTGCCATAATAATAAAACAATTTTAATTTAATTAATTAGAAATGAAAATATACGCTTTTTACTTATGTATGACAATAGTTACAGCTATCAATTTATGTCAAACACGGATGATAATTTTCATGACTTCCATGAATGTAGAGCATTCGTTTTCTATGTATAATAATATATTGCCTGGTAATAGATTAAGTTTTATTACAAACAATCTGACCGAATACATGGTCGTTAATTCTTTTTTAAATTTAAAATAATTTTGCAATTTTTTTTATTTCATTTTATAATAAGTTAATTTTTTATCGTGTTTCTCGTTTGCTTCTTTCAAACAGTTGTACGATTTTTTTTTATTTTATTTATTACTCTTTAAAATCCGAGCCCCTTAGTCATTACTTTTAATTATTTGATCCTCAATAAAAAAGAAAAATACCAACATTATTTTAAGACAAAAACATGTTCATACTGTATGAACATGTTCATAATATAATAAATATATGACTAAATTAAAATATTATAGTCGCATTAACCCTGTCCGTCATCTTGCCCTTTACAGAGGACATTGCGTTGGGATTATGAATAAATTCGATGATTAAATGGTTGACACTCAAAGTGTATTCCCTAAAGGACGGGTATATAATTGATATTGATGTTGGTCTCGTCATCTATTAACATGTTTTTGAACCAAATTTTAAATATGGAAATATGGTCACTCCGTTATAGGCGAACACGTTATTTTTGTATTTTATTTTATTTTAGATTATTCCAGAGTATGTTGTTGATTTGTCCCCTTATTATATACGTGTTTCTGAATTTAATTAACTCAGCAGATGATGTAAAAGTCCATTTTGTAGTAAGTTATTTACTCGTGTTTTACGTGCGTTTTGTAGAGGACATCGTGACGGTTTAATCAATGGATTGATTTATGGCTTTATGTAACTTATTTTGTAATTTCTAAAACGATAGTTGAACTCTTCAAAACTAAAATAATATCAGAATAAAAAACAATGATTCGTCCTAATATGATTTGTCCTAACCGGCAAAAACTATAGCATAACGAGATCTTCGATTTACTCAACAGTGGAGATGATTTCGATATGTACGGTGCAAGAAAGGCAATGTCAACTTATTCATATAAACATAAAAAAAGATCAAAATCGCTTTAAATCATTTCATTCGAAAAAATATATTGCAATATAGGTTACATTATGTATATAACTTTATTAGTTTGCTCCTTGTGTACAATTGGTAATTTTCTCTATGCAATTTTTATTCTTATTTTATATTCAGTCGCGTGTTATTTGTTCGCCTTTGCCTGTTCTATTACCCGAGGGTGATTTTTTAAACCGAAATCAGTTGTGCATGCTCATAACTTGTATAATACTTATTTGTGACTCGACTGAATGTTTTCGGAAAACAAATCGGTGATTGTATATACTCATTGGTGCAACTAGGAAGGTGCTTTGGGTCCATTGTACTCCCTATGTCAAAATAAGCACCCGTTAAAAAAACGTTTTAAAATAATGGTGTGAGGGGGAGGGAAGTCCACCGATGAGTTACAAAAAGACCTGGAGCTTAAGTTCCCCCATGTCCAAAAATCTAGTTGCGCCTATGTAATGTATCTAATACTTAATACGGCAATGTCCCGTGTTTAGAACGTGCATATTATTATTTTATCGATTTCCCCGAGATCCGACCAAATAAAATCCCGACAGATCCGCAAAAATTTAAAAATAAAATTTTAATAAAAGTACATAAAACATGTTTAGCTCGAGGAAATAAAAACGGCTTCGATATTTCCAGCGATAATAATTGCAGATCGATTCGCGCTGAATTCACTAAAGATCACGTAACGAAATATTTATAACGAACTCGGCTAATTGTATTGACTTTTCAACAAAAAAAAAAAAAAAAAAAAACGCATAAACGTCGCCAATAGCATTTTACGTTAAATGCGTAATAAATTCAATAGACCTACTCCCTTCGCTAAGCTCGGGACTCAAATAATATATTATTATTATTATTATTATTATTATAAAAATGACGTATTATCGACGTATTCCCCGACGCGGTACATATGCAGTCGTGTAATACGCATATATCGAGTAAAGCCTATAAAGGATTAGGCCATAACTTTAAATTAGCAAAATCGTCGTGCTGGGCCTTCATATTGTATCGCACTAATGGCTGCTGATAATTCACGTTGTGCGCGGTTATATCCGAGGTTGAAATTTCGTGAGTACGGTTGGACATAGTTGAGCTCGATTATTAAATGTGTTTAGCCGAATTTAACTTGAAACGCTAATATATAACGGACGAAATGCTAATAAAAACCGTGGCATTTACGGTAAACTTAATTTCCCCGAACCCCGAGTAAAACTTACTGTGCACGAGGATCAAAGCAAAAATGTCTACCGCCTCGGCTCCATTTTAATATTCTATTTTTCCTCGTAAATATAGAACCGTTTAGGTTTTTTTTTTTTTTCTTTAGGTAATCGCAACCGTTTAACCTAAGCCCTAATTCGTTATGAGTTCGACGTGAGGTTCGAAGACCTTTCTATATTGTAGAGGGAGCGAAATAATTGACAGAAAATTATTGTTGAACGGTTTAACGGACGCGGACAAGTTGAGTAGTAACCGCGTGTTGTATTGTCACGGCGCATTTTCGTAGCGGACGTTTTTCACCTCGTTAAACACGCATATCCGTGAAACTTGACCCGTCAAGTGCCCCAAGACCGTCCGTCGTTTCGAGGGCGAGAATCGCCTCTCAAAAATTATTGCTTGATGTAAGAAAATATTGAAGTGTACGCGGCACGCTCCCTCGCGTTTTTACGTACGCTAAATTAAATTTGTATACTTTTCAGAAATAACATTCAACCGTTTCTATAGGCTAGGGGTCGGTCGGATCCGGTAAAATAATTCGGCTTTCAGCGAATTTCGGATATAATATAATTATTATAATAATAATTATTAGTTATTATCACATTACTACTGAATATATTACCTCCGAGTGAAAAACCTTTCATTACGGACAATTATTATCGACGGGGAGTATTTAAAATCATCCGCCATCCCGTGTATAACACTGTTTTCTCGGTGATTATTATTTTTTTTTTTTTTTAACTGTTCTGTTAATAACGTGGAAACGACTCATGTTTCGTATCTACTTTACCTTACGATTCCATTCGGCCCCTTTTTTTTTTTATTTCTCGGTCGTTTATTTTATTCATTTATATACGTACCATAATATTATTAGCCGGGCTCGGAACTTTGTGCATTTGCATATTTTTAATGAAGCTGCATATTAAAAATCCGATTCGATACGAATTCGTATTATTATACATACAATCAAAATACGAAATTTTATATTGCATATTTTACTAAATTTCTGCGTATTCGCATATTTAAAGATTTCAGACATATTATTGTGTTTTTAAATCAACAATACACACATTTTCAATACTTGAACATTTTAATTTAAATACTTTAAAAAATAGCGCACTTCGCACGGAGGGTGGCGGTATTGGCAAAGCTACTTGGCTTGTTGGATGGGTTACACTTGGCGAATGTATTGAATTTGTAAGTAATGATGAATCACTTCTTTCCATAAAACGATTCTGAGCAGAGCTTCAGTGTAATATTTAGGACTATTTTAGTCAATTTCATATAGAGTATGTTTTACTCTATACGATGAAATTATGAAAAATGTAATATAAGTTAAAAAATATATATTTTACGTATTTATATTGAAATATATTACGTATCGGAATAATATGTGTCGACAAATTTGAACGGCTTTAAAAAAAAAATTGTGACTACTGATGTTTGAGTTTTTTTTTTGAATATAATTAGAATAAAGTAAATTACACTTTAAAGAAGACATTGTTGATGTAATTATATTACAAAATTACATTTTGAAAATATCAGGTCTCTAGAACAATTATTTTCGGAATTACAAAGAAATAATAATACTCGAGTTTGACGAAATCGTGTTTTTACCGTTTCTCCGTCATTTGTTGGTAGTTTTTTCTGCCGCGTTAAAAAATGAATATGTATATCGGAAATGACATCATTAAAATACCAACTAGACAACATTTTTTTACCGGAAACAGTACAGGAGTGTATAGATCGGATGAAGCCTTCTGGTAGAAAAAGTGTTTGCTGATTGAAAAAATAAATAAACATCATTGTAAAACCACAAGACCCCTCGCCCCGTTCAGGATCTGAAATAAAAAAACGCTGCACACTGTTCTCGTCACCTTGTTTATATTTTTAATAACACTATACCTACTTTAAATTGGTTGTAATCAGTCTAACATATCTAATATTTTATTTTTGGTTTTTATCCGAGAGCCATTGTTGTCTAGCACACGGCCGTATCGTTTTCACGAAGAATCAGTCGGTTGCAATTTGTAATCGTAATTTACAGCCGGGTTTTATCTTACATTAATATAAAACAAAATATCGAAGTCGCTGGTTTGATAAAATTAGATTAAATACCTTAATTCCAATCATATTGCGTGTGTTTGAGCGTACGTGTATCGAAAATATCTACGATAAACGGTGGTCAGTAAGAATCTTGAATTAGTGTGTACGTGTAAGTACCGTGCTCGTTAAAATGCCTAAAGAGAACAAACCTTTGAGTTTCAATTCGTTCGTGTCCGGGTTCGGTGGAAATGTGTTCGGTATTGATTCGGTGGTATTGTTTTGCAAATGTTGCGAAACGAGAATCGATTCGGACAGAAAATCCAGCGTAATACAGCACTGAAAAACCATATGCGTTATATAAAACGAAATGAAGACCAACACGACTTTAATCAAAGGTTTAACACTGTTTTCTCGGTGATTATTATTTTTTTTTTTAACTGTTCTGTTAATAACGTGGAAACGACTCATGTGTGTATCTACTTTACCTTACGATTCCATTCGGCCCCTTTTTTTTTTTATTTCTCGGTCGTTTATTTTATTCATTTATATACGTACCATAATATTATTAGCCGGGCTCGGAACTTGGTGCATTTGCATATTTTTAATGAAGCTGCATATTAAAAATCCGATTCGATACGAATTCGTATTATTATACATACAATCAAAACACAAACATTTATGTTGCATATTTTACTAAATTTATGCGTATTCGCATATTTAAAGATTTCAAACATATTATTGTGTTTTTAAGTCAACAACACACGAATATTCAATTCTTGAACATTTTAATTTAAATACTTTAAAAAATAGCGCACTTCGCACTGCGGGTGTCGGTTTTGGCAAAGCCACTTGGCTCGTTGGATGGGTTACTCTTGGTGAATGTATTGACAGGGATATATATGCAAGGCTATGGTCTCGGCTAATATACCACTCGATAAATTGTCAAACGTAGAGTTTCGGTCATTTCCACAAGTCAATTATGGTATAGACATCGAATAAAACAACAAATGTGTTTTATTTAATTTTAATTTTTTTTATGCATTTTTGAAATTTATGGACATTTAAAAAAAAAAATAAATAAATTGCATATTATACTACATATTTATGATTTTTTTTTTTTTACTGTACACGTATGCACATACTCCACTGCATTTTTCAATGCATAAAGTTCCGAGCCCCAATTATTAGCATCGTGATCGTATATACAGGGTGCAGCAGAGCCGACTGACGAGTTTTGATGGGCTATAAATAACGAACAGTAAAACTTAGAAAAAAGTTTTTTTTTTTATTTAAATCAGTATTCAATCCTATTTTTAAAAATTATTTTTGGGAAATTATATCTCCAAGATGGCGGTCGTCAGCACTGATACACTGTTGTAAACGATCTCTGAAGCTCTCATATGATTTTCGGCACATTTCGACTGTTATGGCCTCGACTTCCACGGTGATTTTCTGTTTAATTTCTTCTATGGTATGTGGGCGATGTCTGAAAACCTTATCTCTAAGGTAGCCCCAGAGGAATAAATCACATATGCTTAAATCTGGGAACCGTGCTAGCCAGCCTATGTATCCTCTCAGAGAGACTAACCGCCCAGGGATCATTTGTCGCAAGACAGCAAGTGAAATTCTAACTGTGTGCGCTGTAGCTCCGTCTTGCTGAAACCATACGTCTCCCAAATCATGTTCTTCAGCCATTTCCTCCAACCTATACTGCAGATAAGTTTCCAATATCACAACATAACGAGCGGACGTGACAGTGACGGTCCTCAAAAAAGTAGGGGCCGATCACCCCAAATTGGGACACGGCACACCACACTGTCACTTTAGAAGAGTGGAGTGGTCTTTCATGGAGCTACCGTGGGTTATTTGTAGCCCAGTATCGACAATTTTGTTTATTTACAGTTCCAGAAAGATGAAAATGGGCCTCATCGCTACAGAAAAAAGTTGATATCGGAAGAATTTGCAGAAGAATTTGCTGACAGAGATTTTTACCAAGTAGCATTTATTACTTGGACAAGCATTGACTTATAAGATGAAATGATAAATCTTCTTGAAGAATTCTCCTCAAAAAACGGTCTGAGATTACCAATGCTACAGCGTGTTTCCGGGCTGAGCGTCTTGGTGACTGTTCAATTGACTCTCTAACCAACTGCACATTTCCGGGGGTTCTTACTGTTCCGGGTGCTCCGTGTCCAAGTCTACTTTGGGTACTTCCAGTTTCTTTCAAATTCCGTATCCACAATTTGATAGTGTTAGCAGAAGGAACAGATTGAGCACGTGGAATGCGCCGAAGTGTATACGAAAAGCCCATTGTGTGGCGATCACAGAATGATTATTTTCGTTGTACGCACGCACGACGAAATCACGATGTACACCTGTCCAGGCCACGATTACGAATAAAAACGGCATTACCGTGCAATTCAAAATACATCACTTGTTAAGGCCTGCTCTTATCTTATCACAGGCTAATGACCTCATTAAACTCGTCAGTGGGCTCTGCCGCACCCTGTATTGTAATAGAACGAAACCGATATATTATAGGGGGTGGCGCCCGATCCGGCGCGGCGGTACTGCCCCGAGTACTAACACGATTTCGATTAAGGTAAAATCCGACGATATTTATCGATTCCGTGCTGTTTCCCCTTCGGGTTTCCTTCTTAAATTTCCTTAATGCGTTTGCCGTTTATTATTAAATATAGTGCGTACCGCATAGTTTTCTGTACGCCCGCCGGCCGGGACACGCCACATAAAAACTCCGTTATAGACAATAATATAGAGAAAACTCGTATATTCCGTTGTGTTATTATGATCGCGAATAAAACCATATTGACGTCGAGATCGCGTTTTCTCGTCCATAACAATATCGTTATTAAAAATATCTATGCGTTGCGCGGTTTGTCGTTATTTTATAATAACGCGATCCGTACGGACCTGCGGAATTCTCGGCAACCCCCGAACACCCAGCGTTCGACACCATAATATTATTATGGCAATGGTTTTTTTTTTTTTTTCCGTTTACGTTTAAATTTTACATTAGCGTCGCCAATAATAATAAAACACCAAGGTTGACGGACGGTCTCGTACGCTGGTTGATGGGGTCTTCATTAGCACACCGTCGAAAGACGATAAAGTACAGAGTTTAATATAAAACCAGACGAGGAAAATGTAATAAAAAAAAAAAAAAAAAAGGGAGGAACGTATCTAATAAGACTACGAAGTAAAACTTTAAAATTTCATGCGGAGGACACGGCGCCTTTAGTAAAATAAATAAATAAAAAAAAAGAAGCAAATTACCAGAATTTACGCTGAACCCTTTCAACGGCGAGGGAATCAATAGATAATTGAGGGCCCCGGAGCACGCAACTGTTAAATTACGACGTGATTATTTCGATAGTCCAAAAGTGTCTTGAAAAATAAAAAAAAAAAACCCTCGTTCGTTCACTAAAACAAAAAAATGTGCAAATTTATTTTATTTTTATTTTTATTTTTTTTTTTTGTGCTATAGTATTGATTATTGCTGCTTGCGTGTTATTTCGTAAATTGTACTCTTGGATTATCCGTGTTCTTAAATTCAACGGGAGAACGATTTCGCGGGCTTGATCATTTCCAAATCGGCCGGAACCCGACAAACGGGATAATGGGTCGTAAAGAGTCGTATTATTTAGAGAAATTCGTACACGGAAATTTACTGGCGTTGCATTTCCATGGACAAGGCGCGCGAAAATCGCACGAAATCGGCAAGTCTCGGGTTATTGTTGTCCCTAAATTATTGTGCGAAAGATTTAATCGAAATTCTGAACTGCAAAATATTTTTTGGCCACGGCGGCGACGGCGTCGTTTAATTAAAAACGTACACTACAGACGAGTTCTCGGTACACGGGAATATTAAACGGAATAATAATTTGAACGTGTTTTTATAATTTTATTTTTATATATTTTTTTTTTTTTTTTTTTTTTTTTTATTATTATTATTAATAATTCCAAATATATTTCGATGATAAATCAATAACGAGCGAATAAATAAACGTTTCGTTCAACGTTTTAATTTAGAAAGAAAAAAATCGAAAAATACTTTTTTGTTTTTTGTTTGCAGACACAGTTCGAGGGTAATTCAGTAATATTACTCGTATAACTCTACAAGTAATAAACGACACCATAAAGTATAGATAGTCAAATCAATAATTGACGTGATTTGATTTTTTTAAATTTTTTTTATGTTGTTGGGATATTACAATATATTATTGTATATATACATATATATATAGATTATATACTATCCACAACATTTTAAACGCCCAAATTGATTCACAAAATGTACAGAAAAAAAAATAAAAATGATTATATCAGCTAATTGAATATTGATTTTTTTTTTTTATTAACATGTAATAATTGTGATGTTTTGCAGATGGTACTGCTCAATGTAAGTAAAGACATGTAATGTTTACAAATAACTATTAAACTTTATACCTACTATTATTTCGATCTGTCGTCAAATATACTATATATTCTCTAGCCTACTACTACAATATTGTTATTATTATTTTTCATTTTTTTTTTTTTTTTTCCATAGTTTGTACGTAATACTAAATATAACATAATTGTATTTGTATAGCATATTATGACGTGTCTAACCGTGTTTCGGACAATATAGATGTTTTGACTATTTTCCTAAAGCTAATAATATCTCTCGCAATTTAGATGATTTATGTAATAATATTGCTTTTAGTGTATTTATCTTATTAACTAAACTCTTCAGAGTTCTCTGTTTGACTGTTTGCAGCCCAACGGTATTTTATATGCAATATTTTTTTTGTTTCCGTCCGAACGCGTTTAATGTATACCAATGTGGTTATCATCTATTAAATTAAAATTTTGTATTTTTTTTTTTTTCCATTCGCCTAGCAAATTATTCGTAATATCATATACTTAGGATTTTCACTTCATTGATATATTAATACCGATTTATTTTCTTTCCTTTAACAAAATACTTTGTGAATACTCCCTCAGCTCTTCTTCCTTTTTAGCCATTAAAACTTCATTATCCGCATAACCTAACCTATGAATAGCGCACTGTTTTCCCCATTTTCACGCCCCCGACATGGATTCGTACGTTCTTCATAACGGATTCCAACGCGATATTAAATAATGATGAAGATAGTGCGTCACCCGCTCTAAGGCCAACCCTTACTGGAAACTCGTGCATAGATATCTGCTTCAAAACTCACTTTGCTTTTTGACTGTCTGTGTGCACATACACTTACACTTCTGATTCAATTTACAGATATTGTCTACCATAGGCAGGTAGGTTGGTATGACAGGCTCTCTATCATAAATAGTTAAATATCACTACAACAACGTAAATCGAAATATCATATTTTTAGTGAGTTATTGGATGATAGTGTATTTTTTTTATTTTTTCGTTTTCATTTTATTATTATTATTATGTTCTTTAGTACAACAGTCCGATTTTCATCGTTACCTATTGCAATTATTATAATTGCGTAATTTAATATTAATTTGTGAATGCTAATAATATTGTAAATGTCTATATTTATTGATGCGTGTATAATATTATACGTAATTTATACACGTTAAATGATATTATACTGTCTGTGACGTCTTCCGTTGTCGCGTTATTACAATAAAACATATATACGCGAATTAGACTCATATAATGTTAATAATATTAAAACCCGATTAGTTTTCAAGCATGATTCTCGTAACGCCGCGATGTTGATGCTTATATATTAAAACACAAGTATACGAAAAAATTGACGAACAATATTATATGTCTTTACCCACTTGATGCATTCCGCTTATTATTGAATATTTATTGACTATATTATTACGTTATAATCTTGTTTACTATATTATGTTTATCGTTTATTACTTAATTATATTTTCACAATTATTATATTAGACTATAAGTAGTGTTATTTTGTCATACCGAGTAATAATACCTAATATAATTTAAGGTTCCGGCCGACCAAGCCAATTGAGTAATATAGCGTTGAGAATATATTATAGAGAAACCATTTTTATCGAAACCGAAATTAATTTAATTTTTTTCGCATCGTATAATTTGTTTAAGAAATTATATAAGAGGGTACGAAATATTTATTAACTTTTATCCTTGCTACAAATTTTTTTTTTTTTTTTTCTAGGTTCTGAGTGTAGCGAAGAAGCTAAATATTAGTTTTACTAAGATGTGTTTTATCTTGGAAACCGTTTTTCCGATTAGTACAAATGCTCCGATTTTGTCACGATTTTTCACCCCGACAGTACTATCATTCTGAATAACGTGCATTGATTTCTGACAGTTTTTCTAAAAAATCAATAAAACTTAACAAATGACGGATACATCGGTTTTATTTTTGTTGGTTTCTAAGCTACTTTGGCTACAAAGGAAAAAACACGACAAATACATTAACAGTTTACCGAGCTACGTTTAGAATCGTTTTTCGATTGCAATGATTTATCGTTGCTTTCCGTTTATTATTAACTAAATAACTCTAAACAGGGTGACCTACGAAGATATACCAATTGCAATATCGAATGAGATAATGAACATAATCGAATTCTGCTGTATTTTTTATATGACTCACAGGGATAAAGACTACAAATATTCATATATCAATTATATTTATATATATTTTTGGTAACAAATTAAAAAAAAATACCTATTTACTTTATTTTTATCGAAGAGTTTGAATATTTATTAAAGTTTATTCTTCTGAAAATATTGACGTTTCAACTTTTGATTTTCATTGACCTCATCATTTGTTTAGTTTACAGACAAATAGTGTATTAAACATAATAGTTTTTTGATATTATATATTAGTGTTGATGAACAAAACTTTCAGATAACGAGTTGAGATAATATTTCAAAATGCTCTATGCCTCTATGGTATAAAATTATACACTATTTTGCTGTAAACTAAAATAAAAATATATTAAAAATCATGAGGTAAACGAACATAAAAAGTCGAAATGTTAAAATTTCCAGAAAAATAAACTCTATAAAATGGTCCATCTTCAAATTTTCCGTAAACAATACAATAAAAAGTTATTATTTAAAACTTGTTAGCAAAAAAAATATAAATACATAAACAAAATATATTAATAGAATTTGATTATCGCCATTACCTCAGGAAATAATGGATACATCTTCGTGGTACACCCTGCATATCATATACATTCTAAACTATCCAATTACAACAGTGGCCTACCCATGGTGTGACCTATGTCAGGCTTTGTTATTATTATTATTTTTATTTTTGAAGTAACATCTATCAGCTGCAGCAATAATTTTGCACGCAGCCCGTTTACCACATTATACGGTGGTTTCTCTATACTATATCTTTAATCAATGGTAATTTAGTTAAGTATATCATGTAATAAATTTAGAAAATACGTTTTATTATATATATATATATATATATATATATATATATATAATCAATTATAATTTATATTATTCTGTTTGTTTATTAATATTATTATTATTTTTTTTTTTTTTTTTTTTAGCAAAATTGGACGGCGTTAAAACATATATGCGGATGAGAAGAGTACCGAATCATCTACAGACTAAAGTGATCAAATGGTTCGACTACCTCTGGTTAACGCAAAAATGTTCTGACGAAGAGAAAGCCATTAGCTGTTTGCCGGGTAATTATTAAATTCATTATATTCTGTTTTTAATTAAAACTCTCGTAGTGTTGTACACTGTAACACTGTACGGTACCTAACGTCACGCGCGATTTGTTATAACTGCCCCGAGACGCTTTGTTTAAACGGATATTAAGTGTTTTAACATTAGGAGATAACGGACGGCGAAGAACCGTGTAAACGGTATAATGACGAAAATAATGGCCGGGGTGGGTGGTATTTTGGAAAACGATAATTACAAGAGCATAATTAATGTAAATTATTATTTTTGATACAATATTACACGCACGATTATTATTATTATTATTATTTTTTTTTTTTTTAAATAATCGATTCACCCGTACACCACATACTGGTGACATTAAACGACCGTGTGCCTATTTTTTTTTTTTCTTCCGACAGATAAACTTAAAGCCGAGATCGCTATAAACGTGCACTTGGACACGTTGAAAAGGGTGGAAATATTCCAAAACACCGAGGCGGGGTTCCTGTGCGAACTGGTGTTGAAATTAAGACCCGTGCTGTTCTCGCCGGGAGATTACATCTGTAGAAAAGGTACGGCGAACAACGACCGACAAGACGGCCCACGAACAAATGAAAATAAACGTGTATTTATTATAACGGTTGGACTTTTGCGATTTCAGGGGAAGTGGGCAAGGAAATGTACATTGTGAGCCGGGGGAAACTGCAAGTGGTGACCGACGACGGTAAATCGGTGCTGGCCATTCTCCGGGCGGGGTCTTATTTCGGAGAAATCAGCATACTCAACATGGGCACAGCGGGTAAGCACGACTGACTGGCCGTCCCGGAAGAATCCGGAAGAAAATTTAATAAACGCCGTGGTTGCCATGGTCGAGTCCGTGCTCAAAATTATATTGTTGTTCGCAGGGAACAGACGGACTGCTTCTGTCCGGTCGGTAGGGTACAGCGACCTGTTTGTGCTATCGAAAAAGGACATGTGGGACGTGCTCAAGGAGTACCCTGCCGCAAGAATCAGACTAGAAGCCATAGCCACCAAACGGCTGGAAAAGTACAAAACCGACCCGAGCTCGGACGACAAACTAGACGGTGCGTTTAAAACCGCATTATTCTTATTCTTCTTGTTTGTCATCCTCAGTAACTTGTATTCTTCACGCCTTCCCGTACATCTCCTTAGCCATCACATTTGTCTTCGTCTAACCTCTAGTCCTTTTTCTTCGGCGTATACTATCTTCCTCTGATTCCGCCTGCACTGTACACTTATTCTCCTATCCTATACCCGCTACTCTTACGCCGGGTTGCATAAATGATCTGTATAAAACAGTTAACTTATAATATCGTATCGGTAAACCATTGGATAAATAATTTTATTGAGTCCATAAAGTCATGCTCTATGGTATACGATTAAAATTAACAATGATATTAAATAAAAAATAATAGAATTATCAGTCGTTATCAGTATCTCAATTATAAACCGAAATTGAGTATTCAATTTAACATGTAATCATCCATTCTTATTTACGTGTGAGACACGTTTAAAGAAACAAAGAGATGCAAACACAATAAGGAATAATAAATTGTGATTTTTAATCGGTTCGATAAAATTATGGAACTACTTTTAGTATTTATCGAACCGATATAATAAAAAAATCGTTTTTGCTACAGCCAATTCTTTTATCGATACTCTTACGATTTTATCTGTTCGATAACTAGTTTTTGGTGGTAGTTTATGCAACCCGGCATTAAACTAGTTCTTATTCGTATATTCGATTAATATAATATTCAACGGCGTGTTTTTACAATGCAGGGTTAGTCGGGAGACGGTGTAAATCGACCCCCGGGATCGTAGAGAGTCAAATAAAGGTGGACGAAGAAATGTGGATGGAGTCCAACGAAGCTCTGTTGAGGCCGGTGGCTACGTTCAACCACAACATCACTAACAGGTCTTCTTTCAGTCCTACCACGAGTCCTAGTTTTAGGTATATTGCGACTCGAGTATATAGTGTAACATATCTGCAGGAGAATAGGTAGAAGACTCGAAAGGTATTTCGGCTTTCGGTTTTCGTTTTGTCCGTCTGTCCGCAATATTTTGGTTGCCAAAAATATTGTCAACAGTCACACCTATACCTAGTCGTATTTTAGATTCTGATAGGAGCAAATAACCTATTCCATTGGTTTATGGTTTTCTTGGTTTACATCAAGGAAATCGAAATCGAAATAATAAAAACAACTGTCAACCGAGATCCTTTCGAAATCTTTTTTTTTTTTTTTTTGTTTACAACGTTTTTTCGGTATATTTACTAAACCTAACCTGTCCTTATCATACCCTACCACCGAAGTGTGTTTGTCTTTTTACTTGTGTTGAATATATAATGCAGTCACTTATTGTTATTATTATCTGAACATCTTGCTCGTTCAATTATTTTTCTAAAGTCGTGTGGAAAACCACAGGAAGTCGATATCGTATTCGATTATCTGGTTCTCAGTTTTACATGTTTACCGAGATTCGCTTTGTTTTTTTTTTTTTTTTTTTGTTTAAGGAATATACTATAGTGATGTGATCCGGATTTTGAATTTCACAATTCGGATCTGTTTTTATGTTATATTTTCGATTTAACATTTTGAGTATAGCGAAAAGCTATTTGTTTTACTAAGATGTGTTTTTTTTTTCTTAGAAAACACTTCATGGCTACATAGCTATATGGCTATATGGTAAAAACATGACTAATCCTACAATTAACCTTATTTTATTTAACACAGAATTGTTGTTTATTGCAATGATTTATCGTTGCATTTGGTATATAAACTTAATAAACCTACGTCATATTACATAAACTTCCCACCTACAGCATTGACCTACCCACTGTGGGAAGTATAGCCGACTTTTCTATCTAAATTAAATCAATTTTCAATTATGATTAGTTTTGGATTTTATCATACATATATTGAATTTATTTGAAACAATTTTAGCGTACAAACTCTAAATTACAAATGTTGACATAATTTTGAGTCCCCACGACAAAAATGTAAAAAAATCGGATGATGACGCAACAAGCAACTTTTAAACTTTTCGCTTGCGTCCGAAAAAAATCGATTTTACCACGCTTCGAGGGTGTACACATTTATGTCATGTGATAACAAATTTGTACAGATTATGTTAAAAATTCTACTGATTTTGAGTATATTTTCCAACCTAAAGTTGGCAGTCTAATGGCAGCTCATGATAAAGTCAACAATCATATTTTCAATATACGATTTTAGAATCCGTAATCCAGATTTAAAATAAATGACAATTGAAAATGGAAATTTGAGCAATTCAGATTTCCCTCATCAATATAGTCACAATACACCCGAAATAAATAAAATTAAGGTGTGTCAGTACGTATTGTTTATACACTTTAGGTCGAACGCGGCGGCCACTGTAGAATCGCCCCTGTCCAGTAAATATTCTCTAGATCAAGAACACCACCATCACAATGCTCAAGATGCTCAAAAACCTCCAGCGACCGCTTCTGGTGAATTTATCACTTTTTTTGTTGTGTTAATAAAAAAATATATGTACACATATATATATATATTTGTTTTTGTTTTTTTATATATATTGTATTATTATATAGGCCTAAGTACGGATCCATCGATGGTGACTGCGTTAAAAGCTGAAATCAATAGACTCCAAGAACGTCTGATAGCCGTGGAAACGGAAAACTTGTATCTGAACAAAAAAGTCACTCAACAACGATGGGACATGGACCACCGGCTCGCCGAAATCGAAATGCAGATTTGCAAAGACGTCGGGAGCAGTGCAGATAGTAGTTGTGACGACAATGAACGAAATAAAGAGTCGATAATTTAAAATGTTTTTAGATTTAAAAAAAAAAAAAAAAAAAAAACCAGATTCGTCTGCGCAAAAGACTGACGTCAATATAATATATTATATCGTATATATTATTATTCTTATTAATTATTAACTATTTTGATTATTATGTATTAAATTTTTTTTTTGTTTTTTTACAACCAGGGTGAAATTAACTATATATTGTAAAACCCGCGAAACTGCAATTATTTTCGGATCTCACGATTATTGTCCAATAGAAAAATGTACGGTAAACGATGCGTGAAAATCCAATCCATCCAATAAATATTTCCCGTCCCACCGCCAACCCTCTCCCTCGTCCCCATCACCTCCACCACCACAGAAGAACCGATAATACAAATAATAATTTACTACGTCTCGATTCCGCTGCGAAAAAAGACCGTTTCGACAAAACAAAAACACAAGTAATCGATTATACTCAGTGAATTCTTCTCGGTTTGAATAGCGAGTTATAATACTGGAATATTCTGCAATTTGCCGGGTTAATTTTACCGTTTTATAATATTGCACAGTGTTTACAGCAGCTAATGTCCGCCATCGCGAGCCGAAGTTAGAACATAATTTTAATTTTTTGTTCGGTGACGACGAACACGCTTAGGATTTTGACATTTTTTTTTTTTTTTTTTCCGATTAAAAACTATTCCTAAATTCGTTTTTACATATACGTGTTGCGGTTTTCGAGTGAAAACACAAAGCGTATCGTTACGCTGCAGCGCCGTGTAATGTTATTATTTCGGGGACCAAAAGATTTATTAATTCGGTCAATCGCCAACGATACAATATAGTTACAAGACAAAATCGATAATGTTCGTCGTTTCGAAACACGTATAGGCAATCTAAAATATATCGTGTTCTTAGTCGAATACTATTGTACACGGTGCACACACTTATAGGCGTTAAAAAATAACGTACTTATTATGTGAGCCGCTTTTTTTTTTTTTTTTTTATTCATTTTTCTTTTTTTTTTTTTTTTTTATATATTTATTATCACGTGATTTTATTTTTATCACGCCGGTCCCACGCGACTTGGTGCGTTTGGCCAACGTAGCGTTTGGCGTTTATTCGCCCGATTTTCAAACGACCAAAAAATCCTCTACACGAGTCGTCGTAAGCTTTACCAGTTGAATACCGGCGCACCACCCACCGGTGGCCAGTTTTCAATTCGTGCGAGAGCTCCGTAATAGACGTTGGCCGACAATCGATGGAAATGCAAATGGGCATTTGGTCCCCGGTACCGTTTTAAACCACTGGTCAAATTTCAATTATACAACAATGTTTTAAGTTCACACTTCTATTCAATATTATGTAGTTCAGCGTAAATTAGCTAAAGTTTTTCCACCAAAATTACTAGAATTAAGGCGCAAAGCGACTAATTACACTTACAATTGCAATGGAATCAGGGCCGTTCTAAGGAGTGGGAGGGGCAACTGTCCTAGGGTGCCTCGATTTTGCGGGGCGCCAAATTTTAGATGGATATCCAATGGTTTTTTTTTTTTTACATATTTTAATTGGCATACGAACGAACAACACCTATTTATTAACTATTGTATATGGTATATTTTATACCATTATAAACATCCGAAAGCATTTTTTTTTGCTTAGTAAAAATTTTGTTCACATTATTAAATACGGATATTCCACCTTATATTGTACTTTATTTAAAACATTTTTCAAAAAATTGCTTTTTACACTCTTTTCGATTAGTATAATTTTCCGATTTTCTCTCTTATTATGGGGATTTTTCGCTAGATAGTACTTGAAAAAAATGTCAAATAAATCAAAAACAAATAAAATTGAAAAAATTAACAAAAAATATCAATACATTGGTTCCACTTTTGATGATTTCCAGGTTATTTTCACTACAATTAATTGACACGACTTACACTACTGATAGCACTCTGCTCAGAATCGTTTTGGTAGTGGTTTAAATGTATACAAATTCTTAACTTTTCTAGAAATGCCATCCAATTTCTACCCATGTTGAATATGGGTGCCAAATATGATTGCCCTAGGATTAGTTGACACGGCACTGCATTGGAATCGAATATTAAAAAAAAATTCCACATTGCATACCAATTATTGTGACTACAGCTAGCACTCCAACGTTTTCTTTCTATCGCGAGACGCAAATACCTTAGGGGCTAAGGAGGGGGGCTGGGGTTGAAACGTCCTATAATTAAACGTTTCCGGGGACTTAATGTCCTACGGTCGGGGACGAAACGTCGGATAAGTCATTATTTTTTATTTTTTTTTTCCATCGGGACGAAACGTGCTAAAGTCGATGGAAATCAGCCAGTGAACAACATTCGCACCGATGTGCCCTCCCACACGGCTGGCCACCAGTGGCTAAAATTGGCCATATACACCCGTCGTGCGGATCGGTTTTAGTTCGTCATATTATTATTATTATTATGTCCTATACGACTATTCCTATACCTATCCTTCGAGCTATTATTACACAAGCTTGGATCATTTTTCTTTTTTTCTCATAACAATTATAACTAATAATAGGCCAGCATTGAAAATAATTATTTAATAATATTTTATAGAGAATTATTGTACAGAACATTAAATTATTTGTGAAAATATATATTGTAAATAAAACATATAATAATTTATTATACGGTGATCATTATTATATTGTAAAACGTTAATTGTTTTGTTGCTTTATTGTTATTATTATTATTATTATTATTATTATTAATATTGTACAACTATTATACAAAGTGTCCTATATTGTATAATTTGGTTTTTTTAAACAGAGTAAATAATTCGTCGTGTTTTTTTAATCCAATAGTTATAAATCTACATGCAAATTGTTTACAAGGTTGTCGTGTCGGTGTGTCTGTCAATGGGTGAATTTCAGCTCAATACATGCAACACGGGACAAATTCTCATATCCCGCCGTGTGGTCGGATTTCAGCATTACATTTCCCGAGTCCAGTGTTGTTTGTAAAAAGTGTTGTCTTTTTCAAGTCAACACGAAAAATAATTTAAATGAGTCAATTCTCCCGTGAAACAAGATATTGTACGAAAAAACGTCGACTCCGGCAGTCTTCTTAAGAGTACGTTTTACCGCCCTTATTTACGTGTTTTTGTATAGACAATTTTCACGAACATTTTGAATAAATGGACGTTTATTAACTCAAAAATATCCGAATTTACTTTCAAATCAATTATACAAGCAGTCCCATGTTGTTATCACAAATATGTATTGTGTTATTATTTTGTGAAAACAAAAATGTTTTCTTTTCGAAAACCGTTTGGGGCGGGATAACTTTTCTCTTTCTGTATTATAGTAGAAGTACCAAAATTTTCTGAACACATAGGGTATAACTTTATCTGTGCAACAACGCTTATTTAAATAACATTAACACAACATTAACGTGATTTGTTGGTAAATATTTAGTTTTTTTTGAATTTGACAGCTATCAAAAATTAAACACGCTGTTGCACAAATGAAATGCGAATTTGTGTGTTGTGCAAATTTAGTACTACTTCTACAAATATGGTGCGAGAAAATTTTCCCACGCAAATCAGTTTTTATATTCGAATTACGGATGGTACAGCGCACTTTTTATGATTTATGCAATATGAATAGCTCGAATATGTGATATTAATGTGCATTAATGCGCTTGTATTAATGTAAAATATTTTAAAAATCAACGCTCGGATGTGCAATCGTAACAATTCTGTTACACTCAACGACCTAGGTTGAAACCAATACAAACAGCATGTTCGCTAAAGATTATTGAAATACAAATTGAATTATATTGAAAAAAAAAAAAAAATCCCGCCAACAATTGTAATTTGGTAATAGTTATCAAATCACAGTTTTGCCATACTGTTTTATGGAATTTACAACGATTTCTCGGTCTGATAAAATAATAATATTATATTTGACAACCGCGATTACAATAATCTAGCTTTAACACACTTTTGGAATTGTATTTTTTTTTTTTTTTTTTTTTTAACAATTTTTAATGTTAGGACACTTTGTATAATAATTTTAAAACGAAAAGTATTATATACCTAAATTAACTAATTTATAAAACTTAAAATTTGTATTTGATTTTTTTGTTTTTTTTTATTTATTTTTTTTATGATTCATGTATATTTATTACCCATCAATTATTATTACATTGATTTTTTTTCACCATATATAATAGTTTCTCGTACATTGATTATATACCTACAATTCGAATAAAATTCATAAAATATTATATACGATTTACACATTTGATTACCATTATATTACATGTTATTATTTTTAACTTTTCGCGTCGAACCTCCATATTATTATGAACACCAAAATATAATAATTTTTATATTTCGAATTACTACCAATCACTCAAAAGAAAGATAAAATTCCAATAATGTAAATCAAAAACGGTTAAAAATCAGCTAAACCTATACTATAAATTAAGTCCTATTGTTGAAGTTATCTGTCTATTCCCTAACAGCACAAACTTTCCCGGGAAACATTTCTGTTTTGGTCCTTAAATAAATCCCCCTAGCAACCAATCCTACTCCACCACTCTATACTCTCACCCTCCACCACCGCCAATATCCCTCCACTCGTCTATTGCTGACCCAAAGATAAATAAATGTAAACTAGAGATATTTTACCTTTAAATAACGGACACAGTCAACAAAACGTTATCCATTATTGGGATGTAGTGTGCACTATTCAAAGGGGACAGGAACTGGAGGTCTAACAACAATTTTGAACGGTAGATTTAAGAGGAACAGAGGCCCGCATATAATTTGAATATTGCTTTAATGTTAATGATTAACCTAACCTGTAACACCTGTAGTGTATTTGTTTATGTCGGATTTTATAATTTGGGTTCTAGACAATTTTAATTAGTATACGACAAGCCTTGAAAAAGTACATCTATAAAGACCAATAAATCTAGATAAGTGGTATTTTTTATCTAAGGTAAATATTTAAATAACTTGGTAATATTCGTTTAGGTAAGATAAATGATGATTAAAAACTTATCTACACAAGTCTCAACACTGCTTGCCAGCCTTTACTACAGAAAATACAAAAAAAAATGACATAACAATTAATCATAAATCTTTAAGTACTAAGACATAAACTACGTTTCGAGACGGTGATTCCGTACATCTAATCGTCGTTATTGTATTCAAAGAACGTTTCCGTATGTGGAGAATTTAATTTTCCACGGTGTTCTCGTAAACTGTCCAAAGTTTTCCTCATATTACAAGACGGATCAATAAAATCCGCTCAAATAGGTACCTGTGTACCTACGGTTATCTACATGATTTTAGCGCTTAATGAACTACCATGAAGAGTGCTGAAATGAAAGCAACGCATTAAATCGCATTTTCAACCGGTGTAGTTCAGTATATCTAGAACAATAAAACACGAATACGATTGTACAATAAAGTATACAATATTACATAGAGACAAAATAAAATGCCATATAATTGTTCTAAATGTATATTAGTTATTGTCATACCACGTAAATTTACGTCTCTAATTGTTTTGATGTTTATTATATTTTATTAACATTGAAAATATCGAATAACACACCCGCATGGTCTGAAAATAATGCAAAAAAAAAATTGTTAACATTCGTTTTGTATAATAACGGAGGGCAGTGGCATATTAAGGAATTCGTCATCGGTGTAGAATTAAGGTAATTTCTCAACAACAAAAAAAATAATAATAATCGTAAATGCTTCCCCGCCCTCCCTAATTGCCGTATCGTCAACTCATACGCAAACCATAATATGAATTTGTCAAACAAATTACTTTTGAGGTTCATGGTTTTATTAACATCGTATAATTATCATGTTTATTATTATCGTGTTATAATTATCACCACTCGGTATAAAACCGAACTTTCTCATTGGTGAGCTCATCCTGTGCAATTTAATTTGTTATGTTAACGAAAATACCTACGCATTAATATTTAACAACCAAACATATAATTGGATATTTATGTTACTAAGTATGGCCACGACGATATGGCAAACTTCTTAAATCGTGACAATTATCATTCTTTGTATGACCACCGTCAGTAAATACGCCACTGACGGGGGGGGGGGGGGGGAATCAACCGATTGCGGCCTAATGTGACATTTCTTCCTATCCATGTTCCGATTGCGAGGTGTACTATAAGTTTTAGTTTTTACAATTGATTCTGAGTTACTTACATCTTAATCGGCCACAAAGTCATTTTAAATTTTATATTTAATTTCCATTCATCGGAACAGAAAACAAAACATGGTCTACCTACTAACTTTTAAGATTTTACACTGAAATAGACCATACGGGTACTTACGTTGCAGTACATTTCCAAGTTAACGATTTTAGTGATTGTAAATTTAATTTTTAATTTGTTGACGTCGTTCAGTTGCATTGCTAACAATATCAAATGTTTACTTTTCATGTCCATATCGGTCCAATTACTGCTATACAACGCAAAAACTATAGCATCTTTCTAGATAATAAAATGACCGAAACAATTATTTAGATTTTATGTATATGAAAAGACGCCACAATCGTACCTATTGTTTCGGTTTAACTAACGAGTAACAGAGCAAAATTACGTTACGTCTTAGAACGTAAATGGTGGAATTTAGATTGAAATAAAAGTTTAAACACAAATAACAATATTGAAAGAGAGAAATATTTTCGAGGGCTGTGAGTAGCATTTTTCTAAACAAAATTTGACGCACAAAAAAGTTACAGCCATGAAAGTTTTTGTTATTTTAAAATAACTGTTACTTTTTTGTATTATAATTGTTAAGAAAAAAACCTACGTACAGCCCTCGAAAACTCTAATTTCAACCTAAACGATGTGTGTAAATATATGCGTGCGCACAAGATGAACCGGTCGCCACAAGTAGGGAATAACCCTACTGTTGATATATTAGAATATTATTTTTGAGGAAGACCGACAAGGATATAATGGTAAGTTTAGACCGAGAGTGATTAAGGTCTGCGGAGATTTGAATAGATATTTTGGATTATGATTAAAATAAATATATGTAAAAAAAAGAACAAAACCAAACCCGGAGTAAAATAGAAGTTTTGTGTATGTACGGCCGGTTTTGATTTAAAAATAAAAAACCATTTACGGGTAATAGAACATCAAAAGCGATGAAATAATACGCTATTACTCGTATACTTACATTTTCGTTTATGTTTCCAAATAGATAGCACGTCAGAAGTAGTTGTAAAGTAAATACGGAGAGTCCAATAACCAGCTTTGTCGACATAATAGAATCTTCTGAACCACCTTTAAAATAATTCTAAATCGTAAAAACATTAAAACGTGTAACAGTAGTGTCCAAAATTATTGTTTTCACAATATTGCGTTATTTAATTATTATATCGGGCGCCGATGTACTTTAACCGATAACATTTCATTATAATAAAGCACAAGTTAAAATAATAAATTTATTGATCGTACCAACGAAGTGATAAACCAAATGAATATATGCGAACTTGATGTCACCAATATCTGAGTTAACATTATATTATGGAATATTTTATAATACTCGTTAATTATGCTGAAAATAACAAATAATTAAATAATTATTATAAGTCATATTATAATACACTAACTTGCTATCGTCAGTTAAGTTTGGTGAAAACTCAAAGGATATTATTTGAAATTACAAAATAATAGCCTATAAAATTATGTATAATACATTTTTTTTTTTAATCGATTACATTAAAACGTTGAATTTGTATATTATATACCTGATTATTAAAATAAAACACAAGAGCAAATCAAATAACACATTTTTAAGCATGGTTTTTTTTTTAGCACAAAAACATGGTTTTACGTAAAATTTTAAACACTGTGTAATAATTATAAATTTTATTGGAATATTTAAAAACAACACTATCTGTATTATAGTTATTTTATTTATTATTATTATGATCAAATTATAGTTTAAATCATTATATTCGGTACATGCCTTAGGATCACTCACTTCATTATGTTTTGATGGTCCTTAATTATTGTTATCAATTCATCATATGAGGCAGATTTTTGTTCTGTAATTTTTACATTATTGATATCTGTAAACATTGTAGTCTGTATTTGACATAAATTGTTAACGTATTTAATACAATTTAATATTTTTCTGTCTAAATTAGTAATGTACACATAACATTTTATAGGTACGAGTATTTACGTAAAAATATCCTATGCAATTTTAAAAATATAACATTTTTTAATCGAAATACAACTACAAAAGTTGTTAAAATTAACATCGAATTGTATTAATAATTGTTGTTATTTGATATTATATAATGTTATTCTATATGTTGGTGCGTAGTTTTGTAAATATAAATCATATAAAACAAGTTAAGACAGTCTATTTGACAAGCGTGCTAAATTCCGGGTTTCTAATAAACGAATTTTAAACAGTAAACTATAATTCCGTATACAATTTTTAAAATTATTTCGTAACCATTGGCGTGGTTTACGTGTATGGCCATATTGGCCTATAATATGGCCATGGCCTGAATTTTAAACATTGCCATTTACAGGACGTTTTTATGCCATCAACATCATATTCACTCAATAAGAAATGTTTGAAAGATTGAATCGACCAAAGAATATCCCTTGTACTTAAAACGCGCTTTTGCGGTCGACTATGAGCAACTAAATGGAGAAATTCAACTACTTATTCTTACTATTAATAATTTACATTAAATTAATATACGTTTGAATTTTGATATTAATTTTATTGGCTATTAATTGAATAATATTTAATGTTATATATTTATATGCGTAATTTAATATATTCTAGTAATGAATTTCATTATCAAAATGTCATATGTAGATATTAACAAAGTAAAATTAAAAATGTTTTACCGTCATTTCGGAAAATGTTGTAGACTTGTAAGTAAAACAAATACATTAAAATAATTATATAATTTTGTCGGATTCAGCCATTGGTTTAAGTATGTAAGTATATACAGCATTTAATTTTACGATATACAATTTTTTAATATTGCAAGACCTATATAATTTTATGTATTTTCTTGAACTTTACAAAAGGTATAATTATTCATTTTTTATGAAAAAATAAGTAACTTTTTTAACCAACTTAAGTTACTTCTTTTTCCAATTAACTTGTAATTTTTGCAAGAAAAAATAGATATAACTTTTAACTTAAAGAATAGAGATATTTATTACAGGTGTAAGTTTATTAAGTTACAAACTAACAGTATGAGAAAATGATTATAAAAAAATATTTCGTGATAATAGAAATATAGATTGGAAGCAATACGTGAATAAAACAAAATAATTTATCGAGGAACAACTCGGTTATTACTACTGTCTTTCTGTCCAATTTGTATTATAAAGACTATAATTTATTAATTGTAATAAAAAAAATTGAATAAATACATAATTGTATACACATCAGAAATATTACTTGGTTAACAAAATACTATTAAAATTGTATATGGTTATTGTTTAGAATAAGATTAAAAATCGGGAAATTGGAACGTTCGTAGAGTGGGCCTTCCTAACTTGTTTCTATCTAATATAATTATAGTAGATTGTTTTTTTTTTTTTTTTTTTGTGATTTTATGATTGGATAGGGGGATAGTTGTTTAAAACCTCCAGAACGTCACCATTAAATACGCCACTGGCGGTAATAAATACGTACTCGAATAGTTGTTGTTGACCGGACATATTTTATGGCCAAAAGATTGGAATGCGTCGCAAATCGATTGCAGTTGACAGGATATTGCGAAACATATCGTGATCACGGAAATATCGAAAATCACCGAGAAATACGCAAAACTAAACAGAAGTGCTGTTTCGATCGAATAAAATACACTGTAATGCTTGTTGTACGTCTCGTCCGACGCTAGCAAAAACAAATTGAAAATGTTCAATCGGTATTTGGCGTACGAACCGTCTAGATTCTTTATCGTGATTTTGGTATTGCTGAGCAAGTATGGAATGGACATCCAAACAAACGTCCCGAAAGTGGCCATCATGCCGTACGTGTACGTTACCCGTGCGTGCCGCGTACGCCAAAAGTCGAATATGTTTGTGTTGTAGTGTTTGTACGACATGGAACCGAAGTTAGTGACATCGATGCATTTCTTTACGCCAGTGGAATAGTACGTGATAATAGTGATTTTGTAACAGACGAATACAAAATTTTCTATGCATCCGACGTAGTAGATGATTGCGGTCAGATCGTTGGTCAGCGAAATCAACCCAAATGGACTCAACACACAAACTACAAGTATGTACATGCCAAAGAATGCGCAAACCACGTGATGTACGTTGTAATTCCAGATTTTAATCGTATCGGCATCCAACATTTTATACAAGCCAATGTATTTTGCCAACTTCATACTGAAAGTATGTTCGTTTTTTATCGGCCCGTCCATTTTCGTTAATTCGTCGGCTCTACGAATGTAGGTACAACTGAAACAGTTTTACTTATAGTCCGACAGCTGGTAGGTTAGTTCGTATTATTGGCGAGTCATCACTATACCTACTAAATACAATTGAACTAAACTGTTGTGAGGCCAGCGCAAGAACGGCTCGAACTTGCAGAGGACCGGGGCTAATTTACAGCAGGTGGTCGTTATTATCGAACAAATTTAAATTAGAAAAAAAAAATGATTATATATTCTAAACAAATCTCCAGACTACATACATATTATCGGGCTTGTACTGGCTAAGGGGGCGTGTAATAATGAGAGTCATAACTTAAGTAAAGTGATTATTGATATGGTCCTCAAATTTGTATAGTGGTTGGTATATTTTAAATTTTCCCTAGTCAACCAAAATGGTTAAACCTCCTCTGGGCTAGCGTGACGATGTATGAATGCGATTTGCATGAAAACCGTTATGTAAACCAGGAAATAACAAGTTAATTATTAAGGGTTGTCAACGTATGATGGTATAGTTTAAAAAATTAAAGAATCGAATGAGATAATATATATATATATATATATATATATATATATATATAGGCATGTGTTTAGAGAAGAGAAAACTATGAATTAGTCAAATTGTCAAGATAACCAAGGAGGATGTAGGCCAAAGAAAATATGGCTAGTGATATGAAGACATGTGGGATTAGATTGAAAAATGGTCAGAAACTAAAAGGAAATCAGAGTAGCTTACTTCACTTATACGTTGGATAAAGGCGATGAGGATGAAGAAATGGCTGACGAATTCTAAGATTAATAAATAAATAAGATAAATTATAGGAGTATAAAGAGTGTTAAGCATTTTATTTATTTCATTCTATCAATATGTTTACATAAACTTGTTTAATTTAATATTTAATTCTTATTTATACCACTCATATAAATTTATATGGTATTCTATTGAATCGGCGTGAAATTTGATTGCGTTTAATTAGTACAAAGACTTGTAAATACAATAATTGTAGTAACAACATCAAAAAAAAGGATTTAACATATATATTTTAGATTTGAGTATCACTTACCGCAATAAAAAAAATAAAATGTTTATGAACACTTGGCCAAAGTTTCTGATCGTTGAAAACTCAACTAACCACAGAGGGCAATTTCATTAAAACAGAAAAACTATTAAAATAAGGTATTTTTAACTGAGGTGTTTTGTTTTTTTTGTTTTTTTTTTTTTATAATTCACATGGAACATAATTAAAATTAATACTAGGGTATAATTATAAATGCTTTACACGCAACCTGCCTACTTAAGTACTTGAATATTTTGGTTAATGAAGAAACTATCGATTTAAGTTACGTAACTACTTAGTTGCATGCAACTAGGTAGTTATTCATTAAACTATTTATAACGGATTAATATTGTATGCGTTTTAAATTGATCTAACGTCATATTTTATAATAAAATAATATAAAAATTCTTAATCATTCGGAATTTATTTCGAAAATACAACCGTACATTTTTATAAAAGACGAATCGTCTATAAAATGCAGAATCGGTTATCCGTGATTTATTGCTGCGTGCAGATGTAAATTGAATTCCTCTCTATATCCCACCTCCCCAGCAGTATCTTATTTTTCTTCAATTCATCGACGTTTATTTTGACTATCCAATGTTTTCGAAGTTATCGAAATTCCACCGTGTTTACATTTTACAATTTTTTATATTAGATATATCTATTGTTTTCCGCTATTCAGATACATGTTTTCTCCGCGGACAGTACGTATACAGACATAGGCACGATTGCGTAAATTTTGCGGGACATATGCAATCATATTCCACGAACATTATCAAATATAATATAAATACAATTTTTAGATTCTGAGGTGATAAATAAATTGGTTTTACTATGATGTGTGTGTGTGTGTGTGTTTTTTTTTTCATCAGTGAACGACTTTTCTACTAGATATCCTATTCCGATTTTCGAGTGTAGCATCTATTCTGAAATCATTTTGGATCTAGTTGGCGCATTAGTTGGGCCATTTTATAAGAAATAAAATACAGATAAAAATTAAATTCCCCTTTTAAATTCAACCTTCCCAACTTACTACCAAAATCAAATGGCCAGCCCATATTCACGGTATGGTTCTTGTTGGTTTTTACTTTTTTTTTTTTTTTTTTTATATTTAATTTCTCGACGACGACGAAACAATCGAACGTCACGTAATAAGTAAATAATATATTATATATTATTATATAGATGTCCGTAAATTAGAAAATATAATATAATATATACACGCGGTATAATTTTAATAATTGGGTCATATTCGCGAGGGACTTGTCATTGCCGCGGCGTCACGGCAATAATTATTAAGGAGAATGCATTTTATTGAATATTGCATTATCCAATCAAATAATAATAGGTATATGAACACGCACTGTTCAAGTGCGCCGTACCGACTTAAAACGATCAAAAAGTGAACAAATGGGAGTGCGATGGGGGGGGGGGGTGTACAAGGTGATTCATTTTGTACCGTCAACCAGCGATTATCAACGGAGTTTTTTTTTTGTAAATAACGTTTAATGATCTTATTTTTTACAATATTATTCCTTGATTGCACACCGTAAATACACAATATCAAAAGTATTGATTTTCAAACGGCAAACACCGCGCATTTTCAATCACCGATTCGATAAGAGAACATACCAGATATATGAATTGTAACAGTTTAAAATTTATACCGGAGGATTAGGTCAACAATTATTAATATTCCATTTGTTTTGATATTAAAAAGGAAACTACAATGGGAAACAAAAAATGACTTTCGCAACAACAAGAATCAAGGATAATTACATTATTTATTCTACTGAAATATGTTAGGCTCTATCTACCCTATCTCTCCCGAAAATAATGACCTTTATCTCGCTGTTCATAGTTATTTACAATATTTAAAATCCTTTTACAATATAAACGAATAATTTTACATTTTTGCAGGTTTCTTTACCTTTTAAATAAATAATAAATATATCATATTTGTTATAGATGTTGGAACTGTCCCTAATAAGTGACAACTATTTCATGGAACAAAGTTCACTTACATGTGTTTTTACATATTGTGTATTTCTTAGATGTAAAAAAAAAAAAAAGAAAAAATGTAGGGGATGGAAAGATTTTCCTTTCACTTTCAACTTTTATCACTTATAACGATTTTGAATGGGGCATAATTTTCCCAGAACACTGACTGGGCTTTTTTTGAGCCAGTTTTACACTGCCTATAGAGGTATCTACTGCATTTGTGTGCTAATTTGACTGCCATAAAGAGTTTTTAATATAAAACATCGAATTGCTTAAACCAATGTAGTTCACTGTATCTAGAATAATAAAATACAGGAATTTTATTATACAAAAATATACATTGGAAACAATATAGAATGCCGTATATATGTTATACATTTATATAACTTACTTGCATACCTTGTAAGTACACGACTCTAATTGTTTTGGTTTTTATTATATTTTATTAACATTGAAAATATCGTGTAACATATTCGCATGGTCTGAAAATAATTAAACAAATGTTAACATTCGTTTTGTATTGTGACCGCGGACAATGGTATATTTAGGATTTCGTCATAGGTGTGGAATTAAGGTAATTTCCCAAAAAAAAGACAGACTACCAACGACCGGGGTCCAAAGACCTAATTTTCTCTGCAGCCGTTATAATTGTAAATCCAGAGATTTCTGTGATCACCAGAAAAGAGCTCTTTGATCAGTATACGGCAGTGGTTACCCTTACGGGGGAAAAAAAAAAGCTAGGCCTAACTTTTGTCTCGTCGTATTTCAAATAACAAACACCAACGGCACAACTAGTTACGGCTTTAAAGAACAAATTACATGAATTATAAGCTCCGATATTATGAGGTCAATATACAGGACTCCATTCTTGTACCAGCTATATGGAACACCACCATGGAGAACCTACTTAAAAGAAAATTACCAGAGCATGCACGAATATATATGTCTATACTGATGATATAGCATTGTTTGTTACAGCAGATACCAAGGTGCTGCGGTCACTTTAGCAAGCATTTTTGCATATCAAACTCAATGGCTCTAAACTTTATGCTTTTAAAAGAAATGGATAAATAACGTGTTAGTAAAATTAATGTATCCTAACAGGAAAAAACGTACATCAGACATCCACGGAATGTTCTATAAAGGCAGCCCTATATATCCTACATACCAAACTTTCTATCTCTACAATAGTGGGCCACCCATGTGCAGTATTTTAGTATGTGTGGGCAAAACCAGATAATCAGTTTGCTAGTAGGTTAATTAGTATTATTCTTGCTATTTTTGATTTCCATTTGCTAAAAATATGCCTCGTAGAACCTTTTAGCATAGAATTACACAGACCATAAAGGGTACTTACATTGGAAAACATTTCCAAGTTAACGATTTTGGTATTTGTAAATTTAATTTTTAATTTGTTGACATTATTCATTTTCATTGCTAACAATATTAAATGTTTACTTTTCATGTCCATATCGGTCCAGTTACTGCTATATAACGCAAAAATTATAGCATCTTTCTAAATATCAAAATAACCAAAACAATTATTTAGATATTTTGTATATAAAAAAGACCTACTGTCTTAGTCTAACTAACGAGCAACATGACAAAATTACGTTACGGCTTAGAACGTAAATTGTGGAATTTAGATTGAAATAAAAGTTTAAACACAAATAACAATATTGAAAGAGAGAAATATTTTCGAGGGCTGTGAGTAACATTTTTCTACAATAATTTTTGTACAAAAAAGTTACAGACATGTTGGTTTTTACTATTTTTAAATAGCTGTATTTTTTTGTGTTATAGTTTTATAGAAAAAAGCTACGTACAGCCTTCGAAAATGATGATATATTACTAGTGCTCCCTGTTACACGTGTAACTCGTGTAGTTCGTATATCTGTGTATTGATTCTTATACTAAAAAATATAAGTGTACACGAAGTTCGTGTATCTAACATACACGTGTAATGATCCGTGTTGTAAAAACTACACGGCGTGTACTAAATACATGTATGGACTAATATATCAGGATTTGAATGATACGTTATAACTTTAAAAACAATTTCATAATAATATTTATAAATATTTGAAATAATTACTTACGTGATATAATCGTATTTATAGTACAAATTATGTATTATTCTACACGTGTAGTTTTTGTAACACAAATCAATACATGTTTATGTTGGTTACACGTAAATTATTTATCACACGAATCAATACACGTGTATTTTAAATACACATAAAAAAATATTTAGCTCTATAATCTAATTATTTCTGTTAAGGAAGTCCAAAAAGGAAATGATGATTAGATACGACCGAGACTGATATTTGAATGGGATTTACATAGATGTTTTGGATGGATCAGAAACGGAATTTAAATAACATTAAAAAAGTTAAATAACAAAATGTTAAGAATATGTAGAGAAACAACATAACATATTTTGAAGGATTACATAAGTTGTGTGTAATTACGGCGGGTTTTGATTTTAAAAAAAATCATCTTCAAGCAAAGGCGAATAAATAATACGTAATTATAATTACTTTTTCGTTGATGTTCCCAAAAAGATAGCATGTCAGGAATAGTTGAACACTAAACACGGGGAGTACAGTAACTAACTTTATAGACATCATAGAATCACCTGATCCACCACTAAAATAATTCTAAATCGTAAAAACATTTAAACGTGTTATATTAATGTTCAAAGTTATTGTTTTCATAATTTTGTGTTATTTAATTATTATGCTGGTCACCGAAGTGCTTTAGACAATAATATTTTATTATTAGAAACAAAAATACAAGTTCTTTTATTAATTTAACAAGACGCAAAATAATAACATTATTGATCGTACCAACGAAGTGATAAACCAAATGAGTATATGCGAATTTGATGTCACCAATATTTGAGTTAACATTATATTATGAAAGATTGTATAATACTCGTTTATTATGCTGAAAATAACAAATAATTAAATAATTATCATTAATAGACAAGTCGTAATATAATACACTAACTCTTACTGTCGTCAGTTCTTTGGTGAAATCTCATAGCGTTTTGTTAGATATTACAAGATAATAGACTAATGAAAATGTATGGAGATGTGAGAAGATTATAAAAGTGGAAACGGATAGTGTTAATAATGTTTATTTTTTAGTATAAACAATTTATTGCATAATAATACGTTTTTTAACGGTTTACCCCATTGAATGAAGTATAATAGTATACTTAATATTTAAATCGATTACACTAAAACGTTGATGTATTGTACTAAATGTTGAGCAACCCCTGATTACTAAAATAGATAAACGCAAGTGCAAGATCACAAAAATATGGTTTATTTTGGTAATCGAAACACCGACTGATGTCCCGTCTAATTGTTGAGTTTTACGTAGAATTTTTAAACAATGTGTTATAATTTTCAATTTTGTTGGAATATTTAAAAACAACACTATCTGTTTTATAGTTATTTTATTAATTATTATTCTGATCGAACTATGGCTTAAATCATTATATTCGGTGCATGCCTTAGAGAACACTCACTTCATTATTTTTTGATGGTCCATAATTATTGTTATCAATTCATCATATGAGTCAAATTTTTGTCCTGTAATTTTTACATTATTGATATCTGTAAACATTGTAGTCTGTATTTGACATAAATTGTTAACGTATTTAATACAATTTAATATGTTTCTGTCTAAATTAATAATGTATACATAACATTTTATAGGTACGAGTATTTACGTAAAAATATCCTATGCAATTTTAAAAATATAACATTTTTTAATCGAAATACAACTACAAAAGTTGTTAAAATTAACATCGAATTGTATTGATAATTGTTGTTATTTAGTATTATATAATATTATTCTATATGTTGGTGCGTAGTTTTATAAATATAGATCATATAAAACAAGTTAGGATAGTCTTTTTGGCGAGCGTGCTAAATTCTCGGTTTCTAGTAAACGTATTTTAAACAGTAAACTATAATTCCGTATACAATTTTAAAATTATTTCGTAACCATAGGCGTGTTGAAGAGTATGGCCAATATATGACCATGGCCAAACCTTTGAACAAAATCATTCAGAAAGCGGAGTGGTCAAAGGTACATTTACAGGACGCTTATGTAACCTTAGATCTTATAGTCCCTGTAGGAAATGTTTGAACCTAAATACTAAAGTAAATCTCTTGTATATAGAAAGTGCTTTTTATTCGACTATGAGCAACTAAATGGGGAAATTCGACTACTTGGAAACATACCTGGCATACAATTATGTTCTACTTCAAAAACCAACTTATATTGGATGTTAAAAATGTAGAATACTCGGTCATTTGTAAGTTAAAATTTCTCTATTCCCTGGACTATTTGCTAAATCGAAATAATCAAAAAATATTTGTTTGGAATTGTATAATGTTATTGTACTTTTTAGCACAATACCAGTAACGTGTTGCTCTCGTGAACAAGCAATTTCGAAATTAACGATGGTTTCATCTAAATATTAATATTTCTTCGTGTCTAAAAAAAATTTAGTTCCCACGATCGATTTAAAAATTTGTTTTGCCCCCCCTCCTCGGCTGCTAAAGTCTGGACACGCTAACGATCTCTAAAACGTCACTTCTAAATATGCCACTGATGGTTATAAATAATAAATACTTACACGAATATTTATTGTTTTTCGAACATATTTTGTGCCCCAACGATTGAAACGCGCCGCAAATCGCTTCCAGTTGACAGGATATTGCGAAACATATCGTGATCATGGAAATATCGAAAATTAAAGTAAAATACGTAAAACCAGCAGCGACGGACGTCTCAATCACATAAATTACATTGAAATACTTGTTGTACGTCTCGTCGGACACTATTAGATACAAATTTAAAATGTTCAAACGGTATTTGGCGTACGAACCGTCTAAATTCTTTATCGTGATTATGATATTGCTGAGCAAGTATGGGATAGACATCCAAACCAACAACACGGAGCTGGTCATCATGGCGTACATGTGCGATATGCGTACGTACCGCTTACACCAATCGTTGAATATGTTTCTGTCGTAGTGTTTGTACGACATGGAACCGAAGTTAGTTATATCGATGCATTTCCTCAAGTCTTTAGAACGGTACATGACAATGCTGATTTTATAACAAATGAATAAGAAATTTTCTATGCATCCGACGTAGTAGACGATCCCTGTCAGATCGTTGGTCAGATAGTACGCGCCCATTGGGCATAACATGGACACTGCAAGCATGGACAGGCTGATTAATACGCAAATCACGTGGTGTAAGTTGTAATTCCAAATTTTAATCGTGTCGGCATCCAAAATCTGATACAAGCCAATGTATTTTGCCAACTTCATACTGAAATTATGTTCTTTTCCTATCGGCCCGTCCATTTTCGTTAATTCGTTTGCTGCTGTTGATAATAAAGACAATGATAGTGTATAGATGCTAGATACATAAAGAGTTACTCGGTCATCAGTGATGGTACTGAAATTTTATAATTTTATTTATAGGTATGTAAGAACTATGTTGTCACGGTACTTAACAAGAAAATTAAAATATGTTTTTACGCTATAACAAAATAAATTCGAATAATGTATTAATACAAAACTATTATACTTTGTTACCCAATCGTGTAACCCAGAATGCTGTTGAACGTAGAAAAAAAACGCACCTATATTAATGCTCAATTGTACTGCAATTTTGTTTTAACACAGTGACTTCTAACCGTTACTATCACGAAGTATTAGAGCACAGAATATTGTATGGGCTGTACAAAAATTGAAGTTTTATATTGATCAAATAAAAAAAAGATAATACTATAAAAACAAACAGTATACCAAGTTAAACACATCATGTTTATAATGATACACTACCGGCAAATTTTTGTTTGCGTCTTAAACAAACACTTTAAATAATAAAACATATTACCTAGCGGTAATTATATCTATAACTTTTTATAACATTGTTTAAAAAGCGTACATCAACTATAGTGTGTAATTTTTTTATTAGGACCTTTGTAAAGAATATTACATGCACACACTTGACCAACTTTATGTTTATACAGTGCTATAAATAGGAAAAAAGTGTAATACAAATAATTATTGATGATAGTGTCGACCACTGTAGTGTTGGCATTATATTCTTAGGTACAGTGATATTGGTATAGATATCCATGTACGAGTAAAGACTTTTCAGGCATTTGGGTCTGAAAATGCTGTATTCAACTTCAAGCTTTTACATATATTTTTTAAATAAAGATGCAATAATTAAATTTACACAATATAGCTCATAAGTTACCATTTAGCTGTCATTCAGTTAATAAAACCCAAAATATTCAAACTGACAGAAATGAAAAAAAAATCACAAAGTAAAACCTCTCGGAATCTAGAAAAATGCTGTATTTTTTTTTTTATTAAATAGGTATCTCATCTATTTTTAACTTTTTTTTTTTTACATTTTTTACACATAATGGTTTTTTTTACAAATTTAATAAAGATTGTGGGTTAATTTTTTGTAAAAGGTAATGATTTATCAACATTGCGTAAAATTTACGTTTCGTAGTTAATAACTTTGATGGTATTGATTTTCTTTTTATGAAGTATATAACCTTATTAGTCCCTTTTCTTCATCCTGATAATTGACCGTTGTTTTTTGTTCAACGATAATTTTAACCATAAAAAAAAAAAAATGACATTTTACAACAGCATACCACGTTAAAGACATTTGCAATTATTACTACAGATGTGGTATCTACAACCGTGGTTCTACTAAATACAATTTTTTTTGTTATCACTAATCAAAAATTCGTTTTAATACGAATTTTTCGCCTTTGTCCCGTGCAAAAGATTTTTAAAAAAAACACACATTGGGAAAAAATGGGTTATTTTTTTTTTTTAAAAATGTTAAAATACATTTTTATATTATTTTCAGCCTTGATAAAAATAATATTAATTCACTCACCAGAGTTATTGTAAACAACCATGAATATCAATGTAATTAAATCAAATGCTAAATGAACAAGAATAATTGGACACTATAGTAATCTTGAAGTTTACTACAAGTAGAAAAATGATTTCAAAATATTATAAAAGGTAGATAATAGGTCTAGTATTAGGTTTAACATTTTTTACTTTGTATACAATGTTTTATATTAAGCGAAATTAATATACAATAATAATAATACTAAAATAAGTATTCGATTTAATCCATCCGCTCGTGTGCGTTTATATCGGACGTGATGTGAATAATAATATTTCTACTCGTGCGGAGTATATCAATTGTCTGTTTAATATATTATACCTACTCCAATACGCACTGGTAGTCGATTATGAGCATCTTAATGTCGAATAATATTCTCATTGGATATATCGCCTTATTGTAGTCACCTATAGAATTAAACATGTACAAGTTACGATATTTAAATTTGTCGCCATCAAAATCACAAACGAATATTGACGAATTCCATAAGTGTAGGTGTTAGTTATTTAAGATTTTGAGTAGAACGAGAAATGTATTGTTGTTTTTATTATGGCGGTTTTTTATGGTTTTTTATGGTTTCCCCCCCCCGATTTCGACAAGAATACGTCATGATCGAACAAAGAAACTCCATATAGGTAATATTTCGTTGCATTTTTAAATTAGACTGTGCGTTGAGGGTACACTTGTTAAGCATTTGAGTAGAAGCAGTGGCGCAACTAGAATTTATTTTCGGGGGGGGGGGGGGGTTGTACATAATTATACTTATACAAATTTCAAAAAATATATACAGTGTACAATAATAAATCAATTGAAAATTGACTTTCAAAAAACTTTTGAAGAGGGGGGGTCACAACCCCCTCCTTGGTTGTGCCAAAAATAAAAACCTTATTATTATATCATGTTATCATTATTTTACCAAATAGTGTTCTTAAATTAGAAAGGGTTTGAAATCGGCTTAAAAATGTTCGTTTTTCATTTCAATTTAAAAATAATATATCGATTTTATAATTGTTATATTGCCACAGAATATCGATTAATTTGTTTCATGATTTCGATTTTAAACATAATTTTTCTTTTTTTTTTCCATTTTAAAACTTAAGGCGATTGGATATCGATTGATTTTTTAAATAAAAATCACCTATCTTTCGGCAATCAGTCCGATCGATGTAGTGAAGCGATACGAATTCCCAACACAGATTTAAATTCTGCGTGAAGTCTAAGTGATAACGGCCAGGCGACTTTTCAAAATGTTTAATTTTAATCGTCATACATTTGTTTTAAAATCCGACATTGTTTTAAAACGTTGTTTATCGTTTAAAAAAATATTACGAATTAATTTGAAAATGTTTTAATTATAAAGATATGTGTTCGTACGGTATATAAAAACGGACGTACTTGGCAATCCTACATTAAACGAAAAAACCGAGGTTTGGCGTGCCGTTCCAATTTCGCGAAAATACGCTACTGTCTAAAGCGGTTTATTATCAAAATAATGTGGTTATTATATGTATGTATATACGCATATGTTTTTTATGACGTGTGTTTAATAAGTCTGAACAAACATAATATGATTTCCCAGTCGAAATTATAATAACATAAAAATGTTTAAGAAAAAACCGTGTTTCATATAAAGTATATATAAAGTTCATCTACTTTACAGTTCCGTGTGGTTCATGGCCACTAATGTCGGAGTTCATAAAAAAAAAAAAAAAAAGACCATGACTCCCTGCCTCCCCTGTGTATACGCCACTGGGATATAATATAGGTTCAACAGTTTAATACTGTACTATTACACAAAAAAAAAAAATAAAAATTAAAAAAATCTGAATTTTAACGACTACCTATGGGATAATAAAATATGTAAACAGAAAAAATGTAAGTATTTCACAATACTCTTCGAAAGTACTTACAATGTTCGTACCTACTCAAATATTTTGTTTAGCGAAGTATTCAAACGGAGTCCAAACGTTTAACAAATAGTATCAACACTTTTTTATTATAAATACACTTTAAACAGTTAATTGGTATTCTACACACTGCACTTACATATTCGCATGCATAATACATATTATTGTTCTCAATGATATAGGTAAGTACGTATTTTTGTGTTTTACCCAAGGCGCCTACAAAATAATCCACGGTGTATTAAACTTCTCGCCTATCAAAATGAAAATACATTATTATTGTCCGTGGCCTAGGGGTTTTCGTCACATCAGATATTTTACATTATAAAGTACAATTAATGTCCTCGATCAAATGCGTGGCACGTACAAAATCTTCACGTACGCAGTCGAACAGTTGCCTATATTATATATATATATATATATATATTATTACTACATCGTGGCACACGATTAATTTAATAGCTTTCCAAATAAAATTATCCACATTATCAATTGTATTGATTTAAATGATTTAAAAAATGTTTATATTTTTTTTTTTTTTTTGATTTAGGAAATGTATTCTATGAATTGTTTCGGTATTATGTTTTAATAACGCTGTTATTTATTTGGCTATAATCAGAGCTGGCAATGTAATGCCCTAGAAATTCTAATGCTCTAAAAATGTGTTTATTTTTCATAATTTTGATTTTAAAAAAAATAATAATAAATCCGTCGGTGGAAAAAACATTATGGTCAAATTATTGTACAAACGAACGCAATCGACTCGCCGTCGAACATTTACTATACCTATTACTACACTATTGGCATTTTTAATAATTCACGTGTTATGACAAAAAAACTCGTACTGAACGATACAGTCGGTTTTATTGTTCAAACACATTATTAAACTGGAAACCTAATGATTCTAAAAATACTAAGTAAGTTTTGCCTTAGAAGTTATCCGTTTAACCACCGTTATCTAGGTTATCTAGGTTTACTATTATCCGATAATATAATACAAATACCTACGTAATAGTTTGTTTTATTTATTTTATTATATTATGTTTTATTTATATAATATAAAATCATATTAGCGTGTAAACATTTTAAGTCAAAATTTTGGATATAAAAACTTCAGAAATGTCCTCTACAATAAAATAACCTAAAGATCAAAAATTGACAACAAATGTAAAATAAACTTTCTTATTCTCATTGACAAGTACATGAAACGAATTTGTGACAATGCGAGCATCAGGCAAACAAGCTTTGGGGAAAAAAATGCAAAGTGCATCGAAATTTCTAGTTATAATATAAGCGAGAATACCAGAAATTTCACTGTGGGCCCATTTTCGTGTAGGCCATTTGGCCTTCTCTAGTATAGGCCCTATTAATTTACACGCGTGTTCGGTTAATACAATATAATTTATTCCAGTCACGACTGTGTGTATAGTTAATATACTATAGTACTATATAGTATTATATAGTATTGAAATGAAAATCTGTGCATTGATTTATACGAATTGAATGCGAGATATTACTTCGGATGCAGATATTGATATTATTTGTTAAAAAAGTAATGTAATGCTAATAGGATGATTTAAAATTCCGAGCGAAGTGTGGAATGTATTTGATTTTTGAATTCAAATTTAATACAGGTTTATCGCAAGCCGTACTTAGTGATAAAAATAAATCATTTGTCAGTATGATATGAGTCCCGCTTTACAAGAAGGCATTCCCTCTTCAATCTTCCACACCACCACGCCTATTATGGGTTCAATTACCCTCTTTATCGTTCCTCACGTTACCTCGACGCAGCTTAGTCCAGGTTCCATCTGCATCCTAGTTTTGAGATAGTCTTATCATGTATCCAACTGTTTTCAAACACTGCGGATTTAGTTTTAGTCAATATAAATGTTCTACTGAATTGGTTCAATTGCCTGTTAAGGCGTTTATAAAATAAAATAAAATAATATGAAAAGCCGCGCCTGAATATTTATAAGATAAAAAAATATAAATCAACTCGAGACAAATACCTATAGTAAGAATACCTGAGTACATATCACGCATAAAAGGGCCAATCATTTCTATTCGCACATTTTGGCTCGAAAACAAAATCGACTTAATGATCTATTTCGTTGCAAAATCAACACGACGAAGACAAATGGTCATGGCCATTTATTGAAAATATAAACCGATTCAATTCATATCACGGTGCCAGAATTATTGTATTTTATTCAATGATACGGACTATATTTGTCTACACGTACGAGATGTAGTGGGGTACGAGGACCTTTTAAACGATATATAAACGGGCGTCAACGAAGATCCAATTATCACAATCCAATCGATCACTCTAAACAGTAATACTACAAAACGTATTTGAATTCACAAATAAAACAGCGCCGTTAACATGAAGGTAATCGTCGAGTAAATCGTTTAACTGTTTTTCAAACCGAACTACACCTTAGTCTAACTTACTAAAATATTTACAATGTCCAATAATATTCGTTTACAGGTGTTCATCATTGTGCCTTTAGTAGTCGCTATGACTTCCGCCGCCGAAGTCTTTTTATCAGCAGCACCGGCATACGTCACGTCGTCATTAACTTCGCACGGGCCCATCTCGTGGACTTACTTGCAACCTGCATACTACCAACCAGCTCCACTGATACCGTACACCGCGCCGACGGCCGAGTACATTGCCACTGTCCCGGTCAACATTGCACCCGCCGCTCAGGCTAAAGTCGTTCCTGTAGCTCCCGCGGCCAAAATAGTCACCCCGACCGTCCCAGCCGCTAAAATCGTGCAAGTTTTACCCGCCCGGGCACAGGTACAGCCTGCAGCAGACCCGTCATACACGTTCGCGTACCAAGTTCAGGATAAAATAACGGGCGATTCTAAAGCTCAAGAAGAGACCCGTAACGGCAATTTCGTGAAAGGCAGATACAGTTTGATCGAACCCGATGGCACCAGGAGAACCGTAGACTACACGGCTGACCCGACAAACGGATTCAACGCGTATGTACAGAAATCGGAAGAACGACAAGCCGTGTTCGTACCCGCTGTAGTGTCAACAGACGACGTAGAAACTATCAAAGTAGACGTCGTTGAAGTCAAGCCGGAAGCCATGTCGAAGTCTACTGCGCCAAAGCCGTTAAAAAATACGCTTGCCGCGCCAGAAAGTAAACCCCAAACCGCAGGTTATTAATACATTTTTAATTCATGTGTGTGTGTGTGTGTGTGTACATATATATATGGCTAACATTGTAAACTTAATTTATATATATAAAAAAATGACTAATATTATATATTTTGTTCGAAATATTGGCAAATTATAAAAATACAAAATTAAAATTATACGAACTACACAATATTTTTGATTTTTTTTTTTTTTTTAATATATATAATATACCTATTAAGAGTATACTACGATAGTGTTCAAAGAGTTAATAATAATTTCAAGTGTGTCAAAGAAAACAAACTGATGTATAATGAATATTGTCATTAGGGATCTAAAATATCATGATTTCGTAAATTAAAATTACAATATATCAATTACAACACTCTTTTTTTTATTTTAGATAGGTGCCTATAAACAAAACATACACTATATCTGTAAATAGAGACTACGCCATTGTAATAGGTAATAGGCTATATTATTTTGGAGCTAAGATTTTTTTCTTGTTAATGTAGAAATGAGTCTAAAATCGTCAATACACATCACCGAAGTATTGGATAAACTCGAGGGTATTTCAGATAACGAATCAATTGACATCATTATTATTATACAACCTCCCGATGTAGATAGCTTGACTGACGAAGAATATTTCGATGATAATGAGGGGGCTATAAGCGATTTTGTGGACGCTCCATTCGATGTTTTGTGAAACATTCGAAATTTTAACTTGTTCTGATGGGGATACATCCAAACCAAATCCTTCCAACAACCGTTAGAAGACACCCCCCCCCCATATACAAATAAAAAATGCACCCAAACAATACTAATATACCCATAAATGAAGAACAAAAATGTGTTGCCCAATTAATTGAAAATTATAGAGAGACGAATGTGTTGCACTGTTTGTTATTATATTTTCTGATGATACTGTGATTCTCATAATAGATAACTTAAATAACTATGCTACTTTCTGTAACAGGAAACCGTTTCATAACTTTTCTTTAGGAAAGTCAAAACATATAGCTTTTATTATAAAAAAAAATTGATGACCAAGTTCTTAAAAAGTAAACACAATGAATTCGATAATAGTCTCGGTGTTACTTCTTACTCGGAAGTTTGTATTTTTTGCAAAAATCGAGTGGTTAGCAATTGAATTTTAAGAAATATTTAAGTGTTTAAATTAAACCATAATTTCCCACGAAACAGGTAAAAACACGTAAACGAATAAACAAATAAGGAACGAATACATGGTTTTATTTTTTTTTTTTTTTAATACGTATTTACAGATAAAATACGTATTTACAGATAAAATACATGTTTACAGTTAATAGATAACATACTAAAAGATCTTTTATTTTATTTAAATTTTAAGCACCACGTCATTTTCATGTAATACTTTTGAATAACACTATTAATTATAATATAATATTATTTTTAATATTTTAGAATATAGTTTTTGTATTTTGTGTCATATTTTTTTACCATTTTTTATTGCATACAAATCATAGCCCTACCTAGATGATCATTTACCGCGCACACAGACGCAAGCCATGGATACACGTGAATATATAAATTGTGCCTAAATGGAACCTTTTAAATAAAATTCGTCGCTAATTCGTATATAATCAAGTATTGTCTATCCTACATAGAAAAGTAAATTGTTTGTCAACCAAATTAAACTTCCCGCCTATAATCCCATAATCACAGTTATAACCAAGAATATGACCACGCTGATAAGAACAAATTGATAAACGCGATAACGCAGATATGATAATATAGTTGGGCGTCTAGATAAATCAACTATATTATAACTGCAACACTCGCCAACCAAACAACTAATGTAAATAAAACCAAACGGGCATGTTGAGAAAGAGATAAGTAATAATTTAGTAATTTCTGTGTCTGTCTTTATAGGTAATAAACCTTATCGTATGCATTTTTTAATGTACACCGGTGTAAACGATCCAATGTGATGTGAATATCAATCATTAATTTCTGAACGTTTATTATATTTTATAATATATACATTCATTATACATTCAGCTGTAAACTATGATTAATTTTTGTAGTGTCTTTAATTGCTCCAGTACAAATGACATACAGAAATAATTAGTATTACACAAGTAAGTATTAATGTTAATTGTGAACAATTAATTCGTAATTTTATTTATTGTAATTTTAACATAGGTAATAGGTGCTTTTATAAACATAACCTTATATTTTTATTGTCTAAGATTTCCACTGAACGATACGGAGAGACTACGAAAATGGATACATGCTGTCAGATGAACAAATTTCAAACCTAATTGTAGTTCATTGTTATGCAGTAGACATTTTACTGAAAATGTCAATAACAAAGTAGTAGTAAATGAACAATTGGTATTGAAATAATGTGCTGTACTAACTATCTTTGAATTTCCAGATCATATAATGCCAAAGGTGAAAGAAAGACTAGTTCTACAGCGTTCGGTTGAAATTCAAGTAAAAATTGTTTTCAATTTACTTAATACCTATGCTAACAATGTATTAGATACCAATTATTCATTTATAAATTGTAAAAACAATTACTTTGATATTTTAGAATCTATTAGAATATTTATTTTATTCATAAATACATTGTAGGTTGGTAGTATTCAAGTTAGAAAAATATTATGAATAAAACATGTTCTTTAAATTTATAAATAATATAGTTTATAATACTGACCAAGCATATTAACTATATTTTTTTTCATAATATTATATATTATACTAATAAATATGTTTTATAGGATATATTAGAAGCAGTTCAAAGTATTGGGAATGAACATGATGCAGAAGCTACAAAAAAGATGTTTGCAGATGTTGGTGTCCAGAAAAATTGGGAAGAATTATATAGGACATTACATGATTTATGTCGAGAAAAGAAAACTGCAACAAAAACTTATGAGGCGAGATAAATGCGTAGGTAATTTGGGAGTTATGTAGCTATGTACTTATTAAGAGAAAACAATTAATTTCAAGATATTGTAAAAGATTTTTTTAAAAATAAATTTAATTCTTCACTACTATATCGAAATATTAACTCAATATTTATAATATTTTTAAATAAATATTTTGTAGTTCAATAACTATTAATCTGCTATTATAAAACTATTAATAATAATACAATTATTGTTAGGTAAGAAAACAGAAGAGTACTATGGAATGAAACCCAATGAGACAATCATTTAAGATTCTCTTAATGCGTTCAAAATTGAAGATGAAGATTTTACTGATCACATTAATTGGGTAATTATGATGGTCGTTGGTCTTATTAATATTGTTTTTAAAATAGTTAGTATTATACTTTCAACAATATATATCATACAAATCAGCGGTTTTTAAACTTTTGTGGCACGCAGACATCAGTAAAAATTGCCTTTGAAGTCATGGAACCCAAGTTTATGGACAAAGACAAATTATTGTAATAACCTAATTTTGTATTATTCAATGTAATTAAATTTGCACATTTTTTAGACAATAGTTTAATTTTTCATTACAAACTATACAAAATATATATGATAATACACTAAAACAGCCTCGTTACTGGAAAGTTTAATTCGCAGATCTGAATTTATATTTTGCAACCGGTTTCTCAACTTATTCTTAATGTACACTAGAGCATAAAAAAGCTTTTACTCAGAGGTTTGTAGTCAAAAATAGTATAAAACTTGCATAACCTTATATGATAGTCCTGAATAATCATTTTTTTTACGTGTAACCAAAAATTTGCTAAGGGTGTTTGATTAACATCATTATCAACTATTATTACTAATACAACAAATTAAGAGATTTCTATCAGACTATCACCATCTGATGGTAACAGACTATTTATTTAATTAATATAATTTTCAAAAAGCTACGAATCCAGTTTCTACTTGTATACTACAAGTTATTTACAAACTGTGTGTATGCTCAACCCGGTTAAAAACTACTGATTCAGATTTGAATGATACATTGTAATAATTAACTATTAACTTTTTTTAATTTTTTTAATCTTTAGATTGGACTACAATAAATGTTTTCTCTATGATCTCCATCTAGTGCTATTTCTTTGAATCAATTTTTGCATATTTAAGTATTTGACTATTATAACATGTTCTTGGCTTACTTTTATCATACCGTCTTATATGATAGATTTCATTATTGTAACTCAGTGTATGACCTATTATAAGCTTTGGCCAAGATTTTTAATTGTTAATTAAATATTTCTTCTCCTTTACTAAATCTGGCACTATATTGTTTGTCTTCACTTCCGTCCATTTACTTCTAACATCACATTTCTCAAGCTTCCAATGTGGTTTCATCAGTTTTGTTTAATATCCAATTTTCAACGCCATATAATGCTGTAGTCTGTACATTAATTTTCATCAAACATGACCTATTACGTCTCCATTTTTGATATTACAGTGTATTATTAAATAAGAAATACTTTTTTCCTGTCATACTCCATTTTTTATTTCCTTTTTATATATTTCATTATTAGTTTTTATACTTCCTAAATATTAAAATTGATTTATTATGATTCCTTTATGGGATATATAAATGTCATACCCTTTTACTATGCTATATACCATTACATTTGTTTTTATCATGTTTATATTTGATTTGAATGTTTAAAATATGTTATCCGTTTCAGAAAATGCTGCTTGAAGATATTCAGATGTAGCAATCAATACTAATATATCGTCTGCAGATGGTATCTTTACTCAAAACTATCAAGTAAATAAATCAAAATTGAATTTTTAGGTGAAACTAATAATAAATTAAATATTGACTTGATTAATAACAAAATAAAATTTTAGAAATTCAGAGTAGGCATATTATTCTGATCAATTATCAGAACAATATAACGAGCTTAACTGTCCTGGCACCAAACATGAGTAAAGGATGGTTCAATTTGTCTATATTCCACGTCTATTAAGCATTACTGAGGTCAACGGACTACAAAATACAACGAGAAAAAAAAACTATATCAACAGAAGAAATAGGTTTATGTAATTGTTATTGATTAATTTTAAGGGAAAATACGAAACAAAATATACACCAGCAGCTATAAAAGTATTATTGTCATAATACTACAAATGAATCATTAATTTCTATGTTCTTCCCCTAGTTTGAAAAATTGTTTTTTTTTTGCAATTTAGAGTTTAATATTTTAAATTTTAATAATTATAATTTTGTTTAATTAAATTGTTTTGTTACCTTAATAACCTTCTATCTATTAGACATCGTTGGAGTTTTTGATATTCAATAAATTGTTTGCGACAGCTATGTGCTCGCTACAATAGTTATATACAATACACCTATTTTTTAGGACATATTTTATGGAGACTGGAATTAAGCTTGTACAGTTTATAATGTATTAAGATGTTTTTTTTTTCATTTTATCAGAATATTTCAAATGTTAACACTTTTTACTTACTTTTGCTTATTAATTATTCTAGCAAATAAATGTAAAAGTTCCTCGTACAAAGTTATGTATTTCATATAATATGTTTTTTTTTTAAATGATTATAGCTAAATCTAAAAAATTGTGTTATTTATTTGAGACTATGTATTTATTTTTGTTATTATATTTATTAAATCACAATTTGTTAATTTGTTTAAGTTAATAAGTATTTATAAGGTTGTACTATCAACATAAGTAACAAATTTATTATCAATATAAGATTGATATAACTATGACTGATATGAATTATTTGATTTTAATGACACTAGTGTTTATACATAAAGTATTTTGATTTTTAGTTACTTTTTGTTTGGTAAATTGATAACAATTTATATATATTTATATTTCACATTAAAAGATATAATATGGGCATTTTTAGGGTCATCTTGTTTATGGCTAAAGGAATCGAGGTGTTTGTGACTTACTAATACTTCAGCTTTTAAGATACATAAATCTATGTAGGGTATCCATTAAAATTAAGTTACGTTAATGTTGATTTATCATTGTCAATTTTGCTCAATATAAGTGTGCATAAATAAATATATGTTTGTTTTGTTACTTGTATATTTTATAAGAGATAATTTAAATTAAAGGTACCATACATATATACTTGATATATATGTTTCTGTTAAATAAATTTGAGCTTTATATATAATATCTAAAATACCCGATTGGTGGTTATGCACAATAACCATTCATATTCAGTCACTAAGTAACTCTTATACTTCCTGACGTTACCATTTATGGTGCTCTATGCTATAATCTTACACATTAATAATACCGAAATTCAGGTTAGAGACTGTTTACAATGTGTACGAAGAATACCATACACTAAATTATCCTAACGTCTATAAGTATATATTAATTATGTGATAATATGAAGAAATTGCATGCACCATCGTTAATATTATACTCTGCGACTGCTCAATATTATAATATTAAACCACATATAATATTAAACGTATTATGTTATGCGACAGAAAATCTGTATCTACCTATAATTTTAATAATTGTACGGAATTTATAAAAGTCGATTGTCTATACTAGTTTTTCATATCAAATAATAGGTTTTATTTTAATGCATCGTTGTTAATATTATATTCTACGACCGCTCAATATTATAATATGAAATCATATATATTATTGTATGCATTATATTATCCATCAGAAAATCAATACATAGCTCTGATTATAATATTTGTACGGTATTTAAGAAAAGTTAAGTTTCTATACTGCATGGGTATTTCAGTAAGTACTAATTGTTACACGTTAATTATTTTAAATTTATTTCATAAAAATATTATGTCGATAAAGAAACCGAGGAAACGTTAAATCGTGTTAAATCGTATTCGGCATTCAAGTAATATCTACACCTATTTTATTCACATACATAATTAGGTGTAACATGTCAATGGGTTTAAAATGGGTCGTGAATTAGTCGTCGGTCGAAACGAAATAAACTCTCTGGAAAATTAAAATCTCAATAGTAACGTGTTCGATTTGATTTGCCAGGTAAAATATATTATTATTATTAAACGAATTACAAACTAAATGTGCACGAACCAACATTATGCTAAAGGCAAGCGAACACTTCGCGCACAAAATACTGACAATAGATGGCGCTGCTTGCGCTTTTTGTCTGACACGGTGTAATTTTTACCGTTCAACGATCACGATATGCCTTAAAACGAAATTTATACGATCGCAAAAGTCGAATTTATTCTTTTCAAACGCAATTATACCGGAATTCACGCAAAATTGATATAAAATAAATCGAAATATTCGAGTGACAATCGCCGGTGGAATTACCTCTGTTACCGTCAAAGTGACGGGTGTTTGTATAAGTAACTCGACTCGTTCCAAATCTGGTATCGCTTCTCGGCCTATCGGCTAAGATCAAAGTGTAGTATCTGTTCTTATCAGCTTAACATCTGATACACTTCCCAACGGGAAGTTCAAATGTTAAACTAATTTTTGTAAAGCAGGCGGAGAATTTGGGGCTTGCTCCTACTCCGCCGCGGGTTGTCCCGGTATTGCAGTACCATCGGGAACGGCCCAAATAATCAATTAATAAATCTCTTGCCTGTTGGCGGCTACGTAACCATTTTAGTTGCATTTCGCGGTAATCATTAATTATTGTCTACTATAAATAGATCTTACTTATTGATTACCTTTAATGACGACTTTGACAAATGGTTATTTTCGGTGGCCGTTTTTCCTATAATCAAAATAAAGTAGTGTTAATTTCGTCTATTTTTACATTTTCACTATACGGTTGTTACTAATTGTTTTTTCAGCGTTTAGGCCTTTCCATAATTTTCTTACACGAATATGCCCTCGTAGTTATTGCCTATATTAATATATTTGTGTATTTTTATTAACAATTAAATGGATTAATTTATTTTGTTATAATATAATTTAAAGAGTTTTAGGTTGAGTAATTATTAAAGAACCTTTTTGAAACTTTATATATTGTACATATTTCGCCATAGGACTGAACAAATATGTGAATTGAAATTATTCATTAACTCCTCTCGGATATCCGTTGCCGGTGTAGATGCCGTTTACTTCACCGTTTGGGTAGTTTCATGTTGAAGTTCATCTTGAATTTCGGATAATTCCCCTTCTAAATCCATTAATATGTTAAGCAAAACACAACAAGCCTTTGTGATAACAGTAGTTTTTTAGGAAAGACTAAAATTTTATTTTCAAGTACGTTAAATCGTTTAACAAGAAACCTAAAATCGCATTTCCACTATTCGTCTAGCTCTTGATAACTGTTAATTGAAAGTTTTTTGTCATTAGTTAAATAACTTCTTGGTGAACATCTCATTAATTTCGTTTTCAAAGGATATACTTGATCTCCGACAAAAACCGATGAGTATCTCATCGTTAATTTTATGGTGATTTTTTTTTTTGATTGCCGGATATTTAATATATTAGTTTTTAATAATATTCCGAAATTGGATTCTTTAAAAATATCACTATCACTATTTCGTCAATAACCACCGATAACTTCAGCTATAAATTTTGTAGTGATTTGTGACAGCATTCAAATGAAGTATGCATTCTATTTATAAGCATAGAGTTGCAATAAATAGTTATTTGTAATAATGCAGTTTAATAGATTTAATAATAGTATATAGTTTTGGACTGAGTGTTTCTATGCTATAAAGTATAAGCCATTTTTATACTGGATGTAATACCTAAATTTTTTTGGTTATTTTTAAAATAAATTTTTTCATAGATAATTTTGCTTTGAATGCTTTTTTATACGGTAGAATGGCCGGGTAAAATAAAACTCAGTGGTGATGTGTATGCAAATAAAGTTGAAGAAAAAACAAAAGCTTTTTAATGTTTTTATAAATCTGCAAATATCAATAGTTATTTGAGTTAACTAGATTTATCAGGTATTATTGCCTATTTTTGTATCTAAGTTAATTTAATTCGTTTAATAAGTTTTTAGAATACAACTCTTTAGACAGTTACGTTCAAATTCAAATATTGTCCATTACAGTTTAAATACTTCAAGTTCAACGTTTGCAATCAACTCAGGTTTTTTGTTTCAGAAGTTCGCGAAAACTTGCTTGAAAAATATACAGTTGACCAAAGTTTGATAAATTCGGATAAAACAGCCCACCACAAGAAAATGCTTATTTAAACCAAAGACACAAATACTAATGACGATCGAACGTACAACACAACAATCTGGTATTATTAATATAATAAATTTGATTTTAGATCGGTGCAATTTGTGTGTACTTTTATCGTTTTAATGTGTTTTAGCAATTATCCCAGGTCTATGGGAAATAAACAACCGGACAAAAAATCATATTTCTATTCGTGGTCGTGCGCTGAACGTTGGGAAAATAAAATGTTTTAAAATCAAAAAGACGTTATCGGGGAATTGTACGTACGAGGCAGGAATGTCCAGGACTGTTATATATACTGTACGACGTTTTTTTTTAATTGTTTTTTTTTTCTACTGTTCTAAGAAACGGAGAGAGAAAATAAAAAGACATTTTGTTATTCACACTGAAAATACACGAGAACCGTGCGTTTGTAACTTTCGAAAACTGTAGCGCGCCCTTTTCCACGTGCGACATCCAACTCCGCGACCCGGTCTCCGCCGTAGTCGCACTGTTACTCATCTCTGGTAATATTATTAATTGTTCTTTGGGGAACACTGTGCGGGGACATCGGTCAATTAATCGTCGATAATCGATCGCGTCTCCACCGACACGGTCCGCGACGACGACTTTTGGTCTTTTTTCTGTTGCCGACGGTGCCGGTCGTCCGGCCAAACGCCGACCCCTGTTCCTCGGTGCCACCGGAACGGCTCGCGCGGACCACCTTCACGCACAGGTAATATACGTTTATCGTTTCATATACTTTGGTCGGTATCCTCCCCCTCCCATATCCCTTTTACAATACATAATTTTTATTTAGTTTGTCTTTTCATCCTCTTTATTATTCGGACGAAATGTTTACGCCTCGTGGCTTTTCACCGTCGATAACTTAACCTTTTGCCTGTTGCAATGATTGCAATTTAAGTTTCTCCATCCTACATATTTCGCCACTTTCAAGTCCGTGTTAGTGAGGATTTTTCTTCCATAGCCAGTATATCTGCTGGTGTCCCGAAATGTGGTATCCTCTCACCACCTATCCTTTACAATATTTTTGCTTCAGACCAACCAACTACACCTAATACACTGGTCGCCGACTATGCGGATGATAAGGCAATTTTATCCAGACACTCTGATCCCTTCGTGACTTCTCGAAATCTGTTCATTCGACGTTCACCCTTAAACTTGTCCCTTGCCCTGATGTCTTTATTTTTAACACTCTAATTCCAAGTGCTTTGAATGTTAAATATCTTGGCTTGACCCTTGATAAAAGATTGACCTGGGCCCAGCATATTAGGACCAAAAGAATAAATCTAAACCTACGCCTACGCCTACTAAAAAACCTCATGAACAATAATAAATATACTCACATCAATACTAAATTGCTTATTTATAAATCGCTACTAAAGCCTTCTTGGACATACGGCCTTCAGCTTTGGGGAAACGCAAAAAAAAACTAACATTAAAAAAATTCAAATATTCCAAAACATCGCACTTCGCAAATTATTAAATGCCCCTCCCTATGTCTCTAACTTCACTATACACACTGACCTAAAAATGCCTTCAGTTTCAGAAGAAGCTAAAACATATTATAAACGTTTCCATGTTCGCACTTTAACTCATCGCAATCCTCTTGTCAAAAACATTGCTAATCCGACAATCCCCGGCAACCCCCCGAGACGGTTAAAACGGAAATTGTGCCGTGACCTGTTGGCACCAAATATTAATATTAATTAGAAAATATATATTTATAATTAAAATTACAAATGAAAGTGTTACTAATGGGTGGCTGCTTTCTACAAAAATGTCACGTATTATGTATAAATGTTATTAAGGTATGATGTATTTTTTTAAAATAATTTGTATATAACTAATCTGTCTCTCATCTTCTTATTGTGCCCAAGTGGTATAGATTGTAGATTGTATTTAAAAAAAAAAAAAAAAAAAATTGCAATAAATTCCACTTTCGCGTACTGTGTGTAGTCTTCATATATTTCAATTCTGCTTTTTTTTTTTTTTTTTTTGGCTAACTAATAACATAATTATACTACTTTTCAAACCTAACCAATTAATTTTGGGCGTGCGCACAGCAACTTTTTTAATGGCATGGCTTATTTTTGACAACAATTTATTATTTTTTTTTTGTACATTTTAATGCATTTTAGTGGTCGAAATTGTTGTCTACGTTAAAAAAAAAAAATGCCTAAAATTGTCACAAAAACAGTCTAATTATGTTTATTAGTTGGCCAAAAAAGCAGTATTGGTGGTAATATATGAAGCCTGCACATAGTTATTGAATGTTTCCACGCATCGTGATCACACCGTATACTAAATCCAATGGTTGTTTTTATTTCTATATTCACTAATTATTTCCCTATGTGAAACCTTGGCTAGGTTTAGTCGACAATAATTTTAATATATTTTCCTCCTTGAAATTCCGTTTTTTTTTTTTTTCTCTCGACAAATAATATTTAAACACAAAGTATGTTTTTGGTTTTTCCGTTAAATTCCATGTTAAAATCACTGAAACAGCCAAACTAATATTACACCGGATTCAAAAATCTTCTGCAAAATCATACCCGACCACATTTGTAAAAAATCTCCTTTCCATCTCCATCCCTGGAACACCCTTCCCGCACGTCAATCGAGCCATTACACTATACCTAAAAACATCCTTTTAAGCTCGTTGTACTTGTATAATTTCTTAAATAAAAACAAAACAATTTCAATATCAGTCGGGATTTCGACAAACACCGTTGGATTTTATCTTACTATTTTTAGTCCGCCCCGCGTTATCTGACCCGGCGACGGATAATCGTTGTTCAAAAATCCACTCGCTGGGAATACCGGTCGTTGTTATACCGACGAACAATAATATTTCGGGCCGCGTGTGTTTTTCAGAAATACTCCCGTCATATAACATTGCCGCGGCATTTCGATTATTAACTTGCGGGTTTTAGGCTGGGGTCGCACGAGCGTTTTATTGACGTCCGTCGGTGAATTATGTGATTATACTTCTTCATGACGGCCGCACACTTGTCGTCCGTCGGACGTAAATAATGCTTATCGGACGTCGTAGTTTATTATTAGATATTATTGACTCGGTCACATGAACGCTGTTTTGTTGACGCACGTGTTAGGCTGGGCGCACGCCTAAAAGAGCAAAACTGCTCCGAGCTGCGCGGAACAAATTCCATTCACACTGACAAAAGAGAACAGAACAAGACGCAATAATTCTGGATTAATTTTTGTTATTAAATAGCGAAAGCAGTAAAAAAAAAAAAAAAACCCAAAATTTGGATGCATGAAATAAACAAAAAACGGTAGAATAATAACTTACAAAATAATACAATTTAAAATTTTTTGGTCGAATTACGTGAAGAGACGAGTTAAATTCAAAAATTTCATTCGCATGAGTTCAGCACCATTTCATTCCATAATCTATCTATTGCTATGATCTTTATCACAATAATCATAGATAGATTTTCTTAAAAATACTACATTTATTAATTTCTCTGGATCGCATGTCATTTTAAATTAATATGATATAATTTTTGTATTACAATAACGTGTTCGGTAATGTACTTATCATAAAATCAACAAGTAACTTCTAGGAAACCTAACCTTAACCGACAACACGCCAAATCCATTTCTTTGTTTTCATTAATAAAATTTACTTTTTTTTTTTCTTTCAACGTTTCCTTGCTTGGGTGCGACTCGTTCCCCTCCGCATATCTGTTCGTGATTATCTCCACGTCGCCCATTTATTGAATTATTTTAATAATATTTTCTTTACCAATACAACCAACCGTGCATGGCACCTTTGACACCCGTCGTTTCCAAGTATATTCCGTGCGCCGCCGTGTGCATCCTCGAGTCCTCAGCCCCCGTTGCGTATCTATTCAATCGATAAATAGCCATCTATTTATTTACATTTTGATTTTTCGTACATTGATTAGCAGGCCGGTGTACAAGTACTTTTTACTTTTTGTTTTTTTTTAATATAAATATAACTGGTGATACTGTAGAATATATGGTGGTTAATAATTAATTGAGTTGTTTGCTCGGTTGGTAGCTATCATTAAATTGCCCGTCAGGCCCGCACACACATTGCGTAAAGCCCTACTTTGCTCATCAGATCTTCGAGATCGCGGCCCCGATCGTCCGTGGATACGGAGCCCCACTAGGGCGACTTTGCATTCGAGTCTAGGCAGAGGATGATCCTTTTACCCTGTAATGCGCTCAAAATTGACGGAATTCGCTGGAATGGTTCTAGTGCGGCCGAAAACCGACAGTACATCGAGACCACATACAGACTCACACTTTTGGGACGGGCAGTAGCCGGGCCGAAACCGGCTTGCTACCCTTACAACCTAAAGGGGGAACACTTCCAACCGGCCGGCGGTCTGGCGACTACGGAGCTGCGATCAAGGATGGTGGCGACGTCGAGTGATTGGTTCTGCCGACTCCTCTGCGAGAACGGCCTCAGCGAAGTTGGCCACCGCTTTCCATTGGTCTGGGGACTCCCACATGAGTGACACCAAGTCGCCCGGTTCGAACAAGCCGATCCTCTGGACCAGGCGCTCCCTTTCCCGTCAAACGCATCGCAGCGCATCAGGGTATGGAGAGCGTAGTCATCCACCTCGTTCTCCTCACTGGGAAACCCGCAGTGAGAACACTCGGCGGACGGTGCTCGCCCAATCCGGTGAAGGAAAGAATTGAAGCATCCGTGCCCCGTGAATAGCTGTGTGACGCGGTATGTCATCGAACAGTGTGGTCTTGTAACTCACCGCACCAGTGCGTCCACTCTTCTCCGGCACTTTCGTTGCTCGGATCCGACGCGACCACTCGGTCGCGAACCTGATGAGGAAACTGCGTCGGCGAGACTATCGGGTTTAGTAGGGACATTTACGTCCAGCACATTACGGGCGTCAGTCAAAGATAATTGTGAGTTCCTGACCCTCTCTTTTCATGTACTTTGATTGCTTATACCTTTGTAAGCCATTGTAGTTATTTTCCTTATTATTATTATGAATATAGATTTAGTTTTTGTACACTAGGTGGGTGTACGTGATACTGACTTTTTCATCAACTATTATCTTGTGGTAACAGCTGCGGGAAGTTATGAGGGCCATCCGCTAATTGGACAGTCTTATAAGAAGTGTGTGACTCTCGTCGGAAAAATGAATGAGAGGCCAAGATGGAGTATGCTGTCGCAGACTGCGTCCTCTCTACTCCAGCAGTCAAGAGATTTGCGGACTAGTTACTTACATTCACAGTGCGTCTCAAAATCGTTCCACCAACAATACCCCTTTGTGGGGGACGGGCGATTGGGCAATCCATCTGGATTCAGAGGTAACTTCGTATACGTCGTCAACCATGTACGCTAACCACATAGCGCAACACAACTTGGTCATTGCGTGCTCCAAGAAAAGAGTTGGGAGCGATACTTAAGCTATTGCCCGCTGCTACATTGTCGAAAGCAGAGGAAATTTCGATTTTTCCATAGCCGCTTTCTATTGAATATGTACTAATAAGTAATGTATGATGAAAGTAGAACACTTACCATTCAATAAAGAAATAAATAATGAATAATTAAAGTTGTTCTCGTATGATGTTTCTAATTTAATAGGAATGTATAGTCTATATTTTCAGTCTCCCTTGAATATTTTCCTACGATCTGCCACTGTTTATAATCTATAATTAAAAATTGGGATTCCAACACCTATACCTTCGGCCACCACAAGCACGTAGTCAAGCTATGTTATCATGATGTACTTATTATCACCACACAGCTGTAATCACGGTGTATATGATATCACTGCACTCCTGTTATTACTACCCTGAACACGAGAGAATATATTATTTTAAGCATTATATATTCTATTATCTGACGGTCATACCATTCCGTGAAGGTCAACAAAGTTCCGACGTCCAACACCTATTATTCAATGGTTGTAGAGTAAGGAAGAAGTCATGGACCCCCATATAGTTATCCCTCAACTTCTCCTAATTGTGTTAAACGTCTAATACCATTGCATAAACCAACGTATGTAATTCACGAATTGGTAAAAGTGAACAACCGTACCGTTTTAAGAATTCCGCCGTACCACTGCGAACTTGACCCTATCGCACTGGCTTGGTGTTATGTAAATAAACATGTAAGAATGAATAATACCACATACAGACTCCCGGATGTAAAAAATCTATTAATTTAGGGCATTAACCGCGTGGATGCTTGAAATGTACAAAAGTTTTTAAAACATACATAAAAATAAGAAGACAAATTTTGTCAAATTGATTTAATTGTTGACGACATCATGACAGCGGAAATGACAAATTTGACAATCACAGAGGACACGTCATCAGAGACATCTGATTTAGTTTAAATTATTTTTTTTAATACCTATTGTTTCGTAAAAACTTTTTTTATTGTATTTGTATATCAATTGTATTATGACATATAATATGTTACACGGCGGCGGTGATACATTGCAGACCGTCAATCACAGAGCGTCTAATCTCGCATATTAACTGAAGTATTAACTATTATTGAAGTAATTAACTGTTAAAGCTGAGTAGGCGCAGTCAAGATTGGAAGATAAAACTATCGAATTTTGTGAGTTTTAAAATAAGTTTTTAAATTATTATAGGACAGAAGTAATTCACAAGGGTATAAATACAATTTGTTTTTTTTATATATAAAAATTATTAAAAAAAAAGATTATTATTATTAAACAAATTTTGCGTGCATTATGTAGAATTTCTAGGGCATTACATTGCTAGCTCTAAATTATAGCCAAATAAACAACAATGTTATTAAAACAATACCAAAACATTTGGTAAAAAAAAAAAAACATTTGAATAAATCATTATCAATACAAAATGTGATGTTGAACGTAGCTTCAGCAAATAGAAAAACATACTAAGATCTTATATTTAATGATAATTTTAAACACCACATTATTATTTTATGTAATACTTTTGAATAACATGATTAATAATTTAAAATGATATTTTAAAATTTAGTTTTTGTATTAAGTGTCATATTTTTTTTTACATTTTTTGTTGCATATTTTTCATAAATCAAATGCATCTTTTACCATTTCCTATTGCATACAAATCTTAGCCCTACCTAGATAATAATTTACCGCGCACACAGACGCAAGCCATGAATGTACATGAATATATAAATTGAATCCCTATAATAGAAGTCCCTAATTCGCATATAATCAAGTATTGTCTATCCTACGTAGAATAGTAAATTATTTGACAACCAAATTAAACTTCCCGCCTATAATCCCATAATCACAGTTATAACCAAGAATATGATCACGCTGATAAGAACAAATTGATCAACGCGATAACGCAGATATGATAATATAGTTGGGCGTCTAGATAAATCAACTATATTATAACTGCAACACTCACCAACCAAACAACTAATGTAAATAAAACTAAACGAGCATGTTGAGAAAGAGATAAGTAATACTTTAGGAATTTCTGTGTCTGTCTTTATATGTAATACACCGTATCGTATGCATTTTTTAATGTACACCGGCGTAAATGATCCAATGTGATGTGAATAGCGATTGTACATTTCTGAACGTTTGTTATATTTTCTAATTTATACTTTCATTATACATATAGCTGTAAGCTATGGTTAATTTTTGTAGTATGTTTAAATGTTACAGTACAAGTGACGTACAGACAGAATTAGTATTTCAAAAGTTAGTATTAATGTTAATTAAGAATGATTAATTCGTGATATTATATATTGTAATTTTAACATAAGTAATAGGTAGTTAAATACTTTTATATGCATAACTTTATATTTTTATTGTCTAAGATTTCCACTGAACGATACGGAGAGACTACGAAAATGGATACATGCTGTCAGATGGACAAATTTCAAACCTAATTGTAGTTCATTGTTATGTAGTAGACATTTTACTGAAAATGACAATAACAAAGCAGTAGTAAGTGGAAAATTGGTATTGAAATAATGTGCTGTACTAACTATCTTTGAATTTCCAGATCATATAATGCCAAAGGTGAAAGAAAAACAAGTTCTACAACGATCGGTAAAAATTCAAGTAAAAATGGTTTTCAATTTACTTAATACCTATGCTTACAATGTACTAGAGAACAATTATTCATTTATAAATTGTAAAAATAATTGCTTTGATATTATAGAATCTATTAGAATATTTATTTTATTCATAAATACATTGTAGGTTGGTTGTATTCAAGTTAGAAAAATATTATGAATAAAACATGTTCTTTAAATTTATGAATAATATAGTTTATAATACTGACCAAGCATATTAACTATATATTTTTTCATAATATTATATATTATACTAATAAATATTTTTTATAGGATATATTAGAAGCACTTCAAAGTATTGGGAATGAACATGATTCAGAAGCTACAAAAAAGATATTTGCAGTAGTTGGTGTCCAGACAAAGTTGGGAAAAATTATAAAGGACATAACATGATTTACGTTGAGAAAAGAAAATTGGGCAACAAAAAATTATGAAGCGTAGGTAGTTTAAGAGAAATGTAACATTTATTATGAGAAAACAATTTACTAGAATATATTTTCAAAAATCAATTTAATTCTTCACTACCATATCATAATATTAGCACTATATATATAGTATTTATAAATAAATTTTGTATAGTTCACTAAACTAACAAGCCGCATAAAAACAATTATTGTTAGGTACTGCTTCGCTAGAAGTACAATAACAGCAGAGTACTATGGAATGAAACCCCTATGAGATAATCATTTAATATTCTAATGCGTTAAGAATTGAAGATGAAGATTTTACTGATCACATTAATTGGGTAATTATGATGGTTGTTGGTCTTATTAATATTGTTTTTAAAATAGTATTATACTTCCAACAATATATATCATAAATATCAGCGGTTTTTAAACTTTTGTGGCACGCAGACATCAGTAAAAATTGCCTTTGAAGTCATGGAACCCAAATTTATGGACAAAGACAAATTATTGTAATAACATAATTTTGTATTATTCAATGTAATTAAATTTGCATGTTTTTTACACAATAGTTTAATTTTTAATTACAAACTATACAAAATATATTTGATAATACACTAAAACAGCCTCGATTCTGGAAATTTTAATCCACAGCTCTGAATTTATATTTTGCAACCGGTTTCTCAATTTATTCTTAATGTACACTAGAGCATAAACAAGCTTTTACTCAGAGGTTTGTAGTCAAAAATGGTATAAAACTTGCATAATATTATTTGATAGTCCTGAATAATTACATTTTACGTATAAACAAAATTTGCTAAGGGTGTTTGATTAACATAATTTTTTAAATTACTATTACTAGTTATACAAATGTAGAGATTTCTATTAGGCCATAATAATCAGATAATTATAGACTATTACATTTATATAATTTTCAAAAGAGTTACAAATCCATTTTCTACTTGTATACTACTTATTTATTAAGTATTTCTACACTATAAAAGCATGTATGCGCAAACTGTGTGTATGAACGACTAGGTTAAGAACTACTAATTCATATTTTACTGATACATTTTAATAATTAACTATTAATTTTTTTTTTTTTAATCTTTAGATTAGTCTTTATTAAATGTTTTCTCCATAATCTTCATCTCGAACTATGTTTTTGAATCAATTTTTGTATTTTTGAGTATTTGACTATTATAACATGTTCTTGGCTTACTTTTATCATACCCTCTTATATGATAGATTTCATTATTGTAACTCAGTGTATGGCCTATTATAAGCTTTGGCCAAGATTTTTAATTGTTAATTAAATATTTCTTCTCCTTTACTAAATCTGGCACTATATTGTTTGTCTTCACTTCCGTCCATTTACTTCTAACATCACATTTCTCAAACTTCCAATGTGGTTTCATCAGTTTTGTTTAATATCCAATTTTCAACACCATATAATGCTGTAGTCTGTACATTAATTTTCATCAAACATGACCTATTACGTCTCAGTGTATTATTAAATAAGAAATACTTTTTTCCTGTCATACTCCATTTTTTATTTCCTTTTTATATATTTCATTATTAGTTTTTATACTTCCTAAATATTAAAATTGATTTATTATGATTCCTTTATGAGATATATAAATGTCATACCCTTTTACTATGCTATATACCATTACATTTGTTTTTATCATATTTATATTTTATTTGAATGTTTAAAATATGTTATCCGTTTCAGGAAGTGCTGCTTGAAGATACTCAGATGTAGCAATCAATACTAATATATCGTCTGCAGATGGTATCTTTACTCAAAACTATCAAGTAAATAAATCAAAATTGAATTTTTTGGTGAAACTAATAATAAATTAAATATTGACTTGATTAATAACAAAATAAAATTATAGAAATTCAGAGTGAGCGTATTATTCTGATCAATTATCAGAACAATATAACGAGCTTAACTGTCCTGGAACCAAACATGAGCAAAGGATGGTTCAATTTGTCTATACTCCACATCTGTTAGGCATTACTGAGATCAACAGACTACAAAATACAACAAGAAAAAAAACCTTATCAACAGAAGAAATAAGTTTATGTAATTGTTATTGATTAATTTTAAGTGGGATTATGAAACAAAAAATACACCTGCGGCTTTAAAGTATTGTTGTCGTACTACTATAAAAAAAATCATTAATTTCTATGTCCCTCCTTTAGTTTGAAAAATTGTTTGTTTTTTTTCAATTTAGAGTTTAATATTTTAAATTTTAATAATTATAATTTTGTTTAATTAAATTGTATTGTTAGCTTAAAAACCGTCTAACTGACAGATGTTGTTGGAGTTATCGTTATTAAATAAATTGTATGCGACAGCTATGTGCCTGCTACAATAGTGATATACAATACACCTAATTCTTAGGACATATTTTATTGAGACTGGAATTATGCTTGTCCAATTTATAATGTATTAACATTTTATTTTTTTTGAAAATTCCCAATGTAATCACTTTTTATTTACCTTTGCTTATTAATTATTCTAGCGATTAAATGTAAAAAGTTTTGTATATCAAATGTATGTTTTATTTTATTAATAATCATAGCTGACACTAAAAAATTCTGTTATTTTTGATTCATTTATTTATTTATTAAATCAATATTTGTTAATTTTTTAATTAAATATGTGTTTTTAAGGTTGTACTATCAACATAAGTAACACATTTATTATGAATATAAGTTTGATATAAAATTTGGTTTGAATATTACTAGTGGTTATACAAAAATTATTTTAATTTTTAGTTATATTTTGTTTGATTAATTTATAACAATTTAATATAGCCATTCACTACTCTGTCACTAAGTAACTTTGATACTTCCTGATGTTGCCATTTATGGAGCTCCAAGCTATAATCTTATACATTGAGAATACCGAAATTTAGGTTAATGACTGGTTACATTGTGTACAGAGAATATCATACACTCAATTATAGTATAGTCTATAAGTATATAGTAACTATGTGATAATCCGATGAAATTGTACGCACTGTTGTTAATATTATATTATCCATCAGAAAATCAATAGCCCTGATTATAATATTTGTACGGTATTTAAGAAAAGTTAAGTTTCTATACTGCATGGGTTTTTCAATAAGTAATAATAGTTACAAGTTAATTATTTTAAATTTTTTTCTTAAAATTATTATATCGATAATGAAACCGAGGAAACTTTAAATTGTGATAAAACATTCTGCAATCGGTAATATCTAAACCATTTCCATCAGGCTATCATCATCTGATGATGGCAGACCATTTTTTTTTTCATTTATATAATTTTCAAAAGAGTTACAAATCCAGTTTCTACTTCTAAACTACTTATATTTAATGTATTTATACACTAAAAATGCATGTATGCGCAATCTATGTATGCATGAGAAGTTTAAGAACTACCTATTAAAATTTTAATAGTTAACAATTTAATTTTTTTGATTTTTTTTTAATCCTTAGATTTATCTATGATAAATGTTATCTCCATGATCATTATCTTGTGCTATTTTTTTTGAGATGTTTATTGAATCCATTTTACATCAATTTTATCTTACATTTCTTTTTTCCTAAGTCTATATTTTTGATATTACATTTTATTTTTAAGTAGAAATTCCTGTTTGCTTGCCATATTCTACTTTTCATTTCCTTCTTTTATCTTCCGTCATTGGTTTTTATACATACTTAATATTAAAATTGATTTACTTACATTATTCTGTTTCCTTTAAGGGACATATTAATGTCTTGCTCATTTTGTTTGCTGCATACCATTTCTTTATTTTTTACTGTTTTTATATTTAATTTGATGTTAATAATTAGATAACCATTTTAGTAGGTGCTACTTGATGATATTCGGATATCAATATATTACTATATCAATACCACTATATTTTCTGCAGATTGTATATTTACTCGAGTCAATAAATTAAATTTTAAACATTAAGTAAATCAAATAATAAATGAAATATTGACTTAAGTTAATTCGTAATAAATTAAATTTCACAAATTAACAGTGGCCACATAATCAATTATCAGAACAATAAAATGAGCTCAACCGTCTTGGATTCATACATGAGTTAAATGATAGTATAATTTATTTACATTCCGCAACTATTTACATTTTTGAGTTCAACAAGTCTAAACCGACTACAAAATACAACAAGAAAAATAAATTTTATCAACAGAAACAAAAGGTTTATGTAATTGTTATTGATTGATTTTAAGGGGAAATACGAAACAAATAATGCACCAGCAGCTTTAATAGTATTATTGTCATAATAATAAAATAAATTTTTTTTTTTTTTTAATATAGAGATAAATATATTAAATTTCTAAATTTTAATAATTATAATTTAGTGTAATTAAAATGTTTTTAATCAATAATAAATTGTTTGGTACATTTAAAACCTTCTATCTGAAAGACATAGTTGGAGTTTTTGTAATCAATGAATTCTATAAGACAGCTAAGTGCTGTCGCTACATAAGTTATTAATATACAATACACCTATTTCTTAGAACATTATTTAAGGAGACTGGAATAAATCTTGTACAGTTTATAATGTATCAAGATATTTTTTTTTTCATTTTTATTAATAATGTCATATGAAATCATTTTTTTTGTTTAGCTTATTAATTATTCTAGCGATTAAATGTAAAAGTTCCTTGTACAAAGTTTTGTATATCAATCAATAGGTATTATTTTTTTTAACAATCAATCTAAATCTAAGAAATTCTGTTATTTAAAACTATGTATTTATTTATGATATTAATTCACAATTTGGTAATTTGTTTAAGATAATAAGTGTTTAGAAAGGTTGTACTTTCAACATATGTAACACGTTTATTATGAATATAAGTTAAATATAAAATGACTAATTTGATTTGAAAAACACTAGTGGTTATACATAATATATTTTAATTTTTAGTTACTTTTTGTTTGGTTCATTGGTAACAATTTTAATATAACCATTCAATATTCAGACACTAAGTAATTCTTATACTTCCTGATGTACCGTTTATGGAGCTCTATGCTATAATCTGACTTACACATTGAGAATACGGAAATTCAGGTTAAAGACTGTTTAGAATGTGTACGGAGGATACCATACACTAAATTTTCCTATCGTCTAAAAGTATATATTAATTATGTGATAATCTGAAAAAATTGAATGCACCGACGATAATATTATATTCTGGGACCGCTCGATATTGTAATATTAACGCATATATAATATTGTACGGATAATATATAATAATAATATTATGGGACAGAAAATTGGTAAATACATATAATTTTAATAATTGTACGGTATTTTTAAAAGTCGATTGTCTATAATGCACGGGTATTTCAATAAGTACTAATTGTTACACGTTAATTATTGTAAATTTGTTTCTTATAAATATTATGATGATTTGTCAGGTAGAATAAAGTATTATTAAACGAATTAAAAAATTAAATGTGCACGGAACATTGTGTTAATGACAAGGGAACACTCTGTGCGCAATATAAGGGCAATAGATGGCGCTGGTCGCGCTTTTCGGGTGACGCAGTGTAATTATTACCGTTCAAAGATCACAATATGCCTTAAAACGAAATTTATACGATCGCAAAAGTCGTAATTATACTTCTCAAAGGCATTTATACCGGAATTCAGGCAGAAGGATATAGAACAAATCGAAATATTCAAGTCACAAACGCCGGTGGAATTACCTCTGTTTCAGTCAAAGTGACGGGCATTTGTATAAGTAACACGATTAGTTATGAATGAGGTATCGCTTCTCGGCCTATCGGCTAAGATCAAAGTGTAGTATCTGTTCTTATCAGCTTAACATCTGATACACTTCCCAACGGGAAGTTCAAATGTTAAACTAATTTTTGTAAAGCAGGCGGAGAATTTGGGGCTTGCTCCTACTCCGCCGCGGGTTGTCCCGGTATTGCAGTACCATCGGGAACGGCCCAAATAATCAATTAATAAATCTCTTGCCTATTGGCTACGTACGTATAACCATTTCAGTTGTATTTCGCGGTAATCATTAATTATTGTCTACTATTATTAATAGATCTTACTTATTGATTACCTTTATAACAACTTTGAAAAATGGTTCCACAGCACCCGTTTATGGTGTGATCAATAATGTAGTGTTTATTTATGTCTACTTACATTTTCACTGTACTGTTGTTGTTACGAATATATGTAAAAAAATTTTTATCATCAGTGATTAAGCCTTTCATAATTTCATAATTTTATTGTGAACGAATACGTACTCCATAATTAATACCTTTATTAATATATATTATGTATTCTTAATTTAAATTTAATACATAAATTTATTTTATTTTTTACTTTTTAGTTATAATATAAATAGTTCAAGGTTGATTAATTTCTTAAGAAATGTGTATATTATACATATTTCGCCACAGGACTGAATTGAAATTATTCATAAACTCCTCGGATATCCATTGCTGGTGTAGATGCCTTTTGCTTCACCGTTTAGGTAGTTTCAACAAGTTAAATTCATTCTAGCAAATAAATGTAAAAGTTCGTCGTTCAAAGTTATGTATCTCATATAATATGTTTTTTTTTTAAATGATTATAGCTAAATCTAAAAAATTGTGTTATTTATTTGAGACTATTTATTTATTTTTGTTATTATATTTATTAAATCACAATTTGTTTAAGTAAATAAGTGTTTATAAGGTTGTATTATTAACATAAATAACAAATTTATTGTCAATATACGATTGATATAACTGATATGACTTATTTGATTTTAATAACACTAGTGTTTATACATAAAGTATTTTGATTTTTAGTTAATTTTTGTTTGGTAAATTGATAACAATTTATATATATATTTATATATCATATTAAAAGATATAATATGGGCATTTTTAGGGTCATCTTGTTTATGGCTAAAGGAATCGAGGAGTTTGTGACTTATTAATACTTCAGGTTTTAAGACACATAAATCTATGTAGAGTACCCATTAAACTTAAGGTACGTTAATGTCGATATGACCATTGTCAATTTTGCTTAATATAAGTGTGCATAAATAAATATATGTTTGTTTTTATACATACATATTTTATAAGAGATAATTTAAATTAAAGGGTTAGGTTATGTTAAATAAATTTGAGCTTTATGTATAATATCTAAAATACCCAGTTAGTACAATAAATTATTTAAGATTTCCGGAAACTTGTCTGTACCGATTGGTTGTTATGCACAATAACCATTCATATTCAGTCACCAAGTAACTATACTTATACTTCCTGACGTTACCATTTATGGTGCTCTATGCTAAAATCTTACACATTAATAATACCGCAATTCATGTTAGAGACTGTTTACAATGTGTACGGAGAATACCATACACTAAATTATCCTATCGTCTATAAGTAAATATTAATTATGTAATAATCTGAAGAAATTGCATGCACCATCGTTAATATTATATTCTGCGACCGCTGAATATTATAATATTAAACCATATATAATATTGTACGTATTATATTATGCGACAGAAAATCGGTATCTACCTATAATTTTAATAATTGTACAGAAATTATAAATATCGATTGTCTATACTTTTTTTGTATATCAAATAATAGTTCTTATATTTATGCATCGTCGTTAATATTATTTTCTACGACCGCTCAATATTATAATATGAAAATATATATAATATTGTATGTATTATATTATCCGTCAGAAAATCAATACATAGCTCTGATTATATTTGTACGGTATTTAAGAAAAGTCGATTGTCCATACTGCACTAGTATTTCAATAAGTACTAATTGTTACACGTTAATTATTGTAAATTGTTTACATATAAATAATACGTCGATAAAAAAATCGAGTAAACGTTAAATCGTGTTAAAACGTAATCCGCATACAGGCATACTAACCTAATCTACACCTATTTTATTCACATACATGATTAGGTGTAACATGTTAATGGTGTTAAAATGGGTTTTGAATTAGTCGTCGGTCGAAACGAAATAAACTCTCTAGAAAATTAAAATCTCAATAGTAACGTGATCGATTTTATTTGCCAGTTATAATATATTATTATTAAACGAATAAAAAAATCAAATGTACACGGAACATTGTGTTAATGACAAGGGAACACTCTGTGCGCAATATAAGGGCAATAGATGGCGCTGGACGCACTTTTCGTGTGACGCAGTATAATTATTACCGTTCAAAGATCACGAAATGCATTAAAACAAAATTTTTAAGATTGCAAAAGTCGAATATATACTTTTCAAAGGCATTTATACCGGAATTCACTAACAAGGATATAGAATAAATCGAAATATTCGAGTTACAATCGCCTGTGGAATTACCTCTGTTACCGTCAAATTGACGAGCATTTGTATAAGTACCACGATTAGTTCTGAATATGGTATCGCTTCTCGGCCTATCGGCTAAGATCAAAGTGTAGTATCTGTTCTTATCAGCTTAACATCTGATACACTTCCCAACGGGAAGTTCAAATGTTAAACTAATTTTTGTAAAGCAGGCGGAGAATTTGGGGCTTGCTCCTACTCCGCCGCGGGTTGTCCCGGTATTGCAGTACCATCGGGAACGGCCCAAATATTCATTTAATAAATCTCTCGCCTATTGGCTACGTACGTATAACCATTTTAGTTGCATTTCGCGGTAATCATTAATTATTGTCTATTATAAATAGATGTTAATTATTGATTACCTTATATGAAAATTTTCGCAAATGGTTCTTTGGTGCACGTTTGTCGTATGATCAATAAACTAGTGTGTGTTTTCAGGAAAAACTAAAATTTTATTTTCAAGAACGTTTAACAAGAAACCTAAAATCGCATTTCCACTATTCGTCTAGCTCTTGATAACTGTTAATTAAAAATCTTTTTCCATTTATTGAATTTCTTCTTGGAGAATGTCTCATTAAATTCGGTTTCATAGGATATGCTTGATACCTGCAAAAACCGTTGAGGAACTCATCGGTAGATTTATAGTGATTTTTTTTGATTGCGGGATATTGAATATATATTTTTTTAATAATATTCTAAAATTGGACATTTTAAAAATACCATTATCGCTATTTCGTCAATAACCACCGATAACTACTGCTATGAATTTGGTATTAGAATCAACGATCTCTCGAGGTACAATTGGATGTAATACCTTCAAAGTATAATACATATTAAATGAAAAGTTTAACTAAGTGAATAAAATATTATATATATGCCATGTAGGTTGTTTAAATGTCTGTTGAGGTGCGACTTTTGAACAAACGTTGACCTGGATATTGCACAAGGATAACGTGTGAACACGAATATACACTGTTTAAATTTCAACATTTTTGTTGACCTAAGGGGGGACATGGTATAGGTGTTGGAAATAGGTTTTTTATTATACTTATGTGTATTTAAAAAATTAAATAAGTGAAACACAAGTTTAACATTACGGCCCCAGAACAAGTTGCAGGGCTTATGATCGGTCTGTTACGTTTAAAACAAATAATTCAGCTGTTACGATCCTGATTTACTATATTTTTAAAGTTTTTTTCCACATTTCAAAAAATTAAATGGATAAAACCAGCGCCAGTTTAAATAGTTAGGTAATTAGGTAATGATATAGTTCTATATAATACTACATAAAATGTACCAGTACAGAAATTTCCGACCTACAACTCTATACGAACAACTCGATTTTTAGTCCACCATAGATCACCATAATTCATCATCAAATAGCGCACCATATTGACTGATTTTTACTTTATTTAACAAAAAGTTATTTATAGAAATCATTTTTATTATTATGTATTGTTATTTGAACTTAACTCAAGGTTTCTAACAATTTTTCAACAAGAGCTATACTTGTACGAATATTAGTGTCTGTTGAACTTATTGTATCGTCGATTGTATTTAATATAAAAACAAGGTTGTTAACTTCACTCTAGTAAAATTGTTCATTTTCAACTCATCTTCACGCAAGTCAGCCATAAAATTGTATTATTTTATGTATTTTTTTATATTTATCTCACTATTTAACAAAAAATTTCACAAAAGAGGTATAACAACATCGTCTTCGTCAGAACTCACCTTGACGTCTAATGTTCTATCTAAATTGAATGCTAAATGAATACGCGTTATTTTGTTCGTTCTGTTTTATTAGTCAGTGTGAATGGAATTTGTTCCAAGCTGTTTGGAGTAAATCGGAATATCTATACTCTTTTGGTGTACGCTGGGCCTTATAGTAACATAATTTTGTTTTTATATTTCAATTACATGTTATAACCAATAGCAGTCCATAAGAAAATATTCAAGGGAAACTGAAAATTTAGACTATACATTCATATTAAATTAAAAACATCATACGAGAAAAAACCATAATTATTTATTGTTTATTTACTTTTCGAATGTTAAGTAATACTTATTAGTACAAAATGTCTTAAATTTCATACCGACGACAAACAGCCAACGCTTCCTTCTCCCCTCCCCCCAAAAAACGCAAGTTAAACAAAACAATTTAGTTCTTTTGCCGCAACCAGAAAGCCACAAATACTAATATTTTTTGAATCATCAATTATATATTATGATTAGATACAAATTTGATTAACCTACCTCCTGTAAGCTTATGCAACTAATGTTGGAGATAGGGACAAATGATTACTACTCAATAGTACAATGTTTATATAGTACAATGTTAACGATAAATAAACGTTTTACAAACTAAATGGGCACCGAATTAACATTATGCTAAAGGTATGAGATCACTCCGTGCGCAATGTGAGGCCATTAGATGGCGTTGTTCACGCTTTTCGTGTGACGTGGTGTAATTTTTTCCGTTCGACGAACACGATATGCCTTAAAACGAAATTTATACAATCGCAAAAGTCGAATTTATACTTTTCAGACGCATTTATACCGGAATTCACTAACATGGATATAGAATAAATCGAAATATTTGAGTGACAATCGCCGGTGGAATTACCTCTGTTACCGTCAAATTGACCGGCGTTTGTATAAGTACCTCGACTCGTTCCAAATCTGGTATCGCTTCTCGGCCTATCGGCTAAGATCAAAGTGTAGTATCTGTTCTTATCAGCTTAACATCTGATACACTTCCCAAAGGGAAGTTCAAATGTTAAACTAATTTTTGTAAAGCAGGCGGAGAATTTGGGGCTTGCTCCTACTCCGCCGCGGGTTGTCCCGGTATTGCAGTACCATCGGGAACGGCCCAAATAATCATTTAATAAATCTCTTGCCTATTGGCTACGTAACCATTTTAGTTGTATTTCGCGATGATCATTGATTACTGTGTACGACAAGTTTCACAAATGGTTCCACGGTGCCTGTTTTTCGTGTGATCAATAATGTAGTGTTTATTATTTATGTCTACTTACATTTTCACTGTACGGTTGTTACTAATGTATGTAAAAATTGTTTTATCATCAGTGATTCAGCCTTTCATAATTTCATAATTTTATTTTGTACTAATACGTACTCCGTAGGTAATACCTTTATTTATATATATTATGTATTTTTAATTTAAATTAATACATATATTTATTTTTTTTTTTACTTATTAGTTATAATAAGTTTAAAGTTGATTAATTAACCCTTTTTGACCTTAGGGTCACTTTTGTGACTCACTTTGTGATTCTCTGATTACTTGTAATTGTGCAGTGTATTGCGAACGTTCTTTATATTTATCAATGTATAAAATTCCGCAGAATACGATTATGTTATTATTATCCTCATAACGTCTTTGGCTGGGTTCACACGAGCGTTGAAAGAACGGACGTTATATTATAATGGACGTTACTACCCTAGTCACACGAACGTTGAACGTCAGTTGTTGATTTCACATCTTACAAGATGGACTATTTGGACACCGCGATTTTTGTATACTCCGCCATAAGAGTTTTACGAAAAAAAATCGTGCGAATCGAAAACGGTCGATTTATATAATAAATAGTGAACGATTATTAAATGGTGCATTTTACCCAACCTTTATAGCTTGCTAAGAGCTGACAATGAGAAATTTTTTAATTATTTTAGCATGTCACAAAGCTCATTTGACGAACTATTCAACAATATTAAATCAAAAATAATGTTAGTTCCGTGCGAGCAGCTGTCGAGTGCCGTCATGTTTTTCTCTGTCTCTTGCAACGATATGATAACTGTTTATCTTGAAGCTATAGTCTCGGTCCTACAACCATAGAAGCGAAATCTTACCTAGTTTCCCCCTCGTGCACTCTTCGCAGCCATTCATTGGAAAAAGTGAATATTAATAATATAAACTGTAATACTAATTCTAGTTCTAAAAATTCTGTACTTAACCAACTACTAAATTATAAATTATAATTATAAATTGTCGTGTCCTAATACCAACCAAGGCAACGTCGCGTATGTTTACCTTTGGACTCAGATAACTATGTCTACCAATAAACCTTCAGCTACACGCACCGTGCCATCTATAAAAATAATCAAAAATAAAGTCGTTAATAAACACAGATAAGCCGCAGTCGCAATCGAAGACAAATAAATGCCTTCTTCACCGGCATCCCCATCCAACACCACTAACTCCTTCACTACTACTACTACCAAGAAATCAAGATTCTTTATCTCTCCAAATCGTTACGCTGCCCTTGCCGAAGTTGAGACCTACTCCACCAACTCTAACGATAGCAATCCAGTCAACGACGACACGCAAAGTCAGGGGTCCATGCACTCTACTATACATGCACAAAAGAAAATAGATTTGCCACCACCGATATTCGTTAGAGGCGTAAAAGATTTCTTCAAATTATCCAAAGAAATAGCTGTTGTCACTGGCCCAGACAGTTTCAGCTGTAAATCAACATCTACGCATCTTAAACTCCAGCTTGACACCCCCGATAATTACCGTAAAATTTTCTGAAAGACAATGATGCAGAGTATCACACTTATCAATTAAAGTCTGATAAAGCTTTCAGAGTCGTGTTAAGAAATCTGCACCCATCAACTCCCGTTTCCGAAATCTCAACAGCAATTAAAGAAATTGGTCACTCTGTCAGACAGACAAGTCACCAATGTCATCAAACTAAAATCCCATTACCACTGTTCTCTGTAGACCTTGAGATCGATGAGAACAATAGTGATATATTTAATGTCACGTCCATACTCTACACAAAAATAAAAGTCGAAGAGCCACATAAACAACGACAGATTCCTCAGTGTTTAAATTGCCAATCTTATGGTCATACTAGAAGCTACTGCAGCTATAGTCCACGTTGTGTTAAATGTGGTGGAAATCATCTCTCCACGAACTGTACCAAGCCACGCGAAACGAGACAAAATTCAGCAATTGAACGATTTTCACGATTAACGTGCATCAAAACAGCGTTCATGTGACTGAGTAATAATAATATCTAATAACTACGACGTCCGATAAGTACTATTTACGTCCGTCGTAGCATGTATCGGACGTCGTTGACGTCTTCCGGACAGTAAACCGACGGACGTCAAGTGTGTGACCGTCATGAAGTAAGTATAATCATATAAGGCTGGGGTCACACGAGCGTTTTATTGACGTACGTCATAACGTCCGTTGTTGAATTATATGATGATTATACTGTACGTATATCTACTATTATTAATTTTTATATATTTTACCCATTATCAGTGAAAATAAAATACATCCTGATCATCAATTCGGCTTCCGTCAGTCGCACTCCACAATCCATCAAGCGCACAGAGTAGTTGATGCAATTTCCTACTCCTTGGAGAAAAAACTATATTACACTTGCGCCTTCCTTGACATTTCGTAAGCATTCGATAAGGCCATAATAATGGCCTCCTATTTAAACTCAAAAAATTTGTACACCCTACCTATTACCTTCTGATTAAATCATACTTAACTACTGATCGCAACTTCCAAGTTTGTTATGGCTCCTCTGTCTCTAGCATAGCCTCTATAAAAGCGGGTGTTCCTCAAGGAGGTATTCTTTCCCCGATACTTTACAACATTTACGCATCAGATCAACCTATGACACCTTATACGCTAGTCGCAGACTATGCAGATGATAAAGCTATCTTCATTAATGCAGACTTTACATTAGCTTCTAGTAATTTACAAAACCACCTTCATCTCATGGAAATATGGTATACTAACTGGAGATTCAAAGTCAATCAAGACAAATCCTTCCACACCACATTCACTCTGAAAAAGACTTCATGTCCTAATGTCAGTCTTTTTGGAATCCAAATCCCAACTTCACAAACTGTTAAATACCTGGGACTTCTATTAGACCGTCGCCTAACTTGAGCTCCTCACATAAAATCCAAAAGGTTACGGTTAAATAATCGCTTACGCACAGTAAACCCCCTGCTGCTACACAGAAATGCACACATTAACCTCAAAATCAAATTGTTAATTTACAAAACTCTTCTAAAACCTATATGGTCTCCAGCTCTGGGGCAGCGCAAAAAAATCGAACATACAAAAAATTCAAGCCTTTCAAAACATTTCCCTAAGAAAAATATCAAATGCCCCTTCCTTTGTTTCCAACCTTACTCTCCATAACGATCTTTAAGGTAGATTAAACTATAAGGTGTTGTAATATGTAGGTATAAATTACAATATAATATATATATACATACATACTTAGAATATGTCATATGATTTAAAAATTTTAAACATTTAAACATAAACAATTATTAAATTTGGAACTTGATTTTTTTTTTAAATTATTGTTTTCATAATAAAATTAATACAATTTTTATAAATTGATTTTGTATGTTTCTATTCCCTAAATTCAGTTCAGATATGTAGCCACGTGACTCCTTGGATCACGAACGCCGCACGAATTAAATACGTATAATATAATATTATCCCAAGTACTTGCATAAATGGGAACTTAAGGATACACCACAATGCGACTGCGGACATGACAATCACGTCGTGGAAGAATGTCCAGTACGCAACTTACCAGGCGGAATGAAACACCTCCACAAGGTCACAGCAGCAGCAACAGAATGGTTGACCAATCTGGACATTAATTAGAGTCTAAGACCACACAAATAATATCCCGACCCACCACCACCCGGTTGCTATTACATATATATTTTTATATTTTTATATTATCATATATTTAATTACTACTTATAATACTGTTTTTTGTTTCTCTATCAAAATTATATATTTTTTATTGTGATATTTATAGTTGTTGCTATAGTATTAACTAATTTTTAATAAGTGTTGGATTAAACCATACGAGAATAAATAAATCCCAAGTACCAATGAACAAATAACTAACTATAATTAAATATTATATTATATCGTGTCGCCTTTGAATCGCGTAGTGTGCGAAGGGGCCTAACTAAAGCTACTGCTATTTTTCACTATATTATGTGCTATAATATAGTCAGCTTAGCAGTTAAGCAGTTAGAATACAGTATTGTAGACTGTTGAAAAACATAAAACCATAATTCGAAATTTAGCATCTGCTATTATAACCGCTACTGCTATTTTTTACCATCACTACTGGCGAGTGTCGTACACAGTGTGCTGCTGTACGGCGTTCCCACGTGGGCGCCTTCTCCCTGCCTTAATGCCTACCGCTTCACTCAATTGTTTACGGGGCACGTTATGCTTAATGTGACCATACGTACGTTCCGCTTTCGAGCTGTGTCCCCCCGAAGAACCCAAAAATGTCCAGCTTTGGATTATCCGTCATTTTATAGCTGATTTTTATAAGACAAGTAATTAAGAATATTTGGAGCAGTGGTATCACAGTTCAACAAGGAAGTCGAAATATTTGAATGGGCAAATTTAAGAAAGATCCCCACATGGGAGAAAGTTCAAAAAGTAATGGATTTGCTTATTGAATAGAAATTTATTAATAGCGAACAAATCTTTGACGGGTTTTCACTAATTTATATTATTTAACAGATCAAAAAATAATAGACTGGAACACTAGAAAGTCATTGAAAATCGTTGGGTAGAAGTATTTATAGACTTCCGTGCTAAAGGATCTCTCATCTTTTCGTATAATTGTAGAGTACATTTTATGTCTACCAGGCAGTAAGTAATTGCTCCAGTCGAAAGAGTGTTTTCTCAAATGAATAAAATATGAAGCAGTGAAAAAAACTATGTTGGAAGTTTCTACATTAAAAGCCATTCTTAATAACTAAGAGTAACATAAAACAAATCGTGTAAAGAGGTCCATTCAAATATAACCAAATCGGATATTTTAAAGCAGATTTGTTTTAAAATATAGTTAGTTGCGGGGTTCTAATCACTGGATAGCAGCCTGCCTCATCAACAAGTTACCATGTTATTGTCATTTTTTTGTTTTATGTACAAAGCCCTTCTATTTGCTTATTGTGTTTTGTAAATACAGATTGTAAATTTGTTTCAATAAAAAAAATATAGTTAGTGACTAGACCATTATTCCTGTACAACGCGCGTAACACGCAGCCATTTAATAAGGTAAACGCGCGTTTTGTGACGTGCTACGCACGTTCCATGTGGGCCTAAAAAGCTTATGGGGCAACTGTTTTGGATGCCCATAAAGTCGTCGATGGCGGATATTATAGATATTGGCATCAAAAGTTCCCACGTATTGGAAAACAGTATTGATGTACTAGCGCTCCACAAATCACAGAGGAGAGATAGTGGTGCTTGAAAAAGACAGCCGACCTATTATCCAGTGAGAAACAGGCGACTGGGTAGCAGAAATTGGTGCCCGGGATTTCGTGCACAAAAGTTCCATCACATAAATACACTTGCAGATTGCAGGTATCACGTAAAGAAGGTGATAGAGTTGAGCACTGTTCTTATTCTCCCTTCAACGATTCTCCCGGCAATACCGAAACCGAGAAGAAAAGATAGGGAGGGCGGTGATCCCCTGATCAGCAGATCGAGAGGCGTGCACCATGTTTATGGATCAGTCCAAAACTTCGATGAACAAGAAAATGGTGGAGCAAGCACGACGCAAATTTTCTTGAAAAGGATGTTTCAAACAAACAGCCAGAAGAGAATCATCAGGGTACGGAGATATAACCCCGAGAGTCGGTAGGTAAACATGAACGCTAACCACATAGCGCAGCACAACAATGCTCGGGCTTTGCACTCATAAAGAAGACGGTAAGAACCGCACAAGGTTGTTGCGAGTCCCAGTACATAAGCTATTGGCCGCTACATTGATTAAAGCAGAGGAAAATTCCAGCGGCGGCAGTAACTAAAAAATTTCGCTTTTTCCATAATTGCGTGCATGAATTCGCATATAATTGCGTTCCAAAAGTAAATACTTGACGTTCGCGATCATATTAATTTCGTTTTGACGGACATCCGGATTGTTGAGCGTTAAAATTACACCTCGTCAAAGGAGAAAGCATAAACAGCGCCATCTATTGCCCGTACATTGAGCACGGAGTTTTCGCATGCGTTTAGATTATGCTGTTCCGCTCGGCTTGTGCAATTAATAATAATATTTTGAACTGTATTTCAATTATATGGCATTTCAATTTACAATGAGGGGGGAATCGTTAATATTAAATGCTTAATATTTAATGAGATTTTTTTCAAAGGGTAATATAGAACTAATGAATAAAGAATTTTTAATTAACGATTTATCAACAGCTAGAAGAATAGTGGACTGCGCTTTAAAGTCTCTCGTTAAACGATTTTACGTTCTTGAAAATAAAATGTTAGTCTTTCCTGAAAAAGCTAATATTATCGCAAAAGCTTGTTGTTTTCCTTAACATAATAATGGACAAAGGAAGGAAGGGACATTATCCGAAATTCAAGATGAACTTCAACTTGAAACTACCCAAACAGTGAAGCAAATAGCATCTACACCAGCAAAAGATATCCGAGAGGAGTTTATAAATAATTTCAATTCAGATATTCAGTCCCATGGCGAAATATGTACAATTAGGGATGGCGATTTTTTTGTGAACATCGATGTATCGATGTATCGATATATTTCTTATGAAACGTCGATGGTGACAATATCGGTAATTAAAGAAAACATCGAAGTCAAGAACTCAATGTATTTAAAAAAACATCGATGTTTTTAAAAAAAACAAATATACATTTTATAGGAAAAAAAATATTATTCTTTACTATAGCCCACAAGCTAAATTGAAGGGGTCCTTGCAAGAATGAAATAACTCCATTTTTTTTAGAAAACGGGGTTTTGGTCGTTTATTATCAAGAAAAAAATTACGTGTATATCTGTGCAAGAACAAGTCAACTCCGATCATTCGTATAATCGTATAGGAGATATAAATTAAATGGAGTTGTCTGATTTTTCTGTTGAAAAATCAGATAACTCCGGAGATTGTTTGCAAATGAAAAATTTTAAAAATATTTTATATAATATCCTTGTACATCGAAGACGAAGCAAACATCGGTAAACGTCGAATATCGAAACTTAGCAATCGATGTCGAACATCGATATTTTTAGCTTAAAACATCGATGTTTTTTTGACATCCCTATGTACAATATATAAAGTTTTAAAACGTTTCTTCAATAATTACTCAACCTAAAACTCTTTAAATTATATTTTAACAAAATAAGTAATAAAAACAAAATAAATTTATCCATTTATAATTGTTAATAAAAATACACAAATATATTAATATAGGCAATACCCAAGAGTACGTATTCGTGTAAGAAAATTATGGAAAGGCCTAACTAAACGCTGAAAAAACAATTAGTAACAACCATATAGTGAAAATGTAAATAGACGAAATTAACACTACTTTATTTTGATCATACGAAAAACGGCCACCAAAAATAACCATTTGTCAAAGTCGTCATAAATATAATCAATAAGTAAGATCTATTTATAGTAGACAGTAATTAATGATTAGCACGAAATGCAACTACAATGGTTACGTAGCCAATAGGCAAGAGATTTATTAAATGATTATTTGGGCCGTTCCCGATGGTACTGCAATACCGGGACAACCCGCGGCGGAGTAGGAGCAAGCCCCAAATTCTCCGCCTGCTTTACAAAAATTAGTTTAACATTTGAACTTCCCTTTGGGAAGTGTATCAGATGTTAAGCTGATAAGAACAGATACTACACTTTGATCTTAGCCGATAGGCCGAGAAGCGATACCAGATTTGGAACGAGTCGAGGTACTTATACAAACGCCGGTCAATTTGACGGTAACAGAGGTAATTCCACCGGCGATTGTCACTCAAATATTTCGATTTATTCTATATCCATGTTAGTGAATTCCGGTATAAATGCGTCTGAAAAGTATAAATTCGACTTTTGCGATTGTATAAATTTCGTTTTAAGGCATATCGTGTTCGTCGAACGGAAAAAATTACACCACGTCACACGAAAAGCGTGAACAACGCCATCTAATGGCCTCACATTGCGCACGGAGTGATCTCATACCTTTAGCATAATGTTAATTCGGTGCCCATTTAGTTTGTAAAACGTTTATTTATCGTTAACATTGTACTATATAAACATTGTACTATTGAGTAGTAATCATTTGTCCCTATCTCCAACATTAGTTGCATAAGCTTACAGGAGGTAGGTTAATCAAATTTGTATCTAATCATAATATATAATTGATGATTCAAAAAATATTAGTATTTGTGGCTTTCTGGTTGCGGCAAAAGAACTAAATTGTTTTGTTTAACTTGCGTTTTTTGGGGGGAGGGGAGAAGGAAGCGTTGGCTGTTTGTCGTCGGTATGAAATTTAAGACATTTTGTACTAATAAGTATTACTTAACATTCGAAAAGTAAATAAACAATAAATAATTATGGTTTTTTCTCGTATGATGTTTTTAATTTAATATGAATGTATAGTCTAAATTTTCAGTTTCCCTTGAATATTTTCTTATGGACTGCTATTGGTTATAACATGTAATTGAAATATAAAAACAAAATTATGTTACTATAAGGCCCAGCGTACACCAAAAGAGTATAGATATTCCGATTTACTCCAAACAGCTTGGAACAAATTCCATTCACACTGACTAATAAAACAGAACGAACAAAATAACGCGTATTCATTTAGCATTCAATTTAGATAGAACATTAGACGTCAAGGTGAGTTCTGACGAAGACGATGTTGTTATACCTCTTTTGTGAAATTTTTTGTTAAATAGTGAGATAAATATAAAAAAATACATAAAATAATACAATTTTATGGCTGACTTGCGTGAAGATGAGTTGAAAATGAACAATTTTACTAGAGTGAAGTTAACAACCTTGTTTTTATATTAAATACAATCGACGATACAATAAGTTCAACAGACACTAATATTCGTACAAGTATAGCTCTTGTTGAAAAATTGTTAGAAACCTTGAGTTAAGTTCAAATAACAATACATAATAATAAAAATGATTTCTATAAATAACTTTTTGTTAAATAAAGTAAAAATCAGTCAATATGGTGCGCTATTTGATGATGAATTATGGTGATCTATGGTGGACTAAAAATCGAGTTGTTCGTATAGAGTTGTAGGTCGGAAATTTCTGTACTGGTACATTTTATGTAGTATTATATAGAACTATATCATTACCTAATTACCTAACTATTTAAACTGGCGCTGGTTTTATCCATTTAATTTTTTGAAATGTGGAAAAAAACTTTAAAAATATAGTAAATCAGGATCGTAACAGCTGAATTATTTGTTTTAAACGTAACAGACCGATCATAAGCCCTGCAACTTGTTCTGGGGCCGTAATGTTAAACTTGTGTTTCACTTATTTAATTTTTTAAATACACATAAGTATAATAAAAAACCTATTTCCAACACCTATACCATGTCCCCCCTTAGGTCAACAAAAATGTTGAAATTTAAACAGTGTATATTCGTGTTCACACGTTATCCTTGTGCAATATCCAGGTCAACGTTTGTTCAAAAGTCGCACCTCAACAGACATTTAAACAACCTACATGGCATATATATAATATTTTATTCACTTAGTTAAACTTTTCATTTAATATGTATTATACTTTGAAGGTATTACATCCAATTGTACCTCGAGAGATCGTTGATTCTAATACCAAATTCATAGCAGTAGTTATCGGTGGTTATTGACGAAATAGCGATAATGGTATTTTTAAAATGTCCAATTTTAGAATATTATTAAAAAAATATATATTCAATATCCCGCAATCAAAAAAAATCACTATAAATCTACCGATGAGTTCCTCAACGGTTTTTGCAGGTATCAAGCATATCCTATGAAACCGAATTTAATGAGACATTCTCCAAGAAGAAATTCAATAAATGGAAAAAGATTTTTAATTAACAGTTATCAAGAGCTAGACGAATAGTGGAAATGCGATTTTAGGTTTCTTGTTAAACGTTCTTGAAAATAAAATTTTAGTTTTTCCTGAAAACACACACTAGTTTATTGATCATACGACAAACGTGCACCAAAGAACCATTTGCGAAAATTTTCATATAAGGTAATCAATAATTAACATCTATTTATAATAGACAATAATTAATGATTACCGCGAAATGCAACTAAAATGGTTATACGTACGTAGCCAATAGGCGAGAGATTTATTAAATGAATATTTGGGCCGTTCCCGATGGTACTGCAATACCGGGACAACCCGCGGCGGAGTAGGAGCAAGCCCCAAATTCTCCGCCTGCTTTACAAAAATTAGTTTAACATTTGAACTTCCCGTTGGGAAGTGTATCAGATGTTAAGCTGATAAGAACAGATACTACACTTTGATCTTAGCCGATAGGCCGAGAAGCGATACCATATTCAGAACTAATCGTGGTACTTATACAAATGCTCGTCAATTTGACGGTAACAGAGGTAATTCCACAGGCGATTGTAACTCGAATATTTCGATTTATTCTATATCCTTGTTAGTGAATTCCGGTATAAATGCCTTTGAAAAGTATATATTCGACTTTTGCAATCTTAAAAATTTTGTTTTAATGCATTTCGTGATCTTTGAACGGTAATAATTATACTGCGTCACACGAAAAGTGCGTCCAGCGCCATCTATTGCCCTTATATTGCGCACAGAGTGTTCCCTTGTCATTAACACAATGTTCCGTGTACATTTGATTTTTTTATTCGTTTAATAATAATATATTATAACTGGCAAATAAAATCGATCACGTTACTATTGAGATTTTAATTTTCTAGAGAGTTTATTTCGTTTCGACCGACGACTAATTCAAAACCCATTTTAACACCATTAACATGTTACACCTAATCATGTATGTGAATAAAATAGGTGTAGATTAGGTTAGTATGCCTGTATGCGGATTACGTTTTAACACGATTTAACGTTTACTCGATTTTTTTATCGACGTATTATTTATATGTAAACAATTTACAATAATTAACGTGTAACAATTAGTACTTATTGAAATACTAGTGCAGTATGGACAATCGACTTTTCTTAAATACCGTACAAATATAATCAGAGCTATGTATTGATTTTCTGACGGATAATATAATACATACAATATTATATATATTTTCATATTATAATATTGAGCGGTCGTAGAAAATAATATTAACGACGATGCATAAATATAAGAACTATTATTTGATATACAAAAAAAGTATAGACAATCGATATTTATAATTTCTGTACAATTATTAAAATTATAGGTAGATACCGATTTTCTGTCGCATAATATAATACGTACAATATTATATATGGTTTAATATTATAATATTCAGCGGTCGCAGAATATAATATTAACGATGGTGCATGCAATTTCTTCAGATTATTACATAATTAATATTTACTTATAGACGATAGGATAATTTAGTGTATGGTATTCTCCGTACACATTGTAAACAGTCTCTAACATGAATTGCGGTATTATTAATGTGTAAGATTTTAGCATAGAGCACCATAAATGGTAACGTCAGGAAGTATAAGTATAGTTACTTGGTGACTGAATATGAATGGTTATTGTGCATAACAACCAATCGGTACAGACAAGTTTCCGGAAATCTTAAATAATTTATTGTACTAACTGGGTATTTTAGATATTATACATAAAGCTCAAATTTATTTAACATAACCTAACCCTTTAATTTAAATTATCTCTTATAAAATATGTATGTATAAAAACAAACATATATTTATTTATGCACACTTATATTAAGCAAAATTGACAATGGTCATATCGACATTAACGTACCTTAAGTTTAATGGGTACTCTACATAGATTTATGTGTCTTAAAACCTGAAGTATTAATAAGTCACAAACTCCTCGATTCCTTTAGCCATAAACAAGATGACCCTAAAAATGCCCATATTATATCTTTTAATATGATATATAAATATATATATAAATTGTTATCAATTTACCAAACAAAAATTAACTAAAAATCAAAATACTTTATGTATAAACACTAGTGTTATTAAAATCAAATAAGTCATATCAGTTATATCAATCGTATATTGACAATAAATTTGTTATTTATGTTAATAATACAACCTTATAAACACTTATTTACTTAAACAAATTGTGATTTAATAAATATAATAACAAAAATAAATAAATAGTCTCAAATAAATAACACAATTTTTTAGATTTAGCTATAATCATTTAAAAAAAAAACATATTATATGAGATACATAACTTTGAACGACGAACTTTTACATTTATTTGCTAGAATGAATTTAACTTGTTGAAACTACCTAAACGGTGAAGCAAAAGGCATCTACACCAGCAATGGATATCCGAGGAGTTTATGAATAATTTCAATTCAGTCCTGTGGCGAAATATGTATAATATACACATTTCTTAAGAAATTAATCAACCTTGAACTATTTATATTATAACTAAAAAGTAAAAAATAAAATAAATTTATGTATTAAATTTAAATTAAGAATACATAATATATATTAATAAAGGTATTAATTATGGAGTACGTATTCGTTCACAATAAAATTATGAAATTATGAAAGGCTTAATCACTGATGATAAAAATTTTTTTACATATATTCGTAACAACAACAGTACAGTGAAAATGTAAGTAGACATAAATAAACACTACATTATTGATCACACCATAAACGGGTGCTGTGGAACCATTTTTCAAAGTTGTTATAAAGGTAATCAATAAGTAAGATCTATTAATAATAGTAGACAATAATTAATGATTACCGCGAAATACAACTGAAATGGTTATACGTACGTAGCCAATAGGCAAGAGATTTATTAATTGATTATTTGGGCCGTTCCCGATGGTACTGCAATACCGGGACAACCCGCGGCGGAGTAGGAGCAAGCCCCAAATTCTCCGCCTGCTTTACAAAAATTAGTTTAACATTTGAACTTCCCGTTGGGAAGTGTATCAGATGTTAAGCTGATAAGAACAGATACTACACTTTGATCTTAGCCGATAGGCCGAGAAGCGATACCTCATTCATAACTAATCGTGTTACTTATACAAATGCCCGTCACTTTGACTGAAACAGAGGTAATTCCACCGGCGTTTGTGACTTGAATATTTCGATTTGTTCTATATCCTTCTGCCTGAATTCCGGTATAAATGCCTTTGAGAAGTATAATTACGACTTTTGCGATCGTATAAATTTCGTTTTAAGGCATATTGTGATCTTTGAACGGTAATAATTACACTGCGTCACCCGAAAAGCGCGACCAGCGCCATCTATTGCCCTTATATTGCGCACAGAGTGTTCCCTTGTCATTAACACAATGTTCCGTGCACATTTAATTTTTTAATTCGTTTAATAATACTTTATTCTACCTGACAAATCATCATAATATTTATAAGAAACAAATTTACAATAATTAACGTGTAACAATTAGTACTTATTGAAATACCCGTGCATTATAGACAATCGACTTTTAAAAATACCGTACAATTATTAAAATTATATGTATTTACCAATTTTCTGTCCCATAATATTATTATTATATATTATCCGTACAATATTATATATGCGTTAATATTACAATATCGAGCGGTCCCAGAATATAATATTATCGTCGGTGCATTCAATTTTTTCAGATTATCACATAATTAATATATACTTTTAGACGATAGGAAAATTTAGTGTATGGTATCCTCCGTACACATTCTAAACAGTCTTTAACCTGAATTTCCGTATTCTCAATGTGTAAGTCAGATTATAGCATAGAGCTCCATAAACGGTACATCAGGAAGTATAAGAATTACTTAGTGTCTGAATATTGAATGGTTATATTAAAATTGTTACCAATGAACCAAACAAAAAGTAACTAAAAATTAAAATATATTATGTATAACCACTAGTGTTTTTCAAATCAAATTAGTCATTTTATATTTAACTTATATTCATAATAAACGTGTTACATATGTTGAAAGTACAACCTTTCTAAACACTTATTATCTTAAACAAATTACCAAATTGTGAATTAATATCATAAATAAATACATAGTTTTAAATAACAGAATTTCTTAGATTTAGATTGATTGTTAAAAAAAATAATACCTATTGATTGATATACAAAACTTTGTACAAGGAACTTTTACATTTAATCGCTAGAATAATTAATAAGCTAAACAAAAAAAATGATTTCATATGACATTATTAATAAAAATGAAAAAAAAAATATCTTGATACATTATAAACTGTACAAGATTTATTCCAGTCTCCTTAAATAATGTTCTAAGAAATAGGTGTATTGTATATTAATAACTTATGTAGCGACAGCACTTAGCTGTCTTATAGAATTCATTGATTACAAAAACTCCAACTATGTCTTTCAGATAGAAGGTTTTAAATGTACCAAACAATTTATTATTGATTAAAAACATTTTAATTACACTAAATTATAATTATTAAAATTTAGAAATTTAATATATTTATCTCTATATTAAAAAAAAAAAAAAAATTTATTTTATTATTATGACAATAATACTATTAAAGCTGCTGGTGCATTATTTGTTTCGTATTTCCCCTTAAAATCAATCAATAACAATTACATAAACCTTTTGTTTCTGTTGATAAAATTTATTTTTCTTGTTGTATTTTGTAGTCGGTTTAGACTTGTTGAACTCAAAAATGTAAATAGTTGCGGAATGTAAATAAATTATACTATCATTTAACTCATGTATGAATCCAAGACGGTTGAGCTCATTTTATTGTTCTGATAATTGATTATGTGGCCACTGTTAATTTGTGAAATTTAATTTATTACGAATTAACTTAAGTCAATATTTCATTTATTATTTGATTTACTTAATGTTTAAAATTTAATTTATTGACTCGAGTAAATATACAATCTGCAGAAAATATAGTGGTATTGATATAGTAATATATTGATATCCGAATATCATCAAGTAGCACCTACTAAAATGGTTATCTAATTATTAACATCAAATTAAATATAAAAACAGTAAAAAATAAAGAAATGGTATGCAGCAAACAAAATGAGCAAGACATTAATATGTCCCTTAAAGGAAACAGAATAATGTAAGTAAATCAATTTTAATATTAAGTATGTATAAAAACCAATGACGGAAGATAAAAGAAGGAAATGAAAAGTAGAATATGGCAAGCAAACAGGAATTTCTACTTAAAAATAAAATGTAATATCAAAAATATAGACTTAGGAAAAAAGAAATGTAAGATAAAATTGATGTAAAATGGATTCAATAAACATCTCAAAAAAAATAGCACAAGATAATGATCATGGAGATAACATTTATCATAGATAAATCTAAGGATTAAAAAAAAATCAAAAAAATTAAATTGTTAACTATTAAAATTTTAATAGGTAGTTCTTAAACTTCTCATGCATACATAGATTGCGCATACATGCATTTTTAGTGTATAAATACATTAAATATAAGTAGTTTAGAAGTAGAAACTGGATTTGTAACTCTTTTGAAAATTATATAAATGAAAAAAAAAATGGTCTGCCATCATCAGATGATGATAGCCTGATGGAAATGGTTTAGATATTACCGATTGCAGAATGTTTTATCACAATTTAAAGTTTCCTCGGTTTCATTATCGATATAATAATTTTAAGAAAAAAATTTAAAATAATTAACTTGTAACTATTATTACTTATTGAAAAACCCATGCAGTATAGAAACTTAACTTTTCTTAAATACCGTACAAATATTATAATCAGGGCTATTGATTTTCTGATGGATAATATAATACAAACAATATTATATATGGTTTCATATTACAATAATGAACGGTCGCAGAATATAATATTGTTGACGGTGCATGCAATTTCTTCTGATTATTACATAATTAATATATACTTTTAGACGATAGGGTAATTTAGTGTATGGTATTCTCCGTACACATTCTAAACAGTCATTAACCTGAATTTCCGTATTCTCAATGTGTAAGACAGATTGTAGCATAGAGCTCCATAAATGGTATCATCTGGAAGTATAAGAGTTACTTAGTGACAGAGTAGTGAATGGCTATATTAAATTGTTATCAATTAATCAAACAAAAAATAACTAAAAATTAAAATAATTTATGTATAACCACTAGTATTATTAAAACCAAATAAGTAATTTTATATCAAACTTATATACATAATAAACGTGTTACTTATGTCGATAGTACAACCTTAAAAACACATATTTACTTAAAAAATTAACAAATAGCGATGTAATAAATAAATAAATGAATCAAAAATAACAGAATTGTTTAGTGTCAGCTATGATCATTAAAAAAATAAAACAAACATTTGATATACAAAACTTTTTACAAGGAATTGTTACATTTAATTGCTAGAATAATAAATAATTAATAAACAAACATTAATAAAAAATAATTACATTTGGAATTTTCAAAAAAAAAAAAATCTTAATACATTATAAATTGGACAAGCTTAATTCCAGTCTCAATAAAATATATCCTATGAATTAGGTGTATTGTATATCACTATTGTAGCAGGCACATAGCTGTCGCATACATTTTATTTAATAACGATAACTCCAACAACATCTGTCAGTTAGAAGGTTCTTAAGGTAACAATACAATTTAATTAAACAAAATTATAATTATTAAAATTTAAAATATTAAACTCTAAATTGAAAAAAAAAAACAATTTTTCAAACAAAAGGAGGGACATAGAAATTAATGATTTTTTTATAGTAGTACGAAAACAATACTTTTAAGGCCGCAGGTGTATTTTTTGTTACATAATTCCCCTTAAAATTAATCAATAACAATTACATAAACCTATTTCTTCTGTTAATAAGGTTTTTTTTCTTGTTGTATTTTGTAGTCTGTTGATCTCAGTAATGCCTAATAGATGTGGAGTATAGACAAATTGAACCATCCTTTACTCATGTTTGGTTCCAGGACAGTTAAGCTCGTTATATTATTCTGATAATTGATCAGAATAATATGCCCACTCTGAATTTCTAAAATTTTATTTTGTTATTAGTTAAGTCAATATTTAATTTATCATTAGTTTCACCTAAAAATTCAATTTTGATTTATTTACTTGATAGTTTTGAGTAAAGATACCATCTGCAGACGATATATTAGTATTGATTGCTACATCTGAATATCTTCAAGCAGCATTTTCTGAAACGGATAACATATTTTAAACATTCAAATCAAATATAAACATGATAAAAACAAATGTAATGGTATATAGCATAGTAAAAGGGTATGACATTTATATATCCCATAAAGGAATCATAATAAATCAATTTTAATATTTAAGAAGTATAAAAACTAATAATGAAATATATAAAAAGGAAATAAAAAATGGAGTATGACAGGAAAAAAGTATTTCTTATTTAATAATACACTGTAATATCAAAAATGGAGACGTAATAGGTCATGTTTGATGAAAATTAATGTACAGACTACAGCATTATATGGCGTTGAAAATTGTATATTAAACAAAACTGATGAAACCACATTGGAAGCTTGAGAAATGTGATGTTAGAAGTAAATGGACGGAAGTGAAGACAAACAATGAAATGCCAGATTTAGTAAATGAGAAGAAATATTTAATTAACAATTAAAAATCTTGGCCAAAGCTTATAATAGGTCATACACTGAGTTACAATAATGAAATCTATCATATAAGAGGGTATGATAAAAGTAAGCCAAGAACATGTTATAATAGTCAAATACTCAAAAATACAAAAATTGATTCAAAAACATAGTTTGAGATGAAGATTATGGAGAAAACATTTAATAAAGACTAATCTAAAGATTAAAAAAAAAAAAAATTAATAGTTAATTATTAAAATGTATCAGTAAAATATGAATTATTAGTTCTTAACCTAGTCGTTCATACACACAGTTTGCGCATACGTGCTTTTATAGTGTAGAAATACTTAAAAAATAAGTAGTATACAAGTAGAAAATGGATTTGTAATTCTTTTGAAAATTATATAAATGTAATAGTCTATAATTATCTGATGATTATGGCCTAATAGAAATCTCTACATTTATATAACTAGTAATAGTAATTTAAAAAATTATGTTAATCAAACACCCTTAGCAAATTTTGTTTATACGTAAAATGTAATTATTCAGGACTATCAAATAATATTATGCAAGTTTTATACCATTTTAGACTTCATACCACTGAGTAAAAGCTTGTTTATGCTCTAGTGTACATTAAGAATAATTTGAGAAACCGGTTGCAAAATATAAATTCAGAGCTGCGGATTAAACTTTCCAGTATCGGGCTGTTTTAGTGTATTATCAAATATATTTTGTATAGTTTGTTATGAAAAATTAAACTATTGTGTAAAAAACGTGCAAATTTAATTACATTGAATAATACAAAATTAGGTTATTACAATAATTTGTCTTTGTCCATAAACTTGGGTTCCATGACTTCAAAGGCAATTTTTACTGATGTCTGCGTGCCACAAAAGTTTAAAAACCGTTGATATTTATGATATATATTGTTGGAAGTATAATACTATTTTAAAAACAATATTAATAAGACCAACAACCATCATAATTACCCAATTAATGTGATCAGTAAAATCTTCATCTTCAATTCTTAACGCATTAGAATATTAAATGATTATCTTATAGGGGTTTCATTCCATAGTACTCTGCTGTTATTGTACTTCTAGCGAAGCAGTACCTAACAATAATTGTTTTAATGCGGCTTGTTAGTTTAGTGAACTATACAAAATTTATTTATAAATACTATATATATAGTGCTAATATTACGATATGGTAGTGAAAAATTAAATTAATTTTTGAAAATATATTCTTGTAAATTGTTTTCTCATAATAAATGTTACATTTCTCTTATATTACCTACGCTTCATAATTTTTTGTTGCCCAATTTTCTTTTCTCAACGTAAATCATGTTATGTCCTATATAATTTTTCCCAACTTTGTCTGGACACCAACTACTGCAAACATCTTTTTTGTAGCTTCTGAATCATGTTCATTCCCAATACTTTGAACTGCTTCTAATATATCCTATAAAAAATATTTATTAGTATAATATATAATATTATGAAAAAAAATATAGTTAATATGCTTGGTCAGTATTATAAACTATATTATTTATAAATTTAAAGAACATGTTTTATTCATAATATTTTTCTAACTTGAATACTACCAACCTACAATGTATTTATGAATAAAATAAATATTCTAATAGATTCTAAAATATCAAAGCAATTGTTTTTACAATTTATAAATGAATAATTGTTCTCTAGTACATTGTAAGCATAGGTATTAAGTAAATTGAAAACAATTTTTACTTGAATTTTAATCGATCGTTGTAGAACTTGTTTTTCTTTCATCTTTGGCATTATATGATCTGGAAATTCAAAGATAGTTAGTACAGCACATTATTTCAATACCAATATTCCACTTACTACTGCTTTGTTATTGTCATTTTCAGTAAAATGTCTACTACATAACAATGAACTACAATTAGGTTTGAAATTTGTCCATCTGACAGCATGTATCCATTTTCGTAGTCTCTCCGTATCGTTCAGTGGAAATCTTAGACAATAAAAATATAAAGTTATGTATATAAAAGTATTTAACTACCTATTACTTATGTTAAAATTACAATATATATTATCACGAATTAATCATTCTTAATTAACGTTAATACTAACTTGTGAAATACTAATTCTGTCTGTACGTCACTTGTACTGTAACATTTAAACGTACTACAAAAATTAACCATAGCTTACAACTATATGTATAATGAAAGTATAAATTAGAAAATATAACAAACGTTCAGAAATTTACGATCGATATTCACATCACATTGGATCATTTACACCGGTGTTCATTATAAAATGCATACGATACGGTGTATTACCTATAATGACAGACACAGAAATTCCTAAAGTATTTCTCTCATTATACTTATCTCATTCTCTACATACTTGTTTGGTTTTATTTACATTAGTCGTTTGGGTGGCGAGTGTTGCTGTTATAATATAGTTGATTTATCTAGATGTTCAACTATATTATCATATCTGCGTTATCGTGTTTATCAATTTGTTTTTATCATTGTGACCATATTTTTGGTAATAACCGTGTTTATGGGATTATAGGCGGGAAGTTAAATGTGGTTAACAAATAATTAACTATTCTACGTTGGATAGACAATACTTGATTTTATGCGAATTATGGACGACTTCTATTTTAGGGGTTCAATTTATGCACAATTTTTATATTCATGTACATTCATGGCTTGCGTTTGTGTGCACGGTAAATGATCATTTAGGTAGGGCTAATATTTGTATGCATTACGAAATGGTAAAAGATGCATTTGATTTATTAAAAATATGCAACAAAAAATGGAAAAAAATATGACACATAATACAAAAGCTAAATTTTAAAATATTATTCTAAATTATTAATTATGTTATTCGAAAGTATTACATAAAATAATGATTTGGTGAATTATCAAAAAATTAAAATTATCAAAAAATAAAAGATCTTAGTATTTTTTTCTGTTTGCTGAAGCTACGTTCACCATCACATTTTAGTAATTTTTGCGTTTTTGAATTTGGCAATTTCCTCAGGAGTATTTTCGACATTTTATATGATTTAAAGTTAAAATTATGTTGATTCAATAACAATGTGTAACGCACTCACAATACACGACAACGACTATGTCAAAACTCAAATGCTGTAGTTTTAGAATAATCTGGTGCAGTTTTACGAGTTTATGACTATTAAGATAAGATATAAATGAAATTATTATTCCTAAATTAATACTTGGTCATTTTCCTTTTCGTTTTCTTCACAGTGGAGTGCTATGCCATCTTTGAAGCCTTTTCTCTAATTTTATGTCTTGTCCCGGACTATTATTTAGTTTCCTCTGATTCTATGTCATGCCTTCAAACCTTAATTTGTAATCCCTTCAACTCCAGTCTATCTCCTCTGGTTTTCCGTATTAAGTCTTTTATTTACACCCTCAATCAACTAAACCTCAACATTCACTTCCTTTGGATTCCCAGTCACTGTGGCATTCATTGTATTGAGGTTACCGTCTACCTTGCAAAATCTACATCTAATCTGCCCTTCCTTTTCTAAACTTCCTCGGTCCGATTTTATCGCTTTTATTAAACTGTATACCTTTTATATTTGGTCGTCTCACTGGGAGCATCTAACCTCAATGTTTCTCTCAATATTTATTCTATTTTTGATACTAAATCCAAAACCGCTATAACATATATGATCACTTTCTTTTTGGAAGCGGGTTTTACTATTTAACATACTTGTATCTATTTATGTTACCGTAGTTGTTAAGCTATCATAGTTACCAACTAGTAGCTAATTAAAAATTTAAAAAAATTATACCTTAATAACTACTTGGGCTTTTTGATAACATTCTATTTGCCGCTGTTTTACCAACTACCACGGCTAGAATATACCATAAAACATCCACTTAAGGTGTTTATTGTTGAAATATGCAACAATATGCATTTTATTTAAAATAATCAAAAATACGCAATCCACGGACATTTCAAACACAAGCAGTAATCAAAAGTTACAAAAAAAAAAAAAAATAAAAAAAAATAGAATATGCCTATGCATGTAAATCCTAGTCCTGATTCATCAGTGTCAGTGTGATTCCATTTATCTATCGTTCCACCACAGCAGGACTGGTTTTGTCGCATTTCGCGTCGTTACGCAACGCTGTCCACAGATATCTGATATTATTTTTTTCATAATATTTTACTATTTATATAGGCATTTTATATTGTTGAGTTTATTTCCGTTGTTGTTTGGTTTTATGTCGATAAAATCGGTTTGACCGCCCAGAAATGCACCGAAATTTTTCTTCCCACAGGGTTCATCACAAGTTTTACTTTATGACGAAATTGATGAAAAAAGTTGAGCGTATTTTAATAGTGTTTCATTAACGAAATACGATTTTGAGCAAAGTTCAGTCGTACTTCGAAATACCGTAATTAATACGGTTTTATTATTAAAATACGCTCAACTTTTCCGTTTTTACATCATTAAGTACAACGTGTGGTGAACCTCGTGAGTAAAAATCAAACATTTCTGATCGGCTAAACAATTTTATCCACATTTTTTTTTTTTTTTCTTGTCGTTTTCTAAATAATTAGAAAAACTGGGAAAGTTTATGGCAATAATTTGGTTAAAATTAATTATAAATTGTTGATGAAATAGGAAATCTGAAAATTTAATTTTATTCGGTCATTTCGGTTATACGTGTTTGAACCGACGAACTTGGGCAATTTATCCCAAAAATGTACTTAATTCAACGATAATAACAATAATGTCCGGTTAATTTACGCCTTAAATTTTAAAATAGTGAAAGTAACGTACAGGCGTGCGCATATACGGCCCGGCCTAGCTCCGTGGAGATCAAAATGCTTTTAGAGTTTAAAGTAATAGTTTGGTATCCCGACAAAATAATATTATGGCAATGTCGATTTAGGCAGTTTTAATCGGATTTTTGATGCAAAAAAATATGAAAATCTATATCAACACAAAAATATTCAAATCCACGTTGAAATAAATGTACAAGTAGAATTTCGTGTCATCATCGCGAGCATTTTATTAGTACATCATCATGAAACTTGTTTAAAAAACACACAGACAGACGAACAATCGTTGAACAAATATATTAATTCTCTGTGACTCTTTCTTCATCGATATTTTTAAAGACGCATCAAACGACACGGCCTTTGAAATAGTTCTAAATTTTATACTAATAATACTTTATTTAATACATAAATTATAAATATTAAATATTAAATACAACATTAATTTTATCGGATGTACAATAATAAATGTATGTATTATAAAATAATGTCCTCTATAAACAATTAAACATGTATTTTATCTCCAAAATCGTATTTTTTTCTAAAAAAAGTAATTTTATTTGTTTATTCATTTACGTGGTTTTTTGTTTTTACCTTTTTCGTCGGCAATTATGGTTTAATTTAAACACTTAAATATATCTCTAAAACGTTACTAAAATTCAATAGCAAACCACTCGATTCGAAGACTATTTCGGTTGGATTGGGCGGTCGGTATCCGTGTAATTAAAACGGTACTACAGAAATATAGATAAAGGATTTTTTTTTTTTTTACTATTTTTCTTATTTATATTGTCATATTGTTGGCTTGTTGACTTTTACTACCAGACGTGTTTCTCGAGCCTAATTTTTCGATCAGCCTAAATCCATTGTGAGTGCTTGTCGGTTTCAATTTGCATTGTTGATGGTTTTTTTCTTTTTTTTTTTTTTTTTTTCTATTTTTTTTATATATATATATATAATATTATACCTGTATATAAACTAATGGCGGTATAAACTAATTAACCATCGAACCTATTTAAAAAGTCGTTGAATTGAGACGCCTGTTGTTTTCTTCTTCTATATATTAACAATTGGAGGGTATCATTATAGAAACGCGAGATGCGACTATAAAATAATATTTAAACCGCCCTGTATATACTCGGTATAAAACTACCAAAGGCGTATTTGACTTAAGTTTATGATGGGGAAATGGGCACTTATTTTGCTCCGAAATCCTAACAATATATATGAACAGTCTTTAACTGATACTAATAAGTACGTTCGAGGGCATTACAAGTTAGAAATAGCCATTGACAACGAATTGAATGCAACTAATGTATTAACATTTCTATATTATACAAACGGTTTAAGTAATAAATTCTAAAGATTTTTTTTCCTAATCTCGTAGTCAAACGTATCAATAGTATTGTCAACGGGTAAATTTATGTTAAACCTTTTAAACGTGAATGCCAAACCTATCGATCTATTCTGACCCGTTCTTGTCCGTAACCGTGTTTTTAATGTACCAAAAAAAAAAAAAAAAGGTAAAATTTATTCTCCAACTAAGAACAAGTAAATAGTGATATTATATTAATTTCAATAGATACTATAAACAGTGATCTAGCAGATGGCTGAATTGTCTAACAAACACCTTTATACGTGTATCTTAAAACTATACGCATTTTTGAGACATTACTAATACCAGAAGTCTCATAAAAAATTACAATAAAGTATTTACTGGCTTTGAACCGCATAAAATTCTATTAACGCGCGGGTTTCTCAAAAAATACCTAGATTTTATTATTGAATCCGACATGGTAGAGAGTGAATTATTTACATAAAAAAATCTTCAAAATCATAAAAAAAAAAAAAAAAACCTATACGACGTGAATTACATTATACCGTCGCCGTGCAATTGTACGGCCGTATAATATAATACGGGATAATCAACTAACAGCAAGACACTCGTTATCCCGGAAGTATTAATTTTTTCCGGAATTCGTGTTTTGTTTTGTTTTTTTTTTTTTTTTTAGAAAATTTGATATGTTATGTTAATGATATTTTTTTTTTTTTGGCACCTGTTATTTTTGAGGGCGGCCTAACCACCGCCCACTTTTGATATTCAAACAGCGACCTATATTATAAATTCCATACATGTACGAAGTATCAGTTAATAAACATTTTTTTAAATTTTACCTTAAGCCCGTTGACGAGATATTACGCTTTCAAATGTATCGTTTTGTTGGTAGAGCAGTGGAGCCTTATTGAATCGCCACGCGCCGCGCGGTGCCGCCACACAAATGATTATCTACCGCTCTCCCCTGCCAACAAACACAAAAGTGGAAAATCTCGTCAACGGGTCGACGAAAATTAACAATATCAACACTAAATTTTATTATCACTAAAGTCTCGTTTATTTGTCGAATTTTCAACACAGGTGGCCGTTTGCAAATCATAAGCGGGTAGTGATTTCACGCCCGAAAATAAGGGCGATCCAAACAATAACGGTAATGTAACATTTAGAGCGGCTTGTTTCTTAAACTACCGAAAAAAAAAAAAAAAAAATCCGATAAAAGGTAATATTTTCCGAGGTAATGAGTGTCTTACAGTGAGACGATCACCCTGTATAGTTCCTATGAATAGCGGCTTCCTTTGAATGTATATATAAAAAAAAAAAAAATTAAAAAAATGGCCAACTAAAAATTCAAAATATATACCGAATTATGTGATTATTAATTTTTAAACTTATTTTGTTTTTCCGAGTTATTATTAAACATATAATTTAGTGTTAAAATTAAAAAAAAAACGAATAAGTTTGCGATTTTACAGACCGCAATATGAACAATAAATTGTTGTTTACCGATAATGTTAAAATTTAATTTCGACACTTTTCGGAGCACGGCGACGATACTTGTAAATATTAAACAATATCCAAAAAAAAAAAAAAAAACGAAATGAATACTTCAATTTATATTATTGCAATAATACACTGCACTTACTATATTTACAAACGAAACCGTTATAATTGGGTTAAGGTGTGGCGTACCTACATCATCATCATCATCATGATCACAATAATCACCATCATCATCATCATCATCGTTATTATCATCATCATCATTATCATTATTATCATCATCATCATCATCATCGGCAGCAGTAGCACGATGAGTAGTTTGTCTAAGTAATTATGATGGTTTTAAGTTGCCTGTAACAATTTTTATCGGTTATTTTTGATTCGTCAAAAATATATCGACGGACTATAATGTTGTTTTGTTAAAGTATTAGATTTGAGTTTGAAAATGATTTTTACCAATAAAATTGCGTCAAAAGTGTGTGTATACGTGTTTGTGCACCATGCACGTGGTGAGTTGTACGCTGGTTATATGTTCGATAAACCGCGTTAAACGCGTCATAGGCGTCGCAATTAAGATTTGATCGCTAATTTACATCGTACAATATAAGTACGAGTATAATAATATATCTATTATGTATTGTAGAGAGAAATTAAAAGCTCATCCCGAACGTATAACGCGCCTAATATTCATACGCAGTGTGCGCTGCGGTTTAAATTTTTTTTTGAAAATTATTTACACGTTTGAAATGTGTCTAAACGGGCAATTTCGCGTCATTAAAAGCTCGCAATGTTGAACAATACATTTTTGGTTTATTATGTTTTATAACGTCAATACTGAGCAATTCTAATATCGACCGGCCCGCTTTAAACAATATATAATATTCTTCGTTCAAATTGGCCTTTTGTCGTAATAAACAATTATCTAATGTACAAATATTAATATGTTATAAAATTCATATTTGAATTTTCTTCTTGATAGATTACAATAACAGTAGCTTAGGTAAATAAAATATCTAATTATAATATAACTACGAAATATTAGATGAGCTTATGAGATTTCAGTGATTTCGCACATACTTCATGCCTATAATAATTATGCCTAACAGCTCGTTATTGTTTTTTACATCAAACAGCCGCTTTATTATTGTATAGCGTCCAATTTTCCTATTCCGAAAAAACTTTGATAGTTTTTCAATTATATACGTGGGTACCTAATATATACCTGTCGTCGGTTTTTTTTTAGATTCCTCAGCGAAGCGAACAATGTATTGGTTTTACTATGATGCGCTTTTCCTGAAAGCATTTTGGATCGTGTTAGTCGTTTTTTGATTTTTCTTGTAGTTTTCATAATGAATTTGAAAAACCGGTAAAAAAGGTAGGAAAACCATTTACAGCAATAATAGTTTCATTATTTTCGATTTTTTCTTTTTGTTGTTGTAACTCGATTAAAAAAAAAACTGTAAAGACCTGATATTTTCAAAAAAATATTAATATTAGTCGTTTTTAAGAGTGGACAAAATTTTAAAAACATTCTGGGCATTTTCTAACGGTTTATAGGCGTTTTAAGTTTTCAAGTTATTTAGTTTGTTTGATTTTATATGGTTAAAATTGGTTTGGCCGACCAGAAATGCTTGGAATTTTTTCACAAAGTTCATCATAAGTTGTATTTAGAAGTCAGTAAAAAAAAGTTGAGCGTTATATAGTGGTTTTTTTTTTTATTATCGTTTAAAGTTAAAATTTTAATGGAAGTCGTGAATATTGCGTACCATTTTTCGAATAATGTGAATAAAAATTTTTTTCAGAAATGCACGAAAATTTGACACAGGGTTTACCATAAATTAACTTGATGAAAAAGTAAAAATTGAGAGTATTTTTGTTTAAATTTTATTTTAATAAGCGTTTAAAGTGTACATTTTGATAAAAAATCGAACAAATTACGGCATTTGTATACATGATTAACTGAACTTGGCTCAGAATCGTTTTTCATTTGCAACTATTTTATCGTTGCGTAGGGATATTAATTAAATTCCTCTTTACATCATACCTTCTCAAATTTTTCGGTTTTTACGCTCCAATATATGTTATTTACCGTTGTATGATTTTAACGTAGATCAAGTTTTTTTTTTTTTTTTTTAGTTTTTTGCATGATTTAATTTACGAAATAAAATACACGTGTAATTTAATACGGGCAGTATACAACAACATATATGATTATACAGAGAGTTCCGTAATTTACTTTCAAAATTTTTCGCGGCAATTCAATACGGTTTAATAATATTCCGAACGCAGTTTTGTCTTTGTATCTTTGTTTACTCGTCCCTTGCCGGTATAACAATATAAGGAATGCACATATTATTTGTATATGTGTCGACAAATAAATAAAAAACAAACATAAATTACGTAAAATAATCATAGTATTTTATTACTAGAATATATATATTTATATATATATATATATATATATATTTATTTATTTAATATTATAATATAAATATATTATTATATCACAGTCTACAATACGGACATATACATAATATATTATTGATTACAATATAGTACAATATTGATATATATATATATGTTACAAATAAAATAATAGTATTATTAAATAAATAATATATTAATATATACGTACGATGAGGTAGGAAGACTACCGACTACAATATATGAGAACGAAATAAACAATAATATTATACCCTTTTTGTTTTTTGTTTTTTTATACAGTTTAAATAATATATCGTGGTCTGAAAAATATTCAAACGCGGTATCACAGGACGATTTAAAAATTAGAAAAAAAATTTTAAAAAATTAAACACGTTTATAAATATTCATATTAATATAATATATTATATAGTACGTAGTTGTCGTGCGAATAAAAAAATGCCTTAAAATTTATCTCATATAATTAAATAAATAAATAATATGATCAAATCTCTTTTATAAGCGTTAACATTTTTTTTAAATAATATATATTTTCAGTCCCCCGAGAATTTGATTTGTATTTTATCAGACAATAGTAATAATAATAATAATAATAATAATAATAATAATGAAAAATAAACCTTAAAAACAAACAAAAAAATATAATAATAACGAAAATCGGGAGACCAAATATTGAATGCGTAACATAAACATTAGTGGTAATATATTGTGTGCGCACGTGCACATCGCGGCGGTTGACCAGGATTTATGGTTTACTACCATGGCCTCCATACGGATTGGTGAGATGTGGCCGTTGCGCTTTTCAACGACATGTTGACGACTTGCAGGAGACCGTGATGGTTGCCGGCGTCCGAGCCGCAACCGGCGCTGACCATAGAGTTTGGCGTCAACGGCATCGGATACGACGAGGTGCTGCCGGTCGGCGAAGGAGGAGGCGGTGGTGACGAACACGACGAGGACGTCGACGAGGACGACGAGCAGGACGCCGACGACGACGAGTCGGTGTTGAGCGTCAGTGGCGCGGACGGTGAACGGGTGGCGCCCGCGGTCTCGGGCGACGACGGCGACGTGGCCGTGGCGCCGGTCGGTTGGATCGAGTTGAGCCTGTGGCCCAGGTGGGTCATGAGGTTGGCGCCCAGCGTGACGTCTAGCCCGGGGGTGGCGGCAAGGCACCGAGACACCTCGGAAGCGCAGCGCGTGTACCCGGCCCGGAAACGGTCCATTTCAGTGACTGGGTTGCCGGACAGCCGCTGTTGCCGGCGCAGCTTGTGCAAGTGTCGGACAGTGAGTTCGAGTATGTCGGCTTTTTCTAGTTTGCTGACGTTCTCGCCCTCAGATTGAAGGGCGACCACCATCAGTTCTTTAAGTTCATCTAGGCACCTGTTGATCCGGGCGCGGCGTTTGCGTTCCAGCATTGGTTTCATAACCTGAAGAAAAGAAAAGAAAAAAAATCCGTTAGTAAAACTCGCATACATCAAAATTATTATTTTTTATGCTACACGTTTTGTCTGCGCGCACCGTCACAAGTGATAGGATTTTTTTTTTTTATTTTTGAAAATAACGGTTTTTGTTTCGAGTGCGTTGTAATATTACGATTCTTTTTTTTCTTCATTCGTAATATTAATCCGAAATTTTTAATGAAAAAAAAAACAAGCCAATATACATCACCGAAAAAAAAATCGCATTTCAAAAAAAATAATTGATAATTAAGGTATAGAGAAAGTTATTGTAAATCGATAAACGCGTAGGGATAAAATACAAATTGTGTAAAATAGACGAAAATAAATTAAATTTTTTTTTTTTATAGTCAGTCTTCTGGAAATAATAATAATTAAAAAAAAAAACAAAAAAAAAAAAAAATCGAAAACCGTTTAATAAATAATTTGAAATGAGAAAAAAAAAATATGTTATTAAAATAATAATATTGACAAATCGTATTTACCTTTCTGTATTGATAAGTCCTGGAGACGGGTTGTTGCATTTCTGTTGCGACGGAAGACATTGTGTTTATCGTACGAATATACGTATTTACTCGGCAGAGTATATTATTAAAATAATAATAATAATAATAAAAAAATATTGAGCAAACGAGCGTGCGTGCACTGGTAGAGCGTGTACAACACTAAACGGCGGTGGCGAGCTACTTGTGAGCCGGTCGGGAACGAACAAGTGAGCGGGAATGACGACGAGTGCGTGCCGGCGGACGGTGTCGGAATGCGGTGTGCCGGGCGCCGGGTGGGGCGTTATATAGGCGCGCGGCCCGTGGGAACCTGGGACGGCGACGTTCCCACACACGCGGGGCGGCGGACACGGATGACGATGCAGCCGGCCAGCTGCCAAGCCATAGGCATTTTTCAACCGTATTATATTATTATTATTATTATTATTATTATTATTATTACTACTACGCACGTGTGTGTGTGTGTTCGCGCGCGCCGCTCGCGTACACACACGCGCTCGCGTACACACACGGGGCTCGCGTACACACACGCGCGCGCGGGCGCGGACTCGAGCGGAATAGGGACGTACCGCGTGCACGTGCGACGGACACCGCCGCGGCCGCACACCGCCGCCACTACCGTACCGTATTATATTGCTTGACGACCGCACGACTCTATACCGCCGCCGCCGCCGCCGCCGTTCAATTTTCGCCGAGACCTACCGGGCCGGGCGCGCGCTCGTGTGCCCATAATAATAATGTACGCGCGCGCGCGCGCGCTCGCTCGCGATACCGACAGCGGTGGCGGCGGCGGCGGCGGTACGACGACGATTAATGACATGGATTATTATTATAGGTGCAATACGATCGCGCGAGGTTTTTACCCGCGAAAAACGCAACGCGCGCCCATTGCCAATGTTGTATAATATTTATTATTTTTTTCGTTTTGTTTATCTATCTTATCTTATCTTAACCGATACATAAACGAAATATATAATTACCCGAGTTACCCACGTATAATGTTCGGCATTTAAATACTTACCGATTGGGAAAATATTCGATTTGTACACAAACAATGAATCGTTGGATTCGGATTTATACCGGAGAACACGGTTTTATATACAAAATGTAGACCTTTGTTTTATTGGAATATTACAACTACAGTATTTAGATTATTATTTGTTTTTGTAATTATATTATGGTTATATATATATATATATTTATTTATTTTTTTTATTCATGTTTATCAAATCGCATTACAGAGATTTCAGTATAATTATGTTACTGTAAAATAATCGCGTAAATTACTTTGTTTAATTTATTACATTTTTACACAACCTTTTCTGAATTGTAGAAATTTTTAAACACTTTTAAAATTTATAGTTAAATAAAGTAGGTAAAGAAAAAAAAAAAAGTTACCTTTTTTTTTTTTTTATCTAGATTTAAGATATTAGATAATTCAGTTTGAATGTATATTTTATCTTCGTCTAGATAATTATTTTAGAAATGATCTATAATTTATCTTTATCAAGATATTTTATTAATTAATTTTTTCACAACACTGCGCACGTATAATAAACATTACATAATATTGTTATACCGAAGTAAATACAAAATTGAAAATGTCCCACAAAATAGCACGAAACGGTACTGAATAACAGTGAATGGTAATAAAACGAAAATACACTCTAACATTTTATATCTCGCAGGAAAACTAGTGACATTTTTTTTTTACATTTTTTGTCGAACACATTGAATTACGGCTTAAACTTAACTCACTTTATTAATGTTCAAATTATTGAATAATGTGAAATACATATTATTATGCCTAACCGTCCAGCATGATAGCAAATGTTAAAACTCTAAGCGGCAGAAAACCATACGACAAATTGATATATTAACGACGTGATCATAAATTCGATAACAGATACGCGTGTATCAAGAAATCAATTATATTTTATCTAGCTGACTATTACCAAACGGAATGCGATATCAGCGAAATAAATCTGGTTCATAGAACAATAACAAAGTCACCGGTCCGCGTGTGTCTAATCGATTAAAAATTCATCTAATCTATCTTGTAAATTTAAAGTTTACAAAATATATAGTTTTGTCCAGATTTTTGGATGTAAATACTCCGCTGTGCGACGTGGTAAACACTTCAACAATTAAAAAGCCGTTGTGAGCGTTTCGTAACTCGTACTTGGACAGTGTTGGTAAGTAGGATAAGGTAAGATATAGAGGGGAATTTAATTTATATCTGTGTGCAACGATAAATCATTGCTAACGAAAAACGATTCTAAGCGGAGTTACGAATTCTGATACGATTTTCATCAAAGTTTAAACTTTAATCGCTTATACACATAATAAAATATGTGCTTACGGATTTCCGACATTATTTTGTACGACCAAAAGAACAACTTATGATAAATCTCATATGAAATAGTTTAAATATTACTATAAATGTTTTGAAAATTTGACTACGTCTAGGAAGAGGTAATAAAGGTATATAAAGTGTACGGTGAAAATATCAAGTCTCAACGATTATGTTTAATTCAATGACAACAACAATAAAACAAAATAGAAAATAACCGTTATTGCTTAAATATTTCCGTTCTTTCTCCCATTATTAAGGAGACTACAAAGAATATTAAAAAAAAATGACTTCCTCAATGCACCGCCTGGATATAAAATTGCATAACGTTATAATTTAGTGTTTTTTTTTTTTTTTTTTCACTTAAAAAGTAATATTTTGGAATAAATATTGGGAATGTCGAAAAAATGTTCAAATAGAGTATACCGAAAGGCAAAAAATCCTTTAAGGTATGACGTGAAAAAATCGTGAAATACGGGCACTGACTACTACGCTCACGAGTGCGACGCAGGCCTTAAGGGGCGAGATACACCTGAATACTTTGGAAAATCGTATTTATTAAAATAATAATAATAAAACAAAAAACACAAAAAAAAAAAAACAACAATGGCGACACGATAATATCGCGACATTGTAGTATGCCGCAGTGCGCGCACATACTGTAAATACCGCAGATAAAATATTTCCGATTTTATACAATTATTATTTTATTACCGTGTCGGAGAGCCGAATCGAGTCGCTACCGTGTTGTTATTTTTCTTTTACATTTTTTTTTTTTTTTTTTTTTTCATAATGAATGAAGATCGCCTCTGAGATTAACGCCATGCGATTCAATTTTGTGCACGCTACACGTATATTTTAAACGTATAAATAATATCCGCCTTAACATAATGCCCGTTATACAGTGTGTTTCACTCGAACGGTAACGCGAAATATTCCGACCGGACGGATTTAAATTGAAACGGCGGTGTGCGATTGGGGGTGGTGGCTGGGTGTGTGTTATTTTTTTTAATAAAAAATGGTACACGCATATGTTTAGCCAACATTCAAATCGACAAATATAACAATTCACGATTACTGCCCGATCGTTTTATATTTCTGATAATTACCGTGTGTGTATATATATATATATATATATATATAAAACGCCTCCACCCATTGAAATGTTCAAAATATCCGCCTCGCCACTTACAATGAGGCTCCACGAGCCGTCACTGGTTTCGATCGAATTTCGACTAGAATGAATTGTAAATATTATTTCGCGTTACCATTCGAACGAAACACACTGTATATGCATACATATATTAATATTATTATGGTTAATTTTTAGATATATATATTATGTTATTAATTGGCTGATTTTTTCCACATTTTCTCGTTCTCGGCGATTACCATCTTAATAATTATGTATTAAATTATATAAATTCATGCCGCGGCCTAGTGCAAAGTCTTCGTCGGTTCGTTTGTTTAATGTGTACCTATACATATATATATATACAATTATGATATAACACGCGGATTATAAAATACGAGTCGGAAATAGGCACGTCGTAGTGCGATCGTTATATTATATAGACGAGTACCGTTTGTTCTACCGTACAGTCTGCAAATCGGTCGGATAGAAAAAAAAAAAAAAAAAAAAACGATAATTAATTTGCCGGATGAGCGGCGGTGGCAATAAAAAGCAATATTGCCGCAAGGTTATATTGACGACCGGCGGCGGAGTGAAGTGAAAAAAAAAAAAAAAAAACCGTAGACGGAGGCATAATAAAATAATTATTTATATCGACACGATCGGATAAGACGCGATCGGTTCAATACGCGCGTCGGCGTTTACGCCGGATAAATATAAAGCGGCGGTTTTGTGTAAAATAAAACGTCGTAATTGAGTAAGTTATTATAAAGTATGGAGAAAAAACATAAAAAAAAAAAAAAAAAAAAAATGAATATCGAGGAATACCGCTCGAGTGTTGGAAGGAAGGCGTAGGGTATAGAGAGGAATTTGATTTATACCCGTTAACGAAAAACCATTCCGGGCGCCAATTCGATTAAATAAATCTCTTGTTCCGTCAAAATTCGAACTTTCAACGCTTATAAAAAAAAAAAAAAAATGTAATTGAAACCGTAATTGTTTAATAAACGATCCTGTTTTTCCAAAGGAGTTTTTTTTTCCGGTTTTCACTATTATTCTGTAAACTAATAGGAGAATTGGAAAATGACCACCCCGAAAATATCCGAAATGCTGAAAGAAAATTTTAATAAAATACATCATACTAAAACCATTACATCGTTCAGAATCTTAAAAAAAAAAAAAAAAAAACGATAAATAAAATATAACGTGCAATTAAAACGTACCGCGTTGGCATATTTTTTACAACGTCCTCACATCCCACCTCATCGATGTTCATTCATCACCGTCCATCTTGAGTGTGCAGTTCTGATACGACCGAAAGCGATAAAGCCTATCGATTCCGAGGAAGTATATCGGAACGACAAAATAATTCGGTCGATATTTTTATTTATTTATTTAATTTTTTTTCCACATATGTTATGTGCGTGATCACATTGAATTATTATCGTTGTCGGAAAGGGATGTTGAAAACAAAATAAATATATAAAAAAAAAAAAAACGATACCGCTATAAAATATTATTATCACCGTGTATATATATATAAAAAAAAATGATTTATACTTACTGTACCAATATTTCGATTATACGTAGTATTTTGTCACACAACAAACGGATGCATCATATTGTTTTACCTTTTTGAACGAGAATTGTCACTTTAATCAAAAACTTTATAGGCAGACATGAGCACTTTTTAGTAACGTTATCGGATCCGCGGACAGTTTGTGCGTCGAAGAGGTTATTTATTTATTTATTTTTTTTTTTTTAATAAAAAACGGGACAATTTACGCAATAATATTACGGTTTCAATTTTTTTTTTTTTTTTTTTTTTTTATTACGTCTGAAAATTTACAAGGAATACTTCGAATATCTAACCATCTATAAACGTGGAACGATTTTCTTGAAATCTTTTGAGTTAACAATACACACAAATTTTGTTATTTTTTTTTTTTTATTCACAGCGGTTTACGTTTAAATGTATGTTAAAATTCTTTTAAACAATTGTAATTGATTCGATGGTAAAAATAAATACGTCTTAAAATTCATCTTGGAATTAAATTCATCAAAACATGTTTAACTAAAGGAAAAAACATAGGGAAAACGGAAAAAAACCTAAATAGGCGGAAACATGTACGTCAATGGTTTGGTTTTATTATAAATTGTAAAAAAGAAAAAAATTTGAGAGTAATGTAATAGTTTTGTTTTAAGAAGCGGTTAAGTTTAAATTTTCATAAAAATTACAGCATTTCAAAACACGATTAACTGAACTTCGTTCAGAATCGTTTTTCGTTAACGTACAGGCCTATGAATGAATCTAACCTCTATATCATTCCTTACCAACTTCCCACCTATACATCAGTGGCCCATGTGGTGCATAGTATTTCCGGCTTTTCTTTTTAAATCGTTCCGTCACGGGCAACGAGTTTTGAAGTTAACAGGATTCGAGAACACTTTGTTCTTACGATCAGTCCGGCCGACGTAGCGAAGCGATTAGAATTCCGTAAACGGACTTGAATTCGGCGACAAAGTGTATGTGACATAGGTCCGGCTATTTTTATAAAACAATGATTTGAAAATGTATAAAAATAACCCTGAAATTAAATTGAAAAAACTGTCTTGACCGCCCGAATTCGAATATTTTCCCGAAGTTTTATCGCGCCGGTCCATTGGTCGAAGGACCGATCGAAGGAAAATCGGTTTTAACTGTCATGTGCTGGATGGAGAAAGAAAATATCGGTGTCTATTATTATTTTTTTATTGTCGTCGCACGTTTTTATAATAATATTAATAATAGGGTCGACAATAAGAACAACTATATATATATACATAACTGGGTCACGGCTATAAGGACACCGCGAACGACTGGATCGTGAAACCTGCTCGGCCAATATAATATCACTGCGTTTAGGTAAGAAAATTGTCATCGTGACGTTATTTTTTTTTTTATTTTTTTTTGTAGTAACGGAAAAATAAATAAATAAAAATCGCGAGGAGAAATAAAAAACAATGTAAAAAAACGGACGTAACTCCGGTGTGAAAAGTTTTTATCCCATAAAAATTGGAAAATCGTGATTATTACGATTTCCGTTTTAAAATTTGAACTTTAAACGATTTTAAAAAAAATAAATCACGCCTACGAATTTTCGATATTTCTATTTTAGAACAAAATATGGTAACAAACCTTGGATCAAGTAATGGAGTATTTTACAGAAGCTAAAAAATGTAAACCTCATAAAATCAAATTAAAACTAAAACAACTCGACAATTACAAATTGTCGTGTATATCTCGAAAAAAAACATCAGAATATTTTGTAAATTTTACCATGTTTAGAATGCGCTTCTATTAATATGCGGTGAAAGTCTTTACGATAAATTTTAACATAATTACAAAAAAAAAAAAAAAAAAAAAAAAACAAACAAACAAACAAATTCGAAAATAACAGAAACCGTAATTGCGTTTCCCAACGTTTTTCTGAATGTACCAACCAAGTCTAAAATGCTATGGAAAAATCGATAGGAAAGAGACTTCTGGCCGAAAGTGGTTCGCTGCAGACAGAAAAAACGCACTCATCATAGTAAAACCGTAATTGTGTTTTGAAACTTTCCCTTTGAAATTTTCTATTTCTTGGAATGTTTTTTTCATTCAATACGTTTTATTGTATTTTCAAAAATTTATGTTTGTTTTTTAAAATTTTTTTTTATCTAAACTCGATGAGGATTTGCGTCCGATGGTCTATAGCCGTCGAACCGACGTATACATTACTTGAAACTCGTACGGAAACAATGCACGTGTTTCGAACCCAACCACCCAAGGTCGTTTTAACGGTAAAAATTTGAAGAAAAAAAAAAAAAAAAAAAAAAAAAAAAAAAATCCGACGAGAATTCGGGACGTAAACGTCGAGTAGTGTAATTATGCGTTTATAAATACCTAATGCCCGTAATGTATGGGCTTCGGTATTGTATAATATAGTTTATGGTTTTACGTATACGTATAACGCGTTGGGACAATTGGGCGTCCTCTTAATGGACTCGTGAGTTATCGTCACGCTGCACGTCGAGCGGAGCCGACGACGACGACGATGAGATCCGTCGGTATTATACGGGCGCAATACTGTTGCAGGTGCGTACCTAAATCGTACGAGGAGAACGATCGGATTATATACATTATTCTGGTTTTTGGTAGCCTCCCTCTATGTGTTCGTGTGTCGTTGACCCGATACGCCTATAATACAATATAATATAACCGAACCCCTCTATATAATTATTATTTCGATTGTTCCTAGATATATATATATATATATATATATATGGGTATATAGGACCCAGTGGCCGTATAGCACAAAATGAAAACTATAATAAACAAGAGAGTGGATGTTTCGAGAAGGCTCGGGTTTCTATTGTAATATACGGTACGGTAATATCCAAAGGGGTTGCGTTAACATTATATATTTTTTTTTTATTTGAAAATTTACAATCTGTATTATCAAAACACAATAAGCAAATGTGAAACAAACAATAATGAAGACGAACAGAAAGACATGATAAGGACATGACCATCCAGTGATAGAACCCTTCAGATTAAACCTAATTTATAGATTTTTTTTTATTTATTACAAAAGATCCCGACACCTTTTTTAGGCGACGAGGAGGGTTTTCAGGTAGTGTAAGTGAGGATAGGTGGAATATAAGAGGGTTTTGATGTTGCTGTAAATTTTTTGTGAAATTTAATGTAATACCGTTTGGTAAGCCGCTCAACAGTTTGGATTTTTATGTCTTTGTGGAGTGCATATTATTTTATTTTTTTTTCCCTATTTCCGTCCGATCCGATCCTCTCGATAACGTGACTACAGATCGGTGGCGTTGCCAGAATATCTCAGTGGTAGTGGTTAGAAAAAAAAAAAAAAAAAAAAGTTACCCGTTTATTTCGTTTAAATATATACTGGGCATACTGTAGTCAATAGAATACGTAAATAAACCCCGGCCGTCCCCGGATACGCCACTGACGATACGTGCGGAATTACGAGTGTTTTATTATTATTATTATTATTATTGTTATTATTATTATTATTATTATTATTATTATTGTTATTATTATTATTATTATTATTATTATTATTGTTACTACTATTGTACAATTGTATTACTAGAAGTTTTTCACGTCTCGTCTGAACCGGCGCGCCGACGCGGTGCCGTGTAATACTTACACGTCGCGGTGACTCGAAATTATACGGGGGCACGGGCAGTGCCCGCGGGACGGCTTTGAGTGCGGTCCGTTGACGTCAAAACGCCCGGAAGCGCGCGACGCGCGGACCGAACGCGTGCTGGACACGTGCAAGCGCGGGACGGGCACGAAGCAACAAGTGTCGTTTTACGTCACGGCGCCCCGCGCCGAACTCGAGACGCGCCACGTATTGTATTTAGTCGCGTACGTACGCAATCACGTTGTCATCACACCGGCGTAATTATTATTTATTATTTGTACCGACAAATAATAATATAATGTGATATAATTGGCGCGTCCCGGCGTACAAATAACGGCGTTTGTTTGCCCAACCGCCGCGGCGAGTTAACTATAACGTCTACAACAATATAAATGAATATGCCTACGTGTTATAGGTATGAACCACCGACACGGTATAAACCGCAATAAATCCATCGCAATATAACGCAACACACGCCGTTTGTATTGCATGAATACGCGTCGTCCGCCCTCGCACGCGACGGGGCTGATTTCACCAATGGGGCCGGGATCGGCGGCATTCGAAACAGTGGCGGTTAGGGCCGCGCAAGTGATCGCCCGGCGCAATAACGACGAAACTTTTTTTTTTTTTTTTTTTTCCAATCGTTTTACACAATTGTCCGTAAACGACTTCTCCGCCGGAAATACTGTTCCGATCGGTAACCCGGGACCGAGTTTCTGATAGAAAACGTCATCTAGTTGATTTTAAATACAGGGAGGCCATTTTACCATTTCCGTCGTAGTTTTCCTAATAAATACGATAAACCGGAAAAAAAACGCAAGACAATTGTAGTTTATTTTGTATGGTTACAAATGAACATGAACAATATTCAATTTTACCCAGCTTCGCTCAGAATCGTTTTTCGTTAGCAATTATTTATCGTTGCGTAAAAAAAAAAAAAAAAATGATATTCCCCTCTACATCGTACATTTCCAATTTCCCACCTACAACCCGTAAGCCACAACGCCATGATGCGAAGTATTTCGATGGTTTTTTTTTTTTTTTTTACTTCGTACTCGAAACACTCAAGTATAAGATTTATACGAACGTCGTCGCATGCCATGACTTAAAACGAAAATATATAATCAAATTAATATTATATTTTAATCAATCGTGTACGATGTACACGTATTATGTTCAAATTTGTAGACTTCTGCGTACAGCCATATCGGTATTTTCCAAACCTTTCACTAGGGGTGCATCCAAGGGGGGAGGATGCTAATGGGCTTAAGCCTTTCTCAAAATAATCGATACGTTTGTAATTGTATTATTCATTTAATCATATAATAAAAATTTCATTTTTTTTAAGTAGTTTTATTTTCTTTTTATATTATTTTGGTTTAATTCGTAAACAAATGAGGAAAAGCACACACACACACACAAGCGTTCTATCAGGTTTCTTTACACATTTAATAATAATTATAATAAGTTGCCTTACCAAAAAAAAAAAAAAAAGAAATCCTGGGTGCGCCCTTGATAAACTGTAATATCGACCGAATTCTAACGCATATCAAATGTGAGACACGGGAAATAAGTACTCGCCTCATTGTGTCGAAGGAATTTGGCGTGTAAAGTCAATATGATGGGAATCGGCATAAAATATACAACGATATAGAACTCTATGGGGAAAAAAAAATGAAAAAAAAAAAAATGGTATTTTCACGGCGAAATAGACCGTCGAGCCTAACAAAAAAAAAAACATTTATTATTTTTAAAACATCATCGTATACTATATTATTATTAGTTATTACGGTGTGTAGGCGTGTAGTGGTTTATGTCTTTCAATACCCAAAAACCATGCCGGACTACTTACGGTGCAGACAAAAGAAGGGGCGTGGGGGTGGGGGGGCCGGTTGAAAGAAAAAAAAAAGAAGAAAAAACGTGGTTAACGTTGTCCCTTTTTGTAGCCGTGTCTTCGCGCGCCGGGTTCGGTGTGTGAAAAAAATTTACCCCGAGTAAAAAAAAAAAATAAAAAAAAAAAAAAAAATAATAATAATAATAATATACGGTGTGTACCTTACCCCGCTGTGTACACGTGTGTCTCAGTAAAATTACTGCGGTCTTTATGTACGTATAATACGCCACTATATTATACCCTTCGGCGCGCAACACGTGCTGGAATTACGAAAATCATCACGGCATCGGGAGGTCGGGGGTTATCGGGGTTACACGAGGTTTTTTCCCTTCTTCGTCTTCTTCGTCGTCTTTTTCTTCTACTCGTGCCGACCGTAAATAAATAAAATACTATACGAGTTATAACCGCGCGAGCGCACGAATAGATCGTCCCGTGTGTGTACATTATTTTATTTTCTCGACGCCCGCCCGCCCGCCAGCCCGCCCGCCCGCCGGTCGTCCCGCATCACTCGTCGGCGACGGTCCCCGATGCGCGTGACACTACGCTCGACATAATATTATATTAATAATATTATTATTAATACGCCAACACCATATTTATATTAAGCGCGTGTCGACTCGTTAATTGAATATTTACGGGCGTAAAAATATATTACACTATTATTATTGTTATTATTGCGGGGCAGACGTCGTTGTCGCATTAGTCGAGACCGTACGTAAACAGAGCGAGAGAAAAAAAAAACTAAATAAATAAGAATAAGAAAAAATACTCAACATATTTTGCATCGTAGGTGGGCAACACTGTTGTAGGTGGATAGTCGGCAAGGTGGGATATAGAGGGGAATTCAATTGATATCGACGAGACAATCCGTCGCTAAACGATAATTAACTATTATTCGGTAAAAATGTTTTGATAGATTAAAATTGAAAATAGTATTGATTTGTAACTAGAAAATGAACCGCAATAACTCTCCGTGTTTTTCGTCTCAGATTATTGTGTATTTTTATGGAATGACAACAAATTTCTACTCACATAAATTTGAAAATGGCAAAATATTACGATTTTCATTAAATAAAATTGGCACTTTAAACGCTTATAAGAAAACATGGATTGAAATACGCTCAACTTTTTCATTTTTCCACCATTAAGTCCAACTTACAATAGACCTCGTGTCAAATTTTTGTGCATTTCTTTACGGCCGAACCAATTTTATCGATACAAAAACTGAAAAATTATAATTTCAAATGTCTATATATAGCGCAAAACTCGGCAAAATGTTTTTAAAATATTTGCCCGCCTCTAGAAATGGCTAATATTAACAATCTGTGCAAATTTCTGGTGTCTACGATTATTTTTGACCGAATTACAACAAAAAGAAAATAATGAAACCATTATTGCCGTCAATGTTCCCGTATTTTCTACGTTCCCCCCCCAATTGTTAAGAAAACACAATTAAAATAAAAAAAAAAATAAAAAAAAATGACACCTCAATGCCCTAATTTGATTCAAAATTCTTACAGAAAATGTGCTACACTTTGAAATTGGAACAAGATTCCGGTGGAAATGGCGTACACAGTATGTCAAAAAAAAAAAAAATTTTATATTACAAATTTTATTATGTTTGTTATTTTCACCGGGTGGTTGGTGGAATTTCGAATGTATTCCTCCCCCCCCCCGCCCCCCTCAAACTGTATTAATGGATTTGAATATATTAATTTTTTTTTTTTTTTTAAGCCTATATACAAAAATCATAATGCCTTAATAATTTCGACAGTTGCATAAATTATACGAGATTTGCGTCTGCATAACGGTATGCGTTTCATTCAGCCTGTATTCAGGAACAAGTAGCGCGGGGAGGGGCGAGTGGCCGTGTTGGGCGGGTACCTCCCACCCACCAGCAAATAAATCCCATTCGCTCACACTGTTTGCGTATATTATTTTAACGACAATATCACACCCGGTCCCTTTTTCGCGCGGATTATACCACAATGACAATATTATTATACCTTATCATTTATCAACGTTATCGTCGTGTGGGTATTATTATTAGTATTATTGACACTCGCTCGTACCGCATTGTATAGGCCCCGATATTGCCCCGAAACGATTAAAACGTCGGTATTTTTTTTTTTTTTTCGTGTTTATCTCTCCGCACGCCTCTTCAAAATTACATACCGTACACACCGCACTTTCTTATACGATAAATCGTCCGTTATTTACGTATACGCACAACAATAATAATACAACGATCATTTACCAACAGTCATTCGAGTCTCACGAGTGCGTCGTTAATCGTAAACCGGGTCTAGGGACCTCTAGACGTAGGGCGATACCTCGGTCTAGGTGGGCTGAGGGCAGAGTATGAGGCTGCGCCCTCCCCACTCGGGTACTTGTTCCCCCCCCTATAAATGCAAGACGTCTAAAGACCTTCTCACCCAGCCACCGCCCGCCCATTTCGCTTTTTCAACGTTTTCAAACGCCAATATTTACTGCTCGATTCGTTAAATACCCGGTTCGGAGGAGTTTAAACCTATTTCCTAGTTGATAATACTATAGACCGCAGAGACGTGCGGACATCATTTAATCGACGCGGTCTGTTCTACGACAATATTGACCGGATTGGCCAAACACGTGGGCAAAGCAACCGAGTTATTTGGTTATAGTTAAAAAAAAAAACAAAATATCTTTCGTAATCGTGTAACTAGCCTACAAATAATTTGAGCGGGATATATAGTTTACCACGTACATACAAGTGGATTTGAAATGTTATTTGCTTAACTCCCACCCCTCCACTGTCAGGAAGGCCATAGTATGCCACCTGTGCTTCTAGGAGTACGAATGTGTTCATGTAATTGTCGAAAATATAGCAGTGTAATAATATACAAATGGGTTTTATACGAGTTTCAATTCAACTAAATTTATTTAGTTGTATATTTGTTCGTATCCGTTAATTTTAACTAAGCTTTTTATACTTTTGTCCGGCTGTTGAGTCATTTCACGTGTTCTTATCGACCCGTTCCCCAAGCCTTTTGAAATGCTTTACACAGTCTTAAGCGCGTGCGTGCGTCACATAGACGGGCGAGATGGAAATGCACAGACGATTCGAATATCGAAAATCATACGGTATCGTTGCCATTACTTTTTTGGTAACGCTGATAAAAATACTCGATAAATAATAAAAAATGTTTATATTTTATTAAAAGCTCAACGGCAAATGTTTAATAGCCTAAATTATTAAATTACAAGTTATGTACAAACTATTAGAGGAAATTTACTATTCTGTTCTCTGTGTAGGCTATAGCCGTGACGGAAACGGCACTGCTAAAAAAAAAATCCAATGACGGGGCCCGATGTGAGGCGATTACCCGCCCCCATTGGCTCTCATATACGCCGCCGGGACTAGGTGAGAAATAGTAAACTAAGCGATATGGGTGGCTACTCCCTATCCCCGGGTGTGAAAATGTGGACGTCCGTCCGGTTCGGGCACCGGGTAAAACTGTTGGGTTGTATTCCGATTATTGGCGGTGTGCGCGTGCGCGTGAACGCGGCCGCCGCGGAGAAGAAAAACAAATCGAATTAATAATAACCGCCTCGCCCGATGCGCAGTAGCCGCGGAGTGACGTCGCCGACACTTGGTATTAATGGTACCTAATAATAATGACCGGTCCGAGATTAACTACGATAATTAATAGCAGGTGTGTTCCGCGGGCGTCTAGAATCGGCGCGACGATAAAACAAACCGCGAACGTTGTACAATTATTATTATTATTATAGTTGTTTAACCGGGACAGTGTTTAAACTTCTGGCCCCCTTGGTCGACCATAATCGCGTGTCCCCCCCCCCAAAAAAAAAAAAATTAAAATTATATCAACTTTTTTTCAAATCGTTTAGGTATTATTATTTAATTCTTTATTTATGTTATTAACGTATAATTTTCTAAGGTCTTGCTACGGGCGAAAAATCCGAGTAGATACTCTACCGAAAATGTTTTAAACAAAATACAAATACATATTATTACAATATTCCCCTAAATGTATCAAAATTTTACCGCTCGGGGCAAATATCTCTCGAGTCGCCCACCTACCCCTAGCCCGCTTAAATACGGCCCAGTATTTAGCGCGTACCGGATAACAACAACAACAACAACAACGCGCATTGCGCATATTAGTAGTGTACCTACGTACATATATTATAAAGAAATCTGTCGGCGGCTATCGTCGTCGATTCCAAATAAAAAAAAAAAAACCGCGCGTATAATAATAAATAAATAAATAAATAAATAACAATACGAACAATCGGGACGGAAAGAACAATAAATACGGGAATACCATACAAAAGGGAAAAAGTGAAAAGGCTTGAAAAGAGGACCGGCGGCGGCGGCGGCGGCGGCGGCTTTGGATCGTGTGAATCTTAGACGGTCGCGCACGCGCTTGTATATAATAATATATTATGTAGTGTACGACAACTACCGCGGGACCGTAGTAGTAGTACGTGGGCTGGACAAAAAAAAAAAAAAAAAATAATAAAAGGAAAAAAAAAAAAAAAGTAAAATACTCTCGTCTTCGTCTCACTCGTGTGAGCACGCACACGTATTATAGCCGTAGTACGCGGCCGTGTATATTGTGGTGTGTGTGCGTGTGTGTGTGTGTGTGTGTGTATGTGTATATAGCCGTAGTACGTGCACATCTGGCGCGCGCGCGCGCTCGCGCGCTCGGGCAACACGCACACACGCACGCCCAGAACCGTATAAACCGACAACACAACAACAACAACCAACAATAACAACAACAATATAATATTATGCGGAGGAGATTGCGCGCACGCTCTCGCGCGAGCTACACGCGGGCGGGCGGGTGTACGATTATTATAAGGAGCCCGCTGCATTCCCACGGTAACGACTACACGACGGCGACGACGGCGGCGACGGCGACGGCACGGGGCACCGGTTCTCTCTCCGAAAACGTTTCCCACGGTGCCGCCGACCAGAAGCAATGAGGAGCAGCAACAGCAGTGGCGCACCGCGGCAGCAGCCGTGTTCCTCTCTCCGCCGCCGCCGCCGCCGCCACCTCGTTCACCTCTTTCCAGTTTCCGCCGTCGGCAACAACTAGTCTTGGAGATATATATATATATATATATATTTTTTTTCTTCTCTTGTTTCCTCGTACTTGTTCCCAGTACGCGCTCATTTTATACCGCGCGCGTGTTTGTTGTTGTGTATAGATACGGTACGATAATAATTATCGTATGACGCGCGCGCGCGCGTGCTCGCTCGCTCGCGCCAGTTCCCAATGATGACCCGAAGGGCACGCGTGCCCTCGCGAATTCCCCCCCAACGAATTGATTTGTATTCGTTTTATCGCCTCCCGGGTTTTTTTATTATTATTATTATTTTTTTTTTTTTTCATATACATCCTCGGTTTTACCAATACGTTATTTGTATAATACGTGACGTCATCGATGGCGTCACAATATTGTATACCTATAGCCCCGGTGCCCCCCCCCCCTCCACCACCGGAGGGCTAAGGAGGCTTCAAATAATATAAACGTTGAAAACGTAAAAATTTGACTAATACGATTTACCGGCATTATAACGGTTACACGGATAACATTTTTATACTATGTTAAAATTTTTTTATTTTTAATTGTAATAATTTATTATACGAAACAATCAAATGAAACTAAATTTTCGCACGAAATACAAATTTCAATGGACTCGTTAAATAGAAAAATTTAATTTCACCGAATAATACTTTTATATATTTTTGTCCATTAAAAAATATTATCCATATCATTTAGATTTGATGACTCTGTTTACTGGTCGCGAAATTCTTTCCACCGATTCGTCGTCTACCGTTTCTCGGTGTATAGAAGAAGACCAATAATCTTAGATGCATCCAGTAATTGTCGCCGTAGTTCCCCGCCAGATGTTTGGCAATATTTTCTTACGTTCCTGTCGAGTTCTTTCCATAAAAGCTCGATCGATTTAAGGTAATTATTTTCATGGACTAAAAAAAAAAAAAAAAAAAAATCGAGTACGCCGTAGAATATATATATATATATATTATACACTGGGGTCGAAAAGGATTGTACGCGATCAAATAAACTAACCTAACCGAAAACGTGCAAAAAACCTTAGCGGAAAAAACGAAAATGGTTTTAGATATTCATAAAATTTAAAAAATATTTACGTGAAATATATATATATATATATATAAATATATTTAAAGTTTTTATATGTGTATTTATACAAAAAATGTTGTCCTATTTCGTCCTACGCGTATCCGCGTAATTATAATTTATTCATACGGTATAATATATATATATATTATAATTACGTTTATTTATTTGATAAAAAAAAAAAAAAAAAAAAAACATTGGATGTTAATTTCGATTCGTCGCCTCGATATAATAATATTATATGCCCGTGCGGTAAACGAGATTTTTAATTATTTAGTTGCGTTTATTCGTATCCGCCAAGGACGAGGACGAGGACGGGGTGCGTGTGTGTGTGGGGTGGGAGGAGGGGCGACGTGGTTTTTTTTTATCGTGAAATTTTTAATTATGTTTCCCGCGCGAATTTCATTTAATCCGGCGCCTTGGCACACATATTTTTTTTTTAAGAATACATTATAATACGATATTCGTTCGCGCCGGTCGAATATATTCCGTAATAACGACATTATTACAATAGAAATAATGTATAAATATTGTAACAATAAGTACCAGTTTGCCGGCGCTTGAATTGCGAGCAGAGGGGTAGTGAATATCTTTTTTTTTTTTTTACATTTATTTTATTTTTTTTTTTAATAAACATTTTCGCTTTTCTCGTACATTTAATATTTCCGTAACGGAACGTTGTTTTACACCCATTACTGGTTGTCCGGTTCACGAAACGATAACCATTTTTTTTTTTTTTTTCGTCACCACCGTTTAGTGACCCGTCGGCTCATTGACGTTTTCAAGTATTATAAATGATCGTCTTGATAAAACTGTTGATTTAATACGTGTCCGTAATCACTTTTTCCAGATCAAAGACGACAACATTGAAAATTTCCAGTTTTTTTTTTTTTTTTTTACATTCCATTCCTTGTTAAATGCAAACAAATTGACCGGGCCCGACTTTTTGTTTATATATTTTATTTTTTTTTAAATAATTTACCAGAGACTTTGCGTTTTTACTATAGATAAAAGTTTTTTTTTAACACGGGAAGGAGTGATTGCAATTTTTATATGAAATTTTTATCTCATCGAATTAAAAAAATGTCTTCGTTTTCATGTTTCGCTTAAATTTAATATATTGACGGCGGCGGTCCTCTCGAATCGATGGACAAATTTAAAGAATATTAGAGGTCTCGTTTCAGTTATTTTGTATTATCATTATCGCTGTGCAATTCGAAAATCTAGTGATTGTCGTCGGCTGTTGCTCAACCGGGGACACGACGTTTAGACGTACACGGGGCAAAGGGGGTAAAAAAAAAAAAATTATAATAATAATTAAACCGCCAGTCAGGAATTCATTTTTCCCAGTTAAAACGACGACGACGAGGACGTTTAACCTCTGGCGAGGAATTTGAAACGGTTTTTTTGTATTTTGGCATATATATATATTTATATATGTGTATTTATTTATTTTTTTTTTTTTTTACAACCGTGGTTAATGGGGACTTGGCCGATTGTTAAAATATAACAATTGACACGTGTGAGGTGTGTGATGATAATAATAATAATAATAAGTATAAGCGCGTACTTACATATTACGCACGTATAACAATATAATATACGCGGTCGGTGCGGTTTTTGTCGTACCGGAGTAAGGTGACATTCTGATCGGTTTTGTCAGAAATTTAAATTTTCCAACAGTGGCAATTCGATCCGGTGGCGGATTTTTTGATCCGGTTAAATAATTTGGCTTTTACTCTCTACCAAACACTACTTAAAATACGGGTAAACGTGATTTTTGATAGGGGTTGAAATCATAGAGACCCACCCACCGCCTCCCCAAAGTCATTAATACTGTTATATTGAAATCGGTTTCTCGTCTTGTGAGTGCGTCATTTTCGCATACTATTTATCGATATCTATGCGAATACAATTTTCTTAGGTCTGCGTATATATGACGTTAAAGAAAATATCCATTTCGAAATGGATCTGGAAATGTAATTAACTTATTAATCCTAGTTCAGTTTCTGTTATATATTTATTTATTCTTCGTTCAATTATTGGGGGTTTTTTTTTTGATAGTAAAAATGATTAAACCTTGAGTTTTTTTTTTTTTGTAAATAAGTACGATAAATATATTAAACACAGGATGGATTATCTCGGAAACACAAAATTATAATTATTTAAAACCGGAAACTCCATACAATGTAAATCTAACTCATTCAATTAACAATAAAACAAAATTTTTTTTTTGTTAAATCCGTAAAAAAAAGTTAATTTTTACTATTCGTCTAAACGTTAAAAATAATTACTTTATTAATGGTACACTTTTAATTATGTATACAGTTGGTATTGGTATGCAATATTATTTGCATATTCGAATTAATTTCTAGTAAAAAAATAAAAAAACAAGCCCCCGTCATCTTCAACCTTGGGTGATTATGAAAATAGAATATTCATTTTGAAAATTCGAGTATTTACCACATAAACCAAATTGAACTAAAATTTTTAATTTAAAACTGGCCTGTAATTTGTATTTGTTTTTTTTTTTTTTTTTTTAATTTCTCAATATTGATTTTGAGAAAATTCCAGAAAACTAAATATAGTTTTTAATTGAAAAAATTATTTATTTATTAATAAATAAATGTTTAATTAATCAATTCTATTACTCGCATCGAGATTTTTAATGTATACGTAACGTTTAACATAATAATATCGTATAGTGGAGTTTCGATTTAAATTCGAAATACATCTTATGTATAGATGATCAAGAACAACGGACAAATAGATACTAAATATTTTAGAATTTTTTAATGACCGACGTTATCAAGTATACCAATAACAACTTGCTTGTTATCACCATTATACCTGTTTGAACCGTATTCTTATCAAATAATTACTTATTTTCATACAATAATTGTATACACCGTTGCACAATAATACAACAATAAGGCAGGTGCATACTGTAATATCGTGTGCACACCATTCAAAGTGAAAAAACCATTAAAATCAAAAATGATTGACACATAGGTATATTATAGAAAGTAAACAACGTATTTAAAATGGAACTTTTTTTTTCTTTTAATCAATCCAATATATAATATTCAACAAAAGAATATATATAATTATTTATAATCAGTCAGTCACATACGACTGTAAATTAGTCGACATAACAATGGCTATTTATATAATATATATACATATAAAAAAAAAAAACATCACAGAATCGCTGTTGAAAACAACTAAATTATTTATCACAAAATACATATTATTGTACTATAATAATGTACCTATACACGCGAAACCACGTTTTATAAACAATATTCGTAAAAAAAAAAAAAAAATACATGTTATTTTACAAATATATATTATTTGTCAGAAGTCTTATATGTAAAAGTAAAATAAAAAAAAATACTATAATTATACATAATATTAAAATATAATCGATAGTAGTAGCAAGACGATAAAATATAATACAGGTAATATCACGTAAACAAAATTATATAAATCTAATTTAATATTTGTTGTGTATATTATTATCTATTATTATAATGAACACATAGATAGGCGGTAAAAAACGGTATGAGATCCAGTATTTAATACCACATAAAAATATATATATATAAAAATAAACGAAACGAGTTTGAGCAAAAACAAAATAATAAAAATTGAAAGACGTCTGGGCGGATTGGCAAGTGGTGGTATTCACGTCGACGACTGCACGTGTATCCCATGTGCACTCGGTGTACGTATAGTTGTGCACTCAGAGTACGTACTTGGGCTGTTGCCGCTGCGGTGTCTGTTGTCGGGTGAACGACGGGCGGCCGGCGGTGCGGATGTCCGATTCGAACCAAAAATCGCGGGACATGTAGTACCGGGCTTCCGGCAACACGGACAGTAGCCGGTGTTCGACGGCCGGTTGTCTGAGTTCTTCGAACGACATTCCCAATCCGGATTCCAGGCTGACCGTGTCCGAGTAATAGTCGTCCTCGTCGTACACCACGGCCTGCGACAGTTTGCGTTCGATGTATTCATTCTGCAGGTTTTCCAATTCTTCGGGCGACAGGCCGCGCGGGTCCAGAGCCGAACCGTGCTGCTGGACGACCGGCGTCACGGAGTTTCTGCGGCACAACGCTCTCAGTATCGGTTTGATAGTCTAAAGTGAGGGGAAAAATGTTACCGTTAGAAACACGTCGTTGTAATATTTGTGCCGCGACACGCATTGGTGACGGAAAATATTATTGAATGCGTAATAGAAATAATTAAAGACGCTTACCTTGTTGATTTTGTGCATTTTCCTGGCGACGAAAGACCGTTTCTTTTGGACGGCCTCCCAGTTGGTCGAGTTTTGCATGTGTTCAAAGTCAAAGCTGTTGGATAGGTAAGCCATTTCGTATAATATTGTTGTTGTTTAGAAAAGAGTATAGAAGAAACGATGATAGTGGCTAACACACTGTGATAACACGACGAGGAGCAATAGTATGAGCAACGTGCGGCGTGAGCGTTCGGATGCGTACTGTAGACGACGGTGCGGTCGCAGGGCTCTTATATAGGCGACGGTCCCCTAATAGTAATATTGCGCGGGGCAGGTGCTGGCAGATGCGACGGTAGTCTTGCGCTACGCGTGCGCGCGCGCTCGCGCGCGCACAGCACACGCGGGACACGGGACCGTGAGAAACTCCGGATTCTCGCGATCCCATGGCGAAGGACGCGGCAGATGGCGAACGTTGCGGACGGACGACCCTCGCGGCCCGAACGCAAACACCTGCGCGCGACCGAATCGACCCGCGCGACCCCCGCGCCCATGACCGCCACCGCCGCCACCGCCGCCACCGCCGCCACCGCGGCCACCTCCGCCGCCTCCGCCGCCGCGTTACATTGTCGCCCGGTTGTTATTACTATTATTATTATTATTATTATTATTTTATTCTTCTCGTATCGTTACGCGGACCCGTTCGGACACGCACAATACCGTAATACTGGCAGCGCCGCATCATTGGCGCAGGATCTTACGTTTTTATTTTCTCCTCTCTGTGTATTCTTTTTTTTTTTTTTTTTTCTGCGCAGGATCTCGGCGTAATATAATAATAGGCCCATCTCCTTGTATTTTATATTTATTTTTTTTGCACGTCCGCACAGGTCTGGTCCTGTCGTAACACGGTGCGCCGCCGCCGTCACGGGCACCCGCGACCCGGCGTGGTTACCGGACGCCGAGTCCGTTCGGGTTACCGCGGACGTTGTAATAACAGTAATTAATAAATTACCGTGTGTACGGCGACACGTATTTTCTGCCTGTGCGCGTAGTTTGATAATGACGCGTGTGTTATTTTTTCGGGCTCGTAACGATATTAACGATTCCGACTACTTCATCTTAATTGCTCGGATTTCTCGAATAAACCCCACGAGACCCATCGTAATTATTTCTTTATCGCCGAGGTACCGCTGTACGCTGTAGTGTACATTTGCAGGTAAACCGGGCACGTAAATAAACGACGTGGTTTTTTTTATTATTATTATTATTATTCGTTTTTCTATCCGTTAATGACTTTTCGACCGGATATCTTGCCACAATCGTCGAGATTTCACGGTTGGGTTTCCGGTAGCGAATTTCGTCCGGCGGTCTCCGCTCTGGGGATGTCGGTTTTCGATTTTTCTGGTACCGGCCGAAGAAAAATAAAACGTCCATAAACCGAGAATATCTACACAACAATGTTTGTTTCTGTTAATTACGTTTGTTTTTTACTCGAAATTCAATGAAAATCATTCGCGCGGACTACTTAGTACCTACATGGCACTTTACGACGTTCACACAATTTTCAAAATAACCTCACGCTATTTATGTAATTCATCGATATATTCGAAATCATCGCGTTCTTTTGGTTGTAATATGTTGACAAAATACGTTTGGCTCCCGTAAAAGTGCTCAACAAATTGATACACGGTGCATCCAATAGTTGTACTTAGTGGTAAAAAAATAATAGATCGAGCGTAACGTTTTAGTTTTTTTTTTTTTTTTTTTTTTATAAGCGTGTTTAACATTTTATGACGAAAATCGTACGAGAATATAGAAAATACGTACGGTGGTTAGATTTCAGATTCTGATTTGGTTTCAGATTAATAATACGATTTTCAATTTCAATTTATAAAAAAAAAAAACCGTTCAACTAAAATCCTCTCGGAACCGTTTTTTGCATTTATCGTATCGCATATTATATTATCATTATATATTCTACCTATCCAACTACTACAACGGCCTAATATTTTTTTCTTTTTTTTTCTTTAACGTTCCCGAGTTTATGCACATAATTTAGGAGGTGCGGTAGGACTGACATCTCTCCTTTAAATACCGTATTACGGTAAACAATAATTAATATACAAATTAAAAAAATTATATTATGAAATTGCTCAATATTATAACTCGACATACGATATACAAATTTCGATATGTTTTAAACGTAACTTATGTACTAATAATGTATTAAAATAACACGCCTTGAAACCACCGTTTTGATACATAAAAAACAAATTTTGAGTGCTTGCATTTAATATTTATGTATTTCGAGACAATATGTCTGAAGGGGGAGGCTACGCCCTCCTAACGAAACTATTAACTTAAAATTAACCGTGGTGGCATACCCTCCCCCCTCAATAGCCATCATAACACATTTTAGATCTGAGCGAGGCATTGGATTTACAACTATTTTTTTTTTTTTTATGTATGTGACACTATCGTGAGGCCAAGTAACGTAATCATAAAAAAAGGCCAACTCTATACAATATTCTATACGCCCACCACCCATTATCCTTTCAGGTTATTTAAACATTGTTAATAGTAATACAATGGTTATTTTTTTTATTTTTTTTTTTTTTCAAATGACAGAATAATACAATTCAACAAGTATTGTCTAAAATCCACGCGGGATGTTATTATTTTTTTCTCTCGGGGTAGGGCAATCTTTGGGAACGGTAATATTTGCCGTTTGGACGATTTTTCGTTTCGGGACACATACTTTTGTTGTTTTGTCGGATCGTCACATCCCGTACACCATTGTTACCCATTATGGTTGGTCGTTTATACGGACAAACACGGACGCCACCGCCGCCTCGATTGACCGGTTACACGCGATATTACACGCCGACCAGTTTGTATTCTCCGATATATAGACGTCGGACGTATCGCAGAGTTCTTTCCCCCCCCCCCCGGTCCCATAAACGGTATTTTTTTATAATATTATAATTTAAAATAACGTGTTTCCCGTAACCTGGCAGGCACCACTGTACCAGGCTATCGTCGGCACGCACGAGCCGGAAATATTTCACCGGGCTTAAGGGGATCGCCAGGATTTCGGAATGGCGATAGGGGGGGTGGGGCGGTCAAAGCCACGGGAAAAACGAAAAAACACCATTAATGATTTATTGTTATTGGCGTAATAATCGAAATTGAAATTGTAAATATCGTCGTGACGATATCAGCGCATTGGCTATACCGGGTTCTAGGGGCTTCCGGGCAACCGTTTTATTATCTAAGAAACACAAACGGATAAACGCGGATAATTACAACACGTCAATGTCGAACAAACCGAAACGAGTGCGGCCACCGTGGCAATTTTGCAGAAGTTTTATACACGTTTACTGTGCTTTCACAGAATCTGATATCTATTTTCCAGACAATCTTTCCGTACTTGAAAACTTGAAAAAAAAAAAAAAATAAAAATGTATTTTTTTTATTTTTAAGTCTTAATAAAAAAAATTGCAGAATGAAAATTTACAATAAACCGCTATGCTACGAGAGTATACTGTAAACGTCGTCGCCGTTATAATTTTGTGAAATAATTTTTGTCTATTTAATTTAAATAGATTGCAGCAGAGACGGTTACCAAACGTTACCGTGACGTCCTCTTAAGAGAATTGGAAGCGGTGATTTTTCCATCTTTGTTTAACACACGCGAACCATAGTAATATAACAAGATAGACAGGATTGGTGTATTACAATCGTACAGAATATATGAATATTAATAGTATAGGTGCTTATTGGTTGAAGTATGCATTTCGAATAGGATAAACCGTCTAATGCGTATTTATAATTTGATTTCAATGGATTTTTTTAATCCTCAGTTCTAATTCTAATGTACAATACTTAACCCATTTTGATTATGACTTGATTCCTTCATATCCAAAATATTTTTTTATCGACTTAATCCGCATTTGCTATAAAATCTAGATCGATAAAAGTGATTAAAGTTGGCATTACCCAATATTTAATCAAACGCGCTGTTCAAATTGATTTAATTTAGTCAACTTACATCGGATATAGATCGTACTAGAGTAGAGCGAATCAAAATCAACAAAGTGGTTAGACGCAATTGAAAACGAAATATCGTAATTTTCCGTGAAAAATGCCATTTTCACTTGCCCCTTATCAAAATAATAATTATAATTGCCAACAATTACATTTGGACATCTGTACGTTTGGTAACAAACAACATGGCATGTGTGCAGTGGCGTAACTGGGAATTTTTTTGCAGGGGATGTGATGTCCGTCTGGTTCGAATCTGCTCTCGTAACATATTTCTCGATATGTCGCCGTTCGATAGGCTGAAGAACGCACACCAAAGACACAAAACTCGTATAATCCCTATAATATTGTCGAATGCACAATCATATCAACCCTAAGTGGTTTTTACATACAAGTTTTAATAATTTGCATAAATACGATTTAATGGGACGGTGCGGGGGGTATCCGGACACCTGAAACTCTCCCCTCGATTGAACCGCTGATGTTAATGATAAAATTCATAGATACTTATGGTTACATATTTCCATTTGTCCCATCAAGCATGTTAATCATGTACATGTACCGGATCAGTGGTTCCCCGTTGATCGTTTTAGACGGTGGCGGTATTATTTAGATAGAATTCAACCGCGGCGCCCTCTTGCGAAAACCTCGAGGAAATTTGAACTTTAAACGCTTATAAGAAAAACCGTACCAACGTAATGTAAAATTATTGTGCGTTTTTACGGTGCCGAAAGAATTTTTATTCACACCGAACCATAATTGACCAACTAGACAATTTCAAATATCTACGAATATTCAGAATATTTTGAAAATTGCACCACGTCTAGAAGGTGCTAATATTTCAGTGAACATTTCACGGTTATTTATCATTGAATTACCACAAAAATACCGATTCGAAATTAACAGAAACCGTTAATGCGTTCTCTTTCCCCCCATCCCGGGTTTTCTCCATTTAATAGAAAAGTGTAAGAAAAAAAAATCATAAATTTACCTCCTATACACCAAATAAACGTAATGTTTGCCAGAAACTGACGATGTTGATGATTGAAACAAGATTCTGGTCGAAAAGTTAATACTATATAACAGTATACCGTGGTTTAATGTGTATTATTTTAAATTGATTTTAAATTAACATCATTTTCAATTACACCGATTTCCTCTATTTGACCCTACATTGAAAAAGAAAAGTGATTGACCAAAAAACTGATCTAGTTTATTAGAATAAAATACATCAAGTTTACCTCCTCATTGTCAGTGGCGTAACTACCGCAGGGGCAACAGAGACAGTTGCCCGGGGGCGTCAAATTTTTTGGGGCGCTAGTGCTTTTCAGTATTTGATAGACGAATTTTGGTTAAAAATCGAATCAATATAAACGCGCGTGTGAAACAGGCCTAATAGCTTGGTGTTCACGCCAATTTAATTGTTTGCGGTTTATGTGTCAACCGCAGCGACAGACTAAAATAATATGCTGATAATATGCTGAAACAGCGCAGACAATAAATGTGGATACTCTATATTGATGTTTCTGCCGAAGAAAACATTTTTTTTTTTTTTTTAATTATTATTAATATTATGCAAATTTAATTTTTATTGTTATGTAGATATAAATATAAAGTACAAATATATACCTATGTACTCGTACGATGGAAACGGGAATTTATCCAATTTAAGATTAAAATGGCATTTTCAATGCAATAGTGTAACTATTTTTTTCACAATAAAAGAAAGAAAAAAAAACACGAATCGAAAATACGATCACAGTATTATTGTTTTAATGGCAAAGGCTCAAAGAGTGTAATTTCTATTTTATATTACAGGGGCGACAAAACTGTTTTATAATGTCAAAATTTGACTTTACCCCTTTTGATCACGCACCGCTAGTAATAGTTTTTTTTTTTTTTATTTTGTCGGACCTGTAAACGGTTATTTTATACGAACAATTAAATCGGTATGTACAATATCCCTGATGTTGTCGGGTAAGGTCAAATCACCGCTATTACAGTACGTTAATACGGTTGTACTGACGGAGTTTTTGTGCGGCGTACACCTATCAATATGTGCAATGTATAAACTCACAATATAAAATACAAACCAATTTTATGACGAACCTTTTATCGAATTTCCGAGCGAGTCAAACAAATGCTAAACAGCATAAAATTTAAAAAAAATATGTTCGAACGACGACAACGTTTGTTGAACATTATACATTAGGTTTATACATTTCTAATATATTTTGGGCCCCTGCACGAGCATTATTCATTTTAAATGGTCGAACAATACTTGTTCACAGACAGAAACAAAAAAGAAAAAGCGTCTTCTCCTCAGAGATCTAAAGTTCTAATAAATAAATAAATTAATAACTAGAAAATAAATGATCATTTTTCATGTTTTTAACGGATTTAATCGTATGTTACATTGATGTTAAAGAAAACGTTAAATAGTTTTGAAATTATATTTTCGTAGGAATTTACCGTAAATAATTTACTTCGAAAAATTCTAATTGAGCGTATATAATACCCGTGTGAACCAACTTGAAGTAATATAAGAATAATCGGATTTCACCTGGCCACTTGTCGTGGATTTTGAATTTTTTTTTGTCGACATTTTGTCAATAGGTCACGTTGTGGCCGGAATCCACTGCCCGTAGTCCGTTCGTAAATATTTTGCACACATGAAGAAAAGTGAAAACCCAACGGTTTTTCAATCTTGTTTTACATTTTTCTCTTTGTTAATTCCATTGTTGTTATTCCCCCCCTCCATTTTTATTTTTCATACGCCTATTATTATCATTATGGTATTGTCTGTCGGTTATTAAATTAATATTTGTATTATACCTTTATATTATTTTATTTAAAACAAAATTAAAAATTTCGATTAGAAAGAGATGTGGTCCAACGAAATTCTGCGGGGCGGCTGTATAGTAATATTATGTGTTGGGAAATAAATACCTATTCGGAAAATTTCGAAAATAATTAACACAAAATCAAATACAAATTATGTATCGAATGCGGTCCAGGGCCGGATTGGGCGATATCAGTCGGCTCGGTATCTGAAACATAAATATCCCCGGGAAAAATAAATCATTGTGTGTTTGGCCCGGTTTAGCCTAAAATGAAATTCCAATTTAACAGGTGCACCTGCACAAAAAGAAATGACCAGAGACATTTCGGCCATAAGCGGTCTTCATCAAATGACTAAAATCCTAGAAAACCTTGCTAGGGTCCGACGCGATTGAAAACGGGTTAAGAGAAATGCCATCAGCTCATCGAGCTGATCGCCGCGGCGATATTGCCGGAGAGGAATTCAACCGTCGGAATTATCGTCGTTGACGGAAAACCGTGCCGGGTCGGGCCGGCCGTTTCAGTAAATATGTTTCGAAACGCCGCGGTCTTTGCGGTTTCCGTTGCAATTCGACCCGCCGCGGACTCGTCGTAATCTGATCGCGGATAATCGAATTAAATTTGCTGTTTGCAAAACCGACCGAAACGTCACGGTGCGGAGACACAATGTCCCGGCGGATCGACGCGTCCCGCCGTTACCCGGGCGTTTGTTAAGTAGCGGCCGGTCTGCACGGCATTCCGTTTTTGGGGTCTTTAAGACCGAGAGAAAATTTTTTCCGAACGGTCTTAGAGGTGTACGCCGTCGAAGACTACCGAGATTACCGGACACACAGTGCATAATACACAGTGGTCGTGATCGGCCGCTGTAATTGATATAATATTTTATACTCGTGGGTATAATTAAATCGCGAGCGGCGGCGGCACGTCCGTGTGCCGGGAAAGCTAACCGTCGCCGGCGGCGCAAACGGCGGCGGCGGCGGCGGCGGCGTGTCGACGATAAATCAAATTCGTTTAACCAGAACCTCGTTAAAACGGGTATAAAAAGTTTTTAAATCGCGCCGATGCGTACCCGTAATATATTATTAAATATGTATTATACGTGTGTGTATATAAATATATATTTATGTATACAGGGTGTGCTTCGGGATCCCCCTCCCCAAACCACGTTAGAACGTATAAGTATTCCGAAATTATTACAATATTTAATACGGTAATAATCGCGCGGATGAGGTCGTCGTCGTAAATAAAAATAATTATTACAACAGCAGCCAGTACGATCCGTCCATACGTACTTGTATTATATTATTGCCGGGGTACGTGCTCGTGGGGGCCAAAGAGACGTCCCGACCCGGGCCGGAAATATTTACGATACACGACAAAACGTTACTACGCGTGTACCGTGCGTTTTAATAATAATAATAATAATAAAAAAATTAAAAAAAACATTATTCCTAAAATCGTAGTTTGGGTTATTCGTGAATATATTTTTTTTTTTGATATGCACCTAGAGGGGGCTGGAATTACTTTTGCTCTCGCATGATACAGGGTGCAGCAGAGCCGACTGACGGAGTTTTGATGGGCTACAAATAACGAACAGTAAAACTTAGAGAAAAGGTTTTTTTTTTTTTAATTTAAATCAGTATTCAATCCCATTTTTACAAATTATTTTTTGAAAATTATATCTTCAATATGGCGGCCGTCAGCATTGATACACTGTTGTAGACGATCTTTGAAGGTCCCTATGATTTTCGGCACATTTCGACTGGTATGGCCTCGACTTCCACGTGGAGCGGTCTTTCATGGAGCTGCCGTGGGTTATTTGTAGTCCAGTATCGAAAATTTTGTTTATTTACAGTTCCAGAAAGATGAAAATGGGCCTCATCGGTATAGAAAAAAGTTGATACCGGAGGAATTTCCAGAAGAATTTGCTGACAGAGATTTTTACGGTTGCCGTTGTCAGTAGCATTTAACTGTTGGACAAGCATTAATTTATATGGATGGAATGATAAATCTTCGTGAAGAATTCTCTTCAAAGAACGGTCTGAGATTCCCAAAGCTACAGCGTTTTTCCGGGCTGAGCGTCTTGGTGACTCTCTAACCAACTGCACATTTCCGGGGGTTCTTACCGTTCTGGGTGCTCCGCGTCCAAGTCTACTTAGGGTACTTCCAGTTTCTTCCAAATGCCGCATCCACAATTTGATAGTGTTAAGAGAAGGAACAGATTGAGCACGTGGAATGCCGAAGTGTATACGAAAAGCCCTTTGTGAAGCGATCACACAATGATTATTTTCGTAATACGCACGCACGACGAAACCACGATGTACGCCTGTCCAGACCATGATAAAAACGAATAAAAACGGCATTACCGTACAATTCAAAATATACCACTTATAAAGGCCTGTTCTTATCCTATCACAGGCTAAAGACCTCATTAAACTCGTCAGTCGGCTCTGCCACACCCTGTATATCGACCGTTAATCTGCGTCCGCCACCCCCCTTTTATATTCTACGACGACCGGCGATCCGGCTTTATAGACGCGATTCCTTTGGGAGGGGAACGTTTTTCCTTCTGAAATTTTTATTTCCTTTGATTTTCATACGCAATGCATTTTTGTTGTACCGACGGAAATTAATTTATAATTATAATATTATAATCGCGTCTACAGTACGGTTTTCTCGTTGTCCACTATTCGGACTAGTGACTTATATAACCGCGGTCGCTAACTATGGCCATTACCTTAGCTTTTACAGTTATCAATCGGTAATCTAGATAACATTAACACAATTTGTCGTTACGACGTTATGAATTCTATTATATTTAAACGTGTTGGACGCGTGTTAATTATATTTACTATAGAAAAAAAGCCAATCGGTATCCGAAACGCACGAACAGCAAGCCCGGTTTTATAATATAATTTTTCGAAAAAATTTCACTGTCCCTACCACCCCACCGTCAAGACCTTTAAGGCCCGGATTACGCCACCGATTATTAATGGCACGCGGGCGAAACGAACGCGAGGCACGAGCTATACAATACGATATTCCAGGGGGGGGGGCGGAGGAGGACCCCGTTTGTCGTGTGAAATAATAAAAAAAAAAAATACTACACGAACCCCGAGGGACCGTTTAAAAAAAAAAAAAAAAATAAAATAATATGTGTGCAACGAAATCCCGTGCGGTAGGCCCTCCTCGACGTCGGCGAGGGTCCTCCAAGCATACACTTGGGTTTTATTTAGATGTTTATTATTATTGTTATTCATCCGTACGCGGTCGTGTCATTAAGTAGGCCGCAGTCGTGTTTTAGAAGGCTGTGCACGGGAAAAGAAAAGAAAAAAAAAAACATTTTTATTTTTTGTCTATGTTAACGGCGCCCCGATTATATCGCCGTCGTTGCGTTATCGTCGCGGGTAGAAAATGTGATGACACGGTATACATTTACGACAATAACTGCGCCCGAAGCACATTTTTTTTTTTTTGTAATTACAGTAACACCGACAAATGTATTACCTCCGTCAATAACACCATAGCAATAGAAGCATAAGAATACCGGCTAAAATCGTGCGGTTTTTCTAAAAAAAAAAAAAAAATAATAATAGGAAAATTAGGCAATATATTATAGAAGTTATAGAAAAATCTCGTTTGAAAATTGACGATTTTTCTGGTAAGTGAATTACTGAACACCAAAGTCGAAACTGGCACGATTATATAGGGCAAAACGTATTACACGCAATGCGAAATATTTCACAAACCGTTTACCCAATAAATTCCAACGATATCGAGCATACTGGTCTAAATATTATAGTTTAAGTTAACGGTAATTTGAAAATCAATTACCTAAACTTTTTGAGGCGATTTTTACGGGGTTTTTGCAAAAAAAAAAAAAAAAAAAAAATGGTATTTTATCAATTCAAAAATATTGTCGAATAAATGCACAAGCAGTCCCGTGTCATTATCACTAGTATTTTTTTGTGTAATCACGATACACAATAAAATGTATACGAAAAATCGTTTCGCGCTGCACAACTACACTCATTCCGTATTTGTAGTGAAACTATCGAAATTTCGTAGCGTGTTTCAGTAGAACTTAATTAATGTCGAAGCGTGCCTATTTTTTTTTTTTTTTTTTAAATAACATAAATACAATAAAAATGATCGGTGATTTTGGTGTTTTAATTTACTTATACGAAATTTTTGGGTTAGTGCTATCAAAAAAAAAAAAAAAAAACCATAAAATAGTTCTTCTTAATGAGCTGTACAATGTTGGTAATTGGTACTGTAAATACGGAATTGTCGTCCCACGCAAAACAGCGAATTTTACAATCGTATCACGAGGGGGCCCGGTCACGTTCGGTGTAACGTCGGCTTACACCTTGAACCGGTGAGCTACGAAACATTTTCGGATAAAATATCGTTCCCGACGATATATTTGTCGGCTGAACTAGAAGCTCGTTTTTTTTAGAACGACGGTGTTTTCCGGATATTTTACGGGAAACGCGATTATAATAATTTATACGGTGCGCGATCCAGTGGCGTAGCCGGGATTGCTCATTCCGGAGGGTTAAAAAAAAAAAAAATTAAAAAAATAAACACACTCGACATTACGCGTTTACGTTTATTTCGGTTATTACATTGGATAATAAGTGTATACGACCATACCCGGTCGATAAAATATGAAAATAAATCACACATAATAACGTAACGCCAACACGTAACTATCGTGCCCTCGCACCTCCCATGGGCAGCACGCCACTGATATTCTTGTGCTCAGCCGAACGTACCGGGACGGTGCACCACGCCTCGTCACTGTGTTATATTTTTTTTTTTTTTTTTTTAGGTACTTAACGTCGGATAATACGTTTGTAGTATTACGGGCGTATATTATTATACCGCGGTATTTAAACCGTATTATAATAATATATTATAATAAACGGGAGCCGGGCGCAGAGCGTGCGGTTCTTTATAGCCGGACGGGCCGCGGCAAACACGTTTTTTTTTTTTTTTTTATTTTTTTTTTTTTTTTATATATATATAATGAAGATATATTATATTATTTGACGTGCGTGTCGGCGGTCGGGCCGAAAACCGAGCGAAACGGCGCCGACAATATTATTGTACCGTATAAACCTAACGCGGTTACAGTGTATAAACCTATAACCCGGTTCAACCACCAGGGTCTGTTCAAAGAGTTCAATGCCTAAAAATTGAAAACGTATAGAGTATCGTAAATGTTATTAGATAAAAATAAAATAGACATAAGCTAGCTAGCTTTTCAATTAAATCTCAAATGTTTATTTGCTATCTAAACGTTAACTGTTCGCGCGTTCAAAGTAGACACACGACTCGCGCGTATCGGTGCGATTTTTATGACGAATAACATTCACCAACATTCACGTATTAATATATTCAAATTTTGTCTTAAACTTTGTACATCTTTCACTGAGACTCGTAAAATGTTGCAAAATCCTTACGGTGATCGGTGTTTAGGACGTACTCAGTGTTACGACTGGTTTAAACGTTTTCATAGACGGTCGGCAATCGGTTGATGACGACCCATGTTCAGGACAGGACGTCCGTCGACATCGACAGACGATGCTCATGTGACAAAAGTCAATGAAATTGTGCGGTTTTTTTTTTTTTTTTTTTTTGACAACCTGGGAGCTATTCATCACGAATTTCTACCTGCAGGACAAACTATCCCGAAGTATTAAAACGTCTTCGAGAAAAAGTGCGGAGGAAAAGGCCTGAAGTGTGGAAGGAAAACTCGTGGTTTCTCCGTCACGACAATGCTCCGGCACACATTTCCCTGTTTATTCGAGATTTTTGCGTGAAAAACCACATGACCGTGCTTCCTCATCCACCATATTCTCTCGACTTGGCACCAGCAGACTTTTTTTTATTTCCAAAACTAAAATCTCCGTTAAAAGGACAAAAATGTTCGACGATAGACGAAATAAGAGACAATTCGCTAACGGAGCTACGAGCAATTCCAGAAACTGCTTTCCAGGATTGCTTTCAACAATGCAAACGTCGTTGGCAAAAGTGTATTAACTTCGAGGGTGATAAGTCTCAATAGCTTGTAGGTAAGCACTATAAATAAAAAATCTGAAAAATTCGGGAACTTTTTGAATATAATGCCTATTATGACCACGACGTCCGCGTGTGCATACAGGGTGTCCGCGGAACAGTTGGGCGGAGGGAGGGTCGTCGTCGTTGTTTCACGACTATACCGGGCCCGGTTTTTTGTGGTTAGCGAACACAAAATCCGTTGTCCGAAAGTAGAAGTGCGCGGCACGGTATTGGGAAAAACGCGTATTAAAAAAAAAAAATATTTACTTTTACACGTAAAACGTTTAGACGCAGTCGCTATATACGATTATCGAGAGACCACGAACAATTAATAGATAAAAAGTTGCACGGCAAAGATTCGGTATGGTAACATACGGTGTTTTTGCAGTTTTTTATTGTACGGTACCTTACGGTAAATTTCACTATTGTTGTTTTTTTTTTTTTTAATATATATATTTAAATAACTTGAGGCGATAGTATTTTATTTAACTTTAACGATACGGAAATAGTATAAAGGAGATAAATAGTAAGGCGGGGTATAGCCTCCCATGTTACTGTATCAATATACCCCCAAAAAATGTGTAGTACGATTTTTTTAAAAAAAAATAAAATAAATAGAGACTGGAATACACTATACGGGACAATGGTAAACACCTGGAAAAAGTAAATGATCGGGCGTAGTGTATTGACTCGGTTAGTGCAATCTAAGACTATTAGTAGTAAGTATGAAAAAAAAAAAAAAAAAAAAATTAAATAGCAAACGTATTATTATTATTTTTCAATTTTCGATACATAAATAATATCCGATAATCGATTTAAAACAATACTCGTAAGAAATAATAATTATTAACGTTTAGAAAATGTTGGTACGCGATAAAATATACATTTTTTTTATTATAAAATCAGTATTTTGCGTTTATTCGATTAATTTGGCGATCGCCGATGTGGATGCGATAAGCCTTTTGTTTTCATAGGTTATTGTATGTTCGAGAATCTTTGATACGATGCCCCAATTATATTATAAGTCTATTCAATTTTATTTTAAAATTATTGATTTAATCATTTCCAAACGTACCGTAACGGGCGATTACTTAATACCTCGTTAAAATATTCCGGCGAGTAACATTTTCCTGGACTCACTGAAAATTTTAACTAGCTGGGAACAACAACTAAATAAGTGACTAAATAAAGACATTTAAATTACCTATACATAATAAACGGTTAATAATAATTGAATAATAATAGTAATATAATATTAACCTATTATTGGAACCATCTAGTAAAATAATATGGTGGGGCGGGAGTTATAACAATTTACCGAAGTAAAAATTAGGCTAGGAAAATATTACATTCTTACTGGTGGAGTAAATATCGTTGAGAGTCACATTTATCGGTCCGACATTATTATAAAACAAAGATTTGAATTATTGTTGCTTTATGCGCGTGTACGTGTAAAAACTGTAAAAAAATTATTTGAAAAGTATAACCATTAAATTACCTAATGCAATATAATTAATATAATGAATTCAATGGCCGCAAACCTATGTAAAAACTCGAGCGATAAATTTTTTTCATATTCAAATCTTGATATTTTTTTTCTTTGTTCGTGATATCGTTTAGTTTATTTTTAAATAATACGTGTTCCATAAGCGCATTCATCATACTTTTGTATACTTTAGAATTTCGATCCTGTACCGGATGTTCTCGTTTACTTTTAATACGAATATTATTATGGCCACCGTCGTTATAAAACAAACGTTTCTCGCACGTGATCGTTATCAAAATCCAAAGTAACAATATTATATTGTAATTATTTTGAACAATCTACAAAAATAATTCATATTTAATCTGAGTTCTCGTTGTTCTACACTGCACGATTGCGTACAAAAATAAACCTCCGACATAGCATAATTATATTATATACGCGAAACGCCGAGGAAAATAAATATCAATAGGCAGGGGATTTTTTTTTTTTAATTTTTCCAAGCAGTCCAACGTAAGACGAGACGTTTATAATTATAATTCACGCCGTTCCCGCCAGAACAAAAGGTTCGATTTCATTTTCCCGCCAATTCATCGGCTCGTGGTGAGGACATTATTTTTGGGACCACGTGTCTTGTATAAAGTGTCTTTTGCCTCAATCGATCATTTTTTTAATATTACGGCGACTGTAAACCTAATTGGTTAGTTCTCGTGAATATTTATAGACATCGTGACGAAGTCATTTAAACATTTGCAAAACATTCTCGAAAATTCAATATTGTATTATAAAAGTGCAATAGAAATGATGTGTTCGCGTATGTAATCTACGGCGGATAGTACAAATATTATACGCGTACGGTAGAGGTATTTGGAGAGTTTTTTTTTCCGACAAAACGACCAAGTTTTTCATAGAAACAATAATACATGTTGTGATTTTGTCTCGATAATAACATTGTAATATTATAACCGGTGTAAAAATTGTGTTCAACCACTAATAAGAAAGCACACTAGGCTCCGCTACTCAGTAATAAGCTGAGTTGGCCACTCTCTTGTCACTGTACGGGGGGCTCAATTAGCCCGCCCCACCAGCACCGTCGGTAGGCCCGCCAAGCCCCGGCGTCGTGGGAATTGATATCGCCACGTTTCTGGCCGCGTCGAGATCATGACGGCGGAATGCAGACGAATGGCTTGGCAGTCTTATCGACCCGACGAGATAGGAAGGTTAGGTAAGACCCCGACTGTGGCGGTGTTATAGAGAATAATACGGCGCTCAATCGCCCGGCGAACAACCTAACCTAACCTAAACCGCGATAATTTCCTTTTATTATTGCGGTATCGTATTTACGTAAATACGCGGTTGTATTGTACGGCACGTATTCTTCGCGGGTTCAAGAGTCGCGCGCCCGGCCGGTACAATTAGATTTTCGATTGTTATTATTTTAACGACCGCCAAAAGACCGGCGGCATTTCCCATGGGTTTCCGCGTTTGCGTTGACCTCCGGTTTAGATTACCGCGGTATAATAAATACGTCGTCGGCGTGTTATCTTCGCGCGTACCGGCCGCCGGCCGGTCAGAGGTCGTCACGCGGCTGCTGTTGTTCGTCGGATACTCCCGGAATCGCACGTATTAGTTACGTATTATTCAGGATCAATTTACGTGAGGGGGAAAATATATCCAATACATGCACTAAAAATACGTAATTATATTGTTATATTAACGATAACATTATACAGTACGAAATATAGTATAACAATGTATACAAACTATAAATAATGAAAAAGATAAAAAAAAAAAAAAAAATATGGTTAAATACGATTTTATAACATAAAACAATGTCAACCTTGCGCGGCGTTCTGGAAAATGTATTGATTATTTCTTCAATATTTATCGCGATATTTCGGCGGACCGACAATAAAGCTAAACCTGTGTTAGTTTTACGATCTTCACTGCGGCTATTTGCTCAAATAAATTTTTAATCGTCTTAAAGTTGAAAAAGAACGTTCTGCTGACCAAGTCGACACCGGCAGTGTTCCAAGTATGGATATTAAACAACAAATATTTGAATAAAGGCCCTTCGACATAACGCCTGTAGTATCGATTGCAGATTTTGGAAGTCCTTTATCGTGTAACGATTTCCATTTTTGTATCCACACCTTCAATTCTGATTCAAAAGTGTCATAAGTCGGTAAAAAGCTTTTATAAAAATCAATACATTACTCCAAGTCATTGCTACATGAATTTATTTTAATGAGAAAACTCTGAAGCAAGTTTTTCAAACCAGAAATAATGTAATTGTGTTTTATAAATCAAATGAAATACACGTTATACATTTATATTGTTGTTCAACACTCCCTTCAAAACTTCAAAACGGATTGAACTCACAACTGGCGAACGATTATAGTTATAAACCGATTAAGTCCGTCGTCCGACAAGATTCAAACTTGAAAATTGCGATAACATATACGTTTGTAATTGTCTAAAATTTAGGATAATGTGTAATGGCTAGTGGGAAACTGGGAAATGTACAAATACTTGAAATAAACCGTAGTTGTACAGTTATACATAAAATTTGTAGTTAGTCTTTTTAATATTATATCTACTTAAAAAAATTCGTGGGAGGGGATGGAACCACTAATATTGCATTATTATCCGAGTCGGTAAATCGCGTACGTGACATATTTAACCATATTGTACATATTTGATTTAATTCTGGCGTTTTGTGAACCGTGCAAAGCGCATACGTATATCACCTTGGGAAGTTGGGGAACGGAAAGCCGACAAAAACAACGGAAAAATATACTTTATTACTCGGTTAGACGTTGTGCGCATTGCGGGAATCTTACACGTTTTTTTTTTATCGGTTTCTTAATTACACTTTTTTAATAATACATTTATCAATTGTTTATTGATCATAAACAACAAACGGCAAAACCGATGTTCATAATATTATTACTTATTGACTCTTCTACTGTTTTATATCGGTATTGCGATAATTCGGCATCCACGACAAATTCTATTTCCTAATAAACTGCAAGGGGGTTGCCCGGTAAATGCATTGAATAACATTTGTTTGGAACCATAAGTGTGCTCTATGCCTATAGTGAAACCCGGACGATATCACCAGAAGGACACAATGCGTTCGCAGACTGGAGAAAAACACACATCCATAATAAAACCATCGGAATCTTAAATATACAGTGATAACTGTTGCTATTGCTATGCGGTTTGTACGATTTTTAAAACTAAAAGTGCCATCCATGGTCATTTGTTGTACTCCACGCCCCATTATGTCTTGTTGCCGCTAATCGCTTAGTGATTATCGACAAACAAAAGATAATATTACTAGAATTGTAGATTATATATATATAAAAAAAAAAAAAAACAAAAATTATATAAAACGATGGGAATTCGCGTCCGACAAAAATTTAACCGACATTAAAAATACACAAAATTAACACCGAGTTGTCAATTAATATCGAGTTAAAAGTTAAGAAATCGTGAAAAACAGTCACTCGTTTTTTGACGCGTAGTCTACGGCCCAGCCTAGAGAGTTGTGTTTCGTTAAAACGGTGTAAAATTAATACAAAAATATTATAAACGGGACGGGAACGACGCCCATAATATTATTATGTCTTGATTAAAAAAAAAAAAAAAAATCCGGGACCGGGGGACGACTGTTATAATATCTTTAAATTCGTTTTTTTTCTTTCTATTCGAGACGGAATTCGGATGCAGCCGACGAAACACACGTATATTTATATATAACATATATATATATAAGGACGGCTAATTGTCATGTTAAGTCGCCCATACATTATAACGATCGTATACGTAAGGCGTGCGCGTATAAATTATTAAAAAAAAAAACTTGTTTATGTACCGCCACGGCGTGTAAATAATAATTTTTTAAGTCATAGGTGCCGACGCTGTCACCGAGAGATCGCATTGCATTTGTAAATTAATTACCGTGTTCTGTTCACGTACAAAAATATATTTTATAATATTATACGCCCGTATGCATTTATATCGTAGTGCCGGGAACACGCGTTGATTTATTAGGCTAATGAATCCAACACTGAAAAATATGTTTGAATATATCTTATTATTATTATTTATTATTATTTTTTTTTTTTTAAATCCACGATTAAGACCGTAAGATCGTTTTTTTTGTTTTTGTTTTATGCAAATTTCCTGGACGATTGCTTTTTCGATACGTTTTAATTGGCCACTGCTGCTCTGCGCTGTAACGTCGTAGTCGATTTTTTTGTTTTTTTTTTGTTTTTTTTTTTTTTTATAACCGTACCACTGTCCAATAGATACCGGAGGGCAGCTTACTACAGGCCATTAAGAGAACTTTCGATAGATCGCGGACCACCTTGATTCGGTAATGATTTTTTATTCGAATTTTTCTAATTGACAGGCCCACGGATCATCAGTGGCGGGAAGACTACTGCGTTATACAAATAATGATAAAAAAAAAAAAAAATAAATAAATAATATACGACCACTAAAAAATAATATTATATAAGCATTTATTTTAGTTTTTTTTTTTAACGTTTTAATGGTGTAAAATAGGTACTACAGGACTAAAGTTGGTTTTAAAAATGATTGATGAGGTTCTTATAACCGTGAGTGTATATCAGTGTGCGTTTTATAAGTAAGTCATATATTATTAAAAGAATGTAAGAAAATATTTCGTATATTGAGTATTTAAGTACATAATTATATACATATCGTTAAATGTGTCATAATATCAGTAGCGTAATTAATATTTTAACGATACGAGTTTATATTCTTCGCGTTCAACCAATATTTTACCTGTACAAGGCTGACCTTGTGAAATAATAATAATAAAAAAAAAAATATTTATCACAAAGATGTGTTTATTTAATATTTATATCGGTGTACGGGTGTATTAATATAGTGCGCTTCGACAACTGAGGCCGTCTCTTGTACTACGGCAACGTACGAAACAAATCGCGTTTGGAATGTAAAACGGTATACGTGTTAATTAGTAGAATTTAAGTACCCGTAAAATATACAGCGCGTCTCACGGAGATTTTTATTTTTCTACGGTGTATTTTTTTTTTTTTTTGTTTAAGTGGCGTATAGGATAAACGCGGTGTTTTATATCATTTCCCCCTCGACAGACTCGCGTATACGGTTTAATCTTCGTGAGACACGGTTTATATTATTATCCCAACCACGTGCCATGTTTTACAAAAAGCGTACAATAGTAATAATAATAATATCGTAACGTATCGAACCGGCCGTTATAATATTATACACGCGACCACTTTTTTTTCTCCTTTTTTTTTTTTCCACACCCCAATCCATCGATTTCTCTCTAAATAATTGAAAAACCGTGTAGGTACCAATTGCACATCGTACATACTCGTATAAGTCGAATAAACAATTATAATAACAATACATTAAAATAATAATAATAACGCGGCCTATACGCGTACCTATACGAGTGTATACTCGTACGATTACAGTGTATCAGTAGCCCTCATTTTTTTTTTTTTTTTTTTTTTATACAAATTCGTACTATACATTTGTATTGGCTATTTCGAGTTATACGACCCCCACACTCCCCCTTTCTACTACTTCCGTACAGTTAAAATTTAAAAAAAAGGCGTACGTACTTTGCCCATGGGTGGGTCACCGTTGTAGGTGGGAACTTGGAAAGGCAGCTATATATATATATATATATATAGGGATTTAATTTATATCTGTATGCAACAATAAATTGCCAAAGAAAAACGTTTCTGAGCCAAGAAGTATTAGTCGTGTTTTTTCATTGTTGCCATGGTACCCCAGAAATCAACATAAATAAAAATGAAATAATAAAATTCGAGTTTGACGAAATCATGGTATGGCCGTTTTTTCGTCATTATTCGGTAGGTTTATCTACCGTGATAAAAAAAAAAACTAATAGGTATTTCGGAAAATGACCTCTTTAAAGTATCAACTAGACAGAATTTTTTATCGGTAACAGCAAAGGTGTGTATACTTCTGGTAGAAAAAGCGTCTACAGACAAATAAACATTATTGTAAAATCACAGATCCCTCGGTCCGTTCAGAACCTAAAACTATTTTAATAATATTATTTGTTTATTTATTTATTTATTTTTTTATATAAAAACAAAAACCATAAAAATAGTGAAATTGTCCGTACGGTACCGTACAATGGAAAACTGCAAAAAAAAAAAAAATCGGACATTACCGTACCAGATCTTTGCCGTATACGACAACGATTTGTCAATTAATTCTTTGTAATTCGTCGATAATCGCAATTAATAACTGCGTTTAAAATGTTTACGTATGAGTACATATTTATTGGTACACGTTTCTCGATTCCGTACCGCGCACTTTAAATTTCGGACTACGCACTCGGTGTCGGGGTTCACTAAAAAAAAAAAAAAAAAAAAAAAAAAAAATCAGGGTCCGCGTTGTACTGAGTTTTTGTATGTATGTTTAATTATATTTATTCATGTCTCGCTTTCGGATACCCGCGTCCGAGCACTCGTTTTCAAAAAAAAAAAAAAAAAAAATCAAAACGGAAACGCGCCGTGGAAATCCGGCCGTTTCCGGTGCCGCGGCAGAGAAAAACACAATCTGCGCGGAGCGAGCGCGTTGACGCGTAAATTGTTTTCGGTGGAACACGGCGGAGGAAACGAACCTGTCTCGGATTATATAATAATAATTATTGTACCCGCTGCGGGGATTTTAAACAATGTGCGACGTAAAAAAAAAAAAATAATAAATAAATAAAAAAACGCGAGCAAACGAAATGCATGCTATAAACACATACGTAGGTGGTACTCAAGTGGTGTAGTAATATATTATTGAATTTGAAAAGATCGGAAGTACAAATTATAGGCGTCATGTGCGTAGGATCGTATGCGATATCCGTAGTCATTCCGGCGCAACAGGTGAACAAATCAAATCCGTTTATACGTATGTGCGTGAACCGCAGGAAGTCCAATTTCGGTCATTCATTGTGTCTTTAAAACACACCTCGTGCGGCAACGATACAATTTTTTTATTTCGTTTCCTCGTCTTTTCCGGCCCACATGGCGTGATTATTATTGGTACCCGGGGTATTTCGAACCCGACGGACCCTGTACGGAAATTCAAAAAAAAAAAAAAATAATAAACGAATCCAATATTCAAATAACTCGTGTACCTACCGGACCTCGGACGTTCTGCTGCGGGCGAAGAGCTGGTGAGTTAAAATTTTGTTAATTGATAGATTGTAGTTTTTAGATGTTTTACTAATCAGTGTACTTTTTTTTTTTTTTTTTTGCTGTCCAATTTCATTCAAAACACTTTTCTGGTAGAAAACTATATAAAGTCGGTATATCATTTTTTTGTATTTTTGTTATTTCTTGTATTTTTCATTATAATAGTGAAAACCCATACGTAAAACAAAACAAAACAAAAAAAAAATGGTGAAATTTACGGAATGTTTGTTTGTAATCCACTGAGAAATATTATTTTAATTTTCTCCAAACATTTACCTATATATTTTTAGATACTTAGATTATTACTATATACCTATGATGTAGATCATAAGCTTCTTCTAGACACGATATAATTTCCAAAATATTTCTGCTCGTTTTCCGCTATTTATCTATTTATCTTTTTATTTTTCTCTGTTTCTGTGGTTAAAATTATTTTGTTCAATAGTATGATACAAAGTCCATTATAAATTTGTTTTGTTTGTGCTATGAATTTTAATGTAATATGATTAAAATACGAACGTTTTAAATTACTTATTTCTGTTTTTCTAGTGTTTCTACTTTTTTGTTGCATATTTTCGACGAACAGTCACAAACGATTTTTTTTTTTTTTTTATCAGTGTGGCTAGTATAGTATAGTATGGTATAGTACTCAAATCGTACTGAAACTTTCTTATGTTATTTGTCGATTTATTATTTTTCTTTTTGCTTTTTTCGCCAATTTCAACGTTAACCGTTATAATATATGCGCCAAGTCGCTAATGGGGGTTTTTTTTTTTTTTTTTTTCAAACGCTTTATATGTTTGTGGTGCTACAGAAGAATGTTATGAGAGTGTAACTAAGACCGAGAGAATAACGAATGTGAAAATTGCCAAACACAGGATGGATGAACACTGGGTGTACAGTTGTGGAAATTTTTGTCAAAAAGACGAAACGAATGGGTCGGATGTTAAAACAAATAAATATGAAATTGCAATAGGTAATATATATATTGTTTCGCGTGTACAAAATAATATTTCGGGATATTATTCGATATTCTTGTTAAAAATTCAGGATGTAGGCCAGACGCACAAATGCATAAATTATTACTCGCGTAATTATAATTTATATATACGCGTACATTATGATTGTCGTTAGACTTTCGAACGGTCGAACATTATCTATTATAATAATATTATATATATATATATATATGGTTATTACAACGAGTTATGTTTTTATAATAAGGACGTGCATGTATTAAAAACGTACTGTTTTTGGGCCATTGTACTTTCAATTGGACGGCTATTATCATATTGTTATTATTATTTTTATTATCAATGTTGTTGTTACAATTACCGTCGTTATTATACGACGTCGACCTTTCGACAACGGCGAGTGCAACAAACGAACATCGCCGGAGCCTATTAAGAGGAGGCGATACCCTATGGCATTTACCGTCTCGGTTTCAACTAACGGGCGATGGATGACGTAGCAAAATTACGTTATTCGTAGAACGTAAATCGCGCGCGGTTTGTGGTTGAACGAACGTACGCTAAACTTTGTAAGTATAATGTATTTTTTTATTTGAAAAAAAAAAAAAAAAAAATACCGTACACCTCTACGGACAGGCGAAGATACCCAGCAGCGACGGTTCCGCGTGCGCGCGCATAGGTAACAAAACGAGTAATAATCCTCTATAGCTAAGGAGGTGAAAACAATTTTTTTTTTTTTTTAATTTACAAAAAAAATACATACAATTTTTATAGTTTGGTTATGGAATTTTAATTTGCGGAAAAGGAACTCGTGAATTGCTGCGTTCAGCAAGGCTGGACAAGTTAACGATTTGTTTTAACCCGTTAAGTTAAGTCAATACAGACATAATTGAACTAAGTTAAGTTAAAAGTTAATTCGTTAATTCATAAAAATAATTAGTCGAGTTAACTTAGTTGTACAAATTAAATTATCTTAACACATAAATAAAATATATTTCAACGTATGAACTTATATCAGAGTTTTTAAGCTTTTTTCACGGCGGGTCGATGCTCTTCGTCATCGAAGCAGACTAAAATCAGAAGAAGACCGAGGAAAATGCTATTGCTATGTGGTTTATACGATTTTAAAAATAAAAATAAATCCACGGCCATTGTACCCCCCCCCCCCCACACACACATCCCATTATACCTTGTTGTTGCTAATCGCTTTATGATTTTCTAAAAACTGAAAATATCACTAGGAATTTTATTAAAATCGTAGACGTATCAAATAAGAAATAAAATATAAAGCGATGAATATTTGCGTTTGACCAAAATTTAACTAGAAATCAACTTGGGATTAACACGTTTAGTGCACAAAAAAGTTACTTATTCAGTTGAAAGGAAATCGTGTAACAAAAAAAAAAAAAGTGTATAAAAAACTCTAGTAATATTTACTTGACGCTTTAACTTAATTTTTAGCTTTTAACGCGTTAATGCCCGGCCTCGGTACGTTCTATAATAACATTGATAAAAATTCGGAGGTCTTTTCATACACTAAATCGTTTGCGGTATTGCCGGCAATGCAAATGCGGACCAACATTTTTACTGGCCAAATCCGTCGCCGACGCGCCGTATCGATAATTTAATAGTACAAGTGAACAATTTACAATATAATATAATAAATAAAAAAAAAAAAACAATTTTTTATTCTAAAATTGAATTATTATTACAATACTGGTAGATCTGTATGCGTATTGACAAAGACGACTTTGTCTACATAAATAGTCGGTGTATTGAGTTTTAGATAACTACACCAAAGTTAAAATATGCTGCTGCCACCTGTACACGTTGGCCTAATTGGCATATTATTTTTCGCCTATTATCGTGTAGATATAACATAAAGACGCATGCACCAGTACTTACACGGACAACGCACTCCAATTAAAACAATATTATTTAATCGATTTTAAACGTCTCGAATATTTCTAGACGGCTCTCGACTAACTGCTATCGCGAAGGCGATTATATTCGGCTATTAACTATTATTCAACCGAACAATATAATATTTAATCGCTGCCGAGTGTAATAGTATATATATATATATTACAAGTTTAATATTTTCGAATATTATTCGTTTCGGGCGCATTATCGGATAGTCGAACTATTCGAATAGTTTGCCTATTCGATAGTTTCTATAAAACGAATATTAGTTTATCGAATATTTGTTATTCGAATAGTTTTTACATTTGAAAAAATATTATAAAATATCATTGCGTCGTACGTGCGGGCGGCGTGTTGGGATTTTTTATAATATATTCCCACACATATCTGATCGATTTTTTTTTTTTTATAAAACATTTTTATGCATATTTATTTTTTTTATAAATATTTAAAACACAACACTAAGTCATTCGACACGCGTCACGCACAAGTTTAAAGAACTAAGTGAAGATTTTGAACTGTTACTCGAGTATACTAAAGGCAATATAAAATAATCAAAACCTCTAAAGGATAAATATTTAAATAGTAAAAAAAAATCAGAGATTTACTTTTTAGGTATACGGTGACTGCTAAATGCCGCTTACGTGTTATGGTACGGCTTGCAATACAATGGTCACTAAACCACCTACCTTTTTTAAACAATTTTTTATACCAATCAACCATAACGGAATATATATATTTGTATACTCGAATTGTTTTTTGTAAATAAATATATGTTAATAATATGATGGAAAAATAGTAAATACCGAAATAAAAACTATTCGAATAGTTTTTTCCGAATATAACTATTCGGGCACAGGGAAAAATATCCGAATGAAATATACGATAGGTCATCCAAACAATCGAAAACTATCGATAGTTTAAACTATTCTAAAGTGCCCATTACTAATTATTACCTACTATATACGCGATAAGCCCGGGGCGTACCCGAAGGGGGGTGGTTTTCGAGGTCTAGACCACCATCCCCTCATTGATTGAACAGAACAAAAAATTATTACAGTTAATTAAACCGTCGGCTGTACGACGATAGTATGATTTTTTTTATTACTCTATTTACATGTTAGAAAAAATTTGATCATCTCTTTGATGGGAAAACGGCTGGGTACGCCCAGAATTGACTCCGCGGTTTAAATGTTTCCAAAAGCGCGAAATTAATCAAATCGTTTTATATTCTAATATAATAAAATTATTATAGAGACTCAAAATACTCGAGTGTCATTATTGTGACGTACCGCAGTCCGCAACCCGAGCGATTTTTTACCGCAATCTTTTGCACACTAGTATACGAGTTTTGTTAAAAAATATCGTTGCGTGCAAAGCACGCGACTGCTGGCATTTTAATATTTTTTTTTTTTTTTTTTTTTTTATATTATTATAACGTACATTAATAATTATTTATATTTCATCGTACGCGGAGCGCCTATATTTCAATATAATATAATAATATTTTATAAGATTATAAATATATGAACAAAACGTAATATAATATATTATTTTATAAAAATAATTATTATACGTCTTATACGATGCGCTACAAAAAAAAAAAAAAAAAACAGGTTGTCTGGGGATATAATAATCTATCGAGTTAAAATATATTTAAATACATTCGAAATATATAATAAAATAGCATTCGGTAATAAATTTAAAATCGATTATAGTCCATAAAAAATTCTCACTTAAAAGTAAACATTCGCGCGTATAATAATAATCATTATTAGACCGTCGAACACACGGCGAAATACACGAGATTAAAATAATAATTATTCGGTTAAATTTTTTTTTAAATAGGTTCTCAAATAATAATAATAATAAAAAAAAAAAAAAAAAAAAGGCGATAAAAATTGAAAATGCTAATCCCGCTCTGCCTAACTGCGCGTCGTAATATTATAATGTAACGATTATTATCGTACGCTGGGGATGCGGTTAAGACGTTATACTTTTAATGTATACTGTCTGAATATAAATATAAATATATATATATATATATATTGATAAAATTAATAGATTAAATATTATACAATAAAATACATTTATCTGCGTGCGTTTTTTGGCGAGAAGATATTTCAGAATATAATAATTATTATCGCTATCGTTTTTTAATATAACTGGTTTACAATATAAACTGATATAATACGCCATTAATAATTCGAATATGGACTTTTAAAGGCACTCAAAAACTATAATTATATAATATATATATATATATATATATATAATAAAAATGTTACGGTCCAAGTGGAGTTGTTACGGTCGTCGTAAACACTGGCCGGGCAGTTGTTATATGCAATGCTCGAATTTTTTTTTAAGCCATGTGAAAAATTACATACGTCGACATTGTATGCAATTGGCAGTACTGAAAAAAAAAAAAAAAATGTATCATTTATTTATTTAATTCAATTTCGTGTACATTTGAATAACTAGGCCCTACTGAGAAGACTCGTGCGGGGGCCTAGGAGTTCTAGATTAAATTATTTAATATATATATATATATTAAAAAAAAAAATATTAACGATTCTTAATATAACACATAGATTAAGGGTTACAATTTGATTTGTTTATGTTATGTAATTCGTCGGGGGATTCTGATTACCATTGTAATATATATTTTTAAATACGATGGTATTTTATTTACATATTTTGGTGCCGATTATTTAAAAATGTCTACCAGTTGTGTGGTCTTTTTAGATCTTTTTATAATATTATCAGGTACGAAATCCTCGGGCCGCCACTGTGTGTTAGCCAGTTTTAGCATTGCATTACAATGAATAAATTATCGGTAAGGTCATTGCGAACAATATTTCGAATGACCTTTAAGTTCATATTTACTTAACACGAAGAATGACGTTGCATTTTAAATTCTATATTTATATTCTAAACTCTAAAGCTAGCTGGTAATCCAATTCTATACATTTTTCGCGTAAATAAGTTGTTGAAAACGGAAGGCACTGGGCTCACAGTTTAAGAAACACTGATAAAGCAAGCTGGACATTGACGAGCTTTAAAGTCAAGTTTCGATTCATTGATAAACTTGACTTGTATTTTTTACATCAGCTTAGATAATAAGTAACGAGTTCATTTTGGATTTTACCGCATTAGTTAATTTGAATTTATTATTTTCAACAGAAAAACACAATCGCTAGGATTTAAAATGATATTTACAACACGGCAATAACAATTTTACAAGAAACACAACAAAATTAATTTAACTAACGTTAGTAATTTAATTAAATTTTCAAACGAACTTTTAACTCGCCTAGCCTTAGTTAATTAATAAACAACCAATAACATTGAACGAAATAACTCATTTTTTTCAATTAACTACACTTTATTGAGTTAATATTATCTACACTAGCATATTTATAATGAAAAAATACAGCTAAAAAAAAAAAAGAACAACTATAAGATCTCGCGCACGAATTTTGAATGCTATGTGAACACGGAGATTGAATTATTTACTTGTCGATTTCTGCCGGTATCACCTTGGTAACAGTGGAGAAAAAAAAACCAATTAGAAATCATATAGGTAATCTCCAAAACTACCGACTCGTTTTATTTAATAAATGCGGTTTTTTATTTTCCTTCGTGATTATTATTTCGCAATAATATTAGTAGATATACTTATAAATAGCATCCGATATTAACTAATATTATTTTTTATTCGAATTTTTTTCCTACGGGTTTTCCGCAGTACAGTATTATTATTGTTATTTTGTAATAATCATAATAATAATTATTATTATTATTAAGATATACGTCGTATAAAATTACAGTTTAGTAGTTTATTATAGCGATTGAGCAGGTATAGGTGTAAAAAAAAATATATAAAAAAAAAAAAAAAAGAAAAAAAAGAAAAGAAATTCGTTCTACATACGCGCGTTTTCGTTACGTTAGCATGTTTTCGAGGCTCTAATCGTATTATTATGTCTAGACTTGCCGTATATTATGGGGGGTCAATCCGTTATATAATAACAACGATTATTTATCAATTTTTCCTATTGTAAAAATTCGCGTCCTACGCACGCACAACGATGTATTCAATTGTCCGATATCGTTTTTATATTATAATATTGTTGTGTAGGTCAACGGTCAACGAAAACCGTAATAACTTCTATCTGCGGCACATATAATATATTCGCGTGTTACGCATTTTGTGCGCGGGCACGCCGGCCGGCACTACCAACCGCGGCAGATTAGGCACTTTAACGCGAGCCACTCTTACGGAGCGATACCGTAATCGAACCGCGTAGCAGAAATCGTTTCGAGCCCGCAATTATTGTAATATAATAATATACGGCGCGTTCCTTCCAATCGAAACGGATTTAATATTAAATTAATACAATAAGACGAAACGACGTCTCGTCGAACAAGACGAATTATTTCGACCGGTCGCGGTTTGTTTTTTTTTCTTTTCTGGAACCAATGTCAAAGGGAATGCATTTTCTAAAAACCGGAAACGCTTATATTTCCAGCGTCAGATTTTAACTGGGTCCTATTTGTTTCATGCAACATTGACTAATAATAATTATTTATACGATTTGCGTTCTACTGTTTTCCAAACAGATTTACACGTATGCGTTCCCCCACAAGAACAGTGGTTAAATCCCGCCATTTCTAAAGTTACGCAGTTCGTTTAAATTTGTTGACAGGTCGAGAGAATATCATATTTTTAAATTAACTTCAGATGGGCCGGATCTCAGGACTATTCGGATCTGATCTGCCGAAAATTAGACATTTCTATTTATGAAAATGTACGTTTTATTGCGCGTACGCTCACAGCAAGTGTTAACATTTTGATAATTGACTCAAAAAGTGTAGTTTGGTATCCCCGGTATTCCTAAAAAAAAAAAAAATAAAAAATAACCAATTTCAATCTGATTCAAGGTTGAATTATTTCGTGTTACCGTGATTTGAGTAAACCGCACTGTATACGATATTATTATATTATTATAATATTGCTGTAGGTCAACGGTCAACGAAAATCATAATAATCACTGTTTTTATTTTAGGATAATAATATTTGCGAGATGCGAATTTGCACGACGCTGCAGCTTCAATACGATTTTCACCGCAAGATTAATACACTAATTATATTCTAACCGCGTATCGGAGTTCGTTTTAAATCTGCAATTATTATTATGACGTATAGAATGATTTTATTTCTCATCATGACCGACGCGGTGCGATTTTCTCGAATGGTTTTAGGTAAATTTGATTTTTATATTTTATTAAATATATACAATTTTTTTTTTTTTTTTTTTTTTATATTTATCAAATTTTTACCCCACATTTTCAACGCAAAGTCGAAAAGTTAATATTTTGATATATGCGTATAAACATAACACTAATAATATCGGATACGCCGTTTGTGAGTTTATCATCGCCAGCTTTTAAATGCCACATCTTGTCGTTGTAGCCATTCGTGTCTGTCACTTGCTGTCTTCTTATTTGAAGTTGTTGGCATGAGCTAAAACAACCATCATATGAAAAATGTCTTCAAAAAAAGATTTATGCGGTCCCCATCTGTTTCATTTACCGTCTGAGTGATAACAGTCGAAATTGTATACCGGGGAAGAATAATAAATATCGTATTTGTTTTTAGACGATTATGCAATTTCTCACACTTCCCTGTACTCTTCCGTTCTAAATTTATAAACCGTTCAGACTCATAGTCGGTATATTTTCTAATAAATCAGTGTCGAATTGTTGTTGAATGAGTTGCCGTTTGGAAATCAAAAGTCCGATATACGTTATACGGTGCACGGAATAAGAATAACGTTTTGTAAACGTAATCAGTAAGCAAATCTATAACGGTGGAAAAACAAAAAAAAAAAACCAAAATTTAATTTTGTTGAAAATCTCCACGGGCAAAATATGATTTAGAACGTTCCACTGAACACGCCGTATAAGTTATAAGTGATTGTTCTCCAATCTCCAAACACTTTTACTCGTGAGAAAGCGATACCACCTCGTGCAAACAAAACGAATATTACAGCACCGTCTCCGAATCGGACACATATTCTGACATGCCTACATTACTTACCTTGAGCTAAGCGTGTGCCCGTATATTATTATTACGTACTTATATAATATTTATATATTTGTTACAGTTGAAACGTAAAATACGTCAATACTAGTTTTAACTAGTCAAAAATGGTATCCACAAACCCATTTCGTCACAATTTAACGGGTTAACCGGGGATCCTCAACGTTGGAATTAGTTTTAATTTAGTTTTTTTTTTTTTTTCAGTTAGAACTAGTTGTGTTTGAAATTTACTGATGAAAACCAGAATTATCTCGAGAAAATTTAATTTCCAGAAGTAATTTTAGATTCTGAGCGGAGCTAGGGGTCTTGTTTATGATGGTTTTTTAACGATGTTTATTTTTCTGTAAACACTTTTTCTACTAGAAGACTTTATCCGATCTACACGTTTTTATACTGTTACCGGTAGAATATTTTGTCTAATTTGTACTTTAAATAGGTTATTTTTCGGTATAATTATAAGTTTTTTTAACGCGGCTGAAAAAACTACCAAATAATGACGAAAAAGCGACAAAAATACGATTTCGTCAAACTCGCGATTTATTATTTCTTTGCAATTCCGAAAATAATCGTTCTAGAGACCAGACATTTTTACATAAAAAATCCACGTGCAACTATTACGTTTCATTTTATGTATCTGCACACATCTTATAATATAATATATATATATATATATATATATATATATATATATATACGTGGTTACTACGATAGCATTTTCTATCTACCTACACTCGAGTATACTGGTTGTACACTATTTGTGTGAAAATGGTTAGTATCGTCTGGTATCGACATTGCAAATAAATAACAGAGATCTGTACTCTTTATGGATAACACTAATTCCATGTGGAAGTACACTGTATTTATTATCTACTCGAGTAGATTTTTCATAATTTCATCGTATACTATGCACAGTGTAAAACATACTCTATATGAAATTGACAATAATAGTCCTATACATTACACTGAAGCTCTGCTCGGAATCGTTTTATTGAGAGAAGTGATTTATCATTTCTTTCAAATTCAACACATCCACGCAATAAAGCTAACCTATCCAACGGCCGAAGTGCCTTTGCCAATACCGACACCCCTTCGTGCGACGTGTGCCACTTTTTTTATATCGTTAATTTACATACTGGGGGAAAAGTAAGAATTAACTGCATATTAAAAAACGCCCGGCGAGTGTGTAATTGGAGAGGCATTCATTAACGTCCGGAACGGGATAATCTAACGTTGCTATTGTTTCGGCAGGGTAAACTATCGTGGGACATTTAGACCAACTACACGGGATCTGATTTTTAAAATTTTTTTTTCGACCTACCCGTCGCTCAAATTTGCGGTTAATTCTAGTTTTCACTTGGTCTTGGGCAAGTTTCGACGGTATTTTAGCTGTAACATGCACGTTAGCAGGATTATTATTGTTATTATACGTATGTTTTCCGGAGCGCGGGGATATATAATGACGACGGCTCGCCCACGAAAATAAATAAACCACCGAACGTCGGACGCCGATCACGGTCGAGGAGAAAAAGATACGCGGACGAAAAATAATAAGTAAAAGGAATAAAAAAAAAAAAATAAAAATTTTTTTTATATATTTATATCACGAACCGCTAGTAAGTGTATTATAGTGAGTTGTTGTAGCGTATAATTTCCAAACCGTTCGCCACTCCTTTTGCCGCGGTTACACTGTCTGCCCCACAAAGACGTTATTATTATATTATACGTACGCGAGACTGATATAGTTCTATATATGTATTATTTTCGTTTGCTCTTAAATGGATCGTATAACGTGTATATATATATAGGTACACGGTGCCGATGATTAATGAATAGGAACGCTGGCTGGCTGGCTGTCGGATGATTTTTCGTCGCCCTAGGCCGTATAAGTATACAAACCGGTAAGAACAATAAACGTAATAGAGTAAAAAAAAAAAAAAAAAACCCCCATAAATACCATCTCTAACGTCCCGAAATAATAATATATATATATATATATATTAAAAAAAAAAAAAGTTATGCGTCGAATATAAGGATATAAGATATATTTTTATCTGATCCGACAAATCTGTTTAGGCCGCGTTGGCCTACATATTTTTTCATACGGTTTGCCGAACACGAAACGCCACTTGTAATACCCATATATATATATATATATATATACTCCTCGTATTTATTGTATTATATTATTTATTGTAGACAATGACGGAACACGGTCCGTTCGAACGCATCGCGTGTACACGCCCCCCTCGTCGGATGTACGATAACGATTCGGAGGGTATCTCTTACACTTACCCCGCGGTGTGACGGCGCGACAATTATTTACCTATCCGTCGAGACTCGTTCGGTGTTGCCGCGTCTTGCGCGCGCAATCAAAAGTATCATGTCGACTCCGGCGCGGGGGACGCGCTCCCGATTAAAACGCTCCCCATTCGCCCCGGCTACCCGTCGGTATAATTATTAAAATAGCATACAATATTAAAGCAATACAAATTATTATTACGGTTATTTACAATCACGACGCGTTTGTAATGTACAGGGTGTTTCAAAATGATTCATCCGATTTCAAATAATCATATTTATTGTAAAATTTGATTGATCATGTTAGAATTAATTTTACATTTTAATGGATTATTTTAAGTTTTAGGTACAATGCTTATAAATGTTCAATGTGACCCCCCCCCTTACTTGCACGACACACATCTAAGCGATATTCAAATTCCTCATAAACCTGTTGAAGCATGTCGACTGTAACCAAGTTGAAGACGTCTGTAATGCGACTTTTCAATTCGTCAAGATCTTTTGGAAGGGGAGGTACATAAACAATGCTTTTTATGTAACCCCAGAGAAAAAAATCACATATTGTAAGATCCGGCGAACCATGGACAAAATGTAGCGTCATTAGCACTACAGCGACCGATCCATTTCTGTGGTAGCTGATCGTTAAGAAATTTGCGTACTTCTAAGGACCAATGTGGTGGTGCTCCATCTTGTAAAATGAAATCATCTCCATCGTTCTCTGGATGCTTGACGAACTGATTTCTGTGGACTTCTTACAAAACTTTCTCGAATTTGTTCAACATTTTCATCCGAAGTTCTTGGTCTACCTGATGACTTCCCTTTACATAAGCAACCAGTTTCTTGGAAGGTTTTATGCCATCTTCGAATACTCTGGGCTGTTGGAGGTTCAATGTTAAACATTCGACGAAAATCACGCTGCACGGTAATAACAGACTCGCACTTCTCAAAGCGGAGCACACAAAACGCCTTTTGTTGCTCGGTCGACATTTCGATAACAACTGATTAAGTTACGTCACTAACGATTACGGTGCCAAATTTAACAACTAGATAACTTAAAATAAACTTATTTATCTAATCTTTCCATTAATATATTGGTCGTTAGCCTGCGATTAACCGTTGCCGAACTATATCAAGTTCGTAATCGGATGAATCATTTTGGAACACACTGTATATTCTACACGCGAAAAACGCGTGTCAATAGAAAATAAAACGGCTTGCCGAAAATCGGGAAAGTAATCGTTGTGAAAATTCCGGACCACGTCGGACTGTTGAAAATATTATAATTGTTCAACGGAAATATTTTATAACATAATCGCGAATAACGTTTTTGCCAAGAACAGTGCTATCATTGGAAAGACATGTCCGATCATAATTCATGTCCATATACGGAATCGTTGGACCGTTCATAAAAATTATAAAAATAGTTTAAATTGTTTGTGCCCCCCCCCCCACCCACTAGTATAACGGGGCCTCGGAGAATTAACGGTGTATGCCAATACACAGAGGGAATTTCGAAAAGTCTTAAAAAGAGAAAAAAAAAATAATAATACGGTGGACACTTTTGTTAACTGCGTATGCTCTTAAAATTCTTTCCTCTGTACGTCGTTATGAGTATTTTCGTAATTGTAATGACTATAATGGTAACGACTAACTACGATAAAATAATTATTATCTTGATCTTTTCATAAAAAAAAAAAAAATTATCTTAGAAGTAAACATTCGTAATAACCGAACAAAGCTTGTTTCAAATGTACATTTTTGGTTTCCTCCGCGTAACTTTTGTTGAATTTACACGATCGATGACTGAAACCGTGGAAAATTGCAAAACAAAAAAAAAGACGGACACTTTGCACCGCGGGTGTACCGCTGTTGTAGGTGGGAAAACGGCAAGTTATGTTACAGATAGGAATTTAATTTATACGCAACGATAAATAATTGCTAACAAAAAACGATTCTGAGTGAAGTTTGGTAAAAATATTTCCTCAGATATTACAATTGAAAATAGTTTAAAATACGGTTTACCACATCCGGTAAATTACACGGTACCAAGTGGTACACCAATTGGTAATTCGACGCTTACGTCTCCCGTCGTTAATATGTTTTTGTGTTACGAATTTGTCTAAAATTGTCAAACGTGCATTGTGTATATTTGCCGGCAAATTTTAATTATTAAAAATTAAAAAAAAATAAACAAATAAATACGGAAAATTACGGGCTCCACACAATTGCGCAATAGGCGCGCGCAAGAATATTTTTCGCAGGGCGTGCGGAATAATTTCAGTAGGGTTTCCACGGCTACAATGTGCTAAGGCTATGTTCTTAATAAACGATGCGCCTACGGGGGAAAGATTGCCCTGTCGGGTAGAGTTCCCCCCGTACGTTGCGATACCTCCAAAAAAAAAAAAAAAAAAAAAAAAGGGTTTCCACGGCCTATTACAATCCCGTAAATCAAAAATAGTCTAACCTAACTTGACCTTGATAGTAAATAACACCTATTAGTTTAAATAGATATTTTTTTTCCTTCTATTTTTGTATATAAAAAGTGTTATAAATATTTTGTTTAAAACTAAAAATGAATAATTTTTTAAAAATATTCGCTAACAAATCGTAAAGTAGGCGCAATTTTTTAGAATTATTTTTAGAAGAAATATCCCAATTAATAATAATGATACGTACGCCGTATTGATAATACCGCCGCCCCGTTGAATGCCGTACAATACGCGCGATTAGCGCCTACGTCATGCTCTTTTTATCAGTCTGTTTTTAGTAATAATTGGATCGTTTGGATCCAAACGATTTAATAGTCCCATTGATAATGCACGTAGTTATATTCTATGTTTAACGCGCATAATATTGTATTAAAACATCGGTATACGTACGAACATAGGTTTGACTATTATTAACAAAAAAAATCTAGTCGCCCGTTCATAATCGTAACGACTAACTACGATTAATAATAATTATTATCTTGATCTGTTCATAAAAAAAAAAAAAAAAAAAATTAGAGAATATCATCAATACGTTTGGAATTATTTAGTTAGGAGTAAACATTCGTAATAACCGAGCAAAACTTGTTTCAAATGTACATTTTTGATTTACTTCGCGTAACTTTTGTCGAATTTACACGATCGATGACTGAAACCGTGGAAAATTGCAAAACAAAAAAAGACGGACACTTTGCACCGCTGTTGTAGGTGGGAAAACGGCAAGTTATGTTATAGATAGGAATTCAATTTATACGCAACGATAAATAATTGCTGACAAAAAACAATTCTTAGTGAAGTTTGGTAAAAATATTTCCTCAGATATTACAATTGAAAATTGCGTTAATTTGTGCCTACAAAATAAATTACAATTGTTGTGTATTTTTATGAAGCAAAAAAAAAAAAAAAAAAACATTTTATACATTTATTTAAATTGGAAAATAGCAAAATGCCGTCAATGATTTACGTATACGGTTTACCACATCCAGTAATTCGACGCTTCCGTCAAAAAACAATAAAATAAATATCAATAATTACTCGAAACGTAGAATACAAGCATTTTTAAATTATTTTACATAACATTTATATGTACATTTCTATTTGTTCGGATCCGATCATATTCGACAAGGATTGTTATCACATAATAGGGCGATAGTGTATGCTGGAGAGCGGACACCATTTTTTTTTTTTTTTCTCTTAAATTGTAGTATTTTTATGCTAAAAACAACGGCGCTAGTTTGCAACCGGAATGATGCAACTTTGTTGGCTTTTAGTTTTGAAGCTAGAGCATTTTAAAGTTAATCCGTGCTTCGTGTTGATCATATTGTCGTTTTATCAATTATTTTCGCTTAATAAATTAGGTGCAAAAAATTGTTATGGTTTTAAAAAAAAATAAATAATCTCCATGTTTTCAGGAGCTCAGGGAGAAAACGTTTTTTTTCCCCCGAATTTGTCTAGATATTTTCATTAGTCATTTTGATCTCTAGTGAAACCAATGCATTCAGCGCTTCGCTCAGAATATCAAAAAAAAAAATAACAACTTTATACTTATAGTCTAATAAACGGCAAGTAACAAAAAGTAATGTATTTTTAATTTTAAATAATAAATACTATGTAAAACGAAATAGTTTTTTGCGATTGGTGTACAAAATAAAAAATAATGTTTTGAGTAGGTAAAATAATATATAAATAAAACTACTTTAATTATAGGTATTTCATATAATAGCATTTTTTATTTTAATATAACAGGCGATTATTTCCCATGCGCGATTTCTTAATATTTCCTACATAGAACATACAAATAACTATGAGAGAAAATTAGCAATAAAATATTAAAATTCGATAAAAAAAAAAAGTTATACTTCAAAGTAATATTCATGGTCATGGTGTTTTATTTCTACGGTAGAACGGTGTTATAATAATGTGTTTTATGTTTATTCATTGTCTAATACGAAAAACAAACAAAAATATATTATTTAAATAAAATTATAATTTTAATTTCAGGAAATGCATGGGAAATAATTTAAAAAATTGGTTTATTAGTAAATTTATTTAAAACTGTAAAATTAATTATTTTTTTAATGAAATGCATTTTCAACTATTACTAGCTATTGTACATATTGTCTATTGACAGTAATTTATTACAAGTACACCTAGCCATTTAATTCGAGGTTAGCAATATTATGCTTATTCTGGACAATCCGCAATCTAAAATATTGTCAATTTTAATACAAAAATCGAAAATTGAAAATATTAGACAATTAAATTTGTACAGCTAGGATTTATATACTTTTTTTTTTTTTTTTTTTTTATATTTTATCAATATTGAAGTTGTTTTAGCAATAATCGGGTTAACTAATAGCAATTGCTTTTGTCTAGAATCCATAATTTATATATTTAAACTAGAAATTCGCGAACTTACTTCTGTAGACCAGATGCCAAAATTCTGTACCGTACTAATAATATTAAATTGAATACAGTTCATTGGGTTTTATTCTCGTATACCAAATATTAATTATAACTATAAATATGCATAGATTAGGATGAAAGTTTTTTTTTTTTTTTTTTTTTTAACTTAGGAACAAACACGAAATCGATTATAAATAAATAATTAGTTTTATACGACTAAGAAATGATTAATGACAAATTAATCTAACAAAATAAAATATCACCTTTATAGTACACGATTATACGTGTAATCTGAACTTTTTACATTTTGATTTTTCTAAAACTAATCTTCTGTACACTAATATCTAAAATTAAACAAATTGTTAAGGTATTTTTGTTTTTATATTCCGAAATTAAAACAAACAGTATAATTAACGAGCGGTTCGTACGATTAGTGAAATTCGTAAACATCTAATACGGTACCTAACCGGGAAATCGTACAGGGTTTTTTTTTGTCCCATAAGGAGACATTTACTATTTATTCGCACTGAAAAAAAATTAATTTGACAATAGTTCATAGTTAAAAAAAAAAAAAAAATCCAAACTGAAATCACCACAATTTAGTAGTATTGGCTATGTCAATAAACCGGGGAAATTTCACGGGCGTCACTTTACTCGAGTATTTTTGATGTATTACGGCCTATAGACCAGCTGCGGAATTATTGTTAATATTGTTTCGCTATAACATAATTTATCCTTCGTACAATTTATATACGTTTGAGAATATAACATAAAATTTTTCAACAATAATATTATAAATTTATAAATTGTTAAACTGGGCTAATAAAACAATTATGATCAGTACGGCGAACGACCGCTGTAGGTAGGATCAAATGATGCGCAAAATCAAACGTAACGTCAGTGAGTATACCGCAGAATTTATCCGCAGCTTGTCCATGAAGAGAATTTGCATCCGCCCATTAAAACAAACAAAATATCTAAAATTTGGGTAAAAGAAAATAACGCCTCGTTCCGTGCGTTTCTTATTCCGCAGTACAGGGCGAGGATGCTTTTTGATGGGCTCCTACACGATGACGAGGCTACCGAATATATGCAGTGGCGTACCCTTCGTTCCCGGCAGATAAGCCTATAGTTCTGGGGGCACAAGAAAAAATGGCTTAAAAAAAATAAAAACCATACATACATTTTGGCCGGTGTAATCGGTGTAACTATAACCAAAATTAAATATATACCACGTGTTGTACTTAATAGTTCCTATAATTTGTATGAATTTTGGATTTATTAGTTTGACCACACCGGAGTTACGAATATGGCTACGAACTTTTTAGAACTTTCGAATAAATTCCATAGAATTCACGTCAGTGTTTTTAATGCAATCAAATATGGTACAATTAAATATAATAAGGTGTCTAATTTTTAAAAATATTATTTTAAAACGAGTCTCATCTGTTTCATGGTATAAAAAAATGCAAAAATTAATTTGATTTTTATCAAAATTTTGTGTGCTTTTAACTTGGAAACAAATCGAGACTGAAAGGGAAAAATATTTACTATTTTTTATACTTAATTGTTATCTGAAGGTTTTAAGTAGATATTATAATTCGTTTAAATGATATAACAACCTGAACATTAAGGGATTCTTAAACGAAATTCGTATCGGTCTTAAAATCCAATTAAACAATTTTTTTCAAACTTATGAAAATATATTATTGAATTTGTTTGATTATTACGATTTTTGAATTTTTTTTTAAAAAATACTCAACTTCCCATTTATTTAAAATCAGGTGTTGTGGCATAGTTGTTACCCAATAACGTTTAATACTCTGTCATCACAGTCACCGGACGGTTGGTTAGGTTTAGGCGGATTATTTTATGATTTTACATAGTTTTTGCAGTTAAACGGGAGTAAGATATCTTTTCGTGAATTGTAAAACGCACGATATACCGAAATAAAAAAAAAAAAAAAAAAATTATTTTGCATAAAAACCATATTTTAGAAGTCGGAGAATATTTCAATACGCTAGATAATATTTTCGACAAAATTATCGTGTAACATCGTAATTTCGATAATTTATCAACAAATAAAATATACACTAAGCGAGTTATACGTAAACGAAAAAAAAAAAAAAAAACATTAAATTAAATATAATACGGGTATTATTATAATTATAAATCGTAACTGTAAAAACTAGTTTAAATTATTATTTATTTATATCGTTTTGTGTTTTTTATTTTCTTTTTTTCTTACATAATTTTAAATGAACATTTTGTATTTTTAAGGACGCACAACGTCGTATACCCGGCGTTCTGAACGGATATCGACATTTTTTTTTATGCGACGAAAATACATTGTATTCTTAAGGATTCTAAGAGTCTTCTAAATCCGACCTCTATAGTATTAAGCGCACGCAAAGACAGCCGACTTAACAACACGAAATAAATCATTACGTTCCATTATTAGTGTACTATTATTATTTATTAATAATGACTATAGGCTTCCTCTTGTACGCACACGCATATTACTCGAATATTTTTATTTTTTTTTCTATATTTGTGTAAACACTTACGTATATTATAGACTACGCAATAACGGTTCGGGAGGGATGGGGTGGGGGGGGCACATGCGGCCCGCAGGCCTCGGGTTGTCGACACCTGTTTTACACTCCTCGCGGTCTCACCGTCGAATACGATAATATTTAAATCGTTCGTCGATATTTATTATATCCAAATACTGTAATAATAACAATAATAATAATAATAATAATATTCGATACACTTATACTAACGGTAATCGGTAAGTAATAGCGTTGAGATAGGTGTTTTTCTCCTCCAAAATCCATTGTGTATATTCAATATTATCGGTGTACGTCGAAAAAAATACCAGAATTAAATATGTTTTATATTTTTTTATTAGTTACCAATTTTAAATAATATTTGCGATTTTTTCCTCCCTCCGTGCCCCCGGCTGTTCGTAAACGAGTTTTCGACCGGAAGATTCTCTCGGATCGTAAACTTTACGGCCGTTTCTCGTAGCAGATCTCGTCGAGTTATGGGTGAATTTTAGCAGGTCGTCTTTCACTATTACCAGTACTTTTCTGAATAATAAAAGTTAAAACCGGAAAAAAGCGTCGAAAAAAAAAAACCGGGTATATTTACACGATTTATTTAATTAAATATATATATATATATATATATATATATATATATATATATAATTCAGTGATGAATAACCGTAAAGACCAGAAATGTTCACGGAATATAAACATTTTCTAGACGCGATATAATTTATGAAATATATTCTCCCGTTTTTCGATTTATTTATAGCTGTTTGAAATTATCGAGTTTTTTTTATAGTTTTGCTTTTATGCGAATGAAACGTTTTGGACTCTGTAGAAAATGCTCAAAAATGTTGTTAGAGGGTTAGAGGGTACAAGTCGTACTTGTAGCGGAAAAGTCGATCGTTACACGGCGTAATTCAGTTTTACAAGAATTTTAAGTTTATAAGACACGAACGATTTTGCAGTTACAATAATTTTGAATTATAATAAGGTAGGTAACATTATATCAATAAATGTTTAACCGAACTCCGCGTACGAAATCGATTTTTGTTTGTAATTTTTGTTTTTATTGATTTATTTATTATATATATTTAATTATTAGTTTTTTTTTTTTTTTTTTTTTTAATTACCGGCGTCACCTAAATAAAGACCGGGAACGTGCTAATGAAACGTCGGATAAAAATAAAATATGAACTATATGTGCGACTAACGTACAAATATTACACTAGAATTCGATTTAATGCAACAAACAAAAATATTTATTATTGGCCAAAGCCGTTTCATGATATTTACTTTTCATTGTTCAAATAAATTACACCTACATGATCGTTATAGTATATAAATACACGTTGTTTAGTTTATAAAATAATAATTACAAATTACGTTATAAAGTAGGCTACATTTGGATCGACTATAATCGAGAGGCCACTTTTTAGGGCTAATTGAGATAGGACCAAGTAGGCACACGGGATTTTTTTTTGGGGGGAGCTAAAGAAAAATTATAAAAAAAAACACCCGGTATGAGTTTATATATATATATATATATAATATGCATTAATTTCGATATTGTAGTATTTTCGATTATGTGCAAATTTAATGCCTGTATCTAATTCCTCCTCTCCTCTTTTATAATATTCTGTCAACGTTATTGCATCATCTGGATAACAAAAATAAGAAAACTAACATTTAAAATGAAATTATATATATTTTTATTAACATTAAAATAAATTATGCATTTTTTCGTTTATTTTTGTAAATTTTGTTTAATTAAGTAATCATTAAATTAAATTAATCTTGGATCACCACCACCCCTAGTAGTGTGATTTCGGCGAATAAATTCTTTTGCCCCCTGCTCCTAGTTTTTTACCCAATTACGCCACTGATTATTATTATTGTGGAATCTTGTCGAATATTCTATCAATTTTTACAAGACTATATAGCTATCGACTAATAGAACCTACCTGGGATGAGCCTTTTTTTTTTTTTCCAGTTTAACCGGCAATACTCCCGCCTCCCGGAAACGCCGTCAGGTACTGCTTCGGGAGGCGGGTCGCCATCATTTATTTAAAATTTGAAAAACAATTAAAAAATAAATAAATAAAAATCCCGTTTTCCCCTAAGGCGGGGCGGGCTCACATGGGTATTTACATTCTTGCCCTACCGAGGGGATGGGCAGTAGCCAGGCCGAGGCCCACTTGCTCCCCTCACAGGGTCAGTAGGGGACTCTTCCTGCCGGCCTCCCGGCCGGCGGTCCAGCGGCTACGGGGCCCCGATCAACGACGGCGGCGGTGCGCCTGAAGACAGCACACGCCGGCGACGCCGAGGGCTTGGCGCTGCCGTTCTACCGACTCCTCCGCGATGACGGCTTTGACAAAGTCGACAACGACATCCCAGTGGTTTGGGGATTCCAGCATGAGCGGCACCAAGTCGCCCGGTTCAAACGGACCGATCCTCTGGACCAGGCGCTCCCTGTCCCCGTCAAACGCCTCGCAGCGCATCAAGGTGTGGAGAGCGTCGTCATCCACCTCGTTCTCCCCACTGGGAAATCCGCAATGAGAACACCCGGGAGACGGAGCTCGCCCGATCCGGTGAAGGAACGAGTTGAAGCATCCGTGCTCCGTGAGTAGTTGAGTGAGGCGGTACGTAGTTGAACCGTGCGGTCTCGTAACGCACCCGCACACTAGCACGTCGGGGGGGATGAGCGAACGAGTTAACGCGCGCCCGCTCCCCTCCGGCGCTTCCGTAGATCGGATCCGGCGCGCCCAGCTGGTCGCGAGCAGGATCTTCGTACGGAGTGCTGACGGACGGGGTTCGTCGCCCACTTTAGCCTCCAACGCGCGCAGAACGTCAAACGCCCTGCACCTGCGAGAGGTCAACAGATCGACGGGAGGCAGTCCCGCTACGATTAGCGCCGCCTCGTGCGAGACGGTCCTGTGGGCGCACCCGCTCCGAAGAGCTGTACGCCGCTGGACGGCCGCCATAGCAGCGAGGCCCCGGGGGCATAAGGGCAGGGAGAAGGCCCACGTGGGAGCGCCGTACAGCAGCACGCCGTGCACGATGCCCGCCAGTAGCCGCTTCCCGATGTTGGGCAGGAGCCGGCCGAGCGACGACATCACGTGCCGTGCTTTGTCGGCCACAGCGCGAAAGTGCGCGCCGTACAGAGTCCCCTTGTTCACCAGCACAAGGCCGAGGTACTTTAGGGACTCGCTGGGCGCGATGAGTTCGCCGTCGAGTCGAATCCGCGGCGCCGTCGGCCAGCGCCGATCGCTGAAGGCCACGACCGACGTCTTTCGGACGGCCAGCCTTAGCCCCAGGTCCCCGATGCCTTTGGAGACGGTCGCCAGTGCGGCGATGGCCCGATTTTGTGCACCTTCCGCCGTGTCGCCCTCCGCCACGATCAGTGTATCGTCCGCGTAGCCGATAGTGAACGTGCCCCTCGGGAGGGGTAGGCGGAGGACGGCGTCGTACGCGATGTCCCCGAGGAGCGGTCCGAAAACGGATCCTTGAGGTACCAGGGATGAGCCTAGGCCTTAAATTATAAGGAAGGAGTGCGGTTTTTAAATTGCCGACTGTACTTTTCGTATTGAATGACTTTTATTTTTATTTTTGGAAAAACTGCCGTTTTCTCATTAAAGTCGAGAATCGGGGCGAAGGAACGTCCCCCAGGCTCATCCCTGTGACCTAAATCTTACACGGATATAAAATTGCACGCTTGCGATCTAAATTCCGGAGCGTTTTAAATTTAAAAAATAGAGTGGTAGTATTAATTGAACGATTGGTGGGGGGGGTGGGGATTTTACAATAAGTGGAGATTTTTTTTCTTTTTATGGGTGAGCGAGTGGGGGTGAGAAAAAAACGGACACACAGTGAGAAAAAAAAAAAAAAAGGCCCGGTGTGCAGTTTATAGACCGCATATTATAAATAACGTTTATCGCGGGATATCGTGTCGTTTATCATCACATTTTATTATCGTTCCGTCACCGGCCCGGTATATAAAATAATGTACGTAAAAAAAAAAAAAAAAAACGATAGTTCTCTCGGTCGTTTTAAACGAAAATCATAATAAACGATACGATACTTATAGTATAATATTGTATTATGCCGACTGGTCCGGGTCCGTATTCGGCGTCGGCAACGGTAATAATAATGATGATAAATTCGTACGAGAGCCCCGCGGGCACAAAATGATGCTATATTTTATTATATACACCCCGTATACATAACCAAACTCAACCAATACGTCGCGTATTATAATAATTTATAATGTATATTTTTAGGTATAAATGCGTACAACAAGAAGAATCGGCGTGGCGGCGGCGGCGGCGGCGGCGCGGCTTACAATAATGGGATACGTTTTTTTCTTTTTTTTTTTCTGCCGGTGGCCGCCGTGCGGTGGTCCGCGATGCCGCCGCAGCAGCCCATATTATTATTGCTATTGCTATTGCTATTATTGCTATTATTGTTATATACGGTTTTCGTCTTCGGACGAAGGTCTCTTCTTATTCCTTTGTGCACGTGCCGGCAAGACACAATAATAATATAACGGCGGCGAAAGACGAAGGGTTTTTAAAAGACCGGTCGGGTGTAATCCGGCGCGGGCGCGGGGCCGCACGCATTCGCACGATCATAATGCGAACGGAAAACGAAAAAAAAAAAAAAAAAAAATTTGAAAAGATTCGACCGCGGGGTTGAAAATAAGCGAGTAAGAGAGCGAGCGGGAGAGTTGAAAAAGAGTACGCCCGCCGCCGCCGCCGCCGCGGCCGTCGATTCAATGGGTTTCCTGTAAACCTGTCCGTGACGAATCTGTGCGGGACGGTACGGCGGCCGACGGGTGCGGCCGAACAACGCGATTACCCGCGTACAATTCGTCCCGTACGTTCGTCCGGAACGAATCGGCGACAATCCGCCCGGCGTATCCAAACGCAACGTAAACTTGCAACGCACAACCCGAATTCGCGTGGGCCGTTGTGTTCCGCCGGCGCGCATTTCACAATATAATAATATATACAATATCGTACGGTGTACGAAAAGACGCGCACGGCAGATGGTCTTTTGGCGTCCGACAATAATAATCGCATTCCGCGGCCCCGGGGTAATTTCTATACGAGGGTTTTACGGCCGTTGTAAACCGATTGGGTATTTGTACATTTTATGGCCGTTTCGACTCGCCTCGCCCGGAATTTGGTTCCGAATTTTCCGGCTCGTTTTCGAAAACCTGGCGCTAACCGGCCCCGGCACTCGGGGGACCGGCACAGGAGAGGACCGCCGCATACGAAATCGCCGTGTAAACCGCGGCCGAAACCGCGACAAATTCCCGGGCCGACGACGACGACGACGAGGGGGGTACGAAACGAGGAACGAATGGCTAATTTAATATGTGGATATACGATTACACGATACGAGTGTATAACGATATAATAATCGGTTTTATATAGATCCTATACGCGGACGAATCGAATTATATATGCCACTAAAGTACATCCACCGTACAATACACCACCTAAAATACTCTTAGCCCGCGATACAATACGTATTATATTGTTATTTACACCGACGCTATCGGATCGAGTGCCGCCGATAATAGTGTGTCACAACGAGAGGGAATTATCTACAGGTAAAAAAAAAAAATAAAACGATATAGCGAAATTATATTTTACTAGCTGCCGTTCCGTAGGCTTTGCTCCAATCAAGTTCAAAGTCGTCCAGAATCGTTGCTAAAAATGGTCTAAACTTTTTCTGTTAATACTTTTAATCATTTAAAAAAAAAAAAAAACAGTACTCAGTCTTTCCCGTGACGACTCAATCGAAAATAGGTAACAACAACTGTTATTTTTCTATCCGAATCACCGAGGAAACCCGTAAAAAAAAACATCGAATACAATTCAATTTCCGTACCAAAAATAATCAATAAGCCCGTGTCAAAGTCCCCTTTAATTTATTTTTATCAAAATAAAATATAGCCCGTGTCAATCCGGCGATAGTGTGTAGCTTTCTATTAGTGAACGGATTTATTGATTTCGTTAATTTTATATTTTTAACCGTAATTTATACCGATATTTTTCTGTCAGTACAATATCAATGATATCTCGTGTATATATATATATATATATATATGTTGTACAAATATTTTATTCTATTTCCTAAACTAGAAAAAAAAAAAAATTCTATACGTACACAGCCATAATAAATTATACTAATTGCGTGTTGTGCGTAAAGTTATAAATTATAATATAGGTTATTATGTACAGTATGATGGCGGTAAAATAATAATATTAATCATTATACGACATTAAAGTGTTAATAATAATTATTATAGGTAATAATACCTAATAGTCATTGTGCGTGAACCATTACGTGTTAAATATAGTTAAAATTAAATTTAAATATTTAATAACGATTGCGTAATTTAAACGTTACCTATTGTGCCTATATCCGTAAAAAATATACATACATATTATACGACACTATAAAATAAGACGAAATTATGTTTTATGGCATGTAAAAAAAAAACAAAAAAACAAAAAAATATACACAAAATATGTCCTATACTTTACGTTACTTTACAATATTGATTTTTTCTCTTCGATTAAATCAATAATCCTTTGGTCGCTGAAAATAATTGTGGTGTTAACAAAAAAAAAAAAATTCGGTTTTAGGTTTGGTTAGTAAAAATATTCCGATTTTTTTTTTTTTTTTTTTTACGCCGTACGTTAAATGATGCGGAATTTCCACCCGGTGGTGGTACTTTTTTCGCAACGTTTTTCTCTAAATTCTCAACACTTCATCCCTCAAAACTTTTTTTTTTTTTTTTAAATTTTTGCTCGGAAAATTTTCACCTGTAAACTATTTACGGTGCGTAGTATGACCGAGTATTTATTTATTTGTTTTATTTAGTTTATCTTTGGGCAAATTATGTCTGTTGGTTATCATTATAGATTTCAGATGTTGATTCGATTTGAATGCAATTTTCGTTTGTTTAATACACCACTGCACATGCACATAATGCTGAATGTTTTGAACGATGTGCTCGTATAAGCATAATAAAATATTATGGAAATAGTCTAATAGTATATTCTGGATACGGAAAAATTAGCCAGAACCCTAGAACTCTTCTACAAAATGCTATGCTATCTGACGTCTGGGCGTTCGCTTCGTCTATACAATAAACGCATTTCGTGAAATTTCGTTGTTTCGTTATTAATATGTGTTTCGTTGATAAAGTTTATTGAAAATAAATACAAATTATGGACATTTTTTCGCACCTGTTTTTCATAATTATTAAAACGATTACAAAAAAGGACTACTTCGCCTCCAGTTCGATAACTATTTTATGCGTTATTTCCATTGTTGTGCAATAGCGCGATACGCGGGACTTTTTGCTCTTTGAGGTTTGATTTAAAAATCATTACAATAATAATTAAACTACATAATAATTATTATAAAACTAAAAAAATAGTATATTGTTGTCGACACTTTTTACATGGATCTAATCGAGTTGAGATATTCCTGAAAAAATGGTAAACAAATTAACTATAAACTGTATTTGCAAAAATACCGCAAAATTATCTTCTTAGACATGATTGCGATTTTGTAACAACTATTTCGTTAGCTGTTGCTGTATATTTAATATTCTGTTACTGTTGTTTCGGTGTATATAGAAAAAAGAGACTGTTTATAGTTTAAATTTTTTTTTTTACTTAATCGTTAAAATCCGAAACGATTTCGAAGATGAGGATTTTTATAGTTTAGCCTTATCGGTTGCATTTCCAGTAGACGGCCGAGAATATTTTAAACCGATCGTTTTACTCGGCCGGGAATGGGACCTACGGAGTTTTTAAACACATTTCGATTATCGAAAAACACAGTACAATATTAATTATATAATATTCAAACATAACGTGAATATTAACAACATTAAAAAACCGACACGCGACTGTGGAATTAAAAACACAACGTGACGGTTAATCTAAAAACGAGTTTCACGTGAATTAAACTTTAAAAAAAAAAAAAAAATTTGTATAATTCGCCGGTTAGCTCTTACTAACCCGCAGCCTAACCTAACAGATTGTTATTGTACGCGTAATAAACTATAACTTATAAATTAGTATAAATTATAAAAATGCGATTAAAACGCGTACAACTGCGCAGGGCAGTTATAGGAGAACACAATCAACATTAACTGTTTTAATAGTTATTAAGGTATTATATGAGATCGTTTATCGTTTGGCATTGAACGAGTTACGTTTTTCATCAAACACCGGATTTATTTTTTATAGATACATTAGACGTATCGCATGACGAAATCTTTCAATTGTAATGGTATACATATATTATAATAAGGCGCCAGTTATCGATAATATAATAAAAAAAAAATATATATTTATATATATATATATACTTATCACACCAATTGATTTGCCGATTGTCGACAAATAACATGCACCTGGTACCTCCGCCCAATACAAAACCGAATGATATTTATAACAATTATTTTGCACAGCGAGAGGCTACTAATTGAAAATAGTTGTTCGACAATCGACGGAGAGATCTTTAATCAAATATTTTTTTATTTTTTTTTTTATGTGTAAAACGAACGTTACAATAATTAAAAGCGCACTCGTTTCGTGCGGTTTTCTGTATTTAACGTCATCGCTCATCATTACCAATCCGATATTATTGATTTCGTGTTTTTATTTCGTTTATTACAACAGATTTATTTACTTTTTTCACTAAATCAACCAAAAAAGCCGGGCAAATTTCGCACCGCGGACACTGACCCACTGCCACCGTTATAGGTCGGATGTTTGGAAGATAAGTAAACCGAGAGCGACCATAAATCGTTGCAATTAAAAAACGATTCTGATCGGAGCTCGGTAATGTGCTAAAGTTACTGATATTGGCCGTTTTTTGTCCCCACGTAATCGAGGTTCACTCTACCGGGTAAAATATCCGCACCTTGTAAATTGATGGGCGGCAAAAGCCGATCATTTTCAATAATGGAAAAAGTACTTCCCGATAGAAAAAAAAAACTACACACCACTTTACACTAGACAAAAATAAATACATAAAATGCTATTATTTGATGTTTATATGTAATTGGAGTTTCTATAATAAGGAGCGATTATAAACTACCCTAAAATTATTTAAATATACAAATGTTTAACGTATAGGTAACAAAATGTCAAGAAAAATTATGTTTATAACTCTGCTATAAATCTGGCTTGTGTGTCAAATTGTATTTTTTTATTGTTTTCAAAAGAGTTTACATACTTGCAATACAATAGAATAATATTTTAAGGGAATTTACATGTGCCGAGTAAAATAAAAATCGTATTATATAATGCTGGTAAAATTATTTGAGTAAAATCAAATCACTCTACATTGTATGCAGAATTTCTCAATTTCATTCAAGAAGATTAAAGTCGGACGTATAATACATACACGAGAAAAGAAATTAATACAAAATAGAATGTAAATTACATTTTCGATTCTGAGCGTAGTAAGACAAATGTATTGGTTTTACATGACGTGTGCTTTAAAAAAAAAAATTTTCTATACGCTAACAACTTTTCTACCAGAAATATTACTCAGCTCATTCACACACCAGGATTGGCTTCTGATAGCAAATTTTGGTCTAATTGATGCATTGTGGGATTTATTTTTTACGAAAAATGTACGCAATTAACGATTTCTGTTATTTTCGATTTTTTTTTTTTTTTTGTTGTTGTTGTAATTTAGTTAAAAATAATCGTGTAGATATTGAAAATTGCACCGATTTCATCGAGGTTTTACAGTTTATATTTGATTTTATTCTCCATGGCCCGACAACGGTGATCCGCCTACGAGCAGTTACATAGCTTTTTGCGTATTATTTCACACCTAATTCGGTACTTTCGGTTCCGAGCCCGGTCGGCGATAAGCAATAATCGTCAATTTTATATTCGAATCGGCGGAGCAAAATATTCCCGTCGCAAATTATCGCGAACGCGAATTATATTTTAACGATATTATTTCACTTTTAAACCGCCAAACCGTAAAAATCGGCTGTTGTACGCACGCGATATTTACACTAATTGACCCCGGGCGCGCTGTCGCGTTCGCGTTCGCCTTTACGCCTCGTTTAATTTTTCGTTCGAGTGACTCCGGCGGCGGCGGTGGTGTGTTTTTTGTACGGCCGAATATTTGGTTTTCCGGCGCGTACGCTATAATACACTTACGGGCGGGGGTCGGCTCGTTATATCGCCAGCACGTTTAATATATATTAAAGTAAATACGAGAGAGAGAGAGAAAAAAAAAACCAGTTGATTATTATTCGGCGATTAGTTTCGGTTTAGAACACCGTTCCCGAAGGTCGTTCTGTAGCGGGTCCTATTGTACTACGACAGACATTACAATAATAATTAAATTATTAACACAAGGCCCCGCAGTTGTGGTCAAGGGGTCGCGCATAGGCAATTCTAACGCAATTTCTCGACAAAATGAACGTATTTGTCCGCTCGAAAATAATTTGAATTATCGCCGGCTAAATAGCCGGGGCATTACCGTGGAATTGTTGTCCAAAAAAAACAGAGAAAAGTTACTACGGAAACTTCAAAATAACTATTTATTTATTTATTTTTTTTTTTTTTTGTCACTTTAGCGAATCCACTGTACAATATACGAGTATATTTTCTGAGATTGATATTTAAAAAAAAACGCCTAGTCCTGTAAACTTTTTACGTTTAAAGATTTCAACGCAACGCGCGATTTTAAATTATTTTTTGTGTCAGGGACACTCGGGTTTCAAGTACGCGGTTCGCGGGTCTAGCAGGGGGTTTATACATCAAAAGCGAAACTATTCGTCTTGAAATATTCTTTTATGGATTTTTAGCATTTTTAGCATTTTTTATTCTATACTTTTTAAGAGCATTTAAAAAATCCGAACCCTTTATAATAATATTTTTTTTTTTTTTTTTTTATCGCCCTCGTTATGCGATAATAATTTTTTGCGACGCGTATTTATACTACCTACCATAACGGTCATTCGTAACGAATTATTAAAAAAAAAAAAAAAAAAAAAAAAAAAAAAAAACATTACACAACGCGCAAAGCTGTTGAAATATCAGATTCGTTAACGGCGCGACCTTAGAAAATTACTTTTATTGCTCTGTATATTATAATTGTTATTATACAGGGTGATCGACTGACTGACGAGCATGACGCCCGTTATCCCGGGGTTATTATTATTATTTTTTTTTTTTTGTCGACAATTTGATGCACAAACTAACGGCTCTAATGGTTTACACGGGGATTCCGATAAACAAAAGCCGAGGGCCGTCGAAAATACGGGCGACAATTATAAATGCCCGGCTATTATTAGTGTGCCGCTGGTTGTTTTCAAATCGGCAATAACAAACGGAGGTGGAATAAAAAAATCGAGGTGACGAGTGTCTTTGATGTCTTGTACACATCGATTCTGGTGGCCGCTGCTGAGGTCCTTCAGAGGTCGGAAAGGGGGCGAGCATTATAATAGTAATAATAATAATAATAATAATACGTCCACATTATGACTACACATCGGATCGCATCGCAATAAAATACATAAACGAACCGAGTCAGTCGTCCTCCATACCTCTCGTTTGTACGTTACATTTATTTTCCTCTGGCGGACTTGGAAAAAAAAAAAAAACACACACACGTGGTAAAAATTATTATTCGTGCGCGTATATAATAATATATATATATATATATTATTATAATATATACTAATCGGACACACACGCACACGGCGGCGGCGATAACGTATTTCACGATGCCGCGCGGTTGCCACACATCACGATCGATGATAATGTATTATCGATTTTTTTTTTTTTCGCTTTTTTTTTTTTTTTTTATATTTTCTATAAGCACGGCCGAGCGTGACCTCGGCGCCGCGCCGAGGTGCCGACGCGTGTCGAGACGATCGAGACCGTCGGTGGCGCGCATTGAAACGAAAAATCCCGTGTTATAAAATGGACTCGTCCGGCGACGATTGCAGAAATACACTTCGGGGAGGGGCGAGGGAAATTAAAAAAAAATAAAAATGTAATACGTTTGTAAAATATCACATTTTATTACTTCTTCTTTCGTTTGCGATTCTCGTGGGAAACTTCGAAATAACTATTACGTTTCTACGTCGGGTGATTTATTTTTCGAAAATCGAGGGGCGCTATAGTTTCAAAGTGTACAATCTCCACGTTCGCTGAATTTTCAGAAAACCAAAAAAATTGAATAACTTAATCAAAAAAAAATATTTTTTCTCCATTCGGATTTTTTTAACCTTTTCATATAGTTATGCAGAGATGATTTACCAGTTTTTTGCTTAAAAAGACAAGATTTTTGTCTTAGTTCTGACAAAATTTTGTGTGGAGATTGTATAGTATAAAACTAACAGTAGGAGATTGCTCGTTTTGAAAATAACTTTAGTAAATAATAAATAGGTATTGAGTAGCTAAAAATTAGAAGTCTTTTCTATTATTTTTTTATTTAGTTTAGAAGTTTACAAAAAAATTAAATTTAATAATAAAAATCGTTAAAAATAAAAAATACTTAAGATTAATAAGTTAATCAAATTATTTATTAGATTGCAACATTGATTTCATCTTCTATCGCATGACGTTCACATAATGTCTTTCTCAACATAACCTGGTATTGCATCTCCCTCTATGACAAATTTTTAAAAAATTAAACGCTAATCATTTTTCCACTCATTTCCGTAATGAGCAGTTAGTAGGTTATTTACATCCGTTTTTTTATTACTGTTGACAACATTCCGTATTGGAATTTTGGAGGGCTTCGTGTTAATAATGTTCTTTGATTTTTTTTGTAATTGGTTTTCCCATTCCAATATTTGAATTGTACACGCCTTCACCGCGGACTAACACTGCGCCTTTTGAGTTCTTTGTAATAATCATTCTTTTTATTTTTGAAAAAGCAAAATGCCACTGTCCTGGAGGCCTAATAAAGTTGCTGGTTTCAGCTTTCCAGTGATAAATTTCAACATCCTTACGAACTTTCAGGACAACCCGTCAAAACGGTGTACAATGTATTTTTATAGTAAAACTCATGAAAAATATTATTTGATTAGAGATTGTACGCTTTGAAACTAAATGTTATTTTTAAGCTTAAAAATACACTGGAGATTGACCATTTTGCTCGATAATAGTGAGATTGTACGTTTTGAAACAAACTTGTCAAAGGAGATTGTACTTTTTAAAACTAAATGCAATTTTCAATCTTAAAATACACTGGAGAGACTTGCTCAAATATAGTGAGTAATTCGAATTCAGCGCTGACAATTGAATATGCCAACGATGTCTATCTCAATTTGTATGGAACATGGAGATTGTACTCTTTGAAACTAGTGCCCTCAATTGTTTCTGATATTTATCAGGCGGAGGTGAGTGGGACGTGAACTTTCGGCAGTGGCATATCCGTCAGCGGTATAAGCTTTACTTTTACATTTATTTTATAAATATCTACGTATATTTATCAAAGTGCGGTGCTATTTTGGGGTAAGGGGTAAGTCTGTGTTCCCTCAAGACGTATTTCGACGCGGTTCAACAGCGGCGATTTCGTTTGAAACTGATGCGGTTATACGTGTAGTCTATCCAAGATATACTCGATAAGAACGGGCAAAATAACACAATACTATCAATTATAAAAAATGCGTTTATTAATTACGACACACGAATCCGCATGCTACTCGACCGGGCAGTGACGGCGATAATCATACCACTAGTGAGTGGGTCACTAACAAACATTGGACCTACAAAACATTACAATACCCTTTTTGACATGTATATGTCTTACGGCTGGGGGTCATTCTGTTAATTTGTCCGACACCGAGAATGTTACCATGACGTCATTGGTGCGATGATTCGACAGCTCGGAAAGCCCACGATTTTCCTCACTTTAAGCGCGAGTGAGTACAGTTGGTCTGATCTTTTGCGAATACTTCATAAATTGCAAGTGGGAAAGGAATGGGCCGGTGAAGGCGATCCAGTCACTTCGATGAACACTGATTTGCGGACGATGCTCGTCAATGAGGACCCGGTAACTTGCTGCTTGTACTTTGACAAACTCGTCGACACAATAATGTATATTCTTAAGTGGAAAGTGTATTCTCCGTTCGGTCGTTACCATGTCGTCGACTATTTTAAGCGCGTAGAGTTCCAATAGCGTGGTAGTCCGCACGCACACGTTTCACTTTGGCTCACCGCTGATCCCAAAGAAACCGTCGACGAAAATATGCAATTGACTATATCCTTGATCGACTCGTTAATTAGCGTTGATCCTGATCGTATCGAACAAGAGAAATTTCAGAGGCACAAGCATACGTTTATTTGTTACAAACGTGCCAAAGGTGAACAGAACAAACGTTGTCGTTTCGGAGCCCCATTCTGGCCGATGGAACGTACGGTGGTGCTTCTGCCGAACACAAAGGACGACGGTCGTCGCGAACGATTGCGACAAAAGTACGCCGATATGCACCGCTCGCTCGAATTCGATTAGAATTTGATTAGCTAGACACCTTTCTCTTACACCATCGCATCGATAATAACGACTACTATCTCGATATCTTGCGCGCCGGCATCACTCGTCCCGAGATATTTGTAAAGCGATCGATTGCGCAACGATGGATTAACAATTTCAACCCATGGGTCGCGAAAATTCTGCGATCAAATTGTGATATACAGTTTGTTCTGGAAGAGTACTCGTGTGCTACGTATGTTGTTGAGTATGTGAACAAAATAAACCGTGGAATGAGTAATTTGCACCGCGAACTAATCAAACTACGAGACGAATATCCCGACAAAGACTATAGCGCTATATTGACCGAAGTCGGGTTGAAAATGTTGAACGCGGTAGAAATTTCCTCGCAAGAGGCCGCGCGGTACTTACTGAACCTGCATATGAGTAAGTTCAGTCGTAAAGTCGAGTATGTTCCAACGACGTGGCCGCATGAACGTCAGCGCGTTTGCAAATCAAAGAAACAAATGGACGACGAGGAGCTGGGAACAGAATCAACAGATATTTGGAAAGAGAATGTCAACTATATTCAGTAGAAACAAGACATACGAGGTGTGGCTATTAAATAACGAGACTATCTACTTAGCGATAAGGCATGAGTAGATAAGGGTATAATGGTAGTATATTTGTAATCTATGAATATCACTGCATCGAAAAATACCAGTTTAGTCAGTTTCCATTTTGTAGTCTATGTGTAAGCGTCGTTTAAATTGACCTCTTACGTGTTGAATGTCGAAATCATGCCGGACGAAAAAATTGAACAACGTATTAATTTAAAATTTTTAGTGAAACTTGGAAAATCTGCGACCGAAAGTTTTAATTTATTAACTGAAGTATATGGAGATAGTGTCCTATCACGACCACGTGTTTTTGAGTGGCACAAACGATTTCGTGAGGGTCGTGAAGAAGTTGAAGACAATCAACGGGTGGGTCGTCCATGTTGGTCGTATTTTTCGATATTAAGGGTGTAATAATGACAGAATGGGTACCTCAGGGACAAACTGTGAATCAACATTATTACCTTCAAATATTGACAACACTCAGAGAACGAGTAAGAAGAAAGCGGTCTGAGTTGTGGGAAAATGACTCTTGGATCTTGCATCAAGACAATACGCCGGCTCACAGTGCCTTATCTGTAAGCGATTTCTAGCTAAAAATCGAACTCCAGTGCTTCAACACCCCCCATATTCATCAGATCTCGCTCCATGCGACTTTTGGCTTTTTCCAAAATTAAAAAGTGCGTTAAAGGGCACACATTTTGAGTCAATTGAAGCTGTAAAAACAAAAGCGACAGAGGTGTTAAAGACATTGCAAGAAAAGGATATCCAACACTGTTTCAACCAATGGAAAATTAGAATGGAGCGATGTGTCAAACATGGAGGGGAGTATATAGAAGGGGAAAAATGTTAAACCATTAAAAAATATAAATAAAACGTTTTTACAGAGAAAATTTCGTTATTTATTAGCCACACCTCGTATACATGTACCGATGTATCTGTATGTAGTGTAGATACTCTTAGTTTTTTTTTTTTATTATTGCGGCTCGAGAAAGTTCAATTGATATTACTATAATATATACGAGGTCTGTTCATAAAGTACCGGGATTTTATTTTTAATTATTACAAAAATTAAATTACACATTATTTAAAGATGTGCCCTTTAAAATTATCTCCTCTGGACGACATACAGCAGTCCTTTGGAACTGTTCCGAAGTTATGGCTTTGAGTTCTGTGTTGTCGCATTTGCTTTAATTTCCTGTACATTTTGAAACCGTTGTCCTTTAAGTGCGGGTTTTAGTCTCGGGGAAAAAAAAAATAACCATATGGGGTTAGATCCGGAGAACGGGGAGGGTGCGGGACCACAGGTATTTTTTATCAGCCAAAAATTCACGAATCGACAGCGCTGAATGTTCCGGGTGAAGAAACCGGGTTTCTCGTTGCTATTTTTCTGGGCGTTTTTTTGAAAATCCTCTACCGCCAACGTATTAGTTCCAAACAAAACTCGATGCACACACGTTGCTCATTAATTTCGGACGTGCCGAAAACGGCAAACGAAACAAATTCACTCGATTTAACCCACGTGTAATATTAAACTGGTATGAGATATCGGCTTAGGGTTTCATTGAAAATATTCACTAATACGCGGGGATGTATTCATCTGTTTATAGTTAAAAAAAAAAAAAAAAAATTTACAGTGTTTAGATTAGCCGTAATAACATTTGTCCGGGTACATATTAAACGGACTCCGTATAATTATTATACACCGTCGTCGTGTTGTTTGAAAATCAATCGACCCGGGAAAAATGAAGAAGAAAAAAAAAACATTATAAATATTATAAATATTATTATTATTTAAAAAGATGTTTACCATTTCGATTTTGTATAGACGCGGTGGATATCGCGAGCGTTTAACGGACCGTGCGGATTCCAAGGAGTGAAATACGAAAAACTCGTGAATCCCCGTGTGCGCGCGGTGTAGGCGTGGATGGGTACCCCCAACTCGGCCGACGACAACAATGAAAACGTCGCTCGTAAAACATCGTTTTTCTCCGGGGCCCCCCCAATAATAATCATTTTTTTTTTTTTTTTTTTTTTTAATCCAATAGGCCGAAAATCAAACGCTCGGGACCCGTCGTTGAAACGCGTATTATATGTATTCAGTATATTATATAGGCACACAACAAAATAAAACCTCGTAATAATAAAAATAATAATAATAATAACGATAACGTGTATTGGGGTAGACCCCCGAAAGCTTTTTTTTTTTTTCAAAACGACGTGTGTTTCTATCGCGATATTATTATTATTATTATTATTATTTTATTATTAACATTGTCCGCTGCTTCGGTCCGGGGCTTGGAGGGATGAGGGGCGGGGGCGGGCGATGGCTGATGGTTAAACTGTGGTTTTTGTGATTGCTCCTCGAAGCGTTAAACTTTTTTTTTTGTCGAAATTCAATAATGTACGTGTATATAAAACGATTATAATGTATACATTGGAGGGACTCCCGGCCCTTTTCTTCTGCTTCTCCTTACACACATTATAATATTATATTGTCCTGTTTTTATTATTATTATTATATATTTTTTTTTCTTCTTCTTCTTCGTCTTTTTCTCTTGTTTTTTTTTTTTTTCTCCACCGTTTTCAGCCGGCAATTCACCGGTCCGATGAAAACATAATATACCTTATACGTCTGCAGCGGTATACCTAGTAGTGTTATTATTGTATATACGTATAATAATAATAATAATAATAATACATATTCCGAGCAGTTATATATGTATACGCATTATAATATAACACAACAACAACACCAACAATAATAATATAATAATAAAATAATATATAGGCGACTACTACTGCCGCGGTATACGGTATAGTGGTATTTCTGTGCACTCTCCGTCTCTCGTAATAATAATAATAATAATAATAATATATTGTTATTATATCGCGCTATCAAAAGGTTAACAGCGGGCCACTTACGGACAATATGCATTCTTGACCGGCGGACGACAAATAATAATGCCTTGTGCAGCGGGTGAAAATAAGGATAGCAAAAAAAAAAAAATAACTATAAAAATAATATTATATACACTCTGCGGAATCGGAGATGTATATATTATTACCGGAGACCGTTCGTCCGTTTTTTTTTTCCGACGGTAAACAAAACAAAACAAATAAAAATAACGCCGAATTTCCGAGGTCTCGTCACGTCGATCCGGTCCGGTTATCCGTAACGCAATTCTCGGTCCTCTCGTGTTTTCGTTTTCCCATTATTCCGTTCTGTATTTCGCGGATTCGTCACTCGAACTGTTCTGGAAATCTTTTCGATAAAACCGCATATCGAAAACCCTCTAGAAGAACACCGAAGAGAACGCGGACGATTTGTTTAAAATAAATTCTCGCAGCGTTCCAAAAAAAAAAAAAAATACCCGATTTTAATCCGTATGCGGACAGTAGCGTTTTCGCGGTTTTTTTTTTGCAAACCAATAACGTTCGCACGGTTATTGGCGATCGGCTTTGATAAATCTCGAACGGGGTGAATGGATTCACGGGGTCATGGGGTGAAATGAAATTGTACGGAACGTACAGCCGGTAGTGGTCGCGAAAAGGGTTAATAATAAAAGCGCACCTGTGCGACCGTTACACGCGAGGGTACCGAGGACATACGTCCTTGACGTTCCGTTTGTCCTTGTTCGACAAAACCGGAACCGGAAAATCTCTGTAATATCAGGGGTGGCGTGCAGCTAGGGGACGAAATCACCACCGCAGAGGGTCGGAACAATGGCCAGAATCGGTGGGAAGGAGGCGCGAGAAGTATACGCAAGTGCGTGTCATGGATACGCTTCGGAAGGGGCCCCTATTTATTTATTTTTTTTATTTTTTTTTCGTTTTTCTACGCCTAGGAGGCGACGATTTCGGGCGGTATGATAATTTACACCTCGCCGGCCGGCACATCTGCTCATCATCGGCACGAAGACCGCGTATGAATATCGTATTATTACATTGGTCTGTACCTAACCTGTCCCGTGTTCATTCGTGGCGGCCGCGGTAATTCCGTAGTCGTTAAGGGCGTATTAAGCAGTTAAGAATTCGTTATATTTATCGCGCCATTCGGTTTGGCTAGTGAAGACGAAAAAATTCGTTTTTAAATATCACGGGCACCCGTGACCCGAGTAATGAAACGATAATAAACGCGCGAATGGCGAACTACGCGTACGTGTGTAACGTGCAGTATAGACGGGCACAAAGAATACGAAGGTGTGTGTGCACGTGTGCGCATTTATTTGTGTGTCCTTTATTCTGGTAAAGGTGAAAAATATCGGGAGGTATACCTACACACTTCCATGAGCACATTGTGCGGAATGTCTTCTGTAATCGATGTGACACGTTTCCAAGAGAAGAGGGGTAATCGGTTGCACGTGGTCGTCGTCGTCATCGTCGTCGTCGTCGTCGTCGCCGTCGTATTCTTTCGGGTCGCATATAATTTTCTAATGGGTTTGTCGTGTTATATTATATATTATTTGGTAGCCGCCGCCGACGACGACGACGGGGCAGATGAAATAACAATTTTCACAAAACCCAATAAAAATACAGACACAATGCGGGGGATAAGATTTATCCCCGGCTATATTATAATAGGGAGGTAGCACAGGCGCTCGTGTACTACTAACAACACGAGTCCCGGGCGCATTATTATATACGCACCCGTTTTTATTTCTCAGACATGTCAGCAATAAACATTTATCATATAGGTATATCGTGTGTATATATATATATATATATTCTTTCTTTTAAACCTCGCCTAATATTTCCAAACCTAATCTAACTGAAGATGTCGGGGAACGAGATACGGAGACGGAGACTGTGGCCGTGTTTTTGACGAAACGACAAAAAAAAAATTGGCGAAAAAGATACAATAGGACGGAGGAGGATCTATATGACGTTTAATAGACGTGGCGCCAGTGGCCGGTTTTACCAAAGAACAAATAGTACAATGGTCAGGCCGTATACAACGAGGAGAGACTGGAAACCTCGCGGTAGACCCAGGGAAAAGTAGATCCACGAAAATAGAGATTAGTGATACGTGGGTACGAGCCTGGGACAGATGTAGTAATGTTTTTTTTTTTTTTTTTAGCGTCGAAAACTTTTAGAGGGTTGTAAAGGTCCGGAAAACAAGAAAATGAAAACTAACCAAATCTAACCGGTTAACGTCATACGCGGTCGCAGAAAATGACAGACATCGATCCTCAAAAAAAAAAAAAATCAAGTGAATTTATTCAGCATCCATAATAAATATCTTTGAATTTAAAATCATTTATACCGGCACGCGTAATTCATTTACTTACATTCGAGTTGTGCCCCACTCCCGCCACAACATTCTCGATTGTTTTTATTTTTTTATTTTTCTAATAATGTTTTAACATATCCTATTACTTTGTATTATTAAAACCGTAAGTTTAGGAACCCGTATAGTTTTCAATTGGAAATTATTCTGAACGCAATCCGTGTAAATTATTCCCCCCAAATCCTGTCTAGGGTGCAAACTCGATCGGCTGTAAAAGATTCGCATCGTCTCGGTTTGAATCGATCGGGCTTCGCACCGCGTAATAAAATTATTAACCACTTCAATTCGCTCCTCCTGCAGGAGGTAACCCGAAGACTAGTAAATCGCCAGTAACAATAGACGTCGCAATGGTTAACCTATAGTGGTTACACTCCAGCAACTAAACATTATCATATTTCTTTGTTGTTGAACTACTCCCGAGTTGTGTATACCTACTTAATGTTTAATAATATATACTTATAAGCCTGCAGGTGTACCGCGACGAATCTTTTCGAAAACCGCCGAGTGTTCGAATTCCGGAATAAAAATCCTTGGTAACCACCCCCCCCCCCCGACACTATTATCAAACTTTGGTGTTATTGATACAAATTTATATTCAATCGCAAAAATGAATTGTCATTTATTAAACAAATTTTCAACAATTAGACCGGATAATTATAAAATAATAAGAAATATTATCGTTTTGAATACACATTTGTTGCGGATTACGGGATTATTTCTAATTTTATATTTATTATATTTATATTATATTTTTATCGAAAGGCCTGTGCGTGTTTTAAACAGCGTTGAGTATTGATAATTTAACTAAAAAAAAAAAAAAAAAATAGAACATTCTTCGCAACAGTGGGAAGTAAGATGGGAAGTTGGGAACGTATAATATAAAGAGGGTACTTTAATTTATAACTGTACGCAACAAATCGATAAATCGTTCCTGAACGAAGTAGTATTAGTCGTGTTTTTCCCTTGTTGTCCGAGGTAATCCATAAATCAATAAAAATAAAAAAAATAATGAAACCATCATTGTCGTAAATGTTCACGTTTTATGTAATAACGCACTGAAGTACGTGTCTTTATTATTTTGTAATTTATCAATATTATAACCCTAAAATACGTGGCACTAAAACGGTTTTTGAACCGTGGTCACTGAACAAAATAATTTTTAATTGCTTAAGGGAAATGACGTAATTTAATAATTTGAAAATTATTTCAAAAATACTTTTTTTTTTTTTTAGTGGATAGTAAATATATTAAAACGGCTCTAATAAAATAATACAACTTTTTTGTTATTATTGTTCCATATTTGTCAATCTTTCACAAAAAGTTTATTTTAATCATACTCTTCTGATTCAAATCATTTTTCCATATTATTCACAGTGTCAACGATTCTACTTTATTTGATGGTTTCGAGTGTCGCTTCAATATTCAATATAAAAATTATAGGTGATTTTGCTGACACCCGTATATTCTAGCAGTAGGGGCTTAACCCCTAGGGAATTTTTCCCGTGGGGCGATCACTCCCGTTGTTCCGGTGCCCCTGGTATACACGGATTTTTTTTTAGGTTTACGGTATTATACAATGGAAAGTTAATTTCGCACGAATACGTGAAATATGGAACTCTAGACTACAAACGATTTATATATTTTGTGCGCGGTCTAAAAAAGTAAATTGCGAGTGTGATGCACTCGACTCGCTTCAAATCAAGAGAGAAAAAAAAAAAATAATAATAATAAGAAGGAAAAAAAGGTTACTCGAATTACCGTCGGCGTCGGGCTGATGCGTTTATTATATATCGGCGTGAATAGGCAACGGGGATTGATTTAAATGACTGTTGCGGGATGAAAAAAAAAAAAAAAAAAAAAAAACTTACCTTCGTACCTACTTATTAATCGTGCGTTTCAGGCAATACGACGGCACGACGAATCGAAACCGTTCGTTTATAGTTATTTTTATTGTGTAAAAATCGATTTTCGATTTTTAGCCCCCATTACGTTTAAATTGTTTGAATCATTTATTTTTTTTTCCCCCCCGACTATTCACCCATTTATACGACGCAATAGTAATAATAGTAATAGCAATAACAATAATATATAATAATATAGGCGTGTTGCTGATGCCTGGCAGCGCCGCCGCCGTGATTATCGTCGCCGGGACAATTGCGAACGGCCGGCCGGCCAAACCCGCCGCCAATTTGGCGATAAACCACCCCCCGTGCCTCTTTGTGTCTTTGAAATTCGCTAAAACGAGTTCGGAGGGTTTTAGGCGTTTCGTTCCCCGGGGGCGGCGGGTATTACGGCGGTTAGGTACCGACGGACCGATAATAGTTCTACGCAAATGATTCGGCCGATATTATAAATGGGGAAAAAAAAAAAAAAAAAAAAAAAAAAAAAAAAATCGAACCCGCGAACAATGCGGGTACCTACATATATATATATATATATATAATGTATGTGACGGAGGTGGTCACAACAATGGAAACCGTCCGAATTCGTTTTCATTGCGCCGATTTCTTGTTCTTATACCGCGGCCGTATACCAGTAATAATATTATAGTATACACAACACACACGCGGCTTTATGTTTTTTTTTTTTTTTTTTTTTCCGCATTATATTATATGGCGTCGTCGTCGGCGGCAACGGTGGCGCCAACGCAAACAACAAGATCCCCCGGGATAAAAGATCTTAAGGTGTGCGTGCTCACATAAATTTACAGAGAAACAGCAGCAAACAATATATAATAATGTCCCACGGGCACGCCGGACCCGACTGCATACGGACACCGTGTATTTATGACCCCGTGTCCCGGGTAGGTCTTAGGAGATTTTTACGAAATTCGGCCTGCACCGGTCTCGAAATTAAAATCAATGCCATTCCAACATACCCGCTGTGCTTTCCGGCAAAATCCACTTATAATGTTATGTGGCGATTATCCGTACCGACCGTCTCGGTAATCGGATAAAAGTTCGCTTTGATAAACACGCTTGAATCCAGACGTCGGTTACAGCAATGCAATTGGCGAAATGCCAAACTTTTTGACTGAAATAATACCCTTTCCTCAAAAATTGGATTCGGCGGAAAAGTCGTAGGTGGTCATTAAAACGTAAACAACATTTTTCAAGTTTTTCGATCAACTTTTTTTAACTTCGTAAGTTAATTATTTTTGTGTACTCGACGTATTAACTCCGAGTTGTTTTTATGTATTTCAAATCTAGTTCTAGTTTTGGTGACTGGCAGATTTGTAGCTTTTATTCCTTATTCGAGTAATATTTTGTTTTGTTTTATGGAATTCATAATGTGGTTATGAGCTACAAGACATAATGGGGCGCGGGGTAAATTAGGCTTTTCTGCATAATGTGAACATTTAAATTTTATACAGTCAATGTTAGCTTCCTACAAAGCTTCGAACTTAAACAAATCTATTAAGATATTTCGATTAACAAAATTCATTGATTGCCAATAGAAATGTCAAATATAATTGTTAACCAAGTGTTAACAATATTAACTTAATAAACTTTTGATTTGATAAAGTTTAAAAATAAAATCAGTTAACTTTAACCTTAATTTAACCAAAAAAAAAAAAATGTTAACTCGCTAGCATTTCTAAGTGTAAACCTAAAACCTCTTGATACCTAGTCGACGTAAAGCCAACACGGGTTCAGATAAAGCAGATGGGAAAACTTAACCTAAACGTGTCGGTCCAAACCTGACAATGCATCAAGGTAGTAGTGTGATTGGCGAATCTGAAACACCGTTTCAGCTCTATCTCAGCATCCCCAGCGGTCCGCCCCTAATTCAGCGTCCTCGGTACTAAAAAAAAAAAAAAAACGAAAAACAATTTGATGATATACAGCTTTTTTTTTTTGATTTTTTTAATGATAAATGGTTAATGGTTCTACAGACAACAACGTAAATGATTAAATTTGATATCTGTCAGACGGTCGTAACCGTAGTGCGGAGGAAATGGTCCGCTCTGCCCTCATCGAATCTAGCGGTTAGTTGTTTGTTTCAGAGGTACATAACGATAAAGATAATTATATACCATAAATAAACATTATGTTTCTATTTTTTATTTTAATTTTTTTTTTTTTATCGAAATATTATTATTTGCGCGTGTGTATGTCATTTATTACGTGTACGCGTGTCTATTGAATAATAGTAATTTTAACTATTACCTCTTAATCGGCGAAGCGCTTTTTAGGGGCTGTGCGAATTACATAATTTCAGCGCCTCGCCATCCCAATTGTCGGGCTCTAGATGCGCCTATGAGACGGACACAATGTGAACCTAAAAACCTAGCCGACGACCACGAGGTATTTTTATACGCATTGCTCGGCCCAAACTCGGATAGGGTCTGTAAACACGCGATCCGACACGTTTTTTTTTTTTTTTATTTGTTTTTTGATTTATACGAAAACAAACCGCGACCGAATGATTCAAAATAAACATATTATTTTTATTTCGTTCGCGGGCGTATACAGGTAGGGGCGCGCCTCGTAAATCAACGCGTGATAATATTATTATTGCTGTTGCTATCGCGAAAAAAAAACCGTAAATGAAAAAAAAAACAAATATAATTAAAAAAAAAAAACGTAAACACGTCACCGGGCGATTTACGATCGACTCGTATACGGATCCGGCCCGGTCAAAAATATAGGTAATAAAAAAAATCCATCTATATATATATATATATATATATATATATATGAATTATCGATCGTTTCACTAATATATAGGTACGCGATATTCGGATTGACTAGAAAAAAAAAATTTAAAAAAAATACCATACATTTAATACAATATTATGCGGGTAAATATTACCGAATTTCTTTTGTTAAAAAAAAAAAAAAAACCAATAAATAAATCAATGCGGTTTGCCCTTCGGGACCGTCGAATTTCTTGTTTATAATCGTTTGGTGTATGAGATTTTTTTTTTTTTTTAGTACACCCATATGTATTTATACACCGTGTATATTATTAACGGAGACGAAAATAAATTAAAATCACCGATAGATATTTTTTTCGTTTTGCTCAATCGAAATTGTCGACATTTGGCCGACTTTAATATGAAAAACCCGCTTGTTCGTTTGTCCGACTCGGGAATGTTCAGGGTAGAATTTTTATTTTATTAAAGTTTATTACGGTTAAAATATTTACACTAGACGTTGAAGTTGTCTGTAAAACTCGCACACAGCTGTGACCTTCTGAGAGAACACTATTTCAATATAACGATAAATATTACCATCGTGTGCCGATAAAATATTTTGTCGAAATTGAAATCATCACATACTACTATCACGTTAGCCACAACTGAATGAATATAAATAATAAAAATTCGTATTATTAGGTCTTATTGATAAAAAGTCATTATAGATTTGTCGATTGAACAATACCAAAGTTTGATTTTTATCAATGTTTTTTAGTTATAATGTGAGCTGCTTTCTTTCTTTTTCTGTCTGTAAACAGTAAAGTTTTCGACCAGAAATATTGTTCCTATATCGACTTCACGGGTGGTTTTTGATATCAACAAAAGTCGGTGCATTAGAGAAGTCATTTTTTTTTTTTTTTTTTTTTTTATGTTGATTTTTCATGTACATTTTTTAATAACGGAGAAAAAAACGGGAATATTTACGCAATAACGGATACTAGACGCGGTAAAATGTTCAAATTTTTCTACCGTTTTTTGAGTAATTTATAGCTATATCGAATTTTTCGGTCGTAATATGCGAGGAGAACATTATTCAGGCCCCGTGCAATGCTCAACAAGATCAATTGTTATTTGTTCCTAGTGGTAAAAGAAAAGAAAAAAAAGTAATATATTTTTAAAAGCGTTTTCAATTTAAATTCAAACCTTATAATATAATAATACAATTTACGATAAAAAAAAAAAAAAATGAACAATTGTTAATTATTTCGTATAGTAATTCCGCTCAGAATCGTTTTTCGTTTGCAATATCCTGTACGAGGAACGTAACTGGGTTTTCTTATACATTTTTTAACCCTCCCCCTTTTCTTTTTATGCAGTTTCGGCGTGCCGCTCGTGCGCGAATTCGGATTACAACCGAAAAAAACTTTACCGGTAACAATATCGGGAATGGATGGGGGGGGGTGGGATTTTCGTGCCCCCCTCGCGTTTTATATTTCGATTATTAGTCGACTGTCGCGAGCGCGTATTTATCATACAAATGTACGGCGGTAATATTACATAAAAAAATCCCGTCTCTTCGTTTCGCGGCACGTTCTTTTGTACGGTTTTAAAAAAGCAAAAAAAAAAAAATAGTATAGAAAATAGACGGGTCTACGGGAGTATAGACGTGTATATAGGTACTCTCTTACACTCGGGGTAACCCGACTCGGGACAACGCCCCGGCCCCCTTGTAGACGTGCAGTGGGTACGCCGAGTCCTAACCGAAATCGCGGGGGTCGCGTCTTGCCGTTGCGGTGCCATCCGTCACTGCCTAACCGGAGTTTGCGATAAAGATCGCAACTACACCGGGAGCAGTGTACATAACAGTGTGTAATAATATAATAGGCCGCGATAAAACAGAAATCCGATCGTTATTATATATATACGTATATATAAGTATACGAGCGTATTGTGTTGTGCCTGCCTATAATATTATAAATAAATATACGTACAGGGTGTGCACGTCATAATAATAATATAATCTCGAGGATTCTCGAGACCCGCCGGGAACCCTTTTCTGAGTCACGAGTCTCAGCGTTGTAAACGTATTGGGTTTACTATGTGTGTGTGTGTGTACGTTTTTTTTTTTTTCTTTTCATTTTCTCTCTGTAGACAATTTTTCCACCAGAAATCTCGCTCCGGTTTTCAAGTGTAGCCATTCTTTTCTAAAAAAAACCGCTTCGGATCAAGTTGCTGTACCGACGGAGATCATTTTGTTTCCCCCCCCCCCGCCCCATTTGGTTGTAGTGATTTTAACGACGGGAAAAATTTACTACAATAATTGTTAACTCTGTTTTCGGTTGTTTCGTTTTGTCGTAACTCGGTAATCGTTGACACCCGAAATGTTCATGGAATATTAATATTAGCGTTTTTCAGACGTGAATAAATTTACAAAACGTTCCGGTGATTGTTGTTGAGCTATTTATAGGCAAAACGAAATTGTGTAGTTTCTAAAAGAAATTTTATTTGTCCAAAATCGTTTTAGCCGAGAAGAAAATATATTTTGCACGGGGTCAATCACAACATAGTGACAGGTGGCAGTTGCCACCAGTACGATGGGATTTGTAGGGGCCCCGGGACATTACGGACAAAACGTTAACAATGTTAACATAACATATTAGATATGTAATCTAACCTAACTATACTTATACGACCGGTGGGAAATACAGTAGTCGAAACAACAGAAAGATCATTCGAAAATAATATTTGAAATCCACAGTGATCGAATCGCCCGGCACGGCCAATGCCGTGTCCTAAACATCGAAACGGATAATTGGTTAAAAATTGACGAGCTAATGAATACACGAATAGGTAAAAAGTAGCAACTATAGATAACGATTCGAGTTCAATGAATTACTCGTATAGCGTGGAAATGAATTAATTACAACAATTAATAACGCAATAATCGTCCGAACACATTTTAATCTGGCGAGTTTTCGGTATAGGAAAATCTTTAAATACGCCACGTTGTTCCTTGGTAATTTTATTTTTTTTCCCCCATAAACGTTTCGAGTTAAAATTTTAACGGAAATCGTAAAACTTCTCGCCTACAACGGTAGTGGTGCGCGGCCGCCACACCCGCGCGAACGGTATTCGCGACATTTTTTTTTTTTTTTCTTTCCTCCCCCTTCGTCACGCCGTCGTCGCGGTCCGGATCCCGAAAAGAGGGACCGCATAATAATAATAATAATAATAATATAGACATTAATAATAATAATAATACGTATATATAACATAATATTTATAAGGTTTGTTTGCGCGGACCGGAGTATAGTGTTACGCCGTCGGCATTCCGGGGTGTCGTGTTTCGGTCGTCGCGCGGCCCGTTCTCACGGATTTCGTTATAAACCGCCGCAGCCGCAGCCCGTAACACGTGTTCGCCGCCGCCGCATTTCCCATTAAGACGACAGTTAATACGCGTGTGTCTTTTCTCAGCCCGTCGAGGAAAAACAGAAGAAGAAGAAGAAGAAAAAAAAAAAAAAAGAAAAAACGCACGCACCATATATATATATATATATATATATATAGTAATAATATTGTGTGCGGTATATTATTATGCCGACCGTATTATAGTCGTACCTACCGTATATATATATAGTCCCGAACGCGCCGACGCGTAATTATAATACGAAATAATTCTCCCGCCTCTTCGGGGGTTTTTTTTTTGTTTTTTGTTGTCGCCTCTTTTTTTTTTTCCCCCCCCGATTCTTCTCCCCCGCCGCAGACTTTACACCGCGTCGTTTGCGTCGGAGGTCTTCGGCACACTCGACCGCACACGCGCACAATTTATTGTACGGGCCGCGCGTACCCGTGACTCGAGTCGCATTCGGGCCGACCGTATCGAATACATTCGTACGTGTATAATAATTAGCCCGACTCGAGCTGTCCCTTTCAACTCGAAATCCTCGGCCCCTTGAATTTCCCTGGTTAAACGCCGGTGCAAACGAAATCGCGTTTTACTCGATTATCATCCAAAGTGTTTACCCCGTTTACACGATAATAAAAACCCAAAATAAATACTAAATGCGAATAAATTCATTGACGTGATTGTTACTGATCAAGTTATTTGTCCAATTGGTTTTCCACTAGCGACTCTATCCGTTCACATTTCAGTGCTTCCGTTATGTTTCGTCGAGCGGTAGAGTGAATTTGACCGTGATTTTAAAGATTTTCGTTCGTAATGTCCACATTAAATCGCGTGCTGGAAACGCGAACTTACGAGGAAAAAGCTGCAGCGGTTCGAAAAGTTTAGAATGAGTTGAAAACAAAATCTGTGATAGCTAAAGAATTTTGAATTTAAAACGTATTGTATTACGATTTTCACCATATACGTTTTTTTTTTTTTTTTTTTTTAAATAAATAATAATTTGTTACCGAGCTCAATTGTCGTAGATCCACGAAAATCATCTATTATAGAATCAAAATAGGCGAACATTTCGGAGTGCGTTTGTTCAAAAAAAAATTGTTTTCGATAAGTTATAGGTCGTCTAGAAATATTCAAATAGTTGTTATATCTAAACGATGTTTTGAGCGTTTTATTTATTCGGAATAACGGAAAGAACGCCATCGGTCATGCATACCGGAATATTGTCTTTTTTTTTTTTTTTTTTTTTTTTTTTTTAATAAAGTGCATTTAAAACTCTAAAACCAAAATCAAGCGAGTTCTACTCAGTCTGCGTGAGTGTGTTGTTGCTATGCCGCCTGTTAGATAGACAGAGATGACATGACGCCGGTCCACTTATCCGTTGTAACCTCTATAGGACATAGAAAAGAGAAAAGAGAAAAGAGCGCCAATAGAGCCAATAGTGATGAGAAAAAAAAAACGCAAAATTTTGTGCGATCGTGTATCGAAATGCGCCGGATTCGAACCGTCGACCCCGGGTAACACGCCAAACGCCAAACGTTTTTCGGGCATGTAAGTATACGATTTTCGGTGTCGATAACCTGGTCGGATCATAAAATTGATACTTACGAGGCGAGAACTAAAGTGGTTTTTTTTTTTTTTTTATGGATTCTGAACGTAGCGAATAACGTATCGGTTTTACTATAGCGTGTGCGTTTGTTGTGTTTGCTCGGTTTGTAAACGGTTTTTCCTACCGGAATTCTTGTTGCAATAAAAAACCAAAAAAAACCACAAGTTGCGTTGCGTTGCGTTTTACCACGCCGTACAAATACGACCGCGCGGAGGAGATGCGAGAAAACCCGGGGAGGCCCTGAACGGGTCGGGGTCGGTTCTCGAGAAGAAGACCATCGAGAAACGATGGGTGCGGGGGAGGAGGACGACGATCATAATTCGCATAATATTTCACATATTTTACAGCGACGTTCGCGGACAGACAGACCTCCCCCATATATACGTCCTATAGGCATCGGGACGACTACGCTTTGTGCGCGCACACGCGGGCCAAGCGACCGGGAGGGCACACCCCGGTCCCCCGGTGTAAATATCCGTCGAGCCTTCTTCTCGGTTTTCCGCGTGTAGACACGTCGGCGATATACAGAGAGGGCACTTCCACAGAGTCATTTGCGAGCTCCGCGCCCTCGACCGCACGCACACACACACACACACGTGCAATATATTACGTAACGCGTTATTATTTATTTACCATTTCGCCCGTGACGACGCACCCCCGAGGCTCGCGCGACCCGGGCCCCGCCTCTTGCACATCGCACGCTAATTAAAGAAAAATAAATAAATAAACGCGTAACCGTATACCGGAGCCGGTCCTCCACGCCGCCCCCGATAATCGCTTCAGCGTGCGCCGCGCGGCGATCACACGACGTCTGGTTTTAATTTACCCATATTTTCCTCGATCCCCGGAGTTTTTTAAACCGTAAAACGAAATAATTATTATTGTCGTCGTGTAAAACGCGCCTCGACCTCCCCCGCACAATACCGCCGCCAACACAGAACACGCGTAACAGTTCATATAATATATATACGTATATATAATGCGTACGCGGCCCCGATCCAATAATTACCGAAAGTGTGTTAGCTCTGTCTGTTAAAAATCACGTGGCGAGCATGTTCATTTATTTTTTTTTTTTTAATTTTTAAAACGAACCCTTTTTCTCCGCGCGCGTGTGTTTAACGCATGTAGACACGAGTAAATTAATATATATATATATATACACGAACTGAGAGTCACCCCCGTTCATGCGACGCCGTTGGTTGTCTAGTACCGACGTCGTTAGAAAGATTTGGTCGACAACCGGATAAACGATAGCGCCTAATTATCTGTGCTATCCATTTCCAACAATGTATTATTCGCCTTTGTTTCCAAACTGTCTCGCTGATCCCGCGATCATAAGTCGGTTGGCATTCTATCGTTTTCCAACAATTGTACAATAGACTCCGTTGCTGACTGGCAGAGATAACTTAGCAGTGAAGTCGCTGTCCCGCCATCGTAACCGAGGCCGGTTCTCCGATCAATCGCGATGTGAGATTTTGTCAACTGTAGAACGATACTTAAGACGGGAAATCAGTTTAAACGTGTACGTTTGCACTCGCTTGTGTTTGTATTTTGTTCTGTCGATTATTAATTATTTTATATTCTATTATTATCTGCGAGATAAATAGTATTTTATTTTTTTTTTTTTTTTTTTATCACATGATAATTCGGCCTCGAATGCCGTCCGCTCAGCATTGATATTAGATATATTAGCTATATTATCAGGTCTATGGTTTGGTGTAAGTATATTATGTAAGCAGCTTTTTGCCGTTCTGTTTTTGTATTATTCGTCTGTTTTTCTTTTTTCACGTTTTTTTTTTTTTTTAACACGCTTATTGTCACCACCACCGCGGTAATCTCTCCAATAACGACCGAAACACCGCTGTTAGTTTAGAATAACAATTTTTTTTTTTTTTACAAGTAGAGATACATGATAATAGTATACCGAGTAGTACATATTTGTTTAACGGTATTTTTTCTCAACCGAAGAAGGGGTACATGCGCTTTTTTCCTTTCGGGTAGTAAACATGCTCCAACATTTACACGGCGTACCAAAAAATATGAGAATTTTTCGACCGGCGGTACTTTATTAGACGGTTTTTTTTTTTTTTTTAGATTCCAAAAAGGTCATTACAAATTGATTTCGTTTTTGTTGATTTCCGGGTTACTTTGACTACGAGGGAAATGACTATAATCAGTAACCGGTTTACCGACCTGCGTGCAGAATCGTTTTTTGATTACAATGATTGGCTTTCAGTATATGAACAAAATAATCCCTTATTCTAGAATACCTTGCCGAAATTCCCACCTACAACGGTGGCCTACCTATGGCGCGAAGTGTGTCCGGTATTTTTATTTATTTTTTATTAAATTTACCGAAAACGCCGGGTAGTAATAAAATGTTAACGTATTAATATCGTCCGAAATAACAATGCAACGGGTTACACGGACGGATACATTGTACGTGTACTTTTTTTATTATGGCCGGTATAAAACTTAAATCTAAAAGGTATTAGACGGTATTAGACGGTTTTTACGATAAAAACACCGTAAGAACTATAAAATATTATTATTGAAACGGATAATAATAACTACCGATAAATTACCGTCGCCGTTTTCGTATTATAAATTTACGTTTTGAAAAACAGCTTAAACCGTCGTAAAAAAAAAAAAAAAAAAACAATTCTAACCGCCGAATAGCAGGTGTTAGAATCCGACAACAATGTACTTACTTATAAATAATAATAATAATAATTACGCGTAAACCCGTACGTGTATTTATATATATATATATATAGCGTTTAAACCATCCCCTTTTGTATAGAGGCGCCGCTAAACGCGTTGAATATTTTTATTTTTTTTCCCCTCTTTTTCTCCGAGTATAGTATGCTTATTTTTTACATAATATAAACGCCCAATATATTATAAATACACCGAAGACCGGAGATCGGCGTTCAAACCGTAATTACGCATTATATTCGAGTACAACGCGTAGTATTATATAATTATTATTATTATTATTATAAATAACGTCCGATATTTTAAAAATAATTCCACGGCACCGCAAATATTCGGTTACGGGACGTATACGAATAACGTGTTTTAACAGTTTTACGTATTGCGAGCGTGGGCGCTAATAGGAGTGGACGGGCTTAACTCCTCCAAACACATCGATAACCCTCCCATACCGCCCGAAAATGTTCTGTTATTTTTCTTTTGTTACGATTTTCGCATAGCGGCAATCACTTTACACCCGTAACACACTCAGTTACACGTCAAAATGTCCCTTTTCTGTTCTACGAGAAGGATTAATAATAATACATACATACCTTAGAGCGCCGCGCGATTCAGGACCGATTTAGCCATATTAAACATTTAAAAAGACGTGTCAGTGGATAACGAAATAGTTGAACACGTTTGTCAAAACTGAAAGAAAAATAAACCATAAAAAAATTGTTAGTTTGTATATCATAATTATTATTATTATGTAAAATGTAATTCTTATAAATATGATATTAAAAAATGTATTACGTTAGATATTTAATATGGACATGTTTGGACGAACTAAGGACAAATGCAGAGCTACGAGTAATGTTTAACGAGCCAGATACAGCGGCGTACCAGGTGGGTGGGGGAGAGGGCCCCTAGATTGGTTTAAAAATACATTATTTATGAGTATTTATTTAGCGGTTTAATCTTTAAACGATCGTATTTCAGCCGAGTTATGTTAGGAAAAGCTTGACTTGTTGAATAAAAACTGACAGTTTTTGATCCAGTTATAAAATTCATATTGCCGGGCTAGGGTATAGAAGAGAATTCTACGATTTATTCACGATTATCATCGTAGGTTTTTACGTAGGAACAACATCGTCTCCCATTGGCAATTCCTGGGCACGTAATTGTAGTACAACGAAGCCGAAATATAAGGCTGGGCCAGGCAGAAGGTCAACTAATACACGAGATGGCAATGCGGGCACGAGAAAACCGAAGACCACGAGGGCGGCCATCGTTAAAACCTTCTCGAGGGTGTTTAAGGACCTCGGGGGTCGCATTGGAAACATAATAATGTCCAAACATCGTCGGGTCAACAGTAATAAATAGACGGTAATATTTTATTCGGGGACGTATCGTGGAACGTGTCGTCGAGGGACGAGAGACGTTTTCCTGGGCGGGCCCTTCGGGGGGTACGAAATCAAGAGCGTCCGGCGCGTCTACGGGACCGCGTCGAACATATTTTATTATGTTATCAGTGGCTATATTTGTTATACTATACATGAGGGGGGGGGCCACTCGATATTGCCGAGGCCCGTATAGGTCTCTAGGACGTCGCCGTAATAGGTACCGCAAACACTACACGCCGGCCGAGTGTCCCCTTGAAAATCCGATAATATTTACGCGGGTATCGGATAAAGGCCAAGACTGGCGCGCGGTGTTTGCAAAATATTTACGGGGCCCGGGCGACGGAAACACCGGCGGGGACTGTCGGAAATTAAGCGGACATTTGACAACAATGGGGCCCCGCCGAGGAACGATTTCGGATCGTTTTAAAAACGTACATAATACCTACGTGCTGGCAAAATAAACATTATTTCTTTATAGAGCTCATCCCATCCCCCCTCGGCCCCGGTTCGGACGACGGACAAGCGCGAACATCTGCCGCATTCCTCGATAATACACGCGCGTTATTATTGTATTATTATTATTATTATTACTATTATTATATACGTTACGACGGGACACGACCGAGGCCCGGGAGATTTGATTTTCTTTAAAGGGAAGAAACTACCTCCGACCCCCCCCCCCAACCGCCGGTATTATATTGTCGTAGTTTACGGCCGACCGACCGGCCGGCCGACCAAACACGCGAATGTACTTCACCGCCGCCGGTCGCACTTATACTTACCACTGGCACAATGGTTTAACCCGCGCAGAGGTTTTCTTTTCATACTTACACTTACCCGCCCGCCCACACCTACCCGTCAATCCGTACCGTCTATATATATATATATATATATCTGCCTATCGTTTTTGCCGGCCCGAGGGGCGTTTTTTTCCTTTTTTTTTTTATTTTCCTTTTCATTGTGTCGACTCTGTATAATATAATCGTATAAAATCTTGGCGTTTTTTCTGTTATTATCGACCGGAATTGATGAGCCGCGTTAAATTACATTTTAATACGCGCGAGCCGTTTTGTGTTTGGTTATTATTATTATTTTTTTTTTTTTTTTTTTTTTTAATGAGCTCGGTGATTTAGTCCGCACCTGCCAAACGAGGCAATACATTCCTGCGCTTATAGGCCTCTCCGCCGTCTCCTCCTACTATACACCGCCCGCCCGTTTTCCTGCCCCGTGACGACTTATTATCCCATTAAACGCGGGACGCGGCATAAACATTATTATTTTTTTTTTTTTTTTATTATTATTTTCTCTCTACAAAACGACTGCTAAACACGCCCAAATTACATAGCGCGCCGCCGACACCGCCGGAAAACAATAAACCTCTAATTAACCGAAAAACGACGGTTAATGGCCACGGACGATAGTATACGAGTATTATCCGACCACTAGGTACGTATATAACTCTCTCTCTCTTTTGCTCTCTTTCCCTCTCTCTCTATATACATATATATATATATAATACACCCTGCTCCCCCCCCCCGAGAGGGTAATAAGATTTTAATTTGCATATAATGTCTGGGCCAAAACGCCACCGGCCGCCAGCCCCGAACCCAACCCGGCGATTACTATCGATACACCCGTATTAATATATACGACGAATAGGTGTACCCCGGTTAGATTTATAAGCGGTTGAGGTTTTTTTGTTTTTTTTTTTTTTTTTTTTTTTTTTATGGTAATTTTGGTAACATTTCGTAACGTCCGTTTACCGCGTCACGGTCGATTATAAAGACGCCGACAACGCTGCGCGGTTATTATATCAGATGATCGATGATTTTCAACGATCGACAAAAACGTGGGGTCTAAACCCGAAACAAAAAAAAAGTATATATATATATATAAAATACCCCGATTTTAGAGGAATCCCCGGGGATTATATTTCAATTACAACAAAATATATTATTATTATCTTAATCGTAAGTATGTTTTTACCCACAAAGATCGTCGTAACCCATACAATTGTTTTTGTTTTAAACGAATTAATTTTAAGACAAAATCTAAAAGATTATACAAGTTACAAATGTTTTAAATCCAAAATTAGAATATTCGTTTGAATTTTTATATCGTCTACTCTGAACATTTGTAAAAAGTGAACTACGGACAGTATTCTTTGGGGGCGTCGATGTATTCACCGAGGTGAACTTGGTCTTGTATTGGCAGTCCCAATCATGGTCTTGGTTACAACTATTAGTCTTGGTCTTAGTCATGCACTTGGCCTTGGTCTTGCAGTCTTTATTTTTACCAAATTTATAAAAGAAATGTAATAGGTATACGTATTATAAGGCTTGGGATTAACGGATTGTTTATGTTCATGTCTTCACACGTGTTAGTAGTCGTCTTTTTTCCTTTTTTTTTTTTTTTTTTTTTTATGTTAAGGAACAAAAAACATTCACGAGACACTGTAATATAAATTATAATCTAAAATAGAGGAAAATAAACAAAATAATTTTGTTCCATGTGGAGCCGAATAGACTAACATTATTCCGTAGGTGGTGCTGTTTTGAATATATTTTTTATAAAACAATTATGTATTTATAATCTTGTTTTTGATAATTCGTTATTTCCCAAACGTCATTCTAATTGTACTATTGTAATAATACTATCATCTTTTTATATTAAATGTGTTTTTTTTTTTTGTGGGAAAAAATAAAAAAGATTGCTAGAGTCTTGTAGTCGTACAATCTTGGTCTTGGCCTTTGTCTACAATTTTGCTCATCACTTATTTCTGTTATTACTGAAATCGTACTTTTTCAAAAGATCGCGTGTTTTAAACAGTTAAATATTTAGTGTTAACAGTTTAACTATAATTGAATGTAGCTTTCCTTCTAAACCAACCATAGTCAGACAAATAACTGACATAATAAAAAGTTATAATTATTTTTGTTTAGCACACAACTATCGATTTGGCCGATTTTAATGTATTTAAAAAAAAAAAAAAAATCCATTTGGCCAACTGGGGAGAGTTTAAAAGGACGAGGAGCTCCTTCAACTACCTTTAGTTTCACCCCCGGGTACATGGCTCATGTTTCTGAACAAATTTTACGATAATACAATGAATACTTGCGACAACACAATATAGAACCACTTGTAAATTCAAAGTTTTTGTGTGAAAACAAGAATACTCGATATTTTTCCAAAAACATTTTAGGAGATGTAAAAATGTTATCAATAATATTGAGTTCAAATAATAAAACTGAATTTGAAATAATTTAGCCGCATTAGATCGCGGTAAAAGTTTTTTTATCATCGAATCAAGAGCTATGTGTATTTTCAACGGATTATAAAAACCCAGACAGTTCCAAACACGTTGTGTAACTCCTGTGCGGATATAATCAGATTTTTCGCCGTGTCCCGCAGAAAATACGAAAATAAACGTACATTTTTGGTAAAAAAAATGTCCTGTCCGGTTATTTTACGGATATGTTTCTTTCGAAAATATTGTTAGAATCGCCTGTAGCGTTCGGTTCTTCAACCGGGGGCGTGCGACGGACTTCTTTTTAGAAATCTGTCTGGAACACGTGCCGCCGCCACCCACGTGATAACAAATTATTATTATATGGAAGCAAAAAAAAAAAAAAAATAAAAAGAAGCTTATTCCGTGGAGGCGCTCCGAGACAATACGCGGCCATAATAATAACAATAATAATAATAATAAATTATGATAAAATGTGACCGGACTCGGATAATTATTATTGTTGTTCGTCTTTCCGTTGTCTCTTCTTTGGGGAGAGAAAAAAAAAAAAATATATCCAGTTTAATTAGGACACATCACGACGGCGGCGAGCTTAGCCGGAGACACCCCGCGGTGAACGAGCTCGGCGGGACAGGCAACGCGTAATTGTTGCTCTGCCGGACTCATATAATAATCTCCGGTTTGCGTGACCGCCGTCGTAACATTTGCGTTGTATTTATTTTTTTTTGTTTTCGTGTTATTGAATTATTGACAGTGTTCTTTTTCATTTTTTTTTTTTTTTTTTTTTTTTCTTTATGTGTAACGTTCTCCGAGAACGTAATTATATATTAATATATTGTATCGTCTCCTCGGACGATGTGATAATTAAAAACGATGACTTCTGGAGTTTTCGTGAACGTGTACCGAATGTCGAATCATCGTCGGACGCGTTCTATTAAAATTATACCTACGGAATTCGCTCACGTCCCCGACGCTTTACTAAAAATGATAATAACTCTTCGTTTTATTCTGCTCGGAAATATAATATTAGGCATGTCGCTGGAAAAAAAAAAAAGTAAACGTAAACATATACCGGAATTATATAAATCATATAGGCGTGGACCACGGGCGATATTCGTAGTTAAATTATAAAATTTTAAAAACGAATTGTTAATATATTAAAACAAAGTACCCGGTGACATGCCGTTTCCAAAAAAAAATTTCCTCGTGATGTCCGCCATCTTTTCTTAAGCACTCTTCTCTCTGATCTTCCTCGTAGTCTGGTGGTCGAGGTAGGTGGCCAATGAATATCACCGTTTTTGGAAATAATGCGATTTTCGAAAATCTGTTAAACAGCGTTGACATTGATATTCGGACAACGTGCGACGTCGCACAATTTTCGTTCGGGCTTTTTTTTTTTTTTTTATTTTGTTAAAGCTGAGTCCGTTTCTTTAAAGTTTGTCACTCATATTTGAATCGCTTTAGCCGATGGCACTGAATCATGGCCGTGTATGGGTTGAAACGAAAACGTAATGAACGAAATGCGTAGCCATATAATAATAACTGTCGTTATTTCGGTAAAACGATTTTATCGCAAAAGCGCGTTTTTTTACCACAACCACTGTTCCGTGTCGACTAAACGGCATGCCATTTTTTAACTTACAATGTTTAGTAAGCATTTTCTTAAAATCGGCCGTTGAAGTACTTGTACCGTTCGGTATTATACTCGTTTTAAACGAGGAATTAAACGAAAAGTTCTTTCCATTAGTCGAAAGTTGTACGTTTTAAAAATGAAAAAAAAAAAAAAAAAAAAATTCAGTTGTAAACGACAAACGTAAATAAAACAATGCGGACGGGCTAGGTAAAAAAAAAAAATGCCGTCGGTTTAACCGAACACGCGTGGTTTAAAGTTACCCGTGAACCGTGACGGTGTCGCCGCGTCACAAAGCCCGCGGAATTGTGCGGACCACTCGAATAACGATAAATTTACTATGGGAAACACTTGGCGGAATTCCGCCGGATTGATCGATTCAAGAAAATGCGTATGAACGTGATAACACAGCGCGATAATAACGCACGTTTAAAAAATCGTCTTTGCCGCCCGACGCGGTTTCCAAGAGCGATACGCTACGCGTCCGACCGGTGCCCCCCCCGCCGTACACAAAACATAACAAACGCCCGGTTAATATCGTCGCCGGAATAGTAATTTTTTTTTTTTTTTTTTTGTCGACGGTTGCGGCGCAACGTTATCGCAAACGTGAAAAACAACAGTAAATATTACTGTTTACGGCGATTCGCGGTGATCGCCCGTAAAAATAAACGCCCCAACACCGACCGGCGGGATCCTCGTGGATAATAATGAAAACTTGGCCGGACGGTACGAACGGCGGCGCGGCCGCGGCGGCGTCCGACGACTCGGACCCGGAGTGCGTGTTGTTCAGCAGGGAGTCGGTCCACTTGAAAACGGTACTGTTGAGCGCGGACGACGAAGTCGAAGTACGTGCGCGATATACGCTATATAAGAGTTTTTTTTTTTTTTTTTTTTTTTTTTAACGACCGCCGCATGTGGGACTCGAGACCAACGTTTTCGTACCGACTTTTACGATAGCCTCAATGACCTAATGGGATTTTACGTCCCGGCGGGTGGTCCGTGTAGTAATAGTTTCGTAGTGGTCGTCGCCCAACGACGTCGCGGGCGCGTAGCTAGGGCGTGTGTTTCGGTTGTTAAAACACCTCCTCGGCTCTCGGCCGTATTCGAGCCAGAAATATATTACGTACATATACTACTGCCTAATAATGTTTCGGGGTTTTTTTTATTTTTTTTTAAATTTGTAGTTAGAACGACGGCCGCGCGGTAAGGACGGGCCGGGCAAGCGGCCCATATGCCCGGCCCAAAAACGCGACTTTTACATTAAAATTACTACTCATTGATCGTTCGTATATGAGTATTTAAATTTAAAACTATTTATCAGGTTTTTTCGACAGAAATTACAATTTTTTTCTTTTCGTATAGGCAATTTCTTTACAAAATCGCTCGCTATTTTTGATCTAGGGTCTCCAACATTACGGCGGGCCATATTTGAGATACGCTTCGGCGTCGTGGGACACATTTTTTTTAGTATGCGATAGAGAGGTAATTAAACTGAAGATAAATAACAATTGTTTTATTTCACTATAATTTTACAAAGGAGACAATCGTTTTATTGTGATAAGTGAATGAGAAGTTTGGAATGTCTTTTGAAATTTCGTGATAGTTTGGATCAAACTCGGTTGTGTTCTCAAGTGATGTTACCCATGTAGGTTCTATACTTTGATTTGACGTATTTAGTTTTTGAAAAAAGTTTGCTGGCATGAGAAGGTAGAGCCAAATCAGTTAAATGATTTTACGTGCACATTTTTTGAGTATTGGTAAAGAGTTATCTGGCAACATTGCGTAAAATGTTTGCGTCTGGTTTCTTTGAAACCGTTTATGGTCCGGTCGTTTGACGTGAGCTCGACAACTACTACAAGTTCCGTCGGTAAAGTTTTAAATTCTACGGATCTAAATGTTAATTGATTTTCTGTTTCGCATTTGATAATACTACGAGTATTTATCATGAAAATTCAATATATTAATAATATTACTATATCAAATATTTGGATAATGGCTATTGGTTATCCCCTATACCGTATATCATGGCGGTAACCTGTATGGTAAAAACCGGCTGTCGTTGTACGTTTGTATCGATAAACGACGTTGCGGACCGTCTCGAAAAGTCTAGGATTTGTTATGCGATAAGGATGTGCGACACAGCCCACAAGTCGTACTCGAGTATAAAATTAAAACGCTACCCTTTGAAAAATCCTGGCTAATCCGTCTGATAGACATATTAGGTATACGAGGTGTGACAATAAAACAACGAGACTTTTTGAATAAAAGTTGTTTATTTTAAAAATGTTATAATTTAATGATTATTACCTTCAAAGTACCTTCCCTCAGCATCAATACACTGTTGCATACGTCGCTGCCATTCTTGAAAACAGTGTTGCCAATTGCTTTCATTCAGCCCTTTTAGAAGTTCTGCCGTTTTCATTTTTACGTCATCAACTGTTTGAAAATGGGAAAAGAAATAAGAAGGAAATAAGAAGAAGTCACAAGAAGCAAGGTCTGGCGAGTACGGGGGATGTTGAAGTACAGAAATTTTTTTTTCAGTTAAAAAACGTTCAATTGAAAATGCACTGTGAGCTGGAGCATTGTCTTGGTGAAGAACCCAGCCATTTTTCCATAGATCTGGTCGCTTCTTTCTGACACGTTCTTTTAATTTAATTAATACCTCTTTATAATAATATTGATTAATTAATTTTGTCGATTTTTTCAACGTTTTCGTTTGTTGAAGACGTGGTAGGACGTCCAGAACGATCATCGTCTTCGACGTCCTCCCTTCCACTACAAAACCGTTTGTGCCATTCAAAAACACGAGCTCTTGATAAACATTCTTCACTATAAACTCCACATAACATACGAAACGATTCCGCTGCAGTTTTTTTTAATTTAACAAGAAATTTAATGTTAACACATGTTGTTCGATTTTTATATCGAACATTTTTCGGCAGTATAGTCGAACTCGCACTAATAACAAGGCAACTAACGTATAAGAAAATGAATCGATGCCATCAGTGTTCATAGTACTTTTAGATAAGTGTTTTCTAATCATATTTCAATAATCGTTTTATAGATAACGTTAATAGTTTAGGTTATATTCAAAAAGTCTCGTTATTTTATTGTCACACCTCGTATATAGTGTATACGTCGTATCCACGTATAATATAAGTCGGCAAAAAAAAAAAAAAAAAAATTAAAGTAAATACCTGACGATTATTTTCGTATAACGTCGTGTACACGTATGTTAAGAACAATTATCATTCGATGAACGACGAAACGTCGATATTGATACCGTCGACGGCCACTTATACGGCGTATCCATTGGACAACGCGGGCAAATCGAGCAGTTTCGGCAGCGAGAAATTCGGGCCAACCAACAAGAGATTTTTCGTCATCATCATAGCGTCCATCGCGTCTTTCATCCAAGTAAGTAACCCCCGCGATGGCCGTAGACAGTGGCGTATTTTCGAAATTTTCTGCGAGGGGGAGGTTCAATTAAATATATATGTAACATTATGTATATATATTTAATTATATTTCGCTGTAAAAAAAAAAAAAAAAATACAAAAATTCTACAGGAACATTTATTTATTTTTTGAATTTTTGGGAACTCCTAGCCTCTCCCCCTCTCACGTAAATACGCCACTGACCGTAGACGTATAAATATATGGACTGTGCTTTCCGCCTGTGGGGCACAATGGTGAGGGGGGGCATCATAGTCTTTGAAAGTCAGGATTGAATGGGAGGGACGGATTGGTGGATATCGCGGAGTAAACGATTTTTATCAATAAATATTATGACTAGGAAGTTTTTACGGCGTTATGCTCTATCGCTATTTATTAGCATTATTATTATTATTTATTTTTCCACGATATCATCTATCTATCTCACTTTTACTGAACAACTATATTTTTAATTTTACTTTCTAAGCGCATTTTTCCATATCGTTATACGTCTATGGCGATTACGGCAATAACCCGATCCGGGTGCGGGCATTTACCAGTAGTGACTGGCCCTTTTAGACATTTTCTCAGTGCATATGGAGTCCCATATACGAACCGGCGCTCACGGCTTTCCCCAACTGGTCCAGCAGATCGTTGGCGCTGTTGCCCATATGGAGCAGCGTGATGACCGCGGTGTTGGTGTTTCCAGCGTGTCTGACCATCAATAAATACGGTATACGCACGCCTCTGGTTTTTTTTTTATTATTATTTTGTTTTTACTCGCGTGTGTACATTGGATACTTACCCGCAGTGTGTCGTTTCTGCCGCAGGATTGAAACTGAGCCTGTTGTGGTCGTGTAGTTTTTTCACGCTGGGCACGGCCGTCCGGTGTTTACCTTCCGTATACACGTCTACGCTGTGAGTGTTCCCGAATACCACACCGATATAGTATTACGTTATATTTACCGACCCGATCGTACAAATAAAGTAATAATGTCTCTTCTCGTCGAAAACGACAACCGCGCGCGGTAATGCTGCGGTTTCATTCCGAGTAGAGCAAGGAAACTATTATCATGGTTTTATTACCATGTGTTTCGCCCTCCCTCCCCTCCCCCCACCGCCCCTGGCGTAAACACTTTTTAGTTAAGTGAAAATCCTCCATGGGCAAAAAAAAAAAAAAAAAAAAGGTGTGGATGAATAGCACCCAGCGCTATACTACTATGATTTGAAACATTTTTTCTCTGTAGATTCCAAACATTTTTCCCCATCGGCCCCAATTCGCTTGAATTTCGGATATTTATTTCATAATTAGCATACGGTTTGTTTGTTTTATTGATTTCTGTTTACCGGGGCGATAACGGACACGGACAAAAAAAATAAAGAAAAAGAAATCTCCGATGGCATCAGTGATGCTAGTCGATTTTCACGATTCGCGATAGGCACAACGTTTTCGGTAAAAATCTTTACCTCAGCTTCCATCCCGTAGAACCGTATTTGTTTGCGACGGTTTATCGTCGTGGACTAAATAAACGACATCGCTACACAGTAAAACCCCCACGAAGCAAAATATTTTTTCGCCCCTATAATACAAAATAGAAATTATACACTTTGACGTTTATCATTAAAACAAGACTGAGTAATCGTAGTTTTTTTTTTTTTGGAAAAATTAGTAATAATAATGATAACATTGTTTGTATATATAATTAAATAATGAAACAAATTACACTATAATAAAAAAATAAAATTTTTTTTTTTTTATTTGTTCTTCGGCAAAAACATCAACTAGGGTATCAAAATTGTATGTCTGTGTTCTTTCAGCTTCAATACTTAACAAAGCACCCGTTAGGCATTCTTGGCTAAGAACACTTTACATGTAGTTGATAACTATTTTGAACTTCGAAAACGATCTTTCTGATGTTGCCGTTGTAACGGGTAATGTTGAGAATATTATGAATGCAGTATAAACGTCAGAAATAGTTGTGATAAGTGAACTATAGTCACATTTTAATTATTTCGTAAGTGGTTTAATGCCCTTACATAATTTTATTTTATTTAGTAACGTTGAGCGAAAATTTGTGATCTGCAACATATAGTTCAATATGTTTGATTTTTCTCGTATTGAACTACGGAGACGGTTACAAATTTAAGATCAATAACTCTGAATTTTCTACAAACATTTCGAAAGCTACATAATCTTTTTTCAGGCTGAGTTAATGTAGTATCTAAAATAGCATTACACATGTAAAAGCGTGGACCGTGAAGTGTAAAGCATAATTACCTATTAGGCCTGTTTCACACGCACGTTTATATTAAATACAACTTGAACAATAATTTGCCTACCAAATACTTAACAATCACTAGCGCCCCCCTATCATACGGTATAAGTACCTCGAAAATTGCACGACCCGAGGCATCTGCCTCTGTTGCCCCTGTGGTAGCTACGCCACTGACATCACCCCTACGAGCTGAACTATTTTTTCGTCCGACTTACAGGTGTATACACTTGTCGGCCATGTGTCTGTCTGCGGGTGGGGTGGCCATGACGCCACTGATGATAACCATGTCGGCGCAATGGTTTCCGAAGAACGAGAGGAACATGGCCACGGGTCAGTATATGCACAATATATAATATAGTAATAATAATATTTTTTTTTACTGATAAACTATTACGTGTTCAACGAAGGTTTCGGTTCGGCGGTGGGAATGTTGGGGTCGGCGGCCACGTACATTGTCGGGCCCAAAATAGTGTCCGCAGACTCCGATGGACTTCTGGATCCGATTGTCCTCAGAATCCGGATCATGCGCATGCTGTACGTGTGTACGTCGACTATATATTTATACTGACCTGACCTAACCTAATATAATATTATTCTAATCGAATTTTCCTCGTTTCCGTGCCCATAGGTTTCGGTCTAAACGTGTTCGTCATACTTCTGGTCTATCTGATGTTCCCATCGCACACGCAGGCGGTGAGCTTCATGTCCAAACAGACAATGACTTCTCACCAGACCGCCAAAGTGTATTCCTCGCTGAAAATCCTCTTCATGTCCGTAATCCTCATAATTGACGCACGACGTTGCTGCAGATGTTTTAATCTAGTTTTTTTTTTCTATTTTTATTATAAAATAGGGATTTTGACATGTGGTGTCTGGTGCTCGCGTTCACTCTGTCCAACACCATGTCGGCCCCTTGGTCGGCTCTGTTGCCTTCCACGTTTTCCAAACTTCACGTGTCGCCCGTAACAAAAACAAACTAATTATAAATATATATATATTTTTAAATTCTTTATAATATTAATAATCAACATGTGTGTGTGTGTGTATTTTTACTATCAAGGAACTCAGCGCCAACTGCGGTTTTTTCATGATCGTTCACACTTTCATTATGAGCCTGACGATAAGCACGTTCGCGGACCGGGCGCCCGGTTACAGCAAGGAATTCGCCCTGTTTAGCCGGTTCGTCTCGTTAACATTCCTGTTTTGGCTGATGCTCATGTTGAACTTTCATGTTAAAATGACGACCAGTAAGTAAAATACACTGGAGATTATTTTTTTTTGACAACTGGCGATTGTAGCCTGCAGCAGACCTTGGTACGTTCATTTATAATATAAACTTGTACATAAACTAGTTCGTATTGTGTCACGACAATTGAGCGCAGTGCGCGGTATTAACTTACCTATACTTCTTTTCGTCAAAAACGGTTCATGCGCATTTATTAACGCGGGCTGTGCCAGTGGACCCGTCTGTTTTCCTTCTGCAGTTGTTGAACGATTATGGCCTGTAGTAACGGCCGTGGCTGGCTCGTAGGCGTGCAAACGGAAAGATTGGTCGGATTTTACGATTTCGCGCATTGATAGATAAGTAACTGTTTTCAAGTCGTTGCATTCATCGGGAAACGAAAACTGCATTTATAAACGATTTTCACCGTGTATGTATTACACACAACACTCTCCTATCTCTCCTAAATAGTAACGGCAGTAATGATTTGTCGCCGAGCTCGATTGTCGTAGATCAATCATTGGTTTATACATTTTTTTTTTTTTTTATTGAACTCTGAACGGATCCGTTATCCGTTTAAACGGGCCCATACTGAGGCCGCCCCCCGCGTGCGCGTAATAACACTTGCGTGGCCCGTTTCAGCGACCCTGGTGTGCGTGGTGATGGTGGCGTTCCCGTACGGCTGGTGCAGCCAGAGCCTGTTGTACGAAATGGGCGCCGAGCTCATGTACCCGCTGCCCGAGTGCTTCGTGGCCGGCTACATGACGTTGTTGAACAACCTGTTCGTGGACTTTGCGTACGGAGTGCTATATTTTTTCCCGCGTTTCGGTAATATCGCCCGCCAGCGCCGGAAGAATCCGATCGTTTAACCGCGGCCGTGCGAGACCGGGGGCGGCTAACCTTTTTACATTTTGTTTTACACACAACTCGCCGATAACGTGTGGCTTTAAAGCCGCACGATATACACCGAACAGTTCGCTAACGCGCAACCTACACGATTAACGGCATAAAACCGCCGTAATAATAATATTATTATCTGCGATCTGCACTTGACCACGAGAAAAAACAAATCGAGTTGACATAACCGTTTGGCGCACGTATAAATATATTCCGGTCCACTCGTAAGTAAAGCTGGGCAATGTAAACAAAATGCAGGATATATACGAGGTGTGGCTAATCAATAACGAGATTTTCTCTGTAAAAACTTTTTATTTATTTTTTTTAATGGTTTAACATTTTTCCCCTTCTATATACTCCCCTCCATGTTTGACATATCGCTCCATTCTAATTTTCCATTGGTTGAAACAGTGTTGGAAATCCTTTTCTTGCAATGTCTTTAACACCTCTGTCGCTTTTGTTTTTACAGCTTCAACTGACTCAAAATGTGTGCCCTTTAACGCACTTTTTAATTTTGGAAAAAGCCAAAAGTCGCATGGAGCGAGATTTGGTGAATATGGGGGGTGTTGAAGCACTGGAGTTCGATTTTTAGCTAGAAATCGCTTTACAGATAAGGCACTGTGAGCCGGCGTATTGTCTTGATGCAAGATCCAAGAGTCATTTTCCCACAACTCAGACCGCTTTCTTCTTACTCGTTCTCTGAGTGTTGTCAATACTTGAAGGTAATAATGTTGATTCACAGTTTGCCCCTGAGGTACCCATTCTGTCATTATTACACCCTTAATATCGAAAAATACGACCAACATGGACGACCCACCCGTTGATTGTCTTCAACTTCTTCACGACCCTCACGAAATCGTTTGTGCCACTCAAAAACACGTGGTCGTGATAGGACACTATCTCCATATACTTCAATTAATAAATTAAAACTTTCGGTCGCAGATTTTCCAAGTTTCACTAAAAATTTTAAATTAATACGTTGTTCAATTTTTTCGTCCGGCATGATTTCGACATTCAACACGTAAGAGGTCAATTTAAACGACGCTTACACATAGACTACAAAACGGAAACTGACTAAACTGGTATTGTTCGATGCAGTGATATTCATAGATTACAAATATACTACCATTATACCCTTATCTACTCATGCCTTATCGCTAAGTAGATAGTCTCGTTATTTAATAGCCACACCTCGTATATATAGGAATTCAATTCATAACTGTATTATTGCGAACAAAAAAAAAAAAACGATTCTGAGCGAAGCGATTCGGTTTATCAAATGTTTTCGAATGCCGAGATTTTTACGATGGTTCAAAAACGCTTAAAAACAAAAATTAAACAGTTGATAAAAATCATTTTGTCGATTAAAATATAAAGGAGAAATCGTGTTAATAACATCAAGTCGTAGATGCGATTCAGTGTGTCAAACCTAAACCTGTTCGATTAGAGGTACCCGACTAGCCCCGGCCATCCTTACATTATGTATTTAAATGCCCGGGTTTCAATGCATAGTTGCGTTATTCGCCGTTAATCAATTTTCAAATCGTTTTTCCGGGGCATTTAAACCACGGGCTCGGCACTCCGAATATTACGATAATATTCTTCTGGCGCGTTTTGCTCGTGACGTCACATATTAATCATGACGGTTTTTTTTTTTGTTGCCGTGTTATAGATCAATACTGGCTGCACGTCTGCGTTTTCGCGTTTTCCGTGTTGAGCATAATTTGTCTGTTTTTGACCACGGACTTGACGTGCAAGAAGAAATCCATAAAGAATTGAACGCGATGCACGGTGCACACTGTTATGTTATGTTCGTGTAAACGCACGGAGACAAAACCGTTGTCCGTTCAACCTGACCAACTGATATTAATTCACTACTACACATTTGCGCGTTATTTTCCGGATTGGATGGTATCGGCGTTGATAAAACGACTCGCTTAATGTTTAAACGTCAAGTTTAGAATTTACACTTTATATATGTTGTATTGACGGTTGAAATTCACAACGGCCAATGTTTAATTTAAATATATTAGCAGTAACATCGAAACTACAAAACTATTCGTAGTGGTTTTTGTAATGGGAACTTTGAAGTTGTTAAAACGGGTTAATTTATAATTTAAACATTTGATATAGAAGTAACGCCAATGAATATAGTTATGTCATTTGAGCTAACAATAATAGTTATAACTATTATTTGAATATTTAATATTTAACTATATAAACAACGATTATTTGTTCATTCGTTGTAATTCCAATATGATCATATTGGCAGAAAAATATTATTTATGTCCGTTTAATGTGTGTGTATACATTATACAACGTACCTACCAGAAAGTCTTCGAGAAGAAAAAAAATGAACACACTGTATACAGTTCAGTGTTTCACTAATAAGATATTTATATAAATAAAACTAAATTATTTTTTTTTTTTTTTTACAACATACCGATTTTGAAAATGAAAATCAAGCAATTTTTTTATATTTTTATTTTATTTTGAAAACGAACATATATTACAGATTTGATATTATAATTAGTTACATATTGGATTAACCTATCTCCTGTAAGGTCATGCAGCTTTTGTTGATTATAAGGAGTTATGCTTACTACTAAATAATACTTATGAATTATAAACTGAAATGGTAATATACAAATACTACAAATCGAAAAAAATTAAATTTAAAAAGTATGATGTTAACGATAAATACATTTTAAAAAAACAAGTGCCATAAAAGAAAAATATGTAATCATAGTGTATTGTTTTTAAATTCAAAAGGCGTAGAATCTGAAAAAGGTTGGTCCCAAATAATCCACAAAAGATTTATTAGCGTATTGAACGGTCAAATCATAATTTCTCGATTCTATTTTGTTATTTAATTTTTTATGATAGTTATCTAACCGTTTTCTTAACTGAATACATAATAACGATTTTTTTTTTATACAAATACCTTAATGGCAATACACTAAATATTTTATAATTTTCACTCGTAGAACCTCGAAGAGTATATTTATTTAAACAAATTCTAACAATAATTTTTTGATTAACTATTAGTGCATTTAATATGTTACGTCGGTGGCCCCATACTAATAAACCATATTGAAAATTAGATTGATATAGTGCAAAGTAAACTATTTTCATTGTATTTACAAGTATCATATTTTTGAGTTTGACCAATTTATAGGTTATGAAACGTAGCTGACCTAATAAATTATTGATGTGAAAATTCCAACTTAAGTTATTATCAAAAATAATACCCAAGTATCGAATTTGTTTAATTATTTTACAGTTATGCGGATTACGAATTTTGTTAAGGATACACAGCTGTGTATTACTATTGTGTTACAATTTGATTATGTTTTATTAATTGAAAACTGCATAATGAACCAAATGAAACAATAATTTTAAAATGAATAAATTTTGGATATAAAACAATTGTGCGTAAAATAATCCGGTAGAACTACTAATGTATATAAAATAAAATTTGTATAATATGTATATAACCTACGAAAAATACTTGTAAACAATTTTTTGAATGCAATACAATTAAAAATATGACGCACAAATTAATGTAATAGAAACTAAATTTATATAAAATAATTGTCAATAGTTTATAAATTTGTATAATTTGTGTATTGTGTGATCTACCTACAACAAATACATGTATACATATATATATATATATATATATATATACAGTCGAGTCGTGATAACTCGAAGGGGGATAAAAATTCACCTCGAGATATGTATTATTCGAGATACCTAACTCGAATTTATCAAAATAAAATAAATACTTCGAGTTACCTATGTAATGAAATATAATTTTAAAATTTTACGATAAAAACGTTATGACAAATATAATACATTTATGTTTATACATAAATGCTATACAAAAACTAAATATGTATTATTTATGAGATACAGTAGAAAAATAATTTGTTATTAATATTTGGTTTTTTGGCTGTTTATTGACAAAATCTTCTAATTTGCCTATGGATTCGAAAATCCATTTCAGTCAGGTTCGAGTTATCGCGACTCGACTGTATATATAATTTAGATTGCCCGTTATTAATATGAGAAGAAGTTTTTTTTTTTTTTTTAATTTTTATGAATGTCGGCCGGATATTTGTTCCAATACATTTACAAATAGGGTCTGCAAAATGTTTGCTCTTTTGCGTATACCTTTTTTTTTTTTCTTTTTTTTTCAAATTCAATTTCAGCACGCTGAAATTAGAACCGCGCATGTTAATAAGTCGTTATTAAAAATTATCTACGAATAAACTAAAACCGTTACACTATCTTGACTTAGCACACACTAAACTAACAACATTTGCTATGAAATGCTCTACAAACGACAATCTTGTCGGAAATTTAAAAATATTTCTGAAACAAGAAGCATATCCACTCGTATATATTTACATATATATGGACAATAACAGTCATAAATAATTATTTACAATGCAATACCTCTCAAGTTTGCGTAAATTTTACCGTATCCGAGAACGCGAAAACGTCGTAATACATAACATTATCTATACGAATTATTGTATTCTAAATAAAGCGTCGTAGGTGCGTAAATGTATATGACCGGGAGATTGGAGATCGTATTCACGAAAATCCGTTTAATAATACAAATATATTATATTATATTATTCTGCGATGTTTTTTTTTTCTTTTTTTTTTTTTTCGGTTTGTCTGGAAACACGCCACTCGTTGTTCGCGCGGGGCCGGGTGACTCGAACGATGTTTACGTCTTGTTACACCCGCAATAATAAAGCGATACCCGTATACACATCACGTATTATAATATAATACGAGTATTATTTTCTCGGCGTCGTTTAGAGGATCGTCCGCGTATATAACGCACGGGCGTAAAACACAAAAGGCGCGCCTGCGATCGATCATGCGGCCCCGCGCGGCCGAGTCCCCGGGTACCCCGGCGACTTCTTAACACCCGCGGGGGACGGCCCGGAACGTGCTCCGCGACGTCCGACCGCCCAGCGTCCCGCTGATTTCCACCGTACCGATGCTAAAATATTGTTATAGAGGCATAAACGATCTTCTTCGTCTTCTTCTCGTCCTCGCACACGACGACTGTGCGTGCGTGTCATCTCTATTATGTCGTTGTTATAATAATAGTAATAATAATAATAATATATTATTATTACACGCGTGCGCACCGCTAATAAATTCACGTGTGTGTCGTACACACGTATTATACCCGGTTTGCCCGATGCGCACGTCCAGTGTAAGGAGAAGTGCATACGATCTGCAGCTGCAGCGGACACCGGATGCTGAAGATTATATACGTTTTATGTAGTGCGACAAGAAAAAAAAAAAAAAGTCACTCCGGACGCCGCGGTTTCTTTTCTTTTGTCCCGGCACCGTTCGTGACTTCGGGAAATTATCCTGACGCCCGGTCCCGATTTCGCCCGTAAACCTACACAATTGTGTTTTACTCGTGTCTTGGTTGTATTGTGTTTAAGGACTGACCCCCCTTGGACTCCTCCGGTGGTTCGCTGCGGGTACCCCCCCCCCCCGTGCAATAAGGCGGCCCCGGCGGGATTGGTGCGTTTCGCCGTCCGTGTCCGTTTCCGGGTTCGCGTTTAAAGCCTAAACGATTATGATTATTTACAACCGAGGTTAACCGACGAACAAAAAAACAAATTGCATTTTTATATCCGGTGGTTTCGGTTCGAGATTCTCCGCGATTCGACGAAACGCCCGCCTCCTATATTATTCCGTTGATAATTCCACGGGTGTTCCACGTCAACAATTTCAACGATTACATTTTCTACGAGCTATTTAAACGTCGAATTTGTATTTTGTTTTTTTTCCCCTCCCGAAAATAAACTCATAAAACAGCTATCTTTTTTTTTTTTTATTGATAAATTATGATGCTCGCGACCTTTAGAAATCATTTTGAAGACCGGAAAACCCAAGGGATACTTATTTTTACCCAGCCAAACTCGTAATATCACGAGAAGAGCGAAAAATCGAAAAAAGAAAATGATTATCTATCACTCTAATATTATTATAAAAGTTATGGTACTTTTAAATGCACGTTAGACACGTTTTTAGCGTAAAATGCATAATGTTATCGCAGAAGAAATTTCGTTTTCATAATACTGTTAATATAGGTTTTAGGTATTATCAAATCCGTGTATCGATGATTTTTTTTATCGGTATATACCTTATTTGTATGGTTCGCATTTATTTTCTCTGGATTTTTCGCCGATTTAATAATGCATTTAAAACCACATCCGTCGTAAATGGCCAGTTAAATATTTTTGTAATACGATACCACCGTGTGTTCTCAACATAGATAATAATGAATGGATCGGGGCATATGCAGACCACATTACCACTTACATAGCGTTCTCGAATAAATAAGAGTCGATATCAATAAACCGTAATATGATCTTTAATCCTATTCGGCGGATAATCGTCATAGAAATTCTGAAAATTAATTTTTCATTTTTGCCGAGCGAGACAGAAAATCAATGAACGCCTCAGAAACGTGATTACCAATATGATCCGTTATATATTATCTAAATGTTTCTAAATGTTTATTATATTATGTTTGTAAGGGACGTATGATATATTTACTATGTTGTACGATAGTTTTACTGCTATTTTGCCGGTTTGCCGGTAAATTATCAGTAAATATAACGGAGATACGTAATATTATCTCTCTCTTAGGCCTTATTTTAGATACGGAAAATTAATAATGTTGACCTAGGCCGATAACAAAAATCACCTTTGATTAATGGATAAAGATAATTTACAGTACTTATACTTCAAAACATATGTAGAATACATACCGAGTTGAAATCTGTTAAAAAAAAAAAAAAAAAAATTCTATAGGTTTTGTTCGATAGTTATATTATAATACAAGTAATCAAATAATAAATTATGTATTTTAACATAAACGAGTCTACTTAAATGCTTATATATAAAATAGTTTATTAACATCACTAAATATCATCACTGTTATAGTGGCTTTCAATTACCTGAACAATATTTTATCTATAAATTTGTAGATTTTTAAACTAACTTTTGTAATAATATAATAAGATTTTTTTTATTATCAAATTATTCAAAATTAATTTCAAACATTATTTCGTATCAATAAAATCTTAAAACGAAATGTTTAATCTCTGGGATTTTCGTTATGATCTGCAGAATCGTTCGGGTTGAAATTGATTCGGTTTCGCCTTATTTTGAGTAAATAAGATATGGTATTTCGAAAACGTTTCGCCCGCAGTTGGGAAATTCGAACGGAAATTAATATTTCTTCAATTATTTTCCGTACAGATAATCTAAAAAACATTTAGGTGCCTATCTACCAACGCGACTACGCGAGAATGGCGATAAATTAAACCGTCGTTGGTTTATTCATTAGCATTAATAAGTGAAAATAAAATAGGTATTCGCGATTATTTCTAGCACATGCTTTGGAAATCTTTCGGAATAAATTATCTAAAGCCAACAACACGGGTGCGTATCGTTAATCAATTATTACGATTTTAATACGACCGCCACACGTGTTCGGATTGCCCGTTATCGGGTTAATTGTTGCGAAACTCCGGCAACGCGCATAAAAAAAAAATAAAAAAATAATTCTGCTGATATCTCCAAAGGGAAAAACTTAAATCTTTCTGTATGATTTCACTACATATAACTGCTGATAAATTTATTTATAAGCGCATACATATAAATGTATTATGTATTTAAAAAAACTTAAATACAATTTACTTTATAGGTATATATGAAATATTGTATGTTTTTATTATTATTGTTATTATTTTTTTTTTTTTTTTTTTTTTTGTCGGGAAAATTGATAATTAAGTCATAATGCGATCGTTTAAAGATAATTGTCGAATGAAACGCCGTAAGGAAGGATAAGAATAAATTAACTTCCACGGATCAACAAACTATGGTGAGACGCAAATGAGATACAATCAAACAATTAAGTCCAGGAATTATTCTGTAAACCAAATATAACAGCTGAAATCTGACACGAGACCACGGTCTCGGTCACGTAATAAAAAATGATATCCCCGAGAAATGAGACCGATAGGAAGACCGAAACAAAGATGGATTAATAAAATCGAAAATAAATTAAGACAACTATGGAAATAGCATAGATTATTGGAATGATATTTGTTTTGCAGCCAACGGCCGCTAAAGCTGTAAAAAGAAGAAGACTACAGCTTTACGTTATATAACTTTAGAATCTTAAATTCGATAAACCATAAAACTACCCTCAGTACCCTCTGTCCGTTTTTCAATCTTCACGAGACACACGCGAATTTACTTAAAATGTTGTCTCGTATAGTAATGCGTATAAGACCATTTTTTTTAGCAAATATAAAGACATACACTGAAACACTGCGTTGAAAATTAATAATAGACGAGTGCGTAAAGCTAAAAGCTTGGAAAGTATATAGAGAAAATGACGGCGGATTAAGCAATTGAAAGAATCAAGAGAAGAAAACTTGGGTAGAAGAACGCGATTTTTCTATTATTGACGAATTCGAAGGTGCAGAATAGAATATGTTGTTCAAGTGACGGTTTGTTTTTTCGAACAAATTAACAGCTAACAGAGATGCTTTAAAATGAAAACTGTTAACGCGGTGATTTATTTATTTATTTTTTGACAATATTTTTACAACAACGGTAAAGGACCATCATGTCGAGAAAATATTATTAAATCGTAATTAAGACGTGTTGATCCGATTATTGCCGCGTACCCGCGAGTAAATGCCGCCACGCACGCGGCTGCGTAATTACAATAATAATATTGTAACAACGGTTTTATAGGGTCGTATTTATTTTCTTTAAGTATAAAATTAAGCCGAGCATACCGAGGGTGTAGTAGTGTTAGCGTTGAACATATTGCAAAACGTCGTTTACCTGGCGGTAGGTCTTTTGTCGAATCCCCGCCGAACGTCACCGTAATAGTACTCACCGAGGGGCGGGTGTGTTACCGGTTAGAGATGACCACCTGGACATTTACCCAGTATTCGTATACGGAACGTAGACAAATTCTCTACCGCAGTCGTCATTGTTAATTCCTCTGGCAAAACGATAATTTGCCATTTCTTCGTTTCGTACGGACTGGGTCGAGTGCGCCTATTATACGACCGTCAACGTTCTCAATTATCTTTGCAGGTACCCAATCGCCAACGAAACGATTAAAATAAAAATCATTTCTTTCTTTCGGTAAAACCGATTAGTTTGCAAATACCCTACGACTTGCAGTGACGGCAGTATTATTCGGGGTTGTAACGGAATGACAAGGGTCGTTCGTTTTTATCGGCTATTGTTCCGTCTCTGCAGACGGAATCCGAGCCCACCATTACGGCGATAAATCGTATCGATTACCCAACCCGAACGATTATTACCCGATCGCGCTGCACTAAGAGTAAAACTGTGTTGGACATCAAACCCGAACAGACAGAACGACCAAACGGATATTTTTTTTTTTTTTTTTATGGATTTTAAACGGTTCAACATATATAGAAATGGTTTCATTTCAAACGTGTTTTCGTTTTTACGTGCCGATCGATCGATCTAATGAAACGATAAGAATTCTAACAAAAAAAAAATCGGAATTGGAGATATCGTCAAGTCGTGATTGAATGTCCCGTATTTTTTTTTTTGTTTTGTTTTATCCATTTAAATCCCTGGAAGTATCATGTGTAGAATATAGAAATTAAAAAAAAAAAAATGTTCGAAAAAGGACTGCTAATGTCAGAAAATCGATCTCAGTGGCTTTAAGGTGAATCAACGACGAATTCAAAACGAACTCGGATCGGAATACAATAACGGTCGGAATAATTGTAGGATTGCACTATCGGTTTACGATTGAGGCGAATTGTTCTTCGTTCATAAATAATGGCTGACGAATGACGAGAGTGATAATTATCGATTATTTTATAATCATTTTTGATATCCTAGATTTTATTACTCGAAGAACACTATGTCGATCGGTACTTATTATCAGTATAGACAACCCCAAAAAATGTTAATCGGTTACTTTCCAGTTATCGGGACTACAATTTCTCCGATCGTTTAATCGCGAACTCCTGCGGTTTAATTCAATACGAACTAGTCGGTTTACACTTGAGGAGACACGCTATATTTCCCGGGAGCATTATCAGATTTGGACCGACACGCAAGTTAAGTTTTTCCCGTTGCGCCACTGTTATATCTAAAACTTTCCGTCGTGTGAGTAGTACGGTTTATACATCTCCACTCGAGACACGTTAAATATATATTTTTTTCATTTTGGATTTTTCCAACCGTAAGTCGGATAAACCGACTATGTTTAACCGATAACTGGAACGTGAGCATGTGGCCTCCTCTGTTATAATCGTACGATTCTACACAATCGACGTTTTCAAATGCCCGCGATTTGTCTCTACGTACTACGCAAGCGCCCCGGCGATTATCGCGGCGGACGTGTTTTGCGGGTGTTCCTCGATTTTTTTTTATTTTTTTTTTTGATTTTTTTCGTATAAAAAATTAAAAAAAAAAAAAAACCACGGCGTTTCAACACGCCGCCGAATATCGAAATATTTCGTCGGTGTGCGGCCCGCGAAACGGAATAACGTAACACGCGCTCCGCACGTATCGGCGGTCGTATCTATTTTTATTAGTCGTGTACACGCATACGTATTGTTTCGAAACGGCCGAAACACTAATCGCTATCGGCGGCAGGGGCAACGGTCTGCCAGCACGAACGAATTACGTGTGGAAATATGTCTATCTATATGTATGTACACACATACGTAATAAAAAAAAAAAAAATAATAATAATATATAATGCGCGCGGTTAACGCGATTGATAAACAATAATTGTTAGAGGGAGAGAAAATTCGTCTAATTGTTTATAATTAATACAAAACGTACTACGAAAATAACGTAGACATTAAAATTGTACAACCGAAGACGAATATTGCGGTAAGCGCTCGTAAAAAATGGCACGTAATCGCCGCCATAAACATTTTTTTTCCATACGCTCCGCAGTTGTGATAAAATAATTTGAACGATTTGAACTTTTTAATGTTATGGTTTAAAAACACGTGTAAACAGGTATAAAGCGGAGGCACAAGATTGGCTTAGGCTATGGCCTGTGGCCGCGTCCACGGTGGCGGCGGATTCCCGTGTTTCAGGAACTGTCCGGTGGGCCGCTTTTTAATGGTACGAAAAAAAAAAAAAAAAAAAAAAATATGAAAAAAAAAAAAAAATAGAATCGTCTACTACATTTAAATAGTATTATTTGCAATTGTTATTGCCGAATAATTTCCCTATTTCAATTGTACGAATTGACAACGGTCAAACAAATACATCCGGATCCCGTGGCTTGTGGAGAGGGCGATTTTACCAACGAAAATTAATTGCGGGCTAATTTTTGATGACTATTTTTTTTTTTTTTGCTTAAATCGTTTTAACTGTACAAGCATATAGAATCATAATGCGTACAGATATAAACTAAATTATTCTATACATATACAGTGGCGCAATTATGGGAGCGCTTGTCTCCTAAGTTTTTTGTAAAGGTATCATTTTGCCTTCCCACCCCCCCCCCCCCAACCCAGGTACGACATCAGTATAAATCTCTGAATCCTCTAATATAAAGACAGAATGCTATTAATTTTTATATTCATAAAATAAAATAATTTTTTTCCTCAAATTTATTTCATAAAAGTTTATGTATATTTCACGTTTCTCCGGTTTTATAATATGTTAACGTGTTTTCAACGTTATCGCATTGTATGGATTACAAAAATCAGAAAGTTAACATTACGATAAATTACGTATTCTTTCGTTTATTATTTTAAGTTTTGTTTAATTTAGTTATTATGTCATTAAGTTAGTAGTTGGTTATTTTGTATACACAGAAAAAAAAAAAAAACAAATTTACACCACCACTCGTGTTATTGTTTTTTGCGGATAAATGAATTTTGCCCACATCCCTCCCCGGGGTTTTTTGTCTAGTTACACCATCGCTTAAACATACCCTACCCTCTCGAGTTCTCGTATACAAAAGTGACCCACGCGTGGTGCGAAGTATGTCGGCCAATAAGATTTTCATATCACATCGATTACAATATTGATCGATTGAATTCCGAAACTTCAAGACTGTCTTGTCTGTATGCTAAACGTTTAAATTTGTCTGGTTTTTTCTTATGAGAATTGCATACGATGCCGAGCATTCCATTTAACGTATTTGTCCGTTTAACGAAATATTTTCTAAAACAATAATCTTCGCCGTGTACAAATTACGAGTCGACTATATTTAACGAATATTTTTCTATAGAACGAATTTCTATTTTTTTTTTTTCCTATCTTTTTTGTTTGTGTTTTTCGAGTGACTCGTATAAGTGACGCACGTACGGAAAATAACAGAAGTGAAGCAAAACAACAACAAAAAAAAAAAAAAAAAAACAAACGCAAATTTATTCTACTGTACGGCAGTTTTTTTTTTTTTTTTTTTCCACAAACGCCATAGCTTGCGCCGCACTATATTATAATAATATACACAGCGATTATTTATTAATGAATGATATGGTCGTGTATTTTGACCTCTGAACGACAAAACGTGTCTATAATATATACTACGACGTTTGAAAATCGACTCGTTTAGAATCGTATATTGCCATAGTGCACGGTTACCAAACGTCGGAAACCGCTAAAACGATAATAACGGATGTGTTTTTGTACGCCTTTATTTCGCCGGTCATTAAACCAAAGGGCGGGGGTTTCATTTTTTTTTTTCTTAGCCACACGTGGCGTTTTGCCAGAAGATTAGGTTTAAATGTAGTTGTGGAAAAAAAAAACGATACTCAGAAAAATAAAACGTCCGTTCGCGTGCAAACACGAAAACATCGTATCGACGAAAAAAAAAAAAAAATATAATAAATCGAATAAAAAAAAAAAAAAAAACTATATTTTTTCTATCGGAGAGTTCGAAATGCCGTGGAACCGGAACGGTTTCTTTTGTTATTTTTTTTTTTTTGTATAAAGACAAGTCAAATGTAAAAAAAAAAAAAAAAACGCACACCGACGAACCCGATACTGTTCGGTGTCTTATCGTTCGAAAACAGGTAGGTGTTGAAATTAACGAAATACTGCACGGAGTGACTATTATTGTAGTGTTGTTTTGGCAGTTTTTTTTTTTTTTTCTGCCGTAGATTATTACCCACTGCACGGTACAATTTAATTTTTTAAAAACACCAACAGAGCAAAACACAATTGGATCGCTTCGCTCGCGATTCCATATATCACGTTTTTTTTTTAATACCATATCAAATAACAAAACAAAAACAAAATCAATTTTTGCATCTTATTTTTGATTGTGGGTGTAGGCGGCAAAGCTTTATTCGGTTATTTAAAACACTCCAAATTGTTCGCATAGTATCGCGAAAGACGATGGACTTTTTGCCCGCGGCGGTACATTATTGGAGAAAAAAAAACAATATTTTTAGTCCTCGAATCAATCCGCCTGCCGCCCTCTCGGTCGACGCGCCACTGTGTGCATAATAAAATATTTTGAAATTTATTTGTTTTTGATATATCGATAGTATTTTGTTACCGCGTAAATGATCACAACGATCTAGTTCTTAGATCTTGGTTTATGATTGTTCACAATCCAACGTTTTTCATTCTAGCGATTACCCGGTGAAGTTATCGTTTTATACTTGAAAAGTTAAACATCGACAGTCGATAACAAATAACAACAATAGATTTAGCGAGGATTTGTGTGTATAAAACGCGTTTTTATTCGGTTTATGCTCAACTTGGAGCGTAAGATATGTCCACGATTTATATAGTGCGTACTATTTCAGTACTCACAAATCGCAGTACTACTAAAAATATGCAACATTTTTTTTTTTTTTGGTTTTTGCATACAAGCGCGTATTGCGTTGCTAAGAGAATAGAAAAATCAATATATATATATATATATATATATATCGTCTATTCCATATTGTATTAATAATTTCAGAGAAAATATTACAACAATATTTTTTACAATTTTAAGAGAATATGAACGTCATTATTTAGGAGAACATAAAATATATAAATATAAATTTGATTTTTATTCATTATAAACGTATTTATTTAACACCGATTCTGGTATATGCCGGTACCTAGTTGACATACACACGGATACCGACCTATACTTACAATAATATATACAAATTTATATTTTTTTTTTTTATAATAGATATTGTTAAGATTTCAATAATTTATAGTCTTATTTGATTAGCGAAATACTTCAATAGTCGTATTAGATATTATATTAATATTATAATATTAATTGGTACATAAATATCACAACTATAAAATAAATCCTCGAGACGTAAAAACAAACGTTCTGATCGTTTCATTAGGATCAGCGTAAATTTAACTTTGAACTGTTTTTTTTTTTTTAATATTGACCGATTACCTCTTATAACCCACCCCGCACACACCGGCGAATGTTCGTAACATTAAACTCAAACTGTACACGAATATTAAACAATACTAGTTTTCGTTAAGCTCGTTAAAACGTTAGGACCGTCGGGTTGAACACCTTCCCTGGGCACGCCCCTGTACCCATATGCATTATTGCCTACGAATGTTATTCTCCCTATGTTTTTATCTATCTGAAAATAATGACGGACGGCGTTCTCGCCACGCGATACGAGGTGCGACAATAAAATAACGAGACTTTTTGAATAAAAGTTGTTTATTTTAAAAATGTTATAATTTAATGATTATCACCTTCAAAGTACCTTCCCTCAGCATCAATACACTGTTGCATACGTCGCTGCCATTCTTGAAAACAGTGTTGCCAATTGCTTTCATTCAGCCCTTTTAGAAGTTCTGCCGTTTTCATTTTTACGTCATCAACTGTTTGAAAATGGGAAAAGAAATAAGAAGGAAATAAGAACAAGTCACAAGGAGCAAGGTCTGGCGAGTACGGGGGATGTTGAAGTACAGAAATTTTTTTTTCAGTTAAAAAACGTTGAATTGAAAATGCACTGTGAGCTGGAGCATTGTCTTGGTGAAGAACCCAGCCATTTTTCCATACAGATCTGGTCGCTTCTTTCTGACACGTTCTCTTAATTTAATTTATACCTCTTTATAATAATATTGATTAATTAATTTTGTCGATTTTTTCAACGTTTTCGTTTGTTGAAGACGTGGTAGGACGTCCAGAACGATCATCGTCTTCGACGTCCTCCCTTCCACTACAAAACCGTTTGTGCCGTTCAAAAACACGAGCTCTTGATAAACATTCTTCACCATAAACTTCACATAACATACGAAACGATTCCGCGGCAGTTTTTTTTAATTTAACAAGAAATTTAATGTTAACACATGTTGTTCGATTTTTATATTTAACATTTTTCGGCAGTATAGTCGAACTCGCACTAATAACAGGGCTACTAACGTATAAGAAAATGAATCGATGCCATCAGTGTTCATAGTACTTTTAGATAAGTGTTTTCTGATCATATTTCAATAATCGTTTTATAGATATCGGTATAATAGTTTATGCCATATTTAGAAAGTCTCGTTGTTTTATTGTCGCACCACGTATAACGTATAAATTACGACGTTCTCGTCAAGACGGATTTGAAGTCGTGTAATCACTTTAGATTCATCGTTGGCCGGTGGTCTAAAACGAAAAAGCCAGTCCGATATTGCGGGCGTTTTGGCGCTACGGCCCCCGTACAGGACAAGGACTGCACGTGGGTAGGCGGGCGATAAGTCGGGATGGTGAGATATTTAGTATACACCAGAAGTCTATCAGTACGCGGCGACGAACGGCCACACGAGCGAAATACGCGCGTCTAAACATGGTTCGTTCACGGTATAAATATTTGCAAACCTTGTTGTAACCACGTAACCTAGTCGTATACGGCTGAACGTTGTGCAGTCATGAATTAAAGCGCGGCTATAATCGTTTTATCATTTTGTAGTTGACACTTGACAATCACCGCGAACCGCGCGTCGACAAAAGCGAACATTTTTCGACTTTATGGTACCGCGGGTACGTTAAAATTATCAGCCATTTAAAAAAAAAAACACTGGGCATTCGCACACGTCGTAAATTACAGACGACACGCTATAGAGTGTAAATAGAGTGCACCTCAATACTATTATAATCTTTTGCCGGTTTACCAACGAGCTCCGCAAAGAATCATTTTTTTTTTTTTTTTGAACTCTGCCGTATAGACTTGACCGTTTCAAGAATATTTAAATATAAATTATAATATCGTTTCACCGTTTGTACGAAAGGGCGTATTGGTAGATATAAATACTCGTGGAAATACAATTTCTGTTTAGAAACTTTATTATTGTCGTAACAAAAAAAAAAAAAAAAAAAAAAGTCGCCGTAATAGTATACAAAAAAATATAAAATAATACAAATAAAAATCTTGAGCAAAAATTATAATATATCGATTATTACGATTTGACAGTATAATCAAACTTTGTGTTTTATATATATATATATATATTTATAAAATAGTAATACATTTCTATATACAATGTTTACTTAAAATACATAAAAAAAAAAAAAAAAAAAAAAAAAAAAACATCACACAAATGGATGGATTCTGTTTCTCGTTGAGCAAATATTCGTTTGATAAAATAATAAAAAATATTTATCTTAGTCTATAATATGTACAGCGTGGTGTATACGCGTATTATAATATTTTATAATACAGATTAGTAACTTAAAATATAAAATGTAATCACAGACAATATTATAATTACGAATATTATTAACTTTCCGGTCGCCAATTCTATGTCTAGAAAAAAGTGCGGATCAGAATATTGTCTAAATAAGTATAATATTATTTATGCGAGACGAGACGGAGGGCCGACATATTGGTCGGTTCGTGAGTTAAAACTATAAAAAAAAAATATTTCGTGTACAATATATCGATGATAATGTGAGTTAAGTGCGTTATGTGCTTTGGTGCAATAAATAGTAATAATAATAATAATAATAATAATAAAGTGTTTTCTTAAAATCGAATGTTACGGTGCCAATACAAGTGCCGGTGGGTGTGCGTCGTATAAATACGTATAACCGGTGCTAATAGTGCGTAAAAGTGTGTGCGTGTGTGTGTGTGTGTGTGTGTGTTGAGTGCGTAAAAAAAAGTGCTATAATCGTATAACGAGTGCGTGTAAAAAATATCGTGCGTAAAACATAACGTGAAAAATATAATAATAATAATAGTAAAAAAAAATATAAAAAAATAATCGTATTTTTATACAATCGTAGGCGGTATATTATAGACGGGCAGTCGCCGTCCCCCGACACCGGGAGACGTTAACGGCCGACCGTCAGGGCGTCAAGTCTTTCGGCCGCGTCCGATGTCGGGTCGTCGTCGTCGTCGTCGTCGGCGACATCGGCGCCGGTCGGTCCGGCGTTTTCCCCGTCCTCCACCGCGTGCCGCCGGTGCTGCACGACGTTCTGTAGCTTTTCGTTGGCGGCGTTCTCGCGGCATTCCTTCCGGTGATTGGGCGGCGCCAACAAGTTTTCCAGGCTCTTCCAGTGCCGGTTCAGGTTCACCCTGGCCGACCTGCACCCGGAACCCGCGGCCGTCCGCAGCCGGTTCGCGTTGTTGTCCCGGTACGGTTTCAACACCTGAATAAAACGGACGAAACAACAAACGATAAGTAAAACGTTTTTTTTTTTTTTAGGCAATTAAATCGGTACCGCGCGCACAATACGTACCCGTCTCAAATGGTCCAGTCTCGTCGCGTAATAGTCCGGGGCGTAGCGGCAACGGCGGTCGGCGGCGTCCGGCCGGGCGGTCTTCGGCGACGGCGACCGCCGCGGTTGTCGCTGACCAAGACCGCGGAGCGCCCGGCACATGACTGACGGCGGGCAACTGTTGTACGGGAGACGCGCACGGAGGACCGACAAATGCGCGGGCGGGAACCCGTCTCGAGGAGACTCGGAATATTAGAAAAATACGAATAATCCACTAGCGGCGCCGGGTGTTCGTCTCTAGTCGGAAAGCCGTTTTTTATTTTTGTGTGTGTGTGTGTGTGTGTGTTTTTTTTTTTTTTTTTGTATGTTATAAGGTAGGTACGTATAGGTCGACGTCGGGTCTCGGATCGGAATGCGGTCCCGGTCTCGTCCGCGGCCGTCTTATATATACGGCCGTGTCCCTCCCGCCCGCTCTTCAGACTCGTTCGCCGGCGATGCGGCAGCCGTTACAGGAGATTATACGGTTTCGTATTGTCGTCCCCCGTATGGTAAAAATATATTTTATATTATTGTATTATACTTGTGTGTGTGTGTGTGTGTGTGTGTGTGTGTGTGTGTGTGCGTGTATCAGGAACCGCCCCGAAACGTGTTTAAAAACATAAATTCGCCGCGGAAAAAACAAAGATTTTTTTTTTTATATTCACTTATCTAAATATCTAAAAATCATCAAGACGAATCGATCAGGAACGCGTTTAAACACCCGCATTTAAGGGGTCGCGTATAGGCAATTATGACGAAAACGATAAGAAAAAAAAAATCGTAAATTCACTATCGAATATATATACAAGTGTTGCCCCCCCCCACCCCGTCATTATCGCGAGTTATTTGTGCGCAATCGTGATAGAAAATAACATTTATACGAAAAACCTTACTTTTCAATAAAAGTTATCGGTTTAAAAACTTTCGGTTATATCGGCGTTTTAATAAACTTATATAAAAAAAAAAAAAAACTATGGGGTTGTGCTATCGAAATAATGGTACGCTACGACAACACAGATAAAGGTCTTTCAAATGCGCAGTGAAATTTTTTTTGATAAATACTGTAAATACGGAAAGATTATAGTTTTCCCGCGCAAAACAGTTTTTACAATCGAATCACATTGGTTAGCACGTCCCTCTCGAGTTAAATTAAATTTGACATTATTGTAATTGGCAATCAAAATGGCTCCAACCCCGTTAGGTTGGAACGGGTCGTTGAAAACACGTAACATAGTCCAAAAGTGTAGGGGCTTGACGGATTTGAATTTTGAAAATAGATTTTATTTCGTATACTACGTTTCGACCGAGGCGATTTGCAATATTCGAAAAATTGAACGCGCAATTTGGTGAATACGAAAAATGGAAATGTATGTATGTTTTTTTTTTTTTTTTTTTAACTAAGTTTTACCCATCGACATTTAACGATACGGTTGAATGTTAAAAATCGTCTCGATCGAAACTAGTGGCTGCACCAGGATTTGTTCCTATGTAGGGCCAAATAAGGAGGCCCAGCAATTATAAGGTCGGCGGGGGCCATGCAAAAATGAGATTTCAGTTCTGCACTAAAAAACAATTAATATATAAACAAATTACAATAATTTTTAAATTGTTTCGTCGCTATATTAACGATCTACTAATATAACAATATAAGTTTTTTATATAATAAAATGGTTTCTTTAAGGAAGTTTTACTACGGCGATTTGATTTGTTGCCGCGGGAACGTGAGCATATCGAACTAGCTGCCAAAAATAGTTCTTATCAATGGCCGTTATCGCGAACGTAGTCGTTACAACTTAATCGGGCGAAATAAATGTACTAAAAGTGATTTGAATTGTATGGAATTCGTTGTGATAGAAAATTCGGTCGTACGGAACGTTTGTATGTGCTCGGTTTTGAGATTCTAATTGCGTATTACTCTAGACCAAAAATAATTATTCCCTGTCATTGCCTAGCCCTTGGCACGTGCCCGCCTTGCCCGCACGCTAATCCAGGCCTGACCTTATTGATTGGGAACGTTCGAAAATTATAAGCCGGCGACGGTATCGGTCAATAGATATGCGTATGCGCGCGCGTGCGAATGGTCGAACGGACAATTAATAGATCAATCGTTAGGTTATTTAACAATTATTAATAAGTGAAAAACAGACCATCCGATCACGGTCCCGTGTGTTACGAAATCACGTCGACGTACGTAGGAAAATCAATTATAATAAAATATAATACTTCGCAGACGTCCTTGAATGACGCGCGTAGTCATGCACGGGTCAACTGATAGTATACCAACAAAAAAAAAAAAAATTAAATATTATTATTCCGTAATTATAATATTATTATCGTTAAACGTTAAACTATACGTATTGAAAAACGACGTGTGATTTTTTTTTTTTTTTTTCCCCCGAGTTGCATTTTACGCGCATCTAATCCCATCCCGCAGTCGTTTTTAACCGAGCAAAATTCAAGGCTAAACTCCACGCATTAACTCGCGGTTATACGAAGTAAATTGCAAAAAAAAAAAAAAAATTAATTGTTTTATTGCAATTAACCAAAAGTTAATTTAAATATCTAGGTTATCGTCTTACGTAGTAATATTAACTGTTATTAGGCGATTTTTAGGCGGTGTACGTTTTAGTCGATTTAGACCTATAAGCTGAAGACAAAACTGTAGGAATAATGATGTGTTTGATGGATTTCGATTTTGAAAATAGATTATGTTTCGTTTGGTTCTTTACTGGGATATGTTGGGATTACAAATTGAATTGTATCACTGGAAAACGCAAACGAATTGTATAGGTTTTGTATTATTTAAAATTTTCAAAAATGTATTAAAAATAAAATATTTTGCGTTCACTAACGACGAAGGGAAATAAAATCAAAAAAATAATTTCAACGTATTCTGATAAAAATTAAACCTAAAAGACCGTAATTCGTACAATTTGTTCTAGCTTATCCGCCTTAAACGTCATATTCGTCCATAAAAAACGGCCGTATCTCTCCTCTTGTGATGTTTATTGGACCGTAGCTAAGTGGACAAGTTCAATTATTATAAGGTAAACATTAAAATGGGAGAAAAAAATGTCAACTTTTAGTAATTTAAAAAAATAGAGAAAGTCTAGAAAACCGCCACCGGTCCCCTAAAATCAAGTTAATATTTTTATAATTTTTCCCGTATAATTTGTATTGACATAAACATCGCGGTGGAAATATCGAATACGCATAATGTAAATTTTTTACATTTATTTAGAACCGTAGGTTAATAAATTTTTTTTTTCCTGGCTAATTTACACCAGAGATAGTAGACATATTATTTCAATACATATTTTGCGGTGCAAATCCTGGGATACGATCCCATCCATGTGGTCGTATTTCATAACCATGACGTTGCATATCTCTTGAACTCATGTTGGTTCAATCTGGATCCATATTGATGCATTGAAAAAGGACGAAAACGTAAATTACAATGATTCTACGATTGTAATTATTGTGACGATTTATGACGGTTTATTTCATGTTTAATATTAATGGCTATTTAGTACACAAAGAGGCGTGTATTTATGGGAAACAATAATTGTGCCTGCCCGGAATTTTCTGGAAAATAGCGGTTTTAAATCAAATCGAGTCGGATTCTGGTGCCTCGGAACGGTATTTATGATTAGGTTAGGATGGCGCCCGGTCCATGACGTACCGCCTCACTCAGCCATTCACGGGGCACGGATGCTTCAACTCGTTCCTTCACCGGACCGGGCGAGCTCCGTCCCCCGGGTGTTCTCACTGCGGATTTCCCAGTGAGGAGAACGAGGTGGATGACGACGCTATCCATACCCTGATGCGCTGCGAGGCGTTTGACGGGCTATAGGGAGCGCCTGGTCCGGAGGATTGGTCCGTTCGAACCGGGCGACTAACCGGTGTCGCTCATGCTGGAGTCCCCAGACCATCGGGAAGCCGTGGTCGACTTCGCCGAAGCCGTCATCGCGGAGAAGGAGTCGGCAGAACGGCAGCGCCAAGCCCTCGACGTCGCCGGCGTGCGCCTTCTTCAAGCGCATCGCCGCCGTCGCTAGACCGCCGGGAAGTGTCCCCCGTGCTTCGTGAGGGCAGCAAATGGGCTTCTGCCCGTCCCACCGTAGGGCACGAAATTTGTTTGAAAATTTGTGTCATGTGAGCCCGCCCCGCCATAAGGGATTTTCTATTAAATAATTGTATTTTCATTTTACTAATAAACGACGGCGACCCGCCTCCCGAAGTAGTGCGTCGCGGCGTTTCCGGGAGGCGGGGGTATTGCCGGTTTAAAAAAGAAAAAAAAAAAAAGAGTTTTAACTGCCGATCTATTCGTAGGTATACCATTAAAACTTGTATGCACGAAATCATAGTTTTTCCGTCGCCGTCCCATTGTAAAAATTTGTTTAAAAAACAAAAAAACATCCGGGCCACGCGCGAGGAAAAACCGCAAAACCCGTGGACGTCACGCGTTTTGGATCTCGTCGTTATCGTTCGGACACACGGTCTATCGTCACCCAGTCACGGGCCGTCGGGCGCGTAAACACGAAATGATATTAAATTATTACTACTATTATACAACGCGGCTACACTTATATATATATATATATATACTGTCGAGCCACGCGTGCAAGGAAAAAAAAAAAAAAAAAATTTAAATTATGTACGCCGTATCTATATAACTGCAGTATTTTTATACGGTAAACGCGTGGCCAGTTAAAATAACGTCAGATAGTATATTCAGAGATAGAGCTCTATAGTGAGAAAGAGCGAGAGACGGTCGTTCTTGCAATTTTAAAATCGTACACGTAACGATATTATTAATAGTCGAATTGAATCGACGGTCGCGTTATTCGAAAACTACATACCCAGGGACTGGGTCACGGAGAAAGGAAGAAAAAAATAATTACTCGTTTTATCGTTATAATATACACTGTACGGTCAAAGGTAGACTAATCATAATCGTTCGTTTTCAATACCCCGTCGCATATCTACAAATAAAAACGATAAAAGACAAGTGAAAATGCAAAAACAAGTAAAATTTACCAAGAGTAATAAAACTACGTTGTTCTGCGATTCCTGTAAAATTTTATTCTCTACGACTCGTGTCGTTTTTGAAGCGTGGATTAATATTATCGTATTATAGAACGTCCGGAAAATGATGCTTATTTCGAATGTATTACCCCCCCCCCAAAAAAGACTCTATGCACACCCCTGTTTAGCTATTATTTACCAAAGTATTGACATTTTGTAAAACCGTAACCATTAGTCCGATATTTTTTTTTTTTTACTAAACTAGTATATATTATTTAGAAATAAATTATCATTAGCGAAACCGGATTTTTTTACAACTTGAAAATCGTTTATGGAAATAAATTGAATTATTTTTTTTTTGAAAATATTATCGTAAAATATAAGAGCATTTCAAAATAATTTGAAATGATTAATTAAAAAAAAAAAAAATTAAAAAATAAACACATTGAATCACTACACTCTCGTCGCGATTATCGTCTCCAAAAATAATCGAATAACCGTATTCAAACCTATATTTGAGGGGGGGTTCAACCTCTCCCCGCCTCCCTGAAATATTTTTCATAATTGAATTTAAGAATCTATAATATTAGTTTTTTTTTTTTTTTTAAACTATTATATGAAAATATATGTCGCCGTTCAATCTCCCTCCCCCCACCCCCGAAAATTGGTTCCAGCTAAAGAACTGACTGTACGAGTAATATTAAATCGAATACAATTTATTATTTTTGTTCTGTCCCAAAACGCGAATGTATTATTATTATTTGCAAATATCTGTGCGATCGCCCAATATTTTGAACAAACTCGTTTAAAAACCGTGATAACGACTGTTTTTTTTTAAAATTTTTTTTTTTATTATTACTAAAGCGTGGATCTCCTTAAAATATCATGCTCGTATTCTCTTAAAAATTTGCAATTATGCATGTAATATTCTCTAGAAATATAAGGAAAATATGCAACAAAATTATTTTTCATATATACGAGGTGCGACAATAAAATAACGAGACTTTTTGAATAAAAGTTGTTTATTTTAAAAATGTTATAATTTAATGATTATCACCTTCAAAGTACCTTCCCTCAGCATCAATACACTGTTGCATACGTCGCTGCCATTCTTGAAAACAGTGTTGCCAATTGCTTTCATCCAGCCCTTTTAGAAGTTCTGCCGTTTTCATTTTTACGTCATCAACTGTTTGAAAATGGGAAAAGAAATAAGAAGGAAATAAGAACAAGTCACAAGGAGCATGGTCTGGCGAGTACGGGGGATGTTGAAGTACAGACATTTTTTTTTCAGTTAAAAAACGTTGAATTGAAAATGCACTGTGAGCTGGAGCATTGTCTTGGTGAAGAACCCAGCCATTTTTCCATACAGATCTGGTCGCTTCTTTCTGACACGTTCTCTTAATTTAATTAATACCTCTTTATCATAATATTGATTAATTAATTTTGTCGATTTTTTCAACGTTTTCGTTTGTTGAAGACGTGATAGGACGTCCAGAACGATCATCGTCTTCGACGTCCTCCCTTCCACTACAAAACCGTTTGTGCCATTCAAAAACACGAGCTCTTGATAAACATTCTTCACCATAAACTTCACATAACATACGAAACGATTCCGCGGCAGTTTTTTTTAATTTAACGAGAAATTTAATGTTAACACATGTTGTTCGATTTTTATATCTAACATTTTTCGGCAGTATAGTCGAACTCGCACTAATAACAAGGCTACTAACGTATAAGAAAATGAATCGATGCCATCAGTGTTCATAGTACTTTTAGATAAGTGTTTTCTAATCATATTTCAATAATCGTTTTATAGATTATAACATTAATAGTTTAGGTTATATTTAGAAAGTCTCGTTATTTTATTGTCATACCTCGTATATGAATATGTATTATTTTCTTTTAACATCAAAATATGCACTTGTGTGGAAAAAAAAAAATAATGTTTTGCATATTTTTAGTACCTACCTATGGTAATCGGGGACATTCTCGGAGTTGAGTACGCGGGTAATAAATACAATTTTCACTAAGTATTTATTATCGACTTTCGACTGATGTAGTAATTTATCGTTGCATACAGATATCTCCGAGTATAAACTGTATAACTGCAGCGGGTAATCACAAATCACAAATTCTATTAATTTTTCGTAATACGATCAATTTAAAATAATAATAAGTTTCAGACTTGATTGTCAAATCGTACAGCATCTGGTATTGTATAAATTACCGTACGCAATAAATTATAAAAAAAAAAAAAAAAAAAAACCGTTTGGCGACGGTTGAAATGTCCGTAGTTTATTTTATTTATAATTTATGGAAATATTTGAATTCAGTGAAATTATGATTTTTAACACGAAAACACGCACTAATATGCAAAGAAACATTTTTTTTTTTTTTTTTTTTATACATTCTAAAAACTATGAATCGCGGGGACATATCATATACTCGTAGTTGTGCGTACATCCAATAAAAAACATGTTTTTACATTTTTACATAAAAATACACGGTCTATTAATAATATTTTACCACTTAACGTTTTTTTTTTTTTTTTTTTTCGAATATTGGCAAACACGTATTGTTTAAGCTCTTGAATTGTGTTATAATTGTATCGTATTACCGTTGTTTAAAAAACAATATATACGTGTATATATTATATGTATTACACGGAAAAACAAAGTGCACGATGATGAACAAAAAAAAAAAAAATAAAAAAAAATAGGAAATCTATCTAGTTATGACTATAGACGACATGTACGAATAGAACAAGTACGAGAATTGTAGACGTTACGCCGGACAGTCAAATCTTCTTAAATCAAAACTAACATAAAAAAAAAAAAAATTAAACAAAAAAAAAAACACACAAGAGCAACTTTGTATTACGGAAGAGCGATGAAGAAAAACTTACACGATTCGAGAGAAATATACTGAGAAAGATCCCCGGCCCAATTATATAATACCGAAGATTAGAGACGGGCAATTTGATCAAATAATCAATCCGGGTGTGCTTTACAAAAGGGAAAACGCGGTACGGTTCATCGAGGACACGGGGTCGGACGTGTTCGGCGACCCGGTATAGAGGAGACTGATAAAGAGAATTATAACCGAAGAAACGGATGGAACGGGGCAAGACCACGAGTCAAAGATCGACGGACTGCACTACAATGTGTAAATATTACTAAGACTAATAAATCATAGGTAGGTTAGGTTACCCAATACTATATAATCAATAGTCGGGATTTAATGGGCTAAAAAGCAACAAAATATTTGTGGATGGACGTTCCGGAGCGCAGACGTATAATTTGTAATCCTCGTCGATATTTTAGATTCTGAACGAAGCTAGGGGTCTTATGGTTTAACAATGATGTTTATTTGATTTATTGCTTTTTTTTTTTTTTTTGCAAACACTTTTTCTACCAGAAGAAATCATCACTCCTATACTTGTTTTCGGTAGAAAATTGTGTTTAGTCGGTACTTTAAATATGTCATTTTTTCGATAGACCTATTAGTTTTTTAACGCGGCAGTTTATTAACTACCAAAAAATGACGTAAACACGCGATGTTGTCAAACTCGAGATTTATTAATTAATTTTATTAGTGTTTATTTCAGGGTTATCAATGATTTTCGTTCGAAATTGCATACAGATATCGACTAAATTCCTATCTATGTACTACCTTCCCAAATTCCCACCTACAACAGTGACCCGATGTATTTTTTTTTAAAAATATTATCATTGCTTCCCTCCTTACTTGTTTGAAAAAAAATGTCTGTGGTCACATATGGTATTGTATGGGCGCATACGTAAAAAAACAGCAACAACAACAACAACAATTAAGCATTTTCATAAGAAACATATGTATGATATGGAAATCATATCGAATTCCGAGGCGCAGCTAAGTTATGTTATAATACTCGTATGAATCGGGAGTATATAAGGTATAGAAATACAACCGGAAAAAAGATTTCCCGGGTAAAAAATCGGCATAAATATGCCAACGGTTATCAGTTTTTATCGCATTGTATTATGTCAAATCGGGTGGTACCATTGCGGTGATTGACTATCTCTCTCGGTCGTAGTCATTGCGCGTCTCGTTGTGCCGGTAATAATTTCTACAATTTCGTCATTTGGTCATCGCGATTATCAATGTAATAATTATAATACGCGTGCATTAATTATAGTAGTATTGTTCTACGCATACGAAATCGTCTACCCAGCCGCTTAAACGGTTAAACGATCAATGTCACTAGAATAAATATCAAAACGGTGATTGCGCGTGTACAGTAATAGCCGTAGAAAAACACCTCTTGAAAAACCGATCCGAAAATGGGGAAACGGCGGAAAATCCCGGAGAAAAGTTTGTCGGAACGCAATTTCACCTATAAAACGGGGGGAAAAAAATAAGAAAATAAAAACTAAAACACCTGTAAGCAGTAGAGTTCGGTCGAATTTTCCCGTAGCGGTGTTTACGTTATACGTTATTTCGACACCGGCCGGCTATAGTTTTTGTTACAATATTTAATATTTTTTTTTTTTTTTTATTTAATATAAAACAATTATGAACGAGGGGGTGTTGGTTGGAAATTGAAACCTTCTGTACGTACGTCCTTGTAACTACCGCTATTTGTATATATTTATATATATATGAGGGCACTAGTTTCAAAGTCTCCATGTTCCATAAAAATTGAGATAGATATCGTTGTCAGCGATTCAATTGTCAGCGCTGAATTCGTATAACTCACTAAATTTGAGCAAAAGGGTATTTATTTCCAGTGTATTTTTAAGATTGAAAATTGCATTTAGTTTCAAAAAGTACAATCTCCTTTGACAAGTTTGTTTCAAAACGTACAATCTCACTATTGTCGAGCAAAACGGTCAATCTCCGGTGTATTTTTAAGCTTAAAAATAACATTTAGTTTCAAAACGTACATTCTCTAATCAAATAATATTTTTCACGAGTTTGACTATAAAAATAGATTTATCGAAATACATTGTACACCGTTTTGACGGGTTTTCGCATATCGATAATGACGTCTTAATGGGATCATTGTCAATGGGAAAACCAATTACAAAAAAAAGCAAAGAACATTATTAACACGAAGCCCTCCAAAATTCCAATACGGAATGTTGTCAACAGTAATAAAAAAACGGATGTAAATAACCTACTAACTACTCATTACGGAAATGAGTGGAAAAATGATCAGCGTTTAATTTTTTACAAATTTGTCATAGAGATAGATGCAATACCAGGATGTGTTGAGGAAGACATATTATGTGAACGTCATGCGATAGAAGATGAAATCAATGTTGCAATCTAATAAATAAATTGACTAACTTATTAATCTTAAGTATTTTTTATTTTTAACAATTTTTTTTATTATTAAATTAAATTTTTTTGTAAACTTCTAAACTAAATAAAAAAATAATAGAAAAGACTTCTAATTTTCAGCTTCTCAATACCTATTTATTATTTACTAAAGTTATTTTCAAAACGAGCAATCTCCTACTGTTAGTTTTATACTGTACAATCTCCAAATAAAATTTTGTCAGAACTAAGACAAAAATCTTGTCTTTTTAAGCAAAAAACTGGTAAATCATCTCTGCATAACTATATGAAAAGGTTAAAAAAAATCCTAATGGAGAAAAAACATTTTTTGATTAAGTTATAAGTTTTTTGGTTTTCTGAAAATTCAGTGAACGTGGAGATTGTACACTTTGAAACTAGTGCCCTCATATATATATATATAAACATTTTAATCCAGTTACTTACTTTATGAAGTCTGTAAGGGTGTCCAGAACACAAAAAAAAAAATACAATTTTAGTGTAAAATTTGGAGGGTGACGGGGAGATGTTGGATGATGAAACCCACAAAAGGCACATCCTAGCCGTTAACGCTATATATATATATATATATATATATATATATAGAAAAATGGATTCGTCTAAATAGTTTTTCGAGAGGAATTCGGGTGCATAGCGAAATCTCGATCCTAGAAAACCTTGAACAAATGATTCGGGGAAAAAATCTTGAGCCAAGTAATGGCCGTTGGAGGTTTTGTTAAACATTTTCCCGTTCGAGATTCGCCGTTGAAAATATCGAAGACCTCCCGGAAATTCGGCATAAATCGCATTTCGCGACCGGATCCAACAACAGTTCGCGGTGGACGACGAAGACGTATTTTACGAGCTCCGGTAGTCGAAAAATCGAAAACGTTTCGGGGCCGCCCTCTAATATCACGCTATTGTACGGGCAATATAATTATTGATGGTATTTTCGTGTTCGTCGGGACATAGGTACAGGTCGGTCGGGTAAGAATAGAACAAAAAAAAAAAAAAAAAAAAATCATAACAATAATAATGAAAATAAAATAAAATCCGGTACCGTCTTCTCGTAACGGTCGTGTATTTAATAATTTATTTCGTAGCGAGTGCCTTAAGCCCGTAAACGCGTGCGTGCGTTCGTTTTCGGTACGGTTTCGCGCGGACACGACCGCGGGGGCGGCTGTCGCGGAGCGGCCGACGGGGAGCGGAGCGGTTCAATAGGAAAAACGGTACGGGCAGGTGATGCGCACCGTACGCGCGCGCGCGCGTGTGTGTGTGTGTGTGGACCACATCTGGACGATGACGACGACGCGTCGTCAATACCGTGGGAATGACGATCGTTCCCACGCACCTCTAAATATGAAATGGAAAAAAAAAAAAAAATAAAAATAAATAAATAATAAAAAAAAAAAAAAATACAACCAAACCCAAAAATATCCGTACGTAAATATATATATATATGCCGGCCAAACATCACCTGTCGCCCCCTTACACTTTTAACCACTCGAATCGGCGACGAACGTCTATAAGTAGTCGTAGCAGTCGTGTATACGGTTATATAATAATAATAATAATAATAATATTATTATGTACAACGAGGGGTTAGGGTAACGGGCCGCGCCCCGTCCGTCCTCCCGCGACCACTAGTCGTCGCCGTCGCCGTCACAATCTCGCCTTTCGCCTTTCGTTTTTCCTTTCGTTATTTATCAACCCCGTGATTATCGTAAAAACAACCCGACCCCAAACCCTAAACCGCCCGCACAAATCCCGATCGCTAGACGGCGTTCACACCTGCCGCCGCGGCGTTACTACGAGACCCCGAGGGGTTAACGTTTTCCAATAAAACCTTTAACGGGGGGCCAACGATTACCATTATTAACCATTATCACGGTTTCCATTTTCCCTTTCGCGGGGACCCGGGAATCCGGTACGGTCGTCGCGAATCCCGCGATGATAACAATAATAATACGAAAAAAAAAAAACGAATAACAACGGTGCCTGTCCCCGTTTTGCGAAATAACGACATTTTCGACGATCGGCACAGGTGTAAAACGAATATTCTAAAACCGATTAAACGTCCAATGTACGACGTTTTATTACAGTACACTGTCGGCTGTGTTACTGCCCGCCACTCCGTCCGCGTAGACATTTATAATAATGCCTTGTTTTGAATTTTCAAAAATCCTAAAAAAAAAAAAAAAACGCGTTGCTTAATTTCTAACCGCAAACCCACACACACACAGTTCACCTTTTTCCTCGTTACCCTTCCGTCCAACGTTGAACCGTAAATATGGCCCGTAACGAACATCGAACCCAAAAAAAAATACATTTAATATACGATTCAATGTTTTTTTTTTTTCCCCCTCCGCGCAGAGGAGAAAACCATTTTAACATTTTATGAATTCGACTTGAAAAATTACGGGTTTTCATAAAAAACTTTCATCCTCTTGTGTTACCCCTACGCGGACGGAATTTTCAAAAATCCTCCCTTAGTACATTGGTCCTACGGTAGCAAAAAGTAACTGCTGTCATAATGTTTCTAATACACGATGATAGTCAGTTTCCCCATTTTAATAATTATTTCAGCTTTATAACGTTATAGGAACGCGTTTTATCATAATTTATCCTTAATTTCGAGGTAAAAAAAAAAAAATCATTAAATTAGGACATCCATTTAAACAGGTTCGGAAATGTATTTTGCATATTTTTCCCGCGCATTTACATATAGGCAAACCTATAAACTTGTAGTAATTATTTCACAAATTATCGCAATAAAATGGCTATTATTTATGTCGAGTAAATACATTTTTCTTTTTTTTTTTTCTAACGTCGTGTGTCGGCCAAAATAAAAATATATAGAACGAGCGGTGTTTTAACGGGGAACAGGGTATTTTTCTCGTCAGATATATTAATTCAATTTAGCCGTTTTGGCGGTGTTGTGCGTTTGTCGTCGAAGAAACCCCTAACACGTTGTGCCTTTATTCGAGAAGAATTTTTATTTGTCGGCATATTTCGATAAATAAATATCTTTAATATATACCCCTCTCGCCCCCCCCACAAGAATTTCGGGGGCACAACGGGGTGAACTCGTACCCAAGATTACGCCACCGATCGTCGTTATCGTACCCTATCGCCCGTAAATATCGTATAATTGCCACCGGTCGTGTCCTTGACGTCGTTCTCGTTCGTCTATAACACATAATATATACTCAAACACATCGCACGCACTGCGTATTACAGACAATTATAATATAATTTTTTTTTTTTTTTTTTTTTTTTTGTCTATACGTACAACACGTCGTCTTTCGCCGGCGTGCGGTTAGTATATTATAATAGTACTATAAATTATACTCGTATAAGTGTTGAATGAGATTCGCGTGACGCAATGTTTTTTTTTATTTCGATTTTTTATTTATTTATTTTTTTTTTTTTCTCTCTTGCGCACGTACGCGCCAGACACGCGCGAAGTCACGGGAGAAAGCGTCCGTTCGCGAATGCGTTATTATAAAATATACATATTATTTTAGACAGGGCGATAATATGATTGTAACGTCGTGTCGGTCGTTAAAGCGGCGTACAGGTTTACTAGAGCTGTGGAAAAAAAAAAATAAAAAATAATACGATTCTGACCGAAAATATTCGTTCTATCGAAAAAAATTTGAATCGAACGTTTTATCGATATTGTTGTGACTGTATACGAAATAAATTGGAATTTTAAAAGCGTATATAAAAAAAATATTTATTGACATACACATTTACTTATTCTCACGGGCATAAAATTCTCATTTTTTTTTTTTTTTTTTTTTTTTCTTAACGTACAGTCGTACTTGGTTAACTCGACGTCGAAATGGGACAGGCAATCAAGTTCGAGTTAGCTAAAAACAAACATTTTTAAACGTTCTATTTAAAACAGTGCAATATTTATTAGATAATAGTACTATTATTTTGTTTAATGCGCATCTATTATCTATATTAAATTTATTAAAAAATATTAATTTTTGTTGTCGATCGCATCGTTTGCTGTGAATCGTTCGATATTATTTAAAGCTGAAAAAAGTTCATCGTTGACCTCTTGTTAGTTTTCGATAAATCGTCTCAATTCATTATCTGTGCTCGTTGCATACGCGAAAATGGAGGATTTTATTGGAGTCCATTCGTGGTTCATCTTCTTCATAGGACGAATTTATTTTCGTTTTTATTTGATTTTTATAGTTTTATAAATGAAATTGGAACTTTGAGTTATCCACGATGATTTTTTTTGTTTTTTGCATTATTTAAATAGGAAATTCCAGGGACCGAGGAAAAAGTTCCTCGAGGTATCGACGATTTTGAGTTAAAAGAGTCCGAGTTAACCGAGTTCGACTGTATTATTGTTACTCAAGCGAAAATATACCAAGACCCCGCCAGCGATGGATCCATGGACAGAATGAACAACGATTTGGATAGCCCGGGAACGACGGGAATCGAAGATGCAGATGGTCGAAAACTGTGGAATGACTTGGATGAAAGCGGCCAAGAGACATTAATGGCCAGTAAGCCAAAAAAAAATAAATTATAATTGTTTGGGTTTATTCACAACCAATCTACACAATCCACCAGCTTTCCTTATCCATTGAACGTCGTTTATTTTGCTACGTCTTTACTCCTAGGTTTTCACGGTATACCGAGGTGTAAAAGTATGTTTTTCAATAACTTTGAAAAAGCAATTACCGAAAAAAGGCAAAAAAATGTACGTCATAGTTACCGTAGACAGAAATATGCCATTGAAACCTAGTAAATATGTACGCGGGGTTATGCCCTGGAAATTACCAAAACATGCCCACAACATAACTCTTGAAAGAAAAAAAAAACCAATTAAAAATTCAAATTTTTTTTTAAAATTATAATATAGTAAAAGATAAATGTATTATAATAAAAGACATTTTACTAAATAATATATTCCCATCCGAAGAAAATATATTTCCACCATATTCAGATATGTAACTCTACTCATACGACTTTATTGCGGTTCGCTTTCGGCATTTTAAAAAATATAATAAAAATACAAAAACGGCAGTATCCATGAATTTAACGTACCGCACGAGTATAAACCACAACTGTTTTACGATAATTTAACTTTATCGATTTATTAATAAATTCAATGACCCGTGACAAATTATTTGATTCATCGAGTTGAAAATGTCAAAAAAATTTACGAAATACTAAAAATCCTAAAAATGCCAAAATATGCAAAATAAAACTGTTGTATATAAACTCATTAGGTCGTGAATAGGGCTCGGACTTCGGCAATGCATTTGTGTCTTGTTTTTTTTTTATTTTTTTTTTGAAATGTCTTACACGACGCTTTCCAAGCTACAAACGCGGCGATTCAAGTACTCCGTGTTTTGTAACCGGGGAATTTTTTTTTTTTTTTTTTTTCGGAGCATTTTTGACGTTTTTAATGTATTTTTTATTTTTTAAAACATTTTCGACCTATTTCTCGGATTATGAATACAAATATTGACTTTATTGGAATAACCACTGTACTACATAATGTAAATCATTTTCCACTATATATCATCGGACAATCTGGTTTCAAATTAGACAAGGCTGAAATGTATCTCTGTGCCAATTTAATTGCATACAACTTTTCCGAAATCGATCGATTCACTTCAAACGCCACGAACACGATAAATTTTTATGTTAAACGCATTTGTTTGATATTTTTTTAAATGCAGCCGTAGTCGTGAAACTTATTTCGGTATTATAATAGCTATTTTTTTTTTTTGACCGACCAATAATATAGTATGCGAATGTATATTTCTGTGCGCCCTAGGTTTGTAGTGTAACTATGGCCCTAAGACGCGATCGACTTTCTCGATATCTGAAAAATATTCGCCAAAGCGCTGTAAACAGGCGGAGAATTTCAGGGGACCGTAGAGTACGGAGGCCTCTTCTCGGCCGATACATATGGAAAACCATAAATTATATTAATGTCGGCTGTACAATTATTGTACGTGGTTTTTTTTTTTTTTTTTAAAAAAAAACTATATTTATTACCCGGCGTACGGTAATTTCTACGCACGCGATTCGTTCGCGTTGAAATCGTTCGATTTATATACGCTTTTTACCGTTCGAGTCGTCAGTTTCTCCGCGGAAAGAAAAACCATTCGGGAACTTTGGAGTTAATCCAGCAAACGGATACATAGTAAATTCACAAGCGACATAATATAATATAATATATATATATATATATTATACACCCTGTACAGTCGTTATTCTCGACCGACTTATGTTCGAGTAGTGCAATATATTATCGACGTTGTGTCCGCGACGAACGCGAACGCGCCGACTAGTTTTCAGCAGCCGGGTCGGAATCGATTATTCAGTAGTTTTTATAATATAGTGGAAAAAAAAAAAAAAAAAACATGTTTTCGACGAGCGATTTCGATTTATTTTTGAAATAAATACAGAAGACGATTGCCGAAAACCGGACCGTTCACGTCGTTAACGCTCGTTTTTTTTTTCTTTTTTTTTTCTTTCGGCGTACGCATACTATTTTTATTATTTTTATTATTTTTTTTTTTTTACGTTCCCACACGTGTCCGATACGTTATTATAATAAATTATATTATATTACGTAATATTATTATTGTGAGCATCGCGTCTCGTGCCCGAAAAAAAAAAAAACAATAATAATTTCATCCATGCCATCGATATAATACCGTATAAATACGTTTATATTGTATGTGTACGCAAGGAGGACCGAAATGTTCCCGGGACATTATTTTATTTTTTATATATACATATACAATTCAAAATTTAAACTTACTCAATCTCCTTCGAAATATCGTCTTTGGGCACGGACAAAAAAACTCACTCGCACACGAATTCGCAACTGCTGGAAACACCTTCGAAACATCCCTCTTTCGGTACGGCCCCAAGATTCGCTATCGCATTGACTTTATAAATGTCTCAGATTGTTGTAAAACGTTCACCTTTCGAGCCCGAGTTTTAGACCTACGAAAATAGTCAGAAGTCACACGGCGTAATATCTGATGAACACGGGGGCTGTGGAGTCGTGGACGTTTTATCGGCTAAACAATGCGACAAAATGCGTGGAACAGATTTCGCACAAACGCGGCGCATACCTAAATCGTCTTTAAAAATGTTTCGTACTCAGCCATACGATATTCCTAATGTATTTGCCATGTCTTGAACGCGCGAACGAGGATTCGGTTTAACCGAGTTTTGATTTTTTGTCGATTGTTTCATTTTTTTGAAGTTGACGCTCTTCGTCTTCAAGTGACTCTTGAGCATTTTTGAAACGTTCAAACCAAATCATAAACGGCTGTTTTCTTTAATGGTTTTTCACCATAAACTGTTTGCAAACATTCGAGCGTTTCTGCAGCTGTTTTGCCAAGTTTAAAAACAAAATCTAATGTTGGCCCGTTGTTCAATTTGTGACATTTTGAAGAAAAAAAAAAAATGTTAAAACTCTGTTTCGCATGGACACGATTACGGCAAACTCGAGACAAATGTAATTTTAACGACTAAACAACCTACAGATGGCAAATTTTGTCTACTTTTAATTCAAATAATCAGATATCTGATAAGAAAAATAGTTATTTTTCAATAAAAAAATTCCGGAAACTTTTTGATCCTACTACCGTACGACTCTATACTATACAAGGTGTTTTTTTTTTTTTTTTTTTTTTTTTTTTTTTTTTTCGTGATCCAGCGATTACCCCGAGTATTGTCAATTTCTGTTGTTTTTTTTGTTCAATGTTTAAATGGAATTGATTAAGCATTATTTCAAAACTATTCTAAATAGCATTACTCCATTTTACGCTCAACGGGTATTAACATACGATTTTCAAATGGCAACGATTCGAAATGAAATATCTTTCTAAAAACGTTGATATGCATCACACCAGAGCTCGGAATGAACGAGTCCATCTGTTTGAAGTTCAAAGTGTATGGCCGGAACACGAATGTTGAATTCATATTTCACTTTTGCAACTTTGAGCCGTTAATTTCACTTCAGATTTTAATGAAAGTTCACATTAAGAATTTGGTAAAATAATAATAAATTACTAAATAATCACTAAATTACCAATAGTTTCGCTTAAATTAACACTTAGTGGTTGGCCCGCTATATCCTATTGCTCCTGTACTAGATATAGTAAAAATCCAAAACTAATATTATTGTGTAAGTTATTTTTGTTGTAAACGGTTTTCGTACGTGCGATTGACCATATTATTGAAGAATATAATACTTGATTCATATAACAAACGGACAATTAGAAGTCATTCGTTTGAAAGAAATCTCGGTTGTAAATAATTTGTATTGGCTACAAAAAAAAAAAAAAAAAAAATAATAATAATCAAATCAATTTTACTCAAAATATTCGTAGATAATCGCTGGATCGTGATAAAAATAAAATCGCCTTGTTTAACGCACGTCGTGTACAACAGCGTAAAGTATACATTTTTTTACATTTTTATTTTTTTATTTTTTTTTTTGCCGTTCTAGGGCAATAAATTCTATAAGTGCATAATTCGTTTCACGTGTTACAGATAGGTACTTCGAAAACGAAATGTTTATTTTGCGTATATTGTTTCTTTTTATTCCGCTTAGTAAGCACTTATTTCTGTTCATAATCTATTATTACTTAATTCAGCTTAGTGTCTATCTAGTAATAAATAAATACAATTGTTTAGACAAGGATTATTTTGATTACCTACGCTATGTAAATTGCAGGGGCATTAACGACGTTCTTTATTGGTATTGGCATAAAGGCGGTGCCCGCCGGTACTTAGTGCAGATAACGTTTGTGGTTTTTTTTTTATCAATATATAGTAGTTATCGCGATAATTGTTTAAAGAAAACCGGCGAAATTTACCGCACTGGCCAGCGAACTAGGATTAACGTGCGGGATTTCGATGCCGAATTTTAGGATTTTGTTAACATAAACGGGGACGTGTTTACACGGGCGGAGGATACGTGGGATACGGGAGTTTGATCCCCGCGTGGCCCTTTTTTTTTTTTTTTTTTTTTATTGTAGATAAACATAGGACTTTTCTTCTATGGGTTTATAGAGACCAGAAATACTCGTCGGATACACGACGTTCTAGACGTGGTATCGTTTTCAAAACATTTCCGGCGTTTCTCGGGTTGTGGTAGAGCTCAATTCGAACATTTCGGATTTCGTTTAGTTTTACCGTTGGTTTTGTGTGGATAAAATCCGTTGGGCTTTTCGAAAATGCTCGACAATTTTTTACGAACACCCTCGTAAAGTCGATACGTAGTCCGTCATATGGTACTGTAAAACTATTGTAAATTCGAAACCATCATTTTGCGTACTATTTACGCACCAATGTGAATTAAATTTTAAAAATTTGATACAAAATTTACTTTTAGTTATTCTAATTGATAAAAAAATTGTTGAGCATTATTTTCCGTAAGTATTCCGTAAGTGTGCATTTTAAAAACATTTTATTTTGTAGTTGAAAACCTTGAACTATGCTCAGAAACGATTTTTTTTTTGTTTGCTAACCTTACCACTTACAATAATAGCTAACACGGCGTATGTCGGATTTTTTTTTTTATTTTTTTTATATATATATAATTAATTATTGTTGTCTTGGTACTGTTGATTTTCAGTCCGGCTGTGCACATAGATCTTAGACCAGGCCACCGGGGGGGGTGGTGGAATCGTCGCGGGGTCCCGCCGGGCCATTCCACTCCTGTTGTACATCATGGTGTAGTCGTGGTTTTTTTTCTCGAGAAAACTCCAGTTGGCGGCGGTTGAATAATTTTCATTACAAAATTCGTATATTTAATTGCACGCCCGACAGATTTTATTTATGAAAAATAAATATTATGTAATCAACGTAATTACTTGTGAGTACTAAAAACCGAGAACGACAAACGAAATTTGAATTCGACAAGGTACAAGCCAAGAGAATATTTCCAGACGACATTCAGCAGGAAGAGTTTTTCGTTACGGGTAACCGACGTTTTTCAGACTTTCTCCCTCTCCCTGTGATTTTTGTCTTCGAGACGCCCCTGACCAGTGGCGTATCCAGGCGGATGGAAGGGGGGCGATATTGGTTAAAATGATTTATTATTAGGAGGAGTGCGAATTTCAAATGTACCCCCTAACGCCCGACCGCCGACCGACAGGTCTACGCCACCGGCCCCCAGAATGCAGTTAGACACACGCACACACATATAATAATATTTTTTTAAAAACGACGTAATGATTTATGTACACGACATATTAGTATTATTATTATTATTATTATTTATTTATTTATGTATAGAGGCGACGACGACGACGGTGGCGATAGGTTTCGCACGACGACGACGACGGCTTGATTAATGCCGTCTGCCGCACGGTGCCCGGTTTATCGCCCGTGCGATCGTTCCGAATGATTTTTATTTTTTTTTTATTTTTTTTTGTACATTTATTGTTTTACGTTTTACGCGTCCGCGTTTGATGGGGAGGATAGGAGAGCGGGGCCGGCTGGACGGCCATACCTAATTCCGGGAGTCGGAATTCACCGATTGCCCGTGCCCGCATTTTCCGCCGGCCCGGGACGTCGGTGGGTGGTATATCTCCCGATAGTTCCGGCCAAAGAATTGCCTATAATGGAACTAATCAATATTACGCGTACGGTAAGAATATATATTCAACCGTTACGGTTTCGTGAAAAAAAAATAAAAAAAATTATCATAAAGAAACGCGAAACCCGGTAGACGCTACAATAAAAAAAAAAAAAAAAAAAACCGAATCTCTCGGCGTCTCTCGCGTTTCGTTATCACACTGTAAAACGCACATATATATATATATAAAATTTTTTTTTGTTTTTTTCGCATCAGACGCAACAGCTCTGGTATACGCTCTATACGATACGTTTTACGGGCATAAATTTTAGTTACGGACGGCGATAATATCTTGCGCGCGCGCGAGAAAACACATTTTGTACACGTCGCACGGTTAAAAAAAAAAAAAAAAACGCCGAGGAGCGGCGGCCGGTGACGGCGCGACGCGCGCGCGCCCGAGCTCATTGATTACCTTACCCGATCCGATGATATACGCCTAAACACGTTTCGTTTTATGCATTTTTTTTTTATTTTTTTTTTCTCACGCTAAAATACACACGCGCCACACACTATTTTTATTACTATTATTATACGGACGTTATTTCGCGTGGTCCGGTCGCGGGCATTGTAATAATAAGACGGACGACAAGTGCCGTATAATAATATTATAACACGTACGCAGGCCGTGTTTTTTCGTCGCGTATAAACACGCTTTTATTTTGGTATTTCGTTACGGTAATGTGTCGAGAGTAAATTTTTGATTTTCGATATTTTTCAATTTTCGACCGCGTGTTTATTGGTTACGGGCACTATCCAATTCCGCCGCCTTTACCTTCACATCACGTCCAAAATGATTTAGAAAAAAAAAAAATAAAAAATATTTGATTATTCGATTTGTTATAGGATCGTATATACACAGATGTTACATCGTTATCCGTGCAAATTATATCTGTTTTTTTTTTTTCAATTTACAAATTGATTATACTAAAAATTTAAATATATTTTTCTTCTACTTTTTTCCACACGGCAAACGCCTTGGAAGAAAAAAAACATGACACCAAGCCAACAAAACGGGGATACTTTCTGTCTACCGATTATTGGGAAACGAAATGTTAACATTTCCGCGACATATCCGACATTCCGGCGACGAAATGTTCGTGTTTCCGCCGAGACATTTTCGTGTCCGCTCAAAAGCGGAAGACATCGAAAGGTTTCTGTTTTGCTCCTGTTTTCGGTTAGGTTAGGCTGTTTAGTGTAAACGACGGTGCTGGCGCGCGACATCCGACAAATATTTGTCAAAAACTCGTGTAACTGCAACGGATTATTCTAAAACAACAGCATTTGAGTTTTGTCGTTGTCGTTTATTGTGAGTGCGTTACGTGTTGTACGTGTTTCTACTTTATTTTAACTTTTATCATTTAAAACGCCGAAAACACAAATGCGCCGGTGCATAACTTCGACAGTATGTCGAAGAATTTTCCAATTACAGTTTTTCAAAACCGATGGAAAAACACTGTTGTTTTGTGTGACCAAACACAGTTGTGGCAAGTAAGCGATTTCGAGTCATGAGTACAGCCCCTTAGTAGTTTAACAAGAAAAGAAAAAAAAAACACCGGCCAATTTTAAAAAAAAAAAATTATAATATCGTCTACCATTGAGTAGTTCCATCATAAAAAAAAAAGAAAAAAATGGATCAAGCAATTTACTACCAATTAAACCACACCAAACGTTTGTTCCCTAAACAGTTCGATTATTGGTTTCGAATTAACAATGTGAAATAGGGGTGAAAAGGTCAAGCCTAAACAATCCTAGAATAATTATTGTTAGAGTTACAGTCATTGAATCTGAAAAACGCGGGCACTTTTTTTTTTTTTTAAATTGCTGTAACTTGGTCAATTTTGGACTTCGAATGTTGGTCGAACTTTCGAAATTCATTAATAATAAGCGGTAAAAAAATATGTGGTTGCCATTTGAGAAAAAATAGAGTTGTACCGCGCATGCGCGTGTGTAATTAAGTCACAAAAAAAATACAAAGACCATAAAAATGTGTACTTTTACGTCATAACAACCGACTAAAAAAAAATATAATTCACATTGCAGGGGTTTACGCAACGATATTATAATTTTGTATTAAATTAATCCTTTAGCTCTAAGAGAAAATATTATTTTTCAACACGACCAGCTCACAATTCCTACATAGTTCACGACTATTTAAATACACAGTTCAAGATCGACGGCTCTAGAACTAATGGACCCGTCGAGTGGCCACCAGATTTCTTTTTGTGGGTGTCACTTGAATACAATTGTGTATGCCGACCCTCCTATAAATCGTCTACATTTTAAAAGGTAAAACATGAGTAGCGGGCAATCGGTCAACTGACCGACGAACAAATAACACCTGCAAAATAATTAGCGGTAGAAAATGTTGCCTTTTAAGGGGAAAAAAAGTTGTACCGCGCGTGCGCGTGTGTAATTCAGTCGCAAAAAAATACAAAAATGTGTACTTTTACGTCATAACAACCGACTAAAAAAAAAAAACAAAATTCGCATTGCAGGGCTCTACGCAATGATATTGAGCGTTTTCTATCGGCGTATACGGTGTTTTATTGCCGTTTTTTGACCGCGTTAACTCGCCCGGATACGCCTAACATCTCCGGTACGCGGCGGTCATAGTATCCGAATCGTGGGTTTTCGGGGTGCGCCCGGCGGGACGGGACGGCGACTAGACCCGGGCCGAAAACCGTGCGTGTCGTCTACCCGTGTCTTCACACGTCCCCGTGAAATTAACGTGTGGGCGCCTCGGGCGCGGGCATATCATTGCGTACCGCCGCCGGTCGTACGGGTACGGGGTGGATCCCGCCGCAGGGGCGACGACAACGTTAATAAATAATTTAAAAAAAAAAACGGACAAATTTAAAAAAAAAAAAAAACGGAAAAATGATCAACCGGAATACGTCGTGTACGTTATGCACACAGAGACGGGTGTTTAGAGATTTGATGCCCTCCCGGCGGGTAAATGTAAAACACGTTTCCCCTCTTCTAAGTTTAATTTTTTTTTTTTTTTTTTTTTTTTCAATAACTTTCGAATTGTATTCGTTATGGGCATTACAAAAATATTTCGAGATTCGGATATAATGCAAATTGATAATCGTAAATATTTAAAGTGTAACACACACCTGACGATTTTCCCGACCCTTTAGGCACTATAAGCACTTGGGGGCCTAGAGCCTACGACGATACAATTTATGGCTACGGTTTTTTTTGTAATATTATATGTTGCTGGGTATTTTTTTTTTTTTTTATGATTTTAAGTTAATATACGATCCTGTTAGACACGTTAGGCGCAACAAGTAAAAATATTATTTATATAAGAGTTTGCAGGCAAAAGTTATGATATTACTCGTATATTTACGAACTCGGCGTTCGTTATCGTAATTCGTAATTACCTGTAGAAATCGGATTGGACGAATCGAAAGCCGGTAAAATGTCGCGGGCATACAGGGCCATACGATCAGGTGTATGATGAACGATACCCCCGATTACCGCCTACTTAGGGGGGTTTTTAGGAAATAATAGAAAAAAAATATTAGAAAAACAATATCGTTTGCGTAATACAAAGAACCGAGACAAAGGGGGCCGTCAGTATCCGCAAATCGTACAATATAAAATGATTCATGGTCAAAATGATTTCGGCGTTTAACATTTTACTAATCCTACTCGACCCTTGCCGGTTGTTCGTAGTCCTCAGTTGAATTATCTTCATTAACGGGTACTTGCAATTGAACACGAATTGCTCCAAGAAATCCAGACCGATAAAAGTCATTGAATCATTTGCAAACAAAAGTAATGTCGCAAATAAAGTTTTGTAACTATAATGTTATATTTAAGTAATATATGTTATTGGACAATATTGTTTTTTTTTTTTTTGTTACAATTTTCTTTCGTTTGATACTGAAAGGTACGAGGGATAAAGAAACATGCTAACGGGTATATAAAATAGGTTGGTTTTTTTTATGGTTTTTAACAGTTTTATTTTGTACATATTTGCACCGAAATGAATTGTTTTTGTTAAAGATTCATTAAAATCGTTATCGTATAAAAATTTAGATATTTATTTTTGTGTTGTAAATATTTTTTGTTTTTAAAGACTCGACACTGAGATTCGACACGTCCTCTACCGAACAGAAGGTTTCTTAACCATTTAAAATACTGGACACTGCGCCTGGGGCCTACGATACTGTTAATCCGGTGCCTGATTGCCCGTCTCAAAATCCCCCCCCCCGCGCCCCTAAAATACGCAACTGCATATGTTTGGGAGCTCGAAAAAGTTTTTATAATATTATACTTGTAAAAAAAAAAAAAAAAAACCGATTAAAATAGATAACGGAAAATTTGTTTGGCGATTTTCATCACAAGCTGTACTTGTACAAACTGGAAAACTCGAGTCTAATGTAGTATTTTTTTTCTCTATAAGTGTTTCAAATTAAAAAAAACTCGAATGAACCGTATTATTTTCAGAATAATGTTTTGGTCCAACGGTTTAAAACGTTTACATCAAAAGTTGTACTAATGATGATAAAAATTCTAGGGGTAACGTAATAAATCAATTTTACAAGCGTACAAGGTTAGTGAAAACCGTTTGATAAAAATCGCAAAAATTACCGCGCTTTAAAACGTGATCGGCTGAACTCCGCTCAGAATCGTTTTCCGTCAGTAAATGATTTATCGTCGCGTGCAGATATTTAAATTAAATTTCTCTCTCTCTATTTTTTTTTTTTTTTTTTTTTTTTTTTTCTTTTGTCGCACCGCCTCCGACTTGAGGATTGTTGGCCCCCCCGCTAGGCGTACTCTAAAAGAAATCCTGACGCCGCCACTGGTTATTGCCGGCCAGTCGTCTTTAACGTTCTCGCCAACGGGTCAATTGTGGTCGGCCGTCAAAACGACCGGGAATATAAAACGAACCCGGAAATTCCCGGACGGGTACGATTAATTAACGGATTCGCGCGGCAAAGTATAAAAAAAAAAACGAAATTATATCGTGTCGGGGGGGGGGGGGCAACAACACACTATTGATTGGCCGGTCCGTAATTATTGCGGCCGTCGATAATGCTCGCGCGTTAACATTAACATAACAATACGAGGAGAAAAACAACAAAAACAACCACAACAACAAGGCGGCGGGCATGAAGGCGCGGTGTATTATAATAGTAGGTACTATAATACTGCGCGGGCACACGTAAATTAGTGACGGTACCAATACATATGTGTATAGGATTTATGCGGCGGCGGCGGCGGCGGCGGTAGCGGAGCGCGGCCCCGGGGCATTAATGCGGTGCGGACGGCGGGCGGCGAGAGTCGATCCGGCGCGCCGCGTGACTTGTGCCGCCGCCGCCGCCGCCGTCGTCGTCGCCGCGACGGGGCGGGAAGCGCGGGACCGGCGCGCACGTTATAATATATTATGTATCCGCGCGCCGCCGAACACCTGCTCGCAGTTCCCACGGTACGGGTTCGCCGTATAGAGTAGCACGGCACCCGTGCCCGCCCGTCCGCCCGCCCGCCCGCCCGCCCGCCGGCCCGACGAGCCGCCTTCGGATGTGACCCTCTCGCTCGCGGCTCGCCCGGCTCTCGCCCGGTCGCGGCGCGTAGCACGAGCGTCACCGTAATAAATAAATATCTCTGCCGGCTCGCGCGCGACGCGGGCCCCGGCCGTTCGCACACTCGCACGCGCGCCCATACCGCCGTATGTGTATTTTACCGTGGTAGCGGTAGCGGTCGGCGTCGCGCGGGAACGCGAGGCGCTGTTCACCGCCCGCGCTCTACTCGTTTACCATAATAATATATATTACCCGCCAAAAAAACGCTATCGTATAAATACAGCTCGTCGGTTTGACTGTTTGTTTTTTGTTGTTGTTGTTTTTTTTTCGCTTTTTTTTTTTTTTTCTCTTTTCGTTTTTACGAGCGTGTATACGCTCGCGGTACGCGGTGTCCGTAATACGGTATTATACGCGCGAGTCAAGCGCAAGACGTTGGATTATAACGGATTCGTTCGTACGATCCAATGCCTATATTATTGTAAAACGATTATTTTTCGTCGCCATAATACACGTTCACCGTTTATTTTATAGACATTATACATTTGTACTGTTGTCACAACGCAATTTCTTCATCGTCAAATAGGGAACACATTTATATTCATATATTCTGTTGGGTTTCTACGACGATTAGCCGAGTTACAACGAAAAGAAAATAATAATAATAAACACCGTACACTTGTTCGTATTTCGTACGTTTCTTTTCCACATTTATTAAGAAAACTACAACGAAAATCGAAAATTATATCTCCCCGATATAACAAGTATACAGTTTCCAAAATGCTTTCAAGTATGGTGCTTGTCTTGAAAAACCACCAAGGGCGGCCCTCTTTTACCGGGCCGGTCGCCCGTTGGTAATATTAAGAAAGCCCGCCAAAAATTTGAATATTATCGCATACGAAGGATTCCAGAAGAAAAATAATAATAATAATTCGCGGGCTCTCGTGGTCGACGGCAGGTGAACAACCACAGTCTTGCACCGCGACGACGGTATAGCAACACGCGGCGGGTCTGGTCGCGGGTTAGGTTAGGTTAGGTAGGGCGGTCGCACGCCGGTTTCGGCGGGACCGAGACGTCTCCGCGCGTCCCGTCGGTCCCATTGTTCGAGCACGTGCAAGGGTCGCACGCGGGTTTTACGTCGCGGTACGGTACAATGGTCGCCGCCGTACGCGCGCCCCCGCGGCGGCGGCGTAAGGAACCATTGTGCCTCGGCGCGCCGGTTTCTTATTTTTGGCGCCCAAAACATCTGCGGGCCCGCGCTTTTCGACGGAAAATTTCCCACCAAAAAAAAAAAAAAAAAAAAAAAAAGAGAAAAAAAAATCGTTTTCGAATATAAAAAAAAAATTTCGGCCACCTGCTCTGGCGGCCGCCGCTACGTTAGAGGTTAGTATAATACGCACACGTGCAACGGTCGCGCGCGTACAACAAAAGCCGGTGACATTTTACCCGCGCCGACGCCGGACCGTATAAAACGTACGCGATAGTAATACACCCATTACCATTATTATCATCGTGGTCGCCGTGCCACAGGTGTGTAATCGTGTGCAATTTATATTATTGTAATTCATCGTGCACGAGGCGTGTTCGAAAAGTACCGGGATTTTATTTTTAAAAATTACAAAAATTATTATTATTTAAAGGTATCACATTCGAAAAAAAAAAACGGGCAAATTTCCAAAACATTTTGGCCATAATTGAACTATTTAAAATCATATTAAGTTTTTTGTTTCCCCCCCCCCCCCAAAAAAAAAAAAAAAAACTATTTGAATAAATCTGTTTTGGCCGAACAATAATGCACGAAAATTCGACATAAATCGTTTAACCAACGGTGAAAAAGATAACAGTTTTTTTATAAGTGTACATTTTGATACGTAAAAATTACGGCATACTATCGTACTATTTTTTGAATCTAGTTGGTGTATTTGGAAGATCAATTTCCTGATTTTAGTATGAGTACCAAACCATTGAAAATTCCGGGTCTTTTCGGTTGTAATATTTCTAACCGAATTCCAAATATCGAATATAACAGAAACGTAAGTATTGCGTAAATATTTTCAATTTGTCTGTGCTTTTTTCACTATTATTAAGACAACTACAAGGGAAAACGATATCCTTAATGCACCAACTAAATCCGAAATCCAATAAAGTCGATTTTAACACAAAAATCGCAGGGGTTTTTTTTCATCCCGTAATTATGAAAAATACATATTATATATGGTAAAACCTACATTAAAAAGTGAATATTTTTTATTTATAAATTGTTGTAATGTTTGTACGGGGACAAAATATGGAATAAACAATATATATATATATTAAATATTTGTATCACAGACATCGCGCACAACTCGCTAGGATTTTTCTACGACACTGAAAGGTACAGATTTTTTTGATTTTTTTTTAAATTTTTAACGAATAGTCATAAAATAATATGTAACCGATAGATAGAAACGGGGAAAATGAAATAAAACACATTACACGGGGCGATATCGTATATTAAATTGTCTGCCTTATCTCCCCTCGGCATAAACAAACATTACGGCACAACGGGACACAGGAAAGGGATCGATCGGCCGTGAAATTCCCGCGCGGAACGTGTCTGTGAATGAAAACGGTAAAGGGTTGTGTGTACATACTACACTTCATTCATCGTATAGTCCGTTCAACAACCCTTTCGGAACACGATCGGAACCACCTGTTCCGGTAGTACGACAAGTGTCCGCCGCCGCGGTAGACACGTGGTTAGGCGGGCCCGTCGTCGTTCCCGCGCGCGCGCTTTTCGTATCGATTGATTTATTCCTATTACACGACAATATAGACGAGAATATTTTTACCGAACATTGCCGACAAAAAAAAAAAACAATAAACAAATTTAAATCTCCCATCGACATTTACACCGTTTTATAGATTCTGAGCGTATAAGAGTCCGTACGGAATACTGACCGTTTTTTTTCGATCTACGTACCATTCGTGAGCAAACATTTTTGAACATGAACTTTATTAAAAAATAAATCGAGAAGCCAACCGAATGACGTCGGCCTTGGTGCATTTTTGAAGTTGAAAACTTCAGACTACCCACCAGATTTAAATAAACAGTGCGCAGAAATTCAGAAAATCCCATAGCGGATACGTTTTTTACTTTTGTGTGTAATTAAATACTTTATCATATTTGTATAAACAATAATGATAATAATTTAATAACGCGTCAATGAAATAAAGTTTTTCTAAATTTAAGACGTATAATTATTTTTAAAAGCCTACCAATTCCCAAATGAAATTGCTTAGTAAAATATATTAGTCGTTTTTGGTACTATGGTTTTTTTTATCTTAACCATTTGAAATTCATGATTTTGCAATTTTTTGAAAACTATGGCTCATTTACACGAAAAGAGGTTCGATACCCCTGGTAAAGACTATAAAGCGATAAGGAGTGTGTAAATTGTGTGTGTCTGATGTCAACCACTCTTCGGCCAGAAATCTTGTTCCGATGATCGAAAAGTTTGTAAGAACATTTTCGTAGCAAGTAGGATCTGGTTGGTACATCGAAAAGTCTTTATTCAATTTTAAACACGTTGTAGTTTTCTTAACTCGGAGGAAAAACCGAGAATATTTACGCAATAACGGTTTCTCTTAATTTAGATTTTTTTTTTTTTTTTATATTTCACCTAATACTTATATTATAATGTTCAAAACATTCTACCGTCGTTTGAGTAGTTTAAAACCGTTAAAAATTCAAAAAAGAAAATATAGACTCTTTTGTTTTTTTTTTTTTTTTTATTATATTTTACTTTGGTGTATTGCTGTTTATTCGATTATTCTATAACAACCGTTATATAGTATTGCGTTTCCTCTTGGAAAAATTATTTCTCTGTACACTACACGCGTAAAAGTAAAATTGAACGTGTACAAATGTACGATAGGTGTACGGCCCACCCAAGATGCGATATATGTCCCCGGCTTTTTTGTTTGTTCAGTTTAATGTTCCATTAATATTTTCGTCTATTATCGTAGATACCGTAGATTTTATACGCTGGGGTTCTTTTATCGCGAACTCTACGTAATCTACGAAGACTTTCGAGTAAATTTAAACATTACAGAACCGTTTTAGTACAATCTTGTTTACAAAATATTTTCAAAACTGCATAAGTAGGCATGCGGTTTGCGACATAAGAGTAAAATGTTGTAAATAAATTCACTGTTTAAACGATTCTATAAATTATGATTTATAATGACAAAAAAAAAACGAAATTTAATTTAATCAAACTTTCCGTAGACATCTTCGCCGGTCCGTGATAAACGATCACTACCGTGTACAATGTTTAACCACTTATTTGAATAACGTTTAATTTTTTTTTTTTTTTTTTCAACTCGTGTTACACTGACAGCCGAGACTCGAGACGACGTGCTTCTGGACGATAAAATAGAATATCTACAACACAAACTTGTTTGCTAAGTGGACAGGTCTAATAGGTAGGTGGGAAAAATATTCTGTATAGACAGGCCTCGATTAACGTACAGGCAAAGTAGGCACGTGCCTAGGGCTAGGCAACGGCAGTGGCTATTTATTTATATTTATTTATTTATTTTTTTTTTTTTTTTGTCTTACAATACTTAAAAGCCTTTTAAAATTAAGCACTTCAAAATGTATTAAACAATACAATTTTGTATCCTATAAATTGATAAAATTAAAATCACTTGGTACCAATTTTTGTAAATTAACTAAGGTAATTCGGGGTCGATATCACCAAAGTAAACGTCGATTTTTAAACGGAGTATATAATAGATATGGCCGACCAATCGCCGTCGGTTGTCAGCCATAAACTCGGTTTAAAAATCAGATAAACGCCTTCGTTTACGTTGATGAGAACGGCCGCCAAAGTCGTAAGAACCACGTCAGTATGATTCGTCAGAACGTGAAAATTATTACCAGGATTGCGTAGAAATAAAAACCCATAGAAATGGGTACACGCGAAAAATTGATTGTGGAAATATTAAATGTTGAACTAATGTTTGCTTAGATAACCTTACAATGGGATATTAAAAAAAAATAACGTGCCTAGGGCTATTCTCGGACTCGATCCGGTCTTATATATATATATATATATATATAATAACAGTATACCGATAAAATCAGAAACCGATTTCAGTTTGTTCGCAATAAACTATATGTTGTTTTTGAACCGAGCAGAGTAGGTTCTCCAATATATATGACGGTTTTTATCGTGTTTAGAAAGTTTACTGGCCGAGCCGTACAAATACAAAATAGCGCACGTGTACCTACACACACACACACACACACACACACACACTATGAGTTTTAATAAAAATAATTGCCGGACATTTGCAGGCGGAGGATTGCAGACGTTCGAATACGATAATGACCCGGCAAACTAAAAAAGTACTGCCGGCGAAATTGCCCCGTACCAAACAATTGCGCACAGGTTTTTCAGACGATCCGACGATCGTCGGCACGGACGTTGTCCCGATGGGGGAAAACTAGAGAAATCGATCGGCGGTATTTGCACTTTTGATACCGGTCAATATTTTTGAAACCAATACACGTCGACACACTGGATTCTTCCGTAGACTAGCAACTAAGGTGAGGGGGCCGGGTAACTAAATCGCCGAATAAACACGATGAAGATTAACACGTGTGTTTTGCGTTTTCGTTGGAAACAATAACCGCGGACAATAAACGATTTTCGAAAATCCACGCGAACCGAAAATATCTGTAGTACGCGTACGCGACTTGACGCGTCGTTTGTGAATTTCTGTATAGATCAATGGGTCGCGTTTGTTTGTCGCGTACACAAATCGACACACTTCAATAATAATAATAATAATTATAATCGAATCTCGAATACTTACAACAAACTGCTGATAAACCGCGAATTTTATAAACACTATGCAATTGAATTATAGTCTGCAGTTGGAGTGTTATATTTTTTTCGTCGATTAAAACGGGAATAATAATAACACGTCCCGATCATAATATTTATGCGTCGTCCGTGGGTACTCGGCGATAATAATTAAATCGCGTGTGTTAGGCAAATCGAAAAAAAAAAAAAAATAAAAATATCGTTGCCCGTGCCAATAGGAAAATTATCGTTACGATACGGCGAGATAGAGAACGGCAATTTTTATACTTTTAGCCTTGGACGACCTTAGTGTTTTTAATTTTTGGTATAACCTTTTTTTTTTTTTTTTTTTCCCACCCATCAAGAAAAATAACTCGATTTTCGTACCCCCCCCCCCCCCCAAAAAAAAAAAAAAAAAAACAATAAACCCATTTCAGCCGTCTAAAATGGGGTTGAATTCGGGGAGCGGAAGCTGCCCATGTTCTATTCCCGGTCTAGAACTGCGCCTGTGCAAAACGTTTCGGCTCAAACCATCCGGTAGTATTGACGTGAAAGGGTAACCGAACCAACTCGTTGGCATTTATAATATGAAATTATATCGGCTTTTATATGTATAGTTATTACATAAGATTGGATTACAATCGGTCTTGAAAACGTTAATTCACCGCAAAGAAGAATTAATAAAATCATAATATAATCGAGTGTGACATATTATTATATCGAGTGCTCTCGACGCGTTATATTGAAGTAAATCCTTTTCGTTCGTTTTATTAATTATTTTTTTTTTTAATTTTCGGTTTCGAGTGTTATTAACGCCTAGCCTTGGTATTAGTGGCACGCAACAGGTATTATTCGGCGCAGTCAGTAGGAATCCCGTCAACTATTATTCTATGTGATTTGGGAAATTATTATTTTTTTTTTTTTTTTTTATTGCGAGTGAGCAATTATATCGTAAATCTAGGAAAGGCCATATTGGTCAATATTGGAAAATTAAGGATACGCGTGTGTTGTGGGCCGGTGGAGCTACACCGTCGAATGAGTTAGCAGTACGGTAACTCGTAGGGAATTCAATAGGTATTGAGAATACGGAGAATTAACCGGAGGGAAAAGTGAAAATATTGACGTAAAATGTAAAAAAAAAAAAAACTGATATAATAAGACAAAGAGAGTATTGTCAAAACGATAATAGAAAGAGTATTAAGCGACCCGGGTAGAACTCCCGAAATCGAATAGACACACGTTGGCCACTTGAATACAGCACACGAGCAGTTAGCATAAGAAAAAATAAAAAAAAAAAGTAGTATAATTACGACAGAAACCGAAATACAGTGGGAAGAAACACGAAACGCAGGGAAGAAAAATATAAAACCTAACCTATAATACGGCTATAGAGTGGTGCGAGACCGCAATAATATACGAATATAAAGCTATAAGTGGACAAATATCGCATAGTTAGTAAAAAAAAAAAAAAAAATATGACATTTTCGACTTTTACCGACACTAACACCGAGATTTGTTCTTATCGTTACAAATATATATTTTTTTTTTTTGTTTTACATTGGACGACAATGCACGGTGTGTACATTACGAATTAAATGATTAATAACCATAAGGACTATATTTATGTAATATTACTGGCACGACTCAACGAGAGGTTTACCCGCGAGCGCGATAAGAGAAAAAAAAAAAAAAAAAGATTAAAGAAAGAAAAAAAAAAAATGACATACCTCGCTCTGTGGGTAGGACCGCTGTTGTTGTAGGTGGGAAGTCGGGAATACGGGATATTATCGAAAGAGGAATTCAATCGAAACGGTTCTGACCGACGTTCGGTTTATACGTGTTTTGATAGATTTTTTTTTTATTTATTATAATTACAAAATGTTTCGGCACACCTAGTGCTATTACAACTTTTTAGTTTTTACAATTTTATTTGTTACAAATTCAAATGATTATAAATGTATTAACGACATAATTATTAATAGTGAGAGCGATATAATAATGTGTTACATATAATAATAATAACGATGAGGTCAAGTATATTAATAACGATCTTCGTTTTCTGATGATGAGTCTTCTGTGTCTGTTACGAGAATGTGCTGGGGAAGTCGAGGCCGCAGACGTCTATTGAGTGTTTTTTTTTCCTATATTGTAATGACCGAGCACTGTCCAAGTTTTTTTAGTTTGGCGTGGAAATTTTTAAATTGGGTTTTGATCCGTGTATTTATCAGGGGTATTTTCGTGTCATTATGGATCTGGCGATTTCTCGCGAACCACGGTGCTTTGAGACATATCCTTAAGGATTTATTTTGTAAGATTTGTATTTTATTTATACGTTGATATGTAACCGCGAAACGACTGTCCGCGATTTTTTCTTTTTCTTCTTCTTCTTGGATTTTCGAACATATTTGCACGGCCAAAATAACGTAATTGACGTTAATCGGAAAAGTGTTTTCTGAGGGGGGCGGGGGGGAAATACGTTTTGCGATAATTCGTCGACAACGCTCAACGGGCGCGTTTTTTTTTTTTTATCATTCGATCACTACGAACGGTGGTGCTGTTAATCTGTTACGCTCGCTGTAATTTATACGATTTGAATGAGCGATTTATATACGCAATTTTCACGCGATTCGTGCGGGGCACAATATTTTTACGTCGATTTCGTTATCGGCGTTGTTGTACGTAGCGGCGGCGGCGGCGCGCCGTCTCGACACACACACGCGGGTGTAATTTGTTTTACGGACGCGCCCGACGTTCAGGCGCCGTCGCCGTCCGCTGTCGCCCGGGGAACACTTGGCTGACCCTAACCGCAAGGTAACGTAATATATTTGACGTTCGATGGGCCGGGCGAGGGACGGACCAAAAAAAAATAAAAAAAATAACTAAGAGTACCCACACTACATACAGATACATCGGTACATGTATATGTCTTGTTTCTACTGAATATTGTTGACATTCTCTTTTCCAAATATCTGTTGATTCTGTTCCCAGCTCCTCGTCTTTATACATTATTGTGTCGACGGGTTTGTCAAAGTACAAGCAGCGAGTTACCGGGTCCTCATTGACGAGCGTCGTCCGCAAATCAGTGCTAATCGAAGTGGCTAGATCGCCTTGACCGGCCCATTCCTTTCCCACTTGCAATTTATGAAGTATTCGCATAAGATCAGACCAACTGTACTCACGCGCGATTAAAGTGAGGATAATCGTGGGCTTTCCGAGCTGTCGAATCATCGCACCAATGACGTCATGGAAACATTCTCGGTGTCGGACAAACTAACAGAATGACCCCCAGCCATAAGACATATACATGTCAAAAAATCAAAATATCCAACCCTCCTTCTGTGCCGGAACAGCTTAAACTAGTCAAAACGCGTCTCGAGAGATACGCGTTTTTATAAATGAAACAACGAATCCCGGGCTCGGCCGGTGGTTTTGCGTAATAAAAACCATTATTGGTTTTTCGGCGCGGTAAAAGCCACGCAGATTGAAACGTTCGGACCGGATAAGCCGATTTTTCTTCGGAAATACTCTAAAAAATATGTTTACGCGTTTCAACAAATTTATACTCGTATTGATTTCGACGACCTCAAGACGGATTTATCAAAACGATTATTTATAATCCGTGGTGAAACCGAGAAAATACACATAAATATATATATATTTTAAATATATTATCCATCCAGGACGAAATCAAAAAGTATGCCAACAAACATGCGAAAAAAACTCGAGCTGCATCCCAATGCTACTGCTAAACAACTTCTAGACAACTCGCAAGACATTAGGCGCCTCAAACGCCTAAAGCCATACGACTTAGTTTAAGTGACTTAGGCTAAGGTAAGCGGCTATCTAACTGGAGGTATAACCCCAAACATGTCCGTGTACAATATGTATTATAATTGTCATATTGTACTATCCACAATCTATTGTATTTATAAAGATTTATTTTGATCGTTTAAATAAAGATGCCTTAGGTAGTAAAAAAAAAATATATATAATTTTAATTTACAAACCTACGGTCCAAGACGGGTGGGGCGGCGTCGCACCCGTCGACAATAATTTTTACACGGCATTTGTACGGTTATATTTGACGAACATATAAACTAAAAAAAATCGTTTCAACGGTAATTCAAAGTGTGACTTCGTGATAGATGATGTAAAATCATAATGCTTCGCAAGTTAATCCGAACAATACAAGTTATGAATAATGAACGCGTGTTGTTGTGTTAACACGTTCATATTGTTTCACCGAGTACAACTAAGTAAAAGTTATTATTAAAATTTAACTCGCTCATTATTCGGGTTGGTTTTTTTTTTTTTTTAATGTATCATGCACAATTTTCATTGTCGGAAACAAGTGGAATTCATAGAGTTTGTGATTTATTATTATTTTTTTAATAAGGACGATCGATAATTATATGAAGAAAAAAAAACATACACGAGATTTATTTCGAAAATATCAAATTTTTAACTCGATAATTCCACACGCATTATGTTAAATAAAAAAAATATATATATATATATATACAGTAGAAGCCGCTTATTAGAAACACTTTGGGACCAAGGTGAAATGTGTCAATTAACCGATTGTTTCTAATAAGCGATTGGTATGATTTGTACTAAAACAAAAAAAAAATGAAAAATATATTTATGTTAACATGTATATGTATTTAAAAAAGTGTATGTACAAATGTATATTATTAAATGGATTTAAAATATGTATGTATCGAAGTTTGCTTTTTTGCGTCGAGTAACTCCATAATCATATTTTCGTACGAACAATGCTGCTCAAAACCTATTTCATCCGCACGGTACTGGACTGCTCCCTTGAGGACACTAAGAGGTTCCACGATTTCCTTGTTTGATGGGCGTGCTAGGGGTGTCTCGCTGTTTTCTTCTCCATCATCAGTATTGGCCTGTTCAATTGTTTGACGATTCATCGCCACATTACAAATCTCTTCTTCAGTTTGAATCTCCGCCACATCGAGGTGCGAGTCCATAACAATCCAATCGGCATACACTCCATCTGAGAGATCTATTGGTTTTTCAGACGTTTAGACATTTTTAGATTTTTAGAAAAACGAAACACTAATCACCCTTTACGTACGCACGCTGAAACCGAACTACAAACGATACGTACAGGGAAGAACATTCTTATATAGGTACTGTACTTACGTTAAAGTACAGTAAAAATAAACGTAACGACAGCAAAGATATGATCATAGTACATTGGTATTATCGCCAAATAACCGGAATTCTTTATAAATAACCGAAATAATTGTTTCAAATAACCGATGTGATGTTCGTATAATCCGATTTATTTTCAATGTTCTAATATTCGGCCGGTCCGTCCCGGGACGGAATTTGTTTCAATAATGCGATTGTATCAAATATCCGTGTTTCTAATAAGCGGCTTCTACTCGTATATGCATGTATGTATTTCTATATTGTATTCGAACGGTACCATTTGATTGCACGTTAAATTAATGCGTTATTCCATTAGGTAATTCGACGGGAGATAATTGTAAATTATCTAAAACGTTAATAGAATCGAGATATTAAGATATTTAGACGATTTATTCGTTATGTTAAAATCTAAACGGAATCGGATTTGCAACAGTTACAATTAACTTTTAACACCCGTTGTAATAAATGTGCAGCGTTGTCGTCGATAATGCGACTAGCAGCCCGACTCCGGGCACCGAGTGTACCGGCCACAGCTGTAGTGTGCCAATCGCCTTTAGTGTAATTATCGGAATATTAATTTACAATTTGGTCTACGATGTCATAGGTTTTCGATTATTATTCCGCCGTCACGACGGCAATCGAATTCGAAAGCCGTTAATGTTATTTTCCTTGAAATACCAACCGACATACGTTTTATTCGTCACAAAGACACGGGTTTTCAGCGTATTGAATATTTTCAACGTGCGCATTTTTTGCAGTCAAATTTTAATACTGCAATCCGAATACTTTTGAAAAAGTATATATATACGAGGTGCGACAATAAAATAACGAGACTTTTTGAATAAAAGTTGTTTATTTTAAAAATGTTATAATTTAATGATTATCACCTTCAAAGTACCTTCCCTCAGCATCAATACACTGTTGCATACGTCGCTGCCATTCTTGAAAACAGTGTTGCCAATTGCTTTCATTCAGCCCTTTTAGAAGTTCTGCCGTTTTCATTTTTACGTCATCAACTGTTTGAAAATGGGAAAAGAAATAAGAAGGAAATAAGAAGAAGTCACAAGGAGCAAGGTCTGGCGAGTACGGGGGATGTTGAAGTACAGAAATTTTTTTTTCAGTTAAAAAACGTTGAATTGAAAATGCACTGTGAGCTGGAGCATTGTCTTGGTGAAGAACCCAGCCATTTTTCCATAGATCTGGTCGCTTCTTTCTGACACGTTCTCTTAATTTAATTAATACCTCTTTATAATAATATTGATTAATTAATTTTGTCGATTTTTTCAACGTTTTCGTTTGTTTGAAGACGTGGTAGGACGTCCAGAACGATCATCGTCTTCGACGTCCTCCCTTCCACTACAAAACCGTTTGTGCCATTCAAAAACTCGAGCTCTTGATAAACATTCTTCACCATAAACTTCACATAACATACGAAACGATTCCGCGGCAGTTTTTTTTAATTTAACAAGAAATTTAATGTTAACACATGTTGTTCGATTTTTATATATAACATTTTTCGGCAGTATAGTCGAACTCGCACTAATAACAAGGCTACTAACGTATAAGAAAATGAATCGATGCCATCAGTGTTCATAGTACTTTTAGATAAGTGTTTTCTAATCATATTTCAATAATCGTTTTATAGATTATAACGTTAATAGTTTAGGTTTTATTCAAAAAGTCTCGTTATTTTATTGTCGCACCTCGTATATATATATATAGTTTTTAGCTACTCTCGTCGTTTGGGATTCTGATGGCTATCACGATAAGACGTGTGCTCTGCTTTTCTCTCTGGGAAATTCACTTTTTTTGTAGCACATATTCTCATTATGATTTTACGTATAGATTCTATATTCTCTAATAAAAATTGAAAAAAAAAAACCTATGATTTTTCAACGCCGAAACAATGGACAACAAATGAAGATACTCGCGCGTAAACATAATTATGCCACTTAATAAGTAACACAGCCACGATTGAGGGGGGAGGTAATAGACCATGACGCCCCCCTCACTCGATATGACTCAATTTATTATTATTTTTTTTTTTTTTTTTTGCGTGTATCAGTTAATATTTTTACCGGTTGTAACCCGGTATAGCCAATGCGCTGATACCCTTATATTTAATACTTTATTGTTTTAAAGTTGAAAAAAAAAAGTTTTTTTGCCTCTCTCCACCCCCCCCCCCCATCACCTCCACTCTCGCCGATTCGAAAATCCTGGCCACGCCACCGTTACTTATCATCAACTTGTTGCCGTACGCGTCACCCCGACCGCAATCGCTTAGCCCTAAAATCACGGGAAATCGGTGGACGGGCAGCGGGAATGAAGTCGTCCGAAGGCCCGGGATTCGGTGTGGAAAACGTAATAAAACGGAAGATGCGGGTGCGGAAAGCTCGGAAAGTCGACCGGACCGTGACGTTTTGGCGTTAGACGTGGCCGAAAAAAACTCGAATATAAAGACAAAAACTTATCCGTCTGGACGCGCGAAATCGTGAAACACACGGAACAGAAAGCGTTCGAGAATTATTTCGCATTTACAACGCGATCGTTTGCGGTGAACGCAATAAATAAAATTTAAACCCGACGCGCACCGGGAACGGCAAAAGTCGCATAATAATATTATTTATAACGCACTCGAATTTTTTGTTTTTTTTTTTTCCCCATACGCGTATTAGCGGCGTGTTGGCGCGACGTTATAATTACATATTTTAGTCTCGAACCGCCCGTAATAAATTAATAAAACGTAATAAAACGATTGATATTATACCTAACCGCCGATCGAATCGCGTTCAGACTAAAAACGCGCCGGCGGTGAACAAGTCGGCAGCGATAATATTCGAAAAATATTATAATCTGGTGTTTGCTCGGTGTGTACGTCGAGAGGCGAGAGTGACGAGGGCAATTAGTACATAATCATTTGATGTCGGTGGAATAATAATAATAGTAATAAAACACAAAAAATAAAAAATATGATTCATAACAAACATATTACGCTTTACTTTTGTATATTTTTTTACGTTTATTGCATAATGTGACGTCTGGTTAGATGTCTGCTGAAGTGAGTGTAAATATAAAGAGACGCGATCGAATTTTAATATTTATACGATAATAAAATTATCAACGCGTTTTATCGAAACTGTTCGAAAACCACGTTTACGACACGGTCCGCACACGCATTTATATCCGCGAGTAAGCGCCTAATAAGGTTTAGGTGGCCAAAGGCCCGAGCCGAGCAAGTATTGACGACCGTTTTTGTCGCGTTCAAGAATGAACGCAAAATAACGTTGCCGAGTTAAAATAGTTACCAATAATATTTTTTGTAAACATAAAAAGAAAGGAAAAATTACCGAGACGCGTACTTGTTAATGAATGGGTGGCTGTGAAGCTAGGGCAGATTGTGGTGGCGGGGAATTTTAATTTATATCTGTACGCGACGAGATTGCGACGTTGCTAACGACAAACCATTCTGAGCGAAGCACGGTAAAAATTGTCTTGATAATATTACAATTGGAAACTGTATTAGTTTGTAACTGTAAAATAAATAACAATTGTCCGTGTCTAGAACCGTCTAGAATTGTTGTGTATTTTTATAGAGTCGGAAATGTATTATTCATGTGTACAAATTTGGAATGTACAGTAAAATTAGACCCGTAGTTTTATACGATTTTCAGCAAAAATTTGAACTTTAAACGATAAACAAAAAGTTATTGCAACTTTTGTGATTTGGAATATTAAGTAAAACTTATAATGAACCTAGTGCGATATTAGCAAGTATTTCGGTTAGGCCAAAACAATTTTATCTATATAAAACCGAAAAAAAAAAACAACAAAAAACTAGACAACTTTAAATACTCAAGAATAGCTCAAAAATCGCTAAAATGAATGGTTTAATAAAACTTTTTACGCGCCTAGACAGGACTAGTATATAATATTCTGTATACAAAATAAAGTCAGGTCTCGACGATTATTTTTAACCTACGTCGTAACGTAAATTTTCCCGTTTTCCCTACGTTTGATTACCGGTCATTTATTTATTTTTTTTTTCGTAATTATTGAGAAAATCGAAAATTGATAACCGACTAGATCCAAAATTCATTCGGGAAAGATGCTACACTTGAAAATCGGAGCAAGATTTCTGGTGGGTATATTGTTCACCGACGGGAAAATCGAAAATAAACACAGCAAAATGTTCAGAATCCAGTAAAATCGTGCTTCCCGTGCAGCTGCTAATATTTACGATACAGGGTGGACACAAAGTTCCGCTGCTGCAGCCTCTGGGGAATTTTCGGACCCGACCCACCCGCGCATCGTGGACAATTATTACGGTTTTCTTCAAAGACTGCAAAGCCGTCCGTTGTCGTATTAAATTTAAACAGCAATCGCCTTTAATAAATTTACACAAAGCTTACAGACTTAATTGTCTGTACTGTTTTAATATTGTACCGACTTTGAACACAATTTAATGTATAATTTTCGATAATTTCGTATTTTTATTTTTAAGGAACTCGTATTAATAGTGAAATGTATTAATTCGGATGAAAAAAAAAATACATATATATATATATATATATGAACATATCGACTTAACATTTGTAACTTTTAGGGTATATCGACGACTGTCTCGTGGATATAAGAACGGCCAACGAGCAGAAAAAAAAAAAAAATAAATAAAAATATATATATATATATAAAATAAAATCGAAACATAAAAATTGCTCCGGGCGGCGGGTATAATAAATAATAAAACCGCGTATATAACTGGTATTGCGAGATTGGAATCTCGAAAACGGATTCGACGATAAACAATTTCCGACAAGTGCAGCAGCAGGTCGCTAGTACCACGAGTACGATAATAAATATAAATTATATTTATTAACGTACTTCGGCTTTGGCGCCCCACCCTTACCCATTCCGAAATCCCGTGGCTACGTCACTGATTATAATATATTTTTTTTTTATTATATTCATTTTATATATATATATATATATATTATCGTTATAAAACGGACGTGGAATAAGAATAATTGCACGTGACCGATATTTTGATTCGTGACGGATCGATATAAAGTTTAGAAATAGTGGCGGGCTTTCGTCGGGCTAGAAACATAAAAAAAAAAATCCAATCCGACATATGCCGACGTTCGACCGCCGGATAAAAACTGATTAATATATTATACGGAAACTAACGTGAAATCGATATTATTCAATTGTAAATATTATAATTATTAAATACCCAGCGAGACGGTCCGTCGGAGGTATTATTTGCGAAAAGTACAATATTAATTTTCCAAAATGTTTTTTTTTTTTTTTTTTTTTTTTTCAATTTGCCATCGCACTATTCACAGAATACTATCAAATAACTAATAAACTATAAATCCCCGATATAAACGATTCACACACACATTTGCAGTCGTCTATACAATTTGGTATTGGGATATTTTTCGTCTGGGTCTCGCGGTGATATGGATTTGTTTAGATGACATTTTTTTTCTTCGAAAATATTAATAAATTGTACCGATTTTTTCGGAATTTGACACACGTGCAGCTGATTTGCATTCCGGGCAGTAGGTTTTTTTTCTTTTTTAACATAAATTACAATCTATAAATATACCGAATCAATACCGAATGCAGTTAACAAACAAAATATCGCATACAGTATTAGAGTATACCTAAATGATTTATTTAATATTTGAATCTGATAGCGAGTTAGATAAGATTAGGTCTGTATAATAATTGTGTGTGTAGACACAATTGAGCTATGAGATATACGGGCAGATACCAAAACGACTAAGTAATGAACAACAGACTACGGTTGAAAACTTACAGATCTCATTCGACAAAAAAAAAAAAAAAACGTTCTTCGAATTGACGAAACGTTAGTAAATGAATAAATAAATAGTGACAACGACAATACAGTGCGCGTAAATTACAACTGTGAATATCCGAATTTTGCTGGATCATATGCATTTACGAAATAACTCCACAATACGATCGCCATCTAAACACGTTGGGTGTTAACCTAACCGAAGAAAATAAAAAAAAAAAAACGGTCGAGTTTTGCGCGCTAGTTGGAAGACACGCCAAACCGATTTGGACTTATGGGCATACGGCTGCGAGGTCCACCGGCGTCGTAATATATATTGCATTCCGATTCTTTCGGATCTGAAGATATTTTTCGTCCAGGGCGAAATGAAAAAGTTTGCCGACAAATATACGGATAGAGCTGCACGCCAATGCAGCCGCTAAACAACTTGTTGACAGCTCGCAAGACATCCGCAGGTGTCTCGAACGCCCGTAGCCGTGTCGCGTAGGGTTGGTTTAAGTGATTTTAAGTGACTAAAGGTCGGGGCTAAATCGTCGGAAGTATATAATCCCAAACACGTATACAAATATATTTATCATTCGCCGTGCGTCCAATTTATAAAGATTGGCGGTTTAAAATTTTAAACAAACATGCCTAGGGCAGTTGATAAAAAAAAAAAAAAAAAAAAAATAATTCGGTGAGCATACACCCCGACACACGACTAAACGAGATGTACGTCCTCTATACGGGTTATAATTAATTGCCGGACAAATATATTGAAAACTACGGCAACGATAGCCGTATATAAAAATAAAAAAAAATTGACCGGAGATTTGTTAAGTATAATGTTATTATGTGAAACGTTTTTTTTTTTTTTAAACCAGCCGTCTCCAATTAACGTAAGTATAATAATGTAGTTTATCGCTTTGGTTCGGTAATATAAAACTTATACACACGATGAGATAATATTGTATTCGTATAAAGACGTTTTAAAAAAAAAAACAAAAAAACAAAAAACAAAAAACGAAATATAAATGTAAACGCGCGTGGGGAACCGATGACGTCTGGTCGCTGTAATAGACGAGAGTGGTTTTAATTTAACAAATTGTGTATACGTTAAAATCGGAACATAAATATAAAAACGTACAAAATAAAAAAAAAATGTATCGATAACACGCGTTGGCCGTTAAATATTGTCAGACCCCGTGGGATCTTCGTAGCTTAGTAATAAAACGTGACAAATCTATAAAAATAATCACTTCGATCCTATGTTATCGTAATGATGTTCGGTAGATCTTATTGACGTCAATTCGGGGGAATCACCACCCTCTGGATTTTCCGTACTTAGGAAAAATTGTATATATAAACCTTTTTTTTTAATACATCCGTAGGTAGGTTCCAAATAACGCGTAAAAAACATTGCCTCCCGCCTATGGATTTCCTCGGACGGACGGAACAGTGTTGCAGAATAAGCTCTTAATATAATATTGCATATCGTTGTTATATTATTAAAAAAAAAAAAAAAAAAAAAAAACCGTAGTAACCTATACTGCAACGTCGAAATTCTGGTTTCGAGTTTTTTTTTTTTTTGTTTTCGATCTACGAGTTATTATTATGATTATTTCTTTTTTAATTTTTTTTTTTTTTTTTTTTAACTCGTTCGTTAATACTGTCCCGGAGGTAATATCGTTATACTGCCATCTCACGTACGAAATTAGAAAGGTTTGTACAAATAGATAATAGTCGTTTATAGTACATAACATATTATTATGTCCGGAGTCCTGACTGGAGCAGTGGCGTATTTAAGGATGGACGGGCAAGGGGTGGGGAGGGGCAATTGCCCTGGGCAGCACTTTTTTGGGGGCATTCGAATATTCGAAAATCCATTCACCATAGAATTTGAAACTATACCAACGGAGCTTCAGCTTGAAGTTATCGAGCTCACACCAAACAACCAGCTCTACAACGGTTTCAAAGAAACCAGACTGCAATAACTGTACGCCGTGTTGCTAGAGTACTCTCTCTTTTCCAAATCTTGAAAAAAATGTGCACGTGAAATAATTTCAGCCCTTCCTACATATGCGAGTAGACTTTTTCGAAAATTAAATACGTCAAATCATTAGTATGGACTCCAACTCGAGTGACGCGCAATTTACGAGCGACGCTGCTAGTCGGCACAACCTAGTTTGATCCAGACTGTCACGGAATTCGAATAGACAGGCAGTTCCGTACATTTAATTGTGTAACAGTGAAGCTAACCTAACCTCCGGGAAGCACGCAGTGTCGGTACAAGAGCTGTATATAAACGGGCTCTGCCGTACACTACGCTCAGACGGACTTAGATCGTATTTCTGCATCACACTAGTGGTGGGTTCACGTCCAGCCCTCGCGCACGATCCTCCGGTCCTTGTGTTCTGACTTGTATTTTTTATTTATGTCCAGTATTGTAATAAAGTCACTTGTTTACGTGAAAACTTCACTGTCTCCAACTCGTTGTACAACCCTCGCAGACCAGCAGACGTCGCCGGAGTCTCCTCCGCCATTAAATAAATCGCACGAGTACAGCCCCACCCACCCCCCCCCCCCGCTCGCTGCAGGCCGAAACCCGGTCGGTAACGGACCGCACCGGACTAAGAGGAACGTACGACGTGTGTCGTGTCTGCGGGTTGTTAATAATGTCAATAACGGGTGGCTGCTTTCATCAAATTCGTCCTGTATACATATATATATATAATTTACGTAGTAGAATCAAAAAGTTCCCGAAGTTTATTTAAAGAAAAATAACTATTTTTTTTTTTTTTTTATCAAATATCTGATTATTTGAATTAAAAGTAGATATTATTAGAGCTATCTAGTAGGTTTAGTCATTAAAATTACATTAGTCGCGAGTTTGCCGTAATCGTGCCCATACGAAACAGATTTTAAACATTTTTCTTCAAGATGTCACAATTTGAACAACGGGCCAACATTAGATTTTGTTTTTAAACTTGGCAAAACAGCTGCAGAAACGCTTTGAATGTTTGAAAACAGTTTACGGCAATGAAGCATTAGGGAAAACAGCCGTTTACGATCGGTTTTAACGTTTCAAAAATGGTCAAGAGTCACTTGAAGACGAAGAGAAAATGGGAAAATCGGTTGGTTTTCGCGTCACGGCAATGCACCCGTTTCTCCACTCGTCTGTTGCAGTTCGGAAATTTTTAGCTAATAAAAAAAAAATCCCGCAATTTCACAACCCCCGTATTCACCAGATATTGCACGCCGTGTGACTTCTGGCTATTTCCAAATTAAAAAACTCAAAGGTGAACGTATTGCGACAATTGAAGACATTAAATTTAATGCGATAGCGAATCGCAGGGCCGTACCAAAAAAAGGACAGCAAAGATGTTTCCAGCAGTTAAAAATTCGTTGGAGTAAGTGTGTCTGCGCCTAAGGACGATATTTTGATGGAGATTAAGTAAATTTAAGTTTAAATTGTAAATTTAAAAAAATAAAACAAAATTCCGGGAACTTTTCGATCGTCCTGCGCGGTTAGACTTGGTTCAGTTGTTCATTTATAGAATTATCCGTATCTCGTTTACTTATTGTGCCACAGTGGTACAGATTGTAAATCCTCTCTTAAAAAATAAAACATGTACCGCAATTGAAAAACAAAATAAAAAAAACAATTCTGATATAAAAATAATTACAATTGTCTTGGCGGCGTCCCAAAGTGACACATTTATAAACAGTAATATTCACCCTGGATTTTTCATCCGTTTTAAAAACGTCGCGCGCCCAAATACGTTTTTTTATTGTTTCCTGTTGGTGTTCATCAAAGGCAATTGCCATCATGGCTAAATGTTTGGATGGAGGGGCGGTGGTAACGGGCCGCGATATACTAATATAATAAGCAGTACTACTCGTCGTTATTAGAATATTTTTTTTTTTTTTTTTTTTTAATTTTCCGTTCGTTTGTAATTATCCGGTGTAAAAAAAAAAAAAAAAAAAAAAAAAAAAAAAAAAAAAAAAAATCATCGGTATGTATTATAATACACAATACGGCCGACCGGCCACCGCTATATTACAGTGGCGGGAAAGTCGTTATCACATGCGTCGCACGTAACTATTTTTATACACACACACACACACGCATTATTATTACTACCACTATTATTAGTATTTTACTACTACTACTACTACTACTACTACTACTACAAAAAATATATATTTTTTTTTTTTTTTTTTTATATATATATATACACGCCATACGGCCACCTGTTTCGGGTCAAGGAGCGCGGTGGCGGTACCGTGAGAACCGGGAGCAGGTGATGGCTACCTGTGTTACTCTCGCATAAATCTTGGCCGCAGTCCATTTATACGGAACCGGTCCATCGCCGCCGCCGCCGCTACACCGCCCGCCACTACCGCCGCCGTCGCCGCCACTACCGCCGCCGCCGCCGCCGCCGCCGGTAATTAACCCGTGACGGTCTCGCGCTCATTACGACGACCGGACTGCTGCCACCGCCGCTGTCGTCATAAATACAAATCGCGCAGGCTGTTGATAACACGGCCGGAGAATATAAAATACAACGAATTATAATTTTGCCGGCCGATTTGTCGAAAAACAATTTTATTTATTTGTTTTATCAAAAACAACCGATTATCGGGGCTGTAATATTACGGGGCAGGGGTCTGTAACGTAATTCTCTCGCCGGGCCACGTCTGAAATACGTTTCGGCGTCCCGGGCCAAATGATGATAAAAATCCAAGAGTTAATCTATAATTTTTAACAAGGAATTAATTGTTTTATTGCGATTGACGTTTTACTACGGTCACTTAATGCGCAGTTTTCGGAATTGCTTTTCGTGTACAATTCCGCGGTAGTTTCGATGATACTTGGTTTCTCCATTTAGCAGCGTCGCTCGTAAATCTTCGAGGTTCACATACATTTGATTTGACGGTTTTCATCCTTGAAAAAGTTCGACCGGACAGGCAGAAGTGCAGAGGTAAATATTGAAAACATTTCACGTGCACGTTTTTTTTTTTTCGTGTTGAAATTCGGCAAATGATTCAGTTGGCAACGCGGCGTAAACATTTTGCAGTCTGATCTCCTCGAAACAGTTTTTGAACGTTTTCAGTTCGATAAATACAAACTGAACCGAATGGATTATCGAAAATTCGAATGCGCTCCAAACGAATGATCAAAACATCCGTTGACTTGGCGGGCCGGTTCGAAAAGCCTGAAAAAAACCACCACACCCCCCCGTTATAAGGGGTCTTATACATTTTTTTTAAATTTTTTTTTACGACGGGCCATATCCGAGATACGCTTCGGCATCGCGGGGCAAATTATTTTTACAGAGTGATCGGTACCGGTATAATGGGAATTATTATTTTATTCGACTATAATTTTACAATGGAAATAATCGTTTTATTGTTGATAAGTTGCCGTTTACACAATGAGACGTTTAGAATTGCTTGTATTTTAAGATTCCGCGATAGTTTCGATCAAGCTCGGTTGTTTCGTCTGGCAGCGTCACTCGTATTTACTCAAGTCGGTTAAATACATTGACTGGAAGTATTTAATATTTCGACAAAGTCTGCTCGCACAGGCGTGGCCGAGCTAAATACTGATATCATTTCACGTGCGCATTTTTTTTTTTTGGGGGGGGGATTTGGAAAAGAGTCCTCTCTCGACACGGCGTGTACAATTATGCAGCCGGGTTTCTTTGAAACCGTTGTAGAGCTGGTTGTTTTTGGTACGAGCTCGGTAACTTCAAGCTGAAGCTCTGTCGGTAAAGTTTCAAAATCTATATATGCGAATCGGGATTTTCGAACATTCGAATGTACTCGAAACGATTTATCAATACACTTGGTTAACTTGGCGTCCCGGAACCGGACTGCGGGCTGTAGATTTGAGATTCCTGGACTATTATATCGTGGCGGTAATTATTATAATGATTTCGTCGAGTAAATTTCAACAATAACGAAAACCGATTGAAAATGTTCTTTACACAGTAGGTAATATTTCACGGAATATTAAAAAAAAAAAATTCTATTGAATTCCCATTCGAACGAACCTACTTAACATTTTAATCATACGCGCAACACTATAATATCCGATATATTTACCGTTTATACGACTATTATAGCCGGTTTAGGGTAAAAAAAACCGTTTAAAATTCGAGAAATCCATGGCCGGCATACGAGATAAGATTATCAAACATTTTTTTTTTTTTAATTTCATTTAATTTACTTGAGATATCCGTAATACGGGTAGAAATTAAACACTGCATCGGGGGGGGGGGGGGTAATGATAAAACAATCGTTCTGTATAATAAATTAGGTACCTATTATTTTATCGTAACAGTCGTTTTCGGTCTCGACCGATATAATAAACTAACGTACCAAAAATAAAAACACGTCTTATTTTCTAACTTTTATCCGCCCGTATAGTTTTATATTTATTTTATTTTATTTTTTTTTTTTTACCATCACGTGAAACGTTTTAACGATTTAATGCGAAATACCACTTTGTCAGCTAATCCGCGGGGCAAACCGGTTTTCTTATGTTAAAAAAAAAAAAAAAAAAAAACTGGGTGCAACTCGAACCATAGTGTCCGGATCGTTTGCGCGTAGCCAGTGAACAATCGTAAAACGTCATTTGCTGTCCTGTTAACAAATCTCGCCGCGAACGGACACCGGCGTTTGCCGTCTCGCGATTATTTCCAACGGGAAATGTAGCAAAAAAACTATATAATTCGCGTAATTAAAATCGTTTTTTTTTTTTTTTTTTTTTTTAAGATAAAACATCTACACAAAATTAAACGTGTCGATGGCAACCCGGATTAGGATGATTATCATAGTCGGGGACCTGGTACGTCCGTCAACCACTAGGAGGTGCTAATTCGCCCGACTAGTGCCACCTACTCTCTTGTACGTTAAAATATACTTTGCAACAATAATAATAATATTGCAGATATTAGATACGGACGAGTCGTATTTTTAGATTATGAACGAAGGTTGTACAGGTTTTACTACATTGTGTGCTTTTCTTCTTTACTTCTTTTTTTTTTTTTTTTTTTTTTTTCTCTCTGCAACCAACTTTTCTACCGGAAAACTTGCTTCAACTATCGAGACTAGCGTCTTTTCCGAAAGCATGTTGGATCTTATTAATGTCGTTTTTCGATTTTAGTTGTGGTTTTCTTGATGATCGCGATAAACCGGCGGAAAAAACGGGACAATTCACAGCAATATAAAGATGTGTTTTTTTTTTTTTTTTTTTTTAATTTGCGTTTTTGTTGTAACCCGGTTGAAAATAATCGTCGAGACCACCGAATATCGGATATTAGCCCTTTCCAGCCGCGGGAAAAAGTTTCAAACCGTTTTGGGTGGATTTGATATTGTCTAGTTTTGTCGGTTTGTCATTTGGTTTTATGCGGATATAACTGTTTTGACCGGGCTTGAAAATTGTACGCGAGGTTCGCGATTAGTCGTACTCGGTATACCAAAAATAATAATTTTGACCGCAATCCCGTTTTATAATCGTTCAGAGTATAACGTTTTGATGTAAATGAAATTCCCCACTGTATCCTACCGTCCAAACTTTCCGCTTACAACAGCGGCCCATCGGTGGTGCGAAGTACGTCGTCCGTCGTTTATTATTTTTTTTTTTTATATTTTTTTTTCTGTTCTCGGCGTTCCGGAAGACGACACGATGACCGTACACGGGTAAGCAGCCGGTTGTCAATTTGTCATAAGAGAGCGTGTTCGGGAGCGCGCGTGTGCATTATAATATTATTCATACGGCGGTGTCTTGTGCCTCTACCTCTTATTTATTCATAAAACGCACAAACGGATCTTATAATATTTTGACGGTCGTATTATATTGTTGTCGTAGACTTGTGTGGCGGGGAACGCGGACGAAATTGTCGTACGTACAATACCTATTATTATTATTATTATTTTATTTTTTTTTTTTATGGTTTCCGCGACTAGTTTTTCACACGCGGTGAACGGACACGACAAAATATTATAATAAACAGTTACGCAGCCGTGCTGGTAATTCCACGACACCCGCGCGTATATTTAAAGAAGAAAAAAATTTGAAGAAGAAAAAAATAAAAAAAAATACGTTACAATAGATACGCGTATCGTTTCAACAGAACCGCCGGATTGCAGTAAACTTGACCGGTTTGATGATATAAACGACTAAACGTAATGTCTTGTCGACAAGATTGAATATAATAGGTAATATATTGTCGCTATATGCAGTGGCGGAGATCGTTTTCAAGCGGTTTTCCACCGGTGAACATTTTAAGGCCCAATAATGGAAAAAAAAAAAAAAAAAAACCATTTCGCGCGGTGATGTATTTGGAGACATTTGCGATGTAAAAGAAATCACACGGGTATTCATAACAAATTGTGCCGGGAGAATGCGTCCGCACGACTCGTCAAAAACAATATCGAATCGTTTGTATTTCGATTTATTTATTGTGTAAATTAATATATATATATTTAAACGTATGTATTCGGCAGATTTCTGGCTACGCCATTGCTTTAGCTACACGGCAAATACGAATTATTCGCATACACGTCTACGTGTGGTACCCGCGGGGTTTGTGCTCCCGTAAATTGGGCCTACAACGACAGTCAGCAGGTTCAGGAGTAGTCGGACCGGCACGTCGGTCGGACGAACTCCCGGGGCCGTCATAAGGACCACCAGCACCTAACCTAACCCGAACCAGAGCCGCAATCGGGAATTAGTTCCGACCCGTACCGGTCAGGGATACTATACCCGCGGCTGCCACCCGGTCGAGCTGTGGCCATCCGACCACCGTCACGCTGTTTGGTCACGGACAACCTTGGGCACTATATCTACACCGATAGAGCGGATAGGTGCCCGGCAGCGAACTCGCCAGAGACTGTCCTCTGGCCGGCTCGACCGTAAACCATATGATAGCTCCTGCCACAGCCACCGCGTATCCAAACCGGCACCTTGCGACGGAGCTCCCCCTACCCCCGTGGTACTTTTTTTAACGGAAATCCTTACACGACCGGAAAAAGTCATGGTCGAAGACGCTTTCGCGAAACGTCCCCCGCATGCGGCGGAAAGCCTCCCGGATCTCAATTAAGGACCCGGTCGGTTGCCAATTGCTTGGGCACGAACCTGTTCAACCAGAAACCTGGAATAAGCATATCGAAACCCAGGCTTTATGGATGGACAGTGTGGGGTGGATGTCCACCCCAAACACGTCTACGTATATGTACCCTGTAATTTTCAAACAACTTTAAGACCTTTAACGTTTTATCGGTCAAAAATTTGGACGGGCCCCTTTACTGCCATTCTGCCGAAAATAGATAAGTAAACAGTTGCCCTTTATACAATCTGTGAATATTAATTGACGATTTGAAAATATATGTTTATTAACAGACATTTGTTAAATTTTTATCCAAAAAAAAAAAATCTTTGACATTTATTGTAAAAAAACAATGCCAATGACCAAAATACATTTAGGTTCCGCTCAAAAATTGCCTGAAATACAGCTATTAAAAATACAATTTTTTCTCGATGATTCAGAAATGTTTAAACGTGTTATGTATAATAATTTTATGAATATTTTATTTTAAACAAATTGTGATAAAATCATTTATTTTCGGGAAAAACATAAAAATTATACATTTAAAAAAAAAACACATCTTATAACATAATACTTTTGATCAAAAATGGACATCTTGCGCCAAAAAATACTTTTATTCAATGCTTTTAACAGTTAAAATAAGGTCAAAACTACCATTATTTAAGGAATTTCGTATAGGCATTTTTAACGAAATCTATCGACTTAAAAACGTTTCAATTAACTTTCATATAGATTTATAAAAATGGTCCCGGGTCCGTGTCACAAGAATTTATTGTGTAAAATAGAAAAAAATATGCTTCAAAGTGTTTTTAGAATTTTGTAATTGCCATGATAATTAAAAACAACACAATTGTTATCTAGGGTATGACAAATTGATTTTCAATTTACACGAACGAGATGATATTCAAGGTTAAAAAGTGGTATTTTTTTACAATTAAAACTTTATTTATAAATCAAAATTAAACTTAATGGTTATGTCATTCCCGAGATAAAGTTATTTCCTTTAATTTCCATTAGAAAATCGATAAGAAATATTACAGTTATTATAGTTAATTGTACTAACTATCTACACCTTCACTGCACGCTTTGCTTAAGGAAGTATAATACAAATTATGATCAATATTCAAGGTTGAATATTATCTAGATAAATAAATAATTATCACTTATCTTATCTTGGTAATTAACAAGATTGACTATTTTAGCCGGACAATTGTACTATCTAAACTATGGTGTGTGTGCTTTTTTCCATCTGTCTGTAAACAGCTTTTCCGAAAGCATTTTGAATCTAATCATGGTGCATTGGTAAAATATAAAATACAAAATTATACATAGGCGGCAAATGATTAAGATTTTTTTTTTGTTTACGTGATATATACAATCTGTGCCTCAGAACACAATAAGAATATGCGATAAAAGAATATATATATATATGTATAACATGATAAAGCTTGAAGGAAGAAGCCACCCCCTAGTGATGACACTGCCTGACGTATGATTTAATTTTGATATTTTTTTTTATTTGGTCTTTATAAATATGTTCAACAGAATATATCTTACATACTAGATGTTAATATATACATTACGCATTGATGAAGTCTCACTTCCAATGAAGTGGCTCCTGTACTTAATTTAAACACTTAAACTAAGTCGTATGGTTTCAGACGCTTAAGCCGTCTAATGTCTTTGGAGTCGTCTAACAGTTGGATGGCCATTGGATATTGATATGTTGGTCTAATCTCATCTCGTGTTTGCGAGCAAACTTTTGGATTTCTTCTGCTATTGTAGGCAGCGTCATATCACGGTGAATGGCATCGTTTCTTTCAAACCGGTAGGCTGCCAATGTTGGTCCGGAGAGCGATGTTTTGGCAGCGTTGTATAATACCAATGTTAGACTTACCGGCACAACCCCACAGTTGAATGCCATAGGTCCAAATTGGTTTTATAATAGCTACATATAGTAGACGTTTGTTTTCTATAGTTAACTCAGAGTGGGATCCAGCTAACCAATAGAGCATCCTTATTTTTCCTTTAATCTGTATGGTTTTTCTGACGGACATGATGTTTCCAGTTTAAACGAGAGCCAAGATGCATTCCAAGATATTTCGCTGAATCTTTTCGTGGGATTAAAGTTTGATTAAAAAAAATTTGGACGTTTTTAGTTTTACACGACGTACAGTTGACGTGTACCGATTTATCGCCATTTGTCTTAATTTTCCAACGTCTCGTCCGGGCAAAAACGTTGTCAATTGATGCTTGTAAGTTGTAAGTTGTCAGTCTAATTTTGATTAAGATTTAAAAACGTAATTGTTTTTTTTCTCGTCCAGGTAAATAACGTTTTATCTCTATTTGGACAATTTACGTTATTAACTGTGTTTTTCTAACCAAATGTTTTTTTTTAAATCGTTATCCAGATGAATTGGTAGTTATCTTCGCGCGACACCGCCGACAATATCTTAAAATCCTATTGTATTATCTGCAATTATATTGTATTCGTTTCTGTTGGTTATGTAAAACGAAAAAAACGTAAACAAAATATATTTCACGGGCTCAATCGATAATATTTGCCGTCGCGGTACACGTACCGGTATAATAATGTGACCGAGCTTCCGAGATTTATAGCTTTAGCCCGGAGGCCCGTCACCGCGTTGTTTTTTTTGTTTTTTTACACCGCATTATATATCTGTGACTAAATTATATATTATTTATTTTGTCACGGTACGTAAGTACGGGAATACCGAAGTGTAATTATTATTGTTATTATTGTTATTACTGTAGCCCGTTTTCCGCCGTCTGCGTCACAGTCGGCGGCCGAGGCCCGGCCGATTTTATACGGAAGACCGCGGCGGGGACGCGCGCGTTCTCACGGGAGGGATTCCGACGCAATTAAATACCACACACAGATAGCGTAGTTGTTTTTTTTTTTTTATTTTTTTTTATATATATATATATATAATAATGATAATAATAATAATAATATCAACACGTATGCGTGTGCGCGCGCGCGCCCGTGTAAATTATACTATGTGGGAAAAAAAAAGAAAACAAAAAAAGCGACGATACCGGGGGACGGTGTTTGTACGGGCGGCGGCGGCGGCGGCGTTACGGGCGACGGGTTAAATTCAATATTTGTTCGGCGACCCAAACGAGGAAGGGTACCAGATGAAAAAAAAAAAAAATTAAAAAAAAAAAAAAACGAATAATACGATATTATAATATATAGAATCGCGTCGAACAAGAGGAACGGAGGAGAGGCTACCGGCGCGCGCAGTGCGTAAAGACGTACGAGTGTTAAGCGTATAGTATTTCTCACACCCCGCCGTACGTAACACGAACCCGTTTGTCGTGGACGCGATGACGTCGTTAATACTCGAAAAATACGTACTTTGTGTATTACTTGGTATGCGGTTACACCGTTCTAAAATTATACAAAGCCCGACAGTCAGACAGAAAATTCAGATCACTGTTTTTTTTTTATTTTTTTTTTGTCAAACACCGCCTGCGGCGCGTGGAAAGTAATAAATTTTTAAACGGGCACATCCATCGTAGTCTCTCATTTGTCAACGTGCTCCGCGTGCCCATAGAATATGTCTTTTTTTCAAAATCGAAATTTAAAACAGCGTCTGTTTTCAACGTCCGTTATAATATTCTAAATAATCCTAAACCGTATCTTGTACGTTAGTGTTCATGTTTCGCCTTATATCCTCATAATTTACACCGTAATAATACTCGAAAACAATTGTGAAAAATAATATCGAAAAACATCGAAAACGTCGATTACAAACAAATTATTCGTAAAGGAAAATATCGTGAGCAATGTACATATGAATAACTGAAGAAATCCAACATAATAGTGTGGAGTAATCATTATTGGTCTAAATCCAAAAATTGTATTTTTAAGTATTTAATAAGATATATCGAAGACTAAGCGGGAACCTCCTAATGAATACGGTTCGGAAGAGAATTCGTTTTTAATTTTTAGTACTTACGTGTAAGAACAGTTATTAATTATCAAAAAAAAATTCGTATTTTCAAACTGCGTTCGGAGTACCTTTAGTAGTTGAATATAATTTTTTAACTCACTAAATGGCAAGTACATCCGAATAATTACGACGATTATATATTTATTATATTCAATTAAATATAATTGCTTAATGCGGTTGATGAATTTGTAAAATTATGATTTACTATTTTTTTAATTTTTTTTTTTTTCAAATCATGCGTATCAGCCGTGTCTGAATCTTCCTCAGATCCGACGAGAAAAACCCGAATCAAATTCAATACTACTATCCGTTCGACATATTTCGTTTTACCGTTAAATTTGAACACACCCACGGTATACAGTGTAATTAGTTTTACCGTGCAGTATGGACGCGGGTTCGAAACTCCGGGACAAACTCGAGACGCGTGGAAGGCCGAAGGATTTAAGTGTCCATATGTCGCCCCCCGAGCTACCCGATAACGCTGAACAATAAAATATTATCCAAATACGTTACTGGCATTTATAGTCTACGGGTCGACGGTTTTGAATTTCGTCGACGAAAAATCATTGAAAAACATATATGGGTATATACTGGGATACCGCTCACGGGTGCGCCAATGTTGTAAGCGCAAAGTTTGGTACGTACAGGATATAAAAGGGAATTTAATTTACGTCTGTACACGCAAAGGTAAATCATTATTGTCAATTGTAACTACAAAAAAAAAAAAAAAAAAAACATTTCAATTGTCCAGGGTCGAAGACAGGAGAGGGGGGGAGGAGGTTAATATTCCGAAATATCAGTTTTATCAAGTCTTCTCTTACAAGATAGTCTGTATTTACTAGTTAGGAAAGCCCACTCTGCGAGCGTGCGAAATCCCTTGTTTCTAAAAACGTATTTAAGACAATAAACTATAATAAAAATAAAATAATAAAATAATTGTATATTATATTACCTAACCTAACCTAACCAAACCTAACCTAACCTAACTCGTCATCAACTCGTAAAACGCTAGAATGTTTCGGAGATTTTACCACACCTAGAAAGGGTATAATACAAGTATTCAGTGAAAATTGCAAGTCTTCGCGATTACTCCTAAGTGAATTATAACAAAAAAGAAAAACGATTTACCGTTATTTCATAAATATTCCCGTTTTATCCGGTATGCAAAATTTATTAAGGAAAGTACAAAAAATGATATTTTCAGTGCGTCAACTAGATCCGAAATTGTACAAGAAAGATTTCGGGTGGTTTTTTTGATTGGCGCAAGATTTTTGGCAAAAAAAAAAATAAATAGCGCACATCACAGTAAAATATATATGGTTTATAAAAAATCAAAGAATAAAAAAATTTAGGTAAGTTAACAGTTAAGAAATTGTCTCGAAAAAATACGATTTTAAGTCTCGGGTGCAGGTTTTTTCGTGTAATCACGGGAGTGCAATATTTCGTGTGTCGCGTTATAGAAATTGAAATTTCCAATTCCGGCTGGGCAAATTTGATTTTCGTTCCTCGAAAAGTGATTCCAGTCGGTTTTTAAACACTGCTCGCGAACGATATCGAAAACGTTACGAATCTTCCAACACTCAACCGCTATGCCAATAATATGATCTCGGCTCGGAGTGTTTTTATTTTTTTTTTTGTCTTCTTCTTCTTCTTCTGCTTCTTCTGGAAATCCCGTAGATCCCAGAAGATGTTTACGACACACACACACACACGACATAATAATTATTTGTATTAAAAAAAAATATTGAATACCCTACATTAGTATAACATAGGCGCCTCGTCGTGTTTTACCCAACCGGTTGCGCCCAATTTCCACACGACAAGCGGTCGGTAATAATATTTATAATAACGATAATAATATTTATAATCGAGTTATGTAAATCGATCGACGGGCACGTCGTCGTCGGGACACGACGTTCCCACGGGAGTCCGAGACCGCGCGTGTAATTAACAGAGCAGACTCGTATAAATATTCTTTTTTTTTTTACATTTTTTTTTTTTTTTTTTTTTATAGTTATTTATAGATATATATGTATAAACGAATATATTAATTATTATTATTACGCGTACGAGACGGCGGCGGCAGTTAGTACTTTTATACCTAGAGCGGTCTTTCGCCTTGTTTGGGCACGTGCGACCGGACTGACGAGAGAGAGAGAGAGAGACCGGCGCGCGCGCGCGCGCGCCCGCTAATTAGAATAAGACGTCGTTCATTTCTCATTTTTCCGCGCGTTAACGAGTGAAGAGAGAACACGCTTTTTTTCCCCCCCCCCCGTTTATTTTTTCTACTGGTTCGGTTTATATATATAAAAAAAAAAAAAAATATTTAAAAATTAAAATAATAATAATTTATTTGTCGTTTTTATATTTCCACCGCCAAACCCGCCGTCGATTACGGCGTATAATAATAGTAGGGTGTACCGGACGGCGTGTGTCGCTCGTAGACTTCTATAGCCAGCCGATTACTATCGCCCAAAACAATATTATTTCATTTTCGCGCTATACATTTTCGTTGGATCGCGTAAACCGCAGCGATTAATATTCATTGAACAAAAAAAAAAAAAAAAAAACAAATAATAATAATAATAATGGAAGCGATGTATTGCGATCGGTATAATGCCGATTGGATCGGTCTATTATGGCGAAGTATAATTACAATCGATCGGAGAGAACAAGGTCCCCCAGTGTAACTAAACACGAAGAGATATGAATACGTACTGCGAAAATAAAAATAAAAAACCGGTGCATACGTTTTATTATTTCTTTCGGCAAAGTAAAAATAAAAAAATAAAAAAAATAAAAAACACGTGTACACACATGCGATATTAATCGAAAATTCCCACAGTCTACATTATATTATTATATACAGTTTGTTTAAAAATTCTCTAAGCGTGTTAATAATAATTGCACTAGGTATATTATATCGAGTGGTAATAATAATTACAACAGCAGCTGTTACGAGTACTTTTTTCTTTTTTTTTTTTTTAAACGATCCCGTTTGTCGATATATAAATATATATATATATATATGTAATATTGAACGTATATAATATTTCGCGCAAACAGTGTTACCAATCGGTATTTTGGAAACGAACGAATAAAAAAAAAAAAAAATAAAAAAAATTGTACCCACATTCCACCGTATATTATCGTTGTAAAGTAAAGCAGTGAAGTTTAACGCGTAACGACATTAAAATTAATTACAAATCGCGCTTATAATTTGGAAAACTGTCTTGAAAATATTTAGTTTTCACGTAATTATTTAAAACAATTTATTTAAACGGATCGATATCCGGCGTTTTTATGGACGAAATAGACGCGACATAGTGTAACAAACCACTAAATGACATCGATTACACATTACAACGATATCGGCACATGACTATTTTAAACATAAAAAAATTATACGGAAATTATAAAAAAAAACAGTGAAAATTGCGCTAAAATACAAATATTTGTCAAAATTGCATTTTAGTGCAATTAAAAAAAAAAATTGTATGAATATAAGCGTCTGGAAAAAAGATGCAAATACAATAACTTCACTGCCCTAGTTATAAGCATAGGTTCCGATGCATCGACGTAACAAGGTTACAGACCGATTTAAAAAAAAACAATAATAACAATAAAAAATTGTTGGACACTGATTGTGGGTGGGTCACTGTTGTATATAGTCGGTAAAGTTGGGAAGATAGTTATTATGGGACGTAGAAGGGAATTTAAATTATATCTGTACGCGACGAAATGATAACTCAATCGAGTTAATTGAGAAATCTAAAAAAAATTACATCACGTCTATAAAGTGTTAATATAAGTATACGAGAAAAATTTCAGATGTCTACCGATTGTTTTTAGTGGTATTACATAACGAAAAACCAAAATCGATATAATAACGGTTTTTTTCTCCGTTAGCGGGGACGAGTTCCTGTTGTGCCCAGGGTCTCGCACATCAAATTTCGGGCCCCTGAAATTAAATACTTATGCGGGCTCTTGTTTTGGCGATGGACAAAATAGAATAAAAGAATGGTGTTTTTTTTTATTTTAGTAGGTAATTTGATAATTCGATAATTTGTAGGTAATCAATATGGTTAACACGAAATTAAAACGTATATATACGTATCATATTATACAATATAATAAATATATCAAATAATCCGGTCCGTCTATTTTGGTTAAATTTGCATAAATTATTAAAATTTCTACGGGCCCCTAGTTAGACCCGGTTACCCGTACGGTGTGTCCAGACGACCCCAGGCCTCGTTACTAGTGTTCCTAGTGCACCAGCACAGTACAATCCAAAAGGCCACGGGAAAGCTTGACCGTGTCGGTTTTGACGAACCGAGCGAGATTTCTGGTAGAAAAGCTGTTTTCGGGTAGAGAAAAAACCCGAAAAAATACAACGCGCGCACGTCGTAACGTAAAACCATAATACTTACATAATGTGGGGCGCATCACTGTCGCTTTAATACGCTCAGAATCCCAAAACGATTTGATTTTTTATTATTTTTTTTTTTCCAATACACAAACAGCGGATATTAAAATACTGTAATACTGGTAATGCGTATTATAATATCACCTTGTCGTAATAATCACAGGTCTTGGCGCCGGCGACGGCTCGCCAGGTGGTTTAGGCGTGGATGAAAACATTATTGTAGTATTTATAAGGTTTTATTATCGACTGAAAAACAAACACGCTCGTTATATAATACGATACTGTTATACGGATACCTTTACATAAATTAAAACGTATAACCCGATCAAATCGCATAGTATTTTATCGTCCGTGAAAATATAAAAAAAAAAAAAAAATTATACTACTCCGATTATTATTACGCTCGGATTATAGACATTTACCCCGTACGTTATGGCGACAGGTGTTGGTTAAGATTATAATATTATTATTATTATTTTTTTTTTTTTCTCACAAAAACGATACTTAAACGGCCTGCTCGCGTATAGTGTACGTATATATAGTATTGTTATTAAGTAGGTAGGTATCTGAAATTTTTTTTTTCTATCGTCTCGCGTTGTACATCAATGCGCGATAATTTTGGTCTCACAAAGTTATAATTGTATTATTATCGTTTTTTTTTCTTTTTTCTTATGGGGGGGGGGGGGGTAGAGCTCAAATATTCTTATAAAAATGATCGGCACGCACAATAAATCGAATTGCATTTTTTATTATTATTATTAATAAGAATCTCGGAGTAGGTACTTGGAATTGGACGAGAAAAAATATATTTGAACTTTTTGCACCGAAGACGGATAACACAGCAATACATGATTTAAAAATGACGGACATAATTCGCACGGAGGGGAATTATATAAATACCTGTACGCAACAATATAAATCATTGCTAACGAAAAACGACCCTGAGCGAAATTCGGTTAATCGCGTTTTGAATTTGTACGGTTTTCAACAAATTGTACACTTAATTGCACGCTTATAAGAAAAATGTTTTCAAATGCGCTTAATTTTTTTTTAATTTTCGCTAATAAGTACAACTTATTTATGATGTATATGATGTATATTATGGTCTATGATATATGATGTATATTTATGATGTATATAACCTTGTGTCAAATTTTCGTGCATTTCTGTTCGGCCTATTGGCCCACCTAACCTATCAGTTTTATTTTTATTCGATTAATTCGTAAAAGTAACCTATGACTAATAACCTAACCTACGACGAAAAAACGTCACGTATCAGTCATATCACTAATTTTAACAACCTAAACTATTGGCTATAATTACTGTAAATACATATATTACGATGTAAAACGGACATTTTTTTTTTAACGTTATAATATTTCTGATATTAACAAAGTCTCTACTGATAATCTAAATGCAAATTTCCACGCGGCTTTTAAATGATGGTTATTTAAATATTGTATGCAATGTGACACCTAACAAAGGAAGAACAACTACAAATATAAATTACGCGTTTTAAGTAGTATTACCGTTAAATAAAATGCAATAATTAAAGGAAATTATACAATACGTAATCACAATAGTAATGTAAAATACTAAAAACTGATGGGTGAAGTAAAAAAGATAATCGTTCTATTTGTATTTATTAGGTACCCGTGCCCGACGTTTAAATTTTGGAGGAATGCATAGGAACGGAATTTTTATATACTTAGCCCTTAATTTATATGATAGTTTTAAGAACGTCGTTATAGCTTAACGAAACAATAGAACCCAAAACATGTTCGTCTCCTTATTTTTTTTTTTTAAATAATGTATGGAGGAAAAAAAAGAGGCGATAAAATTTAATGACGGTCTGTTGATAATATCAACGGTTCAACAATAATATTAGGTATAATAAGAACGTTTAAATAATATTGTTTTAGTGTGCACGCTGCGCAAAAATTTAAAATACCTACTGGGACAATCAATGAATCCCATTTATGAATGGATCGCTTTTAAAATGGCAAAAGTTTAACATTCATTGTCGTTTTTTTTTTTAAGCTTTTTATGTACATATATATACATATTTATTTATTATTACATAGAGGCGTATTTTTTTTTTGGGGGGGGGGCAAAGGGGAACAATCGCCCCGGGGTGCAAAATTCCGAGTTCCTTAAAGGGCGCCACGTTAGAGGCTAAATTGTTTTCAAAGTGAAGTTATAGTATAATAAAATAATTTTTCTTATTATATTTATTAAGAAACTATATAAGCGATAAAAGATAACCCGTGTCTAAGCTCTTAATTATTCCACGGTTTTAGATAGAATATACAACCATGAAATTATTCTAACCAATCCCCTTGTCCAGACCATATACCATAACCATTATAGGTATACGTATTTTAGTATTTTATACTACTAACCATAATTTTAGAGGATAATATAGATATCGTCTAAGACTATAGGCTACTGCGATTAAAAATATATACGTATATATCTTTATCCGTGAATGTTAATAACGATAATATTGATTATTTTATGTAAGATTGCTCCATAAATAATCGTCACAGATTTGATTGAAAATTTTCTCTGACCTAGTTGAAACATAAGTGCAATATGGGGAAAAAATATACATTTTGAATATCATTTTGAATGGCAGGAACGTGTAAATATTCTAAATTAAGGGTGGCATAAAAGATTTTCAGGGAGAGGGGGGGGAGTAATTACCTCTAATAGCGATTACGAGTGAAAAATAATATTCGAGTAAAAATGATCGCCAATTAATTTGTGTACCTAGGGCGCCAAAATCGTAAATAAGCCTCTGAATATAGATCGCGTACGGTTTTTATTGCGAGAACGCCTAAACGAAAACGAATTTCGGTGGCGAATTTAAGGGGTTCCGGGTTCCTATCCGAAATTATTCATCAGACATATGTTTGGTTCTCATTTCTCAAGTCGGGTCCGGGTACAGTTATTCCAATATCCGATAAGACGGTTTTGGAATATTGACCTCGACATATGGACATAATTGGCAATTTTCATCCGCAACGCTCGTGTCGAAACTTCAATCGAAAAAACTTCATCGAGTCGTTATGCAAAACCAATCGCGTCGAGTCGAGTCGAGACCAAAGGGGTAAAAACAATTTAAAAAAAAAAAAAAAACGCCAATTTGAACGACGAAAAGGCACAAAAAACGCAATCGTCGTCTATTACGTATTAAAATTCGGCGTAGGAATATAATTGTATTTAACGGTCTGGGGGAACACGGCGTTTCTTGTCGATTAATTAATGGAAATCGGAAACACTGTTCTGGCCCGAACAGCATTTACAGTGTAGACCGCAAGTATAATCGTGCATAATATATTATTACATTAGGTTTATTGTATTCAAATTTGTCTCGAGTTGAACAATAATCGGACGTGCGTCGGCAACGCAAGTTTAATATAAACGATTCGATTCGGCCGGTTAACCGTTGCGATTTATCGGGCCCTCGAAACAACATCGGCGAACGTTATAAATGTTATAATATCTCCGCGCATTGTTGGCGAACGTTAAAATAACAATCGTGACAGTAATTGACTTATTGAAATCGATATTAGCCGGGTCCGAAAATCGCAAATAATCGCATTCTATTCGATTACAATACGTATACAAACCCCCGTCTAATATTCTATAATGATAAACGCGTAACAAAATGAATTTGTCTCGCCGGACGGGAATTTGTCGTACACTATATTAAACGGTGCGCCGTGCTCTATAATGTTGTACGTAGTAATTTTTTCTGTATTATAATTACATTGAAACGAAATTTAAACGAGTTAACACCGTTAAACGTTGTTAATTGTTCTATTTATTAACTAAGATTGCTTAAAAGTTAATTTTAACGTTTAACTACACGAACTTTTAGATTGTATTTATTTTTGATCGTATCAATATTTTAAAATATAAATGTTAAATACAGTATGTATCATGATGACGAGTTATTTGGCACATTCCTTACAGAAAAATTCACATTTTTCACAAGGCCGTAGCTGGGGAAAAGAAATTGACAGGGGATGAAGGGAGTCTGCGCCCCCGGAAATGCGATAGGAAATTCCATGATAACGTGCAGTTGGAAGCATCGTTTGATTGCCTCGATTTTTCGTTGGCGTAGGGAAATTATGGACTGGTGAAAAATACTTCCCGGTCTGTTCGCGCGCCCGAAAAGAGACACAACTCAAAGAACCCAACTGGCCCGATTAAATATTCCTCCAAAATTCGCCTAAGTTTTATTATAGCTGGATGTTTAAAAAAATTTGACTGTATTTATGCGGTCCACGGTCGCAATCGATCGGCGTACCGCACAAAACCCGCGGACATTTATTTATTTATTTTATTTATTTCGGACGTCCTAAACCGTGGATTGATACAAGTAGATATTAATAATAATCGAGTGTATTCTTCAAATGGGTCTCTAATTTCTCTGTTTGTACGTTTTAAGAGGGCTCCCCACAAACGAAATGTACGTATTTAATTGAATAATTTCGTCGACGCGATATGTTTATTTTTCTCAAATTGTAAAAAAAATTGTGTTTGCGCGTTTTTCGTTATAGCTCTCGATTAAATTCCCGGGTGTGTGTGTAGCCGTCACGTCATTACGTGCGTCGTCGTCGTCCGCCGTATTATTATTATTATTATTCGCCGGCACCGGGAGCCGCTGCGGCGGCCGCCCGTCGAGCCCGGGCGAGAGAGGTCCGCCGCGCACGTTCCGCACGGCACCGCGAGCCCGGGCGCGAGCGCGCGCACGAGACGTACGGCGGCGGCGGCGACGATTTAAAATATACGCCGCCGGCCGGCGGGGCGCGCGTCACGAGCGCGAGCGTACGCGCGGTGTTCCCGACGGCGGCGAGAGAGTGGGGCGAAGGAAAAAAAAATTATTATTATTATTATTATTATTATTATTACGTACCAACGAGAATAATAAAATAATAATAATATATATATAAGAGGGACCGAGCGCACACAATAATAATAATAATAATAATAATAATATAACGATAATACGAGCGCGCGCGCGCCCGCCTTTAATATATATATATATGTATTATACTTATGCCTACCTGTTGTGTGCGCGCGTATACGATAGTATAATAATAATAATAAGAAGAATAATAATAAGAATAATAATAATAATAAGAATAATAATAATAATAAAGTACAATAAAAGGTTTGTGAAGCGGTCGGGCGGCGCGTTCCCACGGCCCGACAGACGACGACGACGACGACGGCGGCGAGCGGCGACGGCGTGTGTTGTGTATAATAATAATAACAATAATATATACAGGGCGATTTTTTTTTTTTTTTTTCCGCTTTCGTGTTTTTTTTCCACCGCGGCACGCGCGGTCTTCGCCGCAAACGGCGGTTCTCTCCGGGGCATTTCGACGTGTACCGACGGCGGAGGACCTCGGTAAACGTCCAACGGATACATTTTAAACGTGTACCGCCCGTACAAAACACACAGCGTGAAATGTATTATTTTTATTTTTCATAAAAAAAACATTTTTTTTTTTTTTCTTTATTACATTCGTCAATCGACGCTGTTTAATATGTGATTCGTAATAGGACCTCGCGTCCGCCTATAAAAACTGTATAAAATAAGTCGTTAGGCGTCGACGGTTGTTTTAATAATACCGGTGCGAGTTAAAATGTCGAATCCATTTGCATGGAAAACAATTTTTTAAAATGGTATTTATATTATAAAAAATAAATCGGCACTTGTTGCATTTGCATATTATTTAATAATAAGCCGTAGAACGATCCGAACAAGATATATATATATATATTTTTTAAGTCATAACACGCTGAAATACGAACATTTTAAATTGTATAGTTTTGCATATTTACGTTTTAAGTTCAGTAAATGTATTTCAAAGGTTTACAATTTTTTTTTTTTTTTACTATTATCCGTCGGTTAATTTTACCAAAATCATTGATTATTTCTTGTAAAAATTACTGAATAAAAAAATAATTAAAATTTAATAAATCAAAATTTTTAATATTAAATTAATTGTGTGATGTTAAAAAAAAATTCAATTGCATGTTTCCGTAATTTTATTTTTGAGCTTTTTATTTCTAAAATGTTTATATTTTTTATGGATTTGTTCAAAAATAAAATATTAGCTGCGTATTTCAACGGTTTTTAGTGCAACAAGTCCCGAAGCCCAAAAATAAATATTCGATTTCAAATATAAATACTTTTACAAAGTATTATTTTGTATAAGTATTTCAAATACTTATTCGAGTATTTATATTCAAATGCGTTACGAGTGTTCGTACCGACATAATAATATTCTTCTTCTTTGCCCAATAATCCAGACTTGTAAAAAAATACTAATTAAACAGATACTAATTTAAAAAATATATTCAGAACACGTAATTGAGTACTTCATTAAATAAAAATATACTCGTATTCGAATATAGATACTTTTGAAAAATTCTGGTCGGAAAGTTGTTTACAGACCGGAAAAACAAAACGTATCCATAGTAAAACCAATCAAAATCACCTTCAGACCAGATTCGTCTACGGTTGTCCCTATCCAGTACCACTTTCTTCCGGAGTTTCACTCCCGGCATTTACTTTCCCCGCATCTTCCTTCGCCCCGCGTTCCCGTCTCGGTCTCGGGCTACCAAGCGATCATTTGTTTACCGCCCGAATCTCGTTTTGATAATATCACTCACGGCATCCGGGCTTGTTGGACACTAGGACACCGGGACTTGCATTGTTGTTGAACCGGACAAGTCCGGTCCGATGTTTTCTCCGTGTGTACAGTGCACGGTGTCGTTGCACCAGTTTATGTTGAATCTATTGCCGTATCCCCGGAACTATCGGAAATCCGTTTACCGCAAATGAAACGGCCGGGGGGGGGGACCCTTCTTGTCTCGTGGTCGCACCCCCGGCCAACTCCAATAATTTCTTGTGCGCGCGGCGGCACTCGGAGGTGCAAGGGAAACAACAAAGGCGCGTCCGTCCCGCCGCGACCGACAATAATCGCCGCGACCGACGACGGAGGAGCGCGCGCCCGACAGTATTAATTTACGATATCGTTTTTTTTTTTTTTTTTTTTTTTTTTACGTTCTCCACCGCTACCTCGGTGGTCCGTCCGGGTTACCGTAATTACGTTATTGTTACGATAGGTACACCGGAGTACGCCGGGGTACGCGCCAATCGTTCAGAAGATAAAAATCGACCCGACGCCGGCGCGCGTGCGTATTATACAATATATGGGAGGTACGTGAAGACAGAGAGAGAGAGAGAAAAAAATAATAATAATAAAAAAAAATCAAAAATAAAACCGACGAGATACATCCCGTCGGTTTGTATAAGCGACGTCGTCGTGACGGCGTTTAATCGATCGATTATCGCATATATATATATGCGGGCACTAGTTTCAAAGTGTACAATCTCCACGTTCACTAAATTTTCAGAAAACCAAAAAAACGAATAACTTAATCAAAAAAAAAAATGTTTTTTTTTTTTTTCATTAAGTTATTCGTAAATACCTCCTTTATGTCTTAGTTCTGACAACATTTTGTTTGGAGATTGTACAGTATAAAACTAACAGTAGGAGATTGCTCGTTGAAAATAACTTTAGTAAACGCACTGTCGTACTGAAAACGTAATATTCTATAATAAAATATTATTGACAACGATCGTTAAGACGTCATTATCGATAAGCGAAAACCCGTCAAAACGGTGTACAATGTATTATTATAGTGAAACTCACGAAAAATATTATTTGATTAGAGATTGTACGTTTTGAAACTAAATGTTATTTTTAAGCTTGAAAATACACTGGAGATTGACCGTTTTGCTCGACAATAGTGAGATTGTACGTTTTGAAACAAATTCGTCAAAGGAGATTGTACTTTTTGAAACTAAATGCAATTTTCAATCTTAAAATACTGGAGATAGACCCTTTTGATCAAATTCAGTGAGTTATTCGAATTCAGCGCTGACAATTGAATATGCAACGATGTGTTATCTCAATTTTTATGGAACATGGAGATTGTACACTTTGAAACCGGCGCCCTCGTATTATTATATTACGTTAAAACTACTGACGGGCTTACGATAGAAAACAATTGTTGCTATATCCTGTACCTAGCAGCAGTCGTGCGGCTGTTATAGGTACCGATACCAATAATAGATGAAAAAAAATAAATATTGAAATGCTCGAAAACATTTCGATCGGTAATTTGAGCGAACCGTTAGAGTTGAACTCTGAGGGTAACCCAACATTGTTCGATGTACACTAACTAATACCACTCCACTCGGAATCGTTTTTTGATTGCAACGATCAACGAAAAAGTCGTTCTTTTTACCTTGTCCATTAACTAATTGCACCCGGACGCGAGATTATCCACGCTGTTTTATCTCCGTTAAACCCCTCCGCCTCTCGATTTTCTCGTCGCCGGGATTCTTCGTGATGCGTTTTGTTCCCTCCGGGAAACTATTTCTGGATTCAAGGACACGCGTGTGCATTGTACACGCATTTTGCCCACGTAGGATTGCGCAAGTATTATCGACAATTTTGAAGAATAAACGTATTATTATTGTTCTCATTGGTTCGTAGTTTTCTTTGCCAATACCACCGTTCCGTTAATATTGTAAAACTCGTAATATTATTCAAAAACCAAATGGCGTTTTTGTATTTAAATTAATTAATTAATTTAGTAATTTATTCGAAACCGTATAAGATAATTATTAATAGCTTTAGAGACGACATAATATTCAATCGTAATATTCCCGAAGAACCTATTAGGCAGCAGGTATCGTAGTATTATAATCACATATCAGACTAACCGAAGTATAATATTAATAGTTATCGAATATTAGAATCAGTGTACATCGGTGTACAAAAAAAATAAAACATTCTCGTGGAAAATTTCACAGTTTTGGATGCAAACGCGAAACGTCTATAACGTAAAACGTAAAAAAATCAATTTTAATGTCTCCACATTTTTTTATTCGGTCGTAAAATTGTATTTATATCCCCGCCGAGCACTGTAGCCTTATAGCCGATTTAATATAAGAGTATTCATTATATCTATATGCACTTATACTTTAGAAAGGCATTATAAATTAGACACAATTTTGTACGTCCGTTATTCGGCGACGACAATAATGCAACCGACCATGCAAATTGTTCGCATGAAATCCGTTTTCTGGTTAACTGGATTCATAATCTATCGGTTCTGTACGATTACCGTTATTGAACAGAATCAAAGTACTCACGTTTGGTATTCGAATTCGTTTGGTATTGTCCGTGTATTTATGCATATTTATGTTACACCATGGTTATAACTCGGTTATCTGCGCGATGACAGATCTTACGCGGTGAATTTATATTTAAAGTTTATTGGAAACAGACAAGAACCGAGTAGTCGTCAGTAGTGGTCATCAAGGCCCAGAGTAACGTCACGGTAACAATAGGAAATAGAATTACCTACGTGCTGACGAAACGATAGGGTTAAACAGCTCTATACGAATTCTATACAGAACTATCGATTCAATAGTTTTGTGTGTTTGACAGCGTTTATTGAGTGTACAAAACCGATATCCGACTAATCGCCCCGATTCCGGTGTCCGGAGCTGTATATATGGAAGTCGATTAGACTTTTGTTTAGGCTTACATACGATAATAATAATGCCTCGACATTTTAGCAATTGCATCAATTATATGCGCATTCTAACTGTATGATATGCGTTTTTCAGCCTATCGAACGTCGGGCAATACGAAAATCAGTGACGTACTCGGGAATTAGTAACGGGGAACGGGCCCCGTTGTCGGGCGGACATCCATCTCGAGATAAATCCCAATTAAACGCACAAAATCGCCGATTAAATGCATTTACATCTGTACTATCGTTGTGCCCGATTGCAGCGTTATCGCCTAATACTAATATTATTACGCCGCAGCGCCGTCGGTTAATTGCAGTTGGTAATACATTGCGGTTATGCGCAACCTTCCTATACTGTAATGCAGCGGTCGCCAACCTTTTGCACCTCACGGACCACTAAATCCATAACTCGAAATTCTACGGACCACTAATGTCTTATATACCAAGTTAAAAAAAAATTAAATTAAATTAACGCATAGTTTATAAAATATCAATAATGGGTTTTATTATTAATAACAAAATTATCTAAATTAGTTTAATTATTATTGATTACAAAAAAAAAAATTAGCAAAAAATATAAAACTGTTAAGTATTAAACGAGTATTAATGTGAGATTTGTTCTTGCTTGTTTTGAATAAGTTTGTGCGTTTTTGGCTCCAATGAAGTAACTGCAAGACGGAGACCTCTATTAATTTCAAGCGTAGACCGGTACCGAGTTTTAATAGCTGTGACTGATGAAAATGTTTTTTTTTCGCATAAATACGTAGTTGAAAATTGAATAAAAATTTTCATAGCTTTTTCACTCAGCAATGAGGTATTCGCTTTTAACGGAGAGCCAAAATTGAGATTTTAATAGAGTTGACTTGAATTTAGATTTAAGTGTGCTGTCGGATAATAAATCGATGAGGCTTTCTTTTTCATTCGTATTTAAATTGTTGTTTCCAATATTTGCTACAAATGGATTTATTATCCACATATTTCCATGTCTAGGATCTTCTTTTTTTGGGAAATAACGATCAAAAGATTCTGTGAATAATTGTAGTAGTGCTGTTGAACAATAACTACCACTTGCTGGTTAACATCCTTCTCTCTCATAAATTCATCAAGATTCGAGAAAATTTTCAAATCTTTTTCAGCCACCCGTGTTTGCCACAGTAATATTTTTTTTTTTTTGAAAAGCATCCATTTTATCTCGTATTGTAAACACGTCCTTAAGTTATCCTTGCGTGGATATATTTAGTTCATTTAACAGCGAAAAAATATCTACCAGATACGCAAGCTTGGCGATCCGCTCATCATTGAATAAGAGTTCTTGAAATTAGATCATATTTTGCTGGTTAGGTTACAATTACTACAATAATAACCCACCGTCGTTGGAAATAAGTTATATTTATTTTATAACATGCGATAATAATGACACTATTATTCTTCTGCGTTTATTCCCTATTCGTTGTAAACCGGATCTACATACAACGATATTATACACTACTTTTGTATATTACGTTTATAAACTCGACAACGTTACAAATAATGTTCAAATTTTTCTGTGGACCACCAAATTTGTACCGTGGACCACCGGTTGGCGACCGCTGCTGTAAAGTATTACAGACAGACTTCCGAAACGAAATGTGCAGCAAAACTGTTTATTAACCGGCATGACCATTACCTCAGGTGCGCATTACGCTGCACGGTCGTGATTTGATTATTATTATTTTTTTTCTCTATTTTTTTTTATTTTTTCTCATTCGACCTCAGCGGTACGAGCAACACATAATATACGCTTAGGTATCCGTCGACAACCATACGCGATTAATATTCGACTGCACCCGAGACTCCGCGCGCGTATCACAATAATAACTATTTCTACACTCGAAAAAAACCGTGTCCGATTATAATAATATATTACGTACAAAACCACCTATATGTGCACTCGTATTATAATTGTACGCACGCCGAATTCGATGTCGGGTTTTTTATTTACCCACCCCACCGCTCAATGGACGGACACGGGGACTTTGTAACCGCGTTCTACGCCGCCACACAGCCGAGGACGCGATTTCGTACGTGTTTTTTTTTTTTTTTTTGTTTTTTTTTCCCCCATTTAAGACACACGACACACATATTGTAAATGCCCTGTCGAAACGAAGACGACGGGCAAACTGGTTTCAACGATTATTGTCGGGACTATACGTTATCTCTCGTATATTATTAATGAATATCACGCCCGGTGTCACTGTCGCCACGAGTATTAATATCATTTATGTAATCGTGAAATAATACAAACAAACAGCACAATGTGCAATACAATTGGATTGGATCGCATCGGTTAATAAATGGTATTTTCGACCGGAGAAACCGTTTAAATCCAAACTGTCAAACTGTACCAGACAGTCGTATACTATACGAGCTGCCCACGATTCGTCCCATCGTACGGACGCGAAACTTCGGTCGGTAACGTGGGAGCCGACGAGGAGAAATTCACGGATGACCTTTATATGGAAAGTACTCCGACGTGTTTGTGGTTAATAGCGTATTATGAACGGGTACCGAACTCGAAAAAAACAAATATAAAAGCATAGACAGGTTGTGTGCGCAAAGTTGATGGGATACGCAACTTACAGTGACCGGAAAAAACAAAAATAACGGAACCAAGACCAACAAAGATCCCAGGCAAAGATTGTTGGACACACGCTGAAGACCTTGAGAAATGAGGATTGAAGGCAGTGCGAGTTGGGAAAATATATCGCGTAATAATTGAAACAGTGAAGGTTCTAAATTGGCTACGAAAGCTACGAAGATTCATAAAATAAACTGAAATGTTTACGGGAAAATCGTTTTGCGTAATTAAGAACCCCGAACGTCGTCATTGCAGTTAATAATCGAAACGCCGAATTTTATCTTTTATCACAATCATAGGCATGTGTGGGCCTTAAAGAAAATATCTCGAGAACCTTTTAAATATAATAAAATAGAATAGAAAAGTACTATAAAATTGTTCAATATACATATACTTAAACTCGAATCATTTTTACATTTGTTATTGATTTAATTCAAACAACACTCCATTATAATATATGATCTACCGTGATTTAACTTGGTGTGATTTTTGTGAGTGGCCCGATTTTCCTTGTTGCGTGCAACCTGCGGATGATATCTGCGCTGCACGCCTATACAACGATCACATATAAAACGAGAACAAAATTATCCGAGTTCTTTCGGCGAGGTTTTTATTATTATTATTTTTTTTTTTTTTTTTTTTTTTTTTTTTGAGATATCCATCTGCACAGTATAAAACACAATTACAACCACGTCTGCATCTATGTAATCACGTCGCGCTTGTCGAACAGTTATTATTTCCGTTTCCTTCCGCCTTCTCATTCCCGGCACAGGAGTGTAGTAATTATTATTTGTGCCGTAAGTATACAGGAGCGGTATAATCAACAGGACGATTATAGCTACGTGTCTGTCTGTAAAAATGTATATCTGCTAGTATAGATACCTACTACCCGGGAGCACGACCGTGTATTAATAATAATATTAATAGTATTATTACTCGGGATTGTTATAGCTCCTTAAAACACGACAATAAGCGTTAAAATATGCACTAAAAACCCGTAAAATAAGCATAAAAATCTAATACATATGAATGTCAAATATGTATTGATTAAGAAATTATTATTAGTATTACAATTAAAAGTTACAAATAAAAATACAAACATTTCGCATTAAATTTTTTAAGAAATCTGTATTATTTCTCGAAATAAGTATCTTCCTTAGCTATTTATATACCTACACGAAAATTACAACGTGCTACGAGTTGTAGATAACAAAAACATATATAATTGCATTAATGTTTTTTTTTACGCTTAAGCGCTTCTCTTAGTTTCATTGATCCATAAAGTATGTATAGTTTTTGATTAAAATTTAAAGAATTTGTCAAAATATGCAACAAAAAAAAAAAAAAAAGCACAAAAGCTGAAAAATAAAACACTTTACTGCAAAATCGATAAAACATGCAAAAATATGCACATTCAAATTCACAAATATGATATCATGGCAACCAGAAATGAATGTATTTCGCACACGGTTGGGTCTAAACCTGCAACGTTTTGCCCTGTGCCTTATTTATGGTCATTGAAAAACATAATTTTACGGAAAGTTGGTGCCACGTTAACTAGAATGGTAGATTGGTTGGTATCGTCGGTATTCTAGGGATCAAGACTGTTTCTCCAGCTCCACAGCCAGTAAGGATCGTACACTCAAGCAGACATTTTATTAAAGATTTTATCCTTCGATGCCCTGCAAAGGACAACGGACCATTCTTAAGTAAAAACATCCATTGCTGTTCGGATGAACTACATATATCCTGCCAAGGGCATCCGTTTCTATTACTCCGGGATAACCTTCGACGGTGGTTTCTCGTTTTCTTCGTTGAAATATTTTGTCCGGTCTACATATGTATCGACTGGACAGAAATTGCTTAACTAAATATAGCTTGATCGCTACTTTTGTTTGTATATTCCGTGGAGGAGGATGCCGATTTAGCGTAACGCTTTGGTTACCATGGTAACCAAACTCTCCGTTTTATTTTGTATAGTTATTTATACTATTTGGTTTCCATGGTAAATCAACAAAACGTGTTTTTCTTGAAATTTTTATCTTTTTATACTATTCGAATTTCCGACTTTTCCGGTGGATTTTCCTATAATTTTCTTTGATACAAACCTTGATTGTATTGACGAATACGATTATAACAAAAAAAAAAACAAAAAAATCAGCCAAATCGGTCGAGCCGTTCTCAAGTGATGATCTTACATACTTGTGGCAATTGAACTGCTCTGTTGAAATATCTGTTGTAAATGTAAATAAAACGTGTTTTTTTTATTTGAATTAATAACTAATTATTTATTAATTTTATCGGATTAAATTTATGCCTAAAACCCGCTCCGTGGTGTCATCTTTAATTTAAAAAAAAAAAAAAAAAAACAGCATGACAATTGGATAAGTAGTTTCGGAGCCAACCCGTAACAAAGATTTCCAGTTTCGCTTTCATATGTATACTATAGAGATGCCAGACGTCCCGTATATAATACGAGAATTGTACACGAAGTAAACCGTTATCCGGACAACTCTCTTCGGGACACCAGAATTTCCCGGTTTTCAAAAAAAAAAAAAAATGTCCCATAATTGTTTTGAGTTAATAAAGCGACACATTTTAAAAGTTATTTTCGTTTATACATTTTTTATTTCCATGTGCGGATAAAATACAAATCTGCAACAATAAAACTTGATATCATAACCACTAGTATGGTTACCGCCCAAAGTATGAATTTTCGCAAACCGTAATCGTTATAATTTATTGATATAGTCGGGGATGTTATATTTAGGACTGCCAACTTTTCATTTGCAAAATACCGGTCTCTTTGCCTAAAAAAAAAAAAAGGGTCATAATTTGTTATGAATTTTGTTTCAATAATACATTATTACATGTAGGTAATTTTAAAATAATAAAAAAAATTCAACATTTTTAAAGATATATTTAGAGGTATTTTTTGCAACGTTTAATAGATTTTTTTCATTTTGAATTGTTTCAAAGAACTCTGTACATGTTAATGTTAATGTTATTTCTTATAACTAATTCGGTTCTAACCGTATCAACCGTCAAACGATTCCTCTCGTCCGTCCGCAAACTATTCTCATATAGCTGAAAACGCGTTCAACAAATGCATTGCTATAATACAGCACCGAAAATAAATACTGTACAATTTTTGTACCGTTATTTTCTAATGTTGCCGAAGGCGATCGGAAAAATGTTACCCATTCGTTCCGAATTAGTAAATTCTGTGTTCTTTAAGATATCATTCGGTAATAACATTATCAAGTTCATCCCAATCGACGCGAACTTCAATTGATTTTGTCGGGTCGAGTAAATCGATTATTTTAGGTAATTCACATCATTTGAAACACGAAAACAATTTAAACGGAGAGTGTTCATAATCGAACAAATTTTTTCGAAGACATTCTGATGCGCGTTTGTAAGTTTTACGAGCATCAGATTTAAATATATCGATTTCTTTGCTAGTAAGATTGGGCGGGGTTGGGCAACTGTGTAGTTAATGTAACTCTCCGCCGGATTGAAATAACGGCCTTTTATGGACCGGTGACAGGTTTATAACGGCAACCGGCTATTTAAGTCCATCTGAAATACCGGCCGGTTGCCAGCCCTGGTTATATCGGGCCTATTATTCCATATACGCTACAAAACCAATGTTAAATTAATCCTATAGGATACAATATAAAGTTGTTAGTATTTTGACATTCGACAAGTTTGAAATCCGGTAACCCTATTACGTTAGATCAGGACTCTCTAGACAATTTTCAAACCGTTCTGGCGTTTTTATTACTTATTTATACGGCTGTTTAGAAATCGTCTGAGTTTTTTTTTTTCTTCAGTTTTATGGGTTGTTGTTGTATAAAATGCGATCGCGCTGACGTGTCTATACACAGTTATAAACGTGTGCGCGCGATAAGGCATAAAAAAAAAAAGAGTTTAGGTATTATCGTTTTTTTTTTTTTTTTTTTGTTTAAATGGTTTTTTCATTATTATAGTTATAATAATGGAAAAACTACGATGTTTATGTTCGACTATTTGTATTTATACGTACACGTTCGTCCAATAGGACAGCATTTATCGTTCGGGCCTGATGAAATAAAAAAAAAATATATATATATATAGATACATAGCAGGAATAACATATATTATTATCGATATACAAATATTTTCCATTGTATCCCGCGTACGGTAGAATGGGATTATAATAGTATTATATATATATATATATATATATACGTATCTACAGTCGCGTATTTGTATATTTTACACAACGTAGTGCCGGTTCGTTTTAGGGTAGGTATTATTGTTGGGAGGGCACGGTGCAGGAGTCGACGAGGGGAATCGGTGAAGGCGAAGCGGACAGAATATATACAAGAGCGTACACAGCAGGTCCACTTGTGTGCGCGGGACAAATGCGAAAAGGTTTATTTTAAGGATTTAAAAACCACCGCAATACCCAAGTTAAACAAACAACGAGTATTTTGAACTCGATAGATATTCCATGCCCGGGCCATAATAATTTCTATGTTGTATATTCAGCCGTCTCTGTTTATTTTCCGTTGCATATATAAATCTGTAGGTAACATCGTATTGTACGTTATGTATAAAATAAAGTGAATTAACTTCGAGAACCGTCCCCTGCAATCGTACCGTTACATTATATTATATTATAATGTACGTGCCCGTCGTCTATGTTTATCGCGATTAATTGTACATACCCAATATTAGTTGACTTTTCGTTTCGTTTGAACTATACGATTTAGATATAAAGAAACAACACCTGTCGATCACAAGTTAACAAAAAAAAAAAAAAAAAAAAAATGTTCAGTTTACTCGCCTACTATAATTTGAAAATAACGGTTGATTCTGTAAGTAAAAAAAAAAAGAAAAAGGAATTTAATGAAATATATAAAAAAAAATAAATATTGTAGATAATACACAGCGATAAACTACAACCAGGCACAGATTAACGCGAGTGCACTTGGCTCTCGAAATATAGGGGCCCCACATATAGGAGCCCAGGGCATTATTCTCTGTGCCACCATTTTTTAAATTTTTTTATAGAATGTACATAATATACGAGTATATTGTCAAAAATAAAATAGTGGTATTATTTTTGTATAGATCGGTTTCGAACGCAGGAAGTGGGGAGGAGGCAACTATCCCTGAAATTCGTGTTATAATTGTACCGATTAATACCTACAAATATAAATAACAAAATTAACAACTAATGGTATTCGTTAATTCGTATTTGTTCAACTCCCTCCCTCGAAATTTTGTTCGGCGCATAAATAGATATATAACCTAGGGCCCCGAATTAAAAATTAATTATAAATTTAATGTAGCAATGTACAAACAGTATAATACAATATAAATATTAAAGACTAAATTAATTCAAATATTTTTTGAGGTAGGGTTTGAGATGGCCAAGGGTGGGTTAAGCTCCCTCCTAAGCTCCTGTTATTTACGTCCGTGAATCTAAATGTAGCGTATTTGGTTGTTTTCTGTTTGTAAAAAATGTTTGTACCAGAAAAAAAATGTTCCGATCGTTGACATTAAGAGTGGTTTCTGGTGGCGAAATATGTGTCTAGTTGGTGTATTGGTGGAAAAAACGGGAACAAATGTCGTATAGTTTATGCAATAATTGTTTCTGTTATATTCTATTTTGTGTTTTTTGTTGTAATTCAGTTTAAAATGATTGTAAAGAGACCTGTGATTTCCGCAAAATATTTATATTAGTAGATAATGTTTATAGATATTTGAAATTGTCGAATTTCTTTTAAATTTATATTCGGTTTTATGTAAATGAAATTGTTTTGATCCGACAAAATTTTTCAAAACAACGTAAACAAGGTTTATCTGCCAAAGTTGTACTTAATGATAGAACAAAAAAAAAAAGAAAAAGAAAGAGTCGAGTGTAATCATTAGATCTTTTATTTTTGTATAATCATTTAGATTTTGACGAACAACACATAAACCGCGATATTCTGCTTGAATGCGATTTATGCAGATAAAACTTTATTTTGATTCCATAGAAACTACTCAACAATTCGATAAGAAAAACCACGGACAATTCCTAATGTTTTCAGTCACAAATTAATTTACAAATTTCAATTTTAATTTACCGAATCGTTCGTTGGCAAGGAAAATAATGATATTTTCAAAAAATTCTTTAGTAGAATATGAACATATATATTCTAGACTATATAAATATGTATGCAATATGTATTATGAAATACGGTGTAATGCAGCGTTTGTTATTAATTTACAATAAATAAATAAATAAATTACGATGACTCGCGAGCCGTAAATCAATGAATCATATTCGTTTGGGCAATGCGTATAGAAAAAAAAAAAAAAAATTATAATTTATTATTTCACGGGTTTTATGCGAATTTCGAAAGTCATTCGACGCCTAAAAATTAAAAAAAAAAAAAATAATAATAATTTGTTATCTTATCTAGATAAAAAAAAAAAAAAAATGAAAAACCAAAGTTATCTTGTACCGGGACACTCGGCCGGGGAATATCGTTATATCCGTTATTATCGGTCGTCTCGTCCGCGAAATACCGATAATAATAGCGGCGCGTCATCTAGCGGAACGGCTATATTAACATTATTAGGTATTATTATTGTTATTATATATATATATATATATATAAATAAAAAAAAAATAAAAAAATAAGAGCCGTTAAAAATCATCCTCCGGCCGGCGGCGGCGGTGGCGGCGGCGGTTTAGAGAAGGCGTGTGCTAGCGTTTAGGCGGAGCGTGCTCGTACCAATGCTCACTAGTGGGTGGCGGTGGCGGTGGCGGCGCGGCCTTCCGTCGAGCACCTGCCGACGGTTCCCACGATCCGGCGGAGGCGGCTGCGGCGGCTGCGGCGCGCAACGGGCGAGACAGAAAGAGAAAAAGAGTTCATCAAACTCGACCGTTTTTTTTTTGTTGTTTTTTTCTATTTTTTTTTTTGTTTTTTTTCATTATCCCCACCCCCCCCCCCACACACACACACATCCAACCCGCTCGTTTTTCGGTAGTTTCTATATTATTATTAATATTATTTATATAATAAATATATACGCATTTATATCGATCGGCGGCTGTGTGTTTCGCCTTCGACTCCCGCCTCGGCGCGCGCGCGCGCGCGCAAGATCGCCGGCGCGGACCGTGAAAAAAAGAAACCGAATTCGTACGCGTGACGGCCGACCGACCGCTGAGGGTTTAGCGGAACATACCCGGGTGTATATTTGTCGAGTGAAACGCGTTTTTACGCGGGTATAATCTCGCGGTTTTTTTTTTTTAAATTATTTTTCTTACTTATAACGTGCAATATCGTACGATCCGACGCCGTAGTACAGACCGGCGGACGTATGCGCGCCGAGTAACACGGGGGTCTCCACGCTTTTTTGCAAAACATATACCTAATTTGACGATCAATTTATACGGTACTGTCTCAGTGTTTGTACCTCAACAATTGGCATACATACCCACAAATATATCCACATACAAAAAAATATTTATCCCGACTAAGCCTTGTCCGTGTTCTAATATTATTATGCTCTATTCGAATTAAAAAAAAAAAAACTAATAATCTCACCGTTAATTGGCACACGTTTCCCGGACGTTGCGCGTGTTTCTCCAGAGGCGCTTTTCACAAAAACTGCGTTTTATTTTCCGTGTAGATCTGAGTAGTTTTATAGAAATGTATGTTTCCCACGCGAAACATTTTCTCTGTTAGTGGAAATGCTTCGAAACGACGCGCCTACCCTTAAATTATGTAGATTTCAGTACATTGATTAAAACATTCGTCTCGAACATATCGAAAAGTCGGATTTTTAAATTTCATTTCCGTACGGAGGCTCACAGTGGAATATTTGAACTTTCGATATTCCTGTGGCCCGGTAGGTTAACGGAAAAATATCAAACCTATTGCCCACGACTTCGTCTGAATTCCATCACTCGGATCGTTTTTCGCTCGCAACGATAATTCATCATCTTTGCTTTGAGTGTATAAACTAAATAATTATACATCCTCTGCCTTCAGTGGCGTAGACACAGGGGTTGTAGGAGTTCACAAATCCCCCGAGACAAATAATTAATTATTTCGTCGATCAAATCAGAGATATAATACCGGAAAACAAAATATCGATAGTAATATTATTATTTTATTTTTAGAAACGTATATAAGCGTTATGTTCCTCGGAATCTAAAACCTAATGAAAGTAATTTTTTTATTATTATTATTACTTTGTAAACTCGTGATAAGAAAAACCAAACTGCCGTGTATTATGTCGTATCGCAAACGAACAAATTGTTAAAATAAACTATTGAACACCGCATTCGTATAGGGTTCGTAATCGAAATAAACGCTTACGGGCCCAAACCGAATTCGGTGTCTTTTGGTCAGTCTCGTGTAGCTCCGGTAAGCGAATACGCTACCCGCCGTGTCCGGGTTTCGATAAAAAAAAAAATAGTTTCGTTTCCCCCTCGCTCCGCACTAAATACCAGGATCGTTGTACACGAGTGTACCGCTGTGTTTTTTTTTTTTTTTTTTGTCCCCCGCACCAGTTTGCGGTACTCAATTCCGTAGCCAAGAGCGAACCGCTTTTGTTCGGTATTTTTAACATTTTTTTTTTTCTACAAATTTCTTCCGACTCGAGTGGGGGGACCCCGACGACGAGACACAATAGCCGATCGCGCGACCCGATAAACAATAAAAAATGTAAATGTACAAAAAAATATTACTACCGTATACTTATAGTGTGCCGACGACGGAACGTAGGGTATACGAGGCGTGTAATAAATACGAGCCGGACTGAAGTGTGTCAACGGGGAGACGGACACGGCGCGGGTCCAGTATTTTTGACCGGTAAGTCGGACGGAACATTTTCCAGGTGCGACAACGCGTGCCGGTGGGCGGTGCTGTTGCCCGGGACTAAAACCGCGGCGCGTTTTAATTAGCTGTCCTCGGGGGGCGCGGATTCGTTCCCCGGCGCGCCTGTTTAGTGTTTGCGCACCGCGGTCCGTCCGGCACGATCGCGCCTCGCCCCGTCCTCGGGCCTAATTGTGCGCCGTCCGCGCAAGTCAGCCAACGGTTTCAGCGCGAAATTTATTATTATTGAAGTCGTTGCCCGTACCGCACGGGTCGGCCGTCCGCAGCCGTACGTACGCAATAACCGACCGGGCCGAGTATAGCTGACGCGGAAAACCCGGCGTTGCCGGCACGGCCGTCCGACAACCACGGGGACCCGGGGACAAACCACGATGACGGGCCCGAAAACGAAAATCTACTCTCCCGACGATATTACTCTGTGCGGGGGGGGGGGGAATAGTTGTACGCGGTTTTTGTTTTCTGCGCGCACCGTACCCGCGCCGGAACACAATCGGAAATACCCCTCGGTTGGTCGTCCAAAACTACGTCGGTATCAGCGCTATCGTTTTATCGCAAAAACGTCGTAAATGGCCTTCTCGTCAACGATCCAACCCGGAGAGTCCCAGGTTTTGAACTCCCACGGGCGATGTGGACCGCTCTAAACCGAATTAGAACGGAACAGGGAAAATGTAATTTCCTTTTACATAAATGGAAAATGGTAGATACACCACTCTGCGAGTGTGGACAGGTCCAAACACATCAAACACGTTGCAGAGGTATGCCCTCTTACAAAGTATGAAGGAGGTATAAGTAGGGCTTCGCAAAGGAGACAGCGAGGCACACGATTGGCTTAGTACCCTGAAAGCTCACCTTTAGAGCAAGAGATGTGTTTGCAGTCACTCTATTGTATTTATATGTTATGTTTATGTTTATAGTCTTTTCTCTTGTTTAAAGTTTCATATATGTTTATTTAAAAGTTTTCACCAATTAATAATAATATGCCATATGACAAAAATCAAAAAAAAATCGCAAAAACAATTTTCATACGATTTTTGGGAACTCATAGGTCGGCGACAAATCCAACGCCGTGATTTTCCTCGCTCGGTCTTTCTCCTCGTTTTCGGACAGTGTCGGTTGTCGTGTCCGATTCAAAAATAATCTAAAAGAATAGACACAAACCACGCCCCCTCCCCCCAAGGCATGTATATCGTAATATAAACAATAAAAAACATTACAAAAATTAATTGTTTTCGTGTAATTCGGGTATCCGATCAACGAGATTCATTAAATCCGGCAAATTATTATGTTTTATAGATACTATACCGGTGTTATGTATACGGTTTTAATACATAACTATACTACAACTCGCCAAAGAAACTCGACCAGGTGGTCGATTTTATATTATTCAATAGTCGTTAGAAATAAAGTCGGCCAATATCGTGTGTTACTAGTGCGTCCTAAACCGTTTATGAAATCATTTGGAAACTTTTTTGTTTTTTTTTTTTTTTTGTACATTAAAGGGATGAAAATAAAATTGTCTCGACAATGCCTTGCTCTAAAAATGATTTATGCGAGTGTACGCTTATGTGTTTTCCTACTGCACTGGTCCAAAGATAATCGTCTGTAATAATGTGCACGGCTGTGACTATACGTGAAAGATTCGTACGCGTGCAAATATATAAGTCCTCCAATATAAAACCAATCGGATTTTAGATTTCTCGTATTGATAAAAACGTTTTTTTTTTCGGCATTCAAGTGAAACGCGTTCATAAACATTCATTCGAAAATTACATTTATTTTTGAAATTAAAATATTCACGATATTCACCGTTATACATAATATTCCGTGTACATTTTTTATTTTTAAAACCAATAATAATTTGTCACCGAAGTCAATACTCGTGCTCAAAGTCATCGTTCTCAATTTCCCGCGCTCAATTGACGGTGGTAAATCCATAGTAAATATACAAAATAAATACACGTGCGAGCAAAAACTTAGATTGAATTCACCAATCGCAAGATAATTTAATCCGGATCTAAAATCGTTAATTCGATAATTGGGTTTATTTTGAAATTAAAACGTATTTATTACGATTTTCACCGCTATACAACGAACATAAATACACCGTGTAGATTTTTTGTTTTTTAAATAAATAATAATTTGCCGGTACAATTGTCGCAGATGCTCAAATCTATAAATCGCGTTTAAACGCGGTTTTGCACTTGCGTCACATTTTGGCACGACGCCGGACGAAGTGCGTGGCGGTTTTTAATTGAAACGTGTTTGATGGTCCCACGACCAAAACCATTGATGATGGTTAAAAAAAAAAACCGAAAAAAAAAAAATAAAAACGAGTCGTGCTCGGGGGAGCTTGAAAACATTCTGGGCAATAGTCAACCGCCGAAAATATCCATCTGTGCCCATCCCTCCTCCTCCCTCCCCGTCGGTGTTGGGCGGGGGGGGGGTTGTATTTATCGAACACGCCTCGCGTATTGCGCGAGCCCCGGGGGCTCGTCTCCCGCACGTCGTTTTTCTCACGGTCCGGATTTTTTAAAAAAACATTTTTTTTTTGTTTTTTTTCCACGCTAAGCCGCCCGGCGCAAACAGCAACAGCAGCAGCAGCAGCAGCAGCAGACTGACAGTGACGTCACGGCAGCGCGCGCCCGCACTCATGTCAACGGACGTACCGTACGGTATTATCGTATTATCGTATGGGTGTACGTACAATAACGACGATAATACGATAATAACGCACGCACGTCTGTCGGCGTACACACAACATACGCAATATCGGTCGGACGAACATTTAATAAAAATACGCGCGTTACGCTCGCGCAGAATATTATTATTTTTTTTTTTTTATTATTATTTATTATAATATTTTTTTTAACGACCGGTGGCGCCGGTCACGACGGTGTCTGGGTCTCACGTTTCGGGATCGAATCGGTCACGATCTCTTAAAATCCCGCGCGCAGCACCGTTTCGTGTGTTTCTTATATATTTTTTTTCCTTCTTCTTCTTCTTCTTCTTCTTTTTTTTTTTTTTTACTCGAATCGATCCGCTCCTGCGCGCGGGAGCATTATTATTATACGCGCGTTATAAATATTATTTGTACGCCCGTATAATCATTACGTGCACGCCGAGAGTTTTCGTCATCGTTGTGATCTCGGCGTACGAATTACGCGGAGACCGGGCCGCGGGAAATTAGTTTTTTTTTTTTCTTTTACATTTGTCGTTGGCCGGTAAATTTTTTATAAAAAATATAAGCAAACAACAACTAAACATCACAATACTCTATGGTTTTTGCGAAAACGCGAAACAATTTTATGGACAACCGGCGCGCGACAATATTACACAAAGACAATTTGCCGCGGCGACTTGTGACCGCGGCGCGTGATTTACGATTACTCGCCGACTTCCTCAATTCAAAAATGATTTACGTGCGGTTCATTCATGTGCACGCACGTGTTTTCCTATTGCACCGCCGGTCGAACGATTATCGTCTGTAATAATGTGCACGGCTGTACGTAAAAGTATCGTACTATTGCAAAAACTATTTTCATACGATTTTTGGGAATTTATACGTCGGCGACAAATCCACCGCCGTGATTATCCTCGCTCGGTCCTTCGGACCCCTCGTCTTCGGACCGTGTCGGTTGTCGTGTCCGATTCAAAAATAATCTAAAAGAATAGAAACATACTACGCCCCCTCCCCCCCCAAGGCGTGTATATCGTAATATAAAAAAACAATAAAAAACATTACAAAAATTAATTGTTTTCGTGTAATTCGGGTATCCGATCAACGAGATTCGTTATATCCGGCAAATTATTCTGTTTTATAGATACTATATCGGTGTTATATAAACGGCTATAATAATAATACAGCTGTACAAAGAACGATCGACCCGACACTCGGACAAAATGTCAAAATACTACAACTCGCCAAAGAAACTCGACCAGGTGGTCGATTTTATCTTATTCAATAGTCGTTAGAAATAAAGTCGGCCAATATCGCGTGTTACTAGCGCGTCCTAAACCGTTTATGAAATCATTTGGAAACTTTTTTGTTTTTTTTTTTTGTTTGTACATTAAAGGGATGCAAATAAAATTGTCTCGACAATGCCTTGCTCTAAAAATGATTTATGCGAGTGTACGCTTATGTGTTTTCCTACTGCACTGGTCCAAAGATAATCGTCTGTAATAATGTGCACGGCTGTGGCTATACGTGAAAGATTCGTACGCGTGCAAATATATAAGTCCTCCAATATAAAACCAATCGGATTTTAGATTTCTCGTATTGATAAAAACGTTTTTTTTTCCGGTATTCAAGTGAAACGCGTTCATAAACATTCATTCGAAAATTACATTTATTTTTGAAATTAAAATATTCACGATATTCACCGTTATACATAATATTCCGTGTACATTTTTTATTTTTAAAACCAATAATAATTTGTCACCGAAGTCAATACTCGCGCTCAAAGTCATCGTTCTCAATTTCCCGCGCTCAATTGACGGTGGTAAATCCATAGTAAATATACAAAATAAATACACGTGCCAGCAAAAACTTAGATTGAATTCAACAATCGCAAGGGACGATAATTTTGTGAACAAGCTTTTTCTACCTACTGTTACACGAAAAACAAATTGACTGAAATATTTACGCTGATTTAAGAGTTAAAATATCAAGCACGCAATCGAACTTGGACAAAAAAGAAAGGTTTCACTCGTCTGATAAAGTTCGAAAATCAATAACTAATTTAAATAACTTTTAATTAAATTGTAAAATGTAATTACAATAATGGTGTACGTAATGTCATGTGTTAAATCCAATAAATCTTTTTATTTTGTAATTTTTGAGAAAATCTGCGTTTATTATAATTACAAAAAGGCAAAAATCATAAAAACATTTATTTTTTAGTTTCATATTTAAACAAAACTAATCAGTAACTATGTATTTACTAAAAGGGGCGTCTCGGACCAATGTAAGTTTTAGCAAGGGGTCCGTGGCTACTTACTAATCGGGAACCACTGGTGTATACATCATCGTTATAATTGTTTTTTTGTACTTATACAATTTATTTTATTTCATACAGTTTTCTAATCTACTTCAGACATTTGTCGCGTAGGTACCAAATGCTTTTGTAGAGTCCAGTGTTATTTATGACTTGTGCAGTACTGCAGTGTGATGCGTACGTTATATCCATCGATTTGTAGTCCGTAAGATTGTTTTAATGTGTTGTGTATTTTGTAAAATGTGAATTTTTTTTACAAATATAAAGACCATTGGAAGGGTCATAATTAAAACTTGATTTATATAAATATAAATATCCATCGTCAAACATTGCTGAGTAAACAAAACTGGTCCTAGGGGGACCGCGATATTTTATTCCGATTTAATATAAGTACAGACATTAGTTTGGAAAAAAAAAAACATTATACTGTACACGGGAACAAGAATGGTAATTAAATGTCTGTACACTAAATTGTATATATACGGCCTCTGGTAAAATGTACCAAATAATATGCTGGCAGTCGACCTGTTTCAATGTAATTATTCCGAACAAAATACGTATATCGAAAATCAGGGAAATTTAAATAAACGTTTTGCGTACGATAAAGACGTTCGTGTTATTATAATATTATATATATATATAAATTCGACGGACGAGTGTAGGCCCTTTGGGCTTTTGCCTCCCAAAAAAAAAAAAAAAAAAAAAAAAACATCGACAGTCACCGCGGAAAGTGAAACCCATAACGGTATTATAACAGGCAGAAGATAGCGATCGTCGAAAGAGTGTGTGTGCGAGAGAGAGAGAGAGAGTGAGAGAGAGAGAGAGTAAAAAAACAATATTATTATCTGTTATTACTGTTTTTGTACACCCGTTCAAGAATAAATTATATTGTGTCTAGGTCGGGGTGGGAAGGCGTGGAAATCGCCCGGAGAACCGTAAACGGGCCCGACACCTATGTAATTATACCGAGTCGCGAACATAAATAATATGATATTACGACGATCGGCGGGGTGTTTTGTTGGGAGTTGTCTGGGACTACCGAAAATGAAAAAAAAAATAAATACATAACCGATCGGAAGAATTGAAATCTTCTAGCTTTATAAGCAATATGTATTTGCGATAATTATATTCCCGCACGTGATACGACCGTTACATTAAAATTGTATTCCGTTCGGGGAGAAGTATCCACCCTCGCCGTGGCTACATTTCCCTTGGATATTGATACATAATTGAGCCAATCGTTAATCCGTACGTTAAAATGGTAGATAAGATACTGTTCTTATCCTATCTAATGCTATCTTATCTTATCATATCTTGTGTTATTATCGCGCGAGGGGCGGATGTAAAGGGTTTTTTCCCCTCCCGTTGATTTGAAAATACTACGTTTACGAACGTATTTTTAAATACTTCAATGTTGTAATAAATATGTTTCGGCCGAGTTACAGGAAATAACTTGATTTGTTGAATACAAATTACCATTTTTGGTGTTACCAGTATTAAAATCACATTGTCGAGCTCAGATAGGAAAAGAATTTACGGTTTTGATCGTGATTATTGTTCAGGCATTCGATGGCAGTGCGTCCCCGTCGAACGTTCCCCGGGCACGCCACCGAATACCGATAAACCCAATCGATTTTATTTAAATTTTCGTTGCCGATTAACGCGTCTTGTAATAAGCCCACGCAAAGATTACAACGGTTGGCAAATTGCCGTCGGTTTGTTTCGGGATGGCGACTCGTGGGCGCCGCCGAAGCCGTGAACGCCGGAGCGATTAGACGCGATCGACGCGTGTGTGCCGGCTGGTCCGTGGGGACATTATTGAAATTTGATTATTTTTTTATTCTTTTTTTTTTTTTCACCTACTACGTCCCCCCAACAGTATGATTTGACCGAAATCGGAACCAAGACTTTTGGACCGCTGTGCGTTTTGCCTAGCAAAAAACCTGACCGTTTGTGCGCGGTGTCCTTCCACAGTTGCTCGCGCCCGCGCGCGTACGTCTCTTGATTTGTTGAATACAAATTAGCATTTTTAGTGTTACCAGTTTTTAAATCACATTGTCGAGCTCAGATAGGAAGAGAATTTACGGTTTTGATCGTGATTATTGTTCAGGCATTCGATGGCAGTGCGTCCCCGTCGGACGTTCCCCGGGCACGCCACCAAATACCGATAAACCCAATCGATTTTATTTAAATTTTCGTTGCCGATTAACGCGTCTTGTAATAAGCCCACGCAAAGATTACAACGGTTGGCAAATTGCCGTCGGTTTGTTTCGGGATGGCGACTCGTGGGCGCCGCCGAAGCCGTGAACGCCGGAGCGATTAGACGCGATCGGCGCGTGTGTGCCGGCTGGTCCGTGGGGGCATTATTGAAATTTGATTATTGTCAGATTATTATTATTATTATTTTTTTATTTATTTTTTTCACCCACTACGTCCCCCCCCCCCAACAGTATGGTTTGTCCGAAATCGGAACCAAGACTTTTGGACCGCTGTGCGTTTTGCCTAGCAAAAAACCTGACCGTTTGTGCGCGGTGTCCTTCGCACAGTTGCTCGCGCCCGCGCGCGTACGTCTCTGTAGTAAATCGGCGTACTCGGCCCCAAGTAAATCGGCCGATTTACTAAACGCGTGTAAACCGCAACCGAGGCAGGCAATCCACGCCGTCTCGGCTGGCACACATATTACACACACACACACACACATTACGGAATCACTCGTATTATTATTACTGGATTATCGTACACCGAGTTTAGCAAATCGTTTAGACCTCGGCGCAATTGATTGCCGATTGGAATTTCGCATTACGATAATTATTATCGATTGTCGCCTATAATATATTATTATACGGTTTCGGACGGTGTCCAGACACGTTGGATATAATACGCTCGCCAACTAAAACTGGTCCGCAAAACGATTCCTACGGCTAACGCATAATATTATAATACGGTTTTTTTTTTTTTTGTTTAGATATATATATATAATTTTTATAAACTCGTATTATTCGTCCTAATATAGTATTATGCGTGTTTACGATCAAATCAAATGCAAGCAACAAAGAATATGAGAACAGACACTCAGGCTTCGCGCTCTTGCGCCCCTACGGGCGATTTCGCTGATGATTTTTAGAGCGTTTTTTCGCGATTTTTGTCTATTTAAATGCGATTTTCGTATTGCGATTTATTACACCGGTGTATATAAATAATGCAATCCACGTTATCTATAGGCAAGTCGCTGTTTTGGTCCTCGAACCGTCCGGGAACGTATGCTAAAAACGGTCTGTAGGGACTTTCTAATGTCCCGGAGTCCGGACCGTTCCCAGGACTGCCCGCCGGGAACCTTCCCGGAACAGCACAAATGGGAATACACGTCCCACTTAGATCCCCCCCCCCCGACAAGGCCGTGCTAAAATTCACCGGACAAAAAAACAAAGAGTATTTCTATACGGAGTGCTGTACCGCTCACGATTTTATTATTTTTTTTTTAATTTCCGGATTCCTTGTTGGTTAGACGTGACGAAACGATCGCTAGAAACGATCGGCATTTCGACAAATTTAATTTATATTCACGTATTATTATTACTATTATTATTCGGGTTTATTCGGCCATTATTCGGCATCCCGTCTCACAATCAAATCGTCCGACTACTTCTATACCCATCGACAAAATTTTCCAATTTGTTACGCATCCCAAAGATTTCACGGCCTTTTAACTTTTCCTTTTTTTTTTTCTAACTACGTCTTCCCGCGGAATTCTCGGACTTTCCGAAGGTATTTTCTCTATTGCGATCTGTACACATAGTCATTCCGCTCACCGAGACTGACCCGAATTATATATAATATTTCGGTCATGTTACCACCAAAAATGCGCGTTATCCCGCAGCGGCCAAGTTTCGGGAGTATTGAACGGAACAAATTTGTGATACCGGAACGATTCAATGTCCGGGCGGACGTAAACGGAGCCGGAAATTGTTGAACGGACGCCAAATGGTGCGTATTCGTTTTTAAATCGGAATGTGTGTGCATTAGATATTATGCGCGCAGATGCCTCCTCGCCATATAATTATATAATATATTCCCGTGGTACCGGTAAACATTTAATATTCGATATGCCAGCGAAATGCACGGGCCGCAAATGCGTTTAAATATTTCTCCGTCCGGTGCGTAATGTGCACATTTGTAATCGATGTTATCTCTTCCCGGGCCAGCCGGTGGTACTCTTTTTGGCATAGGTAAAGACGACGACGATTATTATTATTATTAAATTAATAACAGTTGTGGCGAACGGCTTTTACGCATAGATATCACTACGGATTGAGTCGTGTGGGCAATACGCGCGGGCCGTACGGTAATAATTAGTTGAATAAAAAAAAAATTGCATAATTCGGCGCGCGACATTAAGTGAAATGCGATTGCGGAAATTTTATCGCATCGAAAACGTAAAATAAATGTGCCCAGTTAATTAATAATCATAAGGAAAAAAAAACACCAAAAGTGTACTGGTAATAAAATTGTTAAATTAAAAACCAGACAAAAAAAACGTCGGTTAATTCTCGTCAACGATAATGTTCCGAAACGAGTATATACGAATACGACCAACTCACTCCCGAGAATAGCATAATATTATTAACAGCGCATTTTTTTTTGATAAATTTGAATTATTTTGTTGAAATTTAAGATATTTAAAAAAAAAAAAAAAACAGTTATGTTCCTAAGCATTTGTTTTTAAATGCAAAATTTACGTATTTTAACTTGAATATGTTTAATATATATATATAAATACGGGCCTACGGGATATGTCCACACGAGCAGTATTCCGTCTTTTTTGTTTCTATTTTCTGAAGAGTTTCACGAGGAAACACGGTACGTTTCGACGGACGACGATGAAAACTGATCGTAACCCGTTTTTTTTTTTAACAAATTTATTTTATCGTCGAATATAATGCTAATAATAATTAAACTGAAATTTATTAGAAATTGCGTGCGTACACTCGGGGTTTACACTCGAGTTACTATGATATTTCCCTTGGAACAGAATCATCGGGTTTGGACCGACGAGTAACGTTTCCGTCTATTATAATCCGTATACGTGTTTTATTTGGATTTATAACTTAAGTGATTATGTGAAAAAAAGACGTACATACTTTGCGCCTTTGTGTGTCGGAAATTAGGAAGGTAGTTGGAAATTAATTTTTATCTGTATGCAACGATAAATTGCAAACTAAAAAACCGTTTCTGAGCCAAGTAGTATTAATAGTGTATTTTCATTGTTGCCACGGTAACCCAGAAATTAACATAAATAAAAAATACAAGACAAGGGCATTACTCGAGTTTGACGGAATCGCGTTTTTGCCGGTGTTTTTTTTAGGTATTATTATTTAAATTATTGAAAAATTATCAGTCTATAGAAGAAGGGCTCACGAACGAGCTATATTTTTTTCTCGAAAAATTGCAAAATCATGATTTCCAAAGAGCCGCAATGATTAAGATAAAAAAAACAACAAAATATACTAAAAACGACTAATATGTTTACTAAGCAATTTCATTGGTAATATTTTTTGGGTCTAGGCGTTTGCGACCCCGGGTCTATAGTAGCAACTAGACGAAATTCGCTACCGGCAACGGCATAGGAATGCGTATCCGATCGGACGATGGGTACGATCTTCCGGTAGAAAAAGTGTATTGTAGAAAGAAAGAAAAAAAAAAAAAATGGAAAAACGATAGAAAAACGGCAAATGTGCTGCCACCGATTTCCGTGCTCGAAGTGCCGACCGGTTCCGGATACGGTTTTACGGGACATCGTACGGATTTTGTGATAAGCGGATAACGATGATAATATTATACCTAATGACGTGCGTCCAAACACAAGTGCGTTTTTTTTTTTTTTTTTTTTTTTTTTTTTTCCCCGTCCGGTAATTGTTTAACCGGCGGGCACCCGTGTGCGGGCGCGCCGTGATTTTTTACACATTAATTATAGTCGGTGATGGTATCCGAAATGCCTTGTCGCCGTGATAATCGCCGTTGGGAATCCTCTCCCCGTCCACACGTTACGACAACGTTATGGAACGTAATATTAGACGGATACGTTTTTGACGAATCCGGAGAAAAAAAAAAAAAAAAATGAAAAAAAAAAATGAAAAAAAAAAAGTGACCGTTCTCCCGAACGAATCCGCGTAAACGGCGTACGGATCACGAGCAAGCATCGCGTAATTTTTTTACTATTATTATTATTATTATTATTATTTTTTTTTTGTCGTTGTTGTTCTTTCAACACGCGGACAATTATTCAGCAGTGTATACTGATTCCCGGTACCGATATTACCGGGATTTTTTTTTTTATATTTATTATAATTATAAAATGTTTCAGCACACCTAGTGCTATTACAACTTTTTAATTTTTACAATTTTATTTGTTACAAATTTAAATGATTATACATTTATTAATGACATAATTATTAATAGTGAGAGTGATATAATAATGTGTTACATATATGAATATAATAATAACGATGAGGTCTAGTATATTAATAATGATTTTCATTTTCTGATGATGAGTCTTCTGTGTCTGTTACGAGAATGTGCTGGGGAAGTCGAGGCCGCAGACGTCTATTGAGTGTTTTTTTTTCCTATATTGTAATGACGAGCACTGTCCAAGTTTTTTAATTTGGCGTGGAAATTTTTAAATTGGGTTTTAATCCATGTATTTATCAGGGGTATTTTCGTGTCATTATGGATCTGGCGATTTCTCATGAACCACGGTGCTTTGAGACATATCCTTAAGAATTTATTTTGTAAGATTTGTATTTTATTTATTTTAGTTATAGAGGCAGCGGACCATACAGGACAGGCATAAGTTATCAGTGGTCTGATTATTGCGGTGTAGAGAAGGAGAGAAGATTTCATTTGGAGAGTTGATTTGTAGTTTACTAAGGGGTAGAGAATTCTCATCCTGGCATACCCCCGAGTAAGTTTTTTGTTTATGTGGATATTCCATGTCAGTTTTTCATCGAGAAAAATTCCAAGGTATTTTACTCAGTCATCTTTTCTGTTCCATTGTATGATCTGGTTGTTTATGTTTATATTTATTGGATCGTTATATCTTTTTAATGTGAATATTTTAGCCTCGCTTTTAGTCGGATTTAGTTTCAGCTTCCATTTTTTGAACCAGGAGGTAATTTCGTTTAATGAAGATTGTAGTTTTTCGATTGATAAGTTTAATACGCTATCTTGCGTAAGTATTGTTGTGTCGTCCGCAAACATTGCCAGCTGAGAGTTTACGGAATTTAAATATATACATTTTTATTTTTTTTTCCCCCATTTTTTACACGTCAGATTGATTATCGGTTTAAAAATAAGAGGTGTCGAGTAAGACGGGCCATGAATAAATTTACTCTCAAATAAAAAAAAAACTGTAAACGATAATTGTAATAATAAATATCATAAACGACAGTTCGATATTTCGATCGTTGTTGACATTTGACGGAGACGTAGTAAAACCGAAGAAAAAAACACCGACATAAGAAATAGTACTAATAAATATACTTAAGTTCGGTTTAAAAATATGGTTCGTCATAAAAATCAAAAAAAAATCGCATTTTTACAGTTTTGTGATGTATTCGAATAATATTATGCATAATGTTGAACAGACGATAAATACGCTCGCAGTGTATTGTAATTACACATATAAATATATTGTGAAACGTACCGTTTTTATTTTGCCAGAATCATTTTTAAAAACAATTTTTTTAATCGTCAGTTCGCAAGGTTACGGCAAGGTCGTAAGATCGACAAGCGAGCCACGCGTATCTTTTTCTTTTTGGCTCCGGCCTTCAACGCCATACCGTCCGGCACAGCCGACACCAGCTTATTCCTGTTCCAACGGCGAATCCTTCCGATTCGCTCATATTTCTCTTATTGTTCCCGTGTCGTCCGCAATATTCGCAATTCGATACAATTCTGTCAACGCCTAATTTTTCCAGAATCTTTGTCGTCCAGCGTTTACGACATTACCCGGACCACGTATTTTTCCCGAGTACCTTTCTTTCAAATGCTCGCAGCTAGTGAACTGCTAGTTGTAGTTTTTATAATAACGTAAACGAATCAGGAAAGTACGTCGGAACGCGGGAATACCTTCCCGTTTCGGGGTGTTGAAGTACACTTTTTACAATCGTGCGGTATAACTCGAAATCGATGGTTGACTGCGTGCAGTAAACTTTCACACCTTCGTCCCGATCTCCCCTCCCCTACCCTCGTCGACCCAAATCGTTTTTTATTTGTTTTGGTTATTTTTTTTTTTTTTTTTTTTTTTTTTCTAATCGCGAAACACGGTAATCCAGTTTGTTCCGACCCGCAGTCTGATTTGATCCATTTATCCTTAACCGATCATTAAAATAATGATACACGCGTGTACTCACGCGCTCCGCGATTACGTGGACTTTAAATCGAAACCGAACGGCGCGCGGAGTGTGTGGAGGACACGCGAACAATCAACAGGCGGCGGTGGCGCATGACCGCAATAATAATATTTCTTATAAAGAATAATTATCGTAACAAAAAACGAAAAAAAAAAAAAAAAACCCACTTATGACGGTTGAAGTCGTTGAAAAAAAAAAATAAAAATAGTATTTAGACCGAAAAGCCAGACAACTCACGGTTAAATATCTATGGCGGTACACCCGTAGATGTATTGGAGATATAATAGTATAATATCTATAAGTAATATTTTTTACGGTCGTGAATGTTAGAAACATTTTAGTTTTTCCCTTCCCTGCCGCGATAACAGAAAGACGAAATCCCATAGAGGAAGTGAAAACATTTCCCCCCCCCACCCTGTGATTTGCATAAAAAAATCAAAAGTTATTTTCGATAAAGTACCGAAATGAGTTCGGCGAATAGAAGTGACCGGTGAAGTAGCCCAGACGAAGAAATTATCGTTTAGATTAGCGATGGATGAGAAAAATCCGAATTGGCCGAAAACTCCGATTTTCATTGTAAATTTCATTGAATTTATTGTAAATCCGGATCTCGTATTTTGAAACTCTATTGAAACTGATATTGGATTTAGGTATGCGTTTTTCATAACTACAATGTCTTTCAAATACGTAATACATAAATTCCATTGTGTATTTGTAATATTAAAAACTATGATAACTATGATGTTTAATAAAAATAGAAAAATCGAAAAAAAAAAAAAAATGAATTTTTAGATTTAAAAACAGAAACCCGAATATTGTGAAATTAAAAATTCGGGTTTTGAAATGTTACAATCTCTAAAATAGTAACTTACGAATTTTTACAGCTGCAATTCTGTAGTGACTTTTTTTTTTTAAATCGTAATTATTAATTATATTCATCAAAAATTGACCGAATAAAATCAACTATAATGAATATAATCAACTATTGTATATATCATTATTATTTAATCACGTGATGTCGATAAAAAATAATACGGGTAATTATATTTCAGGGACGTACTTATACATATCGTATTTTACTGAGAAAAAAAAAAACTGGTATAATCTCAATAATTTATAATCAACCTTAACGATTGTTTACTTTATGCATTTTAAAAAGAGCGAATATTTAAATATTAATCGAATATTATTATTATTTTTTTTTTTTTTTTGGTATTACAATATTTTTATTATGTTTCCCTTACACAAATCGATAGTTTTTCTTAACAATCGAATACATATTTGTATTACAATAATATTGTATTATGTATCGGTATTGTAATTATTGTCAGTTTTATTTCCTAATATTATTATATCACAAATTTAAAAGATAATTACCTAATAGGGTAATACTTGAGTTATTTTCAATAACCAACATAATCTCGAAATACGCGATATTTTCAACACTATTACTTTGATTATAATAAACATTGTTAAGAACATTACACTACCTATACGCTCTCTTTTTTTTTTTTTTTTCTTTCGGAATATATCGTTTCTCTCTCGCTCCAAATCGACGCCTAGGGACATTGGCTGGGTGGAATGGGAAGACGCTGTCTATTATTGTTTATATGTCTATGCGAAAATCGATATTCCAAACAATCAGTGTTCTCCGTAACAATGGAAATCGGCGCGTAAATCCAGTGCAGAAAACCTAAATCGTTATCAAATTTGACAAAAGTTTTTTTTTTTCTATTTTCAGGTGTTTTTTGTTTTTCTTTTCTTTTTTTTCACAATCAAATACAAATAAATGCACAATAAGTGTATAAGATAATACTACTATATAACATGAATTTGTTTGAATAAGATGCCACCCATTAATGGCACTTAGCTATGCATAAATATTATTTATTGAGATATTTTTTATTTTAAATGGTCACGACACCATTTCCTTTTGAATCTGCGTTGTGGAATTTCAGGAAGTGTGAAGGAAATGTTACATACGTAACTCCGTAATTGGTGGGCTGGGGTGATTTTCTAGTTTGACAAAAAACCGTTTGTAAATTAATTCCGCTTCCGTTATAACAGGTTCGATACCTAGATCTTCGCGGAGAGTTAAATTAGAAACAAAGTAGGGAGCGTTAGTGATTTTTACCTTAAAGTAATATTCTGAAAGACTTGAATTTTATGTAAATTAGATTTTTTTTGCCGATCCCCAGAGATGTAATCCGTATGTCCATATAGACTTTAGGAGAGTTTTGTATATTAATAGTTTGGTTTTTAAACTAGTATATTTATTTGTTGATAATAACGTTTTTAGTAAATTGGATCGAGCGTTAAGGATCAATCTTTTAGTTTTAATATGTTTGTTCCTGGTTAATTTTTGGTCAGGAATTAAATATAAATATTTAACGTCATCGAGGGGTATATTAATGACCGAAACAGGGGTTCTAAGTTTGAAATTTGTATGTTTTATACGAGTTAAGTATCACAAAACTGTTTTTTTTTTTTTTTTTATCAATAACGATAATTGCGTATTTGCGTTCAATTTCTAAAAACTATCTAAATTCTTAGTACTAAGTACTAACTTGTGGACTGGGGAGACTTGACAGAAATCTAGGGGAGGACTAAGTACCCCCACCTCTTTAATTTCGCCTATGGGTAAAACCGTAATTAACGACACCTATCTAGTATCGATTCTTTTTTCCACTCGAATTTAGCGAAAAATTTATCGTACGAGACTACACAATCAGTAAGCAAAATCTCTGTCCACTGTGGCGTGTCCATTTTAATTGATTGCGTGTCCACATATGGATACGGAAAACCTCATCGAATATACGTCCCCTGGGTTATTGTCGAGCAGGCACCGCAAGTTTGACGAAAACTAGGACCGGTGATTATATATGAGAACAATAATAATAATAAAACCAAAGGTACGTATCTATATCGGTTAACCATGTAAAATATAATATATATACTTAACGATTTACGAATAATAGTACGGTTAGGCCGGTTAGGGATCGGTGAAAACGATTCTAATAACACAAGCGGTCTGTTGTAATAATATTCAACGGTATAACTAGGTGGGTATATAAATATAATATAATACACCGATTACGCGTGTGATGGGATTATATGTGGTCAGAGATTTCGTTATATTATATTCACACCTGGCTGTGGCATCCGCGGTTGAACGTGTTAAACACGTACCTGCCTATACTATAGCCGCGTCGAACGTGATTAATCGTTTAAGAGGCCGACGCAGTCGAATCTATTACCGTCTCTGTCTTTCCACCGGACCATGTGGCAAAAACGCGTTTACGTAAAACGTACGAAAATGCCTTTGAAATCGGTTTCACGTAATAAAAATAAAATAAATATTAACGCCAATGTACGAGGTCTGTTCAACAAGTTCCCGAACTTAAAAATTCCTAAAAATAGAAAATTTATAGTATAGTAAATGTTATTAGATTAAAATAAAATAGAGATAAGCAGCCTATCTTTTCAATTAAATCTCGAATGTTTATTGCTATCTAACCGTTAACTGTGAGCGTTCGAAGTAGACGAATCGTGTGTATTGTGCGATTTTTAAGATGAATAACATTCACGAACAACGTATTGATATTAAATTGTGTGGTAAACTTTGTAAATCTTTTACTGAGACACATAAAATGTTGCGAATTGCTTATGGTGATCAGTGTTTAGGACGCACTCAGTGTTACGACTGGTTTAAACGTTTTAAAGACGGTCGGGAATCAGTTGATGACAAAAAAAGCTCGTCGGGTCAGATCAAACGTCAAAGTCCTGCTAACGGTTTTTTTTTTTGACAACCTAGGAGTTATTCATCACGAATTTCTATCTGCAGGACAAACTGTTAACCGATGGTACTATATAGAAGTATTAAAACGTCTTCGAGAAAATGTTCGGAGGAAAAGGCCTGAAGTGTGGAAGAAAAACTCATGGTTTCTCGACAATGCTCCGACACACAATTCCCTGTTAATTCGAGATTTTTGCGTGAAAAATCACATGACCGTGCTTCTTTATCCACCATATTCTCCTGACTTGGCACCAGCAGACTTTTTTTTATTTCCAAAACTAAAATCTTCGTTAAAAGGACAACGATTTTCTACGATAGACGAAATAAAAGAAAATTCGCTAATGGAGCTATGAGCAATTCCAGAAACTGCTTTCCAGGATTGCTTTCAACAATGGAAACGTCGTTGGCAAAAGTGTATAAACCAATAGGAGGAGAATACTTTGAGGGTGATAAAGTTTCAATAGCTCGTAGGTAACTACTATAAATAAAAAATTGAAAAATTCGGAAACTTTTTGAACAGGCCTCGTATGGACACAAAAATGAATAATGCCCGAGTGTGTCATATACGCAATGTACATTGTTTATAATAAATTGATTTGAGCACAACTGTTGTAGTTGAAATAGTGTATTTTTGTAAAAATGTATAGCAAGTAAGTTGTATTGTTTAATTAAGTAAAAGTGTAATATATGAAACCCAGTGTATAGCGAAGAAAAACTGTTTTGGGGTATATATACTTCCGTAAACACTTCATAAAGAAGCCAGGACTTAAATCTACCCTTAAATCTAAAACACCATTTTCGTGCATTTCTGTTCGACCGAAACCGTTTTAGTCGATTAATTCGAAAAAAAAAAAAAAAATTTGAAATGCTTATAAATAGTTTAAAAATGGCCAGAATATGCTAAATAATTTGCCAGCGCTTAGAAAGCCCTAACATTAATATTATGTGAAAATCGCAGGTCTCTACTACGAATATTTTTAACCGGGTTACAACAAAAAAGATAAATCGAATATAATGAAACCATTGCCGTATATTTTCGCGGGTTTTCCAAATTATTGAGAAAAGTACAACGAATATCAAAAAAATGATTCCTCAATGCACCAACTAGTTTCAAAATTCTTTCAGAAAAGATGCTGCACTTGTAATTCGGAGCAGAATGAAAAGTTGTTCACAAAAAGAAAAAAAACTCCTCATTTAGTAAAACCAATACATTCGTCGTTACGCTCGAAAACGGGTAAAATATAAAAAAACGATTTGTTTTAACCTTCGATAGTGATGAGTTGTTATAAGATCTTTCATACAAATTTTATCTCAATAGATATTTTTAAAACGTTTATAGAAATGTTGTGTCTCAACAATCATAATATTCTTTATGTGTGTCGACATCGTTCCTAAAATAGTCTAAAATAGAGTGGCAACGATTGTAATTTATTCGGTATAGAATAATGCGTGCGATGAAAATTGTAATACATTCGAAATTGTGTATCGCAAAATCAAAAAAAGAAAAAAAACTATCATTATTGTACCGTTATAGATAACATATTATTGGAAAATTATATTTTTTTTTTATTTCATGTACGCAATAGCCGCCAATGGTTCGAGACTTCTGAAAGAATGATCTGAATAATATAACTTGGCGTCCGCTGGTTGTGGTCGATCCGGTAAATCGGACGGTGGGCGGAAAGAGAAATCTCGCAAACGTATGTAAAGTGCATCACTTCGGGGAGAATTATATGAAAGCCGCAATAACAGAGTGAAACAATAGAAATATTCAAATAAAAGGATATTGTACTAATAAATATATTCGAAACATATTCGATTTGTAAACGACAACATGACGTATCGGTGAGAATATTAATTAAACGGAACAATAATATCGTTATAACCTATATAACCGCGGTGAACAATCGGCCAACACCCGGGGTGGACCCGAAGAGGGGCCAAGGGGCGATCGCTGCCCCCCCCCTCCGGTAGACTCTGATTAAAGTTTTTCACGAGTATCGGTTAAGTAATCTCCTCTATAGTGTACGACTATACCATAGAAAGACAAAAATTTAAATGCAGCTGTGGCTAACCGGCAAATCCCAGGTTTCATTTCATATACTCATTGACTTTACCCGCCACTTCAACAACAACAGAATGAACGAGATTCGTCTCATCGCCGATTAAAAATACGAATGCCATCAACGATGTCAGAGGGAGCGCTTAAATGGACTTAACCTTAATTCATTCATTGTTACAGAAATGTAAATATTAATTACGACGGTGTAACAGACGAATTTGCAAAATCAAATAGAAGAAACGATTTTGATGTATAATTAAAATAATGCGTATGGATAAAGTATGATAATAATTTTTTGACCTAATGAATCGATTCAATTAATTTCGTGTTAATCATTAATGTACCTGAGAATTGATGAGTTATATTTTAACTAGTAAAAAAAAAAAAAAAACGTCGATAACTTTCAAAGGGTGTAAAAATTAAAAATTATTATTATTCACAATATCGGTTCGAATTGGCGAAATATGCAAAAATAAGGATTTAATAGGTTTTTTGACCAATACGCTTACCGTGCCCGTTCTGGATCCGCGCCTGGTCAACATATTGACATGTTTTTGCCGATTTATTACGTTGCCGAGATAAAATACATATTTTATTCCGTAACTCTACGGGTATAAAAATGTACAAAATTATTATTTCATCACGGATGCTCATCCGGGTTGGCATTGCTTAGCAACGGTCAGGTTAGGTGAGGCGTGTGTTATCGTCGTGATGGTATTAAAACCATACGGATTACTCGAACATTTCGGAAACTGCCGGGAAAGAGAACGGGATGGGTTACCATACTGGATTTATCACTTTTTACCATTCGGTATTTTCTCGGTCCGGTTTATTCTTAACACGGGCTGTTCTGTAACAACAATCACTATTGTCCTTCTTTCGATTCGATATCGTCCCGGGGGGATTCATTTCCGTATAGCGTTGTTGTGTCCCAAACATATTTCTCCCGTATTAATCTGTCCGTAAATTAATTCTAATAAATTGCCGTGCATCGTTGCGTATGCAACGTCGTATTGCGTATAAATATTTCCGATTTGTTTTTCTTAGTAGTATTGTACACGATCTCTGGTTATTACGAAAGAATTTAATTGCGTACGATTTAATTTTTAATTTTTTTTTTTTTCCTATTGATAAAATAATTAAACTTTTATTTTATTTTTATTTTTTTCGAACGTCCATCGTATATTTCATTTATGACAGGGGAAATAATCACGAGAAATGTCGACTAACTAACGATATTAATCGTCCGTTATTATTACCTCGTATACGCAGAGCGTTTCGCGACAGTGTGCCGCCACAAGCGTACCATTTATGAAATTATTTTCCACCTCCAAAACCCGATTTTTTTTTTTTTTTCTTTACTCTTTGAGGTGTATGCGCAAGTTAAATATCCCGTGATATTTCCTACAGAGTTCTCATACGAATCGATATGTCACGACATCGTTTAGATATTTTCAAATAGACGGATCAATGTTGGAGGGTGGTGGGGCAAGTACCACGCCCGATACCAAAAAATAAATACCCTATTTACTATGGTTTTATATGTATCGTATATTAATAATATTAATAATTCCATTAGTATACGTATTATATTAAAATACACAGGCGCTACCAGAGCCAAGGGTTTTTAGGAGGACTAAAGCAGAAAACGATCGTGTAGAACTAGTAAACGGATGCTGGATCCGCTCTCGGCCGCCAGAATAATAATTTAAAAAATCCGCGTGAGGTGTGTACACATCACCGCAATGGAATTTTGTAGGAAATTATATCACGGTGTCGGTTTTATTTGTCGGCATTAAACATGGCCCGATCGTTCAACGAGGGATAGACTAATTTGCTAATAAAGTCTTTATGTTTTTGTTGATGTTTTACTGTGCTATCGACGAGGTATGTTAGACGACGACAAATATAAATTGCGTACCACGATATTTCGTTAGAAACGATAGAATCGTTTGGAAAATGTTGTATGTATACTCACTATGTTGTGTTCAATGCTCGTAATATTGTATCTATATAAAAAAAAAAAAAAAAAAAAAAAAAAAAATAGAGACTTTGTTTCGAGTATCTTGCCCATGCCCGGCGTATGACGCACTGTAAATAATATAATTATACGGGATGTCGTTAAAATGCGAGACATTTATTAATAAGGATAATAACGATAATAATAATTTAATTTTTTTTTTTTTTTTTTTTTTACGCGCCCACATGCCATTTACAGTCCGTCGAGTTTTCCCGCAACACGCGTACTTAAAAAAAATTATGTATAATATTATCGTCTTTTATTTCTTATTACGATTACTGTTTCCAAACGGCTTGTCGTGCCGGACGCGCAACTGACGACAACGACGTCGGTAAACGGTACGAGGAGCGCCGTCTTTTTTTATTTTATTAATATATATATATATATATATATATATATATATATATATATATATATATATATATATATATTTTTTTTTATTTTTTAACCCAACAAGAAACGTCATGATCGTATTGTGCCCGTTCTCCTGTACACGTATATACCTAACAACACGACGTGTAATGACGGTATAATGATTTTTTTTTTTTTTTTTTTTAGTAAAATCGTCGTCGTCGTGTATACATCACAAGTTCACGATAATAATATTTAATATTACGTGATAATATAATTGGAGAAACATTACAATAAGCATTACGCGCCCTGGCGGACGGAATCACAACTACTCGTCGCAGTAGGTTAAACATATTGTATTTGTATATGGGCGTTTAGTGCGTTTTTTATACTTAAATATTTTAAAATTGAATTATGTAACGAAATATAGAACGGAATTGACGTTCGGAAACCAGTACATCTAGATAACATTTTTACTATCGAACTAACCGTAATTTAAAATGTATTGTAAGTGCACGGGGCAAATAACAACAATGATATTTATCACGATGTAGTGTATATTGCAGTGCTTATTGTAGTAATTAATATATTTCTTTACAATGTCAAAAAAAAAAAAAAAAAAACCATGCGAATTGTTCAGTTTTTTACTGTAATTCATTATACTACTCGACTTCGTCAAATAACAGAATCAATAATTTTCCAAAAGAAAATTAACCTAAAGTTTTATGACCGAATATATTTGAAATGAATATAATCTAGTTGATAGGAGACAGATGCGGGCTATAAAATTGCGTACGGGCAAAGAAAATCTAAACAAAAAGAACCTTAGAATCTGCTCTAATCGCTTATTAAAAAAAAAGTGTCGCAGTAAGTGCTTATTCGATTGTTCACTTTTTTTCCAAAATGTATTACTTACCTATACGTGTGTACCTACTGAATTTATTTTGTTAATATATTTTAGATTTTTAATTAACTCGTGTACGCTTTTGGTACTTTTTAAAAATGGACATTTTATTTCCAATAATTTTATTGAAACGTATTAGTCATTTGACTAATTCGTCAGGCGAATATTCAAAGCCAAGGAATTTGATAGCGTACAACGAAACCGGATTGAAATTTTTTTTTTTTTTTTTTGTTTAATTGTTTCAGCATACAATACTCTGGCAACTTGTTCAAACTTAATTCTACGCTTAACAAATTTGTTCGTAAACGATTTAGGCTAAGAATAATCGCTTGCTTTTAATGCCCATTTCATTATTGTTCATCGTTCATTATGAGTGGCGATTTTAATGACTTATTATAGTGAAAACCGAGCACGACGTGTACACGAATTCGCAATTATTATATTATCAATAGTGTTTATTACTACTATTCCGGAACGGTGGGATAACCGCTACCCGTGGCGGCTACTAGCGCTCCCGGTGTTAATTTGTTTTTTTTCAATATAGGTACACTGCGTGTATAATTATCACCGCGGTGGGTAGGGACACGTAGTTATTATTATTATTTTTTTTTTATTTATTTTTTTTTTTTTTTTTAATGGACGCCGGACGTCTCCAATGACTCCGGATGCCGCCGGTCCTAAGTGTAATTTCCGTCGAAACCGTCGTCGCGTCGTCGGTCGACGAGAGGCAACGCTCTGTAAGTACTCCGCACGAGCAATGTGCCGCAAATATAACTAAAAATCGATCTAGACAAAGATAATATAATAGATGATATAATCAAATATATCTAGATTAAAAAAAAAAAAAAAAATAGATTCAGCTACAGATAAAAAGATAGTTACACAAATATAAATTATATGGCATCAAACTATGGGGGAGGGGGGGAACCGCTGCTAAACCTTCCAACATCCGAACAATTCAAGTATTCCAGTCCATTTATCGTCGTCTGGTACATTGCCAACATCGATATCCACAAAAGATTTTTAAGCCCTAGATCTAAACATAATTTCCAAAAGTCTATTTACACCAGATTTCGCTATAAACTCCAATCCGCTAATCACTAAACTATCAACTAACGTACTTCCCGATAACCCGCGTCGCAGATTCAACTTTTCACTGTCACTTTTTATATATTTCCACTTATCTAACCGACTGAATGCACAAGTTGTATTGATAAAAAAAAAAAACTATCGAGATAAAGATAGAACACTATTTATATCTAGATAAAAAAAAAAGAAAAAGAAAGATTTTAGTAATTTTAATAATTCACATATGTTACAAAATTTGATGAAATTAATGAAATTTTTAAAAATAATATGTTATCCGTCAACCGTTTGATTATTGACTATCGCATGACCGAAAACGATCCGCGTATTCGTGTATACCTATGACAAGGAGATGTGTAACTAGGCTTTTCCGTTTTCGCATTGTATTTATCGTGAAAAAAATTCACTGCCGGGTACCTACAAAATGGTATATCTATACACATTATTTTGGACAAGTTAGTCAACTCTGTTAACTATTTAGATGAGATAATAGGCGATTAATTATTATTTGTCCAGGTACTCCACAACGCGGCTCAGTACGGTCGTAGTTCCTGCGGGACGTGTCGCCAAAAAAACGGGTTGGCGATAATTCAATCGCCACGAACAGTGTCGACGATCCGCGCAAAGAATCTTAAAACGAACGGTTGGGAATTTAAAAAAAAAAAAAAAAAAAAAAAAAAATACAACCGGGCTAAGTTTTTTTTTTTTTCGATTTTTTTTACCGGATCGGAACAAGTTTCGCAGCGTGTTTACAGACGGGGAAAACGAAACAAAAACCAAATCACAGTTATCGCGTCGTCGCAGCACAATCAATAGAACACAGGAAAACGAACGTTGCACGACTACGCGGGGGGACACTCGACACCGGGCGGCGGAAATCGTCTGCAGACGGCCCTTCCGGGTGCGTACAAAAACACCTACCCGCCTCAAAAAATCACTACGCGTATTGTAAAAAAAAAAAAAAAAATATTGGCCGCTGGCGTGTGTAATAATACACTTTCCCCCTTATGTAAACGCAATAACGGTATATACCGTGAGATAGTTATCGACCCCGGGTGTACAACAACAACAATAACTATGGCGCGTACCTGTTGCTATATCGTCGCCGCCGCCGCCGCCGCCGCCACCTGTTCGAACGCGACGACACAATGTACCTGTTGATCACATTACCATGTGGCAAACAATATACTACATGTACGCACACGGGCTGCGGGAGAACGAGCAGAAGGGGGGAAAAAAAAAAGAAGTAGAAGAAGAAAAAAAAAAAGCGAAGACCGCAACACCCTTCGCTTTCTTCGCTGTACAGCCCTCCGACGTCTACATATTTATTTATACATATATATATATATATATGCATTATTACCGTAAACAACCGTTTCCCTTTCGGTCTTTACGCGGCCGTGCTGTACAGGTGTAACATTATTGGGATGGAAGAACACAAATCTCTGCTCTTTTAGGACGCCAACTGTTATGTTTTACGGGCGGGTAAAAAAAAAAAAAAAAAACGTCCGATATAATAATAACGTCGTACCTAACGGAACATCGTATTAAATACAGTTAGGTCACTGTTTATATATTATTACGTATGGGTACGGTGCACACGGATTTCCCATTTACAAAACGCGAACCTCGCCATGTTTTGTATTATATACGTATAAGAACCATTTTTTTTTTTTTCCTTTTTTATTTAGTAAAAGGGACGTCTGAAACCGAAATGCTTATCTGCAGCTAACAACAACGAAACGCGTGTAATATATTATATTATATTATACGTACTGTATTCCGAATTGTTTATTATACAGTACCCTATACGACAATAAACGAAACGTGAAAAATAGTGTACGTACGTATATTATTTTTCTTCTATTCAAACCGTGCTGGCGTCGGAGACGCACAAGACCAATTGTAACGTGTAAAAAAATATTAAAACCGAATACAAATCCGGAGCGTTACGTTTTCCACGGCGCACCGGGAAGATTATAAAATATTTTTGACGCGCATAAATCATACCGGATTTCGAAAACGAACGAAATAACTGGAACGACATTATACTCGTATAATAATATTATACGCATTTAATCGTCAAACACGCGGTTATTCACACGTATAAATAATTCTGTAAATGAATAAATCCGAAATGCATTATTCACGAACCGCGTCCGAAATATTGTAGAGGGCAATCGCCGGATACAATACTGACGTGTACGTATATCTATACCAAACATAATGTTCATTATAACCCGGTCTCGAATTGGGGACGGGCGGAAATGAGGGTGGACGGTGGTTTTAGTTTAGAAACGAAAATTTCCATATAGCTAGATAGATAGCCGGTTACAGTAACCCGCGGTGTAATTCTTCTTCTTCTCACAAATTCTTCACTTTCTTCTTATTATTATTCTTCTTCCCCCTACGCATAAAGCGGATTAAATAATTAATACCATAATTAAATAACTCGCCGAGACACCCCAAGCTATTACATCGACTTTGTTAAACAGAAAAAATAACACGTAAATATAGACGGGAGGGGGGGAAATAGAATTTTAGATTGTTAATATGTTATTTTCGGGTCTGTGGAAAAAATATCGAAAAACATTTTATTTTTCCTGGGCTTTACAATTTTTTCGACCGCGTGTAACGTAATCGGTCGAAAAATCGAAAAATCGAAATTATAATGACCGTGAATAATTATAATTGAAGGTATCTGAATTATGTACCCGAACAAAATTATACTACGAGACGTTTCTCGATATTTTGACATTATTTTTTTTTGTACTAGGTCCAAAAGACATCAGAGAGCTGAACCTAATTTTAATTTTGGATGATAACAAACAAAATTAACAGCCGTGTTGAACAAATAAAAACGGACCTAAGAAAACGTTCCCGGATTAATTAAACGAAATGATACGCTAAAATCTACGGACAAATTAAAGCGCATGCCGTCCACCTGCGCTGCCCCCTCGCTCAATTCTAGTGTTGAATTTATGAACTGTTTGTAAAAAGCCAATTCCCCTACAAGGGAATTTTTTTTTAATTTCAATTGTTTTAATATTATTTCATCTCTCGTGTTGAACTCTCCTGCAGCAGTGTGATCGAAATAATCGTACAGCGTTCCAAAATGTCACTCATCGTGTCGGATTGAGATGCAGCGGTAATTCCAAACCGGCGGTCCGCCAAACTATTTTTATTGTTCCCGTATAAAAAAAAAAAAAAAAAATCACCAACAACAAATCGAGGTGGTCCGCGACCAGTTCGAAAGTTCTCTTGGCGGTCCGTAAGTGTCAAAAAAACGTTGGACACCACCGAGTTATAGCAACTGTAGATTGGTTAGCCTATCCGTTTTTTTTTCCTTTTTTTATTCGACGAATACTTTCACTCGATGGAAAAATCAAAAAAAAAAAAAAAATTTAAACATTGTTCCGATTGCCTATACCCTTAGTAATGCGTCGTCGTCGTTGTGTAATATTCCAACAGGAAATCGTTAGTAATTATTTAAAATTATGCGTTTCTATTGTATATATATAAAACAGAAAAAAAAAACGTGTCTTTTTGACACTGCGGGTTATTTTATTGCATAAACATAGGGCCTCCGTCAAAGCAAATAATAATATGCGTTTTTAATTCAAACGGCAATGGGCATTTGCATATTGTATACAGTATAAATATTATTTATGTGCGACAGCACACTGCATACTTGTACGAAAATCGACAAACCTAACATTCTTATAAGTAAATAATTTACGATTTCAATCATGCGTATTATAATATATTTGCGAGTATACACCTGCAGCGTTCGAAATCGTCATTGCTCGAGTAATTTAAGAACAATTTTTACGACCGGGAAAAAAAAAAGAAAAAAAAAGACCCGGATGATACGGTTCGTGGTAAGATTTAAGCAAAACAAAACAAAAAAAAAGCAATTCTGGAAGAAAAATAGTAATATTTCTTTAATTATGAAAAGCATTGAATAGGCAACGATATTATTCATTCATTATAAATCGAATGCTTTTCGTTGAACAATCGAGAAACGTTTCTCGATTTTTTTTTTCTTCCATAATACCGTTTTTCGCTAATCGGATGATTATCGAGCAAGGCGCAGAGTCTACTAGTTAATAGGTCTACTGACCGTAAAGCCAACGATTTTATTGGTGAAAGTTGATAAGATAGAATAGGTGTAATCGTTAAACGATAATTCGTTTGGAATCGAAAAACGGTTCTCAGTGGAACCCGGTTGATCGGCTGCCCGCGATAACCATTTAAGTAGTTTTTTTTTTTTTACCGATAGCCACCAAGGTTGGCTCAGATGACAAAAAAAAGTCCAAAATTCAACCGATGCCGAGCCCTCATTTCAATACCTAAATTTTTAATCGAAAAATTACATTTACATTGTAAAAAAAAAAAAAAAAAAAATATGTTTTTAGTCGTTTGAATAATATTATACTGTTACGACTTTAAATTATGACATTCGATCGAAATTGTACATTCGTATTTCGAACACTCGTGTTTAGTGAACGTTGAACTTGTATATCGTAACACACGGAGAATTACTACGTCATAGATTAATTATACTAGAACAATGACTTGTTCGACTTGGAATACATTAGCGAATTAAAACTGTGTACTCAACATACGAGTATGCATTTATAACTCGTATATGCCTAATTAACACAATACACTGGACAAGAAAATAAATTTAAAAATCGTTTATTTGCCTTGCATGCGATATTACAATATGACGTCATTGTATACGATTCGGATGTTTAAAACGAGAAAATCCAATATTAAAACATCTGTTTTTGTGGTCATGTTTGGAGAGAAAATATAACTACTCGTTTTATTATATGAATTATTGGAGAACAAATATCTCGGCGGGGGGTGAGGGGGACAAATCTCTTCGGAAAAATCCACGGAAAATAAATCCACCAAAACTAGAAACTAGAAACCCCCGTATTTTTTTTTTTTATCGTTTAATTTATTTATTCACTCTGGGGTGGAAGCATCAAGTCACAGTGTTGATCGGTATTCAAATACAGAAAATGTATTGTCGTACGGACAAAAGATGGTACACGACAAGAAAAAATTTTGATAAAAGCGATGATAACAAAATTTTAGGTGGAAAAAATAATTATTGAATACCAGATATAACCACAGTTATCAACTTAAACTTAAATCATACTATAGTAGGCGTATAATAGCGATAAAAAAAATAACTTAATATTATTTTAAAAAAATAACAATAATATATGAAACGGTATTTTTTCATAGACCATAAACTATATAAGTTATTGACACGTAGGATTGTAAAGTTTGAAGCGTTGTTGGACGTTAGACAAATCAGTTTTGCCCAATGTAAGACAACCTTGTACATGGAAATTAGATGTAAATAGATATATAAATAAATAATAATAAAAGTAAGATTTGTTTGATTTTTTTTTATTTGTTTTTAATAAGATTAATAATAAATTAATATATGCAGAATATTAGAACACTCGTGTACAATTGTTATTATTTGCTTACAAACACAAAGTTCGTATCTACACCGGGTCACTGGTTTAGTCGTCAACTATCAACTATCGGTTTAAAAAAAAAAAAATGTCTTGAATGTTTACATTGATGACCGATATTACGAAATGGCCGAAAACCGACATTACTGAACGATTACGATTACGATTCGCCAATAAAAAACGTATAGGTATTATTATTATTATTATTATAGGCATCCAATTCAAAAAAGACGTTAAGGGATCATGAAAATGGAAATAAAAAATATGTGAATATTACCGTTTCAACTGTTATAAATATATTTTTATATGTCGTCGAGGAAAACAACGTGAACGTGTGGTTTTGGGTTTGTTTTTAGATTCTGAACGTAGCGAGGAATTTATTGGTTTTACTCGTATATTTCACGTGTATGTTTTTTTTTCTGTTCTGTCTGTAAACAACTTTTCTACCAGTAATCTAGCTCCAAACGACAAAAAGAGAGGGGTTTTTTTTTTTATTTTATTGCATTTTGAATCTAGTCGGTGCATTGATGAAATCATTTTAGATTCTAAGCGAAGCGAGGGGCCTTGTGGTTTTACGAAGATGTTTGGTTTTTTCTTTTTCCGGTAAACACTTTTTCTACCAGAAGACTTTATCCGACCTACACACTCCTATACTGTTACTCCGGTCGCAAATGTTGTCTAATCGGTACTATAAACAGATTATGTTTCGACATACTTATTATATTATATTATTTCGGCAGAAAAAACTACCAAAAAATGACAAAAACACGAGTAATATTGTTACTTTTTTATTTATGTTGATTTCTGAGTTTCCACGACTAATACTACTTGGCTCAGAAACGTTTTTCGTTTGTGATTTATCGTTGCATGTTAGGACAGACATAAATTAAATCCCTATCTTTATATTACCTTCCTAACTTCCCGCCTGCACCAGTGACCCTAACCTAACCATGTACGCATTTTTTTTTGATTTTCTTTTTATTATTTCTCTAATAATGGGAAAAAACCGGAGAGCAAAAAAAAAAGGAACGAGAATATTTACGCAAAAACAATTGTCTGATATTTCCGATTTTGTGTTTTTTTTTTGTTTTTTGTTCGTAATTCGGTTAAAAATAACCATAGAGACAATAATAAAAGTAACGTTTAATGACTATGGAAAAAAAAAAAAAAAAAAAAATTGAATTAATTGTTTCGACTATTATATTATTGTTTTTAGGCGTTCTCGGTTCGAGTTACCCGGAGTTAGCCGGGGAGGATCGCATTGCAGCCGTACACCATGAAATTAATTTGTCGACAGACGATGCGTGTCCGCGCGGAGGGGAGAAAAAACCGCACGTCGGACAGCGGGCCGTGGGAATGTCCTGCGCGCGCGAAAAGTCTCCACAAAAGGTAAAAAAAAAAAAAAAAAAATAAATAAATAAATAAATAAAAAGAGGGTAACGGGCGAGACCGAACCGAAATAAAAATATACGTATAATACCAACAACTGCGGTGTAATGTTCGATCGTTTCTCGCGCCGTTCTGACCCCCGTGTATTATATTCACGACGAACGCGAGACGCTATTTGGGCATAGAATAAAAAAAAAGAAAGAAAGAAAAAAAAAAAACTCGTTTTGCGCACGAGACGGATTTCCAAACGAAACCGAATAATATAAATAATATAATATAATACAATACCGGGGACAAAGTCATTATTATATTACACTGTTGCGAGTCAACGGCGACGGCAGAAGGGCGGCGGAACGAGACGTATAACAATATACGTATGCCGTATATTAAATATATAAATCGAACGTATATAACAATATAGCAAAAAAAATATAACACGTACATAAAAAAATATTACGTCGTTTTACCAGTTGAACTCCTTAACTTGTATATGCCTGCCCCCGATGTCCAGTCCGGTCCGGGCGAAATTAGGGAGCTAGACCCCCCAACAAAACCACACCGAAACCACGAATAACTCTACAAAAAAAAAAAAAAAAAAAAATTGTCCCGCTTAAGCCCTACGCGAATAAAGTACTTTTCGATATTTTTTTTTTTTTTTTTTTAGTATCCACTAAAATATGGCACACGCACGCGGCCCGAATCCTCCTCGAATCTTTGGTCTTGGTGAACCATATTCTCGGCCGGAATACGAATTTCGCGGGTGTACAAATGATTTCGAGGCACTCATTTTTTTCGGTAATGCGGCGATGGTGATGGTAAATAGGGGACCCGAGGAAAACTGCTACGGCCAATTTATCGAAAAATTGCTCAGAATCGTTTTTTTTTTTTTTTTTTTTACGACGGTGTTGCATATATTACAGTTTCCGGACTTTGCCGGCTACAGCACAACGCTCGACGAGCACTCAATCCGGATAAGTCATCTCGATAAAAATATTTATCTTTTTCATCTTATCTAGATAAATAAAACTGTTTAATCTATATTGTATACGATATAATATAATAGATAAATACGTGTACGCGCCGTGGTGTAGTGCAATGTTTATTATTTATTTCTAATGTTCAATAAATAAATAAATAAATTACGACGATTCCGTGCGACACGAATCGATAATTCATAATCAAAATCGTACGGGGGGGGGAAAAAAAAAAAAAATTATATTTTATTATTTTACATTTTTTTTTTTTTTTTTTTTTTTTTTTTTTAATACATTTCGTGAAAGTCATTTAGGAAAAACCTAAAAACTAAACGATTTTTATCGGTTTTTTTTTATCTAGATAATAATATTTTTTTATTATTTTTAACGTTATCTATCCAATGTTCGATAAATAAATTACGACGACTCCGTGCGACACGGAAACGTTAATTCATAATCAAAAACCTACGGTGCGGGGGCGGCGGGGGGGAGAAAAATTATATTTTATTATTTTACATTTTTTTTTTATACGTTTCGCGAAAGTCATTTAGGAAAACCTAAAAACTAAACGATTTTTATCGGGTTTTTTTTTTTTTTTTTTTTTTTTTATCTAGATAATCATTTTTTTTTTTTTGTTTTTTTTTTTAACGTTATCCGGTAAACTAGATAATTTGTAATAGTCACGTGTGCTCGGCATGTGCGCCACACATTTCCATAATAATAAACACATACGTATATTAATATTATATTTATTGATAGAAATAAAACGGGCGGAGATCATATGTGTAGTGTATGCGTACGTATCTACTGTTATAATAATATATATATATATATATAGGTAGGTAGGTGGGTACCCTCGGTGTCCAAAGTAAAAGTATGTCGGGACAATAGAGAGAAGAAAAAAAAAAACGGCACGACGACGACGACGACCGTGGGAACGGTTATCGGGCAAAAGTGTGTGTACAGAAGGCATAAAAAAAAAAAAAAAAGAAAAAAAAAAAAAGGGCTCGCGCTATGCCGAAGACGTGCCGTGCGGTTCGTACGTATATAATATTAATACGGGTACGACGGCTGTAATAATAATAATAATAATAATATAATAATAATAATAATAATAAAAAAAAAAAATAATAACGATAATATTATACGAGCACGTGCCGTACATCTAAATGATAATATTAAAACAAAACGGTAACCGGTATAATACCGTCGTATTACATGATTATATAATAATAATAATAATAGGTAGGTTATATGTATTATTATACACCTACGTCGTTTTTTTTTTTATTTTTTTTTTTTTTTTCTACTTTTTATTAGGAGTATAAAAAAAAAATAGGAATTTTTTTTTTTTGGTCGTTCGTTTTGACCGCAGTGGCGCAACTAACCCCCCCCCCCCCTCCCCCGGACGCCCGAGTTCCGATCTCGTCGTAATTCCAAATAACCCGTGTCGATTATGTTTTAACAACGTCAATTTTATTATTAGTTGGTTTTTTTTTTTTAATAGTATTTTGCATTCCGATTATAGTAGTACAGGGGGCGCGGCAGAGCCGACCGACCAGTTTTGATGGGCTATTAAATAACGTACTTAGAGAAAAGGTGTTTTTTTTTTTTTTTGTATTATTATTTAAATCAGTATTCAATCCCATTTTTGAAAATTACAACTCCAAGATGGCGGCCGTCAGCATTTGATAGTCACTGTTGTAGACGTACTCTGAAGCTCTCAGAGGGATTTTCGGCACATTTCGACTGGTATGGCCTCGACTTCCACGCGGAGTGGTCTTTCACGGAGCTGCCGTGGGTTATTTGTAGCCCAGTATCGGAAATTTTGTTTATTTACAATTCCAGAAAGACGAAAATGGGCCTCATCGCTACAGGGAAAAAATTGATATCGGACGAATTTGCAGAAGAATTTGCTGACAGAGATTTTTACGGTTGCCTGTGTCAGTAGCATTTAACTATTGGACAAGCATCGATTTATAGGGATGGAATGATAAATCTTCGTGAAGAATTCTCCTCGAAGAACGGTCTGAGATTCCCAAAGCTACAGCGTGTTTCCGGCCTGAGCGTGTTGGTGACTGCTCAATTGACTCTCTAACCAACTGCACATTTTCGGGGGTTCTTACCGTTCTGGGTGCTCCGTGTCCAAGTCCACTTATAGGTACTTCCAGTTTCTTCCAAATGCCGTATCCACAATTTGATGATAGTGTTAGCAGAAGGAACAGATTCAGCACGTGGAATGCCGAAGTGTATACGAAAAAAAGCCCATTGTGTAGCGATCACAGAATGATTATTTTCGTAATACAATATCGATTTTTGACATTTTTATCAAATATTATAATCCTTGAATACGACGTCTTAATTATCCCGGGAAGACGGAGTAGTCGAAAGAGGAATAGGAAAAAAAAAAGGAAAACAAGAAAGATTTGGTCGGGAAAGGATTAATTGACAATGACAGAGACCAAAAAAAAAAAAAAAAAGAAAAAAACAACAACAAACAATCGAAAATATCGAAATTGAGCAAGACGCCATCGCGTCATCAATTTTACGGGTTTGCGTGCAATGCGCTCTAAAACTACACAACCGATTTTCATTAAGATTATGCTCGACTTTAGATTCGGCCCTACTTAAAATATAGTATAGTTTTTATCTCGATAAGTGACCGTCGATTTTTTTTTTTTTCATTGCAAATTTAAAAATTTTTTATAGGAAAAGGATTGTATATGTATATACACAAATCAATAATTAACACGTAACGTAGGGAAACTGTCGTTGCTCAGTTACCAAACAAATTGTTTCGTTGTTCTAAAAGCCAAATGCCACTCACTCGCTCACCGCCCAGACCGATCCGCTGGGCCTAGGGGAGTCTTGAAATTTCGGTGGTACATATCGTATGGTGTAGGTGCCTAACAGCCTAAGAGTATTGATTATCATTTTTAGTCAAATGCCGCGATGAAAATCTACCGTTAAAGTTGGACGAGGGTCGGATGACTAAATCCACGGGTAATTCCGATTTTTCACGGGCAAACTAGTATATATATATATATATATATATTATTTTTTTATTACGTGGTATACGATATTTCAAATTAACATTCGTCGTTTGTACGGCGTGTACCAAAAGGTATACGTAACTCGGTTAATTTTGTAACTTGTAGCGAACGATTTAAGATTTAAAGGGGTGCCCCACGCGGAAATTACAGTCTCGTTAGTAATTATGCGTGCGTTGTTAAATAGACTAGACTAGAAATCTATCGTAAGTTATTTCGGTCATTATCGACTAAAACTTTGAAATAGATAAATAAAAAAAAATAAGAGTAGACATACATTTTAGTATCGTTTTTGACAGAGTGTAAGTTTATGCTAATTTGATTTTTATTTAGGTTTTTTACGTTCACGTACCGTGTTTCGATAATCGAAACGAATATTTTGTTAACGTCTGTTAATATTTACGTTTCCGGACGCATACCCATATCCGCGAAACCATGCGAACCATAAGGTATACGGAACGTTTATCGTCATTTTTTCCCCTAGGATCAAACATCCAGAGACATCGATAAACGAATTTTAATTTTGGACAACGATAATAAACAGTTGCGCTGTACAAATAAATACGGACACTCCAAACGGAAGCGTTTTTGGGCGAATTAAATGAATCGATGAATGTACGCTTAAATCTATGGAAAAAACGAACTACTCCTGCTAAATTCGATGGATTAAACGCGAGGAAACGGTGGTAATTTTCGATAGAATTAAAAATATGCTCTCCATCGGTGTTTCGTCTACTAATCGTATTCAAAACTCGGGCGGACGCAATTTTAAACGCGCGCGCAACATAAAAACGTTGTAAGAAAAAAACAAAAAATATAGAAAGCAGACGACCCCGCCGGGTCTCGTGCGCGCGGGTAACTTTCGGTAAAAAAAAAAAAAATAATATTACCAAAAGAATACATCGTCGCGTAGGTCCGGTAAATATCGCAGGGGGTGGCCCCCGCAACGATCGACACTCTTAGCGCACCTCCCCCCCAAGTAGTCACGGCACCACCGGCGAACGAGTGGAAGCGTGTCGGCGGGCTCGTCGATAAGAATATTTGTTTTTTTGTTTATAGGTACGACAAAGACACGACGACGACAAAGACCGTGGGAATAACGGACGCACAAAAGTCTATACGAAATGTAATATATAAATTAAAAAAAAAAAGGGGGTTCGCGTACGTGTATGTATTTATAAATATGTATATTTAACTTACGACAACGACGACGACGTTATATTATATTGTACGACACGCGGTTGCAATACGAACGGGTACGATTATACAGGGTGGACCCGGAAAGAAATTATGTCTGCGTACGCGACGGCTGCGTATATGTATTCCAATAAAAAAAAAAAATACATATAGGCCGGGGTCACACACGAGCGTCGGAAGAACGGACGTGTTAAGTTATAAGTTATTCCAGGGGCTGTGCGAAACCATCTCCGAAATTCGCACCATCCAAGCTTTCCAATCGATAGTTTTTACGTCTCATATAGCTACAGCCCCTTGGTACGTAACAAACAAAACGCCTACACAAAGACCTACGATCTGATACTGTTGACCAGCTAGCCAAAAAATACTACACCCAAATTTCATACAAAACTACAGTACCATCCAAATCCTCTCCATCCAGCATTTATCTTCAATTACACTCCCCGAAAACCCCCCTCAAAAGACGCCTGGTGTCGAGATCTATTAAACTAATTTAAATTTCGCGTTCTGCAGGGTTGTTCTATCACTGGATAGCCTCCCTAAACAAGCAACTGCGTTATTGTCGTTTTATTTTTTTTCTCTATGTACAAAAACTTATTCTATTCGCTTATTGTGTTTTTTTGTAAATATAGATTGTAAGTGTTTCTAATAAAAAAAAAGTTATAATGGACGTCAACTGCCCTAGTCACACGAACGTAGAACGTCAGTTGTCGATTTCACATCTTACAAAGATGGACGATTTGGACACCGCGATTTTTGTATACTCCGCCGTAATAGTTTTACGAAAAAAAAAATCGAAAACGGTGGGCTCATCCAATAAATAGCGAAATGTGGTGCGTTTCTCAAACCTTTATAACTCGCTAAGAGCTGATATAATTCTCACAAAGCACATTATTTGACGAGCTTTTATTCGACAAAATTAAATGAAAAATAATGCGTCAAGATACCGTTGTGAAATCTGCGGTAGACCAACAGAAGAGATTTTATACGGGCGAAATTCGGCAGTTGAACGATTTTCACGTGCGTCATAACAGCGTCCATGCGCGACCGAGTCAATAATGTCTAAATAATGAACTACGGACGTCCGATTAGCATTATTTACGTCCGTCGTACCGCGTGTCGGACGGTAAATCCATGGACGGACGTCCCAGTGGTGTGACCGTCATGAAGTTATACAAATCATATAATTCAACAGCGTACGTCAGTAGAACGCCTCGTGTGACCCCAGCCTATGGCTTAGGAGTGGGACGCTTGCAGGAGTGTTATTTATCGATAAAAAAAAATGGACAAAAATTATTAATTATTATCGTTAATTTTCACTCGGCTCGGGCCAAGAGCGCCCGGACGAAAACCAGTGGCTGTTCGCGCACGTGTCTCCGCTTACCGGGCCACGGGGACCGCGCTGCGGTATGCCGACGCGCGTTCGTACGTAGTGAGCGCAGTGCCGGCAACGTTTTCGCGACGCACCGGGGCTGTACTAATTCGGAACATTTTTATTATTATTTTTTCAATACATCCAAATTACGACGGCGGCGGAGATTGAGCAAGCGGCACCGTTTCTCCGGTTAAACGGAATAAATCTATTACGGTGTATAATACGCGAATTCGGGCACTCTTGGGCGGGCTGCACGCCGAAGAGACTAGTTTTGAGACACTAATTTCGTGAAATGCGAAACTTTATGGTTTTCACGAAACCGTTCAATTGAAAATCAAATAGATACGAGCGCTGAGTTTCGTGAAACAAACATTTCTCGCGGTTTCGTGAAACTTTTAATTTTGGTTTCAACAAGTGGTTTAATAAGGCGGGCTGCGCACCGAAGAAATTAGTTTAAGAAACCAATTTCATGAAACTAATTTCATATTTGCGGTACACTGGTGAAACAAAAAAAAAAATGTATAGTTTCGACAATGTCGTCTGATGATGAGGATGTGTTAATGTTGTATTGGTGGCTTCGTATTAAAAAAAAAAAATAAAAAAAAAAGGAAACGTAGGTATTGGATTCACTTTTAAATGATAAACAGCATAGTAGCTATGCAGTTGCAAAGGAATAAACCGCCGATGAGGATAAATTTCAAAGAATTTTTTTTGTTTTCCATACTTTAAAACCCCGGGTAAATAAAAAAAGATAAACAACCGTACTGGTAATGTCGATTATGTTTTTTTTTTTTTTTTTTACACGATTTAGTTATTGAATATTACGGCGATTTACGTCGTTGGAAATACTTAAAATCGTACATAATCGGTAAAATAAAAACACGCTAAATTACGAACGACTGTATTACATTTTTGATTCGGTCACGACACGAAATAGAGAATCGCTGGCCTGCTGGTCTCTAAATTTTTACGCAGTGATCTCTTTGTTTTCGGTGTCTTATCCGAGGACATGCGAACGGCGCGGAGTTCTGAGTTCAACATTTATTAAAATACTCATTACGATATTAAATTAGCGTTCGAATAGATAAAAAAAAAAAAAAAAAAAAAATTAACCGATTTCGTGAAAACTGTGTACGTACGGAAGTACATACAAGTCACGCCGAACTAACGATTCTGGGCGCGAGGATTGAAGTGAATCTTGCCCACCGAGATGTACAATATAAAGCGGTCTTTATTTATGTCGCCGGTCAATGTTTTCGAACATTTCGCATTTGCCCCCCCCTCCCCCCCCCAAAGTCGGATTTGTCCGGATAAAAGAAAAATACGTTTTATGTAATCGAACAGTCGATAAAAAAATTACGCGGTATCGAAAGAAACGTCACGTATTTTTCCCACGTATTTTGTGCGTTTTAATAATTGTTTACGACCGCGTGATATAATTACACCGGCACACGACCGACCGTCAACGAGAACAATGGCATTTTTCGTGGCCGTTTTACAAAAAAAAAAAAAAAAGATTTACACCGGAAACCAAACGAAAAAATGCCGGAAAAATGTATTCCGAGGTTAGGTATAAAAAAAAATAAGTAATAATAGTAAAGTATATAAAAAAAAAAAAAAAAAAAATAAGGAACCGCACCAATGTTTCGTTACCGGTACACGCGCGCTTCGCACATCCGTACGGTGATATTATTATCGGTTGTGGTTTTTTTTTATTTTTTTTTTTTATTTTTCTTGTTGAATGGATAGCGGTAGGTAACTCGGGGGGGTTTTCGGATATTTTTAAGCGCACGCGCGTATACAATGACGTAACAATATCACGCGCGGCGGTATATAATAACGCACGGTACAATAATAATATATACGTAGGTACGCAGACCCGTCGGGCGAGAAAGAAAGAAAGGAATAGAACAAAAAAAAAAAAAATGACGAAATTATTATCGTAAAAAAAAAAAAAAAAAAACCCGAACGGGAAAACCGTGGGAACGGGTTCGCCGATGAACATTATTATCTCCAGCCGGTACAATTATTCGTCGTTAAAAAAATCTACAAAAGATATATATATATATATATATATATATGTGTATTAAAAAACGATGTTGGATAGAGGGGGGAGGGGGATGCTCGCACGTGCTCGACGTGTGCTCCCGGCGTACACCCCGCCGCAAGAATATCGTCGTAAACGTACGCGGGCCTGTAACAAGAGGATCCGGCCACCGGACATTTTTTTTCCCAATGGATACGCCGCCGTATTGCGTATACAAACATTGTTATCATCCCGGGCTAAATATCATCAGTAATTGTAGGCTATCCAAAACGTATTCTATTCCTATTAAAAACACGGTTAGGTTTCGGTGTTCCGCGTTATCTTTACCGCACCTTGGTACGCATCAAATTCCACAATTCAAAATGACCACAAAATTCAAAACAGTAAATCAGTTGGCCACAAAACAGTATAGAAAATTTACACGCAAAATTACAGTCTCACCGCATTAACCCTTTAATCGCTGAACTTGCTTCCTAATAATACCCCACGCCGTCTAAAGAGAAAATGGTGTCGTGATTTATTAAATGTTTGACGATTCCAATCGTTTAATTTTAATTTAATTTACGTTAAGTTAATAATTAATAAATAAATAAAATAACGTTGGGTTCTATCACTGGATGGTCTCCCTCCTCGCGTGTTCCGGTTGTAAACATTTTCTATGTATGTGTTCAAATTTGCTTATTATGCCTTGTAGCAGAGATTGTAAATATTCTTAAAAAAAAAAAAAAAAAATCTTTCGGTGTATACGAGGTTTGATCAAAAAATACCCGGATTTTTCAAATATAATTTTATTAACGCATTTTACAATTCTAAAAGTTTATAATTCTAAAATAATCTTCCTGGGAAGCAATACACCGCTGCCATCTTCTTTTACACTTTTGAAAACATTCCCGGAAGGCACTGATTGCCATGTCCTTAAGATCGATTTCCGTATTTTGTTTAATGTCATCAATTGTTCGAAAACGACGTCGTTTGAGCGTAGATCAAAAAAAAAAAATCACACGGTCCTAGGTCGGGTAAATATGGTGGTTGTAGAACTACTGGAGTATGATTTTTCGCTAAGAACTGACGAATGAGCAATAAGCTGTGAGGTGGCGGGGCGTTACCGTGATGCAACATCCAAGAACCACTTTTCCAACTTTCCGGTCTTTATTTCCCTAACATTTTCACGTAATCTTTTCATGACTTCTAAATAAAAATGCTGATTTACTGTTTGTCCTTGAGGCACCTATTCACGATGAACTATACCACGAAAATGAAAAAATGTGGTTAACATGGCTTTCGCATTTGTTCTCACTTGCCTCGCTTTTTTTGGTCTAGGAGAATTTGCTGACTTCCACTGTGATGATTGACGCTTGGCTTCAACATCATACCCGTTAATCCAAGTTTCATCACCTGTTAGAATATTTTTTTAAAAAGTCTACGTCAGTTTCTGCTCTTTCAAAATGTTCTTGACATTGATGGTCTTTCGGTTTTGTTTTTGTTCATCGGTTAAGAGACGATGAACAAATTTGGCTGCGATTCGGCTCATGCCCAATTTTTTGGTTAATATTTCTTGGCAAGTACCATAAGATATTCCGACGTCTTCTGCAACTTCTCTGAAAGTCAATCGACGATTATTTCAAATAATTTCACGAACACGAGCAACATTTACATTTGTTTTACTGGCCGAGGGTCTACCGGGTCGTTCGTTATCCTTAACGGATGTTCTACCTTCCTTAAACCGTTTAAACCACTCAAAACACGTTGCCCGAGACAGAACATCATATCCAAAAGCTTGCTGCAAAAGTTTTACTAGAACTTTTCCCGAATTTAAAACTAAATTTTACGCATACACCTACCATTGAAATGGCGAAAGTTAACGGCATTGACGTGTTGACGTAAAAACCAATTGATATAGTGATCGATACAATAGTTTGGACGAAAATCGTTATCGTTGATCGCCGGGAACCCAAGAGAAATATAACGGCACGCCGGCGGCCGCTAGTCGATCTTTTGCCGGTCTCTTGAGTATACACCGGGCCATTTGTGTACCGTGCGCCAGATTAGCTCCGTTTATCCGGACACAAAACGTACGATTTCCGTGAAAATTTCAACTTCAAACGCTTATGAAATATTAAAAGTAAGCGGAGAGCCAAAACAAAAAGGAAAAAAAAAAAAAAATGTTGTCCACATGAAACCGAATAATAATAACTCCAAAAACGCGACAGCGTGATTTGATAATTTCACCGCGAATCTTAAACGGCAAAACCGTAAACGACAAAATGTTGTAAAACGTTTGTAAAACCGGCGAAACCTTAAAACCGACATACGCCGATAAGAATTACTTACTGATTTTGCCGTTCAAGATTTTTCTACGCGCCCGAAACGGAAACCGTTACTGCTCAGATATTGCCGTGTTTTCCATTGCGAGGTGAGTGATACGGTTTTATATTTAGTTGTTAATAGCTGTTTGCCATTTTTTGGAAAATGACCAAAATAATATCGTAAACTTTAGAGGAGAAATACTTAGCCTGATATCGTACGCCCCGAGATATGCAAATACCAAACTATAAAACTATTTACTACTTATCGTTTAATAACGATTACCGTCCACCGTCTACCACCTATTCCTTAATAGGTCACACTACAATTATAGTAAAAACGATTATAAATCGATCGAATTTTCGTTACGTGAAACTACTGTTACTGTTGAGACTTTGTTCTGGCTCGAATATGAATAGACAACAACTTAGTGCCGGGCCGGTATAAAGTCATATCTCATAAGTGTCTGGATTCACGCCGGGAACTATAATGTTTTATTATACGCGAAAATCGTGAAATTTAAGAGCTCTAATACCGTCATTTATATTAGACAAACGGAAAACAATACCGGTAAACTAAATTAGAAAATATGCAATTTGATAGTGATAACTGAGAAACCGAATTTTTCGGGTCGTGTCGCCGCTAATATTCTTTCAGGGGTGCGATATAATCAGTGGCGTAAATTGGCCTCGGTTTCCAGTGGTGCAGAGCAATATTTTAATTTCCAACCCACCTCCTTTGTAAATCCCCGCCTGATAAACGATTTATTTTCTCCTACCAAAATGTCGTCTATACAAATAATAAACAAGTATAGAATTAATCTTGGGAAGTAAAATCTTTGTTAGTAGATAAGTGAAAAAAATTACTTGGTCGAAATGAATCACCTAAGACCATTTTCCAAATTGTAAACTAGCTAAAGTACTTAGCCGTTTTTGTCCCATCGTCGTTCTAAGATATGTCATCAATCTCTTCAGACGGGGAACTCGTTGTGGTTAAGAATATATTTAATGACTCCCGTTACTAGTAGAAAACCTTTTCGAATATCATTCTGTCTAATGTCTATTCTATTTTCGCTTGTAATTTGTCAGATATTTCGGACAATCATTTACAATTCGGATTTACGTGCATACGTGTCCGATAAACAAATGTTGGCTTTTGAAAATGGAAATTATTGGTGTAGCTAGAGATTTTTTTTATTTTTTTTTTTTTTTTTTATGATTACCCGGTGGTGCAAATGCTACAAACTACAACCGTTCGATTTACGCCGCTGGATAATGAATTAATAACATAGTAAAATTATTAACGATGGGTTTTTTTTTTTTTTTTTTTTCACTAATAAACCGCACCGCACCACCGGGCCGTGACGTGAAAAATTGACGTGGAATATTTGAAAAAATAATGAAAGAGAAAAAAAAAAGAATTAAACGCAAATAATAATGGTAAACGGGAGGGCTGCGGCGCCTCGGCCACCGGGGGGAGGTGTGGGGACCCTTCCCACCGTGCCAATCGCCGCGTGCCGACACAAGCGCTGGTAGAATAATTCCGCCGGGGCCGGCGACGACCGTGGGAAACCGTCGGTCGCCGGCAAAAGGTGGGAAAACAGAAGAAGAAGAAGAAGAAGAAGAAGCAAAAAAAAAATAAAATAAAATAGGGGCCCGCTCGACCGGCGACGTGTGCGCGCGTACCCGTACCCGTACACGCACGCATACGTGTATACGTATATCCGACGGTATTGCGTATGGAAAGCGTGTGCGCGCCGTACCTCTGAATTAGCGCGTGGCAGGTGTGCGCGCGTGTTGTGCGCGTCCACGCCCGGAGGAGACGGCTGCCGGCGGCCGCCCGAGGAGGCGCCCATGCCGGGGGGCGGGCGGGGGGCATGCCCGTGCGTGTACCGCGCGCGCACGCACGGCTCGCCGGTCGTCGGACACGCGCGTACGCGCACGCACCCGGTCGCGCGCTACTCGACACTGTGGGAATGCGACCGAGATTCCCACGGGCGCCCCGTCACACGCCGCCGCCGCCGCCGCCGCCGCCGCCACAGCCGCCCCGCTCCCCGCCGCACGTTTACCGTACGGCGGGCCGCCCGTATAAAACGCGCCGTGCCCTTGGCCTGTGCCGTCATTCCGACACACGCCGTCCTGTCGACGCACGCCGCTCGTTTGATTTTATTATTTTTTATCGGTAACCCGAACGCCTATTATAAGTTCGTACTCGCCGCCGTTTCCGAAACGTGTACCCGTTTATATTCTATTTCGTTCCGGAAATGCGTCCCGCCGCCGAACTCGGACCCGCGTACCGCGTACAGATGCACATGATGCAACAGCAACATCACCAGCAGCACACCGCTTCGTCCGAATACGACGAACAACCCGTGTCCCGGACCTATCAGTACAGAAAGGTAATTTTTGACATTTTTTTTGTAATTTTTTTTTTTTTTTTTTTTTTGCTACGTTTCCTCCGGGAATTTATTCGTTTTCGCCATTATCCATCCCGTCTCGAAATATTATCGTACGTTGCGTTATAATTTGTATTATTTTTCTTTCGCGCAGGTCATGAAACCGCTTTTGGAACGGAAACGACGGGCCCGGATCAACCGGTGCCTGGACGAACTCAAGGACCTGATGGTGGTCACGCTGCAGGCCGAGGGCGAGAACGTCAGCAAACTGGAAAAGGCCGACATACTGGAACTGACTGTCCGGCACCTGCACAAGCTGAAGCGGCACAACGCGCTGGGCTTGGGCGCCGGCGGACAGGACACGGTGTACGCCGACAAGTTCCGCGCCGGTTTCGCGCATTGCGCCACCGAGGTGTCCAACTATTTGACGTCCGACGTCCGTTCGCCGCCGGTCGAACCGTCCGCCGGTGTCAAGCTTCTCCACCACCTGGGCGCTTGCATGCGCAAGATCGACGTCGACTCCAACTGCAGCAGCAGCACCAGCAGCAGCAGCAACAACAGCAGCAGCAGCAACAACAACAGCAGCAACAACAACAACAATAACAGTTCAGTCCCGGGCGATCAGTACAGGCCGTACACTCCGCCGTCGACGCCCGGTAGCGAGCTCAAAGACGACCCCAGTTCCGTCTGGAGACCGTGGTAAACTAAATTTTTTCGACGATCCGCCTCTCCTCATAATGAACCTCCTACGCTTAAGACTGATGTTATCGCCCTCCTCCTGCTAACAGTTACACGAACCGAAGAAGTTTGTTGAGTATGTTGGTTACGGTTTTATTCTCTGATATTTATATATATATATACGAATATTTATTGTAAGTTTTTTTTTTCTCGTTGACGATCGGTTTTCGGTCAAATTTATTTATTTATTTTTCGATTATATTATAACGCTATTTATTTATCGGACGAGTACAGCTATTTACCAAAAAAAAAAAAAAAAATATTTTATTTTAGACATTATTTATTTTTTGTTATTTTTTTTTTTTTTTTTTTTCGAATTTGTGTTGTAATAATTAAGAAATGATACAAAAAAAAAAAAAAAAAAAATTATGTATTTAGACGATTAGAAATATTACGTACAAAATTAATTACGACGTGTATGAATTAGAGTATACGAAAAAAAAAAACGAGTATCTGTGATATTAATATTATTTACTATTATGTGTTTTACGAGAGAATACAATTTATTAATTAGTCGTTTAAACGTTTTGTGTTTTTACTTTTTTTTATATATATATATATATATATATATAGACACACACACACACATTCCATATCCAATATCATTATTTTACCAACGGATAATTATTAGTTATTAACTAAAAGTTAGCCTTTGTAAGAAAAACATGCGGTTCTGTACTTATAAACTATTATTGTCGCCGGTCCACGAATTCCATTTTTAGCGGTTTCATTTCGTATATAAACATCCGGTTGATAATAATATTCCACTGGGTAATTATATATATACGTATATTGACGGGTACGCGTAGAATAAGATTATTTATTTAACGTGAAATCCCAACAAAATTTAATTTTGTACTTTATATATATATAGGCGCGTACGATAATATTATAATCCTCTGCGGCGGACGATTTGTGAAACGATTCGGTTTTTCACGTGGCCAAAATCGTTATGTTTTTTTTTTTGTTTTTCTTCTCTGCTCTTCTCCGTCAACCGCGGACTATTTATTTTTTTTTTTTATCGTTTATTTTACGCGCGCGGATTGTGAAAAAAAATGATAATTCATTTTCATAACTGTCTCGCCGGCCGCCTATTGAAATACGAGCAAAATGCCGTCGACAACGGTACGAAAGTGACAAATAATTTTTGGGCATAGGAAGGAAAACAACGTACAGTAATACGTCGTCACGGGCCCAAACAAATAACATCCAGTGTATTTTCGAGACCCGTCGAACTAATTGTTTATTACCGTATAAAGAAAAACAAAAATTTTAGCGAAATTCGGTTATAAACGTCGCGATAGAGAGAGAGAGGGTTATATAAAATGACCGAACACGGTAGTTTCACGGGGATTTTTTTTTTTTTTTTCTTCGGTTGTAGGTTGTTAAGGTGAACAATGCGAATAATTTAAAATGGAAATTTTTACATGCTTATGTACCGGCACAACGAAGCGCCAAGGAAAATCGAATTCGTATATTCGATTCATTGGTATTGAATGGTTTAGGTTAGGTACCGCAATTGTTTTTTTTCTTTTTTTCTCTCTCTCTTTCTCGTATTGTTTATTTGATAAACCGACGAATAAACATTGTTGCTTGTCGATTTGTCGTTCGGCGGGTCAACGCTCAAAATAAAAATCCGGCGCGTCGGTCATCGGTACAGCGCGGGCCCCGGAAACCAACGAACACCGGAGAAATTACCGACAACAAACAACGGAATTGGCTATTTTTACGCGTGGAAACGTTATTCCCATAGCGGTTTATTAACGTTTTATCTTCATTTAGTCATTAATTTTAATAACTCTCAGTGATTATCATCACTCCATCATGCGACGAACCAGCTATTATTATAGTGTTATCGTATTAATCGCAATACGATATTCGTTTCGTACCGACGTGTTTGTCCGGAGACGAATCCGATGCCGTCGGAGAGCCCGCGAGGTAAGGCCACAGATAAATCCAATAAGACTGTAATTGTTTATTTTTGTTCGCCCAGAATATAGATTATATATATATATATATTAAACAATTAAATTATATTTGAAAAATACGTTTTGTATTTGTAAAAGAAAAAATATTACAACTTTTGTGGCGGATTGTAATAATAATAAAAAGAAAAAAACTAGCGCCAAGCGCACGTCAGATATTAATTTTCGAATTACCCCCTCCCCCCCCCCGAATAGGATTTTACAATTTCCAAGCTGTAACCCCCCCCCCCCCCCATATTCGCCCGGGTTTTTCGTGTTATCGATTTTTGTTTAGAATTTGTCGATTAAAATCGAATCGAAATGATCGGACTAGCCGTGATTTATTTATGTAAAATATTGGGATTTAAAATCAAACAAAAATGACAGAGTTGAATGCCCTCTACGGTTTCGTTCGGTGCAAGTTTAATAATGCGACAGAACAGGGCGACACGAAAAAGAAAATTGCATATTTTCATGAGCGTGAATTCGATGGATAAAATGCAATAGAAAAAAAAAAAAATAATCGTTTTGACAACATTTTCGCAACTATTCGAATAATTATTTTTTTCGTTTTAGTGTCGATAAATTACAAATTACCATAAAAATATTTTTGTTCAAGTTGTTTTTTTTTTCAATACCAATATTTTTCGGATAAAAACCACGTCAACAACAATGATGTTCACTTGAATATTGAACAATCATTTAAACAAAAAAAAAAAAAAAATAAAATAAAACCAGGGTTTTCAACCGGGCAATGTCAATTGATTTCAGTATCGGTTCGCGATTTGTCCGTGTTTAAAATATCGGGAAAAAAAAATAAAAAATTAAATATCGGCTCACCGTTAATAATAAAAATAATACGCGGTGACGGTCATCGTACATAACGTTAAGGAAACGATATAAAATGTAATAAGAAAAAAAAAAAAATAAAAATAAAATAAAATAATATACGAAAACTGTACGGAATACGGCGGGCGGCGGCGGCGGCCCGGTATTGTTCGGACGCCAAGTTCTCACGGTGCCGCGCGTCCGGGCCGACGGCGGCGCGCACAAACCGTGACCGACGGTCGCGTATACAGGGCGATTCATATTTGGATATTTTTTTTTCTATTTCGTTTCTGTCGCGGAACAGCTCGGATTGTCGTTAAAAAAAACATTTTTCTTGTATATATTGTTTGTTTTTTTTTTCGTTTCGTTTTTTCAAAAACACCGCCCATAACGCGCACCTCTACCTATAAATACAGGGCGCGTCACGAATAACTCCCCTAGTTCGATAACGTTGTAATCCGGGTTCGGGTTGTGATAAACTAATGGAATTCACTCGGATTGAAAGCTTTTATTTGAAAGCCGTTATTTTAGCGCTTATCGCGGCTTGGCCGGGGGAACACCCGTGCGTTTGTTGCCGAGGAATTGATTATATAAAAACGGCGGTTCGCCGATACCGACCGCCGACCCAGCGTGCGTTTCTTGTACGGTTCGCGCGTTGGGTCGACGCGATCCCGTCCCCGACCACCGCGAAACTATTCGAAATTCGATTTCAAACTTTAGACAGACAGGTTTGAGCGCTAAAAACAAAGCCCACCCGGTCGGCCTAAGACGGTAACAGGACTGGAAGTTGTGTACTTCTTCGAAGGAGTTCGGCGTTACGGCAACGGCGACCTCTAATCGTTATTTCTGTGATGCTCGAACTGCTTTCTTCGACCGAAACTTGAACGGTTTTTCAACGAGTATGGACTAATGATAATGTGCGCCTTCGACAAGATGTTGTCACCGCACGCACAGCTCACTCAGGATTTTGCGAAAAATGTCCACCCTCCTGGGCATACTGTCTCTCAACGTGGTGACATTCGGGGGGTTGGCCACCGCGTTCGCCAGATTTGAGCCCGTGCGATTTTCTCCTTTGGGGCCATCTCAAAAGCCCAAGTCGTCCCCGAACTGTGGAAGCCCCGAAGGTGGTAATAACTCGGGGAGTCGCTGCCATCCCGTCCGAAATTACCCGTAGACTCGTAGATAACTACCGGAAAAGGCACAATCAGTGTATTGTAAACGAGGGCCGCCGCTTAAGTAATATCATTTAAAAAAAAAAAAAAAAAAAAAAATGGCATTATATGTACAATTTATAAATAAAACACGCTTTTTGTTATTTGACTCGGTTTGGTATTTGTAAGTTTCACAAATCAGGGAGGTTTTTCTGACGCACCCCGCATATTGACCCAATATCGGTTACCAAATATCAACAATACGGTTTCGAATATTTGGACCGGCGAAGAGTAACAATATTGTCTTGTACGTGTAATATTTCGTATAAATAAAAACGCAGATTCGATTCGGGGTTGCCGGCCGTTCCGTCGGTGTAGGATTTGAGGGGAGACGAGCCGAGGGACCCCGCACCCAAAAAAAAAAAAAAAAAAAAAAAACTCAACAATCGTGACGTGAAATGTAAAAATTCTAACGAAACCGACGATGATAAAATGCGACGTCGTACAGGAGAAAACCGTTTGGATGGGCCGGCGTTATTAAATTATACACAATGGGTATTATTGCAAAACCGGAAGACGTAATAGACTTGTTCGCCAAACTCTATCCTAGCCGTTTACAATCGTTGTAAACGTTACGACTCGGACTATTACAATTTTTTATGCTCGGTACAAACGTTATTAATTTTCATTTTCAAATATTAAATTTGATTGAATTATACTATAATTTTTATATACTTTATATTAACGTGGTTTTTTTATTTTTATTTTTTTTATTATTATTATTATTATTAACGTATGGTTTCAATACTATTATAAACTCCCCCCCCTACGCAAAAAAAATCTAAGATCCGGCACAGCGTCCAGTATTCAATAAATTTGTCGCGTGCGAGGACGTCGCTTTATCGTTATTTAATAAGGGGTTGCGTATAGGCAATCTTAACGAAATCTTTGCAAAAATTGAACATTTATCGGTTAAAAAAAAAAAAAAAAAAAAAAAAATATTCAACTTTACTCTCGTATAAAATTTAAAATGAACACTTATCGCAAGTACGTATTGTGAATCGTGAAATCAGTTTAGAAATGCGTTCACATAAAACAGAACAAAAGAAAAAAAAAACCATTCAAAGTGGATTTTTAGAATTTTTATGATAATTAAACGGTCTTTTTTTTTTTTTACTATTAAAAACATTTTTTTTGTAAATTAATATTTAGCCGAATGGATATGGCATTCCCTATGGAAAATGTTGTGTTCTTTAATTTTCATCATAAGCTGTTTTACGCCAAATCACACTGCTATCGATACAAAACGATTTTCGACACAACGTTGTCGCGTTAAAAAACGTGAGCGGACCTGACGTCATCTTAATAGGTAACGGGACGCAATATATTCGATTACGACTTAAAAAATTAAAAAAAAACAACCAAATATGTTACTTAGACTATTGATAAGATACCGAAAATTGCTGGGAAAACGAATAGTGTGTAATATTATCAATATTAATCGGTACTTCAGGCACTTCAGCTGATTTATTATATTTCGTTATGAAGTACAGAACCTTATTTTTATGTCGTCGTGTAAAAAGATAAAGACTTAATATTAATGGTACTTACCATTACATGTCTAAAGGTTTAAATAATAAGAAATGTTTTTTTTTTCTTAAAAATTTATTTATAAAAATCCAAATCGCAATTTTGTATGGCATATTGATGTTCCTAAAATAAGTGATACGCATTACTAATGCGTGCCGACGTGCAAAGTAAAATTGAAAAAAAAAACCCCCCTTTCAAAGTATGCACTATTTGTATTAAAAAATGTGTACCAAAAAAAAAAATATAATATACATGTCTGATATCAATTTGAAAACAACGATAACAAGACAAGTAAAAGGTACAGCAACAAAACAAAATTATTTCCTAAATTAAGAAATATAATTATCTCTTATCAAACAATTTAAAAATAATTGTTGATCAACATTATTTATTATCGTTGTTCACGTAAATTATTCTCCGTCAGTGATAACGACAAGAACTAAGAAGTCATGGCCGTATTGTAATCATTAATAAAAACAGCAGACTGCAGCTCAGCAGTAATTGAAGGCTTTAAACGGTGTTACTCATAACCCGGCGTAATTTCCAAATGATTTCGTAAACATTTAAATTGATACACATTTATATTGTTATATAGTTACACCGGTGCGTTTCGGTATCTAAATAAATATTTTTAAACACCTACGCGAGTAAACCGTTGAAATGGGATAGGATCCGAACGAAACAATTTTTGCCATAATTTTCGCGTAATTTTTGTACCGATCGGCGTAATAAATTTCCGACATAAATAACGGGCGGTGTTGAACGGTCCCAATACTCGTGCGGATTTGAAATTCGCCTGCCTCCCCCAAATAACTGGTGTACGTCCGCCGCCGTTGTCAATTGTTAAATCGTCGTTAAAATTTTTTTTTATTTACCGACAACGATTTCGATTTTGGTGGTGGTGGGGGGGGGAAATATATTAAACACCCAGCGACTCGAAATTGATGGCGAAAATGTTACTGCCCTCGTCGTCGGAGGGGTTAGGTGAAACACTGGTGAAATTTCACGCTCGCCTCCCCTTGACGCCCTTCGCGTCTATTTTCCCTAGTGAAAAAAAAAAGGAATGGGAACCCCCGGCGGCGGGGTCAACAATAACCGTCGGAACACGCCGGTCGGCCGGTACGCGTTATCGGAATTGAATACAACGCGATCGCCCTGTATAACGCGTTCGTCCGCGCGGGCTATCCGATACGTCGCCGTCGTCGCGTGTTGCCCGTGGTATGATAATATTATTATTATTATTATTATTATTATTATTACGACGTGTTTGCATTGGCGTTATTGGTTCCGGTATTTACACGATACCGGCGGACGGTGTGTGTTCACGTCTGCTATCGTGCGTACGGGTCTAACGTCGCGGGGGTACGTACGTGACCGGCGATCCCGACACGCACGCTAATCGCCGACCGCACGGCGCGCATACGCAACGACCGCATAACAATATCGTATTATTTGTTATTGTTGTTGTTGTTGTTGTTGTTGTTGTTGTCGTCGGGTTTTTCCGCGGTTTCTTGCGGCGTAATTATCGGGTCCCGGGGGTGGTGTCGGAGGACTGCTCGACGGTGTTATATTTCCAACCCGCAGACGTGTCTGGGGCATTCGCTTACAGACGCGGCCGACGAAAATATCGCGGTAAATAACCTACGGGAAGGAGTCAGTCAGTCCACGTAAGAAAATAAGACAAAAAAAAAAAAAAAAAAAAAAACAGTTTTAGAAAAAAAATAACACATTTTAATAAGAAAAAATAAAAAACTAAGAGCATCTACACTACATACAGATATACATCGGTACATGTATATGTCTTGTTTCTACTGAATATAGTTGACATAAGAATGTCAATTTGGTATTAGATACGAGGAGACGAGGATTAAACTGTAGGTAACTTTTTTAACACGTGTAAAAAATAAACAAGTTTCAAAGACAGCAATTATTTTTATTGAGTATACATTTTTCTAAATTTTTAATTTAAACTACAGAATCGTCATTTACAATAGTTTTAGTGATGGATAAATAAAGGACGGTGTGTACTGTAATATGAAACGTACTCACGAGTTTCAAGCTTCTCGATGTGTCGATAAAATACGGCGTCGATACGAGTTGAATTGCGCGAAGTAGAGGTTTTATAACAAGTATTGCACACGCTCATATTATGAGAATCTAAGCCTGGGTATTTTTCGAGCAAAAAATCTACGGCTTTCTGGGGAACGTGCTTCATATCTTACTCGAACCAAAGGCGATCGCAAACAGCGCAGGAAACACCGAATTTGTTTTGGATAAAACGAATATTGAATTCGTTATCAGCGACGGGAAATTCGTCAATACAGACATTTCGCGGCGGTTCGGTTATCGGAATGACGATTTTGAGCTTGTTAACATGGTAACATTCTCGGTGTCGGACAAATTAACAGAATGACCCCCAGCCATAAGACATATACATGTCAAAATAATCTATACGTTTTAAATTTGTCATCGTCGTTTTTCTTAACTATAAAAACGCAAATTAGTTTTTACACAATTATATTCGATGATGAATTCGGGCCGTTTTATTTGACGAGAAAATTAATTTTTGGTTACTCCAGCCGACGTTTGGAATGGGTGTCGTGAATTTAAATTCTTCACAATTACCCGTATCCGTACTACGTTTATATACTTGTTAATATTAATATTAGTAATCTCATTGTCGCACTAAAAGTGTACACCGCTTGGTGGATAACTATAGTAAATCGACCTTATAATCGTCTACCGCCCTGAAATCTGAAATCTCCAAAAAAAATTTCACTCGTCGACGCTACGTGATAAATAGTTTACCATTTTTACTAGCGTGTTATATTTATGTTATTATCAACTCAGAATTCTGCGAGAAGTCGATTTCGCGGTCATGACCGTTTCGGCCATCGCCTTTTTTTGTTCCTTAGCGATTGCCCATACCCCGGGGCCGGATTGGATCGGCACGACACCGGGACGCGTTCCCTGTAGGTCGGTGTCCGTACGGGCCCGCTGTAGGCGTTTTACATTATTCTGGCCCGAAGGGGGAGGAATGCATTGGTTTTACTATATGTGATGTGTGCTGCCTTTTTTTTTTTTCGTCTGAGCAACAATTCTACCAGAAATCTCGCATCGATTTTCAAGTGTAGCGTTTCTCCTGCAAAGAATTCGGATCTAGTCAACGCTTGTGAACAGGTAGGGAGTCATTTTTTGATTTTCGTTACGGTTTTCTCAGTGAACGGAAGGAAATAAAAGTAGCAAAACCGGGAATAACAGGGTTCCTTTATTTTCGATTCTTCATAGAGGACCGGTCCTTAATGATTTTCCCGGGCCAAAAATGTATGCCAATCCGGTCCTGCCCATACCTATAACGACTTAGGCTCAGATTTTCGATGCGAAACAAAAATAGCAACAAAAAAAAGTAGTGGTGATCCGATATGAATTTTTTCCGATATCCGATATTCGCTACCGGTATTTGAAATAGAAATCTGTGAGCTGATATTGAAATTAACTGGTATGTCGGTTGAAATCCATATTTTGTTTCGTGTTATATCATATTCTAGAGTCTAGAGCTTTCAAAAATTAATTACAAAATTGGAAAATGAAAATAAAATAAAATAACTTTGCGATGTCTGAAGAACATTCTTCAGTTTTTGCCACCAACAATGACGTTGGTACACGATTTGAATCATTAAACACAGACAGTTTGCAACATTTAACTACCCTAGTGGACCAATTTGAACGTTACTTTACAGAACTCAACGGAGACGAGTTGGACTTAGTACGAAATCCGTTCAGACTGCCGCCAGCTGAATACCAGGATGTATTTTTGGAGCTTAAGGCAGATTCAAGCGCGAAAAATATATTCGATGAAAAATCTTTAACGGAATGCCGGCCTTTCATGATCAACTCTTATCCAAAAGTGACAGTAAAAACCTACCCGTGCATTAATCCAAAAACCGATTGGATGTGGAAAACGACATGTTGGTGTTACTGTTCAGTTGAATCACCCGCGTTTAAATGACAACTAACGTCGTATGGCACAATAACGTTTGTTCTTTATTATCTGGTTAGATTATGATAGTTATTTACATGAGTGTCAATTTTAATATATACAAATAAAAATGGGGGCGGCGGAAAGGTAACCCGGGCAGCGCGGTAGGCTTTAATATTTCGTATTAAAAATCGTGTGTTAACGATAAAAAAAAAAAATTAAAAAAAAAATACAATTCATTTTCGCACTTCGTCGTCCGCCCGCATAGTCGCCCGAGAAGTCGTCCGTGTACGTTCGAGGTACGGACAGTCTGGTCGGCACAGTTATTATTGTGTAAACGACGGACAGAAAAAATTAAATATGAATAACACGAGTATATTGTGAAGGAAAAAAAAGAAAAAAAAAGGCGTTTACGGGCGAGGCGACGGAGAAGAAGAAAAAAAAAAATAAAAAAATACGCGCCGTACCCGCGGTGAAATCCATTTGGGCCGGTCCCCATCCGGTCCGCCCGAAGCACCGGAAACGTACTGACGTTTTTTTTTTTCTTTCTTTTTTTCTTTTTTTCAGTTTTTTTTTTTTTTTTTTCGGCGGACAACAACAGCGACGACCGGCCGACTACAACACGTCTAATCAACTCGGTTATTATTTCTCGTCGGTCGTAACTCTTCGATCGGACGACCATAACATAACGTTCGTATATATATATAATACTATTATAATAATACGATTTTACCGCGACCAGTTTCCGAACCCCGGACGTCTCGACTGTACAAGAAATATTATAGGTACGCGCCCGAGTACCTACAATTTTTTTAGTTTTTATTTTTTTTTAAACAATTTGTTTTTCTCTCCGTCTGTAAACACGATTCGTTCCGCCGGATGACACCCGGTCCACGGCTTTGTATACGTACAGAAGTTACTTTCTTGTAGGCGAATTTCGTGCCGAATACTATAGCGGTGAGCCTGACATGATTTTTTTGTTTTTCCGTTATTCGCTACCGATGTATCTATCCTAATTTTCAAATAGAAAACTGTCGGCCAATTTCGAAATTAACTGACGTGCCGGTTGAGAACAATATTTTTCACATTCCAAAAACACTATATTGACGGTTATTCGCCAAAAATATTGGTTTTGGAAAAAAAGAACCCGATATCCTTAATATTGGCCGATATACGATTGGCCGGTACCACTGCCTAATATCAAATCGATCCGATGGGGAAGATTTTTTTTTTTCCAAACCCTCGCGATTTTTTTTTAATAATGGTGGATAAAAAAATAAAAATGAAAAAATGTACGCAACACCAGTTTTTGTAGACAAAATCGATTTTTTTATTAATTTTTTTTTGAAGTATTCAATGTTTTTTTCGGTTGTTTTCATTGTATGAAGATTTGGCACGGGTTCGTATCGATGCGGTGGATGTACACAATTGAATTTGCGAAGAAAAACTATAATAAAAAAATAAAATAAAAAAAAACTGTAAAAAATCGTACAAACGCGTACCCATATTATAATTTACAGTCACGTTCGTGATTTCGATTGGCCCGTACAACAAACTGCTGGATATTATTTACACTCGCAAATTATACGATGGAATTTCTCATATATATATATATATATATATATATATATTAGATTTTACACAATAGTTTGTATTTTATAAGTATTTCCATCTTTCAAGGTCGTATTTTATACAGAAACGCTACGAATAAAAAAAAAAAAAAAAAACATAATATTAATAACAATAGCATATTATATGACGTAAGCAACCAATCGTTTAACGTGACGTTTCGATTCAACGATTCGGTACCTAGCAGCCTAGTCACCACGCGGTAATAATATTTGCTATGGCGATAGTCGCGAAATTCACTAACCGCGATTGTACTATCGTCATAACATGTCGTCTGAGCGACCGTAACTATCGTGAAAACCGCTATCGCACTATTACAAATAAAAAAAAAACCAATCAGAAAATACGTTGGCTATACTGCGGGTTTAAAGAAAAAGATTGGAATCCTTGGTATTTGTCTCCAATTCTCCAAGTTCTCTGCTTATTTTGACTCTGTCTGTGCGCAAGATGGGAAGCGATTCGTCTTTCTTTGCGTTTCAAACAAATACGAATTATTACTATGCATTTGGAGGACTGCTGTCCTGAGTTGTCTGCTTTGAATACGATACGAGTGGCTACAGTATATCTGTTCGAAAAATCAGAAACGACTAGTGAGATATTTAAACTATAGCTAAAAATATGTAAATATCGAAAGTGTAACATAATCTACGAAATATTTTGACGAGATCAATGCATCAATTCTAATGAAAATAATTCCGAAGTACAAATATATTTCCCTACAACGGATATAGTTTTGTCACCACCTGTAACTAGATTTAAAGGAACTCACAAGGTTAGTCGAAATGTTTTCAATTATAAATTTATCTTCAATTTCGTCAAGGTCCGAAGAGGATATTATTAAATTATCGTATGGTTTTGTAACTGTAGTCGGTAATGGGAAATTCGGAAGGTATAGAAATATAGGGTAATTTAATTTTTATACTGAAAGCAACGATAAATCATCGCAATCCAAAAACGATTTTAAGCGGACTAGTTTTGTTTTTTTTCCTTTGTAGCTAAGGTAAATCCAGAAATCAACGAAAATAAAACCGATGTATCGACACTATTTGTTTTTTTTTTTTTTTAAACTTTTAGTACAAAAAAAACCCTATATATCTTGGTGAAACTGTAATAGCGTCTACGCTACACTCAGAATCTAAATTCAGAGAACGATTTATTTTTCGTCTCCTTGCCGAAAATGATGATACCGTTTTAAAATATTTATTGGAAAATAATAGGGCGCGTTAAATGACGTATAAAATACGATAATTTCCTATTTGTTTCACTACAAATACCATAGCAGAATAGAAGAGTAGAAGTGTATAATGATGGAGGTATAAAATAAAATAATAACTAAAATAGTTGAACGTGTATATGTATTTCTCGGTCAGTAAAAATGCACAGATTTTTTTCACGGCGTACATTAAAAGGTGCGGATTTTTCGCCCGATGGTACAATTATTTAACAAAACTGTCTAGATTCTCGATAATAATTAATACATTTTAAAAACAATGACAACAAATGACGATACGTGGGTTGTATTTTTGTTGATTTCTGGGTTAGTATATTATATATACCATATATTGGCTAAAAGGAAAAAAAAACTACGACTGACATTACATAACCTTACTAGTATACCGAGCTCCGCTCAGAATAGTTTTTTGATTGCAATGATTTATCGTTATTTTAAGAATATACTATAAAACACTATAAACAACCCTATACGTCCAATACTTTCCTAAATTTCCACTCAATACAAATAAAGTGACCTACCCACAACGCGAAGTACGTCCGGTTTATTTGTATTTCGTTTTTTTTTTTTTTTTCATTGTCTAGGGGACTATTGTATTTAACGTTATTTTTTCTTCATCTTATTATTATTTTCTCGGTTTTTAGCCAAAGTAAACATGCCTGCCTATTTAAATAATAATAACCGAATGGTAATTATAATATATTGCCCATCTTTCTCACGTTTCGACAGACACGCACCGCGCCGATGTGTTATTTTGTAAAATAGCGAAACATACAATTACGTTACCTATATCGCAGTCCGCGGAGTCACGTAAATGATTTCCGCTTTATGATATGGTTGATTCTATATAGTTACATTTTACGAACGCGGTTAATTTATAAATATATTGTTATTGAGATTCCTATGCCCGTATATTATAATGGGAGATCGTTAGCTGACTTTTGTTCGAAAACTAGTAATATCCTAGTGATTTTGGTGTTTTTTTTTTTTTTTTTTTTACATTTTTACATTTTCCCGTCTCTATTTTATTATTATATAACACGTCATAACATCGTCTATAACACGCGCGTATTCGTGTGCCCAGGTACGAGTTCTCGGCGTTTGTTCTTGTTTTCAATTAAAAATCGTATACGTCTGCACTTTGTATGTATACGCCATAATAATTATGGTGTGTGCGATTACCCCGTACGCGCCTTAAAACACTCAAAAAACGCTAAATAATGTTTCGGCGGGTTTTTTTTTTTTATTTTTATAAAACGTGTAATTAGATGATTCTATTTAATATTTGATATTATTATTTATCATGAAAGTTGAAGATATTACTATATCAAGTACTTGTTAATGGTTATTGGTTGTCTTCTATACCACGTGTACCGTGATGGTAAACTATAGGGAAGCACCAGCCGATGTTGGACATTTTTATCGATAAACGACGTCGCGGACTGTATCGAAAATTCTAGAATTTTTTTTAAATGATAAGAACGTTTAACTGCCCCCCTCCCCCCCGGCATCAACAAGTTTTATTTAAATATCAGATTAAAACACACCCCTTTAAACAAATTTTTAACTTCGCGCCTGGTAAATACCACATAACTCGATAATGATCCAAGGAATTTAGTTCCCTATAAGTGTAAACCTAATACCCAATACCTAATATCTAGTTGATGAAAAGCCACCGTGGGCTTAGATAAAGCAAACGGTAAATGAAAAAACTTTACCTGCCTTTCGGGCCGAACCTGATTATGTTCTGAGTGAATCTTTAGTGTTTGAAGTATAATAATAATAATAATATTTAAGTAAAACTACTATGAAAAAAACCACAAAAAAATAAGTAGTAAACAATGCTTACACGAAACGCACGTTACACTCGTTTTCGTACGGAATCGTACTGGTTTCGGGCCATCTGGGACAAACAGTAAAACCGAAACGGTTCAGCAAATGTACTGTCAAATGGACAAACGGTACGTCTACGATAATTATAATTGTATACGCGATTTCAAATCAGTATCGTATACGGGAATTTTCAATAGGAGCGGATGTAATACCTGGATTATAATCATCAACAGTGACGTGTCCAGAAGAGGTTTTAGAGAGTTATAACCCGCCTCCCGAAATGTTTTCCATATACGTTTTTTTTTAAGATGATTTCTATTTATATTAATCAATAAAAATAACATCCTATTATAGGAGTGAAAATTTCACATGTATCCCCCCCTTCTCCCGAAATATTTACTCGGATAAGCCACTCTGATCATGAATAAATCGTAGAATCTTCTTATATACTAACCCAACAATGTGCATTTTAAAATCTGATCCACAAATGCCAATTTGTATATAACAAATCAAGCTATTTCTTATAATTTAGTTGATATAATGTGAGATATATATATTATGTTGTATTTTTAAGCCAATAGGGGAGGGATATAAACCTTAACCTCTCTATTCCTTCCCCATGGGTATGCTGCTGTTTAGAATATTACCATTATGCCGAGAGTCAACTGGAGACTAAATTGAAACCCAGTCATAGGCATATTGGGGGTATTGAAATTATATATACTGCTTATGTACATAGATATCTATAGATAATAATTTATCTATCTGTCTGACTATATAATATATTATAGATATCGATGGTATTTACAAGTTACAATCGATTTTTTAGGACAGATAATTATCTCAAACCGTGTGTAGGGCTGCAATGGCGTAACCATAAACCATTAACCATCGTTTTAATGAAAACGTCAGATTAAAAAAAAAAAAAAAAAAAAAAATCCAACTGGAAAGAAGAAAACGGCTTTAAATTATTTTTGGTTTATTAGGATTAAGGGTGTTGAATTAGGACCGGAGATGCTGAGTTAGAGCTCTGCACTGGAACAACCCCAAGCATTCCCCTAGTTGCGCCTATGGTCCCAGCCTAGGTATACCCACATTACGATACGAAATCGGAACTTGGAAATCGAATTGGGATTTTTAGAAAGATCGGGGATACCATTAAAACACACATTTTGTACCTATTATCAATATTTCCTATCTTTGTGATCGACGTGTGCATGCGCAATCAATAAAACTTACATTTTTTCAATCGAAAACGCCAGATTTGTATTTGAACAAGTCAGGACTATTGGCATAATTATTTTAAACGACTCTGACTAATAAATAGTATTTGTTTATCTGTCTCAAAAGTTATTCGGTGTTATTAAAAGCCATTAAATTTTGGAAAAATAATAATACTCGTCAATTGCGTTTTCTCCAACTGTAACGGTTTACCCGTACCGAGACAGAAATCGTATTACCCCGAACGGTATCCTACCTTGGGCAACCGAATACGCCGACTGTTTGCGTCGATACCGATGTGATGCGATTATCATATCCGCAGTAGCAATAAAACACGCGTCTCGTTATATTATTTCATATTACGCTCGTATCGATTCGTAAATAACGCTCTCGCGTAACCGACGGGTTTGTTGAAATGTTTAATTGAAAAAAAAAAAAAAATAAATAAATAATAATAATGACGATGATGAAATCGAACGAGTTCAAATTATATACGCGTACGCCATTATGTCCGCAGAAAAAAAGAAAAAGAAGAAGAAGAAGAAGAAAAAAAACAAAAACCTTCCGGCCGGATCGGATAGGCAGCGTATTATAAATATACATTAATACGATTATAATATACGAAACGCGAACGTAATCACGAGGATACTCGCCGCGACCTACCGCATCGACTCTACACCGCCACCGCCTCCGTTTATCCACTTAAATTAATTAACAGTCTTCAGGGCGACTAATAATAATAATAATAATAATAATAATAATATCGGTACAACAACGGTACCGAATTAACCATATAAAAGTAATAAAAACCGAGACGCGGCGGAGGGCGAAATTTCGTCAATATTATCGTCTATAATCGTCGGTAGACGTATAAAACAGTCGCGGTGCCTCCTGCCCGCCTACACCGACCGCCGTGGCGGCCACAACGCGGACGGCGACTGTCGTAATTGAATTTAATACCGGCGTCCCGGCAGACGGATTCGCCTCCGGGGGACGTGCACGCGCTTTGGCCCGGCCCCGAAATACCTATGCCCGCGTGCCTCGTCTATACGTATTTATCGATCAACCGGCACTGGTTCTCAAACTCATTTCATCCGCCGTCCACTTCGAGTATCGGTACATTTTCCACAGCCCCCCCTCGCCCCGTATCGGCGAATTTTTTTTTTTTCAAACTTACCGTATGTAGTGTATCTTAAATCCTATAATCTCACTTCTAACTTATATTTTAATCGAGAGCAATACGAATAAAAATTAAAAACGCGTACTCGATCGTATTTGAAGTTGATTTTATTTATGTAAAATGGAAATTTATCTAATGCGAAAGATGAACCTGATGCTCTTTAACGGGTTTGTTAATATCACGTTCGAATTTACTTAAAAACAGCCGCGAGCCGCAAGTTGACAAGTCTTCAGATAATTGCATATGTGAATCTTCGATGTTTTCAGCCATCTCATCAATTCGTCTTTGTTCAGAGGAATTTTTCGTATATTGATTTATAGAGCTCAGTGGTTATAAAGTTCTTTTAGTGTCGGTAAAATTAAATCTTCCCCGATATTGTGTGGTTTGTCTGATTTAGCAATTAACAAAGAGATATTGTACAAAGCACGAAGTCCGTCATCGTCTTGCTTAGAAGTCGCGAAAAAAAGTTTTGATATTGTTGACTTAGCTACGTACTTATTTTTCGTGTCTTGAAAATACACCACACCTGTGTCTTTCTTATCCGAATAATTTTTTTTAAATTGAAATGTTTTTTTGACAAATAAAGCACATTGGGTGCTGATGGATTTGTTGGATTTTCGATAAATCCGTATTTAATATAATCCGCACTGTATTGCCGATTTTTCTTTTTTTTTGCTTCCGACATAGTCTTGCCCCCGAACATTTTTTCGGGTCCTATACCGCCCCCCTGAGGACTATCAACGGCCACGGGTGGGGGGGACGATTTGAAAAATACTGATTTAATACATTATACAGGGTGATCTCGGTTACACGGGCTATCGATGATTTTTGGGAATAGCATCCCGATGCGGGAATCAAGTTACACCAAGTTAATGTACGAGAGGCAATCGAAATGTAAGTTGCGTTGGGTTATAATTAAAAAAACAAACCAAAAAATGTTCGTAAAATAAATTTAAAATATATAACTTTATAATATATATATATATACAACTACTATATAATTTAGGCGGGTCCCCAGTACAAATTTTAGAAGAGGAGCCCCGTCCGCGTTTGCCGGCTAAACGACCGTTAAATCCGCCACGGGCGATGATTATCAATAACCATCCGTATACTAGCTATATTTCCTGTTATTTTTGTAGATTTTGCCCATACGTTTGTTATTACAGCGAAACCTCACTTGACGGACACGCCTAAACACGGGACACCTCCAAATAGTGGACGTATATTTGGGGGGAGGATGGGGATATTTTCACCACTTATCTATTAGGAAAACCTCTAAAATCGGGACACTGTAAATAACGGACACTCGTACGGCTAGATTTGATAATTTTTATCGTAATCGTATCAATTGTGTCATTCTATTACAATGCACAATTAAACAAGTTTGTCTCTCATCCGCCGTAGTTAATGGCCGGTCCGTATTATTATTATTTATTGTCTTGTCGTCTACCAATAACGACCACTGGTCATATAACTGGATACGGACACAGACGTACGACTGCACGGTTTGGAATTTTCAATATATCTTCGTTAATTTATTATTAACATATTATCTACTTTATATTTCGTACACAATAATGTATACGCATACTATTGTATTCATACCGTAAAATGCCACCCACCCCTATTTTGGAAGAAGTTATCGATGAATTGGCAAATAAAAAAAAAAAGCAATCTAGTGTATATAATATGATTTGTGATTCTCTTGTTTGAATTCTTAAATAATTAGTTAATGTAAAAACACATTAAAGTTGAATATTTTATTATTATGACACCCCCTCCTTCCCCAACTTAAAAAGTTTGTAAATACGTCACTGGTTATGACCGTTTTTTTTTTATACGTAGGTAGGTCTACACACCTATAATGTCTTATTATATCTTTTAATTTTACATAAAGATATATACCCTACGTATAAATACAAACGAAGGTAACACAGGACACCTCCAAATAGTGGACGTATTTTTTGGGGGGAACGGGGATATTTTCACCACTTATCTATTAGGAAAACCTCTAAAATCGGGACACTGTAAATAACGGACACTCGTACGGTTAGATTTGATCATTTTTATCGTAATCGTATCAATTGTATCATTCTATTACAATGCACAATTAAACAAGTTTGTCTCTCATCCGCCGTAGTTAATGGCCGGTCCGTATTATTATTATTTATTGTCGTGTCGTCTACCAATAACGACCACTGGTCATATAACTGGATACGGACACATACGTACGACTGCACGGTTTGGAATTTTCAATATATTTTCGTTAATTTATTATTAACATATTATCTACTTTATATTACGTACACAATAATGTATACACGTACCATTGTATTCATACCGTAAAATACCACCCACCCCTATTTCGGCGACCCGCGTTCAAACAGGTCCGTGTATTGTCCCGTATGTGCGTAATAATTATTGACCCCGGGTTTGGCGGGTAGAAATACCGACCAAATCCGACTCGACTGCTACGGAAGTATGTGAACAGACTTTGTAGCAGTTGATAATTTCTACACGCTAATCATTATCGATCATCATTTATAATTGCGCTGTGAAAATAACAAATTCCCAACAAAAAAAAAAAAAAAAATTATTATTTATTTTAGATTTTCAGCGTACCGAGCAGTCTTGTGATTTTACTATGATGTTTATTTATTTATTTTTTCTGTAAACGCTTTTTCTACCAGTAATCTTCATCCGATCTATACACTCCTATACTCTTCCCGGCGACAAATTCTAGTCTAGTCGGTACTAGGTATATTTTTCGGTATACCTATTAGTTTTGACGAAAAAACGGCAAAAACACGATTTCTTCCAACTCTAGGTTTTATTATTTGTTTTTTGTTTATGTGGATTTCGGGGCTACCATGACAACAATGAAAGAACGCGACTAATACTACTTGGCTCAGAAACGTTTTTCGTTTGCAATTTATCGTTGCATACAGATATGAATTGAATTCCTAACTACGCATAACCTAACCCGCATTCCCGCCTACAACAGTGACCCACCCACGAAGCGAAGTGTGTAAGCTTTTTTAATTTTTTTAATCTACAGGAGTGTAATGTATGTGCAATGTTGAATGGTGAAAATCGCAATAAATACGTTCGGGTTTCAAAATAAATGTCAATTTTGATCGGATGTCGAAAAGAGTTATTTATCAACGCGAGAAATCTAAAATCCGATGGGGGTTTCATATTGACGGACTCATTTGCACATACCAGCCACGGCCGTGCACGTGATTACGGGGGATAATAAGGCCCGGCCAGTCGTTGATTGAAAATCAGATAAGTGCACCGATATGGATCAGATTAATAAAAATCATTTTTTTTTTTTTTTTTTTTTTAAAGTAAGCGAGTATAGTTAAGAAGTTAATCATTAATCACCACGCACCGCGTTCAATTGCCAATGGACGCCATACGGACCGTATCCGAACGATTTAATTTTTTTCGTTTTAATATTTTCATTTTTTTTTTTTCCTTTTTCTTTTTATCGAATAGGCGGGTTTTAATCGAACTTTGTTTTTTTTTTTTTTTTTTTTTTCATTTTGTCAATTAACTCGATTGGACTCGAGTCGAGTAATATTGTAGTATCCGTCAACTGGGCCGACGCGGTTTTACGGACGCGCGCGCCCGCGCAGGTAGGTGGATTGTATACGTGTTTGATCGTAATAACATACAGGCATGCACATCATCATTATCATCATCATCATCATCATCATCACCATCGTAATCATCACTTATTTATAATATTATACCGCGGTATATATTATTAATATACCCGTTGTGGGTATAGGTATATCGGTGGGCACGTTACAAGACGATAATAACGCGGCATTACACGGTCGCGCGCCGTCGTATCTCCCCCCGGAGCGAACAACGATGACAGCAGGTGTACCGCTCGCGCACGGCCCGTAAAAGTCGGACCGCCGGTAGCCGACGACGACGACGACGACGACGACGACGCTGCCGACGCCGAGGCACGGACGGCGTTGGTGGCGGCGGCCGCGAGTTGGGTGGTCGCCGTGAGAGACGGCGCCGCGGCCGCACGCGAGTATATAATAATAATAATAATAATAATAATAGTAAAAGGTCCCCCCGGCCGACACCGACGCGCCGCCACCGAAATGCCGACCGGTAAAAATTACATAACAATATTATTGTACACGGGTACACGCCGTCATTAAAAAATTTATACTCCTCCCTCTCGCTTATACGTTATAGGAAATAATTATAACTATCGTTTTAATATTATATATATATACACCGACCGCTCTTATATTGTGTTACCGGCTCTGACCGGCTTACAATGCGATTTGCCCCGTAAACGGTTTCCCGCGGCCCGACGCCTCTTGACGCGCCCGCCGTACGCGATTGTAAAAATACCGTGCAAATCAATACGGATACTATCGGCGGACACCTACCTGCCTACGTACGGGTGGCACGCGTGAAAATTCCGAAAATTATTTTTCCGGTACCGTATTCGTCGGGATGGTTGGTATTCGGGTAAACAATATTTTCCCGATAGATTATAGGCCCGCCCGTCTGCGTTTGTGTTTCCACGTTGGCTTTTTCCGGTTACGCGTCACGCGGTTGTTTTTTTTTCTCTTTCTTTATTTTTCTCTGGAGCGCGACGAACGGCGGACTCCAAACTGTACCCCATCCGAATAACGGAGACAAACGCATAACTTATACCCGTCTTTTGGTCGGCACTGACCGGACGGATGTGCGTAGAGTGGCTGGACGAACGCGGGAATGCCGGCAATGGCAATTGGTTTAAGGACCGAAATATAAAATGTTCTCTTTGAAAGTCAATATGCTTCGCACCGGCATCTAAACCGTCGGTTCCCGGGCAGCCGGGTGCCGTTATAGGGTTCCTAAAGCGTACGCGCATTATTCACTACTTCAATATTTTTTTAAGTAGGTGCCTAACTTATCGGTACGTTGCGAAAATTCCCCTCCGACGATTCACACGTCTTTTTTCGTATGGTGACGAATTCCGAAATATATCGTTTTGTTGGTGTTTTTGTTTTCTGATGTGTATTTGTTAGTGACTTTTCTACCAGAAATCTTGCTCCGATAAAAATACGACAAGAGTGTTTTTTGTACCAACTTGTCGGTGCGTTGAGGAGGTTATTTGATTTCCTTAATAATGGGTGAAAAAAAATGAGAATATTTACGTGATAACAGTTTTCTGATATTTTCGATTTTGTTTTTTTTTGTTGTAATTCGGTAAAGAATAATCGCGGAGGTCTGATAGTTTTACCGATTACTTATGTAAGTCGTTTTCAGACGTGATCATATCATTATCGCAATATTCCACCTATTCATAGATAATTGAAAATTTCGAATTTATTTAGTTTTTTTGTTCGGTTGTACGCGAACACAATTTGAGCCGAGGTTTATCGCCAGAAATTGTATTTTTAGTAACGAGAAAAATACGAGAGTCGAGCGTAACGAAATTTTTTATTTTTTGTAAACGTTAGAGCGTGCGGACCTCAACGACGACAATCGTTTTTGGGTCCGAAAAAACGCTCAACGGTTTGTGGACGAAAAACCGCGGACCTTTCCGTACGGGTACAACACAATTGTAGTCGTCGATTTAAATTTATCACACACAGTCGTGTTTACCCGGCTCGCTTAGCTCAAAAACCGTTTTCCGTTATCTGTAGCAAAGATTTAACGTCGCGTCAGACATAAATTGAATTCCCGTCCAAATCCTACCCTACCGACTTTCCGCGTACAACGCACGGGCCCGCCCGTATCTTTTTTTTTTTTTTTTTTTTCTCTCTCTCTATTATTTTTGTTTACCCGACGACCGCGTGTTAATATCACGTCGAGGTGGGAACCGTATTAGTAACACAATCGTCGTTGGCTTTCCGCTCGACGACGACGACGACGACGTTGCTGCGAGCGCACACCCTGAATAATCCTATAAGCCAGAACACTTAACACCATTCCGAATAGTTCTGAGAATATCGAAACGCGTTTGTCCCGGACTTTACGATTCTCACCGGGTGTGCAACGATATGAAAACACTACACCGGAGTTCCAATCGAACACCGACACCACGACAAACGCGATGTAAATGTCCGAAAACCGTCCTAAAAAAAAATAGCCCATTACATAGTAAATGCACATAAAATGTTTTGAAAAAAAAAAAAAAAAAAACCCGTTCTTAAAACGGAAATTTTATGATCGGTTGTTATTATAGGTTACGTTACGAATTTTGAATTTTTACAATATTCTGTTTTTTTTTCTATTTTCGATTTTTTATTTTCATTTTATTTTTTTCAACGCCCCGGGAGTTATATTATTTCGACGACCCGAAGGTCTTTATAAATATGTTGGACAATATATATCGCGCATACCAGATGTTAATATATACTTTACACGTTGACGAAGTCGCACTTCCGATGAAGTGGCTCCTGTCCTTAATTTAAGTTCTTAAACTAAGTCGTCTTGGAGTCGTCTAGTAATCGGATTGACATGGTGATCTAGTCCCGTCTCGTGTTTGCGAGCAAACCTTTGGGTTTCTTCAGCTGCAGAATGACGATGCGATGTTTTCACAGCGTTGTATTATATCAATCTTAGACTTACTCGCACAACCCCAAAGTTGAATGCCCTATGTCCAAATTGGTTCTATACCTTCATATTGTAGACGTTTGTTTTCTATAGTTAACTCGGAGTGGTGTCCAACTAACCAATAGTGCTTTCGCATTTTTTTCTTTAATCTGTATTTTTTTTTCCAGTTTAAACGACAGTCAAGGTGCATTCCAAGGTATTTTGCTGAATTTTTTTTGCGGGATTGCGGTTCGAATCGGTACAATTTTGATGTTTTCGGTTATACGTGTACCGATTTATCGCCATTTATCTTAATTTTCCAACGTCCGGGCAAAGATGTTGTTGCAATTGATTTTTGTAAGTTATCAGTTGCAGTTGTCTGATTCTTACTTGTCAACAACATTGCCAAAAAAACGTAGCTGTCGTTGTGCTGTCGTCGTTTGCTATATCAGTTGTGTAGAGTAGCTACAGGATAGGTTCTAAGACGCTACCTTATGGTACTTTAGCTAATATATCTTTCCATTCGGTCACATTAATTTGAATACATTTTTCATTATTATTAGTTTTTTTAAAAAAAAAAAATGTATTTTGACAAAATAATTATTTATTTCGGATGTGAGTATAGTGGTTTACAGAAAATCCATAATATGCAAATAATTATATAAAATTGCTAAATGGAATTAACTCAGGAATAAAAATTTAGAGAATAATTTCCGTACGCGACAATTTTCAAGCATTTGAATTTTTTTTGTTGATTAGTCATATTTGCTTAGAAAAATAATTGCAATATGCAATTATATTGTAATTGTAATACACATTTTATGTTAATTTATACAACTGTAATTTATATGTAATTATACATTTATTGTACACTAATATTGTTCAAAAAGCTATATGGATCAATATTTTATATAATAATAAAATAAAATAGTTATTCGCCTGCCTGTGCGCGATCCACAACCGAATCTAACGCAAAAAGATGTCTGAAAATTTACATACATAAACAAATGAAAGGACCCGTGTGTACCTCGAGGCCAGATTTTCAGAATTTAATCCTTAAATAGTGGCTCACACAATGGTTTTGGTATTTTTTGGAACGGAAATCGAATTATTTTGATTTATCTATGGGTAACATCTTGGTAACACGGATGAAATAAAAAAAAAAAAAAGAAAGACTGACCTACTTCGTACCACTGGTAGGCCACTACTATACGTAGGAAATCGGGACCGTAGGATTTAAAAACCGAAATCAAAAATAAACACACCGTTATTGTCGTAAATTTTCCCGTTTTTCCTTCATTTTTTTTTTTTTTTCAATTATTAAGATAACTGCAACAATTTAAAAAATAAAAAAAAAGATTTTTGTAATACACCAACTAGATTCAAAATGCTTTCAGTTGAAAATTGGACCAGGATGCCTGGTAGAATAAAATGTTTACGGACAGAAATAATAAACATACGTCATAGTTTAACCAAAAACGGTTATTGTTTGGTGGACACGTTTAAATAGAATTTATTTTATTGATTTCTTTATTTGAAAGGATTTGTTTGCTTCTAAATGGTCAAAAAAAAAAAAAAGAAAAAAGTGAATAGTTACAATTTTCCAACAGTACAATTTGTTACAAATGTGTGCAATAAAACGAGCATTAATATTTTCGCGTTCGATAATATTTCGGTGAACATTCCCGGCGTATTCTCGTGTTCGATGAACGTTCTGCACTGGCGACAACACTACTACAATCGGGATTGTTCCCGATCGTTCCGAGACGAATTCGTCTAGAGATTTTCACAATATTATTAATATTTCTAGTCGCGTATAAATATATATTTAGTAGCGCGCGCAGAGTCGCCCGGACCGTTAGAATCCCGACCGAAATAATATTCATCTACAAGATAATATATTATTATTATTATTTTTTTTTTTTTTTACCGGTAATATAGATATAGAGGAGGTGGTGGTGGTACCTATCCATATAATTTTTTAATTGTATACGAGAAAATAAAAAAAAAAAAAAAATTCTATATTAAGCGCGTAATATTACCGTCGTCGGAGAGGGGGGAGGGGGGGTTAATTGACGGAATAACGCGTAGGCAGAGGCGATAGTTATTTAGATTTTCGAGTGTGTACACACGACGAAAGAATGAAGGAAAAAAAAAAAAAAAAAAAACGGTGTGTTTACCGTCGGTAATTGTGTGCGTATAGGTTTTACCCGTACGGCCCGGGTGCCGGTAATAACGGTTAACGATATAAACCGAACGGTGCAAGTATAATAATAATAATAATATGTGTATAATTTTATGTACGTGCGCGTATATTTTAAGTATCCATTAACGTCCGTATAATATTATCATAATGTGTAGTAGTACGGGCGGTGCGGCGCGCGCGCGCGTACACGCGTATATATATACGCGCTCGTATAATTTACTCGGGAGATTTTTTTTTTTTTTTTTTTTTTTTTTTTTTTTTTATGGAAGAAAAAAAAAACAACGATCTCGAATAGATAGAGGACAAAAAAAAAAAAAAAATTAAATCATTATATTACGCGGTATCGACGCCTTTCTATAAAATAATCCGGACACGTCGAGGTCGGTTATTATACAATAATAATATATACGTATATATATATATATATATATATATATATATATTCCACCTCGAAGAACGCGATGATTACGCCAAGCGGCGTTTTTTTATTATTATTATTATATTTTTACCACTACGTACTCGGCGGTACGAGTAGGCCGAGGGCGGCGTACGCGACACGATAAAACGGGGTTCCGCCCAAGAATTTCGGTTTTTTTTTTTAACTACCCTCTACCACCCGACACCCCTGTCCACCATCGAAAAGTGTTGTTTTTACCGACGGAAACTATACCGTTATTTATTTGTGAATGAGGTGCGGGCGAGGTGTTTGGTATTGACACCCCGCTACCGGGTAAACGTTTGAAAAACCTCGAATATTAAACGTTCGTCAACAGTGTAATAAAATTGCAGTGGATTTATTTTGTAAATTATAAACGAAGGAAAATAATATATTTCAACATTTAGTCGAAGTATTTTTTTTTTTTTTTTTTTTATTCGATATCATTAATATATCATTTTTGTACACAACTGTGTTTACAAACTACTAATAGAACCGGTGTAGTATCGGTGTTTTTGATTAATCATTATAATATCGATTTAATTGATAATCACGTTTTTATACGTGAGAATTTCGGAATTATAACTTTGGATACGAACAATTAATTCACCGCCTACGAAAACCTAAAGGCGCAATGGAAGCTCTTCCAATATGTAACGGATATATACCAAAAATATTGTCAAGCTTTTACAAATTCTGGCCGCATTGCCTGTTTCGACTGCAGCACTCGAGAGAGATCTCTCTCGGCATAAAACTTATAAAAACATACCTAACGAACTCATTTATAACTGAAATAAATAATTTTTCAATCGCCCGAAAGATATAATTCATAATTAAACGTTCTACATTTTGATTCAGAAAACAATCGATCCATTCATGGAGATTTAGATATTCACACCGAAGACGTTACCGATGAATTGGCAAATAAAAAAAAAAAAGCAATCTAGTGTATATAATATAATTTGTGATTCTTTAGTTTGAATTCTTAAATAATTAGTTAATGTAAAAACAGATGTAAAAGTTGAATATTTCATTATTATGACACCACCTCCTTCCCAACCTAAAAAGTTTGTAAATACGTCACTGGTTATGGCCGTTTTTTTTATACGTAGGTAGGTTTACACACCTATAATGTCTTATTATATCTTTTAATTTTACATAAAGATATATACCCTACGTATAAATACAAACGAAGGTAACATTTTTGAAACTTAACAACAACCAATGGCAATTATTGAATATAACAGAATTTATTCTACTAAATTAAATATTGTCCTAATAATAATGTATTTGCGATATATGTTGAAAATAAATAACATTGCAATCGTTCACATTTCGTTTCTAGTCTCTCTAGTATATTATAGAAAATTGCGTATATTATTATATCTAAAGGTAAAAAAAAAAAAAAAAAATATCTTTTCGAAAATGTTTTATTTAATGTTTTTGGTAAAAATCGAGGTATCTTAACTATTCCTTAACTTTTATTGTGCGTTCTATTATCATAAAATCATTGGCGGGTCCAGAGTGAGGGAACGGCGGATCAACTATTTTAGAATGGCGACTTTTTAGGACTAAAAATATACATTTAAATAGTTATCTGTAATTATTATTGAAAACACTGAAGGATAACTTTTCTATTATTTTTTAATATAAAAAAGATAACGTTCAAACAAATACATCCGAATTCCAAGGCTTAATAAGAAACCGATTTTACCAGAAAAAATAACCGTGTCCCTCCCCTGGATCCGACACCGGAATTTTATTTTAATCGTTAAGCACGTTCAATCTTCGTGTAATACTCGTAAATAGTTCGCGTCACGCGGTCTAAAAATGAAATATCAACGCAAACCCCTCGCCGAACATATTCCTTGTGCGCGCCCATACGGGTATACGTACACGTGTATTACGGTCGGGAACCCGACCCTGTTCTAGAAAATCCCGCCGGTTATTAATAATAAAAAAATATTCTAAACGATACGAATAAATTTAGCGAGGACCCGCCACCGGAATCTGTTGAAATCGCCGTGAGATAAAAAAAAAAAAAAAAAAAAAAAATAGGGACCGAACAAAATATCCATCGCTTCCGCGCGATTTGTATGCAAAGCGGTAACCGGTGAAAGGATTCCGACGAAGGGACGTGCGTGAGAAACATCGTCCGACGGTTTTTCGCAACCGGACCGGTGTGATGCCAACGGTCATCCAGTAGCGGGCGCAGCAGCAGCAGCAGCAGTCGGGTGCATAACAATAATAACAACAATAACAACAACAATATCGTGGGCGCGGGGGAGTCGTCGTACACCCGGAACCGTTTTTTTGCATTTCCGCCCTCGTCTCCCTCACCCCCCCCCTCCCCTCCATCCCATTATTCGATAAAAAGGGGATATCCCGAGTTCGGCCCGTTTAACATTTTTACCTTTTCCATTGTCCGAGTGCGTCCGCAATCTCATCGACGAATTATATTAAACGGCCGGAGTGCGACGATTCCACTATTTTATACACACCACCCGCGGATATTTATACAGTTTTAGAAATATTGACAAAAAATTCAAACGGACACTGAAAATAGCGATACGAACGGCCACAGAAACAACAAGAAAACAAAATTGTATTCATCGAAGAATATAAAGTAACAAGTATCGAACTAATGAATTTAGTAGATTGGATTTTGTCGAAAGAATGGCATTTAAACACCAGCCTCCAGCATAGACAACATTTGTTTAATATTTAAAAATTACATTCTAAAAGAAGACATTAATTAACATAAAATCAGTACCTACCCACCGTAACATAATGGGCGTAAGCCAAGATAATAAAAGATATAAAAAATAAAATACAATTTTCGGGGTGTAAACCAGTTCACCTCCTCGTGGTGCACCCTGGGCACATTACTAAATAAATTGGGACGCATTCGGGCTACGTTGAAAAAATGATATTGTTTTATTGGGACGCACTCGGGACATTTTAAATAGGACACCGGATAAAAAAACACCGTTTGTTCAAACCCGGTACCGCTACTAATCTAAAACGGCTAAAATATGTAGTGGTAGAGGTATATATATATATATATTATGATTCATATCCCACTGATACACATATTTTCTCGGTGATCTTGGTCAACATGTAATTTTTGAACTTTCAAAGTCAATAAATACGACTTGGAGATGTATTGTTCGTTACGCCGTATAAATTGCATGCATACATTAAAGAATAAAATAATGTTAAATATATAATAATGAGTGGTGTATACCTATTTATAGTGTTATAACTTGTTTATTTTGAAAGGAAATAATATTATAGCGGTAAAAAAAAAAAAAAATCATAACATATCTTATTCTTTTTAAGTATTGTTATATATTTTATATAAAAAAAAAAAAAAAATGTTTAAACGAAAAAGGTAATGACTTATTTAAACAAATCAATAGTAGGGACACTTTTAGATAAAACGTTTGTATAATGTACAACGAAACCAATAACATTTTAATACAAGTCATTTATATTAAAAACACAATAAATAACACGACGATATTAAACAATATTTTAAATAAAAATTAATATTAAAAATGTAATAATCGTAATATATCAAATAGAACGAAATGTGTGACTTTTAGGCATGACGAATAAAAAACCGAATAAATAATTGAATAACACGTTTAACAAAACAATAAGAGGGACGTAATCATAATTCAAATACAGTATTACCAAAGATTTGGTGTAACAATCGGACATGTATACGTTGTTGTTGCGTTGGAAATTAAACGGACGTTTTCGTTTGTAATAATATCTCGGCATTTAACGATCCGGATTTGTCCGGTTGTCGCGCCAACGGGCGTATTTCGATTTTGTCAGTAAGATAGATTAAATGAAAAAAAAAAAAAAAAAAAAACCCCCTCAACTCTTTTTCGCCAAAAATACGTAGGCGTGTCTGGTCGTTGCCGCAGGGGTATACAATTACCGATTTTGCCGGATCGGCATAATAATGCCGTCAGTATTGCCTGCGGTGCGCCCGCTATTTAAACGCCCCGGCGGCGGGGTAGGTATAAAACAACGTCCCAACGATAGCAACGACAGAAGAACCAGCCAGCCCCAGCCAGCCACCCGGTCACACGGCGCAACACAATACTACGCGTCCCGGTCGGTTTACGGGACCGTCCCCGTCGTCCCGACTATAATCCCGGTAAAAACTCGTCGTCGCCCGCACACACGTGCGTAGTATTATATTCGTATGCATATAATTCATTTTTTTGGCCTTTCGTCGTCGCGCGCGCGTTATTGTACGCCGGGTACAGAGCCACTACTCCTACCGGTTACTACCCCCACTGCGCCATCGCGGCCACCGCCGCCGCCGCTGCCGCCGCCGCGCAGACGTGTCGGCGGCGGTCCCCTCCTTGGCGTTCTTACGCGCACACGCGCGCCCGTTCGCCCGCTCCTTTTTACCGGTGTAATATTTTCGGGGGGGTAATAGAAGTAGCGACACCGGTGCAGTGTGTGTGAGAATGCCGGTCCATAGATTCCCACGGTCAGCGGGGAACCGCTGCCGTTGCCGCCTCTGCCTCTGCCACCGCTCTTATAATGGGCCACCTGTTTTTTTTTTTTTTTTTTTTTCTTCTATAAAATATCCCGACGTACGGCGTCGTAATATAATAATAATAATAATAATACACGCGTCGGAAGAATATAACGCGTCCCCCCGGTCCTGTGTCCCGTAACGTATAACGTTAAAAACGTGACAAAAAAAAAAAAAAAAAAAAATTGAAATGAAATAATAATATAATAATAAACGAGGAGTAAAACTATACCGTAGGGCACCCTTGACCCGGGAAGGGGGGCGAAAAAAGGGGGTCAGGGTCGGGAACCGTCGCCGCTACGGTCTTATAAGCGCTATATACACATTATACCCAATCGCGCCTCTACATATTATACGATTTATTATTATATAATATATATTATTACTGTTATTGAGGAAAGAAAAAAAAAAAAAGAAAGAAACGTCGCGAGCGTTACACGCGACCGGCACACACCGAAAAACCCCCGTCGTCGGCCCTTTTTCTTTCTTGCCCGGCAGCAAACCCGGAGGGTAGATGTATACGTGCGCCTCGTACCTCGCGTCCCGTCCCATGGTTTTTAAACCACTCGGAACGTCCCGCACGGGCTTGTGCACGCGCGTCTTATAGCGGTAACAGTGGTAACAGTGATAACAGTGATAACAGTGGGAACAGTGGTATAATGACGTGCCGCGATTCGATAAATAAACTGCGCACAGTCCCGTAAACCTAATGCAAACGAATCGAGTCCTGGGTTGTTCTTGTAGATACGTGTATCATCATCTTCGTCTTCTCTCTCGGTCTCGGCCGGTGAAGACCATACCGAAAGGGGCCGCGCTCGCGGAGCCTGGAGGGTTCCGTATCCTTATCCCTCCCCCCCACCCACCTTTGAACTTTTATCGTTTGACAAGTCGTTTACGGTTTATTTCCAGTAACTATTTGTCTCTTTTTTGTCTATTGATCGAATTTCGGCTTATACCATTGTTGGCCGCCTAACGTATTTACGTGTCAATTACCCCGGGGAGAAGTGCTCAACGCAATGGCAAAAAAATCTAGAAGAATCGATTATTTTTTTTTATTTTATATATAAATATACGATTCGTTAAATGTGAATGGAGTAAATGAATACATTTTTACAAAATTACATATTACGCTGTGTCCATTGTTTGTATAATTATAATACAGTTGTATCGTTTGAAGGAGTACGTGTACCAATACGGCTACCGGTATTTTTGGGCATACCGAAAATCAGTTATTCTTCGGATTTTTCGATTTACTAATAAACCGAACGGATAACATTTATTCACAACGTCTACTTGTAGACCTATTTAAAAGGTTTGCGAAATAATTTTTAACGGGTCCTTTGTATAACTCGTTGTCGATTTATCATTGAAGTGTGTGTGTGATTATCGAGTTTGAACGGTTGTTCATTCGTTCTGTTCAACTTTCAAATCTATAGTTGTAATCGTGTGTGTGTGTGTTTTTTTTATTAATTTAGTTTCGTATTAAAACATCGAATATACCGAATGACCAAAAATACCGGCATCCACCTTAATACTGAAAAACCGGTATCAATAATTCAATACCGGCAGCCCTAGGTACCGAGTATTGTACCGATTTCGTCTTGAAAATATGCGTGTTTTAATGATTTTACACCTATAACTAGTAACCATCAGATTCTCCCTATATGGAAATCTCGAGCACGCCACTGCGTACACCTCCCGTATCTTTATAACCTCTGACATTTCCCTCCATTGATCAGCTTTGCGTCTCACCTAACGCAGTCTTCCCGTTATTACGCTCTTTCCCAACGGGATTTTCCTTAATCGTCTTCTTTTTTTTTTTTTTTTTTTATCACCTACCGAAATATGTTCCCGACCACGGCAGTCTTCATTTTCTAACCGCCTTTACTTATTTCTCAAAGGCCACGGTTCAGCTCCGAACAGGGCTGTTAGCCCTGTATTAGGGTCGAATACGTTAAAATGTTTAGGTTCGTGTAAATGGCGTTTTTATTTGGTCGATTTATGAAACACAGTAATTATAAGTTGATCCGGATGTTACAGGGATGGAAACGGGGAAACGCGGAGAGACACGTTTTTATTTGATTATTTCGTTCGAAATACTGTGCACGGGCTAATCCGTGCGGGGCAGTTAAGTTATTTAAAAATAAAATAAAATAGGAAAATTATATTATTTCATAACATTTTTAATTCCATGTGAATTGACCACGAGAATTTCTTGTCAAGTATAAAAATCCAATAATAATAATCGAAATCGCAGCACAACACGGGGCAGTGATGATTGCGAGTAACGGCCACCGACTGACTTTGTCGGGTCGCCGTTAGTAAACCCTTATAGTTTATGGCTAAAAAGTTATTGGTCGTGTCGGTAAAATAACTTGATATTCATTAGATTATCAATCTTTAGATTTTGAATTCGTTACGTTTTGTTAGGGCGACAGTGACCGGTTCCTGTTGTCATTCGTCAGCCGATAGACGCCATTAAAAAAAAAAAAAAAAAAAAAAACGAGCGTAACGAATAAAAAAAACGCCTACCCGGGCACAGTAAAACAAAAAACAAATAATCGGTCATTTTCAAAATGCACTTTTAGGTTTGGCGATGCAATATTGTTTTCGCCCCGGGTCTCGTAAACCCCGAGGACCAAGGTACTGTTTCTATTATTTATTACTGTTTTTCGATTGTTTCGAGCTCCGGCGTGCTACAGTTTTCCCTTTAGATTTTTTCTTCTTTTTTTTTTTTTTTTTTTTTTTTTCCTACGTTGAACGATAAACGAGACACGAGACGCGGAGACGCGTACGCGTGCCCCCCTGACGCCGAGCGGTACAAACGAAGGTCCCGCACGGCCGCGGTGCCGGCGCGCACAATAAGCGGACGCGTGTCTGACGCGTGCGACGGTAGCGATTTCTTCCACGTCGGTCGCCGTTTTATTTTTTTATGAAAAAAAAAAAAATCCACCCGGCACTTGTACTTGGGTACACGCGGGGGTAAACGGCATTCGAGTAACACTAAAATGTAATTCGTTGCAATTAGTAGTAACTTGTAACAAAATTGGCTACGCGTAGCCAAATAAGTCACGAAAATCGTATCGAGCCCGTCAATTTAGCACAATTGTTTTAATTGAAAATTCATGAATGCAACCAGCGAGATCGACTAATCGAGAGAGATAATTTCAATTTGTCATGAAAACGGAACAATACGCGCCAAATAACTTATCACTTACTAATTGTAATTGTGTTATCAATTATCATGGTGTTTATTGGTTTATTATTTTTTTTTCTTTTCTAAATCGTTATCAGATATAGCACGCGCCAAATAGGTGTAATTTATCTATCACCAATTTCGATAAACAATTGTCTCTATAATATAAAACATTAAACAATTGTCTACAAAAAACTAACATTTTCGTTCGTTTTATGAATTTAAAACAATATTATTAGGTCAGTTTACGTTTATTTATTTGTTGTGATTTGTAAACTGTTGTTGTACTTTATTGACCGACAACTATTTTTTTTATAAATGCATAAAAAAAATGTGTATGTAACTTGTAACTTAGCTACAGCAACTGTAACTTGTAATCAGTTATCTAAAATTCGAATAACTTTGCGACCTATATCCAGTTACACTATGCATTGCAATTTCCACATTCCGTGTTGTTGGGCAGATTACTTTTGAAATATATTACAATTACGTAGCTGCGGTGAAAAAATAAAAAAAAAACCATTTTCATAAGTGCCGACGAAAAAACTTTCTTGTCGGTGTTCGATCGGGGCAAGATTTCCGGTGGAAAATTTGTTAGGCCAGGTCAAGTTCACAGACGGGAAAAATGGTTTTTTTTTGTTTTTTTTTTTTTTTTTTAAATCCCTCGTTCTTCGTGTTTTAAACGGTTTACAAAATGTTCATTTGAAACGATATTCCTCATTTGATCAATACAATGTTATGCAATAGTAAGTACTCGTTGTATTGGTAAATAGTTTGTGCAATTAAATAATTACAAATAATTGCAATCGTTTATCGATAAATATTGATATCCATAATTACGCATTCAATTGCGGGCCGCTAGAACATTGCTCAAGACTCCCGTGTTTTTTTCCCATAGTCGTGTTACATCTAATCTAACAACAGTACAATAACAATAACAATAATAACAACGACAAGACGAATTTAACATAAAATATTACATAGTTGGCTACGGTGGCTGGACAAGTTCGCGGCCGCCACCGGTCGCGGGGTCACGTTATTTTACCCACGAGGCCAACGAAATTCGGCACAAAAATCGCATATTTTATAGGCGCGGATTTTGTTCGGCGGCGCCTCATTTGGCGACCGGCTGATCGGTCGCCCGTTATACCCTCGCGCCGGCCCATGGCAGGGCCACGCGTCAGTGTGCCGACCGGGGGGGGGGAAAGGAAAACCCACCGGGACCGCGGGCGCGCGTCGTAACCTATTATTATTTTACACCTCGTAGGAATACACTCGGCCGGTGCCTAATACAAAGTCGATTTGTATAGACTGTATAACGCGCGAATAGTAACGATACAATTTCCGTACACTAGACACGAGCGTACACATAGACGCGGGCGCTTTGTAATAATATTACAAAAATAACGCTATGGCGATTTCTTTTGTGATCGATATAACAACAACAACAACAACAACAATAATAACAATATAATGTCCGGGCCACGCGACGACGACGACGACGACGACGACGACAAACGTTCGCATCGCCTACTTTCTCCTATTAGGGGCGATTTTCACGTGCGCGCCCAATGCGGTTTCTCGCACGTTTGTCGTCGTCTATAACGAACAATTTCACCAGAAGGCAAAAAATAATAATAATAATAATAAAGTAACCGTTTAAACGCAAAATATTATTATACTCCCGAATTCGACATTTTTTTTTTTTTTCTGTTACATGTGGAAATAAAAAAATAATAAAATAACGATTTGAAAGCGTTTTAGTTCCCGGCGTTACTGTTCCATTTGCGTGTATGGGTTATATCAATAACTAATAAATATAGCGAATTATGTATATTATAATTTTGTGACTTTCAACAATTTTTAATAATTTGCGGACTGGTTCGGTTTTAAAATGTTCGAAAAGATATACCAGCAAGGCAAAAAAAAAAAAAAAAAAAAAAAAGCGAAATAAAAAACAATAAAAACCCTAAAAATGATTTTTTTAAATTTTCGCTCATGACCATTTTTGATCGTAAGCTAGAAAGTCGAAACAAGCTCAAAAAAGAAAATTAAGTGATGTACTTTTACGTTAAATGTTATATTATATTGATGCGAGCGATAACAACGATAGTTGATAATTATGACAAATCAATTTTGAAGTGGTTCTTAAACCATCTCAAAATTATCTAAAAGGAAACGTTAAATGGCCCCCGAACGAGTGGTAAAATGTACAATATGTTATTTGAAAGAATAGCAGTTAAATTTGTTTATTTCTTCTGATAGTTTCCGATATGATTTGATGATCTTATCTTAAAAATTATTAAGAAAATAATCTTTTTTTTTTTTTTTTATGAAAACGCTGCCCGTGACCTTAATAAATCGTTCAAAATAATCTTAAACAAATCGTGGAAAATTATTAAACTCCAAGGAACACAATATTACGGGGAGAATAAAATTTGATAAAAAAAAAAAACCACTTTTTCGTCCTTTGTTCTCGCGATTCGACTTGTTCTCAGCACGAGGGAAAGTATACTGTAATAATTCATTACTAAATAACCGTATAGTATTTGTGTTCGTGTGTACCAGAGTAACGAAAACACGAATTTGCCTACGAAAAGATAAAATATTATCGACAGTTTAATTATTATACTATATTATTATACGATACGTATATAGATATGATTTTTTTTTTTTTTTTTTTGGTGCGATCAATTACTACCGATCTGGTATAACACGATTCCGATTAAACCCGTATCGCCGCGGATATCGTAAAACGAAAATATCTTATCCCGGCGTCGATCGTAATCGTCGCGGTCGTCGAAAAACACCACTACTATATTATTATTATTTACGGCCGCGGCCCAGAAATCGGTGACGGTTTTAATTATTATAATCGCCGAACGGTGGTCCGTTTGATACCGACCGTGGTATTATAATAAATTACGTATATATATATATATATATAAACGATAATAAGATAGAGGAGCATAGCGTGCGCCGAATCCATGGGAAATGTTTGGCTTTTTAGATACAAACAAAGAAGAAGAAGAAGAAGAAGAAGAAGAAAAAAATCATTTATATACATACATATCGAGTATTACGAGTTTATACGGATAGCCAAAACCGGATGGACGATATTTTCGGGACCACGATCGTCGTCCTTGGCCGGCACCGACGTTTATACCTTTGTGCGTCAAAACCGGCCTTCGTCGCCTTCCCGCAGTTGTAACACCGAGTTGTATAAGTGTGTAGCTACCGTTTTTTTTTTTTTTTTTTTGATCTATTTTTTAGTTAATCTTTTTTTCCTTGGACTTGCGCCGTCTGATCTCTCCGGGATCTGCGCGGCACGCACACACTCGACGGGTACCGAATGCAGTGAAACGGGTGGGGGATGGGGCGGTAAAAAAAAATTAAATACCAACGTTTTTTTTTTTTTTTTTTTAGTACTTATTATCCGACCGGGACGCGGGAATGATCTAGCGTATATAAATATTATAATAATAATAATAATATTATTATATCGCGGTAGCCGTATGCCGGTGGCCGTCGCGTCGCGGCGACCGCGCCTAGTAATTAATCAATTAATCGCCGCGTGTTTTTTTTTTTCTTTTTTTTTTTTTTTTTTACGATATTATTATTATTAGTTATTATTTATACCGTGTGCCCGGTCGCGCCGCCCGCGATTATAATAATAATATCGCATAGTATTATATACCGCGGTAACACGCGCATTTTATTATTAGTATTTTTTTTTTTTTTTATCCACACGGAATTATTCTTCTATGGTATATTATCATTATTATACGGCGCGCGTACAACACACGTACCATGGGAACGCGACCGGCCGGCCGACAGAAAAAAAAAAAAAAAATAATAATAATAATAATAAAAAAAAAACCTTTCGGGTTCCCACAGGAGCTGTTGCCACCGCGCGCGCGTGCAACAAGTGGGTATAAATAATATTTAATATAATACGCGCGCATTCGATATACCTGTATACATAAAAAAAAAAAAAAAAAACAGTTTTTTTTTTTTTATTATTATTTATACCTCTACATAATACATCGCGTCGGATATTATAGGTAAAAAAAAAAAAAACACTCGCACGTATTCACGCGCGCGAGCTCTCTACTTATTATATTGTGCGCACCGTATTACAATGTGTTTTCGCGGTCGAGATTTTAAGTCTAGAAATCGCTAAAATCGATTTCGGCCCGACGGACTTGGACCGCCTCGTAAAAAGTCCGGTCGGGTTCTGTGAGAATTTACACAAATCCACATCAATTAGGCCGATGATTATTATCGATTTAAGAACGAGAACGGTACGGGGGAACCATATTTAATTCCGAAATTAATTCATTGATTAAATACAGTACGGTGATCAAAGTACAATATGTCCGGTTAAAAAAAAACACATAGCAAACGCAATTGACAGTCAGAATATCTCGCCCGTCCATAAACTATATAGGCGGTTTAAAGAAGAGAAAATTCGATTTCGTGTCGTAGCGAATGCGGATTGAAGTTTTATAACGAAAATCTATCGTTGCGTAAATTTAAAATCATTTTTTTTTTTTTTTTCTGTTGAATTCCTATTATAGCGCACAGCTTCCCTCCCCCGCGGCTCATTATTTGGAAAATTATTTTAATCTTGCCGTGACAAATTCCTATAAATACGTTCGGACGAAAACTCGATCGCGCATCGCGAAGATTACGATTTTGAAAATCGGCCCGAAATGTCCAACTAAAAATGAAATCTCGATCCGAGTCCGCGGCCGGTTGAAAGCGCATAGGCTATATTTATAACCGGTAGTACTTATTTTTTATTTTTTTATTTTTTTAATATTTTAATATGATATTAGTGTATGTACCGTGCGCACACATTATAATTTATCGCGTGTGTGCCGGAGAAGCGATTTCCGTTGTCGTGTCGTCGTTATTAACACGTCACGACCCACGCAAAGTATAATATTCACCGGAGACCGGTCCGGTATGTCTTTTACCACTACCCGGGTAATCTTCTCTCCGGCCCAAGAATATACCGATCGCCGTCGCGATAGACCCGTACACGTTTTATCCCGTACAAATAACAATTCCATCGTCGACATGGTGTATCCAGTGTACACCGAGGTAGCTGCTGCGGCGATATTGTAATATAAGTATTGGTAAAAAAAATATACAACATATTGGTTGGGTGCGAAATGCGCGCGTCGGAAGAACCGCATATAATATGCCGGGCCATAGCGAAGTGGACGGAGTGGCCTCCTAGTTTAGAGACGGCAAATTTCGAATGAACCAAATTGGTTTCGTTATTAAACTATCCAGTACACTGAAATCGGTAGGCGTTCGAATCCATAGTTGGGAGGCGTTCAGCAATCCGGATCTACTCTTGGAATTTTTTTAAAACAAACGCAAACTGCTTAAGAAGTCATTAAACAAGTCAGATCCACCGCTCCTAATTTTTCCAATGTTGGACAAACGCGGAGTTCGCTTGAAAAAAATGTCCCTAAATTTTCCTGAACATTTCTACCAGGCCGTGTCTCTGGTTCCCCGACCATGTATATACACTACGATTATATGCCTTCGGGTCTTTATTTCTCGTATGAGTTCTTCATTGACGGTTATTATAATACAGGGTGGCGCGTGGTTACTTCCTTATTTTAAAAAAATCATAACACAAAAAGTATTGGCAATATTGATTTAATTATTTTTTTTCTGTGTACATTTAAAGTTTTATTTTATTTGGTTTTAAATACTGCATCTCGAAGGTGGCCCCACCGTTCTCGTCAATGCACTGAGATAGTCGGAATTTGAAATTTCTGTCCACTCAGAATTGACCGTAACTGCTCTTTCGTTCTCTTCAAAAAACCATGGGCCAATAATGCTGATTCTGAATATTGCACACCAAACAGTCATACGTTCTGTATGCAGAGGCTGCTCATGAAGTTCTCTCGGGTTAGTGGGGCTCCAATATCGCATGTTTTGTTTGTTCACACATCTTGAAATATGGAAATGTGCCTCGTCACAGAAGAAAACAATAGCGTCCTGAGGTAGATTTTCGAAGAAGGCTTCACGTGCATTTTTTCGCGCAACATAATCGCGGGGATTAAGTTGTTGCACCACTGCCAATTTCTATGGGTGAAAATTAAGTTCCTCATGAAGAATTCGTCTCACTGTGCGACTAGACATCCTTAAAGCAGCCAAATGTTTGTGTGCAGATCGCCTAGGGGATTTCAAAATCGTCGCCCTTACCCTTTCGATGTTTTCTGGCGTCCTGGCGGTTCTGGAAGGTCCATTATGTTTCTTCTGCACACTACCGGCATCCCCGAACGTGTCCGCCCACAAACAAATCGGTTTCCGATCAGGCACACGACCCGCAGGTGCGATATCGAAATGGTTTCTGAAAGCACGCCGAGTTGCGATGATCGAACTGCTGAATGAAAAGTAGGCCTCCACGGCGCTCTTGCTTTGTCCACTGCATTGTTGACACTGAACTAGTTATAACAAAAACCTTAGACAACGTGCTTTCGAACAAGCCATAAACCAACGCTCTACTATCATCAATAGCCGCTCAGTTGCGAGGGTTTCCGATAAGGAAGTAACCACGTCCCACCCTGTATTGTGTTACGTCCGTATCGACTAATGTCCCAAAACAAATCGCCGGAGCAAATACGTACGTGTTCGGTTAGGTATACAATACGACACCAGTGGGATTTTCGAATCGTCGACCGGCCGCGCGTTGTTAATACGCTCAAAATAATTTTAACCGTACATACGGCGTAATTATGTGTCCGGCCGGATCGTCACGAAAACACACGGCAATCATAATATTATCGTAAAAACGCGAATACGATTTCCACACTTACTCGGCGACCCGGAGCGGCAGTGGCAAACAACGTTCAGAGTGGTGCGACACAAACAGTATTTATACGTGGGTATATATTATGGCCACATTCGAAATCACCACATCCGTTTTACAATCGCCTACTATTGTTCCTAGCCACCGGGGTTTACCGGTTTTTTACCGGATTACACGCAATATTCTGGTTTCCGACGTATCCGAGAGCTGCGAACAGTACGGGCAGTGACAGACACTAATGAAATCCGGAGCCGATCCATTCTGTGATACAGGGGGGAAAAAAAATATATGCGTTTAAACAGGGTGTGATCGAAAAGTACCCGCGGATTTTTTAATTAAAACTTTATTAACACAATAGTATTCTAAATATACATTATCATCTTCAATGTATTCTCCCTGAGAAGCAATACACCGCTCCCGTCTTCTTTTCCACTTTTGAAAGCACTCCTGGTAGGCACTTAAGGGAATGTCTTTAGGATCGTTTTCCGTATTTCGTTTAATGTCATCAATTGTTTGAAAACGACGTCCTTTGAGCGTTGAACTTAAGAAACAACAAAAAAAAAAAAATCACACGGAGTCAGGTGAAGTCAGGTCAGGTGAGTAAGGTGGTTGTGGAACGACTGGTGTTTGATTTTTTGGTAAAAACTGACCAATAAGCAATGAGCTGCGGGCTGAGGCTTTGTCGTGGTGCAGCATCCAAGAATCACTTTTGCTGCAATTCGGCTCATACCTAAATCTTTGGTTAATATCTCTTGACATGAACCATAAGATATTCCTACATCTTCTGCCACTTCTTTAGTAGCTGAAATAGATAATCGACGATAATTTTGAATAATTTCACGATCACGTGCACAGTTTTATTTGTTTTTGAGGTCGATGGTATACCGGGTTGTGCATTTAACGAATATCCTACCTCCCTTCAATCTTTTAAACCACTCAAAACACATTGGCCGGGATAGAGCATCATCTCCGAAAGCTGCAAAGGTCCAAAAGTTAAAACTAGAATTTTTTCCTAGTTTAAAACAAAATTGCACGCACACACGTTGTTCTTCTACTGCGTCCATAATGAAATTCACCAAACGACTAACTCACGGTTACGTATAAATGCCAAGAAACAAAAAAAAAAAAATATTGTTATCGGTTTCAAAACGACGCTCTAATACTCGTTAGGAATTACTTTATCGAATAAACCCTCGGAGACTCGCTATCATTATAGATATAATAAATATTATTAACGCAGTCCTAATATTCTTTGATCGCACCTCGTATTACCTACGTAAATTTACAGATATTCAGTGGTGTACGACTGCAAAACAAGACAATCGTTTGAGGAGAGTCGTTAAATAAACTTCAAGCACGTGCGAAAATGTGTGCTCGGTTATTTTATAAATACAGTGAAACCTCTATAAAGAAATAACATTTATAATGTTTTTCACTAAACAAACTCGTATTTCGCACGAAATGTATGCAAATAATAACAATAATATTGTATGGTAATTTGGTTTGATTATTCTTTGTTGTCGAACAACTGTCCGGTATCCAGTTGAACTATTTTTGTGTCGTTCTGACTACTATAAAAATTCACTTCAATTTAATTAATGAGTTAAAGATGTCATCGGGCACATTTTCGGTATACTGAAATTCACGACGAATAGAGTGTCGAAAGCAGCCAAGTCATAAAATTGTTTGTGGCATAGGACGAGAGACACGAACATCTTAATCTTCAATTCCATCATCTTGTACGTAGGATCGACGAGTGTATACTTTATAAATTACAAGTATAATAATACAAAATTAATTCTTTGAAAATAATTTTTTTTTTTTTTAAATAAATTAAAAAATTCATTATGTAATGAGTTGCGTTAAATAGAAGTTATGTAAAAAAAAAAAAAGTTCGTTTCACTGTATATATTTGCCTTAAAATATTTTTGGTATTTCTGAAAACAAATTCTCTGGGCTACAACAGTCCTCTTTTGGTTTAATAATAGTAGGGTCGTACTTAAAAAATCAAGACCCCACCCCTCAATCCGGCTCTAACATCCATATTGAAATCAACTCACATTTCCTAGTTTTTTTGATAAAAATTTGATTTAAAAATCTAAACGTTTTCGACGTCGAAAAAATAAAATGAAATAATCGAAAAATCTATCTAGAGCGAACACAATGAAGAATCATAAATAAACATATAATATATAACTCGTATAACGTTATCTATATAAGAGGTATGATGAGCAGATAAAAGTGTGTTTTCTGTCTGTGGTATTACCATGACAAAATAAACAAGTATGACGGCAACTTTTTGATATGCACAAAATGGCCGCCGTCTTTCGCCTGTTATCAATTTTTAATTGTGATAAGAGGCAAAAGACGAAAGAAATTTTGTGCGTATCAATAGGTTGCTGGTTGCTGGTTGCTACCTGATTATTTTGTCCATGAGTATTACTTTTTACATTTTATATTTTATTTAATTTATTTATTTTATCCCGTAGATACAACGCACGCGTAATACGATAATTAATCACGTGTTCATTTGCTATGCTGCAGTTAAATTCCCACTTATCAACGGTATAACACAATAATTGTTGTGTACTCCGTGTGAACGGTATGTTTACCACATTGTAAAAAGTATCGGTAGAAGAAAAAAAAAACCCACGACAATATTATGGGCCGCATTTTAAAAAAAAAAATACTAAATCGATTTAAACGAATAATTCGGATAACGATATATTACTAGGGCTCGGAAATTCATGACTTAAAATACTTGAAATAATACGTATAATGACATAAACATTTTTTTATTGTAATGAGATTATTCAAATTAATTAGTGTACATTCAAATTCTAAAAAAAATATATTAATAAATCGTAGTTAAAAAGTGTTAAGATGTTACGGATCTTAGAACGAACTATTAGAAATAATGTCCGAAAGAAAAACTCTATGGAATAGTATCAAGAAAATAAGAAATTAACGAATTGGACATGTACTGTGGCATGGTAGGTTGTTGGGATAAATTATAGAAGGTAAAAACTATAGTGGAAGGTCGCGAATGGAGTATATGTGACAAATAATGTAGGACCAGGGATGTAATTCTTACGAAGAAACAAAGAGAAAGGGAAGGTACAATAAAAAAGCTATTAAAATTTGATGGAGAATTGCTGCAAACCAATCTGAAGGTTGAATACAAAAGATAGAGAGTTTAAAGGTGACTTTTCAGATGGGTCAGTAATTAAACGTTGAATCTTACCCGCATTCTGTTCTTGATTCATTTTCTATTAATAATATTTGACAATAATTACTAATAGCTTAGGTACAATGACGTACATTTAGGAGATAAACGAATATATAGTTTTACTTAGTGAATTTTCTAAAATATTTAAAGACAATGCAATATACTTTCTCCGAAGTATAAAAATGCATTTAACGACTAAAAAATAACGTAAAATGACCGTATGGCCCGAAATCCTCTAAAAAGCAAAAAAAAATGTAAAATAATAATGCTTCACTGTCGGCTTCTACGTAACATGAAACAAATTTATATATATATATGCGCAACGTATTAGAGCAAAAGAAAAAACAAAAATGCAAATGCATCAAGTCTCGGGCCTTATATATTACGTATGGTCGTGTACGGGTCGTATAAACATTTTTGTTCACATACCGACAAATCCACATTATTCTAATCTCGTGGTCGGTCGATTATTATAAGATAAACGTTGTTGTTTTTAATTGAAAATATACAATAATAATATTTTATATAAGATAAACGAACGAGAGATACACAAAAATAATAAAAAAAAAAAAAAAAAAACAGAAGTATTTTTGATTTGAGTGGGTTGACGTATAATAATTATTTATTTATAAATAATCGAAATAGCTGACAAACGAGCCGATAAACGTAAAAGACAGTGGCTCTGAAATCGTGTTGGAATTATATTGCAAGATAAGATTGAAATTAATGTTCAACACCCCGGCACCATGTTCACGAACCAGGAAAATACTACCGTTTCCCCGACGTTTTTCCACGCTATTAGGAAAACCACAAGGAATTGCAAATAATTACCGACCACCGACCACCAACACCGTCTATCAAAAACAATTATTGCAGCCGCAATACTCATACCTAGGTTTCGGCGTCAGTGGTCTCAAATATAATGATACAGTGAAACCTCTAATAATGAACACCTCTAAAAAGTGGACACATTCCCAATAGTGGACACTTTTAAATTCCTTATAAATAGCTGACACTCCTAATAGTGGACGTGGACACTAAAATCTGGTACTAAAATTAAAAATTACTTCTCATAAATGGACATAATATATGTCTTATCACCCGGGGCGAAATCATAGAGATAAATATTCGAGTTATCGTGTAGTACATACGGCCTATAATCTATAATTTTTAATGTAATATTTATATACTATACAATTAATAATTCAAATTTGTTATGTAAATGGAATTTCTTTTTTTCAAGAAGCGGTGGAAAGCGATCCACCAATCGCCCCCTCCCCCCTGGATTATATATTGCACATATCTCGTATTAAATACTAAAAAGAAAATATAAAAAAAAAAAAACAGAAAGAAAGAATAATTCTTAGCTCGTTCTTAGGTCGATGTTTAGAAAACAAAATCTTAACAAAAAAGATTTACGAAAATCCGATTAATATTATATTCAGTTAGGCTATACAATATAATCATTATCATTTCAGGTATAAATATATACGTGTAAGTATATATTATATTTTTGTCGTGTAATCTTAATTATTTAATCGAAGCGATTGTTTTTACTCGACGTAAACCATACGATAATAATGTTATTTACAACATGATAATTTTTATTTAACGACGACGACGACGACGACGACGACGCACCGAACACCAATTAAAAATGTATTTTTTTTATATTCGTTTAGTTTTTTTTTCTCCCTTTCTCTTATTTGATCGCTGTTTAAAGGGCCAGAAGGGATAATACCGACCTACACACTTAGGTATCCGTTTTAATGAGTATTATAATTAAACCTTATAAAATAATATTATGATCATCTCCGTGCACGGTGTTTTCAATATGATTATTATGCGTCAGTTTATTGCTACTATATTGCTGAAGACGCTGCAGACAAATGATAATAAACATCGGATTTTATCGTGTCCGATCCTGCAGACGAGGACTATCGCGTAGTCGGTATCTGTTTTCCTCCCCCCTTTTTTTTTTTTTTTTTTTTTTTTTTCGACTGTTTATCGTCATTTGCTGTTGTCGGTCTCGACCAGAAACGCATAAATTTAAATTTCGGGCCCTTTTTTAATTAATGTCGTTTTCGATCGTACACGTATAAATAAATATTATAAATACGATCATATTATAAAATAATACGACAAGTCTGAACAGATTCCGGGCGTCCCGAACGTATACAAAGACGAATATTATTCAACGTCATTTGCCGTCTGTGGGTTTCTAACGGGCAATATAACAAAAATAAATGACGTAAAACCGACAAAAACAAAAAAATGCCTTTGAAATCGGTTGTAGAGATAAAACCGCGCCTATTCGTAGATGACAACATTTTGAGGACAACCCAGCGTAGGCGTTTTACAATTCTCTAAATATTCGACTTGTCGTCGAACGTATAAACGAAGTATCGTATTTTACACTTTTTATTTTCACCAAACTGTAACCATTAGATCACAGGCCGACCGCCGTTATATCTATAATCTATACAATTTTAATTTATCAAAACATTTTTACCGAACTTTGTTGAGCATCATTTTATGTTAGTAATGATTTATCGTTGCGTACAAATATAAATTAAATTCACATCTATATCCTACCTTTCAAACTTTACAAACCTACGACAGTGACACATATATGATGTGTCAAGTCCGTCGCCTTTTTTTTTTTTTTTTTTGCTTTCAAAAAGAAAAGTCTTTGAAATATATATTTTAAACTTATAATGCTTGTCGGGTTGACTGTTGCTGACACCGGCCCACAAGGTGCTGTAGTGTTCCACTGTTGGTAGCACAGTGGGTCAGCCCACGTCTCCTGATACCGATAAAACGTTTGATTTATATTTTATGTCGTTTTGTTGCTCGATCATTTAGATAAAACAGCTAGGGAAATAAATGCACAGACTTTGTTCGAACCCCACGACGTGGCGATTGATTATATTATTAAATTCCCTTCTGTATCCGATATTCTCAAATACTGTTCACATACACCAATGACCCCCTGCACCCACGGTCTGAAGTATGCCCATTGCTCGTCTTTTTCTTTTCGTTTTACAATTTTTTACTTTTAAAAAAAAAATACGTAAGATATTTTAAATTTTAAATTCATGCCGGACGGTATTACACGCACCGGTGTCCACCTTAGTTGCATTCCGTCACAAAGGCATACACGAATTGCGTCTCGGGTTTTTTGATCAAGCTGTACAATTTCTTAATTTCGTTTTTAGGTCTTCTTCGTGGTGTACTTATAAATTATACTAAACTATACTAAGTATACTACTACTAGTGTAGGCACTATCGGTTAGGTTTTATACTATATATATATATGTTTATGATGTATAAAATATTTAACTTCAAACCGTTGTGGATTTACCAAGCTGATACATAGTACTCGATTAGGCCCAGTGTATAGATTTAAACTGATCGTACTTGTTCGGTACCTATATTTATTTTCGATTATTTATTATATATTTAATTATTAGATGTTTAAGACCCCCGATTGCAATACGCGAATTGCGTCACGGGTCTATTGGTATACGTGTTCGTGTAAACCTTTATTCATACAGACCGCAACTCGTGCGCTCCCACACGCGCTGGTCCTATCGTCCGTCATCGTCCAAATATCTCCGTTCAGAATCGTTTTTTTTTTTTTTTTTGGTTAGCGATGATTTATACCGTTGCATAATGAAAATGGGACATTTTTCCACGCCGGGCGTTTTTCAATTATACATAATACGGGTACGACAAGGCCGGGAAAGAAGGCGCCGCCGAGCGACGCACCCGTGGGCGTAACGCGCTTTGTGACGATTTCGACGACCCGCGAATTCGCGTATTGAATAAACGCGGTAATGACGGCGGCGGCGGCGGCGGCGGTGTAGGCGAGGTAATATAATAATATTGCGATGACGCGGGAATAAGGAGCGACAAAACTCGTGCGCGAAAAAAGAAGAAAAAAAAAAGAAGAAGAAGAAGAAGAAGAAAAAAAAAACGTGCCAATCTCGAACCGCGAACCGACAACAATAGTCGACGGCGACGGCCGGGTGCCGGTGACGTTTACACGGCCTTCTTGACGGATTTTCGATTTATGACGCTCGCGCGTACGTGACCGGGCGTGCGGCGAGCTCGGTATAATATTGGTATATATACGCCCGGCTATATATTTTATATTTATATTATTTGTATTATGATATTATATTATGTTTACGTGCGGTCGTGACGACGACGGTGCACCGAATAACGCCACAAGTCATATAAATATTTATAATATTTATTTTATACGCCGACGACATGTAAAATGGGCCGCGCCGGCAACAAGTGGCGGTTTCCAAAATTTTTTTTCAAAATGTGGGCACACAGACAACAATAATAATAATAATATAATTGTCGGGGTAACACATACAAAAAAAAAAAAAAAAAAACAATTAAGACCGAGACGCGTACTTTTGCGGTCTAGTGCCCGCGACTAGAACTCCTAAAAATCTTAGGGGTGCTAAAACTATGAAACCGTCACGTAGCCGTGACCAAACCCTCCAATATTACGCATTGCCAATTGCAATGCTATGCATTAGAAAACATTTTTAACACATTTCATTTGTAACTGTTTGTCTTTCATAATATTAAAGTTTTAAACATAATTTTATTTTATCGGTCGTGTTGAATGTGCCCAAAATTTCTTCCGGGATTATTTAATTTGTTAGGTTTACCTTTCGATTTTAGTGAAACGCTACTGTATCATACTGCATCTCAGCCAATTTTTTAATCTTCGCATAGATGAAAAACTACACTCACGTGTTGCCGAACTGACTTGGATGATTAATGCAACCTGCATTATTTTGTAGAGGTTACGAAAAACGTATTTATTTCTTTTTAACGCATTTGTTTAATGTTATCTCTGATGTTTTTTTTTTTTTAATTTTAAGTAATTTTTTGTCATAGGCATTTCTGATTTCAAGCACTCGGTGCCTAGAAATTATTATATCCTGAAATCGTAGAATTTTTTTTGTTTAAATTAAAAATAATAAAAATGTAATTACGTGAATTAATTACTTATTTAATACGTACCTTATAATGATGAATACTATTTTGACTATTCTCATAATCCATATTCATAAAATGACCAATGTTACTTATTCACTACAATAATATATAATATAATCAGATGTAAGATAAGAAAAAAAATAAACTGATAATAAATTATTAAAAAAAAAAAAATTACGTTGTTAAAATTAGTAGTATTTTAAATGACAACGACACGGAACTTGGGGGTGCATAAGCGCCTCCTAACACCTCCGTAGTCGTGCCATTGCTTCCCACCGATGTCCCCCCCCCCCAACTGAACAATTTTTTTTTTTTTTATAATACGTATGCATACAAATAGTTTGTTTATTATTTTATATATAAATGTATTTTAGATTAATTCATAGCTACGGATGGCTGATGCTTAAGCATATCATTGAATTGCTCTGCCATTGGTTCAAATTATCTACGTATCTATACCTTAAATACACAACAATTACTACAACTATAACAAAAGGTAAGTGAATTCGAATACAGTGGCATAAGTATCCAAGTAAAGCCGACTGGTGCGCGCGTCGCCGGGCCGAGAAGAGGACCAGAACGTACCAGTCTTCTAGGCCGGCTGGTTCCGCGAAGATCATGAACTACAGCGTCAGTTAGGAGTTAAGATCACGACGTAAGGAGGTGCAATAATATTGCCTGCGCATCCCCATCAACGACTGTATTTTTGTAATTATTTTTACTTAAATAAACGATGGCAGCAGCGGGGTAGTAATGTTCACACGGATCATCCACTGTTGTCGGTTACAAAATAAAAATAAAAGTATCCGAGTCGGGTTCGCCATCACAATTCCCAAAAAATTGTATTATCAATGGTGCACGACACATCAATACATTTGTCTATATTTTAGTTAGGTTAATGGAGCTAATGCCCAATGCTGTAATTTGAGGTGTATACATTAGGGAGGGGGTTGAAATTTTAAATTCCCCCCCTCGAAATTTGGGAAAAACCGCCACTGTTGTAGATGGGAATTTAATTTGCATTTATATACGCAACGAAAAATCATACTTAGCTAGTGAAAAACGATTCTGGGCAAAGTGCGGTTAACCGTGTTTTGAAACGCCATAATTATTACGATTTTCATCAATATGAAAATTAAACGCTTATAAAAAAAATAAATATATATATTAAAACACATTCGACATTTATTTGATTTGACTACTAAGTACAACTTATGATGAAACTCGTGTACAATCTTCAAGCATTTCCGGTCAGGTAAACAAATTTTAAAAACCAACAAAATCTAAAAAAAAAAACTAGAAAAACTTTAAACGTCCATAAATAGTTTAAAAATGGTTTGAAAAATTGTCCACCCTTAAAAAGGGCCAATACTAATATTCTATGTAAATTTCAGATATTTACGGTTATTATTAACCGAACTATAACAAAATGAATAAGTCGAAAATTTTGAAACCATTATTACTGTAAATTTACCCGGTTTCCCTACGTTTTTTTCCCCTCAATTATTATTAAGAAAAATACAACGAAAATTCGCTTCGCTCAAGAAACAACCGGGTACATAATATTATATTGTTGGACTGTTGTCGGAAATGTCAACCACGATTAGATACCAAACCACATCGTTTTATGAAACAATAATTGGGTTTTTCAACAAACAACACTTACGAAAACGATTCGGCCATATAGGCAGAGATGAGACATATTTTTTCGGTGGGCTAGACCTTAAATAATTTTACACAAAGTGTATGTATTAATACTGGCTTATTATATTGAGTACCCATAGCCCATATTTATTTCATAGGAAAGTATCGAATAATTTAGGGGGATTAGGAGGTATGGATAATTGGGAGGGCGGTTTTGCTGGCAAGTGTCCCGTCTACGGCACTGATATAATAAATCTTTATATCAAATCAGTTGTACCGTGACCGTGATATTCGACATTTCGGAATCGAGAGAAAAAATCGATTATTTTATAACGCCAAGTTTACGGTTTTTAGATTTTGTGGTAACCCTGAATTCAGGAAAAAAAAAATAAAATAGGCTATAATATAATAATATCTCTGTGCTTATATTCGTCGAAAATATAATGAGAAATAAAAAAATTAAGCGTCTCTTGTGTGATGTTACTATAAAAATCGTTTATGAAATACATGCCTACTATATTATTTAAAATTCGGTCATTAAATCGCGTCGGATGTAGTATATTCGAAAATATATATTTCCATAGCTACTGCGTTTTGTACTCGAATTTGTGTTTTTTTTTTTTTTTTTTTGTGTTTCCCTGTTTCCCTAGAAAAGTCTCGGGTTTTATGGCACACGGGACGTTTTTTTTTTTTTTTTGTTTTGTATCGACGACGGTATTTCGATATCGGTTGGACAATCGAACGTCTCTCGATTTAAAACCGTTACTCTGGACACACATATATATATATATACGTTATAGAGAAAAAAGAAAAATATGACGCGCTGCGGCGGCCGGAGTCTGTCGCGGTATTTCGGTCGCGCGCGCGTTTCGCGGCGGCGGCGGCACTCGGTTACGTTTTTTTTTTTTTTTTTTTTTTTTTTATAATTTTTTTTAACGTTTTATATTTTTTCGTATTGTCACGGTCGTGAAACACGCACTATATCATATATATATATATATACGCGCGCGTTTTCCTATCTGGCCGCCGGCGGCTAATTGTTTTACACGGGAAGCGGGCACGTTCCCACGGACGTCGTTATATTCCGACGCGATTTGACGTCTCCTCTCCTCGCCGCCGTCGGTGCCCTCCCCGCCAACACGAAAAAAAAAAAAAAAAAAATATATATACATATATATATATATAAACCCGGGAGAACGATTGCCGGGTCGCTATACTAATTACCCCGCGCCGCCGTAGCCGCAGCCGCAGCCGAATAAAAAATAATAATAAAATGGGGGTCAACGGTCGACGCGCGTGCGTCGCGTGCGCTCGCGGACATTTTCCGGCGGCGGCGGCGGCGGCGACGGTGGCGGCGGTGGCGCCGCGGGTTATTATCTTTTTTCGCCGTCCGACGACAATATAATAACAATAATAATAATATCGCCGCCGCCGCCGCCGCCGTAGGTATCAGGAATCCGGGACACGCGAATACGATTAATGACAATAAATATAAAATAGTATTATTGTGCCGAAACGTAAACGTAAACCGTATCAACCGCAGCGTCCCGACGTCGTCCGCCGTCCGGCAGAGGCGAATTTCGCGGTGTCCGTCGCGTCGTTATTTCGTCGCCGCATCCGGGTCCGGGTCCCGGGGCCCAAGCGGTTTCCGCGGGTATTACACTACAAGTTGGACGCACATCCTGTCACCCCCCCTCCCCCACAATCTGCCCTCAAACGACGAATTTCTACGGTATTATCGCCGAATAGACGAACACGGGATTCGCGTCCCTATTGTGTAAACAAAAAAAAAAAAAACGGCGGCCTTATCGTTATTGGGTTTTTGTTTTTAATGGAATTCTCTAGGAAATAAAGTCTATAAAAATAATGCAAAAAACAGCACATTCATACGAGTACTATGAGACCGATTCGGTGTCATCCGGACAATTAGTGCCCGGGCGCTACGGTCAACACTATGAGTACTGGTGAATTTGGGCGTTGGGTTTTATCTATACCCGCTATTATCTTGTCCAGATAAATGGAAAATTTGTTTGTCTATCTTATTTTTTACTTATCTACGTAGATAAAAAGGAGCCGAGTTTTTATCGCCATTATCTGTATCTTTAATCTTCAACTAGATGTTTAAAAATGTATTTTTATACCTAACGGTGCGGTTATGGCGACGCGATATAAATCCGGTCTCCGAAAATCCGAACTTTGGGTCTCATATTTCTGACAACGAAATCTGAATTTTGAATTTTGGGTTTTCGATTGTTTAAATCTAAAAATCAATTTTTCGGCTATTTCCTCTATGCTATTCGCATGTTCAACCGGCAGAATTGTTCCAGTTTGCAAAAAACTTTACACCGGATTCGATAACGGTAGACTCGTGATAACGTGACGTGTACAATATTATTGCCTATTATGACCACGACACGCGTTTCCTGTAGTTTTTCACAGCGACCACACAGTGCCGAGAAAATAGCACTGTGAATTTCCGCCCCACCGCCGTATGTCCGGATCGAATTATCGCGGTTTTCTTAATATTTTTTATTTTATTTTTTTTTCAATTTTTTTTTTCTTCGGTTTTGATTCGGCGATAATTTTCTAGAAACGGTATTTGGCCGCGATTCCGCATAATAACTATATCGACACGTGCGCCGTTTATCTAATATACCGTACCGCGCGATTTCGGCCCGTAGCATATTTTTTTTTTTTTTATTGTTATTTGTTCTCCCGTAACGTTTCCGGGATCGTAAATCCAATATCGTTATTTCCCTAAACCGTATTGCACGCGATTGCGTTCCTGCGTTGGCGGCGTTTAAATATATTTTAGTCGACTGCGGGCCAATGATTCCAAAACGGGGCACTTCTTGATATATTGTGGGGTCATTTTCGCCCGATTCTTCGGGTTTACCTGAAAAATCCCTTCACAGATATAAACCTTATTGCAGACTTAAAAGTAAACAAAATCGTACACAACTTCTTAAAACAAGTCTAAACGGAGCAAATGTATATACGAGTTGGCTCCTCCTCCCCCCCCCACAAAAAAAAAAAAAATTACGCCACTGCGGGAACGTTTTTTTTTTGAAACGATTAACCAAACCCAATCAAGCCCGATAGCCCAAAACTAGATAGCCTATACCGGGGGATGGCGAACCATTTGGTATCCGCGTGTCAAATAAAAACATTTCGGTTTGATTTTATTTTCCCTGCGTGCAACAGGCCATTGTTTATTGTGATATTTAAAACTTTACATTATTTTATATTACATACAAATATAATAATATTATTTTTATCGATACATCAATTAAAATATATTTTAGTACTAAACACTAAAATAACTAAAACTGAAACAAATTATTTTCAATTATCATATTTTTTTTTTTTTTCATAGAATACTCGTACGAAGTGAATATTATGAACTATAATTAAATTAGCGTGCCATTGAAATTGTGAACACAATGAGCACAGATGGCGTGACATAAGTTCGCCCTGGCCTATATAGTAATACAATGACCAACCGCAAAATAACGTAATATTTTATACAAATAATACATTTTGTCTCGATTATATAATATTATTAAGATAATATACAGTGCGATCGTTTTTTTTCAAGTTTTCAACCACTAAATAATTCGGTACATCGTGTTGACGCCGCGCCGCAGGTGATTGAACGAATCCCGATAATACCGTGTTAAGTTGTGTACCCGATGGTTTTTACGAAACAGAATATTACAATATATATTTTTTAAACATTTTTATTTACAATAAAATAAAAAAAAGTTGTTTCCTGTTAATAGTAATTTATTCCGAGACACAAAAAGATAAAAAAAATATATACATACATAACTCTACAACACATAAAAGGCGTGTCACTGTGTGTGTGAACGTGAAAAGTAAAATAAATTTGTAGACATTTTTTTTTTCGTTATGCAATACGTTGCACACGATAGTGCATATAAGTATTTATAAGACGTTGAATGTGTTTTTAAAGGACCTCAAAAAAAAAAAAAAATCATCTCTTTATGTTCGAAAACTATATACAATTGTTTACGGTATATTATATGCGCGTTTCCGTTCCGAAAGTAAAAAAAATAAATATTAACTTTTCAACCGCGGTCTTTTGTTTATTGTGATTTTTTTTTATTATTTGTTATTTTTTTTAAACATTGTTTTCCGATAAACACGCGTTATCATGCGTTCTCAGCTGTTTTCCGTGTAAAACGCGCACACTCGTGGGTGCGAATAAATACGAAATAAAAAAAAAAAGACCGAAACGCGGACATGGTACTTCGCACCATGGGTGAGCGACTGTTGTAGGTGAAAAGTCAGAAAGGTATAGGATGTAGAGGGGAATTTAATTTATATACGTACATACGCAACAATAAATCATATTGCTAATGAACAACAATTCTGAGCAAATAAATAATTATTCGGTTAATTATGTTTTGAAATGCCATATATATATATATATATTACGATTTGCATCAGAATATCCTCTTTAAACGCTTATGAAAAAAAAAATAATAATAATTATAAAAACACTATCAACATGAATGATTTGACTACTAAGTACAACTTATGATGAAACTCGTGTAGAATCTGGTTGGGTAACAAATTTTAAAACCCAACAAAATCTAAAAAAAAACTAGAAAACTTAAAATGCCTATAAGTAATTAAAAATTGGCCAGAATGTTTTGAAAATTTGTCCGCCCTTAGAATAGGCCTGTACTTTTATTCTGTACAAATTACAGGTCGTTACGGTTATGTTTAACGGAGCTACAATAAAAAGAAAAAAAAACGATAATTTCATTATTTTTTTTTATATTTTCCGGTTTTTCCCAATCATTAAGAAAACGACAACGGAAATTGAAAAAAATATCCTTCGCACCTCATCAACTAGATATAAAAATGTGCCACGCTTGAAGAACGCGTGATAGGAAAGTCGTACACAGACTGAAAAAAATTGCCCACACGGCGAACGACGCGAAAACCTATTCACGAGAATCAGTCGGCCGTCTAGTAGTTTTATATGTCTACGGGAACAGACGCGTCCTAAATTTACCGATACGCTCCACGTGACTGTAATCGGCATGTTTGCAACCGGGACCGAAATTTTCGGTTTTCTGAGCACCGGGTAAAACCGTCAATGTCCCCCGGTCTCCGAAACCAATACCAATCCTCGGTACGCTCGGCATATTTTTTTTTTTTTTTTTTATTTATTATAATTATAAAATGTTTCAGCACACCTAGTGCTATTACAACTTTTTAATTTTTACAATTTTATTTGTTACAAATTTAAATGATTATAAATTTATTAATGACGTGTTAAATTTATTAATAATGTGTTACATATATGAAAATAATAATAACGATGAGGTCTAGTATATTAATAATGATCTTCATTTTCTGATGATGAGTCTTCTGTGTCTGTTAAAAGAACGTCCTGGGGAAGTCGAGGCCGCAGACGTCTATTGAGTGTTTTTTTTTCTATATTGTAATGACGAGCACTGTCCAAGTTTTTTAGTTTGGCGTGGAAATTTTTAAATTGGGTTTTAATCCATGTATTTATCAGGGGTATTTTCGTGTCATTATGGATCTGGCGATTTCTCGTGAACCACGGTGCTTTGAAACATATCCTTAAGAATTTATTTTGTAAGATTTGTATTTTATTTATTTTATTTATAGAGGCAGCGGACCATACAGGACAGGCATAAGTCATCAGTGGTCTGATTATTGCGGTGTAGAGAAGGAGAGAAGATTTCATTTGGAGAGTTGATTTGTAGTTCACTAAGGGGTAGAGAATTCTCATCCTGGCATATCCCTGAGTAAGTTTTTTGTTTATGTGGATATTCCATGTCAGTTTTTCATCGAGAAAAACTCCAAGGTATTTTACTGAGTCATCTTTTCTGTTCCATTGTATGATCTGGTTGTTTATGCTTATATTTATTGGATCGTTATATCTTTTTAATGTGAATATTTTAGCCTCGCTTTTAGAACCAGGAGGTAATTTCGTTTAATGAAGATTGTAGTTTTTCGATTGATAAGTTTAATACGCTACCACATGGAGATGTGCGTGGCGGTCTCCCTTGACATCCGCAACGCGTTTAACAGTGTGGGTTGGGAGCACGTGTTAGACGCGCTCGGGGCGTGGGACGTCCCACCTTATATTAGGCAGTTAATGGCGTCGTACTTCCACGGCAGGGGGGTAACCATTAACTGCCTAGAGGGTCCCGTGAACGTGGATGTCACTTGTGGGGTACCCCAGGGCTCGGTGCTTGGGCCGTTCCTTTGGAACCTCACATATGACGCCGTGCTACGGGTTGCAGTGCCACACGGAGTCAGGGTAATAGGGTTCGCCGACGACACGCTTGTCATCGGCAAGAGCGATACCTCCGAGGGAGTCGAGGGAAAAGTCAATTACGTCTTGGACCTGGTGGCCGAAAAGATACGGAGTCTCGGGCTTCGGCTCGCCGTCAACAAGACCCAGGCCATCATGTTCAAGCGTAAGTACAAGGACAGGGTTCCCCAAATTACACTGGAGGGGGAGCCGGTGGCTCTCTTGAGGACGATTAAATATCTAGGCGTGTTGTTCGACGACACCCTAGTATTTAAGGCGCACATCACAAGCGCCGCCGACAAGGCCCCTGGGGTACTCGCCGCCCTAGCGCGGCTGATGCCCAACGTGGGGGGTCCCAAGGAGCCCAGAAGGAGGTTGTACGCCGGGGTGGCCACTTCGGTAATGCTGTATGGATCTCCGGTGTGGGGCTCCATGGTTCCCTACGCGACCAGGGCCGTGAAAGAGATGCTCCGCGTTCAGCGGCGCGCAGCGTTGAGGGTTTCCATGTCCTACAGGACGGTCTCCCATGACGCGGCGTTGCTGATCGCGGGTCTTCCTCCGATCGACCTGCTCGCGATAGAGAGACGCAAAGCCTACTGGAGCCGGCGCGGTGGCGACGGCGGCGACATTCGCGTCGAAACCGCTGCACAGAGAAGGTCCGCGACCCTCGTGCAGTGGCAGGAGCGGCATAGCATGGGTACCAGGGGTGAGTGGACCCGTAGGGTGATCGGTCCCGTTGCGCCTTGGGCCACTAGGTCACGGGGCGAGCTGGACTATCACCTTACCCAGCTCCTCACCGGACACGGGTGCTTTGCTAGCTTCCTGCATAGGATCGGCAAGCGCGACGCCCCCCACTGCGCCCATTGCACATCGGAGGTGGACGATGCGGCCCACACCCTTCTAGACTGCCCGGCTTGGAATACCGAACGTGCAGCGCTAGTCGCGGTGTTGGGCAGCATCTCTCCGGAAGGGCTTGGACCGGCCATGCTCAGCAGTACCGAGGCATGGTCAGCCGTCAGGGCCTTTGCAATCTCCGTCATGGGGGCAAAGGGGGAGGAGGAGCGTCGGTGGGAGGCGGCCAGAGCGGCGGCGGCAGCGGCAGCAGCAGCAGCAGCAGCAGCAGCGGCAGCAGCAGCAGGAGCACCGCCGGAGCGTCGGCGACTGCGTCGACGGCAGTAGCAGCCGATGCAATATGTATATTAATTTGCCATTGTAAATAAAAGATGTATTTTTTAGGTGTAAATTTTTCGTAGTCATTAAGGATTTTTGTACATATTTAAAAAAAAGAAAATATTGTAAATTTTTAGTTGTAAGGCGATATTGTATATATTTAGTAATAAGTTATATTATGTGAGCCCGCCCCGCGAAGGGGAAAAGGGGATTTTATGTTGTGTATATAATTGTTATGTGTTTTTTTGCGTTTTAATAAACGATGGTGGCGGGCCGGTAGCATTTCCGCAAGGCCAGTCCCCGGCCCGTCATCGATGCCACAAAAAAAAAAAAAAAAAAAAAAAAAAAAAAGTTTAATACGCTATCTTGCGTGAGTATTGTTGTGTCGTCCGCAAACATTGCCAGTTGAGAGTTAGGGGGATTGGGGATGTCATGGCTGGGCATATTTTAAAAATAATAAAGAATAATACCCGGCCGAAATGCAACGCGCGTCGGACGGCAGCCCGGCCGTTAACCGGATCGTCGCCTATAATAATATGTAAAACGGCGGGCGCGGACGCACACCGCACACAACCGTACGCGGGGACCCCACACTACGATAATTTATAACTACATAATTACAATAATTAGACTTGTAAAAACGTGTAATCGTCGGACATAAATTATTATTAATTCCGTTCGGTGCGTGGTTATTTTTTATTTTTTTTTTTTTTTTTTTTTTCCTACATACGTGTAATGCGATGCAGACGCGGGGGATATTATTATGATGGGTACCGGGCGAGCATATCGCGATCGAAATAAATCATGCCGGTAGGTATAAAGTATAGGTATTTATATCATATATATATATTTATACCTATACCTATATTGAAATATTGTAATTACGTCGATAATATTCGCCAATTTTTTTTTTTTTTTTCTGTTGTTTTTCGGTAGCCGCCAATCGCGATTTATTTATTTTTTTTTTTTTTTTTACTATTCGATTTCATATGATAAATTCGCGCGTTCTCAATTGGATGTTTTCCGATTCGGATTGGACGGCAATCGACTAAAACCGATAATTATTATAATAATTATATCGTAACCGCCCACAACGGTATAATAAATCAAATATAAAAATAAAAACCGATTAGAGATTAATACTCGATAAAATATAAAATCAAAAAAAAAAAGAGTTTCGCGAGAAACTGGGAAGTTAGAAAGGCAGGACACATACGAGAAGAATTCAATTTATATCTGCGCGCAACGATAAATCATACGTAATACAAAATACGATTATTGTATTATTATTGTGCGTATCGAATTTTAAAACAAATCCCTTTGATTGGACGAAACTCCGAGCGAAAATATTCGAATTAGTAATTTATTAGCATTTGGCAACAAAAAGAAAAAATACACGGAGATACTTTGCGCCATAGGGGTGGGCCACTGTTGTAGGTGCAAATACATTGGGGAAATCAATTTATATCTGTACACAACGATAAATCGTCGCTAACGAAAAACGAAGTTCAACTAATCGTATTTTTAATGTTTTGAAGATTTTCATCAAAATTCAACACATTTAACGCTTATAAAACAGAATTATTACCCCTCGATTTTTTTTGTTTTTCACCATAAAGTATAATACAAATACTGTTGGGCCAAAACGATTGTATTCGCATTATTCGGAAAACGGTACGCTGGTACGAAAACCGTATCGCCAATTTAATGAAAATAATCATAGCTGCATATCCTTTGACACCGAAGGAATTTGTCGATATCTATTTCCCAGACAATCTTTTTCATAGTTCAAACTTTAAGAAAAATATGTATATATATATATATATATATTTATTTTTCAAAATCATAATAAAAAATTGTAGAATGAAAATGTTAAAAAAAAAATCCGTGGACGAGAACACTGCTGACACTTAAAAAAAAAAACTGAATGGATTATAAAGACATACTATAATATATAAATTGATATGGGAATAAAATACGTTATGGGATTTATACGCGTGAACCCGAAACGAATCGAACACAGGAGGCGTCGGTCGCGTAATGGTTTTTTTAAGTACACATCACGTACATACCTACGTATACATTGAATGCGTGACGCCGCAGACGGTTTTCAAAACTAAGTTTCCGACATGTCCGGCTTGCCATAAATATTATCTGAGAAATTGAAAGGCTAGTATTTTTTTTTATTTTTTATTTTTTTTTTTTTTTTGTCCATAGGCCCGTGACCAAAGTCGGTAAAACCATAGAACAGTGAGTGAGTTTGAAATAAATCACTTACCGATTTGTTCGTAAGAGAAACGGTCTTCGTGGTCTACAGTGGTAGGTATAGAAAACGACTAGGCCTCAACACGACAAGGAAAAAAAAAAAAAAAATGTTTATAGGCCCCTGTAATAAATTATTATCAAATAATTGTAGTATCGGCGGAATAAATACACAGTAACCGGGTTTTGTTTGATTAATCTAAAAATACGTCAGTAAAACTATTATTATCTTTTGTTTTTCTTTCACGAGTTATTTTACGAATATTTTTAAAGTTAATCAATTGTTAAATAACAATATTACATTATGTGTACTGTATTTGTGGTGTAGTTGCATTTAATATATAATAATATTATCATTACATTTTACGATATAAACAACGTATATATTCGTGAGACGGCTATAATTCTCGTGTCAGCTGGATATTATCTCAATGCCATTATCACGATGAGTAGTATGCGATTATATTATATTATTTTTATAAACATTGTGAACTGATGATCTTATACAGAGTCTGATCTTTAATCTCCGAGAAGCCGCCAATCCCATTTGACAAAAAAAAATATATATATATATATTTTATTTCAAAAACTTTATTGTAACTTACAGAAAATGGATTTTTTTTCTACGTTCTTTTGCAAATTCATTAATGATGTTGTCGTAGGATAATCATTTAGTTATGTCATGTTATGTCACAGTAAGCAAATATAATAAATACAATGAATCAAAATGAGGCCTCTCAAAAATGGAGGCTGGGTGACTAGTAACCAAAAGATACTCGCCAAAATCAGGGCCTGATTTTATAATACAGCCATACGGCTAATGTGTATAGAAAATCTTTCCCGAAAAACGAATCTTACAAAATTAATTTAAAAATATAATCCACAGTGGTATTTCGCTCAGATGCGTATAATACGAAAAGTATTCGAAGATCGCGAGGGTATCAGTACATACATTTTGAGACGATATTTAAAATATCGATCCTTCCATTTTCCTGAAATGTAAGTTTTAAAGGGAAACTTATTTTTAGCATCAATTTTGAATCAAGTCCTGTGTTATTTTTTTTTTTTTCAAACAACTTTTAACTTTGATCAATATAATTTTTTCCGTCTCAAAAATCACCGTATTTGTCTAGTTTAATAAAAAAAAAAAACACATATAATTTTGATCGGTATTCTTGTAATTATCTTTACTTATCATTTTTTTCCCCACAATAAAACATTAATCATTCAAATTCTTCATTTTTAAAGTACATAAGTTTTACATTGTTTTTTTTTTAAATCTAAGAAATTCATTTAATTTTGATTTTTTAATAATCTTTATTGGTCACCACCATATAATGTGACCTGTCTCTTGGGCAATTTTTGAAAAATATATAAAAGTCAACGTTGCTTGGTAAAAAAAAAAACGACTATTCTAATCTGATGCTAAAATAGATGTTTCTCTTTAAGAAAATGTAAGTTTAATCGCACTTTCGCGCATATTTTCAGTAAAAATGTTTAATATTGGCTCAAAATGTGATTTTGTTCCCTTCGATCTTCCCAGCAAAAAAAAAAAATCAATTTAAACTCGAGTCAGGTTGACTGAAATTATATTTTAATTAATATTAAAAAAAAATTAGAATACTCGAGTAAAACGTATAAAACGCGATTCACACATAAACTAAATTCACACACAAAATACTTTCTTTTTTTTTCATAATTTGGTGTTTACGAAAAATAACGAAATAATTTCATATCCGTCAGTGCGATGGAAACCGATAAGCCATGTTTCTTCCACCGTTTTACCCGACTGGCCGATGGACCAAGATGGATAATGAAAAAAAAAAAATAAATAATAAAAAAATACTTAAAGAATCTCGTATATAGTATACGGGAGTTATTGCACATGTAGAATTCTTCGATAAGTTCCGATAGTCATACAAAATTATGAACATTCTGTACGTTAATAAAAAAAAAAAAAAAATGTCTCGAGTGTGTTCGTGGTTAGCTTTACAGGTTGTCTATAATTGTATATAGGTTTTTTTTTCTTTTTCTAAATCCAATTTGTCGATACGTGTGTACGCCCAATTGATAGAGATCAGTTATAGTATATTGTAACGCATGCGGTCAATATTACACAAGTATATAGTGGCATTATAAAATGGAAGAGGAAGACAGGATACAAAAACCCTCTCCTTGTTGGTTTTTTATTATTATTATTATTATTATTATTATTGTTATTATATTGTTATTATTCTTTACGGGTGATTTACCAGCTATTATACGAATACTTTTTTCTTTTCTTTTTCAGAGCACAATATTGTAATGTATATTAGTTTAGCCTTGATTTATATTACTCATCGTCGAGTCCGTATAGTATATAGTTTATCGACATAAGAATCATTGTATAAAGTAGGTATAGATGTTGATATATATTATAACGATAATAATATTATACGAGTGCGGTTTTTTTAAATTTTTTTTTTTTTTTACTATTTCTTTTTGAAAATTATACGATATTGTAACCACAATAATAAAATATAGTTTATCGGAAATCTAATAATAAAAAAAACAACATTATGTACAAATCGAACCGAAACGTTTAAGTACAATCACCGGTGTCGTATTTAGGATTTTGATGCCATAGGCGCACAGTTTTCTTGTGTCCCAATCGTCGGTTTTCGTGCAGTATAATATAATTATAGGTCACGTGTCCCAGAATTTTTAGTATCGTACCATCAATATACAGTGTCCATGATAACAACGTGTTCGCCTAAGTAAATTAATTTTAACAAAAAATGATGTTTGAATAAATATTGAATTTACCTTTGCAACGTCATTGTAAGAGTATTAAGGTAATATACTTGCAAATATAATTTACAGAAATTTATAATTAAGGAAGGTTAATCCAAATTTAACAAAACTAATGGAAGTATTCGTACCGCTAAGGGTTGTTCTCACCAACGTAAACGTTGATTTTAAAACGGAGTTTATCAGATAACCGACCAATTGTGGTCTGTTATCAGCAGCTATAAACTCGGTTTAAAAATTAGATAAACGCCTTCGTTTACGTTGGTGATAACGGCCCTTAATAATCGACATATGGCGCACAGTACAGCTTTACTTTCAAAGTAAACAATAAAAAAACGAATGAATAAACAACTATTTGCTGCAAACCGTTGAATGGCAAAATCTTGAACAAATAATTCTATCAAAATCCTGGAGCGATTTTTAACATTTTTAATAATATTTCCGACAAAATCCGATGACCCGCAGATTGCTCAGTTTCAAGATTTTTTACGTTTTTCTTATTTATAGGATTGATATATATTATATATTATATAATAAGATATAATATAATAATATTATATACAATATTATTTATAATTATTTTTTCGTATCGTGGTAACCAGACGACCACGACTGATAAACCGTAAGCATTTGAGCAATTCAGTCAGTAATCACCAGACGTCTCACGTGCAAGGTTAAAATCACAAAAGAGAAATAAGAAGAGATTTTGTCGTAAAAAAATCGATGTATTCCGGAGGAATACTTGTACTCACCATAAATGGGGTTAGGGGGGGAGGGTTATTTATTATAGTATTTTATTATTTTATTGACGGAATCACAGGTGATCGTGTCGAACATACAAATTATTCATATATATATCTAGGTACGATGCGTAGTACATGATAATAGATAATAATGATAATGTTATGTAAACGTTTTGAAAAATCGTGTAACAAGTAAAAAATCGAAAACGTGATCGTACACGAAACTCGAAAAAAATCAAAACCATTTTCAAACACGCAAACCGAAATATGAGAAAAAATCGAAACCAGTTTCCGAAACCAGGAACAATAAAATATTATGATGGTATTTACGATATTTCATAATATTTAATGTTTCAAATAATATAGTAATAGTATTTATTATCGTGTTCTAATTATATAGCTCGGAAATGAACACATTGATTGTATGCACAAGTCGTTTAACAACTTGTATAATATCTCAATATAGAATCTCGAGAGGAGGATAACTGTGGTAGTGTGATTATCATTTAAATGTTATTCGAGGTCTTGTAAAGTTAAAACACTGGAGTATATTTACGGCGAGGAAATGTGGTTGATATATTACCTCCCAGAGCCGTTTGTTTGAAAAAAATCAATTTTTTCAAGTTGTTTTTACACCACTTGAACAGAGAACCCTGCGGTTTGGCGTACCGTAGTACTACCAATCTGTAAATTGCCCGCAAGTGCCGCGTGGATCACAGTTCGAGACCGTGGTGGATGGCCTCGTGGGTCAACGATCACCCGTGCTACCCTTTATGTAGTCATAGGTAAGACATTTTGCGTTACAAAAAACACGAATTGGCAGAAATAAACCCGTCCGAATCTAAATGGTTAGAAGGAACTACCGATTCGCCTTTGTTAACACTGTCCGGTTTCTCGGGTCGAGTGAGAAAACCAAGGGCATCACGCGGTCGATTACTCGAGCGCCCCCGAAGACCCCAGATAGTCCAGGCGGGGAATTAGGCTCGTAGTCCATTATTCCCGCCCTGACGAGCACGGTGGGTAAGCCAAGGCACTGGCCTCAACTCAGAATTGGCATTTCTTAGCTTTCTATTAACCGAGAAACTCGACTAACCTACTTAATATCTAGCACCGCTAGGTAGTGAATGCCGTCCCCGACAGCCGGGGTCGACGCGCAGACGACACGAATATCAGGGGAGACCACTCTGGTCAAAGGCCTAGCCGTGGTCTTGCTAGATATGATAGACCATTTAAACAGTTACTGAATTCGAATAAACATTGTGTTATCAGTAGTGAATCCAGTGAATCAGCGAATCTTGTGTTGTTTGTGATTATAAATGTAATCAATTTAAATTATTTCTTTTTTTTTCAATTTAGAATTGGCTAAATGGTTTGGCAATGTCAATAACGTCCATCACAATATCCAAATAAAATTTCTATAGCAAAATGTCGGATGAAATTGTCCCCCCCTTCTCCCCCTGGAAAACGGATATTGTTAAATAATGAATTTGATAATAAAATATGATAAGTATTAAAATAAGATGTACAATGTAGATAATAAAAAGTATGGATGGATCAAATGGGCAGAGTTCACCTGACGCTCTAATTTTTTTCTCCCGATATCCGCATATACGCCACCGAATTAAAACGTAGGACCCAAAACACGAAAAAAGACTGAAATGTTTTCATAGGTACGTGAAAAACGAAATTTTCCTACACTTTTCACCTCTCCGGTGTAGATTATATCCTCTTATTAGTATGATAATAATATTATATAATATATAGTTACAATAATTGCAGTAGGGATCTAATATGTCCCCGCCTCCCGTATTTGAATCAAGTGTTCCGACAAATGCAAAGAAATATCACATTTTCAAAACTCAGTCACGTTAGTCCCCTACGATTCTAATTAAGTATTCTCCAGGAAAAAAATAATAAATATAACTACGATCCAAATTCGAAATTGAAAATCAATAATTGTATATGATACGCAAAGAAGAAGAAGAAGAAGAAGAAGAAGAAGAAGAAGAAGAAGAAGAAGATGATTGAGAATAGTTAAAATAAACTTAAACTTTGGCGATTTTTGGTTTTCTAAATCGAATCGAGTATTAATTTGTTCGAGTCGAGTTCAAAAGTTTACCAACTCTCAAAACGTAGTAATTGAGCAATAATTCATCTAATCAAGCCCTCTAATCAGTTTTTGTTGTTTACTATCAATAATCATACTATCACTGTATTGGACTAACAATGATAATATACTATATTATAATTATTAATTATTTATTATCAAGGAGTGGTCATGCGATTACGGGGCTTTTGGAGTGCTTAAAGGAAATGGGAAAACAGAAGAATAAGCATAAAAAAGTCGTTACCGTAATAAACTTTAGTGTTACAATAGTCCATATGTTTTTGTAAATTCAAACTATCGTTTCTTATCGGAAATATCTGGGTCTGAAGATACCTAGATGTTACGTTTTTAAATTTTACATTATTTAAACAGTCGTGTATTCCTAGTTTACTAGTTTACGAGTACCAAAAAAAAAAAAAAAAAACCTCAACCAATTCTAAAACTGATTAATATCACAATATTATACTTTATACGATAAGGATTATACCTGAGCGTGTGTCGGGTGACACGGAAGCACCTAACAAAATGTAATACAGCAAAACTTAGTTCTCTGTCAAATCGTTCAATAATCAAAATATTTTTGTCCCGATAAATAAAACTGATTCGATATAGTAAAATTCGTAGATACTGATGTTGAGGTTTTTTCTCGTATTTTAACCTATTGAAAACAATAATTGATTAAAACAATTATAGTTATAGAAGTTGTATCGAAAAATAATAATTCGGGTGTAGTATTTCGATTTAATATATTTGAATAAAAAAAAAAAAAAAAAAAAAAAGATGTATTTTTTGTAATGTCGTAAATATTTACAGGAATCGCGCGGCACACGACGGCGCGGGCGGGTTATAATAATATTATCGGGGACGCGTGCGCGGAAACCCGGCGGGGTTATCGGGGACGCGTGCGCGGAAACTCTGGGGGGGTTATCGGGGTCTGGCCGCGACGTAGAACGGCCGTACGACGACAACGACAACGACAACGATAGTAACGCGATAATAACGATATACGTAATAGCAGTAATAGTAATAATCGTAACGAGACGCGGCGGTCTCCTCTCGGCGGGCGGCCTCAGTCGGAGACGTCCTCGTCGCCGTCGGTCTCACGGCTCGCGCCGAACCCCGCGAACGCTCCGAGAGCGTATAATAATACGACGGCGATATTATTATTATTATTATTATTATTATTATCATTATTATTATTATCATTATTATTATTATTATATATAGATAGGGTACCCGTCCGTCGTTCCCACGCTTCCTGAGAAGTCCGTTTCACGACGGCCGCCGTCGTTCTCTTATAATCGTCGTCGTAGTCGTTTTTTTTTTTTTTTTTTATTATTATTTTTTCATTCTATTATTACTATTCTCCTCCGTTTTTCTTCTCCTCGTCGTCCTCGTCACCCCGCCTCGTCTTTACAATACGCTCGCATATTATCTGTATATTTTATTTTATTTTTTATATATATATATATATATATATATGCCCATCACGCAAACGCACGCGCGCCGACGAGCTCACGAGCGTAATATTATTATTATTACTGTACGGGCCAGGAGAAGGTATCCGTCGGTAAAGTCGACTGGACCCCAGCGTTTCTTAATGGTTTTTTTTTTTTTTTTTTTATCCATCGATACTTTTCTTCTAACCCTTACTTTCGTTCAATAGTTTTAATGCGACATTTTTTTTTTTTTATATTTGCAACAAAAATTACAATAATTAAGTAAAATTAAGCTCAATGATCATTTGTAAAAATGTCGCTTAAACAGGCAGTTTTATGTAGCCAAATTTGATCGAGAAATCGATCTTTTAAATACGAAATTGTGTTCATAAAAAGAAATGTACCTCGTCCCTTAGATCAAAAATACGAGTGAGTATCAATCCTCGAGATAATCACCTGACCTCAGTATATAAAACAAGAGAAATATGTACACTTTTATTTCGAATAAACGCTGGTTTAGAAGCCGAGATTTTATGAAGTTTATGATTTTGACGACCTCATCAAGAGCGTTCTTATAGCTGGTAGATAATTTTTAGGGCGATATTTTTGGTACGCTGTACAGTTTCATTAATTATACCGTTCGTAGCCTTTGCTCTACCGGCACAGTTGTCCCGTAGTATTTGTTTCTCTTCGACCAAAGAATCTAGATGACTATATACTTCAAGTCCAGTAGTAAGTCATTGTAGAAGTTTGAATATTTCGAGAGAAAAAAGCAGTATTGCGGTGTGTTAAGTGACGACAGTGTAAGAAACACTGAGGACTAGACGGACGGGCGCGCGTTAGCGAAAACGATCCTTTCGGCGATGGCGGCGGCGACGGCCGGATGAACGGACGCGATTTGCGTTTTTTTTTTTAATATTATATTATTTTATTTTTGTTACAATAATATTAATATCGTTGCCGTCGTGCCGTATGCGTCGCGAACTGTGTTGTAATTTTTTTTTTTTTTTTTTATTATTCTTACTAGACTCCGAGCGTATGGAAGAATTTTATTGGTTTTGCTATATTGGGGTGCGTTTATATTACGATGACGTATATGAATGACGGTTTGGAATTAAACCGTCTAAAACGTTTCAGGGCCGATGACACCAATAAAAAATACGCTAAATTACAATTATATTATTAATCGTGATTGACATCGTTTGGATTTCACCTTTCTAACCGCGGTTCCACTAACCGCGGCCAACCTCATTAATCAGCGATCGACTTCCGGTATCGGTGATATGACGTTTTGATAACAGTGATAAGATTACGATAACAATACCGTGACGAACGAACAAATTAATTGTCATGCGCTATAGTTTAATCAATAGAATACAGTGGGTTTCGATCAGAGACGTATTTTTATGGAGAGGCTGAGTGGGCGGCGTTATTTTAAAAGGCCAATATTTTGTTAAAAAAAAGTTTTGACCTTTTACGATTTAACAAAACACATCATCCAGTGTACTACTTTTTGTTGTTGTTGTTGTTGTTTTATCGAGGACGGGCGGAAAAACATTAGCCTAAACCGGGGCGCAAATTTTTTGAATACTACTCCAGTTTCGATAAACTGTACCGCATGAATAAATTCCGATCGTCCAGATCCAAATTATTGAAAGCATCAGTCCTTCCCCTTATCCATCTAGGCCATGGGTCGGCAGACTGCGGTTCTTTAGGGTATTATACTACGTACTATAATATAGTAAGTATAACCTACCGGTTCCTAATCAAATTTACGACTATTAGAAAGAAAATAGGTTGTTCACACCAATGCGACCCATTGGACTTCGAAACTATTGTAACTTTTTAAACAAATTGCTCATTCCTACGGAAAGGTTGCCGGCCCCTGTGATCTAGGACGACGAACGACGAAATCTTCATCGTCTTTGTCTTCTTCAAAGGCCATGCCCAAAGCCCTGACTATTGCACGAGGCATTTTTATTTAAATATTTGAGTTTATCTATAATAAAAATCCAGTCTCTACTTACAATAAGTAGACACCAAATAACTTTGCGAAAAAAAAAATGATGTAAAATCAATTGTTTTTACAATTGTATTATAAATTGGCTAACAAAAGAACTGTGCGGGTTAAATAAACCTAATTTAAATATTTCATTTTTAATATTATATCATGTTATAAATTATTTATTTATTATTATTATTATTGTTTTCATTTATTGGATATATTTTCAGAAAAATAAAAAAAAAAATATTAAAGAGTAAAACTGTACTATAATTATACTGTAATTAGTTGTAAAGTGTTAAAATGTAATAAAATAAATTTGTAAACTACGAGAAATACGTATAAAAATAAAACCCGAGATAAAATTAAATAACAGTAAAAGGATATGATGGAAATATTTTTTTAAAAATATGCACGTTTTCAATTACCTATACTTGGAGAACAAGGCCTAATATGTATTTAATTCAAGGTTAACCGTATTTTTGTTTCAAGTATCCACAATTTCAAAATCTTTAATTTGAGTGTAATTTTTTTTTTTTTTTTGTAAATACATATTTTACTATTTACGATAAATTTAAAACAAAGCACTGCGCCATCTTCTTCGTAATTTCTCAAATGTTCATCTCGATGTATAATAAAATATACGTAATTTGAACATAATTTTATAGTATTTAATGACTTTTTTTTCTTTTTTTTTTTCTGTAAAACTCATAAGTCAATTCGTATAAAATAAATGCCAAATAACCTTCTCGAGCTGAAAGTTATCGTTTATTACACACGCTTCTTGTACACAATAATACAACGCGATTATCACCGCTTTTCCCGTAGGGTACGCGCGCGCGAGCCGCCGACCGACCAAGCGACGCCACAACTCTTTTGGCCGCGACAACGGAATGAATGGACGTGATTTGTGACGGCCAACGTTCAAAAAACCTTTGTACTTATTTTATTATTTTACACGCCTTATTGTTATTATATTGTATTATTGTGATTATTATTATATCGCTTGTACCTATAAATGTATATATATATTAAAAAAAAAAAAAAAGTGTATTGACGAAATAATATAATATATCACCGCACGCTACCACGGATAATGTCGAGAATTTCCAATCGCGTCGACGGCATCAAACAAATAAAATAAATCTAATTCGAAACGGGACAAAATGGCTATTTTTTCCAGACGCGCGTGCAGCATATGCGTGTAATACACAATAAATAATAATTCAAAAAGAATTTATTTTTAACAATTTAGTAAGTTTTCACAATCCTGTTTGCATGGCCCGTGAACGCGGTTAATTTGGTTAATACGACCAAATTTAACGTCGAATTACATTTGTAAAGCAATGGACAACGTTTTTGGGGGGTGAAAGTTATCCCTCCACCTATTACCTAAATCCACCTATTTCTTCTTATTTCGCTATACGGTTTCTTTTAGTTTGCGACGCGAGGAATGATTAAAGCGGACTTAGAGTAAACTTCAAGAGAACCACAAGCTGACACTAATCGTTCCGGCACAAGAAACCCGCCACGTTTCAGACCCAAACGAAGGAAATACCTGTTCGAAGAACACCCGGAAAAATTGCGTCTGGCGCAGTTAATACGATACAATTTCCGTCTTTGGACATTTTTATATTTTTGAAAATGTTCATACGAAAATTAATGTCCGTGAGAATTTACATCACTAAGGTCTCTTCCCGATTGAATTCAGGCTGATAGTTACTCTTTTTGTACATTTTTCACATAGCACGCCCACACCAGTATTTTCATTAATTCGTATTTCGTACTACGAACAGACAAAAGTCAAAATGATACGAATCAGGATTTAAAATATATAATAATAAATAACAATAATATATTGCACGATTTTTAAACATAAAAACATGTTTTACTTTTAATATTATAAAAAACTGTTTGTTTTTTTTTTCTATCCCAACCCGGACTACATGATATAATTTTTTGACTTTTAAATAAAAAGGTAGGGGAGTGTTAAAATCGAAAATTCTCGAGTTTAACAACAAAGACCACCGTGTTGATGATTATGACGATTAATTCCCGTAGAATCGAACACAAACTCCCGAAAAATACCAATAAACCGCATGCACATAATCGCTCATCGTCATGATTTTATTCACGAATAATGTTTAAGACGAAAAGGTATATTCGCATAGTTTTTTGTTTTTTTTTTTTTTTTTTTTTTTTTTTTTTTTTTTTTTTTTTTTTTTTTTTTTTGCTATTATCATTATTTTAGAGTGGGACACGTGCACTTGCTACAGGACGACGCCGTTTTTTTTCCCGCGACTCCCACTCTTTCCCCGCTATATAATAGCGGCGATGACGACAACGGATGAATGGACGCGATTTGTGACGGCCGCCATTATACACATTGTATTGTTATTACTATTATCGTGTATTAAAAAAATAAAAAAAAAAAAAAACGTGGACCGAATATCACCGTACGCTACCGGATAGTGCCGATAATAATTTCGGCGCGTCTGTGTCCATTTGACCGTGTCCCCAGTTCCGAGCCGGACTCGTTTCGGCTACATAATAATAAAGGAAAAGGAAAAAAAAAATAATAATAAAAAAAAATACAAATTCACGGCTTTTTTTCTCGATTTTCCCACTCGTCGTTGTTATTATCCTCTCCCGGTGTTTTTCCTCTTTATACTATTATTATTATATTTTTACCGCGACCCCGAAATGTACGTACACCGGCGGCGGTGTCGTCGCGTTGTCGCCGAGACAATTTCGTATTTAAACGTCCGTAAAACGTATTTCGGATATTTTTTTTTTTTTTTTTTTTTTTTATCTCTGTTCTCCTACTCAGCCCGATCACTTCCGCCGGACAAGGCTTATTTTCGATATACATAAAAGTGCCACGGTATCGTCGATAAACCTGTACCCCGTGTCTTGCACGCTAATTTCACCCATTCGATAAATCCATTATTGTCGAGTATAATACAAACAACGAAATATTTAATACCGACAAACATTTGAAAAATATGCGCGTTCCGTCGTAAAATCGATTCGTTTTTTTTTTTTTCGAACACGTCCGCTTCCGAACGTTATATTCGATTTAAATCTCACATATGTGATTTATATGTTTTTTTTTTTTTTTTTTTGTTACGTTTTAACCATTACAGCTACGACGCGCCGTTACGTTATACCGCCCGTATTTAAGGGTTTGCGTATAGGCAACTTTGACGACAAAAAAAAATAAATGGTAATTTATCAACTCGAAATTATTCAAATTCACAATCGAATAAACGTGAAAGTAGTCCCGCGTCATTATCACGAGTATTTTTTTGTGTAATCGTGATATAACATAAAATATATTCGAAAAACCGTTTCGCGCGGAACAACTAAAATTCTTTCCGTATTTATTGCGGCACTGCTAAAATTGCACAGCACATTCAGTAGAACATTATCTGTGTTGTAGCGTGCCTGTTTTCTCGATAGCACAAATATAATAAAAGTTACCGGTGTGAAAACTTTCGGTTATTTTGGTGTTTTAATTTACTTGCAAAAAATTACAAGGTACACTACGACACAGATATAGATCACGTCCTTGTAATATTTAGTTACTAAAGTTTCTATAGTATTGCTAATATTTTCTACTTTGTCCACGCACGACACAGTACTAATTCATTATAATTGTATAATATTGATTTCAGTCGAACGACTAACAAACTAATTTTGATTTGTACTCAACAACGAGTCGCGTTGCGAACAAAAATCGATTCAGAGCGAATATCGGGAAAAATGTATTAAAATTTGCACATTTGATTCATTTGTATAGCTACAAAATAAAATACAATTGTCCACGTTTTTTCGTTTTTTTTTTTTTTTTCATCAAATTGTTGTGTATTTCTATGGAAACCAAAAAGTTGCGTTCACACATACGTTAGAAAATATGACGAATTACCGTGTATTGAACTATTTTCATCAAAATTTGAACTTCAAACGATAAAAAAAAAAAAAAAATAGTTATATTCAACTCATTTCTATTTCACCATTAAGTGCAACTTATGAAACTTGTGCCACATTATCGTACAATTATGTTTGGCCAAAAATATTTTATACACGAAAAATCAAATAATAACTAAAAACAAAACTAGAACATTCAAATGCCTGTAAATAACTCAAACGTCGCCAAAACGTTTTGGAAAAACCTTTATTCCACATATACAAAGACCTAGTAATAATATTCTGCGAGAATCAGTTCTCTACGATTATTTTCCATCGAGTTGCATTAAAAACGAAAAAAAAAAAAAAACCCGGAAATAATGAAACCGTTATTGCGCCGTAAATTTTCCCGTTTTGTTCGATTATTAAGAAAACTTCAATGAAAATCAAAAAAAAAAAAATAATAACCACCTCAGTGTAAAAATAATAAACACAGTACGGGCAGCATACTGTGTTTTACCCCCTTTAGTATGATAATATTATAGTATGTCAAACATTCTCAGCACTTCATACGGCGTTCATAAAGAGTGACATTATTTAACGGAGTTTTATTATGGAGGTTTTAGATGGTTATCTGTAACCACTACACTTCGAGTACGTAAATTCACGGCGACAAAATTATTTATCGCCGTGAATAGAAATACCAACGCGTTCGTATGAGCTATAAACTGGTAATAATAAATCGAAATCGATACAGGGCAACGGAAATTCTTCGATATCCGATATAGTTGTCTTGAGTGTGTCGGGATATCGAATAAAAGTATCGCTCACACGTCGTGTAGGTATAGTAAAAATTAGATTTACAATGAATTGCGTCTATTTAATTCGTTTTAAATTTATCGGCGGGTACAGAGGCTATTCCCCCTCGTTTATTCGACGATGCCGTGTTTTAGATATCGATCGCCGTATACATATTAAATATAAATTTACATATTTGTACGCACTTTAATCAGTTTATTGCGCTAGAATTAAATTTTATCGACGATTTCTCGCGTTATACCTATTCTACAGTTATACGTACGCGTTCGTATATAATATGTGTAGAACACTTAAAAACAAATTGTTATATTATATTATATTAGTGTAGGTATAATGTAAACAAGTTTTTATTATAGTTTTTTAGTTTCAATATAATTATAAAATCTAAAATTTTGGGCACGATTCCCACGGGTATAAGCGATTTTCATCTGCCGTACGAAAAAATAAATATAAAAAAAAATGTTGATACTGTTTGTATACGTCTTTACTGCATTCCGTATATCTAGTGTTTTTTTTTAAATTACGGTATTCTATTGCGAGATAATTTTTTAGAATATTCTCAAGAAGTCTAGAATATTCTCCATTCGGTAGTTTTCATTTTTTTTTTTTACACTATTTAATATAAGAGGCTCAAAACTATTTCGGCGAAAATTACCTTATCAAAATATTAGACGCGTTTAAAGTGTGCTGTTACAGTTATCACTGCGATAGCTCAAGGCCGTCATGTCTATATATGCTGATAAGGGCTGTACTTTGAGAGAGATTAAGTTATTCCTTATTCGAGTTTAAATTCTATACAAACAAATTTTAATTCTGGGATCTTCCCAATAGTAACTGTTACGTATTATTCGGGGGCGTAGGACGCATGAATGGTTTGACTGTCAATTATTTGTAATAGACAGACATTAAAAAAAAAAAAAAAAAAAATATCATTAAGAGTGGAATTGAGAGTTTAAAAAGGAATTTCGGGTAAATTGTGCAGTACATACAAATATATGCATTTTTGTGTTTTGTAATATTTAAAAATTAAAAATGATTTATTTACTGATTGTGATTTTCGAAATGTAGGGAGGGGTGGTTAACCCTTTTTATAGAGGTATTTATAATTCAAATATTTCCATTGAAATATTTTTACTCAAATACTTTAGAGTCTGTCCTGATGAGAGGATTCCTGCGAAAATCATTGACAAAATCGATAACGTGTGCGGTTTATTATGCTCGTATAATTATAATGCCGATTGGCAAACGATCAACCGGATCTAATCGTAACTGCACAGAATAAAATATTATTTATACAATATTAGATTTAGTTAGGTTAGCCTAGAAATAAGAACAAATAAACAAAGTTAAAACTAATTTTAAAATATAAATCAATGTAGGTAATTATAGTGTTAATAAAGTATTTCCAGAGAAAAAATAACTTAGATTAAGTTAAAAGTTACTTTTTAAGAAAAAAAAATACCGTTAACTACACTCATAGACGTATTTTGTATTTTAATATTTAGACTTTTATTGACTTACTATACAAGACTCGTATGGGAATCCTATAGGCCGCATGAAATTGTCTTTTGATATATTAAACATATTTAAAAATACGTAATTTTCGTCGAGCAATAAATTACAAAACAAAATTCATTAATAACTTACATATTAATAACAAAATAACTAAGTTAAGTTAAAATTATTTGTTAAAAGAAATAACTAAGTTATTTTCTAACATTCTATACAGATGTCATAATACTATTATTTAAGGGGTTGTGTATAGGCAATTTTAACGAAATCTTTTAAAAAATGAAAATTTATTGACTCAAAAATGTTCAGATTTACTCTGATATAAACTTAACACATTTTCGTGTTCAAAAACGTGACGTCCACTCAAGTTAAGATTTGTGAAAAATAGTAACTTATAGCTTTTTAACTGTTTACTTTTTCATAGTTACAGTTCGTGCAGCTTTTATCGTATGCAGTAAAACGAGTGCACAATTGCGCACATCAAACAACGACCTTTGTTTTAAACATAACATTTTTATTTATATTTTTTTGTGATTATTTATTCCCCACGAAGCGGCAACGTGATTTTTATACCCGAACTATATGAACCGGGTATTGTTTCCAGATTGTTAGTAAACCAATTGGCGGTTTGAGGCATTTAAAAAAAAAATGTATCAGTCGACCTGGAATGTATAAATTATCAATGGTACAATGAAGTCGTGCGTTGTACGTAAGCCAAGATGAATAGGTATTTTTTTTTTTTTTTTTTTTTGAAATCGGTTGTCGAACACCGCGTAAAAATGTAACGAATGAAATGAATTTTGATTTCTTGAAAACGGAAGGCTGCCCGTGTGTACTTCTAAACATTATTATATTATCACCGATTTTATGGGGAAAAAAAAAATGTATTTTTTGACAAACACCGATGTGTGGCCGCTCGTAAATATCGCGTATATTATACAAGGGGGCATCTGGCGCACGCTTAACCAATGTTCGCGTACGCACACGATGTGCCGTATAGGTATAGGTCATATATATATATATTATAGAACATAGGTATTATATAATTCTAAAAAAACACCATTATTTACGTACTTACATGTTGTACGAGTCTTCCCGGGGGTGCTGTATATAATATCCCGTGGGATCTATGCGAATAGGGGGACCAAAACCGCCACGCGTCTGTAGGAATTTCGCATCCGAAACGGGCGCAGATGCGTTTTCGATGGACCTCCTGGGCGTCCTCCCCAAGAATTATTTATTATATTTTCGCCACACACGACACACGTCTCGAAACGCTAGTTACCCTGCCTCACCCCTAGGCCCCTCAAAATTACGACAGTTCGGATTAAAAATTGTTCACGAACATTATAATTCATATATGCCCAGGTATACACGTGTGACATAAGTGCAGGGTTGCCGACCGTTCTTACAACTCGGGAAGGACGGTGTCCTAATATACGAGGTATGTTCAAAAAATACCAGGATTTTATATTAAATAATTACAAAAATCAAGTTACGTATTATTTAAAGATATCTCCTTCGAAATACTCTCCGCCGGTCGATACGCAGTGATCCCGGCGATCTTGCCATTTTTCAAAAGTCCTTTGGTACTGTTCCAAAGTTAACGCTATAAGTTCTGTATGAGCCGCGTTCGCTTTAATTTCCTCTACATCTTGAAATCGTTGTCCTTTAAGCGCAGATTTTAGTCTTGGGAATAGAAAAAAAATCACATGGGTCCTGATCAGGAGAATAGGGAGTCCGTGAGATCAAAGCGATTTTTTTATCAGCCAAAAATGCACGAATCGACAGCGCTAAATGTGCCGATGCATTGTCGTGGTGAACGATCGCGGAACGAATTTGGCAGCGCGACCCTTCTCGTCTGTGCATTTTCCTGTAAAATTGCATGACAACACTCAATTGAGATTCGCTTTGTTAACTCGCGGTCGGTAAATCGGCGGTCATTTCGCATTTTTTTTCGTAAATTGTCGCCAAACCATTGTTTCTGGATGACGTCGACGGTCTTCCAGAACGTGGATCGTCTTCAGTTGACCGCCGACTGTCCTTGAGACGTTTAAAACACTCGAAAGTCACGGAACCACTTAATGAATTATCCCCAAAAACGGTTTTAATCATTTCCGTTGCATCATTTTTACCAAGTTTCAAGCAATACTTGAGGCACACGCGTTGTTCGTTAATTTCAGAGACATGTCGAAAACGGCGAACGAAACATACTGACTGCATTAAACCACGTGTAATATTAAACTGGGATAAGATAGCGACTTCGGGTTTTATTAAACTAATTTTTAGTCCATGTTATAAAGCATGGGCAAGCTGTTGTATTTTTATTTTCCACGTTATCAATTTTATTATTGTGGTAACCTAACCTATTTTACTAAAAATTATTAGTTATTTAGTTAGTTAGTTATATTTTTAATATGTTCTTACTTTAACAAAATGTAAAATATATTTATTATAATAACTTAAGTTAAATTTTTAAGGGGGGGGAGGAAACGCACACAAATGATATTAGTAAGACTAATACATTTCTCGCTACGTCCAGAATCTTAACCAAAGACCTGAATTATTCTCACCGAATAAAAAATATATTTTTAAATTCAGAGTGAAGTAAAGATTGTGACGGATTTACTATGATGTAGGTATTTTTTATTTTTTTTTAATACAGCATTTTTTCTGAAAGAATTTAGTTGGTGTTTTTAAGAAGTCAATAATGGTTTTATTGATTTTTTTTTTTTTTTTTTTTGTAACTCGATTAAAAATAACCTGCAATTTTCACAGAATATTAACCATTTCTATGGACGCACGGATCATCTGGCGCATGCCATAATACAACTTTTTTGACTCTACGATAATATACGACGATTTGCGACGAGAAATAGCGCTGGCAATTTAATTTCAGACTATCAAAAAACGTATTGTTTTAATCGAATTTCGCTTGGAATCGGTTTTCGTTGGCAATGGTTTATCGTAGCGTACAGATATAATATAAATTCCCCCTGGTTATTCTACTTTCCCGATTTCCCGGCTACAACAGTGGCCCGCCCGTGTCCGCCATTTTTTTTTTTTTTTTTTTTTCCTTTTAACGCGTTTCGAAATAATAAAACAAAACTTTACTATTCTTTAGGCGTATTCCGACCGTTTTCACCGCACACTTTGATCGTTTTTAGCGCAACAAGTCCCGGAAAGTCTATTCATAATATTATATCGTGCGCCGCCGCCTATACCGTACGGCTACGGGGGGGGGGAACGCTCGCGTCACGACGACGAAAATAATAACAATAATAATAATACAATTACTCGGGCGCGCGCGCGCGCGCTCGCTCGAGCTCACGGTACACGAGCGGCTGCGCGGGACGGCGGGTGAACCGGTGGACGTCGGTCCGTGGGAACCGAACGGCGAGTTCGTCACGAAGGGGTGACGCACGCCGAGGGTACGCCGCCGCGGCGGCGGCGAGTATGTGTGGTGTGTGTGTGTGTGTGTCGGCGCGCGCCTGAGTGAGCTCGCGCCGCCCCAGACTGGCCGTTCCCCGACCACCTTCCGCTGTGGCGACGCTACGGCGTCGGCGTCTTTAGAGGGGATGTGACGGCGGCGGCGACCGGTAGCGGCGGCGGCGGCGGCGGCGGCGGCGGCGCAGCAGCCAGACACCGCCGCCGCACGGCAGTCTGTTACCCGCCGTCGGTCGGTGAGCACGTTGTGCGTTTGACAATATATTTGCGTCGTCGTGATCCGCGATCCGTGTCGAACGCGTTTCGTAACAATATTATTTGCCGCCGGTCATATCATGTTCTCTCCCACGCCGTCGCCGATTTCTCGGACCGTGCAGTACAGGAAGGTAAGCGCCTTCGATATTCGTTTTCGATTAATATTATCGTCCTACAACAGACAGTCTGACCCCCCCCATCATACTTAAAGCAGGGCCGGCGATAGGGGGTGTATGGACCGGTGGATACCCGCCCTTCCCATTTTTGAAATGTCCACTACCGGAATCGGATGTTCGGCGATAATTTTATTTCAAGGTCGGCAAAAATTACAATTTCTCCGGTTTCTTATTACGTATTTGTTTATCAAAGGACATCACAACGGGTAAAATGAACAGAGTATTCTTTATAGTACATTTTTTAATTACACCCCTTCATCGAATTTCGTCAGTGGTGTGGCTGTGGTGTTTTACGTTAGGTAGGACGTCGCTTTTTGTGGCATTATTTTCTCTATGGATTTTCTTGATTCAAATTTCACACCAAAGTGTATCGTAAATACCTTAAACGATTATTATCCAGGACTGCACCGCGAGGAGGGCGGCGTCATCGGAGCCGTATTATGATGGGAGGTGCTAAGAGGCCCAGCCCCCTCCCCCCCAAAATAAAAGAGATCCCGTAAAACTTTTTAAACGCTTACCTAATAATATACTATTTGTATAGAAAACAAAATACGAATTTCCTTACGTTTTTTTTAAATTAATTTAATACCTCTCTCTCTCTCTCTCTCTCTCTCTCTTTCTGTCGAACGGTAGTTTTTTCTTATCGCACCACTGAACAGTGGCGTAATCACGGAGATGCGGGATAGATCCGCTATTACTCCCTAGTGCCCTCTTTTTTTCTCTTTTTTTTTTTTTTTCGAACAACTCATATTGCAATTGTATTTAAGTTGTGATGCAAGAAAGCGTTGGCAAAATATTACCGATCCGGCTCTGCTGGCTGCTAGTATACAATAATAACGATCTAATAATATGAAATCTCAAATATAATATATGTATACGCAATATTATACGTCCACAGGAGAGGTAACGTAGGTATGAAGGACAGTATTATATTATATTATATAGACTTTTTGCCGAAGGAATGCAGTAGGAGGACAGATGGGTGGCGATGATAGATGACAACTTATGAACATTACTATTGTTCTGACTATGGCGGCGGTAATCTCGGTAGCCATTCCAGAAATTGCGGTTTTCTGGAATGTGGTGTACACGGCAGTCGTCGGTGATTTACCCACCGAGTCATGGGGTGGCGCGATTGTAATACCACCGGTATTAAATATAATAATGCCAATTTTGTCGTCTTGAAGTTTTCTTCAAAAGCTTTCTTCGTCCTCGACGTGCGATTGCGTCGTTCGATAGCTAAACGATTATATCCATAAGGTCCTTAACGGTCGTTAGTTTGGTTATTATACGTAGATTGGTGTTTGTCGGTCATGTAATAATACCTAGCGATGGACGTTATTGGATAATAACTATCGAATTGTTCGATTATTAATTTGACGTAATTCGATAGTCTTGCCAAATTAGTTATCTCAACAATCCATTACGATTGTTCGTATACGATTTTAATTATTTGTTTCACTATTACCAACTGAAAAAATTATTCAAATAATATTTTGTCACTTGTTTACATTTGTTATCACTTATTAATTTACGCACGTGAGTTTTTCAATGACTTATTCTACAATCATTCATTTAACTGCTCCCTTGAATTTCGTTAATTTGTCCCTGTTACTATTTAGTTATTTTTATCAACAAAATTAAAACGGCTCATTTAAGAGCTAACTACTAACCACCTGTAGCCGACTAATTTTGTTTCCATTTTTTTTTTTTTTCTCACAATTATGTCGTCGTGTAAAAAAAAACAATAGTTCTGTTGTTTGGAAATACAAAATTCTTGTATTTCAAGAAAGATACAAGAATTATTCAACGGTATAGATTGTTTATCCGTGCATATTATTAATCGAATAATTATTCAGTAGTATTGATTATTTAAATAATTATCGATAGTTTTGATTATTCAGCCATACATAATATTATTCATAGTACGTATGAATAATCTAATGACAAACGATTCAATAACGCCCATCACTAATAATAACCTATCCATGTTTTCCTGTCCACGGTAACTTTTTTTATTATACAAGTTTCTTGCTGGAAGCTGGTTAATTTTGAAAATGTCGAAATAAAACGTACAATGGGTTAGAAGAACCCAATCGTCTGGTAACACTGGCACCAGATCAAACAACGTGCGCCTTAGTCGCGTTCTGTTAAAAATTCATACACGAATTGCGTCCCGGGTCTATTGGTGCGACCAATACCGGGTAGTACAATTTTTTAATTTTTTTTTTTTTTTTTTTTTTTTCGTTTTTAGATGTGCTCCGCGATGTACTTGTAAATTACGATTAACGCCGATGTGGATTTCGTTCCCGATTCCCAGTCGATAAGCAATAACAATAATAATAATAATAATCGAGTTGTCGTTTATCATCATCGCGGTCAATAAAATCTCGGCCTCTATACTATACCATCGGTTATATATCGGTTATATCGGCTTCGTGTTATTGTATACATCTAAATGTATAAAACATTTAGTTTCAGATTGTTCTGGATTTACCAAGCCGGTAAAAAAATACTAATCGTTACACGTTTAAGAACTCCCCCCCCCCCGATTGAAATACACGAATTGCGTCCTCGGGTCTATTGGGATACCGTTCGTACGCGACGCAATTCTTGTACTCCCCCGATCAGCGGCGTGTTTAAGATTTTTGCTGTCCTGGACAGTGGGATCACATTTTCTTCGTGCCCCTTCCTCGGTTTTCATATTGTCTTTTATATAGTTGGGTCCAAGTTCTACATTGAAAATCACACCACCAAACACCAGTGAAATACATGCGCGTTTATGTTTCTGACCGTACACTGTACAAACTCTAAAGTAGTACGGATAATATTGTCGGTATATTATTTATAATATTTGCAATTCACGTGCAGCTAATATGTATTTATTTAAAAGCAAAACAAATAAACACCAACGGGATTACAACGCGATTTAGACAACAGAATTATTTTATGGTCTACACATTACACACGTTTATTAGTGGCCGTGATAACAAATCGATTTCGATAAAATCAACTTTTAAATTTTTTTTTTTTTTTTAAGATGTGTTGATATAGCTGAAAACCCATGAATATATTGCCCGGGGCAATTGGCCCCCTTGGTCCCTCCTAAATACGCCACTGCTCCCGGTCGAACAACGTGTGTCGTGTCCGTTTAATTCGTTTGTTTCGACCGGACTCGCGAATCTTATTTATTCCTACGAATAGCATCATAACGTTATAATATTATTAATTCACAATTGATATTTTTTAATACGCCTAAATTTGTTCAACGCGTTTAAACATTTCAGATACTGAACGGAACGAAAACGTACGATACCGCAATATTATAATTATTTTTTATTTCTGTATTTTGGTTTACGAAAATTGGACACGGATTTTACATTAGAAAGTACGCGGTTACTGCTGTTTAAGGCTCGCAGATACTTTTGAATATTTTATAACAACAACAACAACAAAAAAAAAAAAACGCATTTACGATTTATTAAAATAAGAGGAGAATATTATGGGAGAGGATCGGTAACGGTTTTCCATCAATTTCTCCGATTTGTTGGTAAAATTTGAATTTGTGTTTTTCTTCATTTTACTAACGATCTTTGCCCACTGATAAGACTTTTCCAATTTTAAAGCCAGGCGAAACTCTAGGACGTGCGTTTGACGGATACAAATTTTTGAAAACGTATTACGGTTCTTTACTAAGGGATACGTTTGAGTTGTTTTTTTTTTTTTTGAAATTTTATTTTAATTATCCTAATCGTAAGTAAAAGACTAAAAATACTTTAATGCCATTTTTCAATAATACAATCTAATTTGTTTACGTTTCCCGGTAAAACGAATTGAATTTCTATAATCCGTTTTCAAAATAGAATTACGTCAAACACACAGTTCGTACAGTTTTGTATGGCGCTTTTATGTCTAAAAAATCGATTAAAATATACACCGCCTTCGATCCCCTTAATAATATATATAACCGACGAGTAACAACCGCCTAATGGTTTTTAGTAAAAATTTAAAACCACCGACTATAATAATCATTAAAAAAAAAAAAAACTAAATAGGCTGTAGATTACCGTCACAATACCTACGGTGATAATTAATTATTGTTAGTATAAATACTGTTTTAAACATGGTTTTTTGGTGGAAGGGCAGGGGGGAATATTCATGTTTAAATGTCTAGTTTTGTTTAACATGTTTTGTTATTATTATTATTATTATTATTAATTTATTGTAATGACCTGAATGCGATTACAAACGATGTGTTTTAATTTATTTATTTATTTATTTTTTTTTATATATATATTTTAGCTCGGTACACCGTGGAAAAACACCGAAAAGACGATAAGGTTTTTACCGCAGTATAAAATATCAGAGTTATATTTTATTAGTTTATTAGTTATTGAATTTTAGTTTAGTTTTGTGTTAATATATTGCAGCGGTATGTCGAATTGTGTGGATTTTTAAATATTCTTTGTAGCGTGTGTGCTGGTTGTAATTTAGTCTTAAAATATTACGCGTTTTGTTTTCGTAGAGCGTAATATTAGATAGTTGTTTTTTTTTTTTTTTTTAAATAATTGTTTTATAGATATATTTAATTTCGTATAATCGATTTATCGACGATTTTCGTTCGAGAAAAATCGCGTTTTGTTAATATTTATAATATATATTTTATATATTATATTTTTTCTTAGTTTATCGTAACATTGTTAGAATGTTTGTAGATTATTACGTATAATGTAATCGGTTTTCGTATGGAAATTTCGCATTTAATATTACTATTATAGTTTTATATTTATTTTTTTTAATTTTTTTTTTATCGACAGATAACCAAACCGTTACTGGAACGAAAACGCCGGGCCCGTATCAATCGATGTCTGGACGAATTAAAGGATCTGATGTTTACGGCGTTGGAGGTAAACGAATTGAAAATAATTTTTTCTTTTGTCTACATTGCGATTTAAGTAAACGAAAAAACAGATTTCGGGTGAAAAGGTTTCATCTGTTTTATTTAAAAAAAAAACAATGATTAAAATTAAAAATAATAAAATCGTAGTGATCAATTGTTAAAAACTATTTGCAAATGTTGTTTTTATACCCCACAACTATAGGCCGTCACTGTAATCGATTAATTTAAAATATAGAAAAATAAATTATTTTAAACGTTTATGAAATGAAAATAAAAAAAAAAACACAACTGTTTTGAAAAAAAAAAATCGGACGCAAATGTATTGTAAATTGTATGATTTTCACGTATAGATAAAAAAAAAAAATTGTTTTTATTCTTACAGGCCGAAGGAGAAAACGTCGACAAACTCGAAAAGGCCGACATTTTGGAATTTACCGTTAAGCATCTACAAAAAATTACCAGAAGAGATCCGGTCGAAGAAGCCTATAAATTTCAAGTGAGTTAAACTTGTATATAGACCCGGATTTTATTTTTTATATTTTTTTATTTCTCTTCTCGCGATATTATGTTCGGCTGGGTAAAAATAAAGTTTTCCTTTAACTTCAAATCTTTAAAATGATTGAAAAACATAAAAACTATAACAAAACAGCTATATTTTGATTAAATACAATGCTCGCCGCCTCTAGAAATCCTTTTTAAGATCTGGCAAATCGACGGAAACCTTTTTTTAGCCGGTCAAAAGTAATCACACGGCAAGAACAAAAAAAAAAAAAAAAAAATGAAAATTTATCGTTTGGTGTATTCTTAAATTGTGTACAATTTAAAAGTATAATCGCGTCGTACTCTCGTCGTGATTATATTTTAATTGTCGCGAACAACAATATTGGATGAATACAATTTTCTCCTTTTTTTTTTTTTTTTTTTTGGACGGAGGAAAACTTCTCCTTGGGCGAACTGGAAATGAATTTTAAATAATATATTTCTAAACGATATAGTTATAGTTTGTTAATGGCCAATTTCCACTGTATTTTTCTTCTTAATTCGTATTTTTTTTTTATTTTTTTTTATAGTTTTCCGGTACATAGTCAATAGTAACCAAAGTTCCCCAACCCCCGATTCGAACGCTGGTTAAAATTTCTTATTTTTGTGCATTTGCGACCGGAAAGAAATACTAACAAATGAAAATATGGAAATATATGCAACATATGCAAATTCGCGTAGAACAATATTTTTACGAAACGATTACTAACAGCCGTACACGAGACTCGCGCGAAAATGTTATCGATTACCGTCATTATTCACAACACTTGTTGACTTTTCATATATATTTTTTATTGATTGTGGATTGTGTACCGATTCAATGTACAAATTCGCTTCGAGATATATCGCAGACAAATAGGATGTATTTTAGGTTTTTTTTTTTTTGTTAATTATGGGTCACACGAACTGTGGTTATTTTGTTGATTTCACAGAAGAGTATTTCAATAAAAAAAAAAATAATAATAAAAAACAAAGGTGACGGATACTGCTCACTGTCGTAGGTGGGAAGTTGGGAAATTATGCACAGAGGAATTTAATTTATATCTGTACGCAACGATAAACCGCGTTATTGGCTAACGGTTTTGAACGAAGTTCGGTTAAACGTGTTTTGCAATGCTGCTGTTATTAGTACGATTTTCGTTAAAACTTGAACTTAAAACAACACTTAACAATTTTTCTAAAAAAACATTGCGCTCAACTTTTTTTTTGTTTTTACCACAAACTTACGCTTTCGCTTAGAATCTAAATATATAGAAAAAACGAATTTTAAACGTTCTAATGTTCTATATGAACTTATTTTGAGTAACTCGACTATTTTTTATATAAATATATAAATATAGTGAAGAAAATGTAATTATTTTAAGTACCTTTTTACCGCCGTTGTTGTTATGTATTTATTTATTTATTTATATTATCCGCAGGAAGGATTCAGCCACTGCGCCAGCGAGGCGTGCAGTTTCCTGTTGTCGCTACCGGGCCTAGACTCGGTGGTGGGCCGTCGGCTGGTCGAATACCTGGCCAAATCGGTGTCCCGGGCCCTCGAATCTCAAATTCCGGACGGCGGCGGCATGGCACACCATCCTGCGGCGGCCGCCGTCTGTCCGACGGCCGCCGTCGACGACAGTAACGACTGCAATTCGAACACGGCCGCCGTCACCGCCTCCGCCGCCGCCGTGCTACCGGCCGAGGCCGCCGCGGTCGCGCGCGGGCATACACCGCCGTCGAATAACGACCCGCCCGCACCGCTGTCGGGTCCCCCCGCGGCAGCCGCGGTCCTCCTACCGCCGTTGCCGTGCCCCCGACAAACGGCCGTCCTCCACTCGTCGTCGGCACCTTTGCCGCCGCTGCAGAAACCCTTCGGCGCCCTCACCTCGTCCAACCGGGGCCCGCACACGGTCGTCCGGCCCAAGCCCACCAGGCCCGCGTTCGGCCGCAGGTCGGCGCCGTTATTGTCGCCGGCACAAGACGCCGGAGCCGCCGGGCTCGCGCGACGCGATCCCATGTGGCGTCCCTGGTGACAAATTTGCAATAAAAAAAAAAAAAAAATAAAATAATTATGAAAAAATAATAAAAAAAAAAAAAACCAAAGCGTATACTATACTCGTACATAATATACTTATATTTAGACGTGTGTAACCGGATAATAGCGTTATTCGTTATAGTCGTTATTCGGTCGATTAGGCGATAAATACAAATCGTTGCACGCACGTCCGCGAGACGATTAATGAAAAACCGTCGTTTTTTTTAACGATAACGTTGTGTTTACTATAATAATAACAACAACAACAATAACAATACGGTTTCTCGCGCGCGTATTGTATTACGATATTCGTAATTCGTAGGCGGAAATTTACTATAATTTAAGATGGGGCTGATATTTTAAAATATTTTACCACGTATATATGAGTATGTTTAATATTTAAGGGGGGGGGGGCTAATCTCTATCTGTTTGTACATTTTGAGGGGCCTTATACCCCTCAAGCCCCCCTAATTTCCGCTCGTGATGCCATTTCCGAGCTCGCTTAAGGGGTTCGCTCGCTGATATTTATTTGTCTATATTAAACACGTCGTACGTAAACGCGAGCATAGAAATTATTTTCCTTCGATCGACGGTGTAGTCAAGTATCGAATTCCGGCTCTTGATTACCAACAATTTCATTTGGAAATTTAAATAAATGTATGCAAATTAAAAAAAAAAACTATATTTAACAGAAAAAATTGCTACGCTATACGTACGTGTTTGTTAGACAAAGAAAGAACAAATATCGGCGGTATCCCATTAAGTTTTTTTTTTGTTGTTATTTTTTTTTTTTTTTTTTCCCGGGCATTAATATATTGTGAAAGTCGATTTATTGACCATGATTGCCTCTGTTGAACAATTACAAATATTATTATATTATATTTTATTAATTTATTATGTTTTTTTTTTTTTTTTTTTTTTTTTAATTATTATTCTGTAAATATATAATGTATACCTATACGTACCTATTAATGTATTATTTTATTGGATTATTGTACAGAATAGATAGACTCGGGTATTTCTTGAATAAAAAACTGTAGAATATAAATTATATGAATATCACGCGTTTGCACGAGCACACGATCTTCAAATATCTGTAGCGGGCGTGTGGTGTCACCTGTTCGAAAGTTTGTGTTTGAAAAAATTATCGAATGGTTAAGTGTGTTCGAATAGTTATTTTCATTAAAATTTGATTGTAATCAATATGACAAACGATGTATAAATTGACGAGGAGAATTCGATTATATTAGAATACGTTTTTAGATTCGAACGCGTTACCATTCGAACAGATAATAGTTTTTCGAACACACGAATTGTCAGACAAACGGCCGTCGGAGAGCCGACCGGCGACGCCCGTCTGCAGCGGGTCGTCTCCGTGACGAATATTTCGGCGATCGGTTCGTTTACGGGATTTTCGATTGATTATTAAACGTAACCCTGTAAATAACACATTTTTTTGTTTTTTTTTGTTTCCCCCCCCCCCCCGTTTAATAACGCGGTTTGACTTTCGTGCTTAATCCCGCGAACGGACCGAAAAAATCCGAAAAACCGTCGCCAACGACCTGAGATTAACATTATTGCATGTTCTGAGCGATTATATTATATTATCGTTATTATTACCTAAATTATATATTTTTATTTATATTGTACATCGTGTACGTTTATTTATTTATTACTATTATTAGGTACCTATATACTAAAATATTATACGCCAAACCAGTGGCGTCGATAAGAAAATATTACAAAAAAAAAAAAATGTCGAATTGTCGACTGTTACGATTGGACGTAACGAAAACGGAAATTATTTTTCTTTTCGTACAGGTAATACGTAAAACGTTTCCCACGTAATAAAACATCGAAATATATCCAACACAAAAAACAAAAAAAAAACTCGATAAATCGGAGTCGATGTCACTGAACCTATTATAACGACGGTATAATTGTTTGAGCCGGGAACTCGTAATTTTAACTCGTGATACCGATTATCGTAATAATGGTCGGTTGCGTAATTTACCACCACTGGCCGAACAATTGGGTAATGAGCGCGTGTGTTATTTTAAGACTAGAATAGAAAAAATGGTAACAAGTTTCGGTCGCGTAGGAGATGCGGTGTAATACGTAAAAAAAAAATATCTAATTAATACGGCCCTTTTGGCCCGACAGAATAAAAATATAGACGAGCTATATTAGAGCCGCTCACCGGTACAACTAATATAAATAATTAAACATATACATGGTGGGGCGTGGTTACTTCCTTATTTTAAAAAATCATAACACAAAAAGTATTGGCAATATTGATTTAATTTTTTTTTTTCTGTGTATAGGGGTACATTTAAAATTGTATTTTATTTGGTTTTAAATACTGCATCTCGAAGGTGGCCACCGTTCTCGTCAATGCACTGAGATAGTCGGAATTTGAAATTTTTGTCCACTTTCTCCAGTATATGTATGCTTATGTCGGCAATAGCAGCACAAATATTGTTTTTGAGATGACGAAGGATCTTTGGACGATCCGTGTATACCAACGATTTAAGGTAGCCCCACAGGAAAATATCACATGGGGCTAATTCTGGTGATCGTGTTGGCCACTGAAGATCGCCTCTAAGAGAGATGAGCCGTTCGGGGAAGTGTTCACGCAAGATACTCATTGACTTTCTTGCCGTGTGAGCCGTGGCGTCGTCCTGTTGAAATCACACTTCCCCTACATTCATTTTTTTAAGTTTGGGCAGAAAAAAATCCACAATCATGCTGACATAACGTTCAGAATTGACCGTAACTGCTCATTCGTTCTCTTCAAAGGTTCTGGAAGGTCCATTATGCTTCTACTGCACACTACCGGTATCTCTGAACGTGTCCACCCACAAATTAATCGATTTCCGATTAGGCACGTGACCTGCGGGTGCGATATTGAAATGGTTTCTGAAAGCACGCCGAGTTGCTATGATCGAACGGTTGAAAGAAAAGTAGGCCTCCACGGCAATCGCGCGCTCTTGCTTTGTCCACTGTGCATTGTTGACACTGAACTAATTATAACAAAAACCTTAGATAACGTGCTTTCGAACAAGCCATAAACCAACGCTCTACTATTAATAGCCGCTCAGTTGCGAGAGTTTCAGATAAGGAAGTAACCACGCCCCACCATGTATAATAAAAACAATTTACAAGAAGAACTAACAGTTTGCGGAGCGCAGACTGGCCAGCTGGTCCTATAGAATACTAATGTAAAAATAACAAGTAATTCACAGACAGAAAACAATTGTATAAAATATGTAAAAAAAAAAAAACAAATACGGCGATTGGCGTCTACAAAGTATACAATCTGGTGGCGATTAGGGCACACTACACAAATTACTAAAACTATACAAAGATTACATAAATACAAAGATTCGAGATTCGCGCCTATACAAATATTATAATAATAAAAAAAAAAAAGCGAAAACGTTTTCAAAGCTGCTGACACGATAGGCTGCGGTGACAACGTTCGGCTCGGTACAAAAAATAAGAAACGTCATAACGGCTGCCGATACACGCGCCGTGCACAAATTTACACATGTTACATAACTCACAAACGACACAATTAAAACAAAAATAAAACGATACAAACAAAACAATTTCGTGTTGTGCGTTTTGTTTATGGTGTGCTACGAGGAGGTCTCATAATTATTGGCGCCAACAATCATATTTTTAGGACTGGGAAATAGCCCTACGACAATTGCACAATACCCGGGCACCCGGGTAAAAAAACAAAATACAATTGTTCATACTGCAGGTGTGTCCGAGTACCGATTGGCGTAAATCCGGCCTTGAATGTAAATAATAAAAAAAAAAACATAAATATAAATCTGTATTGTAATATGCACAATTGGTACACACGGAATCCCATGGCATGCGGTTTAATTTTTGCATCCGACGTCGTTATATATTATTCGACTATTGTACTATTTTGTGTCTAGTCGCAGAGTTAAGATCAGATTAAGTGGTTATAACCGGTGGCATGTACCGGAACACCCGGACAATAAATCGTGAACAAATCGTATAATCTTCTTCTACGACCTAACCTGACCCGGACAATGCGAACGATTGTAAGACCGTACATCAAACGGGCGCCAACTTTTATTTAATAAACCTAGCTTATACCTCATACGTATAACTCTGATGGAAAAACCAGTGGCTGCGCCGGATAGGGGGGGGGAGGGACATGGCTCTACTTAAAGAGTCCCTAGGCCTACCACCACTGTCGGGTTAGTACCCGACAATTATAAATAAGTTTCATAAACTTAAACGAACATTCGTAATAGTTCATCGCTATAGATGTTGATGGAATAATGAAAAATAAATTTGCCTATGCACGTGAAAACCGTAGAATTATTTTTATGCAGTTTTTAGTTGAACATTATAATTGTCGTAAAATAACGTCAATATACTAATGAAACAGTTTTAAATTATAGTAATTGGCTCATATTAATTTTTTTTTTTTTATGGAGCAAGACTGAAATCTCATTTTTGCATGACCCGCAGAGCCGTATTTAAAATGTTGACGCCCCGAGCATATAATTTATGCTCCTCCTCACCCCTCAATATCAATATTTACTTATTTCGTCTATGATCGAGATTCGTTAGTATTTTTTACACATTTAATGTTTGCAATTATATTTATTATCTGTGGTTAACAATAAACTCCGGTATCAGCAGTTACCGTTGTTATCATTTGTTGTGGGCAATTTGTTGACCAATTGCTAAAATTCGCATTTTTCTCAAATACAAATTACAAAAATCTTATGTAAAACGCGCTTATTCTTTTTTTTCTTTATCATTACATTTTTAAAATTGATTACGCTTAAATATTTTGCCACACCTATGACATTCTACCTCCGGGCATGGCGCACCCGTGGCCCCCTTTAATACGGTTCTAATGGCCCAACGATTTTTGGCTACACCTTGAAACATATGTTATAATTTTTTTTTATGAAAATCGAGAAAGAAATCATATTTTTTTTTAACAAACTTCAGATAATCGTATTTCGTGTAATTTTCAAGATAGACAAAAATTTACTCTTAAAACGTTCATAAAAAATAATTATTACATAACCTTCAAATTTGTATTATTTATCATTAAATTTATGATGAACCTACTGTTAAATTACCGTGCTTTTTTTTGGAGCTAAACAAATTTTATTAGCATTATATGAAAAAATAGTCGATGGAAAATTAAAAATAATGAAACCACCTATTGTCGTAAATTTTCCCATTTGACATACGTTTTTCCCGGTTTTTCCCTGGAAATTGTTTAGAAACCTACAGCAAAAATCAAAAAAAATGATCCTACCAATGCACCGACTAGATCCAAAACTCTTTCAGAAAAGGCGTTACGTATCATCAGGGGCGGAAAGTGAAGAGATTTCGGCCAGAGATACAAATACAAAATTACCGGCCCAAATATTAACCCACTAATTATTTACCGGGCAATTGAATATAATTCGAAAACTATTATTATTATTCGATCACGACTACCAAATGTTTTCGACATATCATTATACGGGAAAATATTGCTACCGGTTTACTAATAATACAAATATGAAACACAGGTTAACATTTAAATTCGTTTTGTAATAGATATTGAAAATTGCAATATTTGTAACGAAACCAGATGGTATAGTATCACTCCGGAATGCAGGTTGTCCGGAAAATCATAACAATATTTTAGCAATCTGACTAATATGGGTGTAGTACCGTTGCCTAAACATATCGAATAAATTATATTGGTTTGAACGGTTTCACCCGCGCCATCCGCGCAAACTTTTGTTGTAAAATAACTATTTCGATAAACGGTACTCACCGGAGAAATTCCCGTATTCTCGGCGGCCCAAATCCGACCCCGCGTATCATTCGGAATCAAACAAAAAAAAAAAAAAAAAAAACGAAAAAAACAACGGGAGTGTGATTTTCCGTAATACCGTTTTCGGCCTTCGACGGCTCTCTGCAGGAGAGTTTCCCGTCCGTACATAATAATATCGTAATTATCGTACGTAAGTATATCGTAATTCTATATTATTATTATTATTATTACCTACACGAGAGGTGACCAACGTTTGACCGCATACGCGGTAGATGGTTTTCTTCCGTTCCCGTTGACCACCTGTTCCCGTATACACGCGCGCGTGTGTGTATGTGTGTGTGTATGTTGTGCGTATGAATGATAATTCGATATTCGAGACTAGAGACAAACACAATTATAGGCTGATAAACAAAAAGGAAAAGAAAAAAAAAATACCCGTCACTAATATTATTTAATAATATTATTATTATTACGTTTGCGGTCGACGTGTCGATACAATGTTGCCGTCCAAACACGTGACTTGTGACCGGTACAGTGTCGGTATACCGCGGCGTGTGTCCCAAATATTATACCCGGAACAATGAATGAACAATAATATATATATATATATATATATTACTAATCTTGTCTACCTTAACTAGCCTTGTAGAAAGAAAAGAAAGAAAAAATAAAATTATATATATATATTAAAATATCAAGCAGAGCGCTTGTCCGGGGCCAAGCGATATTTTAGTCGCGTTAACTTACGTAACACAAACACTAGCAAATATCACAACAAGAATGGACGAGCAGGCAGTCAAACGGACAAAATACCTCGCAGAAAATAAATAAATGAACACTGCGGATCATAGCATGGAACGACAATGGGCTAGTACAGCGTACATTTTTTTTTTTTTTAACAAATTTTAGATAATCGTATTTCGTGCAATTTTCAAGACCGACAAAAATTCCATAAGTCAAAAGTTGTTTAATTGAAATACGATTTTCGAATCTGGCATTAAAAATAAGTGTTTTCATTAAAAAAATGAAAGTTTTATTGAGCACCGAACCTAACCCAACGGTTCTGGTTGAAGTTCGGTTAAACATGTTTTGAAATTTCAAAATGAGAAATCAAAATTTACACTTAAAACGCTTACAAAAAATAACTATTACATTACCCCTCGAATTTTTCTTTTTCATCATTAAGTACAGTTTATGATGTACATTCTGTTAAATTACCGTTTTGGAGCTAAACAAATTATATTAGCATTATTTGAAAAAATAGCGTAAAAAAGAACTTGAAGACCTTTAACACAGTGATAACATTGGAATAGATCTTATTTCGGAAATTCACTTCACAACGTGGATCATTCTAAAGATAATAAATTACAGAATATACACTACTCGACAACTCTCAAGACATTAGGCGTCACAAACGCCGAAGACCATAGTATAAGATTCTTAGACTAAGGCCGCCCCCACTCCACTGGCAGTAAGACTCCACACATGTTTATTTTTTTTTTGTATTTTAATACACCACAAGTATTCATGTATACCTTCGACATGTTTTCTCGCACCGGATTTTTCGTCGTTAGTAATATCGATGGTTTCTCCTTCGGCGATTTCAAAATTTAACTATCGGTAATGTAATGCTTCAGCGTAATATTTTTAACATGAAAATTATCACTGTCAAATACAACGACGACAATGTGACCTTGGGCAGAAGAGCTATTAAAAAAAAAAAACACATTTTTATAATTCCCCTCTGTGTCCTACCTTCATGACTTCCCACCTACAATAGTAGCCCACTCAGAAGTATGTGTCTCAGTCTCTTTTTTTTTTTTTTTGTAAATACGATCCTGTTATTTTCACCGAATACGCCGTTGAATTACCATTATAACTAAACATAGTTGCGCTTATCACTATTGAATATCAAAGAATCATAATTTAAGAGGATATTTAATAATTAAAAATCAACGTATAGAGCGGATACACAAATTTAGTTACCTCGGGACAACAGTAAATGAAGATTGGGATCATTCATTAGAAATAAAATGTAGAATCGAAAAATGTCGAAAGTATTCAAGTGCCATGAACTGTCTTTTGGTACAAAAATTAGACTGTTTAGGGTGTTATGTTTTCTCTGTATTACAATATGGATTCGAAATTTGGGCATTAACGCGCATAAAAATTGAAGCTTTTGCATTGTGGCTGTATAGGCGTATGCTAAAAATTTCACGGACAGATTGTATTACTAATCAGAGAGTACTGGAAAGGATGAGAAAAGATAAGGAACTTTTAATAACAAATGTAAAAGCTCAGAAACTAGAATACATGGGACATATCACGAGGAACAGCCAACGATACAAAATACTCCAGTTTATATTACAAGAAAAGATCGAGGAAAAAAAAAAATATGGGAAGAAGAAGAAGAATGTGTTGGTCGAAGAATCTCCGCGACTGGTGTAGTGAAAAACATCAAATGATTTATTTCTGCTATCACTTGACAGGAACAACATTGCTAATATGATATCCGAAATCCGAAAACGGATAGTAGGAACTCGTAGAAGACGGAGGCGTAGTTATAATTTTCGGCTCTTTTCGAGTTGTATTCAATAGTATTTGACGGATATTTCGGCCTAATAAAAACACGGAAATCGGAATTTATAAGTTTCATCGTTGCACGGGCGTGCCCTCTGCGTGTAGTAAATTATATATTATAATGACAATCGGGCGCATCGTATTATGGTTTTGGTATGGTAACGATGTACAAGATTTATATTCATAGGGGTCGGTCGCTATGGAATCGATTATATCACAGCGATGCGGTGCGGTTACGGGCTTACCGTACCGAACTGTTCGCGGTTTACACGTATATTATACTCCGGGCACAAATTGGTTAATGACACGTTACGCGCTTACACGTCCACTAGGTCTTTGGAGATTGTACCCGAGAGATAATAATACCGTATCCGTAGTATTCGTAGTGCCGTAACCCAACGTCACGCCGTCGGCAACGAGAACGCGCCGTTCATTGATCAAAGTTACGCTGCACGCGCACGCGCACGCGTTTGTACAGTAGTACGCAGGTGGTTCGCGATTTTGACAGCAGTGAAATTATCGCATCTTTTTTTCCCCGACATTTGTTTTCGTTGCTAAGTGAGCTTGTTTCGATTGAAATAGCAATTTAAATACAATTATTTATTATTTTTTTTTTTTATCGTGATTTTCGTATAATTTTAAAAATATTGAACATGATATGTCCAGAGGTCGACGAATGTCATTCGCTAACCTATGAACCATATATCTCGAGTCTGACCGGATCTTTTTCAATATTTAATTTTCAAAACACTATTTTCTCTTTTTAGCGTCTGTATATATTTAGTGGTAAATAAAATGGTTATAAAATTGACCACCAGATGGCGTGTGATATATGCTTTTTTAAATATTTTTTATTTTTTTTACTTTGAATTAAGAAATATTAAACAATCTGTACTCGTGGTACAATAAGCTTAAGAGATATTTGAGAATTATAATAATAATAGAATTAATATAAACGAATATTTATATGTAACCCTATTATAATTTTACATGAAATCTTGAATTGAAGAAACCGTCCAGCAACAGCACTTCGGCGAGAATTTGTTTTGTTGATTAACGTATAGACCTGTGTATTATGCTAACCAGTCTCTGGGCCACTTGCGCTGGAGTCTCCTTACCGTATTACCCGGAAGGGAGTGTGATGAAAGATCTTTAATGAGGGGATTGGAGTGATTTTGTAGTTTTTTATGGAATTTAAAGTAGTGATTTTTTGCGACTTTATTGACATACGGTACGTTCGGGTCTGAGTGTAGAGTTTCATTAGAGACGTACGGAGGGGCGTTAGTTATGAGACGAAGAGTTTTTGATTGGGCTACTTGAATTTTTTTTTAATATTTAATTTCAAAAACCTGTCGGTTATTCTCGAACGTGTATATAATAAACGACTAAATCAATATTATCAATATTATTAGGAATAGGAAAATCTATAAACGTCTATATGAAAGGATTAGAGATTGTTAAAAATTGAAAATATTACAACCAGTTGTGTTTGTACTTGGTCTTTTAATAATTCTGTTCGTTTGTTATATTTTAATCGACTAATACAATATTAAGTATGTATTACGTTTTTAATACGAAATTACAACACGATTTTTCATTAAATGTTTAAAGCAGAGTTTGCAAAGCAAGATCGAGTATTAATTATTTTTAGTGTTTGTTATAAAGAAGATTATAGTGAATTGATCTAATTATCAAACTCGAAGTTAAAAACATTATACTTATGTGTTTCAAAAACTCACACTAATACTTAAACTAACGACACAAATTCCTACGGTATCATAAATATCTTACATTAGAATTGCATTCACAATAATATTAGTTTATAATTTATTATTCTATAGTGTCACTAACGGTCACTCATTTCCTTCTATGGGCAGCGGAACGAGCTTGTGATTTTTGAATACGTCGCTGAACCATTTGGTCGTTTTCTTACTCGAACGCGTCCTGTTGTCGTCTTTAAAGTCCACGTGATAAATCCCGTATTTCAAACTGTTAAACAAAAAAATTAGTAATTATATTATACACTTCACGGTTGATAAAAAAAAAAAAACACGATCATTTACAAGATATAATCATTATAAATTATAATTTGTATATCAAATTCCAAGGATCAATATAATTTCAATAAAACGAATACTTCAACTTAATGTATAATATTTTTTTGATAATTGTACAATCGTTAAATTAATATATAAATGGTCCTAAAACTGAAATTAAATATGATAAAAGTTTAAAATATAGGGGAGCTTTGAATAAATCTGGGAAGCTATAAGCTCCATCGAGCCTCCCCTCCTCCATGATTGGACCTATGTTCGGAGAGGTAAAAAATAAAGATTTCCGGTACCAATAGGCTGCTATAACAGGCTGTCCCAAGATAGAAAAGGTTGGACAGAACTAAGAAATATAGAATAAATGTGCTAGGGGCAACTCCGTAACTTATAATGTTTTTAAAATTAATGATCATACCTGTAACCGTTTAACCATTCCATCGAATCCATCAAGGACCAAACACAGTATCCTGTGACGTTAACCTTGTACTTGTTAATTGCAATGAGAGTGTGATTGAGATGGCCCTAAAAAAATAAATGATAATATTGATTTATTATAAACAAAGTATTTTATAAATTATTTATTATATATATATATATATATTATTATATATATTTATTTATTTATAATTATACGAACGTGGTGGTAATCCAATTTCTTTGAAGCGAAATCAAATCCTTCCGGTTCTGGATATCCGTTTTCGGAAATCATAATTTCTGGATGATTGTATGTTGTATCGATCCACCTTAAAATCGAGCTTATTCCTTCCGGTATATTCTGAAAATCGAATTATTCTGCTAATTATTCCCTAATTATCGAACTACCCCTTTTTAAATGTTCAACTCCTAATTAATTAATCGCATGTTAAAATTAGGTAATAAGTACCATATGATTTTTTTTTTGTTAATAGGTTATTTTGAATTTAAAAGAAATGTAAAATTTAACTATTATTTTTAATAAAGTTTAAGGTGTTTAGATTGATTATTGTATATTTGGATATGTGTGTATTATATATGGTTGCAACGGAACATAAGTTCGTAAAAAAATATAAAAATAAAATAAAATTCTATACTATATATATCTATTACCTTAAACCAGGGTCTATTTTCAAATTCTTTTTCTCCCTCGATAACTTTTCTTTTTATATTTATGTCGGTTTCACTGACGCTCTTGTTGTGTTTTTCATCTTCGGGCAATTCAGTCACCACGAACGACATGTAATGGTTTAATGACACGAAATCGTAGGAATCTGTTAGCAAAAAAATTCTACATTTTATCATTTGACTCGTACTAGTCCCGTGCAATACACTAACAATTGTTTTACAAAATGTAACTTATAACGATTAAACACTATTATTATTTTAATGTAAACCCATTGGTGGATTTACCGAGGGGAGGGATATGGAATTCATATAGTCTTCCCCCGTGGGTTGATAGAACAAATTCTAAATGGTCTTGCCATTTGTCATGTTTTGTCCGTCCGTTTTTGATGAAATAATAATATTAATATTATTTAGCATCACGTTCTTCAGGGATATTTATTTTGGTTTTATGAGTAATAAATCTGGCGTAGTCCATTGGACCACCCAAAATCTGTACAGCCCGAGTGAACTTTTAAACATGGTATTTTAGATAGAAGCTATATAAAAAAAACTTTAATATTTCAATTACTTTTAATTAGTGCTTTTTCGGCATCTGTAAACTCTTGAAGACGTTGATTAGAGATATTAAGTCGTAAGCTATTATTGTGAATTCGTGTTCGTACTAACTCTGGATAGTCGCCAAATGTCAATGGATGAAGAACAATTCCAACCTATGAAAAAAAAAAAAAACACACACACACACGCACATCATAGTAAATCTTCGCTTCACTAGGAATGTAAAAAGCCAGAATGTTTTAAAAATTGTACTACATCCAATAAATGCTAATACAGGCAGAATTAACAGTATTCGATACAAATTGCAGGTATCAACGTTCTTTTTTTATTTTTTATACGGAATTAAATTTAAAAAAAAAATTGATTGCACATAAAATCCCGTTTTCCGACATTATCGCCGGTTTTCCTTACTCGTATTATATTAAGAAAAATACAAGGACAATTTAAAAAAGACCTCCCGAATCAATGCACCAGCTAAACATAATTTGTTACCAGAAACCTCCCGTGATATTAATGATTGGAGCGAAATTTTTGGTCGAAAAATTGTTAACACACATACAAAATTCAAATGCCATAGAAAAACCAATACAAAAAACAAAATGTAAAGAGGTTTATTACCTGGAACATTAATGCTGTTTCGGCGGCAATTATGTCTTCCTGTGTGTTTTCTTTCGGATAATACCAATCTCCCGCTACATTTACACTAATTCTTCCTAGTGAGAAATTAAAAAAAAAAAGAAAAAAAAAAGTGAATTAACAGACTCGTGATTGTTGATGATGTTTATGACAGTGGCAGGTGAGGAGTTTTGAACAAAGTCCATACCTAGCCCGCGTAATTAAGGGAAAATGAGCAAAGGAGTAGAAGATAATACGATATCAAACTAACATCGCATACAATATTAAAAATTAAGATTATTAAATTTTTTTTTAATATTTATCTTTTACCGTTTTGGGTAGCTTTGTACTTTTGCTCATACAAACGATACACCGTGGCGTGTGCAATAATTATATTGTGTGTAGCTAAATAATCGGCCACTCCGCTCATATCATTTCCAAATGCCGGAGCAGCTTTCAACGACCTGTACCCTTCGGTAGCCACTGTAGGCTCGTTAATCGTTGTCCACAATTTAACCTGAACAATTAAATCGATTTAAATATTTCATAAAATAATAATACTAAAAAAAAAAAAAAATTAAAAATTGACCATTGGAGTTTTGAAAACTATATAAAATTATACACTCACCCTGTCGCCGAACGTTCTAAAAACAAAATCGGCATAACTCTTGTAATAATGTATCAAAGCCTTGTTCGACCAACCGCCGATTATCTGAAGATGTCTCGGCAAGTCGAAATGATGGATGGTAACCTTAATGTAATAAATCGAATTGTGATGTTTTATACTTGTATGACAATTGGTTATACATTAGTTAAACAACAGTTTTTCAACAATTTAATTACAAACAAAAACTGTTGATTGTATAGGTTATTGTAAATTAGATGCATTTAGACTTAAGTGATAATATTTTAATCCCCAGCTGTGGTGGTTAATGGCTCTATTTTTCTGAATACCGAACGTGTTCATTAAACATGTTTGGGTACCAATAAATTAAAAATAAATACTCACAAAAGGTTTAATACCATTTTTTAACAGTTCATCGATTAATGTATTGTAATAATCGATACCGGCTTGATTAGAATCTCTAGAATTTCCTCTGGGATATAATCTAGTCCAGCTTAACGAGAACCGATATATTTTTGCCTGTAATAAAAATACCAAAATTTAATTATATTGAACTACGTAAAATTAACTAAACACCTAGTCGTTAAATTCAATTAAAAAAAAAAAAAATCAATTATTTTTCAGTTGACCTGGTGATAAAATTGATTTTCTTAATTGGTTTTTTTTTTTTTTTTTTATCAGAATACGCGTTAAACACTCTTTCCCGACACAGACCATATAAGCACCTATTTTTGGGAACTTTTAAATGTTTTGCGAGCTCGTTTTAGGGATTTTCAATTGGTTTTCGAATGCATTGTATTAAACGGGACACGACGTATTAATATAACGTGTGCTTACCCCGAGGTCTTTGAGCAATTTGATGTCTTCGTTTATTTTGTGGTACGAGTCGCAGGCCACGTCACCGGTGGGCGAGTCCAGTTTTGGGTCAGTCACAGTGCATATAGAATACAACACCTCCGAAGTTATTTCGTCGGGTGGCGGCAGATCGAGAATTCGGCGGAGAAATTTGTCGGGCAACTGTTCGTAAATGGCCACGCCCTTGTAGTAGCCGACTATTTCTGGCTTCTTCCTTAGCAGTTGGTCGATTTCTCTCTCCTCTGCGGTTATTTGTGCTTGTTGCATTACCGGGCCCTGCAACGTGTTGCTCACGGGACTGGTGCTGTACAGTTTTACCGACGGGCTCTTGTAGAGCCACGTGGCCATTAAATCGTTGACGAGCTTCGTTTTGGAAATGTCCGCTTTGCCGCTGGCGTACATCAACGTCGGCTCCTGATCCCAGGTGTCGTTCGGTTTTGCCGGCGGTATGAACTTCAACGTATACATCAAATGTTTCCTGTGGTGGGTCAAATCGTCCCAAATGTTCTCGGACTTTCCTATAGATTCGTTCGAAAACGACCGTCAAGTTATAACATTACAATAATGATACATAAATAACATTATCACGCGCGCGTGTGGGGGGTGATTTCAGTTTTTTTTTTTTTTTTTTGGAGATTTTCCATTTATAAGATTGCTCTTTTAAACTTAAAATAATGAAAAATACTATCTAATTTTGATTATTATTAATTTTAATAAAAGTTTTTTTAAAAAAAAAAAAAAACCCGCACATATCGTAATAAAACCAATACGCTCTGTAGAATCTAAAAATCATCTTATTATGTTGCTATTTTAATTCCGGTATAGTTATATGTGTTCTACGTATATTATACTTTAAAAAAAATCATTGAACATTAACAAAATATGTTTTGCAACCACAAAAGTCTTACGTTAAACTTGAAAAAAAAAAAAAAAAACCATTCATTCGTATGGACACAAGTAACGTATTGACTTACCGGAAACATTCCAGGCTCCTTCCACTTGGTATGCGCTACTGCCGGCGCCGAATAAAAAATTCTCTGGGAATACCAGGTCATCGTCACAATAGGCGAAACCAGCAACGGCAAAAACTACAACTGCAATAAAAATAAAATCATATTACAGAATATTATTACACTCTAAAACATATGTATACTAAATATTTTTACATTAAAATCGTAACTTACTGTATTTGAAAGCGTTCATTTTCGAACGGTTTCTCGAAAACCCGTTCGAATAATAATTTGACAACTTCTAATTCAGACTTCTGCGATCGCCCTATTATTTATATAGTAACGGTTTATTCCGATTACAGGTTTTATCTATTCGTTATAGAGTAATACTGTAATAATAATAATATTGAAAATGTAATTAATTTTTATTGTATCGTAGACATGTACAGTTTAAACGTTAGTTACGTTAAATCGATTATTTGCACAAAACTTACTTAAGTCATTAATATTAATTAGCGTAGTCGACTAGCCAAGGGATTGCACAATGAATCACGTACGCAACTATTTACTTTTATAGTTTTGGTCTATGCTCACAATAATAACTATTAAACTATGCGATAACGCTTCAAACCCATTATACTTTATACCTAACTAAGTTAAGATTACATCACTGGATTATTTATATTAGGTTAAGTGTACGTGGTGTTGTTCTGTTCCCGGGAACGTACAAATCAGTGAACGTAACCGGGACCGAGGAAAGTTAAATTATAAGGTTTTGTTACGAAATGTGTTTTGATCATATTTTTTATTTTTTTATTTAATTCAATATATTTTATACAAAGGCTAATCCCTCGTGTCATGCGATGTTTGAACTGTTGACATAGCTTGTAAACGTTTAACGTTTTAAAAATATTAATTTTACTGAATAAAAAAATAATAATGTTTTAGAACACAAAAAAAAAAAGAGAATAATAATAAAAATGGGTATATTTAAATAAACTTTACTATACGAAATAAATGTAATTATTCCTTTAGACTTATAGTTTTTGTACGTAACTTATTTTAATTTTTATCACGATTTTTTTTTTAAGGAAAGTACTTTCCGTATACTGACGGCTGACCTAATGTATACAAAGAATCGTAAAAAATTGTACTTCTATGTTGTTATATCCAATCAAAGTTTTTTAAATACATTAAATATTTAACATAGTCGGGTAAGAGTACTTCAACCACATTTTGAAATTCACGATTATTGACGTCAAGTCCGGTTTTTATTTTTTAAACTTAATTTCTCAATATTTGTCTTTGCTAACGATCTCAGAAGCTGAAAATATATAATCGGCATTTTATCGAGTGTATTTATTGAACGGACTCATGATAAAACTATATTATTACTAATCGGTAGAATTTACTAATTAGGAGGTTCAGACTAACACATTTTTATTACTATGTAAATAAATTATTGATGCTTGAAGTCCAATACATGACTTTATATACTGAAACAATATTTCACAATTATTTGTATAATAATATTATTTTTTTAGAGAACTTTCGTCAGATATGGATGCAAATGTAATGTTTAGATAAGTAGCTCGCTGTTTTTTTTTTTTTTTTTACATATTCTAGATATTAAAGCAACTTTTTTATTTTCGAACGAGTAACCACTAGAAATAAGCAAATAAAATACAATTTTCGATATTATAATATAATATCGAAAATTGTATTTTATATTTATTTTGTATTTTATTATATTATAAGACCGTGTCAAATGGAAAACCCAGTCTTTATGGGCTAGGTCCTATTTTTCAAGAATAAATGGGTCTTGTAAAACTATAGGAATTTTCGCATTTGGGTTGGATAGATAAAGCTTAATAGTTAAGTAGTGACTAATTGTCAGGTTTTTCTTTAGTTTAAATAAGTCTGGCATATCAGTTATAATAGTAACAAGTGTATAAAACTATTTGGCATCAACAGCGTAATCCCGTGATATATGTTAAGATATCAACAACATGGTAAATAAAAAAATGTATACCTATAAATCTGTTTTGGTGTCTGCTCTATACGAAACAGTAATTAAACAAGAATATTATACAATTTTAAAAAATTTAAGTAATATGTTAAATTTCAAACAAATAAGAAAAATGTGGAAAATCTTCATTAAGGACATCGAATTGTACTATAGTTGTTATAAAATCTGCATAGGGATATGATTAAGTATAGATACAGTTAAATCGAATTCAAAAGTTATTTTAGACTATAAAAATAATAATAATACAAGTTTTCAAATGTATATAATACATTAACAACGTAAATTAGGTCTTATATTTATAAAAGTCGTTATTTTATTTCGTTTTTACAGGGAGTCGCACAAAATAAAATATATAAATAAAAATCGTTCGAAAAATGATTAATGATATTGACGAAAGTAGATATTTTTTGTTAAACTTGTTACAAGCGAATGTGTAATAAAGTATGACAAAATATTAAGAAGAATACAATTGTTAATTGTTCTATTAAATCTGGAATTTGGTCTAAGGAAAAATAAATCAAAAATACTCATGTTGAAGTCGATGATGGCGGTACCGATTCAACAGTTTTAGTTAGTTAAAACCAGAAAATACATTTCAAACAATTCCTGAATCTGACTCAAATGAAGATGAATACCCAATAGTTGTGTCAAATAAAGAAGCGAAGGAAGCATCACTCGATAATGTAATAATTTTCAATGAATATAAGTGAAGGTGCATAGCATAAGATATTTAGGAGAAATTGGAAACTTTATTTTAAAATAACCCTAACGTCATACTCTTATTTCAAATTGTTTTTCTAAATTGTAAGAATCATACTCATGTGTTTTAAAATGTAATCTTTTAATTGTAATAAATAAATAATTATATAATTCTAAAAGCTGTATAATAATAGATAGCTCGAATTTGTTTGTATTTAAAAAAAAAAAATTCGAATAATATAACTCGAAAAATACATAAGTCGAATTAGTATTTATCTCCCTTAGAATTCAAGTTATCGAGACTCGACTGTAGTTGGTAGATTTCGCGTGATAATTCAATATTATTTTACATCGTTAATTCTGAAATATATCGAACAAAATTATTTGATTGATGTTTTGTCGTGTTCTCGTCATATATATATATATATATATATATATATATATATATATATATATATATATTAGATTCTGATTCGGGTAGAGAAACGTATTTGTTATCACGATGATGTTTAATATTTCATTTAGGTAGGTATTTAAATTTACCAAAATTATTTACACACCTTGGTCTGGCATTTAATGTTTCATTAAATGTAGAATAGAATTTGGCCCAAGACCAAAGAATTAGAACAAGACGGATATCAGTTTAATCATTAGGTATATAATTAACTTTGAACAATTTTAGAGTAACATAAAATAATTATTTTACTATAAGTGTATACTAAATATACTAGTCGCGTGCGTCCTTAAGCTTAACAGTTAATATTTTTTCTATCCGTTAAGAACGGTGGAATCAGTGTGTGATTTTTGTACACCTCGCTGAACCACATAGTCGTCGTCTTGGGTGACCGTGGCCTGTTGTCGTCGTTGAAGTCAACATGGTAAATTCCATATTTCAAACTATTATAAGTAAACAAATAAAAAAATTATATTATTATACGATTTTCAACAAACACCAAATACGATAATTTACGGCATAGGTAATTAAACATTTTGTAAGTCATTGTGTTATACAGTAACAACCGTTTAATATGCAAACTATGGACGCCATAGTTTGCATAATTTACGTGGTACTTATAATATGCGGTGGTGGTCCAATGTAATATAATTATCGATTCGATCGATCGATCGAGAGAGAGAGAGAGAGAGAGAGTATTCGGTTCATCGAAAACACAAATATCGATTACTGCAGTATTTCGTCTTATTTTGCTTATTTCACTGACCGATCAAAATATTAACGACCCGGTCACCCTCGTGTTTTTAAAATCCGTAAACATATATACCTGTAACCGTTTAACCATTCCATTGAATCCATCAAAGACCAAACGCAGTATCCTATGACGTTAACTTTGTACTCGTTCATTGCTATGAGAGTGTGGTTGAGATGGCTCTAAACAAATATGTGATAATATTAATTTATTATAAACAAAATATCGCATTATTTTATAAATTATTTATTATATATATATATATATATATATATATATATATTTATTTATTTATTTATTTATAATTATACGAACGTGGTGGTAATCCAATTTCTTTGAAGCGAAATCAAATCCTTCCGGTTCTGGATATCCGTTTTCGGAAATCATAATTTTCGGATGATTGAATGTTTCATCGATCCACCTTAAAATCGAGCTCATGCCTTCTGGTACATTCTGCAAATGTAATGAGATATCATCAAATTAAATACGATATTATCAGCCAAATTAAAAAATAATAATTCTAACTATTCGGATATTACTGCAAAAGCGTAAAATGACTTTATGTTTTACGTGTAACGTAAAATAAAATTAGTAAGTATTATGTCATATTTTATTCATACGGCAAATGGGTCGACGCAACTAAACGTACTTGACAATAAAAATGATTGCCTATGCTTATAACGGATAAAATTCTTATAAACTTGCAAACTACAATGTAAATAACAATATTATATTCTAATACAAAGACTCTTGTGACAAACTTATCCGCAAAAATTTAACAAGTTTAAGTGGTATTATCAGCCATACCCATTTATCTAGGTACTGTAAATATCATTCCTTATTATTACCTTAAACCAGGCTGTATTTTCAAATACTTTATCGCTCTTAATTAATTCCTTTTTTATATTTGCGTCGAGTTCACTGACACTTTTTCCTTCCTTTTCGTCTTCGGACAAATCAGTCACCTCGAATGACATGTAATGATTTAACGAAACGAAATCATAGGAATCTGTAAAATTAAATATATTAAATTCGATAGAAAATATTATAAATAATTTCACCTAAATGGGTACTAAATTATTGATGTTTTTCTTTTCTTTATTAAACCTTAACATTTAATAATACAAGAATTATTATTATATATATAAATATATTAAAATTGTGCTTGTATGATAAATAATACATATACCTAGCTACTATTATTTATCAACTTTTAAAATGTATTATTTTGTTTTTTATTTACGTTTTAAATACAAAAAAAATACTCATCTTATTATTGAGCGTATTATTATAGGTCTAACTTAATATATCATAATCATATACTTGTAATGAGTTCCTTTTCTTCGGGTGTAAACTGCATAAGACGTATATTAGAGATGTTAAGACGTTCGCTGTTTTGGTAAACTCTTTGTTTTAGTATTTCCGGATAATCGCCATAAGTCACCGGATGAAGAATAATTCCAACCTATTCAAGAAAAAAAAAAAAAAAACAAATAATTAAATATTAAACGTGGCAAATATGATTGAACTATAATATTAACATATACGAATAGTAAGTATAATTGGCATAGTTTTAATAATTTACTGAAAATAAATGAATATAAGTATAATTGTGTGTAATAACTACCCATTGGAAAAGGTTAGTAATCATTTATCAAATTTAAACCAATCGTTAAAAAATAATAATTTTTGAAAAGATATTCGTTTGTCGTTTAAAATTTAATTTCGTATCTAATAATATAATATAAAAATTGGGCACAGCCCGGACCGCTGGGTTTAGAAACGTAAAATTTCGCACAGTGGTTCCCAATATAATTTAGATAAGCATTAAAAAACAAAAAAAAAAAAAAATGGATTTCTGGAACCCCTAAAGGAGGGCTGTTTGCACTTAGTACGAAATTGGACCTCTCTTTCCCCTACAAGGATTACTATTAATATCTATCATAATTTAACTAAAAATGCAAGTGCAATCGACAAATTTGATAGTGGCGCGGCGCTAACACGACAACGACAGAATTATGATTACAACCCACAAGGACGGGTTTGTTACAATTTTTTTAAATAACACAATTACAAATAATACCAGTATATTTACTACTATTTCATAAAAATGTGTAATTAATTAAAATTACCTGGAACGCTAATGCTGCTTGAACGGATTCTTTGTCTGCCGGATTGGTTTCATTTAACGGGAAATACCAATCTCCTGCTACATTGATACTAATTTTTCCTAGACAATACAAGTAAATATTTAAACAGCGAAATAGTTAGCGCGTACATTAAAATGATTTTGTAATTATTATAGTGCAACGTTTTATATTTATATTAAATAATTTTTTTTTAAATCAACGGTTTACGAACAGTAGTTTTGTATTTAATAACATTTCCGGTGTAAACATTTTTAAATATTAATCGTCGATATTAAACTGAATTATATTTCTGTGGCGCGATGACAGAAATTGATATGTCATTTCCGTCGATTTTCGAATTATCGTGTAAATAGTTGGGAAATCGTGTGTTTCAAGTGGTGGCGAAATACGATGCGTTTCTAATATTTCAAACGTTATCTAAGAGCAAAGACCGAAACTGATAAGTTTATTAGTACATACTATGATGGCAAAACTCGATAGTTGATATATCACCGAATGTCTCCGATAGTAATGTATATATCAGCTTCTGCCGTAATACACCACAGATTTAACTGCACGTTATTAATAAAAGTTTTTTAAATCAAGAAATCAATTGGAACAACAAAGACGACTCAGTAAAATATCTGGGTCTACACCTCGATGAAAAGCTAAGCTGGAAAATACACATTAACAAAAAATTAAACCAAGGGTACACTAGGCTGCGAATACTGTACCCTCTATTCAATCATAGCTCTACCATACAAATGAAATGCCCTACCTCAAAAACAAAAATTAAAAAATTACAAACCCTCCAGAATAAATTTCTATGAATAGCCCTAAAGGCCCCTTGGTTCATGAGAAACAAACAATTACACAACGATACGGGCCTACCACACCTATCTACCTGGATAACACAACAATTTAAGAATTTCCACGAAAAACTTCACAAAGTTGACGGATCCACCAACCTAAGACTCAAACCTCGGCTACCTCGGGATATCCTACTAGAACCCAATGAAAATACCTCAACCTCTGATTCTGACCTAGACTCATAAGCTAACCAAAATTTAAAGATATTGTAATAACTGTAAATACTGTTGTAAACATTTACATTATCAATTATTATAAATTGTAAAAATACTTGGTGTATTGACACAATTAAATTAATAAATAAAAAAAGTTTTTGCTACTTGTGGACAAATGACACGTTAAATAACGTGCACTTCTTACCTATTGAATTAAACACAAATTTGATTTTGCCTAATAGAATATATTAGTGGGTAACAAACCAATAATTCGCGTTTAAAACAATATCGGAGTAATGAATATTGTTTTCAAATCCTATATAACCGTATAAACAGATGAAAATAAAAAAATAAAAAATGGTAATTTCATGCATATTCAAATTACCCAGGTGACCCGGGACCCTATATGGATTCTATATAAAATTAAATTTGTATTATATGTATATATAGGTAGTGGTGCACAACGGTTTGATGCGCACTGTTGCAAATGCGATTTTAAATTAGAAGTATTACCACTGTACGAAATTACACACGCGACAATAAATTTGTTTTTTATTTAACATTTTACCTATTATTATCTACTTTAAAGCCAAACTGTTTCCATATATCACTATGGCCTCCGGGTATTAATTGTACTATCTTAAAATCACTCGTAATAATTATTAATTAATTTAAGTAACACGTGTGATAATGAATAAATTGAAGATTACAGAGAAAAACTCGACGTATACGACGGAAAAAAAACGAGAAATAATTGTGCCTATCCTGTCACAGCGATATACGTAGTATATGGATAGGAATTTAATTTATATCTGTATACAACTAATAATTACAAACGAAAAACGATTCTGAGCAAAGTAGTATTAGTCGTGTTTTTTCATTGTTCTCACGGTAACCCAGAAATCAATATAAATTAAAAAAATAAATAAAACTCGAATTTGACAAAATTGCGTTATGTCGTTTTTTTTTTTTTTTTTCTTATAGTTTTTTCAGCCACGTTAAAAAACTGATGGGTATATCGAAAAATGACGTATTTAAAGTACCAACTAGATGAAATTTACAGTAAATTTAAATACAGTACAAGAGTGTGTAGATCGCATAAAGTGTTCTGGTAGAAAAAAGTGTTTGCCGATACATATAAAAAAAAAAAAAAATATAAATAAACACCATTGTAAAATCACAAGATCCCCCGCCCCCTGGCACCGCTCAGAATCTAAAAATGTCATTAGGTCGGTGTGCAGCATCTTTTATTATTATTTATCTACTATATATTATGGGATTTACCGTTTTGGGTAGCTTTGTACTTTTGCTCATACAAACGATACACCGTGGCGTGTGCAATAATTATATTGTGGACGGCTAAATAATCGGCCACTCCGCTCATATCCTGCCCGAATGCCGGGGCGGCGTTCAGCGACCTGTACCCTTCGGTAGCCACCGTAGGCTCGTTAATCGTTGTCCACAATTTAACCTGAACATGATAAATTTCAAATACATAATAAAATAATAATGCTTACAGAAAAAAACCATTGAGTTTTGAAAATTTTTTTAAAAATATACACTCACCCTGTCACCGAACGTTCTGAAAACAAAATCGGCATAGATTCTGTAGTAAACTACCAAAGCCTTGTTCGACCAACCGCCGATCATCTGGAGATGTCTTGGCAAGTCGAAATGATGGATTGTGACCTTATTAGTGCAAATTGCATAGTGTTATAATTGCATATTTATTACTAGTAATATACGAGTCAAATCGGTATCCAGACATTTTTCGGGGGGAGGGGGGGAGGGAGTTTAAAAAATTTACTATTGTAGTTTTAGTCAACACCGAATCTGAGTTTTTAAATTTTAGTATGATATAAAACAATAAATAACTAATTTATGACTGAACACATATATGGGTTGGTTGAAAAATAAATAATAATTTTTGAAATATTGAAGACATTTCGGGGAGGGGGGGGGGTTTCCGGATTTCCTGGACCCTTCCTCAAATACGGTCTTGATACGAGTATATTTTTTTAAGAATATTATATTTCAACCAAAACTTTAAATTATAGCTGCTATTTCGTCGTCCGTACATTGTCCGACTTATTGGACTTCAGAGATAATATTTATTTAATTATCGGCCGTCTTTTTCCAGTAAAAATAACGTTTCTATTTTTTTCTGTATTCTGGTTGCAAGGGCGCCCATGGGAGGGCAGGTGAGTACCCCCCTGGATCGCAGGAAATTCCATATAGTGTTCAAATATCAATTAAACGTAAATTAATGTAAATTTAATGTACGGTTAATAATTATTTTATATTTAAAAAAAAAAATGAATAGTAATGCGTGTTTGATTTCTAATTAGATCCAATGTCTAGAGTGCTGGTTGTGGTTCGTATTACTATTAAATCTTGTTCGCGTAGTTATAATTGTAAATAAATACTTACAAAAGGTTGGATACCGTTTAACAACAGTGTGTCGATTAATTTGTTGTAATAATCGATACCGGCTTGATTGAAATCTCTAGAATTTCCTTTTGGATATAACCTCGTCCAGCTTAACGAAAACCTATATACTTCTGCCTGTAACGATTCAAAAATTAATATTTTACAAAATTAATTTCTTGACAACTCAATAAATAGTCAACATTAACATAAATAATTGTATCAATGTATCTGCCATTAAATGTGAAATTCGATTGTTATTAAATTAGAGCACGGATTTATATTGAATTCTCTTAGAAATTTGAAAATATTAAAAATACTCGTATGATTTAATATGAATCATATTATATTATTTCCGGAATACACATTTATAATATTATGCAAAAAAAATTTTTTGTTCCAGTTATAGTTTTCAGTGGCGTATTTACTAATTTTTTTTTTTTTTTTTGGGGGAGGGGATGTCATAATAATGAAATAATTGTATAAATCGGTATAAAATACTTAAACTCAATTTTAATCTGTTTTTATACAGTTTAATTAAAAAAATTTTAGAATTCAAATTAAAGAACCACGAGTTATATTATAAACTCTAGTTTTATTTATTTATTTGCCAATTCATCAATAACTTCATCGGTCTGAATATCGAAATCTCGGTAAATGGATAACATGGCAAGGCGTACGAATTCGGGACCACCCGTCGTGTCGTCGTCGTTCGTGTGTCGCCAATAATAACATAATACGCAAGTAAAATTGGATAATCAATAAAGACAGTCGATAGAGTAAACAATAATACTAATAATGATAAAGATCCAATGGGGCAATGACCAATGGGTGAACTGTCTCAAAAATTAGAGTAATAGATAACCTTTCTCTACGAATTCAGCAATAACACTTGACTTGCATAGCCGAAAACACCAATATTATCGTACACTATTATCGTTTTTTTTTTTTTTTTTAGAAGTTTATAATTTTATATGAAAACAACTAAATGAAATCGAACAAATAAATGTTCTTCAATTAAATGTTAAAATATTTTTTTTTTTCTTCATTATAATTTACAAAATAAACCAACCACAATTATATTATTGACATGTTAAATATTTGAGCTCTTCAAACATTCTCTGGGGAAGAACCTCCAACAGCCCCCTCCCCAGCCCACAATAAATACGCCACTGATAGTTGTTATTATAATAAATGAATTACGTACGTAGATAGTGATATTTTAATATAAAAAAAAATACTATTATTGCGACGTAGCATCACATTAGTTGTTTAAAAGTTTTAAACTGTTTAATGATTTTTCGATAGAATAATAAAAACTTTTTCGATTAAAAGCTAGTAAACTATACTAAGGACTACTATTAGTAAGTTCGAGGTAATAACAAGTTCGTTGCACGCACAATATCACAGTCTGTATGTAAGTATTGGTTCGCGATTGTTTTTGAACAAAAATAGAATATAAATGGGCTTTATAGCAAAAATATTAAGAAAAAAATAAATATTATTTCAAATCAATATAACTAAACAGTATCAAATGAATTTTATGGTATTTAAAAAAAAAAAAAATTGTTTTATTTAAAATTCACGTTCGTATAGTTTATGTATAAATACATTTTTTTTAAATAAATTACTTTCTGTTAACTTATATTTTAATTCAAAAGTGTTATATTTCAAAATTTACTAATGCTTTTATTCGACTTTTTTTTAAAAAATGTACTCATAAATGGGTTTTAAGTTCCAAAAAAAAAAAAAAAAAAAATCAAATGCAATATTTTAAAAAAATAATAAATTTATGTATTATGTCTTATATTAGTTATATAGTATAGATATATATCTATAAATACATATATACATTCATAATACATTAATTTATTATTTTTTTTAAAATATTGCATTTGATTTTTTTTTTTTTTTTGGAACTTTAAACACATTTATGAGTGCATTTTTTAAAAAAAAAAAATCGAATAAAAGCATCTCTCAATTAGGTTATTATCTACTCGTTATATAGTTAATGTGATATGCGCTCACCCCGAGATCCTTGAGCAATTTGATGTCTTCGTCGATTTTGTTGTACGAGTCGCAGGCCACGTCACCGGTGGGCGAGTCCAGTTGAGTGTTTTCGTCCGTGGTGTACATGGTGTACAACACTTGATCGGACATTTCGGTGATATTCGGCAGTCCGAGGATCCGGCGGAACAATTTGTTGGGCAACTGTTTGGCAATGGGCAATCCCTTGTAGTAGCTGACCACTTCCGGTTTTTCATTTAACAATTCATCGTCGGTTTCCTCCTGCACGACGTTCGTCTGGTCTTCTGCCGTGCTGCGGGAGAATCGGTTGGGTGTCAGCAATTTAGACAACTTTTTCGGGACTTTAACGGAAGTTATGTTCTTCTTCAGCCATTTTTTCAGGTATTCGTTGACGAGTGCCGTCTTGGAATTCAGATTTACCGGTTTGACGGGGATTACGGAGGAGAAAATCGAAACTGAGGGTTCTGTATTGTTTACTGTCGCGTCGGTGACATTCTCGTCCGGTTGACTCGGCGGTATGAATTTGTTAGTGAACATCAAGTGTTTTCTGAAGTGGGTCAAATCGTCCCAAATATTTTCGGTCTTCCCTGTGTGCAAAATATACAAAATATGATATGACATATGTCATATGTCATATGACATAAATCCGAATTATCCGAAAATCCAATAAATCCGGATTTCGAAATTAAATTTTGTATTTGTATGAGTAAAACAACGTTTGCCGGGTCGGCTAGTAATATATTATATAAATTAGAGTGTAATATGTATGATTTTATTTTGTTGTACTGTTTTTTTTTAAAAATACATTTCTATTTGTGATAGTTTTTTAATTGTAAAATGCTATTGACAACAAGATAATAATATATAATCACAATTTTAAAAACCGAAATTTGGATTCAGATAAAACTCTGGATTCTAGTATCCGAAATCTGGACTTACAACAAATATCGGATTTAAAATTTCGGAATCGAAAAATCCGGTTTCTCAAATTTAGGCAAATCCGAATTTTTCACATCACTAATACAAAAACGGTGGTTCAAGTTTAATTTTAATTTTAATGCATTATTCCGCACACGTGATGACTTTCGGCGGGGGTGGTATTTTAGTATATTATTACTCGGGTAATGACGAATAAATGTTAAAAAATGTACTGGGTGATTCTTTTATCCGGAGATTTGCTCGAAGGATTTTAAGTAAACTATTTTACGTTAAATATATCCTTAAATACTTACAATATTATATCAAATTTAAGAGATTTAAAATTGATTACTGTGTTGTTAATTGGAAAATAAATAAATAATTAATCGTTTTAAGCATATTTCATATTTTAAATACACTGGTTTTTATGCCGAGACTTGTCCACAGACAAGATCTGTTAAAATCCATTAAAAAAAATCAATTCGATTTTCTAACCAGTGCCTAATTATTATTATTGTTATAATAATATGTATTCAATAGTTTTAAAATAAAATCGTTTTACGTTAAAAAATAATTCCAAATAAATTTATTTCAAAAAATAATAAACATCATTCTCTCGTAATAACTTACCGGAAGCATTCCATCCTCCTTCCACTTGATAAGCACTACTGCCGGCGCCGAATAAAAATTCTTTTGGAAATACCAACTCATTGTCACAGTAGGCACAACTGACAAAGCCCAAAATGACAACTAAAGTAACATAAAATGATATTACAGAATATTTTATAACGCATTCTAAAACATGTTGTGTGACTGCAAATACTAATATTTGTATAGAAATATTAAAGTCGTAGAGAACTTACTGCATTTCAAAGAGATCATTTTCGAATGATTTGTCAGAAAATCGTTCGAATAATTTGACTACTTTTAACGGACTCAACTCCTTATTTATAGTAAATTGTTTTCTATATTTATCTATTAAATGCCAACCTTTTATTTTCAATTAATTATCACATGCCACAAAAGCCTTACGAAATTATAACCTCTTTTTATCTAAATTCTAATAAATAATCTGGTTATAATAATTATGATATAAATATGTAGTTTAATAAATAAGTACATTAAGCAAACTATATCTGTTATTTTTAATAAATCGTCTCGAAATCCATTTTAATCATCCATAAAAAAAAAAAAAAAAAAAACTTTAATAATGTATAGTTTTAATGGTGTACGTGGATTTATTTTGTATATCAGATAAATGTACCGTTTTTTTTTTATCACACACTCAACAACCGATGAGAGTCTTGATCAATTTTTCAACTACATATTAAACTATAAGCGTACTATTTTCCGATTAATATGAATACAATTTTTTTTGCCCAACAAAAATTTACAAAATTACATTTTACTTAATGGTGAAAAAGAAAAAAATTAAGTGTAATGTAATAATTGTTTTATTATTCCGTAGGGTTCGGGCGGGGCTTGTTGTACGAAAAATGATCGAAATATGCAGTCATAATCGTCAAAATATAATTAAAAATGTGTAGCTAAATATTTATTTTTAAAATTATCCATAAAACATATTAAAATATTAAAAATAAAAACACTCGAAAATAAGTAGGTACATAGTAAAAATAAAATAACCGAAATATGCAACTGAAATTTCTTTTTAATAACAAAGAATTCATAATAATAATAATAAATTTGATTTATTAAATTTTAAATTTAGACAATTTTTTTTATTTAGTAATTTGTTGACACAATGACACTATACACATAATATTACTCTGTGTGGACCCATTTCATTTTCATCGTCTTCTTCTCCTACAATGAAAAAACGGTATCATATTTTCAAAAATATAAAAATAATAAAATGTTTACCTTTAAAGTTGGACTGTACAATAAGACATTGTCTGATATTATCAAATTTAAATGCACGGCGATTGTTGGTTAGCTGGGACTTCTAATCCGTGCGGGACCTATTTAATAAAAAAAAAAATATAATAATGTAATTGGACGTTATTTTTTTATTGCATTTAATACTCAGGATAAATAATTCGTATAATGAAAATTGAGCGGAAAAACAGCGGTACAAGGAATAACTCGAAACCAAAAAATTATTTTGTTTTCACGTGTTGCCTCGACTGTACGAATAGCCGGGGTTTATGTATAACTAGGCAGAAATCATAAAAATCCAGTCAGTTTTTTTCGTTCGCCGTTTTCGACGTGTCCGAAATTGACGAACGACGCGTGTGCATCAAGTTTGCGTGAAACTTGGTAAAAATGATGCAACGGAAATGATTAAAACCGTTTTTGGGGATGATTCATTAAGTGTTTCTTAATGACGCTTTCGAGTGTTTGAAACGTTTCGAGGACAGTTGGCGGCGGTTAACTGAAGACGATCCACGTTCTGGAAAACCGTCGACGTCATCCGGAAACAATGGTTTGGCGACAATTTGCGAGAAAAAAATGCGAAATGGCCGCCGATTAACCGTTCGTGAGTTAACAAAGGGAATCTCAATTGAGTCTTGTCATGCAATTTTACAGGAAAATGTACAGAAGGGTCGCGCTGCCAAATTCGCTCGGCGATTGTTCACCACGACCAATGCACCGACACATTTAGCGCTGTCGATTCGTGAATTTTTGGCTGATAAAAATAATTGCCGTGATCCCGCGGTCTCTCCCTATTCTCCTGATCAGGCCCCGTGTGATTTTTTTTTTATTCTGAAGACTAAAATCTGCGCTAAAAAGGACAAAGATTCAAAGATGCAGGGGAAATTAAAGCGTACGCGGCAACAGAACTCATAGCTTTAATTTTGGAACAGTTCCAAAGGACGTTTTGAAAAACGGCGAGATCACTGCATATCGTCCGGAGGAAAGTATTTTGAAGGAGATATCTTTAAATAATACGTAACTTCATTTTTGTAATTATTGAATATAAAATCCTGATACTTTTTGAACACAATTTCTTAATGTGCATCGCTGTACTAACAACCTTAGAAGCTAAAAATATTATTATTTATCGATATTCGATACGGTGTATTTTATTAAAATTAACTGATAAAATATAAAACCGAATTTTACTAATTATTTGTAGACTAACTAGGTTTCAATGATATAGTTTATTTGTGTTAAAGTCCAATTGGCTTTATTTAATGACCCAATTGTACAAGAACAATATTATTTTTATAACTAATTATTTTTAATAAGAATAATATTATTTGTATATCAAATTATTTTTAATAAGCGGCGAATAAATGTGAATTTATCTATAACTCCTTTTTTAATTGCTATTCGAAACCACACGTATTGCGTAGATATTACTGGTAAGTATTAAGTATACGCGGGTAGTCTCGTAATATATAATTTGTAAAAATCTTTAAGAGAGAATATTTTTTAAAAATCATCAAAATTATTAGTGCAATAGGCCAAATGAGGACAATATAATTGTCGTGGTGACGGGGGGAAAAAAAAAAACAAACGTATTGTCTCACTTACTGTCGTCGTGCAGTGTATATTTTAACTATACGGTACAACGTTTGAAACATACCAGTAAGGGAAAAAATATTAAGAATAAACATATTTTTTTTCTTTTTATCTGAAATTGGTAAACCGATTTATTATTATTCTTTTTTCTAACCATGTTATTTATCATTATGTAATATGTTCTGGAAGATGATTAAAAAAAAAAAAGCCACGCACTCCCCATACGAAACGGTTCAATCTCGACACTTGACACTCGTCTCCGGAAATCCGGATTTTCCTCGTCACTAACACCGTCAGCATCAATCGCCACTTAGGTATTATTATAATGTTATATACGATAATCCGTAATGAACAATTATAAAAACGTACCTACGAAGCGCGTTAAATCGATTATGTTGTTATGTTTCCCTATTAAATTACGACGTTTGCCCAAACCCGAGATTTAAAGATCTATTTGGCCCCGGGATCAGCGGGGTAATTAGAACTAGGCCATTGTGGGGGGGATCTTTAAAAGTCCAAATAATCAATAAAAAAAAGAAAAAAAGTCATGACATGTTTTGAACACAATATATATACAAAATATTTCTGTCAAGAATTAATCTACTTTATTTTAAAATATTATAACCAAAAACTCAATTTTCTTGGTTTTAGAGTCAATTCGCTCAATACGTCTTCCGGATCTATGGGTGCAATTTTGTGAACTGACAACAACACCGATCCATTTAATCGATTCTAAAGTACAACATTTGTAGTTTTTAGATATGTTTGCCATATAAAATGTATTAATTTGTGTAGTAATAAATAAGTCACTAAACCACATAAACCAACAGCGGATATTCAAAGTAAAATGAGAATACCAGATAATAGCCACAGAATAAACATGGGAACTAATTACGAGTTTTGGCAGTGTTGTCTTCGAACAAAAAAAAAAATGCATAAAAGGTCGTTGTATACGTGATAACAGAAATCGTCAAAATTTAAAAAAATTACTTAGTTTTTGTTTTGAAATAGTAGAAGGTAAAGGTAGGGTAGTAGTGTAAAAAAAAAAGCCAAGATGTGAGAGATTGATCATCCTGAGTCTCCCATGATGACGCTGCTGCCCGGGATTAAGGATTAATTGGGCTCCGGAACATCAGACACTAAGTGGGTTTACCCCTTTCAACTCAAACTTCAACAATTTTTATAACCTCATTTACACGGTCGTGTATTATTACATAATTTTGTTTGGTACAAAATTTGTTAGGTTAGGTTAGGTTAGGTTAGGTTAGGTTAATTTAACATAATTTTGTTTGGTACAAAATTTGTATAAAAAAAAATAATAAAAAATGTTTAACGTTGGATTAATAATGTTAATACTTCAGCGAATAGATCAAAAACACCTAATAAATCAATTATTACCACGTACAATGGCATTTACAACGTCAATTTTATTTTACAGACTCTATCAATTCGTTATCAAATATTAAAATATCAACTCGATATTTACTTTGAATTTATTATCATTTTTTCAGTCATTTTTCGCGATATGAAATCATTTAAATTATGTTATAATTTACTAGTGAAGTAATGATATTATTTACGGAACGAGTGATTCAAAAAAAATATTTCGTTGCAAGCGACGGGGGCCTGTATAAAAAAAAAGTTTTCCGCCGGAATTGTCCTTTGCGGTTTTGTGTAGCAAACAAAAAACGCCAAAAACGACTAGGCGGCACGCGGTCCTCGTCGAGCGGAGAACTGGAGAAACGGCCCGCGGCGCAAAACGCATTCTGCCCATAGATGGCGCTGACCGTTTACCAACGTATTGGACCCTTGGTCCGGCGGACCTTACGGCGCGCCCGGCGTCCCGGGAAAGCGGCCGGGAACTTTCACGCCGAATACGCGGGTCCGACAAAAGTCGGTAGACCAGTTGCCGGTAGCCGGTTGCCGGTCCCGTTCGACGGCCCGCCCCCAAATCGGGTGTGATTAAACCGGCAAACCACCGGATCGAGTGGTCGGCCCGTAGCATAAAACCGAGCTGGAATCGCCAAACGAGCATACTTACCTGGCGTGGAGGTTAACCGTGATCATATAGGCGGTTCCTCCAGGGCGAGGCTCGATCATTGCACCCACCACCGATCGGGTTGACCCCTGCGAGTATCCCTTACGTGGATACTTCGGGCGTAGAATTTTTGTTAGCTGGGACTGCGTACGCGCTGTCCCTCATATTCAATTGATAAATCTTTTTTAAATCGTTCGTTATTCGTCCGATAATATTACCGTACACGTTTTTCCGTTGAACTACGGCGCGAATATTATTGTGACGTCTAATGTGTTTATACGACATCAAAATCTCATGTCGGACGTTGTGAATATTATACGACGGGGGGGGGGGGGGTAGGTCGAATTGAAAATACGTTACAATTATTTTTTTTGCCTCTACCAGTCGTCCAATTACGATTTTCAAGTGTAACATCTTTTTTTTTTTTTGGAAACATTTTCGATTTTCTATTAATTTTTATTCGATTTTACGCGTGGACAAAATTGTGTATCGGCCGAACGGAATAGGATTTATAAATAAATATAATCGTTTCATGTTCAAATTTTAACGAAAATCGTAAAATCAGCGGCTTAAATACATGACTAGGCAACCCAACTCTCTCTGTTCAGAATGGTTTTCCGTTAACAACGGTTTACCCGTGGCGAACAGAAAAAATAAATTAAATTGCCTGCAATGTCCTAATTTATTTTTATTTTTTTCCTGTAAATTCAACGCTCGCCTACGCCCCGTGTACAGCACATTTTTTTACTACTATTATAATTAAAACGCATACGGTATTTTTGTATAAATATTAATGTCGCGGGGCGGCACGTAATATTTACACGTAGGTATAATATTATTACGGCATATTGTATCGTGCGGCGGCGGCGGCCGTTAGTGTTTCGACCGCGGCGCGGTGTCCGCCGGGGAGGGGAACATGTGTGCTTTCCGTCGTCGCCGCCGCCGTCTGATAACCCCTTAACGTTGTGTGTGCGCGCGCGCGCGACGTCGAAGATAACGGCGATGGGCGGCCTACGGTCGCCACTCGCCCCGAGCCGCGGCGCGTAATAATATGCGCGCGCGCTCGGTGATGTCGCGACAACAATTTATTTCGGATCGGACGTCGTGGCCGACGGACAGCGACGCTAGTAGCGAGCCGGGTAAGCGATTTTTGTTTCTCCCCCCCCCTACGCCACGTGTTTTTTTATTATTTATTTATTTATTTATTTATTTAAATATTATGCTTTCCACGCTATTCTCTCTCTCCTCTGTTCACTGGCCGCCCACGAGTGTTGTGTAATACCGCGGATAATCCGACGACTGTTTAAAAACTAATAGGCGGCCGATAGGTTATTATTGGTTTTTTTTATTTTAGGTTTTTTCGTTTTGCCTAATACACCACACACTCGACGGGTGTACCCTATCCAGAGGTATACACGTGTATATCACACAGGATACCGCGTGCGCGCTGTTATTATTCGCGACGGGTTCGCGTGCGCGCGCACTATGGAAATGGATTTTTTTTTTTTTTCCCCTGTCCCGCCGCACGCCGGTGCGGTAAACGATAAGCGGCCGCATAGAAAATTATTAATATTACTATTAGAGTGTGTAATCAAAATATCGCGCGCCCAACACAATATTGATAATAATATTTTTTTAGACAAGGCGCGTTCGACCGGGTGCAATGACGCGGATACAATGGTGGTGGTGGGGAGGGGTGACAGGGCGACCGCCTCCCCTCCACTCCTAGGTCGTGTTTTTTTTTTTTTTTTTACGTAATTCTAATATTCTATTACTGTTTATATGGTTTTTTTTTTTTTTTTTTTTATGAAAATCCGGCCCGCTCCCCTTATACAACCTCTGGACCCCCCGCTACTGGTCTGGCGTAAGTATTGGCGCGGATATTTGGTCACATCTGCGGGGAGGGGCTCGACACGATGAAAAATTTGTCTAAATAGTTTTGATTATTTTCCACAATTGAATGTTATAAATGTAATGGAGAGATTAAAACCTTTTGAGTGGTGGGGTGGGGGGGCTAAAGCCACCAAAGTCACCTCAAATACCAGGTGTGTAAGCATTGTACCCATAGGTACGGTCAGCTGGTTACGGCCGCGTACAACGTAACGGTTTCTATACCACTAGACGTTACCGGTGTTAACATCGCGGTTACCGCCGAATACACTACGATAACGAAACGTCACCGATAACGTTTCGTACGGGCGCGTTTATATTGTAGAACACTACACTGATATATAGGCACTCACGATTTTTCCGTAGATAATAGAGACATGTAGGCCATTCGTCAGTATCCGCGTTCCTAATGATACGAATTTGAGACCTCTCGTTTTTTGTTTTTTTTTTTTTTCATTTTTCGTCCATGTCCAAACTCTTTACACCAGCAATATATTTATAGGTATAAATAATTTCGATGGTTTTTCTTTTTGATAACGTGATAAGAGCGACCTCTACCTCTCCTTAAACCTCCCCTCCCATGAACGCGGCCCCAAATACATTTAATATAGGCGTGGCCTAGTCGTGTCTTTATCGTCTGTGGGTTTTCCCGAATCTCGTTTCCTCCGTTAACGGCCGAAACTATCCGTATACTGTTACTTATCGGCGATCTTGTGCGTCTGCCATCTGCCGTTTGGTTTACCTGTGACAAAATAAATACGTATGATAACCAGCAACCTTTTGATACGCTCAAAATTGCTACAGTCTTTCGTCTGTTATCAATTTGTTTTACAATTTAAAACTGATAAGACGACAACCATATGTTTTGCGTAACGAAAGGTTGTTGTTATCATACCTGATTAAATAATCAGGTTAGGTTCGTATTTCGTCATGGATTTACCTATCGGCCGAGCGATTATTTTCTAATAATTTATTATTAGTGATAGGAATATCAATTTTATTGTATTTTATAAATCCCTAATTACGTAATTCGGTCGTTGTATCTATATAGTAATATATATACACATTAATATCAATCGATTGTACGTGTTTCCTTTCTCATCATTGGTTAGTAGGTACCCACCCATATAACATTCGATAATTCCGGACGTAAATGTGTTAAAATTGATTTTTTTTTTTTTTTGTCTTAGTTTCCAAAGACCTTTACCAAAATTACTATTCGTCTACGACTCGCGTTTCGGGTACCTATTCAAAGAGTATTCGAGGAGAAAATAATAATATTATATATGTATTATTTTAGAGTCCGATCTTCGTGGAATGTTAACAGGTTCAAAAATAAAACGGCAAGCGCGCGCATTTAACTGGACGTGTAACGAAAACGTGCTCCGTCGGATCGTTTAGGAAAATGTATATATAAGCCACGAACACTAAAAAAATAAAAAAATAATAATAAAATAAAGAAAACAAAACGCGCGAGCGTTAACAGTTGCGCTGTTTAAATGATTTATCTTTTCTTGTTCTTTTTTTTTTTTTTTTTGGTTTTTTTTCTCGTCACCCGTGTACCTATAACGGCTATAACCGCGATATCGTATCGATAATATTATATTGTACATAGACGGATACTCGAAAATATTTAACGGTTTACGATTGTCACGGTGCCTATACGTTTATACCGCTGTAAAGTTAAATAATGATTTTTAATAATTCCGGAGAGTTGCTGTATCGCATGTCAACTTGTTATAATAATTGTATCGACCAAGCTATATACACGTATATACGTTTGTGTCACACCCTCGTCTGGGCGTGGCTTAAACGTCCGATGAACGTTTTTTTTTTTTTTTTTTCCCTGTACCGGATTTACTTGTACATATACAATACTGTTTGCTTAATTCACATATGTTTTATTTAAGTAAAAAGATATAAAAATATTCCAACAAACGCACGTCGTGTATAACAATAATACCGCGCCGTACTTAGAACTTTCTAATCGTTATTTTAATTTTAGATTCCGTGCGTAGCGACAAATTGATTGGTTTTACTATTACTAATATTGTTTGAAATTGTTGATTGGCATCTGTTTGGGTGCGTTCCTGGTTCATTTTTTTGGATTTTTCTTGTAGTCGTTTTAATAATGGGGAAAAACGACAATATTTACGCAATAACGGTTTCTGTTATGTTCGATTTTGTTGTAATTCCGTAATCGTAGAGACTTAAAATTATCACCGAATATATTCTATATTAGCATTTTCTAGACGTAGTACAATTTTCAAAACGTTCTGACGGTTTTTGAGTTCTATATAGCTATTTCCAATTTTTCGGAAAAAATTGTTTTGGTTTCTCAAAAATTCTCGACAATTCGATACAAGGTGCCCCATAATTTGTGGCACCATATAAATAACAAAAATCAGTAGACATGATTTTTTTTTTTTTTTTATTTACGTTAAAAGTGCAAATTTTAATGAACATCGTACAAATTACAGTATTTTGCTAACTATTTTCCAATTTATGTGGACAAAAATGTTTAGACTCTATAAAAATAATAAAAATTTGAGACGAAAAAACTTTTTAACTTGTTACAAATTAATACGATTTTCAATTGAAATTGATCTAAATATGTTTAACCTAACTTCGCTCAGAATAGTTTTCCGTATTCAATGATTTATTGTTGCGTACAGATATACATTATACTCATACCCAACTTTTTAATATTTAAAACGGACATTTTCGATTTATTATTTTTACTATTAAGCACTAATGAAATGAAAAATTATTTGTTTCATTTGAAGACATCGGTACTCGTAATATTATTATTGAGATTATAATGTTAGAAAAATGTATTTTACCTACCGGAATACAGTGTGTCAGTGTATATTATTATATTTAGTTAATGACGAACAAAATATTCAGTAAATATTTAATCATGTTATTTAGGAGTGTACTCCGCCAAGAATATTCTCTAAATTGCTCTTATACGTAAAACTATACAGAAATAACTTATGGATATCATACATCCGTTCAGGCTTGCCCATTTTAATTTACCTGAATAATTATTACTATCGATGCAATTCAATTGTTGTGTTACAGATCCACCCAAACCACCGATCCATTTTTTGAAAAAAAATTCAGAGGTCATGGCCTCTCAAAAATCCCTTCACCACTGTCTATACCTATATATGAGACGTTATTGTAATATTGACGTACAGTGGCATAGCCAATAGACTGGATGGAGGATTATAATCCTTCCCGAAATGTCTTATTCTTCTTTACAATTTTCTAATTTTGATTCCGTCCGGTTTTAGCAGATTGGCATTCGATTGCGTCTCAAACAAATAATCGAACATTTCGATCAGCAAATATAGGTAGATTGGAAAAAGCTATATATATATATACTATATTATCACTAATATTACCACCATTAGTGATTGCAATGTATTAGAAATACAACAAATATTTAAAAAAATTGTACATAAATATAGGTTTAATTATTTAAAAAACAATATTATAGTTAACAAATTAAAACATATTTTTAAAATTGAATATATTCAATTTTATGGTACAAAAAAAAAAAAAGATCAAAATTAACTCAATCCAAATTCTCGATTTTTCGATTAGGACGCAATCGGATGCATACCTGCTAAAACCGGACGCAATCGGATTCTCCGCTCCTGTTGTATCATAAATACATAGATACCTAAACAATATGGGTGTCACTAGAGTCAAAATTCTGGGGTAAAAGGAAAAATATTTGCATTCTGCCGAAAATCTCACTTCACAGTTATATGATGAAATTAATTGGAGTAGTATCGTTACAGCTTCATTGGAAACAGTTGGATACGTTTATTGACAACTAAAAACTAATTAATTCTTCTTTAATTCTTATTAATAACTCATTTGTCATGTCATGTTCTTGAAAAGGATTTGAAATTCATTTTATTTGTAGATCCATCTCATTTAGAAAATACCAATCAAAATTATCTTTCAGTGTATTTAAATGATCAGAAATAAATGTAATAAAGCAATCATTAACTTATATTTGATTTTCAATTAGGAAATTAGAAAATTATTCAAAACAGTCAAACATTTTTTTTTTTTTTTTTTTTAATATTATTTTTCCATCAAGCAAAAATTATTTCATAAATGCTCGAATTTTATCGTGAACTGCAAATATATATCTCCGTCTATTCCTTGCAAATATAAATTGAGTTCGTTTAATTTTTTAAATATATCTGCCAAGTGCGTAAGTGTTAAAATAAACGTAAGAATTTTACTTAATCGTTTTTATTCTCGTCCAAATAATACGTGACTTCTTCGCGAAGTTCGACAAGAATCTAGTAAAGTATACTACATTTATAACATACTATTGTAGGTAAAATAATCAAATTTTTTTTCATTATGTCAAGCCTCCCGTCCCCCTCACAGATGTGACCAAATGTCTGTCTGTGTTCTAGCGTAGGTACTGTAGGCGAAAATGTGTTCCGGTCGTTTTTGATTTTGTAAATCACACGAAGCAATAATGATGTATCGTTATGATCCATCGAGTCTGACCGGCGGAATATTATATGAATATTATATTTGATTTTATTTCGTTACTTCCATCATCGACGAAAAGCGTCTAGAACAGATTACGTTGCACTCTGCCACACGTGTTTATCATATTATATAGCCATCATAAATATATAATGTGCAATATAAAATACACATAAATAATATTATACACGGTGTACATTTGTCCTCTACGGGCTATTATTTACCATACGCTTAACATAGATTAAACTTCTTTGAGAAATTTGGAGTTTGTACCATATTATAATATTATAGTTTTATCATCGGGGATTGTATTTTTTTGACCCCGGCCCGAACGTGTTATCGGAACGCAGGTTTATATAATATTATGTACACTGTAGCGTGCATATATAATATCGATATTAAAATATTATATAAATTTATTTTTATTTTCGTGTTTTTTTCATTTTTTTTTTTTTTTTTTATCTATCGTGTATATCGGAATTGAAGACAATTTTGACCCCTTGTACTTGTACGTGGACGTATTGTTTTTGAATTTTAAAAACACTATAATTATAATATATGTACACTGTACGTACTATTATGCAAAAATATGTGTGTATAAAAAATAAAGTCCGACGGTGGCCTGTTACCAATACTATACTATACTGAATCGAAATGAATTCGTAACGAATATCCGAACAGCCGTGTAATAGTGGTCAAATATTAATTCAGTACATTATTAAAACGTAATATTATTGACGCACGTTCCGTTTATCGTAAAAGACATTTTTCTTTAGGTGGGTATAGGTGATTGATCATTTCGTAACAATATTATTTACAGCGTGACTAATACACGGCAGTTTTATCTTAGGGACATCAAAATATGTAATATGTAAAGAAACACACAGTAATGGGTATACATACCATTTACCAATATTCCAAACAAAATCGTATCCGTATTGAAACAGGAATATTATTAAATCACTTGAAAAAAATAGAAATGAATAATATTGTTACCCATAATACCTACGTGATGGCTTATAAACAAATTTACTTGTTATGCGGAGTAACTTGGAATAAATTAAATTAGTATTCTTATTACATATTTTCGTGTTCGTTTAAAATTACGTTGAAAAATTATTATTATTATTTTTATAACCAAAAATGAAACACATTACTGCGAGTAAATGGTATTTAAGGGGTCTCACAATAGCGTTAACGATTTTTACTTTTATTTTATTTTTTTTTTATTCCCAAAACAATTCTATTGTAATGTTGAAAACATACCTATAGATTCTTTTCTAATTATAGGTATTAGGTACTCGAGAGGGATCGATCACGATACATTTTTCGTTTTCATATTTATATTAATAGTGATTTCAGTGTTTGAAATACTAATATATTATTTTAATTAACAAAAATAATGAATTGAGAAGTATTGAATTCCTCGTGTTATGGAGAAATCAAATATTTTTTCTGAATTTAAATTGCAGTACGTTTCGTTCCATAGTAGTACATGCGAGATATGAAAATTATAAATTGGCTTGTGACTGTAGTAATATGAGTATCTGTAATATTTTCCCTGTGCCTTTATGCATGTACAATTAACACAAAGAGAAAATCGAATTCTGAAAGAATTACCAATAATTCAACGAAAATAAAGAAAAAATATAGCGATTTACATTATTCTTATCTGTAACTTGAATATTTTGTAGTCATAAAAGTTTCAATTTTCATTGTTTCAGTTTTTCCTTTTAGAATAAGTAGGTACGCTTACATTTTAATCAACAGTAATCTATTAAACCTCAGTAATTTATATTAATCTTGATTTTTATAGTTTGAATTCTAGAATATTATAGACAATATAATAATCATGTAAAATTATATAATAATTCTATACGTATATCAATTAAAAAAGAAACGTAGACGAATATATAAAGAAATATTAAATGTAACAAACTGTCAAAGGTCACGTATTAAGGTAACCGTATAGTAATTAATTTCTATAAAACCCAGCCAGAAACGGTTTCATTTAAAGAGGTACTTATCATTAAATATAAATATGCATGTGTGAAAAATATAATAAATAACTGCTGTACCAATAGTTAAGGAATATCAATACTATTAATTTGAAAACATATTTAAATAATAAAAATAGTAGGTTTCGATATTATTATCAATTTAGTAGCAATTAAAATTATCTTATTCGTTATTTCATTAAATTGATCTCATTTTTTTACAGATTGCAAACGTTCGGTGAATAACGAACGATATACGATATATATATTTTATATATTATATAACATATATCTAAACGTTATTAGGTAGGTACCTATAAGAAAATGTTTATCACTTCGATAACTTAAATGTATTATTGTAATTAGACGTTCGTTTTAAAAATATGTAATACAACTTAAAAATTATGTTTTTAATTAAATATTTACAATACTACGAGTATTATATTATAGTAAAACTCAGCATACCTATGTATAATAAATAAATATTAGAAATATAATAATAATACTTTTGAAAGCTATTTAAATTTTGAGGTACTACTATAATGACGAGTACCTACCTAGTTTACCCATTTCCGTTGTAATTATTATATCGGTTTAATACCTCCAATCTTTTTTTTTTTTTTTACTTGGGTATTGTACTTAAATTAAAATGTAGTGTACATTATAAATATTCGTAAAAAAAAAAAAAAAATAATAATAATAATAAGTTTTACTATATTTTTACTCCATTGTTATATATTTATTGTATAATAAAACATATTACGGCTATTTGATATCCGTGATCTGTGTATACACGTTCGTATTAACTGGTAGAACTAAAAATGTATTAAACTACGTTTAAATATAATATTTTTCTAATAATGGTTTAAAAAAAAAAAAAAAAAATGTATATAATACAATATATAGATAGTATTAAATAATAATGAAATACATTTATGGAATATAAATTGCCGTATTTACTATTCGTATATAATAATAAGGAAAAGATTAAATCTATTTAAACGTATTATTTTATTTTATTCGACAATAGGATTGTTTGTCGTTAATTGTCGTACTGACAATCGGTTAATTTTATTATACTTTGTGTGGTGTGTGTGCATTGTAAAACTGCCATTTGGATTAACGCCAGTTATGTCGTACTGTATGTAATCCCAACAATTATAATTGTTTATTTTAGGTAACCGAGATAGCCTGTAAATACAAATAATATGCCTGAGTACATAACTATTTCTTTTTCAATACGGTTTTTCGTTCTATACCATTTTTTTTTTCTATACGGAGCTCGGTTTTACGGATAAATATTTACGTTGCGTTTATATTAGAAAAATAAAAAATACTATTCTATTCAATTAATTGTATAGGTACAATCCCAATAATAACAATAATTCCGGTTAAACGTCGTATTGAGCGGCGGCGTGTCGATCATTTATACTCGGGTAATTCGTCACATCAGCATTGTTGAACGGTTCATCTAATGAAATGGAAAGAAAAAAAAAAGTTGAGCGTAATGCGATAATTTCTCTTTAATTCGTTATAGTCGTTTAAAATTCGAGTTTTTATGAAAATCGTATAGATCACGGCATTTTGCGTACCCACCACGTATTTTCCCTATATTTACGCGGACAAAACTAGTTTGCCTCCATAAAATCGCTGTGCAAATCGATAAGAAAAAAAAAAAATGTAGTTGGGTATTATACAAACGCGTATAAAATTATTATCGATTTTAATTTAACAATGCGCGTTTTAACCGAGACCTTTGTTCGGAATCGTTTATCGTTAACAACGATTTATCTATCCCAATTTTTCACCTACAACAGTGGCCCACCCATGTGGCCGTCTCAACATTTTTTTATTTGTTTATACTTTATAGTCGTATATCACTGTGGTCTCTCTAGATTAGAACCCCAGTGACGTTTTTGGACCCGGTCCGTCCTTTTTACAGTATATACACGTAAATATTATGTATTTAGACAAGTTTATGTCATATGACTACAAGAGCCCTTTTGCTTTTTTTGATAATATTATCAATCTAAGATTAAACCTTAATATAATCTAAATATATCTTAATGGCTTTGCTGTCTATATAATTGTCAGTAATACAAAATAAAATATAATAATCGTATCTTTTTACTATTATCAAAAAAAAAAAAAAAAAAACGTCTATAAGCAGCATTAAGTATATAATATTATGTACTCTATAGTTATAAGGGCCCACGATTTAATTTCGCCCCGGAGTCTTAAATAACCGAGTCGTGGGACTGTTTGAACCCGAATTCGTATACAAACGGTGTGAAATTTGTTTTATCTCAGTTGTATGTAACCGGGGGGGGGGGGGGCGAGCCAGCACATTTAATGTCTTTAATATTGTTCAATGTACAACGCGTATAACGAATTGTTATTTTTGTCAAAAACGAGAAAAACAGTAATTTTCGGCAAAGATTTAACGAAATGAATTATTTATTTATTGTGTATCGAAAATTAAATAACATATATATTTATATATATTTAATCGTAATCGATTAATTACAAAAAAAAAAAAATGCGTACATACTTTTCACCACGGGTTTTAGGTGGGAAGTTGGGAAGGTTAGGTATATAGATAGGAATTTAATTTATATCTGTATGCAACGATAAATTGCAAACGAAAAACGATTCTGAGCGGAGTCATTATTATTAGTCATTAGTCATTATTAGTCAATTATTAGTCATATTTTTTCATTGTTGCTACGGTAACCCGGAAATCAATATAAATAAAAAAAAGAAATAATTAAACTCAAGTTTGACGAAATCGCGTTGTTATTGTTTTTTCGTCATTATTTTTTTTTTTTTTTTTGGTAATTTTTTCAGCCGCGTTAAAAAAATTAACAGGTATATGGAAAAATGACGTCTTTAAGGTACCAACTAAACGAGATTTACTACCGGGGATTTGCTATTGGAGTGTAATAGATCGGACGAAGTCTTCTGGTAGAAAAAACGTTTACAGGAATATAAGAAAAAAAAAAAATAACATCATTGTAAAACCACAAGATTCCCAAGCTCCGCTCAAAATCAAAAAAAAAAAAATGTATACCATTCCAAAAATAATCGGTGTAATATGGGCGGTACCTTTAATAGGCGTTTTAAAAAGTAAAAAAAAAAAAACCTCTGTGTGGCGTATTCGTGACGCGCGACTTTTAACCGCCGCGAAGTACGGTATTTCAATATAGCGAGCGAAGTACTATGCTCGGAACGCGCAAAATCCCGACCGAGGCCATTCGCGGCCATCCCCGCAGGGGGAAGTCCCGGAGTCCGTGCCCGTGGACCCCCGGCCACGGGCACAGACTCCGCCCCGAGAAAATGTCGCCCTCCGGCACGAAGGAGATGTACTCTGCACGGTATAATATTGCGTTGAAACGTCGCACAACGCACCGCTCGCAATAATAAAATATACGGTTTCCGTTCTGGTAAATTTTAATTATTGATATTTCGTACGTACGCGTGTATTATTGTATTATGGTGCGCCGCGTATAGTTGGGAATAGTGAATAGTAATAAATTATCGTGTTGCGGTCGTACGACACGGCCGGCGGTGCGTTATTTCGGACAACGGAAATAGCGCCGAACACGAATAATGGTATATTTTATTTTTTTTTTTTTTTTTTTTTTTTTTACACTGCACAAGAAGGTCTTGTACGCGTATATTTACACATGTAAATTGTAATATATAAACTGCATATGGAGTGTACGGTGTACACACACATATATATATTATACTCGTCAACCGCGGTTCGCCGTGGTCTTTGACCCGTTTTGTATGGAAAATACTAAAAAAAAAAAATAATAATAATATCAATACAATATATTTGTAATAACGTCGTCGGTATTTTTGCATTTCCCCGTCGCCGGGACTGTGAATGCCATTAACACTATAATACTACTAACGTGTATTATAGGCGCCGTAATAATATTATCGGCGTATTTTATATTAAAAAAAAAAATCGGTTTCGTGTAGTCGGTTTTTTTTTTTTTTTTTTTTTTTGGCCACTTCGGTTTAATAAAACGTACATTCCCCTTGTACGTATTCCCGAAACGCTCGGGCCACCACCAACGGCCACGATGACCACGATTCTCACACGTGTTTTATTTATAGAAAACTATAATTATTGCGACCTAGCGGTATCTATTATTGTCATACCACGACACGGGCGGGGGCGAAGGTTTGTTTTCGCGTCTCGTATTAATAGCCAACGTTTTTTTTTTTGTTCATTTTATCATTTTCTTTCGACGACATTCCTGAATTTCGTCTTTGTTGTGTTATTGTCGTCGCGGCGTCCGCAGTGGTCTAATATTTTAATATTTATAGTAAGAGTCCGGTTTCGCCGGTAAATTAATATCGATTTTTCTTTAAAAAAAACATTTTAAATATTACCAATCCTAATCGTGTAATAATAATGCGATGTGATTATTATTATTATTTTTTTTTTAAAATTAATATTGCGTAATCGACAATAATTATACTTATAAAGTTTTTTTTTTTAATTTTTTTTTTTTTTTATTGGTGTGCTGTGTTGTCGCAGTTTATCGAACGCATCGAATCGCCCGTTATAATGCGATTCGGATAATGTCGTCGCAATTATCGGTAATTTATTTTTTTTTTTTTTTACTAAAATAAACGTATATGGAAAGAAAAATAAAAAAAACTATAATAACTGTTAGGTAAGAAAGAAAATAATTTACAAATACGATTATCGAGTCATCGATATTTTCATCGGTAACCATATAATTAATTTCATCACTAGTGATGTTTATATATATATATATATATATATTTTTTTTTGTCTAGGGAACTTACCGTTTTAATAATAAATTATTGTACAACTGAACGAATTGTTTGTATTTACTCGGTGCTTAGTTTTAAACTCGTTGTAGATTTTATATACGTGTGAACTTATTGTGAATGTTATAATAAAAAAAAAAAAAAAAAAAAAACTAGTCGTATAAGTCGACATTGACTACAGTGGGGCGCAGTTTACTTAATTGAATCAAAATGTGTATGGAAACAAATGCCAATCTGTGCGATAAATAATTATATACTATTAAAATATAATTTTCACTGGGTAATTATGTTATAGTTAAGGTTGAGCATAATATTATTTATTCTTTACAAATAAATACGAAACATTATTATTTTGTGCCTGTCGTTTTGATTTTTGATAATAGTTTTTATTTTTAAATAGTATTCAATTGACTATGAGTGCTATTATGACTATTAGGACGCGTTCGAGATTTGTCCATACTTAATAATGTACTCGAATAATAAACGGTTATTATTGTGTTTTGAATTTCTACTCTACGGCAGTGTTTTAACAAACGTTCTGCAGTTTAAAGGATGCTACCGATCACCCACATATAAAATAAATATATCAAATTCATTTCGACAAGTACGTCATTTTATAGGGGTCGAAATCAGGGTCATCAACATTCATAGTTAAAACAAACGGGCCTATTAAATAACGGTTGACGACATTATATTATTATAGCAGCCTGCTGGGACCACGCACGTAAGACTATCCCGCAGTAGTATTAAAAGCAATTTGGTTATCATCAATTTAAAAACGTAAAACGTTTATTTTTATGTCCAGCTATAATATTATTATTGCAATATATTATGTTTTGTGTAAGGGGTTTTTTTTTTTTTTTTTTTTAATGTAATTAATAAAACGCATTTATTTGGTAAAATTGTATATATTTCATGAAATAGTAATCATTATTTTACACTGTGAAATTTAGAAAAACTTCATATTAGGTACATAGTAGAGGCATACAAGGTGATCAACTGACTGTAAGACACTCATTTTATTCGGAAAATATTAACTATTTTTGAAAATTTAAGAAACCAAGCAGCTCTAATATACGACCGTTATTTATTATTACTTTTTTGCAGGAGGGGGGTGTGAAACCACTGCCCACTTTTGATTTCAACCCATTTTAAAGTGTCCATAAATAGATGAAGTTTTCAATTAATTTTGGTGCTGACATATTTAGTTTTCGTCAAAGTTTCCATTTCATATAATTTCACTAAGCGTATACGGCATAGGTGCATATTATAAAAATAATATGAATATTATTTGTGTTTCGTTTAATAATATAATTCATGCGATATGTTTTAAAGTTATTAAACTTCAATATTCGATGATAAATTCATCGTACTACTACAAATAATATTACAATCACACAAACGTCAATCGTTATTATTATGCTATTTTTCACATACGATAGATATTTCAAAAAGAATCATTGACGCATTGTCGTATGATTTATAATATATATATATATATATCTTTGAATTGCATACACATTATTATTAATATCAAACAGTCTGCGTGTATCTCTTTTTTTTTTTTAATTCCGTCGAATTAAGAGGTATTTAATATATACGACAATAAAAATAATAATATTGTAAATTTATGTCACACATAAAACACGAGATATTATTATTATATAATAATAACTTCAGACTGTACAGTACAACCCCACCCAATGTGTGTGTGTGTGTGTGTGTGTGTACATTATTCAAACACATTTTGTATATTAGAGATACATTCAGACATATGGACAAGGACGAGCGAGCCCTTAGTTTCATTTTACGGTCTTCTGTATAACTTGGCGACTGAACGGCGTACAAGGCGAGGCGACGTTCACCATAAGCTAGCGCTATGCCTTATTCCGGTTAATAGTACAAATAATAACAACAATAATGGCATTATAGTTTAAAAAAAAAAAAAAAATAAATACATTTAGAAAAAGAAACGAAAAATATTTTAAATATCCGTACCGCCGTGTTATACATTTTAACGAGACCCGCGCGTTCGTTAAAAATGATTTTAACGATAATATAATATTATTATAGTTTAATCGTACGTATTATGTTCGCTATATATACCGCCGTGTGTATTATAAAAATGTATAAATCATAAACGTGCGTTTTGTTGATACCGTAATTAAACGTTATATAACACGTCTATAATCGAACAAATTTTGATAGGAATTGGTTTTGTTTTTTCTTTCTATATAGTTGCAGAGAGAATCATTTAATTTAGAGCATAATTTATCAGGTTTTTTTTTTCTTTAACCGATGCCGTCACCGCTGTGCGAGTTTATTAGTTAAAAATATTTTATCAGTATAGAAAAAAAAAACGATGATTCAATAGAAACACATGTATATATATATACATTATTATAATATATATATATAGATACGTGCACACTGTAATATGAACTCATATAACACATCAAAAAAAAAAAAATGTAAAAAAATAGTTTCAATTTTTCTAATCGGATTTGTGTTTTAATAAATATAATTAATATAGTTAATTAAAAATATTGCTGTATATTGCTTAATTCCGTATTTAACTAATATCGTGTAGAACGTCGATTTATATCTTTCACGTATACCTACCTTAAAATACGTAATTTAATTTTTACAAACGGTTTTTGATTATTTCTCAATCCGCAATTACGTCAATAACACATGCTCAAATTAAACGATTACCGACCTACCGAATCTCACCTATATGGACTTGTACGTTTTCAAAATAATATTTGGCATTCTAAATAGTTGAACAAAATTAAAATAACAAGTACGAAATTCATATATGAAAAATAAAAAAGACGGACATACTTCGCACCATGGGCCCACTCTGGTAAATGGGAAGTTAGGAAATGTAGGATGTAGAGGGGAATTTAATTGATATCTGTACGCAACGAAAAATCATTGCTAATGTAAAACGATTCTCAACGAAGTTCAGTTAATCATGTTTTGAAATGCCATCATTTTTACGGTTTTCATCAAAATTTACACTTAACGTTTATAGAACAGAATTATTACATTACTCTCAATATCTTTCTTGTTTAACATTAAGTACCGATTATGATGAACCATGTGTCAAATTTGTGTGCATTACTGATCGGCCAAAATAGTTTTATTCAATTAATTTGAGAAAAATAAATTTAAAAATGGCTAGAATATTTTAAACATTTGTCCACACCTTGAAAGGACTAATATTAATATTCTGTACAAATGTAAGGTTCTTACGATTATTTTTAATCAAGTTACAACAAAACGAAAACAACGTAAAAAATGATACAATTGCCGTTCATTTTTTCATTTTTTTCTTTGTGTTACTTGGTTTTTCCCAATTATTAGGGAAACTACAAAAAAAAAAAAAAATTCTTTAAATGAATCCAAAATTCTTTCAGAAAAGGTGCTACACTTGAAAATCGGAGTAGGATGTCTGGTAGAAAAGTTGTTTACGGACAAAAAAAAAAAATTAATTAATAAACACTCATCATAGTAAAACTAATATCGCTTCATTCAGAATCTAAAAATACTAATAATAATAATATTATAAATAAGTAATTTTATTGAGACTCATTAGGAACCGTTAAATCTTACAAACGATGTAGAGTAAACAACCGTATTGTACAGTATATGCATTTAACATTTTAAAAACGCAGCCAGACATATAAAACGTATGTACCCTTAACTCACGTTCATACAGTTTATATATATGTTGATGAATTGGTTTCTATTCAAACGAATTATAGAACATTATTTTTTATACAGTCAGGTATTTAATTTTTTCGAGAATTATTTAATTTTGATTTATTTGGTTATTCAATTTTGTTATACAAAACAAACATTACTAAAAAATATATTTGTGTAATTATTGTATTATCGTATTTTGAACGTTTTTCTTTATTATTTTAATTAAACCGCCTAGTCGAGTCGTCGGGAATTATATTATGTGGCAAATTAAAAACAATTACTATACGGCTGAAATCCTATTTAGTTGCAGGTAGGTTTTATTCGAATAAAATAACCAAAAATTCTGCATGTGGTTAGGTAGGTACTCGCATATAAAGTGTTAAAGACAATCGACAATTACTCGGCATGAAGTGTAAATGTATAATTTTCTAAAAATTGGTAAAATAAACTGTAATAATATTAAAATATCTATCCAAAAGAACAATATATAATACACTTGTAAAAATAATAGATAATACCAGAAAGAAGTAAGATAAGGACGCGCCTTATTATACAAATCAAATTGAACTATAGTTATAATATATGTTATTGCTTTAATTCTTAGATAATTATTATAAGTTTATAACGAATATAATAATATATATATATATATACAGAGCGATATGTTGAAAGCAATAGGGAGTTTTTTTTCTTTTTCTAAGTTACCTATATAGATTAATTATTATTGAAATATTTATAATTGCAATTTCGACATTCAATTTAATTTGTTTTTTTTTTTTTTTTTTTTTTTTTTTTTTAATTAATTAAAAAAACAAATATATTGTACATTTTTAATCAGATTAAAAATATAGTAATACATTCTCATATTTAATAATTTAATATAGCACATCCGATATTCACATATTAATATAAATATATAATATACGGCATTAGAATAGTGGTTCTTAAAATTATAATAATTAATTATTTATGTACCGGAATATTTTTATAAAATTGTTCATAACCATGTTATATTATCGTATTATTTATCATATTTTGTTATTATTTATAAATGTATAATATATATATATATATTTATTAAATGTTGAATGACATCCATATACGAATATATAAATATGAAAGTAATCGTCTATGCGTAATAATATAAGAGTACGCGTACGTACAAACTGTTTTAAAAATCTTATTTAATACGATATTAATATGAATTTTTCCAAGAGTTTATAAAAGAATTTTCTATATAGGTTAAAGTGCTCGTGAGCGAACAAAATTAAATTTGAATAAATATAACTCCCGAATAACTTTTAGTAAAAACGGCACTAGGTATAGTGTACAAACAATATAATTCATTTAACACGCGATTTAAAGATTTTTTATTTTTTTTTTCTGCACCTTGGTCTTTGACCCTACTACATTGATTATGTCGAAACTTTTTTTTTCCACATATAATATATATATATATTATATAGCCCTGGCGAATTTTGATTACACCAACAATAGTTTTCCAACATAAGATTATTATTTTTTTATTACTTTTTTTTTTTTTTATTCTTACACTAAATCTACATTGATTTTATGCAGTCATTTTATTGGGGGGTGCGGAGGGGGGATGTTTTTTTTCTAAACTTATTTAAATAACGATTTATCTTCATCGCCTGTATACACGGGAAGAAAAAGTCAAATATTTGTATTTATTATGGGGAAAAAAAAAAAAAACTATACAAGCGGTGGCGTAGATAATATAAACGTAGTTCGAAAACTCAAAACGCCAACACCCGTCGCCATACAACCATCATCGTCAACAGCAACAACAACGATATTTTAACATATTTCTTATCAATGACTTCCGCAAATCGCTGCAATAGTGTACGCGTCGGTATCATTATTGTAATATACGCACGATGCGCGTGTTACATATATTATAATAAATTAAAATAATAATAATAATAATAATAATAGTAATAATGTCAACCGCACAAAATATTATTATATATTGTACGGTCGCGTATGGTACGATACAGAACCGCCGTGCGGCTTATCTCGGTTCGCGCGCAGTTGATAAGATTAGGTGGCCCGGTTATTAGGAGAAAATAAAAAAAAAAAAATAATAAAAAAATTATGAAAAAAAAAAAAAAAAAAAATAGAAGCGTCGAGACCGCATTCCCAGACGCGCGTATAATGGAAATGCGATGAGTAAAATTATTATTACTATACACACAATAATATTATATTATTATATTTTAGTGGCGGGGAGTGCGCTTGTGTGCGTGAACGAGTGGCGTAACATTATTATGTTGCACGGCAAAGCTTTTTGTACGTGCGTTTCAACCGTTTTCAACCGTTGGCAAAGGCTCTTTTGACGACGGCGACCACGCCTTTTTCAGTACGCTTCTGTCAACCGCTCGCTCTGGTTTCGGTTTCTGTGTCAAACATTATCGACGTGCGTTTTCATTCGGTTTTTTACTCATTACTTTTTTTATTTTTTTTTCTTATTTTTTTTTTTTTTTTTACCTATAACACAATATACGACCGTACAACGATCCCGTTAAAAATTACTATACCTATATATTTTGCTATTAATTTTATTTCAATAGATATTATATATTATCGTTTGTACTGGGCTAATCCGAACATTTTTTTTTTTATTATTAAATATTTAGTTTTATTTAACGTCGCATACATATATAATAAATTGTATACCGCGAATGTGCATTTAAAAAAAAAAAAAAAAAAAAAAGTCGTTTATATTGTTATATCATATATATTAATTTTCGAGAAAAATATCAAATTCAGTTTTCGTTAAAAGATTTCACATAATAATATATATTAATAATAATCTATTTTGTATATATTCTGTTATTCGAACGGTTAAGAAAAACGTTTATGTATTGTAAATAAATAATACATTTTGTATCCGCTCCGCGCTGCAATAATAACGACGACGTGTATTTCCTGTTGCGTAAATGTTCGACTTAAAGGTCAAAGGATATCATCAAGTGGCAACGTTACTAATGAGTTACACTCGGGATCCAAGTTCGATTTTAAATGTTTGTCCGAACGCTGCGATACGGCTATATTATATATTACATTATGTTCCGAACGAACAATATTTCAGGTAGGTACGTTTTTTTTTTTTTTTTTTTTTTTTTTTATTGATAAAATGGCATACACCTAAATAATATTACGCAAACGTTTTATATAAAAAAAAAAAATTATCATTAAAATCGCAACATTTATTTTTTCGATCGGTGATTATTTGAGTATATAAAAAAAAAAATTAATTAATACCGCCTACCTCGTTTAAATCGTAATTAAAATCGATTGTACCTTGCCCGACAATTGTTTTGTAAATAATTTTATGATTTCGAACACCGTGAATCAATTCGATATATTATATGTTATAAACTATATTTTGTGTATTGTTCAGTTATTAAATTTGAAGCACTCGATAAAAAAGAATATATATATTTTTTTTTCTTAGAAGATTTATGATTTAATGTTTTACAATTCTACGAAAGCTCTCCCGTATCATATTAATCGCTATACTTCTAATATATTACGTCGATTCATCATTGTACCACTTCCCCCCCATTTTTTTTTTTTTTTTTTTTTAACTTGATGGCTTTAATCGCAAACGCTTTATATAATAATATATTTTGAATACGGTATAATCTGTAAAATTTAAATTATTTATATAGTTGTTTGTGTTCGGTATCGGAATATTATTTTATTTTTCACATAGTAATTTTTTTTTTTTTTTTTATAGAACAAACCGTTTTAAAAAATCCAATATACCTATATGTTTATATATTATTATAAAAGCCCAGGTCCGTCTGCAACGCTATGGTTTCCATAGTTACAAAGAATAAATATCACCGCCATGTACTATGAAAATAATAATTACAATCCCGATAATTCAAAGCAAATCAAAGAATGTATTGATTTTAGTACGGTGTGTTTTTTTTTTTTTTTTTTTTTTGTAATTTGTAATTATTTTGATTTTTTTTGCTGTGTGTAATCAATGCTTCTTCCAAGAAATCTTGGTCTGATTTTCAAACGTAACAACTAATTAATTTTGGATCTGGTTGTAAACTATATAATTTATCTGCGCAATAACGATTTCATTAATAATAAAATATTATTATCATCAACGGTTTAGAAAATATATGATTCGTATATATGTAACCGAAAAAACTAAATATATATTTGTCGACACGCCACGAGCAATCGATTAGTACGTTTATACGCGACATTAAAACGGTGTAGAAACATCAAAACTAAAACGGTTTATAAAACGAACATATAAACGCGTTTTTTGAAACTTATCAATTTTTATTATTATGCGTTGTTTTAATAATTCACGTCTCGATTTTTTTATTTTATATTCGATCAAACACTCACTTTAAAATTAAATATTTGATTTTAATACAATGACAAAAATTACAATATATTTAATCGGTTTACAATATGTGTGTTCAACTAACCTAACCGATAAAATAATATACGGACATACGTGTAATAAACTGGTGTTATAGGTATTAGGGTATAAAACGTTTTTATAAATGTAAAAAAGAAAAAGATTTAATTTATATTGTATTATTAAATTTCGCGGTTTAGGTATATTAGATTAATGAAATTACGTCGCGTAAACAATAAAAAAATATACGTAACGATTACGACTTGCACGTTTGGGACCCCTGAGCGGCGAGTAGTAAAATAGTATATTTTAATAATCTCTCTGTACCTATAATAGTATTATTGGTAATAACGGGACGTCATTCGACGACGGTTTTGAAGTATTATAAACGTAAAAAAAAAAAAAAATTATGCGCGCGTATGTTTTCTCGGGTTTCTCGCGATGATATTATTGATTTAAATAACAGCGACGTCTAAAATAACGATAATAACGATAATATATATAAATATATATACGTATAGAGAGCAGTTAAAACCTCACCGTATTGTGTTTTATCATTTATATATATATATATATATATATAATTTACTAGATAAGGCCGTTTGCCTCGGCCGAAAGGCTAAAGATCACCGTTCGCGGCGTTATCACGGTACGGAGCTTAGGTCATCCGCCGGCGCGCTCGTCGACCTTTGCCGCGCACACCCGCCGCCGACATATTTATGTAAGAGCCGACGTCCTCGGCGCGGCAGTTCTGCGCCGGCAAGATAAGCCGGCGCATCTCGTTCGCCCGTGCGGGACTTGCCGCGCGTCACACCACCAATACCTCCGGTGGCCAACCAACACGACAATTATCATTAGTAAGTCGGCCCCAATAATAAATTCTCCTTTACACGTTATATATTACAATTGTTTACTGTAAATAATATTTTTATTCGTCGTTCGTACGTTGTTATTGCGTACGTACGGGTTGTTTTAGTTGTTTCGAATTACGGGCGGCCCGGCCGTGTCCAGTCGGCGGCGGCGGTCTCGGATTGTTAAAACGACCTTTGGTATCACTATTATTATTATTATTATTTTTTTTTTTTTGTTTTTAATTTTTTTTTTTTGTTTTTTTCCTACATGTCGATTACGGTCCCTCAGCGTACGTTAAAGGGTATTTAAGGTACCGGCACCGTTATTCGGTCCGTCATTCCGTTCACGACTACGGTGCGTTACAGGTTAGTGCGTTTATGATATTATATATTTTTTTAACCTCTATAATACTATTATATAATCGTTTTTTTTTTTATTATTATTTTTTATTATTGTATTGTAATTTTATTTTTTAACTGATAAGATTTTTTATTGGTATTACACAATTATTTACAATTATAATATTACTTATTTATTTTTCTTTTTTTTTTATTTTCTAAATAATTTTTAATTTAAATATCGTTGGAAGTTAGACCGCAATTATTATTATTATGTACGTAATTAGAACTCCGATTTTAAACACACGCCGCCGTAGGTATTAATTATTCGTATAGTTTTTTTTTTTTTTTTATTATATTATTTTGTATAATTTTAAGTTTCGTAAGTAAGCGTATTTATTTTTGTAATTCAATTTTAGACCACCGGATAATAATAGTAATAGTTATTGTCATACTATAATAATGTTAAGTCGTGTTATGTGTATACAAATGTATTGAAATGATTGAACGACGCGTATTTCCAATACTTTGGATCTGTTAACGTCTTACTTGGGCAGGATTAGAATGATAATATGTATGTCTAATACTGTCAGGTAATGATGTCCTCAGATACCCATAAATCTTCGAGAACGCATTATCAAGAACGTAGTTAAAGTAATTATAATTTTTTTTATTAAGTATGGTATTTATTTATTGTTGTATACCTCTATTAATATTATATATATATATTTATATATACAATTTATTATATATATATATATATAATGAATTGTATAAAATGTATTTATTTATAATACGAACTTACAATTAATATAACGATTCTATCGTGTATGTATGCACTGTTTTTAATCTGTAATTGTATATTTAATATATATGTATAGGAATTCACTTAAAACAATACTGCTCATTCGAGTTATCTACTATAATCTATCAATATATATATTTATTTTCAAGACAATGGGTACAACAGCATAATAAATTAATATAAAAATTATTGTAAATACACACTCGCTCAAATTATATTTGATAATATAATGATAATACGAAACGGGATTAAGTTTAGGACTCAACCGTCTCAGTCCCAACTATAACGGGCAAAATAGCAAAACACTTACGCAAATTGAGTAAAACTCCGTTTTAATTGGTTTTAGAGGAAAATCACCTATTAAGCGTAATTAAAAGAGAACGATATATTTGCACGTTGCGTTTTTTTGTAGTAAAAATTATTTTTTTTGAAAAGCTACGGTCTTTTAAAAATGTTTAAATAATCGTTATATTTTCAAAACGATGTATAATATATTGAACGTTAGATATTTGGAATAACTGAGAAAAAAAGACGTATCTTCTTGCAATCCGGAATACTGTCGTCTTTTAATTTTATAAAAGGTATATACTATTACTCTGAAAGTAAAATTAAGCGAGTTCTACGACTCAGATTACGCAAGCACTTTTTTGTTATGTTGCCCGTTAGTTGGACTAAGACAGCAAATACAGGTAGAGCGTCCTCTCGATGTTATACCAAATATCTTGAATTATCTAAATAATAGCCGATTACAAATAACTAAAAATGATATAATTAAACGTATGAAATATAATTTTTCAATATGTAAAAATATGATGTTTTTATTTATTAAGAAATTTAAAAAAAAAAAAAAAAAAAAATGATGCTATTATAAATAATCATTTTTTTAACTATACATTAAATATTTTCTTAAACATATTTACGAAAGTAGATAATAGTTTAATTAAATATACACTATGATTGAAAATTCAACTATTACCTACTTATTTTCTACATACTTATTTAACAGCGTTTTAATAATAATGAAAATGTTATCGAAATATAATAATATATTTATCTTGATTATAATGAGCGAAATAATAGTAATCTTGTATTACATTTTCGTAATGAATCTGTTATATTTGATAATATTGAAAAATGCCGGGCTTTAATCAATTGTATTTTATTACTTCAAAATACATTTACCATAATTTTACTTTTTACAATACAAACTATTTGAATCCGAATACTTTTAATTAATTAAAGTTCTTAATTATTTTAATTAAATACCGATCGAGTATAATAAACTTACTTATATTAGGTTATAGTACCTATTTATAATATTTACGAAAATGGCTTATAAATAATTAATTAATATCGGTTTTTATAAAAACGCGTATACCTAGATAAGTGTAATATTGAAAGTCTAATTATGAACACTGAAAATAAACGTAAGTAAATTGTCTGTATTGATGATATTATGTCGGTTTGAGTATAATATAATAATTGTGATTTGTCATCACGCACGGATATAATTGTACGTTGAACAATTAATAAGAGTGTACGATTAAAAAAATAACTATAAATAGCACTTGGCTATTTACTTCAAGTAATTTTTTTACAACAATTTTTTTTTTTTTTATATATATATTAATATATTTTCTATTACACATTTTTTAATGCCAATATAATATACGTGTATAATAAATATATACTCGTATATATCCCTAACAAATGTTAATATGGTATGCAGACATAATATCAGTGTTAGGGAAATGTCTGACACAAAATGATGTTTCAAAATGTTTTGTTTAGTAGGCTAAAATCAAGAGGCGGCTGGTGGAAACATGTGCGAGCCAGATATTAGTGTCATCGAAAGATTTATGAATGACTTTGAAATACCTCCTGGCCAGACAAATTTGACATATCGTCAAATAATAGTAACCGAACTTAATGTAACAAATAATAATAAAATAACCCGATGCATTAACTGGCCAATAATAATTAAACATATGCCAGTGTTCGTTTAAGCATTTAATTAATTTTTTTTTTTTTAAATGTTATAATAGGGGTATATAATTTTATTTGTATTTTTTTTTCCTTCGTCTGAATGATTTAATTTTTCTTAAACAGCATAATTTGTTTACGATTTTCAAAAAAGCTAACCGCCCTCTTAAAATTGCTACCAACTGGAAATATTTCTTAGTTGATTTTGAAACAATGAAGACGATAGGTATTACAAATAAATTATCGAATTGTTATAGTTTTGAAATAGGTGGACAGCTCTCCACGATATTAATGTCATTTAACAATACATCACTTTTATAATAGGTTTCAATTTTTTTTTTTTTAATAATCTTATACCTGTTTAACATAACATTATACTTTACAAATAATAAAAACTACAAAATAATAATATTATCAGCAGCTGATCTATAGACTGTGAATTGTTGATGGCTTCGTAAACTCAAGCAGAATAATGAATAATAAATAGTACAGAAGTTTGACGTGTATACGCGTAGTGTACATCTAGCTATATTATAATTTATAATATATACAGGATGATCAGACATTATTGTTAGTGTTGGGGGGGGGTTGCATAAGAACCGTATGTGATCCCAGCGACCTCACTATATTTTTGGAACATGAATTCCTAATCGCCCTGTATGTATGTGTGCGCATGGCTTATAGTCGTTTTATAATTTAAAATACGTATGGAAAAATTAAACAAAACGAACACGACGAAAAACAAACGCAATGATGTTGATCCGTTGAAACGACACATGTAATAAACGTATCATCAATATGATTAAAAGTTGAGAACGATATTAATATAGGTGTAATTTCATAGAAGTGTAGTGACACTTCGCCGGTTTACTCGTGTCCTTACATTTTATTTTATATCCTCCGTCGCCCCGCTATCAAATTAAATTAACGGTTACCGATACAATTATATAAGATATAGTTTTATATTGTTTGCGATTAAAATGCATTTTTTAGTATTCGAAATTTGACAATATATATCTTAATAATCTATTTGAATTTTAAAATTTGAAATCGAAATGATCATTTTTATTTTCCTGAATCAGTTTCTGAAATAATATTTTCGGGAAACACAGTAAATAGTGTCCGACTTCTCTTATAAATAATTATATCTACACGCGGTCTAATTAATAATATGTTTTATTTTTCAAACAAATATTTACACAAAAACTACACATTATTGTTAATCTAATATAACGAAGATATTGCAGTGTAATAATACATATAGTCTAGAATAATATTAATTGTATATCAAATAGATTATTCTAGATTTGATAGATATATAATTTGTTATTATTTTTATTATATTAATATCTATAGTACATATCACACTAGTGATACACGAATCTCAATAACTCAAAAGTTGAATTTTCAATCATAGTGTATATTTAATTAGATAAATCGGAATACTCGATAACTTGATGAAAAATAAATTCTCATGAAATCTTCTGGGCTTCGAGTTATCGAGGTTATAATATTATTGCAAATCATTAATAATGTTAAAATAATAATTAAAGCCGTATGTTTAAACTAGTGTATTATGTGTGTACTGAATAGTGTATATTATGTCATTTTATGAAGATTTATTTCATTCAAACTATTGAAATTTAGTTCTACGCAAATGAATAAATGTGCGTATTTAAACAAACGTATAAACTAACGATATGTATTTTATTCATTTTATCCTATAGGATAAAGTTAATTATTGAACATAATTGCATTGTATAATGCATTATAATTATTATACGCATATTATTTTTTTATTTTTTTTATTTTTTTGATACACAGCATATTAAATTGACGATCCTTGTTATTATTAAGCACCCCTTTCTATTATATCACAACATGGGCACTCATATACTAATCGGCAATTTAAATAAAATACCAGCATTTTAGGACTTCAATTGGTAGACAAAAAAAAAAAAAAAAAAAAATATAGTAATAATACTAAATAAAAAACTATATAAGAAAAATACACTGAAAAGCGAGAGTACTATGTCTCTTGTGAAGGCTGCTATTATAACGAACACATGCGTTGAAACATAATAATAAATGAACAAGCTGTCTAAATACACGCAGGGTCAGGGTGGGGGAGTTACATATTATACGGGCTACAACTATTATATTGACATTATTAAACGGCACTCGTTCCTGCTGGCTTCCGTTTGAATTACATTATAATTCGAGAGAAAATATAAACAAAAAAGAAAGAAAAAGAAGATAAAAAAAAAAAAAAAAAAAAGGGACTCATATCGTATAATAAAAGTATATAAAGCATATAAGTGTTCCAAAAAGAGTGTCGCAAAAGTAAACCGGTCATGATTGGTTTTAGATACTGTAGAGCGAAGCTAAAAACTATAACATAATCATTTTACGTACAATTACGTGTGTAATTTAAATGGAATCTAGTGTGTGGTGTGTGTGTGTGTTTTTTTTTTGTGTAATATATAAATATATAATTATTATAACCGTGCGAATGATAAAAATAAATCGTGATATTTAATATTCGAAATATTCTATTATGTGTATAGCAATAGCACATGTATCTATCTATTTTGTAATTATAATTAACATATTTGTGGTAGGGTAACGCGGACAATATTGTATACGATAATTTACAAATATTTTTAGGCGTTTTATTAGTGCAATTTATTCTAGACTTGTAAGGACATGAATAACGCATTGATATGCGAAATATTACAATTTTAAAATTAAATTGTAAATGATTTAGAAAAATAAATCATGTAGGAATTTATTGCTAATATATGGGTAATATGTAAAATTTATTTTGTAATATATTGGGCGTTAAAGAAAATTCGATATACCTACATTCATACGATATGGATAGAATTATTATTTAATCAAATGAACGATTTCTTCTTTACAGTATTATTTTATCAAACACTAATCAGTAAATATAATTATGATTCCGGTGTATACTGCCCACAGAACGTGGGTAGTGAGATAGCTAGGTGTTTAATACTGAATAGAGTATAGTTCTTCGTTTCTCTCATAATCTAAAAACGCCCATTAAAATATAGCCTAATAATAATTATTGCATCATGTAATTATTATTTTAGATATAAATGAATACAAAACTATGATTCATACAAGAATTTTATCTAAACTACAATAATCGTGAAAGAGATTAATCGTCAAATTTTTCTATATTATATTACTTTCGTTGGGGGTTCATTCTATTATCGATTTGTATTTTCACAATTCAGAAAATTCTTATTTCAAATATATTTAATCAACCTATTGATTTAATTTATGGTAAATGACCTATACGCTTTCATCTGTACTAACAACAAGCAAAATATTATTTTTATTATACGATTATAGGGTTTAGGTACACTGTTATTGATGTAGATGGTAAATATATTTTTTTACTATAATTATAAGCTCCATCAAAGTTTTATTAAAGTCTAATATAATTTATTTTTTAAAATGTTGAAAAATAATAGGTATATTTTTAATTAGGCGCATACGTCAATAATTTTGAACTATATCGTACATCACATTATAGTTGCAACTAAATAATACGAGATGAAAATATAATTTACGTAATGCATTCGCCTAATAGTAACTATAATAATATTATAATATATTTAATATGAATTGTTATTATTATTATTTATTTGTATAAATGTATCTGTATTATATTATTATAATTTATCACGTTATTCATTATACGTATGTATGAACGTATGGCTAGTTATATGATTTAAATTATTATTATACAGAGATAATTGGGCATACTTTTTGATTTTGTTTTATATATTATAAATAATTACTTTAGGATATGAGTACGCATTTAAGTTATTTTACTAATACTGTCATAATGTAATGTGATAAAAAGTGTACAACGATATATTATAGGTAGCTACAACACGGCGTAGGTGATTTAATTTTGTAATAATATTTTATACCTATATAGTATATATGTATATGCACCCATTATATTAAAATATAATGTTTTTATACACATTTCATTTGACAACCCAATGATTCTTATTGTATACGTGTTTTCGACAGTTGTTCGTTAATAATATTGCTCATGTTATTATAATATAAATTTAAATATTTAAAAAGAAAACATAATTCTATAATAATTATAGTTGTAACGGAATAAAATTATTCGGCGTAAGTACTTTTATCCTAGTTACTCCAGTTTTGACACAAGTGTAAATCCTAGATGTTATATATCATAATATATTATTTTAATTTATAGTATTTGCGTATTATATTAACAATCTAAACAAACAATGGAAATTTATAGGTCCTATAGTTAAAAAACTAGCCAACAAATTATAATACATTTTTTATTATAGATATAATATAATAGGACATTAAAATTATTATAAAAGTCAATGTCAATCAAATGACGGAAATATACGTCATTCGTCTACATAGTGTGCATAGACGGACATTTGGAGGGGACTAAGAATCCTGAACATGTACAAACAGAGAAATTAGCCCTTAAATATACTCAAATATTATAAATACCTACTCGTATATGTCTATATCTAAAATAAATGATACTTGCATGGCAAGGTGATTTTTGCAAACGTGCGAATGAGCGGCTTTTTATATGCAGTAAAATATTTTAAATCAGCCCTCTCTAAAATGATGATTTTTTTTTTTATTTCGTTTACACTACTCATAGCAACGTATATACTTGTTTAAGAACATTAATTTAAATGAAAATATTCGGATGTGCACTGCTAAAGTTCCTTGAAAATGACGAACGAAATGATACGCATGCATTGGTAGTCCTTTCTGAATCAATTGAATTCGTTGCCCATAGAGGAGGTAGGAAATTCGAACTTGAAGAAATTTGTGTATTGGTATTGTGAAAATATTTACTCCGCGCGACTGAATATGATAAAAAAATTCGGGCGGCCAAGGAAATTAAAGGTTGAAATTACCCGGTTTAGTAAAATTTCCCTCTTCGTATTTTAGACGCACTATTTTATACGTTGAGAGTAACCGGTAAATTTGGTGAAGGGCAACTGATATATTTTTTTAATGCCAAAAATAATCTATGAGACTTTTAACCGGTCAACACCCATGGGATCTTGTGTATAGGCCCAGTCACATATTTTACGGTACCTTCCCAAAATATACAGTGTATAAGTATAGGTAGTAGGCAATAGACACTTAAGAACATATAATGAAATATGGATAAATAATGTAATTAATTATTTGATTTTTTTAATTTATCAATTTTTCTTGGAAAACATTATTTATATGGCTAAGTCGGACGTGATCTAAGACCAAATACAAAAGTGCTTGCCTACACGTATTCCCTTTTGATTTAAAATCGAATACAATAATTAAAAACATTTTATATATGAAATAAGAATACCTCTATACACAAATATTGATAGAAAAAAAAATAGTTTTAATTGAAAACTAAATAAAGGTCAAATTACATTTGGGTATCAAGATGTGTATATTAAAGATAAACTGATATGTGTACTCATTAAAATTCACCATTGTACCTACGTAATCACAAGTAAAAATAATATATAACTAATTTATAAATGTATATTTTTAAACATAGAATATGAACCTATTTTATGACAAATATTTTGTTTGAAAAATAGGCAAATGCCTGTATTACATATTATATTTTTGTAGTTTATTTTTTACAAAAGTATAAAATAATTAATCAATTTTTAAAATGTATTTTTCTCTATAATGAAATATCTCATTAAAATGATAAAATTCTAAACATATAAATATAAAATCATCATGAGTTTAATATTTTTTAAATCTGTACTATGCGATTTATAACTAAGACAAATAAATAAAAAAAACTATTATAGAAATTATATAATATTATAGATAGTAAGTTTTATCATTTTTTTTCTATTGCAAACAATTATTTTTATTAATATTAATACTTATTTCCTTTAAAATACAAGAAATAAAAATAATTCCATTTAGTTATCATAACAATAAATTGGTTTTACAATAATCTTGTAATTTTATTTGTTATTGATGTAATCAGTACTAACCAACTAGACTTATAGAGACTTCAATACTGAAAATGTTCATAAACATCAATCTATGTAATGTTTATTTGAGTAACGATTTATATAGTGCTTAGTTAATCTATATAGGAAAGCAATCTAATTTTATTCCAGCACACCATATTCTATCATTTGAATGCTATTATAATATTGTTTCGTAAACTTCGTTCAAAAACACATTGAAATTTTGACCATATTATACTTTTCGAACAGTACTAGGATATTATTATGTACATATATTAAATGTTTATATTTTGTTCTTATTTGTTAGGCGAATGCAGACGGAAGAAATACATGTATTGTGCAACATCCATTATATAAGTCGTAGGTAATAAAATCTAATTTTTTTCTCCATTATATGAACTATCTAAGGACTTAGGGACTTCAGGCCCTATACTCTATAGTACTCTATAGCTATACTTTTAGATAGAAATCTAATATTATTCCAACGTCACCTTTTTTTTTTTTTGTAAAATTAAACTGTTTTTTTTCTTCCAAACATGATGAAAGCCTTTGGCCTTCACAGGTCAAACTCCTCTTTTCCACGCTCGAATTATAAAATATAAAGCTTTAAGTCCCATTACTCTACCCACATACCACACCATGATAACTGTGAAACAATTACCTCACGACATCCTTTTCTCATCGCTACTGTTGATAAGTTATGTGAAAATATTTGATTCAAATAATAAACGAATTGGTACCTAAATATTGGTAACAAAATATGTTTTATGAATATATACAAAAATGTAATGTGTTGTTTCAAACAGATTAGAAATTTAATTGGATTTTTCATTGGTTTTCGTAGTACAAAAATCACATTAGGTACTTTGGACGTATACGAGTACCTACCAGACATTTCACCATTGAAAACATTGTTTTTGTGTGGTTAACTACAGGTAGGTATAGTATACTATTATACCAAAAATCGACTATCTGACTATAAATAGTCAACAAGTATTGTGCTATTTAAGTAAAATTCAAATAATAATTTTATATCGTATTTACTACAATATATATAACATTTATATACATAATAATCTATTGATAATTTATTTACGACATCAATTTATGTTGTAACTTGTAAACACTTTTAGAACTGTTGAATATTTTATTTGTATTTATTAATTGATCTTTTTAATCTTATTTATGTATTAATCTTTTATACAAGTGCTAATGAAATTTAAATATAGGTAATAATTAAATAAGCCAATTAAATAATTTTGTTATGTTGTTTTATTATCTATGTAAAGCATTTTTTTTTTTTTAATATTATAGTTGTTAATTGATTATTATATACCTACTTACTGTATATGTATACGGTACCTATACATAATCACCAAATGTTTAATTAACACAGCATATTAATAACTATTATTATAATATATTAGTATTTAGAACTCTGAATAGTTTTTACATTTTTATAATATAATAAAGGAAACCAGGAAATCAACGACAAAAAATTGCAAAAAGTTTATAATTCAAGTATCCATATAGAAATTTCAAAATCCGTTTTCAATGAGTTTTAACCACTTGTCAGATTCCCCGCCGTTTGCCTATATGATTAATATTTAACATCTCTGATTTTTTCCAAAACCGGTATATTTAAGTCATATTATGTGTTGTCGGTTTTCGAAATATTTTTAAAAATACATTTCAAATAAAGTACCAGCTTGCGGAAAACCCGCACTTTTAAATGTACAGTATGAAAGTTTTGGACACTTTTTACTAACTGAAAAAATGATCAGACATAATCAATCTTTTCCATGGTTTACATATTCAATTCTACGTAAAAAATATCATCCATGGCAGTTAATAAAATAATAAATAATATCAATCGTCCCAAAATAATATTATCTATTGACCCGTTAAATAATTGTTCGTGAACAGAAATATGGTCAATTTATTTGTTAACTAAACAAAAAATATATGCAATACAAATAAATTTAAAATATATAGAAAAATAAAACAAAGTCTAAGGTATTGTATACGTTATATGTAAATACGAGCGGTTTCAATTTAAAAAATCATTATCAGGTGATAGAAAAATAAAAAATTTATATTGTGTTTTTATATTTCGCAAAGGCGAAAAAATTATACTAATAATACTATAATTATTTATAATTTACTAATAATAATAATTTTTACAAAGCCTTTGCTGTTCTATTTTGCCTGATGATAATTTCTCAAATCGAAACCGAGTGTATTTACAAGTACACAAAAAAACCAGTACATCGTCTCGCTCATAATCCAAACTATCTGAAATATAGATATTTTTTACATATATTTTTAGATTCTGAACGAAGTGAGTTTTACTATTGTGTGTATTTTGTATTTATATTTTTTTTGTGTCCGTAAGGAACTTCTGCCAGCCATCTTGCTCCGATTATCAAGTGTAGCACATTATCTGAAAGCATTTTGGATCTCGTTGGTGCATTGTAGGTGCATGGAGGTAATTTTTTTGATTTTCCTTGTAGATTTTATAATAATTGGGAAAACCTGAAAATGGCCAAATTTACGACAATACGGTTTTTTATTTCCGATTTTATGTTTTTGTTGTAATTCGGTTAAAAATAATCGTAATATGAAATATTCAACGAATATTAATATTAGCCCTTTCTAGGCGTGGACAACTTTCATAACATTCGGACAATTTTTGAACTGTTTATAGGCATTTTTCGAATTTGTTAAGTTTTTATTTGGTTTACGTGGCCATACAATTGTTTTGGCTGAGCAGAAATGATTAAAATTTTAGACAAAATCTTTCACAAGTACGTGGTAATGTAAAAAAAAAAGTTGAGCATCGAGTAGTAGTTTTTTTATAAACGTTTTAAATGCAAATATTTGATGAAAATCGTAATACTGATGGCAGTTTGCTATTTTCCTATTTATGCGAATAAAACATCTTTGGTTTCATGGAAACCACATCGATTTAAGACAAAAAACCACTGACAACTGTAATTTACAAGTAGTTACAAGTATATACAATTTGTAGTTTTAGTCTAATATCAAAACATTTTTATGGAACTTTTTATCGTTTTCCGTTAGAAATGCATTTACTTGTTGCTTACGGGTATAAATTAAATTCTCCTGTATATCCTGACTTCCCACCCACAACAGTGGTCCACCAAATGGTGCGTAGGACTGCGGTCGTTTTTTTTTTTTGTATATTTCATATACAGTAGGTATCTACCTATTTGTTGTATGAATATTATTATATAATACCAGCATTTATTCCGTTTTTATTTTTCTCGGAAGATCCTGTAAATTCGTTACGACACCGTTAAAATAATAATTATCGTATAAATCTCATTTGAATCGTATACAGAATGGCGTGTAATGTGAAACACCGGTTGGTAGTGCCCTTGTCCGGGCAACAGGCAGAGATTTAACGCAAATTATCGGGGTCGGGTGCGGACGTGCAGTGGAACCCGTCCATATGTCCGTTTCCATATATATATATTTTTTTTTTTATCTAAGGTTACACATAATATAGCACGGAAATTACTACGATTATCGTTTCATATTTTACCGCAGTAAATTTCGTCCAACGCCATTAATACTAATCAATAGGAGGACCGTCCGCCTATCGTTGTAATAATATTATATTCTGTAATCTCTTTTTATAATACCGGCCTGTGCGAGCAGCTGTTCACGATCTGTTCGGTTATCGGATATTTTGTAAAGTGTATCAGTAAATATATTGATCCTGAAGAGGCGACGGGGGGGGGGAGGAGGAAGAACAAAAAAAATCCACATTTCGGAATTGGGTTTTAACTCTATAGGTTAATATTAACATATTTCTATCATATCGATTTATTTTTTATTGCCTAAATCAGTTTTACAATATATTACAAACAGGGTCACTTGCGCTTTTATAAAACCTCGCAGCTCTAGCTGTGTAGTGTATAGTGTTATTATAAATGTAAAATTACTACATAACATGATTTAATAATTAAATTTCTCAGTTTTCAAAATAAGTATTGTATTTTATTATATGTCTATTTTGCGCAATAACGCATGTTTGTGTAATAAAGATTTTATTAAATATGATTTTGTATGCATTTCAATAATTATAATTCATGCACTATAATAATAATATACTTAAATGTCTGTTAAAAATTAATAATATTTTCAATAACTCATCTTTTTCGCGAGTTTATAGGTTATAACTTATAACTAGAGCTAGTCAAGTCCCTCCTATAGTTGAATATCATAAAATCCCTTCCAATGGACTTTCGCCTGTAGCCTGACTATGGGTATATTTTGGAAACGGACACCGGAGACTGTTCAGGAGTTAGCCAATCAGAAGGGAGTATTTTACACGACACGACACGTCACGGCGAGTTTCTAACCGAGCCCTATGCCTTAAGATAGTATGGTTGTCCTAAACCGTGTTAAAAACTTAGATAAAGAAATATTAAATTATGAGATACGTGACAACAAAAATAAGCGACGTTACAACAGTTATTCGATAATGATAAGAACGCGGCCCAGTTGCATATTAACATAGTGTAAACGTATTAAAAGCCTGCCTGACGTGATTTTTCATAAAAAATCGGGGTTTAATTTCGATTAATTAAAGCCGACATGAGCTTCCGAAGAGACCAAATAGAGGTGGCCGATGGTCCGAAAACGAAGTAATTTTACAATTAATGATAGTAATATTTAGTATTAAAATATAGGCAATATAAATTACGCTTTCGGACCGTTATCATTATTTGTCCTACCACCATCGAGATATACGATTACTACAGAATTCTGTGATACTACCCCTGCAGATAATGCTTATCAATGATCAAAATATTATTATCGTTTAGTATTCATAATAAATTATAATTAAATTTATTATTTTAAGTTTTTATATTTAATAGTATAGTCAGTAGTTACTAATAATAGTAATACGTAGTAGCAATAGAATTGAATTATTTATTTTGCTATTTAGATGTTGTTTAAATTATGGCATAAATAATATTTATGGTTTAAATGAACTGTTTCCATTTTGAGTAAGTAATAATTAATTAATGTTTTAGTTAATTTTTTTTAAATAGGTGCATTTATTTAATTAAGTTCAACAATTTCTTTATATTGCAGAGCTTATTCTAAGGATTTGTTTCTACTGCCCAATACCCAAAACATTATTATTGAGATAAATTTGTACCTAAAACAATTTCCCCTAGCAGCTCTTCATAACTTCAATGATTGCAGAAATTTTAAAACAATATTACTACAGTATTTAATTGTGTACCTTCTTTTCATTTTTTTAACTTTTTAAATACGGGCACTATTGTCTATTAGATATTAAAATATAGCCTGTTATATTGTATAATGGGCGGTAAAAAAGAACCATCGTAAGTATTAAATATCTATAAATTATATAAATAAATATCTATTGACTTTCACTATAATTTGGTTTAGAAAAAATCGAGTATATGAAAAAGAACGTAGAGATCGTTTGAATGTCAGCTTTGAAGAATTACGTACTGTTCTACCGCCATCTGACAACAATGCTTCACTTGGTAAAGCAGATGTTATTAATCATGCAGTTGACTTGATCCGTGTTTTGCAAAATGAAAAATTAAAAATATCAAATATTCATAGTAAGTTAAGACAATTTTTTTTAAAAATATGCTCTTATTAAAGTGGTATTTATTTTTGTATATATGTTCCAACTAATAATGAAAATTGGGTAATGTAGATATGTCAACAATTGTGAATTTTGGATAATGTTTAATAATTTATTTATAACTGCATAATGTTAACATTAACCACTCGACTGTGGATTTAATAATTATAAAAGTTTTTATAAATAAATAATCTGCATAGGTACTATAGAAATATTAGATAATTTGTATCATAATACATTTCTGACGGATAAGATTTAAATCATCTAACATTTTGTGCAATTCAAAGTACCATGGCAAGGTTTATAAAAATAAATAATTATTAAAAAAAAAAATTTGAAAGTATAAAAAATATAAATTGCAATAATTTTTTATTTTTATTAATTATTATTATTATTATTATTATTATTATTATTATCATTCTTACTATTAAAAATTGTGCCAGTATTCACATAGCTTTTGTGACAGTATTTAGAATGCATTGGTATATTATCTGGTTAATGTTAACACTGTACAGAATTTTAACAGTACGAATGACAGCTAATATTAACATTTGGCTAATTTCGACATTTTCCAATTTTCAACATTAGCTGTAATATATGTAACATATGTAATATATTTTTATTCTAGGAAAAGAAATAATTCGCTTTCAAAATAAAATAGCTCATTTATGTACAAGAATCAAACATCTAATGTCCATTTTAAAGGAATCAAAAATTGAAGTACCAAAAGATAGGCCTATTAAAAAAACTTGTATGAAGATAGGTTTAAAAGCAAAGCAAAAAAAAGAACCTAATGTAAAAAGTAGTTGTAACAAAAAGTTTAAAAAGAAACCAAAATTAAGACCTAAACCTGTTAATATACCAGTTTTTACACCAACTAAACCTACATTTATTTTTCCCAATGGACATTTGATTAAAATTGACACAACACCTATCATACCTCAGCGACAAATAATATTTGATATACCAAAAATACTTTTGTTACCCGATTATAAAAATTCTGAAGTATTAATTGCTCCAAAAAAAAATGATGCAACTGTTACTACATCGGTAAATAAAAGACCTATACCATCATTAGTGACTTACAACAGACTGTTAAAAGAAACTAATTTTTTGAAGGAAACTAAAGTAGAAGTTGTAAAAACCAAACAAAACAGTACATCAAAAAATATAAATGAATCTAACGAAACAAAATCGGTTGAAAAAAATATAAATGAGAATAAAATAGAAGAAAATGATAAACATGCTGGTTTAGAACCAGTAAAGTTAAATGACAATAAAAGTACAACAAGTCACACAATTGACGCTATTGTAAAGGATATTAACCAAGATAAAAATGAAAAATCTATTGATAGGGAAGAAATTGTCACAAGTGGAATAATTTGTGATAAATCTGAAAATATATTAAAATCTGTTGAAACTGAAAATGCAAGTAGTAATGATAAAATATCAACTAATGTACCAGAATCTTTATCTACAACTCAAACAACACCAACTGCTGTTAATTCTTTAAGTATATTAACAGATGAAAATCAAAGAAAATCAATAGAAACTGCAAAAAATATTATGTCTTGCTTTGACGACATAAGGTTACCAATACCAAACACAGATTTTTCTACAGATTTATTTAGTTCTCTTCAAGGTCCAGTTGGAGGCCATCATGCTGATTCTATGTCTCCTACAGAAGCTTTTCTTCTTTCTTTTCCTCTTGTTTCAACTTCTAAAAATACCAATATCTTAAATGAAACTGAACAAACTGAAATGCATTCAGCTACACCAACAACAATATTGCAAATTGGAAATTTGGAGTCTCCGGCCACAGAATTATTCCAGAAAAATGTTGACGATTGTCAAAAAGATCAAAATAAAGATAAAATTAAAGATCAATTTAGTTACAATGATAAACCATACTATAGTGACGCTTACATAGATACCAGTAAAAAGAACGATCACGTTTATGGTTATAAAGAAATAAAAAAATTAAAAGCAATACCTCCACCCCAACCAACTGCTTCAACGTATCATAAAACAACATATAATGATATCTCTTCTTATTATAAAACAACACAATCGAATACTGATTTATGGAAGTACACTAGTTATAATTCTTTTGATAAAAATTGTAATAAAAATACTAAAAAAACTGATAAATCAACTTCTACAGCATTTGCTGCAAACAATGTTCCTTATATACCATATGACTTAAATATGACTAATACATCTGCGTGTATTGACAATGAAAATTATCATGAAGCTTGGCCCCACAAACCAAAACAGAAAAAGAAACAGAATGAAAAGAGTGTTCCGGTTAATTGGATGACAGATAAAGGTTGTCAAAATTCTTATATTAAAAAAGATGACTATAGCTATCAAAAGAAAAACAATTTTGATATGTCTTTTGATCTACAGTCTGAGCCTAAACAAACATATCCGTGGTCTCCATCAAAAACTATCCCTTTATTACCCCATTTGGATACTAATATGCCATCAACATTGCCCACATTAGTAGGAGATTTAGCTTTAAATATTAATACCGGTTCAAATACTCCTTTTGATCAAAGACTCTATGAGTGCAACAAAAAAAGTGATAATAATAATATAATACCTGTTACATGTAGTGAACAAAATATGTTCAACTATAAGTCGCGTTCTGTTAATTCAAATTTTCTTTCTGTCAGTCAGTTAGTAGAACAGCCTAAGTCTAATGATAAACGGAAAGGAAGAAATTGTGCCAAGGATTATTGTTGTGTATACCAAAATCAAAAAACAGATAAAGATTACTATCAAAATCAAACCAAACAATATTATCCCGAGATAAATTCATTTGAACAAGATCAGTCTTGGGTACGATCAAAGTATTCACATGAATCTAGTAGATCAACTAATCACAGTGCTGAATCTTTAATTAGACATCAACAAAAAAATGGTTCGATTATAAAATCAGGTTCAAAGAATCAAAATTTTACTCATAAACATATTAGTTGTTACAGAACGGGGCAAAAATCAAGTTATAATAATAATGAAAACTTTGGCAACTACTACAATCAACACAACAGTAATTATTTATACGATAATAGAAATGATTTAGACAAACAACCATCTACATATCAAATACCTACCAATTTCTATACTCCAACAACAACAAAGCATAATATTGCAAATTATATTCCTTTGCCTACAACATTTAGTATGACAAGTTCCAGTTATAATAAACCAGTTCAACATTTTACTCAAAACACAAGTAACTATTATAATACGGGCAGTAATGTGAATACATTAACTAACTTCAATTTGAGCACCATATTTCCAGAAATGATTGATAAGGTAAAATGGTGTTGTATTACATACTTGACAGTTATTATATTAAAATAATCATATTTTTAGGAACCAAATATCACACCTTTAGGTGCACCAACTAAAAACAATGAATTTGATGTTATGAATACCTACGGAACCAATATACATTCATCATATTAATTAGTCATTAATTAGTTAATTATTAAGTTCTAATAACTTAATACTAATAATATGGAAAAATCAACTATTATGTTTTATAATCTTGTGTATACAATTATAAAACATTATATCATATTTGGAGGTAAACATATAAATTATATAATTTATATTTAAAGTAAATATAAAAATATTTATTTTAATTATATATAAACTTCTATTAATATAGTATTTTAATTTATACACATTTAGTTATTTTTAAATTAAACTATATTATTATTTATATTATAGTCTTCATAATATTAAGCTGTGATGAGAATAAATAATCATAATCAAAACAAGTTATAATATCTTGGTTGTTTTGTCTCAACTCATATATTTCATATTTTTTGTAATTAGAAAGTGTACTCTGTAGATATATTTCTAGATTATGATTCAAATGATGTTATTAAAAATATTTGATAACCTAGTACTATACATGTAGTTATGATTTTATGATTTTAGTTTGAAATTCTATCATATATTGACATTGAATGAACACAATCTGACCTTATATATAAGTAGATCAAATCCAAGTGAATAAGTCAAAATTGATTCGTCCAATTTGTTTAAAGCAAATTAATGTAAATTATACGAAAATGATTTAAAATCAACACTATGGAAAATCTTTTTGAAAATTATTGGACAATGAGAAGAAAAAATAATTTTACAACAATTCACTAACTATTCTAGTTGGCATTTAAATCAACAAGAAATGTAAGCATTTATACAATATCTTAATATATTAAGATATTGTATATCTTAATATATTAATATATTTTATTTATATTTTTAGTTTTAATAAAACTAAAAAAAATTGTATTATACTATGTATATTACTTTGCAGATGGATAATATCATGTTGCTAGTAACACTGAAAACATATTTTTGAAAGTTTATTATCGGTTTGATAATATGTCTATTACACAATTTTATTGCTTTGAATTATTTTCTAAGAATGAAAATTTAATAATTATGATAACTAATATCTTATTGAATTAAATATAAAAAAAAAAAAAAAATGTTTAAAAGCTAACTATTGTAATAGCAACAGCTATACTTTTCTTGTTGAATAAGTGTGAAATATTCAGTAAACATGCAAGTGTATGATTTCTTCGATGATAATTTATGTTTATTAAAACATTCCTTCTGGAGTTAGAAAGACAAATTGAATTTGTGTAAAATATTACATATTTAACATATCTTTACTAAACAAAGAAGTAATGTAAGAATTTCAGTTAATATAATAATAGAAGAAAAAAAATAAAATGAACCTTATCAAAACTTGATTTGAGATCTTATTTATTCTCAGATTTAAATTTCTGACTTTCCACTCCATTTTTTTTAAGTTTTATAAATTATATGTTTTGTTTAAAGTTATTGTAATGAACCTAATCTAAAAATATGTTCCATAAAATTGTGAATTTATTTAACATCAAATAAATATTAACCATATATTTTTCAGGAATTGAATAATCCGTCAGTTTTATTATGGAAAGTAATAAAATAAAGTGTAACAATTTTCCTGAAACAATAATATCACTTATGGGTTTATCTGTTGTAGTGAATAAATATTAAAGCTGTATTGTTTGATTGCAATGTGAGTGGGGAAGTATATGAGCCTCTCCTTGGAATTTGGAAATTTGTTTTTAGCAATGGCGTTTCCATAGACAATTAAGACTGATTGATTTGGTTTTATTAAACATGTATTGAGATATCAAAGGCTCAAGTCCTAGCAATCAAGGGTCGATTTGCGAATGAAAAAAAAAATATCTATATGACTTGAGGATAGTTCATAGTTTTAAATTTTTTTTTTAATTTCTTAATACTATAATGTTATATAAATTAACAGAATAATTATATTTATCAAGTATTTTGTTTATATTCTTAATATTCTTTATTTAACCAGAATTATGTTTTAAAACATCTTATTGTTTTTTTTATAATCTACTTGTGATTTTTGTTATATTAAGCCATAAAATTAATAAATAACTATTGAGTATTTTATAAATAACTAAAAAAGTAAGAGTTAAATTTTATTCTTTATCAGTAAACATTTTGATATAATTGTAATTTTAAGTGATTTTTAAAACTATCATTTGATGTTTTTTAAGGTTGCCGAAAAAAAAAAAAGATTTAATAAGCAATGGGTTAATAATAAACATATTGTGTGGAGATGTACTCCCCCACCACTATTTATTCAGACATTGTCACATAAATAATGCTCTACTGCTCTCATAACTAAAGTTAATAAACTTAAAAATTTTATATCTCGTCAGAGGATTGATGGAAATTAAAAATCACCAACATTTAATTAAACTTACTATATTTATGGATTTTTTAATATAGGTTGTTATTTTAAAATCAAGTCTGTAGTGGTTTTAACCAATATTGTGGAGAAAAAATTAAGAGCAATGTAACATTTCAGAACTTTGTGTATCTTAGGTTTTCTAAAAGGAAAATTATGAAATAAAGTGTTTTATGGAAGATTGAGACTAAGGCCTTTTTTATTTTTAGGGTCTTTTAAGTCTTAAACCTATAGCCTATATTATTTTATAAATGCTGAAATTATAAATATAAACTAATCTCTTGATATAATTTGTTTTGTGTTTTGATTGTAAGTAATTTCTACTCAGTTTCTTTTAATAAAATTTTGATTTGCAAACAAATTTAACAAAATTAATAGCTTAAAAATCTATTATATTACAAAAAGTTGCTTGACTAAATTTGAATATAAAATTTTAGGTTAGTTATAATTAATTTAAAACATTTAAATAAAATTAAAACTAAATGTTGGCAGATACTATTAAAACCACATTAAAACATGTGTTTAATAAACTCATTAATCATTTGAATTAAAGTTAATAAAAATGATTTTTAATTAATGTTCAAAAACAATTATATTGTGAATAAATAATCTAAGTAATGACGTACATATCGCTTGTTTGTTACAACAACGACATAACACAAAAAATATGATTTTACACAGAATTCGATAATTTTATTTACAATATGATAAAATCATAACACAATAACGTCACAACTGCCATCTAGCGGCTAATTCTTGTATGTTCACTTATGTCGTCCTTGCAGTATAAAGAAAAACACCAACATTAAAATTATTATTTGCAAACAGCACAAAAATGACAATTTTGTGTAATGTCGTTATTGTAGCAAACAAGCGATATAGAAAGAAATGAATATCTTAATATAAAAATGTACTAGTTTTAATATTATTACACAGAAACTCACATCAATTGTACGAAAAAAAAAAAAAAATTATATATATAATATAATGTAAATATTAAACAGTTTTTAAAGCAATCCTTCCATTTCTTGCATAAATTGCATATAAGCATCATCTTTTGTTTGTTGTCCGGTTTGTTGATTATTAGTAGCAATATTAGATTTATATTCTGCCGCTTTATGCTGTTCCCATGCATTTTCACGTTTGTTTGGTTTGCTATCATCTCTTTTTACTCTGATTGATGTGGGCAAGAATCGTGTAATATCAGCCGCAAGATTTCTATAATAAATTAATTATGATTCACAACAGTATTTACTATTACTAATATTATTATACAGCAAAAAAATAAAAATAAAAACCTCATTTTTGGTTTTGCTTCGATTGTTGAACTAATATTTTGGGGTTCATCCCGATTAATTAGTTGAGGTTCTGCACTGACAATATTTGGAGTTGCAGCAACGACAGCAGAAGCAGCGGCAGCAGCAGCTGCAGATGCAGCAGCAGCAGCAGCAGCGGCAGCGGCAGCAGCAGCAGTATTTATATTGCTATGCATACCAGAGTTATATCTCATCATTCTTGGTGGCATACCAGGAGGCGGTCCAGGAGGTAGTCGTACATGCATACGAGGTGGTAAACCAGGTGGAGGTCCAGGAGGCAACATCGGAGGTCGACCAGGTGGTGGGCCTGGAGGCATTCGACCAGCAGGTCCACGATACGGCATAGGAGGAGGAACACCAACTGGCAAATCTTTAGATATAAAATTAAATTATATATAAAAAATAACAATCAAACAATTTAATTTGTTAATAACATGTCTAAATATTTAATATACTTGGTGGTGGTATTCCAGGGGGTAAATGTACTGTAGGAGCTGGTAATGGCAAAGGAATTTCATTAGAATCATCATGTTTGCCTGAGGAACTTCTTTTTTGAACTTCATCAATCTGAAAATTAGTTAAATTGTTTGAGCTATCATAGGATACATAGAATTCAGTTGGTTAGTTGTATTTGGTTATTATACTCACTTCTCTCATAAACATTTCTATATCATCAGTAGTTTTATTTTCTTTACCGGAATCTTCTGGTTCAGCAAATCGTAATGTACGTATACGTTTTGGAGCTGAGTGGAAAGAATACAGTATAAAAATAATGTTAAATACAATATTTATAAAAATAAAATTATTGATTTTATAAAAACTAACCAGTTTCACCATCACTTGAATTATTGTCAATATCTTCATCATCTTTTTCTTCATCTGTAAGTATAGGTGGTACACCTGGGGGTACGCCAGGTGGCCGTTTCTTTGTACCAGATATTGGTGACAATGGCGGACTTCTAAAAATGACAATAGTTATTTGAATTAATTTGTCTAAAATAAAGTAATATATAATAATATATTATACAAATAATTACTAACGTATATAATGGAGGCTTTTTCAATATTCCTACTGGTAATTCATTAGAATTATACCCCGTATCAGAAGCTGGCAATGGAATATTTGATGTCATAACAGGTAATGGAATTTCATCAACAGATACTTGCTGAGCAGTTTTTACAGCATCAAAATATGAAATTAATTTAAAACGACGTTTCTCATATTCAGATTCAGCTCGTTTAATTTCATGATATTTCTCAAGCTCATCTTTTACCTAAAAACATTTATATTTTTTAATAGTTTATTTAGTATATTAAACTATAGTTATAAACAATTAAATTAAATCAATTTACTGTCAACTGTAGTTAAATTTAAATTTAAAACAATACAAGGTACTTACATACATTTTCATAACCCGGTCAAATGTTTCTTTAAGTTTCCTTCTTTTTTCCCTTAAGACTTTTTCATTTAAAGGAGATGGCTGTACAACATTGTATTCTAAATTCAAAATAATATAGTCTATATGTAGTATTGCATAGTATAATATTTAACTCATAACTAAACTAAACTATGTTTGTATTATTTAAAATATAGTAAAATATACCATATGTTGGTCATAATTATTATTTCATTAATTTTATAGCTATATTGTATTATTTCTAGTACAAAAAAAAAAAAATCATCTTTTACATATTATTATAACCTGTAATATAATTTGAAAAGTGTAGGTACAACAATTTTAATACTTTTATAAAGCACCCATATTTTACTGAAAGAATATTATATAGTAATTTAATATTATTCAAACAAGACATTATATTAAATTTTATAAACATATTATACTCAAACGTAATTATTATAATCAACATTTAAATTTATTTTACTAGAAATTTAAAACTATTAGATCATGCCAGATCAAATAAATTCATAAATTTTACTCAATTTATTTGTAATAAAACCCAATATCCGATAGACCGATAAAAAATATTGTACTGACAGTTCACTGATAGATGATCCGATATCTACTTGTGTCATATTAAAATAGCTTATATTTTTTAAGCCAGTTCATCTTTACTTCACTGTTAACTAAATAGGAGTGGTAAACAAAATATTAATTATTTACACTCACCTCCATAGAGCTCACAGAGCTCATTTCAAGTCAATACCAAAATTACCTACTATCTAGGTACACCAGTCTACTTAACCCAACATTTATTACTAGGTAACAATTGTATATATTCATTTAACGTACATATTATGCACTTACATAAATTGAAATAACCAATTACTAATATTAATCATACTAAATGTGTATAAACATGTAATATACATGATTTTCAAACAATATATTCTGACATTCTGTAATCGTACTTTGATTATAAATTGCATACATTGATTATACAATAAAAGTATATATTTATTTATGGATTTTACTTTACCCATTTGATCAATTTTTTCCATTTCAGCAAGTATTTGCAATGGATCTTTTCCTTTAAGTACAGCAGTTCTAACTATCATACGCTGTTTTTTATTTTTCTTCAATTCTTTTTTTCTGGCTTCTTTTCCTATTATTTTGTTTAAATTAAAATACAATTTTCCGTAATATAGGTACTTATTTATTAATTACACTTAATAAATTATCAACTTACTCGCTTGATCTGTGGGATTCATGTATTTACCACTTTTAGTGGTATTTATTGAACGCCTCCCCATGATGGTTATATGTTTTGAAAATAACTATTAATGACTATTAATTAATACGAATTAAAAGCAATATCGATTTGAATAAAGTATTCTTATTAATAATAAAAAAAATAAACAATAATATGATAAGAGTGATTACTCGGAATGATAACCCGGCGAGAAAAGTTGAATCCGTAGAGTTAACTGTGTATCACAGATAAAGATAATATCCGTATATATCTGATTCTCTAGATCTGTGCAGTGTATAGAGTAGTACTCTACAATTGACTCACAGAACTTAAAAAGATAATCAAAGATAAAACCTAGACATATTCACCACAGACTACAGATATAGATAATCATATTTCTATTAATTCTATTATTCTATTTGAGCAACTTGGAAACTTTCGAGCATTCGGGTAGTCGGAAGCCGGTAAATGCTGTCCTCAAAAAACCAAAAAGACCAATTAAAAAAAGAAAAAGTTTAAAATATTTATGAATCACGCGCAATAATCGGCAGAATACTGAATTACGACGGAAGAATAAAATATAAATAATAATAAAAATTAATATTAATATTTATTTTTTATTATTTATTAATTACCTAACATTTATTACAACGTTTCTTTTCTGGTTTTCCCCTATTATTAGGAAATGTACAAAAATAATCAAACAATTGATCCCGATGCACCAACTACTTAGAAAAAATTTGCTTACAGAAACTACTACGAAAGTTGATGATTGGAACACAGAATAGATTTAAATTGGTGTAAGATATACAGTAGAAAATTTGTTCATACTGAAAAAACACCCATAGTAAATTATTACATTCTTTTCTTCACTAAATAATTGTATAGTCTACATAAATTATTTGTATTGTCTCAACAATTAAGTGCGTGTGAGATTACGTAAAATATATTTTTCCTGGTCTAAGTTATTGCGATTTTTGGTCCGGATAGTTATATTTTAGGTTTGGACGGAAATCGAAGTTTGTCAAATATCATATTTTGTTTTGTACACCGTAAATCGCACGGTCTTGTAATAGAGTATATCGTAAATATACGGACCGTGGTAAATTATAAAAAATAATCATATTCATTTTCAAAATAAAATTGGCGCGTGTTGTAATGGTAACCACATCAGAGATAAAATACCCGTGGTTACCCATGCAAACAGCAAAGAGCTCGTAGATAAAATGTCGTCATGTTTGCCACATCTGTCGGCGTCGTTCATAGGTGGTATATTTTTTTTTTTTTTTTTCCAATTGTAAAAATAATAGATAATTTTCTCTTTTGTGGTTTCTCGATTCTTTGGCGTTTGGTGACAGGAACGGACGGTCTGAATTGTCGTTCGTATTATGCTAAACCTTACTAATTAAGACTTAGAAATTGTCATTTGATTATTTCCTGTATTTTCATTCCTTGTACGTATTCTGCTGTTCATTTATTTATTAGTGTTTTGATAATTTTTATTTATTCATTAAAATCGTTTCGAATTTCGATTACACGTAAGTAGGTTTTTTTTTTCGATTTAACATTAATTTAATAGTGATCATTGATCACATTTAAATTATATAATAGCCTAAAGTATTTGTAGAAAACCGACAATTACATTTTAAACACAACCCACATTAATGTTTGATGTTTACAATTTCACTTAAACTGACGGAAATCAATTATTTAAAACGATTTGTTACCTATTCATTACCATCGTATTGGCCGATTGTTGAATTATTATTCAGTTGTTAAAATGGCATGCTAAAAGACGTATAATTTGTGGTTTATGCTCATATTATATTATTTATTAAATATTTAGTCGATATTGGTACTAATAGTTGTATTAACCATTTTAATTATTTGGGTGGGGCATAAAACCATTATATGGTATATGTTTAATATATGTGGTTCATTTTATTAATATCCTTTTTATATAATGAGAAATGTAAAATAAATTAAAATATTTACCCATTTGCTAATACAAAAATAATTTTTCATTTTTGTGTTATAAACAACCAAATGTTTTAAGTGTCCGCTACTTTATATACTGTAGATACCTAGTAACAATTTACAATGATATACAACACTTAACTATGTATGCTTGTAATTTTGTCACCCGTTTACATATATAAATATAAATTATTTGATACATAGTACTAATATTCGTTTTTAATTGTAATTTTAAATGGATTAGAAAGTTTTCGACCTAAGAGGACCGCACACCACACGACATTTGCTGTCTCTGTCTGACTAACGGGCATTATAGCACATTGAGTTACACTGAGAAGTTGAAGTGTGGCGTTTAGGTTGAATTCTGGGTTTGAATGCAAATAACAACATTTAAAGCTGAGAATATTGCCCAGGGTACCAATCAGTTATAGGTATACAATAATTTCAGAGACACCTCGTAAATATTTTTTTGGCAATGTACTAAACATGCAATTGTCAAATTTTATTACAAGTAATTCTAAAAAAACTTTTTGAAGCACTTACTTTATCGTACAATGTTTTTAAAAATTATTAAAGAATACTGTTACTAATTCAAACAAATCAATTTTATTTTCTAACTTGAATAGATTTATATAAAATTATGAAAATATGTAACATGAAACATTTTTATTTTTTTGACTAATATTAAAACTTATTGAGCCACCTTAAAAAATTATTTTAAATTATTCAAACTTGAACAAATATAATAACGTCAACATATGTAAAAGTATTACAGGTTGCCGTGATGAATATATTGTAGTTGAATTTATAGTGGCATCCTACTGTACGTTGAATTTTTCTAAAAAAATTGCATTTTTTTAAAAATAACAGTATTCAACATGGTTATAATTTTTTTGTTTGTAATTTTTTAGAAAAAAGCTATGCACAGTCCTCGGGAAATATTCTCTTTAAATTTTGTTATTTGTGTTCAAACCCTGAGATAACTTAAACACCACAATTTACTTTCTAAGTATAATATAATTTGCTATATTACCTGTTAGACAGAGACAGGAAATGCTGATGTGACATACTCTTAAATATTTATACATTTTTAATAGTTTATTGAAACCAGAAAATTAAAATAATATATTATATACCCACAAATATACATTTAAATTTCTACATCTTAAATCTATGTAGAAATTAAGAAGTTTTTGTTTATTTATTTATAAGGCCATTCTTTTACTTGCACTACATGTTGGTTTATTACAAATATATTCCATTGATCTGAACATATTCCATCTTTTTTTTTTAAACTAAAATAATACATTCCACGTTGGTATTTAAACTCTGTTAAAATCATATAAGTTAGTATTGATATGTATTTAATTTCATAGGTACCATCTAAGAAGTTGTGGTTACCAGGATAGAAAAGTCTAGTGGGTAATTATAACAGATTTATAGACATTTCAATGAGACGTGCAAGTTATAGCAGTGGTGGCCGTGGACTGCCAAGGGGCAGTAGTAGAGGCGAAGGTTACAGTAGTCGTGGCTCTAGTTTTAGTAACCGTGGCAGTGGAGACTCTGATGGTTACAGAAGAGGGGGGGGATCTAGAGGAGGAAATAATTTTCAAAGCTTAAAAAATACACAGCCCGGTGGAGCTCTTCGTAAACCCAAGTGGGAAAATGAAACACTTCAACCTTTTCAAAAAAACTTTTACACTCCGCATTCACTAGTGTTAAATCGGTATATATTTAATACTTATATTACAATTATAAAATTATTAATTAAAATGTCATTTACATCTAGTCCCAGACAAGAAGTGGAAAACTATGTTAGTGAAAAAGAAATTTCATATGTTGGTAGTGATATACCAGATCCAATTATGAATTTTAATGAAGTAATTCTTCCAGATTATGTATTCAATGAAGTTAAGTAAGTACAGTATTAAATTATATAACTTTATATAGATACTTTATCTAATACTTATATAATAATTAGGAAACAAGGCTTTAATAATCCAACACCTATTCAAGCAGTTAGCTGGCCTATTGCTTTAAGTGGTAGAAACATGGTTGGAATAGCTCAAACAGGTTCTGGAAAAACTCTTGCTGTAAGTAAATAATGTTTTAAATTCTTAATTTATTTCATTGCTTCAAATTAATTTTTTTAATTGATTGATGGTCAGTCTAATGAATTTTTTCTACTGATTGTGTATTGCTAAATAACAAATATAAAATAATATGAATTATATTTAGGAAAAATCTACTTTATTGGACATATATAGTTTGTTTTAATCAATAGTACTTTTTTTATGATCTATAAATATTGTGTGCCACTCACACTTAGTTATGAAGTTTGGAGATTTAAAAACTGTCTGTTTGTACTGCAACACGCCATGAGCATTATACACAGTGATATTTCAAAATAGTTTCTTATTGAATATAATTACTATTGAGCCAATTCGTTATACAGTGTATACATTGTACTAGTAATGTGATATAAATCCTGATTTTGGATTCTCAAATCCGAAATGTTGTATTTTTATGAGTATAACAATGATTACCGTGTCAGCTAGTAATATATTATATAAATTAGAGTATAATATATATAATGTTTTTTTTTTGTACTTGTTTTTTAAAATAAATTTTTATTTGTGATATTTTTGGATTTTAAAAACATATTTAATGTTATTAAAAATAAGATAATAATAAGAGTTTTATAAGAAATTAATAAAAGAATATAAAATCACAATTTAAAAATGGATAATTAGATTCAGATAAAAATCCAGATTTACAATAAATGTCGGATTTCAAATTTCGGAATCTAAAAATCCGGATTCTAGAACTTTGGCAAATTCAGATTTTTCCTATCACTACCTTGTACTAAGTAGGTACAAATATCTATGCACAATCAGTAAATTTATTATCAGTATTATACGTGATCTTTAAACATCTATAACTTATAAACTAAGTGTGAGCAGTGTAAAACTATTGTAGATTTGTAGTCATAAAAATAACTATTATATAAGGAAAAAAGCTCTGATAAAGATTATTAGATGTTTATGTATCTGTTTATTTCATTAAATTGATGTAAGAAGTGCGATATCAAATGTTTATTGTTGTCAGACAAAATAAAATATTACCCGTTTTATTATTGTCAAGACATCATCAATACTGAAATTTTATGTTTAAATATGAGTTTTTACATTATTATTTTCATAAACTAATTTGAACACTATAAAAAAAGTGATTACCTACTCATTAATTTGTATTCAATTTTAAAAATCAACAATTTTTCTTTACATTATTCTAGAGAGTTATAATATTTAACGTTAAGTTTTATTCTAATTATTTAGTTTTATTTTTAAAAATATTTAAATATTATACATATAATTAGAATATAAAATAACATTTTTTTTTTTTTTTTTTTCAGTATATGTTACCAGCTATATTACATATAAACCATCAGCCCCGTCTTTTACGTTATGATGGTCCAATAGTTTTAGTCTTAGCACCTACCCGTGAACTTGCTCAGCAAATACAACAAGTAGCTGTTGCATTTGGTACTTCTACATTCGTAAGAAACACTTGTGTATTTGGTGGTGCTCCAAAAGGACCTCAAGCTGATGATTTAGAACGTGGTGTGGAAATTGTAATTGCAACACCGGGAAGACTTATTGACTTTTTAGAAAGGACTACTACTAATTTGAAACGATGTACATATTTAGTACTTGATGAAGCTGATCGTATGCTGGATATGGGTTTTGAACCTCAAATACGTAAAATCATTGAACAGATTAGGGTATAAGTTGTACAATTGTTTATATTCTGATCTTATAATGTCTTTAATTATTTGTTTGCTAGCCTGATCGTCAAGTTTTGATGTGGTCAGCAACATGGCCCCCAGAAGTTAAAAACTTAGCTGAAGAATTTTTGGATGATTACATACAAGTGAATGTTGGTTCTTTGAATTTATCTGCTAATCATAATATTTCACAAGTAGTTGATGTGTGTGATGATTATGAAAAAGAACAAAAGTAATTATTATATAAATAAAATATGTATATTTATTCATTAAAAATAATTTTATTTTTATTTAAGATTGTATGGCTTGTTAACCGATATATTTTCACAAACAGAAAACAAGACTATTATTTTTGTAGAAACAAAACGTTCTGTTGATAATATTGTGAAATTAGTAAACCGAAACGGGTAAAATATTTGTTATTACATATTTAGTCTTGTGGATACATTAGTTATGTATATTATTTTGGAATGTTTAGTTGGAGATCCATAGGAATACATGGTAATAAGTCTCAAAATGAACGCGATCACACATTGAATCAATTTCGGTCAGGTCAAGCAAATATTCTGGTGGCAACTGATGTAGCTGCTCGTGGTTTGGGTAAGTTGCGGTAAAGAATACGAATCAGACCGTGGAACCCAGATTCCAGACTGGTTGTAAATGTATTGATGCCTTCGATGATCTTGTATCTACTCACTCAGCCGGTCGGGTTAATGTCAAAGAAAACAGAGAGCACGTCGGATGATTTTCAAGGCACGTAATATAATATAGCCTATTTTTTCTTTTAAATTTTTTTTTTAAATTCTTGATAACTTAATCAAGAAAAACTACATATAATGTAGGGCTGGTGTTCTAATCGCGCATTATGTGTGGTTATTCAAATCTGGTCTTTAATGAGATTTGGATATGTAAGCGGATTCAGTTTATTCGGTATTTATTAACACTTATTAAAGAATTAATACAATACTGATCCGCTTAAATCATCAATCTTTTGACCAGTAAATACATCAGCCCAAAACTTAAAAGGAGGCTATGTTATACCAATTGACCTTAATTAGGCTTAAATTTATGCAGTAGAATCTTAATTATTTGAAATGTATTATAGAATTGACTACTTTAAGTAATACATTTATTATTTATTTATAATTATGAAGAAAACAAGCTATAATACATAAACTCAGATAATTAGGTTTCTACTGTAAATATATCTGTTAAAAGAGACATTCTCGATAGGCACAGAGGAGTAATTAAATATAAATGTGAAGGAGCAAAATGTTTTTATATTTATTATGTAGGAATTTTTGTTTTAAGTTTTATTCTTAGCTATTAATATTGATGAGCTTAATCAATTCTTGGACAAATTTGTTGGATTGGGAGATCAGCTTTGCTTGATAGCATTTTTTGTTTGTTTATCATTTATTGAGAACAAACACTTCCTTCATCTGTTGTCATAACTATGTACATATTATTATCAAAAAATAAACATAGGCACAGGTATGAGTACCATTGTTATGAATAAAAATACATTTTATTTATTTATTTATATGATAAAAACAAGCAGATGTCCAATACATACAAACAGACAAACAATTATTGTTCCTATTATTTAATAGAGTTTCCATTTTATAGTAGGTTTTAATTATTATGTTCTAATAAATATTTAGAAAATAGGCAATTAACAATCAAATATTAAAATAGCCAAAATTGTTTTAAAGATATAACACTCAATAAAATAAATGTATCAATAAATAAAAAGTATGTAGAAAAAATGACTGGAGTATAGGTATGTATTGACGACCAGTTATGATTTAAAAATCTCGGAACAACAAAAGTGAAAAAAAATTCTCAATTTGATCTAGGAATTTGTTGACTGTATCTGGTCATACAGTTACAAAATAATACTATTTGTTTAGTTTCACCAGTCTTACTGGTTACAAATTAAATTGTATGATAATCTCGGATATATGGTGACTTTTTGTCATCCCTTCTAGAATTATTGTTTTTTCTTATTAAACCTATTTAACAATCAACATGTTATCAAAACAATTATTTTATTTAATTGTGAAATTCTATTTGTTTAATATTGTGTTTATTATTCTGTTTTATTTTATTTTATTCATTTAAAAAAATAAGTTCAGTATATTTAATAAAAGTTTGCAAAGCAAAAATTAAATTAAAATAGTGAAGAATATTGATGTACAAAATTAAAATAATTATTGATAATATTAATTGAACAAAAATGTTATCATTGACAACAGGATCTAATCAGGAATTATAACACCGTTGGCCACTCTCTTATTCTAGGCTCTCGAGATATAACAATAGAATAGTTTCACTTAATAAATTTGTGGATTATACAATCAAAATAAAGAATACATAATAACATTTTTTACATAGAGTAAATTAATTTTAGGAGAAGAATTTAACATTTTAATTCTATACCATCTCATATTTTCTAATCAAAATTATTTACTCTATGTATAAAATGGTAATATTATGTTTTATTACTACCTGTTAATGTTTTTTTTTATTTTGAAACCAGTCATAAATACAAAACCTTTATAATACTCTAGGCTAAATTTTCTCAACATATTATTATTTATTTGTATTAGATATATTTATATGTATATGTATGTAACGGATAAAGTATACAATTTGGGCATTTTATACAATGCTAATGGTAATGGCAATTTTATATAGGTAATATTATATTATTATTTTTTGAACAAAAGTATAACTTATTTATTTATTATATAAGATTATTTAGGTAATATTATTTATAAATTCTATTATTATTATTATTATTATTTAAAAACTTTATATATATGTTTTTTTTATAATAAAATATTACTTATTGAGACTTACACTACTTCCACCGAATTTTAATATACATAATGGTTCAGCACATAACAATCAAAATGAGATAATTTGCATGTAGTCTGTTTAAAGGAAATTCTTGTTATTTGTGACACTATCTATTTTCACACATCACAAATATTTCCTTACAAATTACCAATTGATTACGGCCGAATAGATTTTAAAGGAAAGGCGAGGAGGGTGCTTCTGTAGTTTCTTTTCCATACTTAGCATTATTAGCTGTAAAGACAAAGGAAATAAATACTTATAATTCAGGTGAATATACTATAATAGGTAATATTTTGTCAAAGTACCCTAAGGCCTAAAGAATACAAACAAATTAGTTATTCTTTTGTTCAAAAATAATAATAATACCTATACAATATAAATTGCCAATTGGCAATTATAGAAAATACTCAAATTGTTTACTCTGCCCAGAACATACATTTATATATATATATATATATATATTTACATTTATTTTATTGTTAACAGAATATATTATTCCTATTAAATAAAGATTAAAATTTTTTTTAAAAAAAACATACATTTGGTTTAATTTTATTTTAATTATGCTCTAAATCCAATTTAAAATTAATTAAGTTTTATCATATTGCTATTTGAAGTATCAAATATGTGTATAAGGTTTTTTATGCATACAAATTTTGAGTAATGATAATAAATCAATGTTACAAGGTATTCATATAAAAATCATAAAATGTATGTTTTATTAGGTGTTTTATTATATAAGATTATTGTCATGTATAGGCTGTAGACTTGTAGTTACACTATATTCTTTATTTTCAAACTGGGTCCATTTCTTTTGTGCACATGGAACTCGTATGTGCATTAATTTTATATAGTCCCATGGTATGTTTGTGCACAACTTTTTAAAATACAAACGAATAACTTTAGTTTCTTTTTTTAAGATTACAATATAATATTTAAATGAAAAATTAAATAACTAAAAATAATCTTTTGTATGGTTAGGTATGAATTATATTTTGTTGTTTATTGAATTATTACATACCTGCTATTTAAAACAAGACAAATTCATTAATAATAATACAAATTACAACACTTCTCCCAGATTATTCAATTTAAATATGACTCTTTTTAATGATTATTTTTTAATATACCATTATTACATTGTATATTTTTGTTTTTACTATTATTATATACATAAATAAATAAGTTCAATTTACATTTTTTTTTCATAACATTTTATATTTATATATTATATAATTATTAAAACATCACAACCCTTTTAGAAATAAATTTGTGTGCAAACAAAGTGCAAGAATGTGTGAAAATGGTTTATGCTCTCTTAAACCACTTTTAATAAGGTACCAAAATACTAAACAGACAAAATTTAATTAAATTATTTGATAGCTGTATTTACACAGGTTAATCGTACTGTTAATGATAAAAAAAAGAAGAATTCAAAACATTAATAATTCTTACTTTTAATCTAAAATATGTTTTAGCTTATTTACTAATAATATTTGTCACTCTACTGGCAAAGATTTTGCAATGTTTACTTGACTAAAAATTAAAGTATTTGCCAACAAAATAAACTGAAAATGTCCACCATAGGTATGGGTACTTTACATTAATATATGATTTTCTTTAGAGATTATATTTTTCATATTACTATTTGTAAAAGCAAATTCAGGTTTTATCTAAATTAAAAAGAAAATATTTTTTGGCCTTTAGAAACGGTTAAGACTCATCATAGGATTGTAAAAGATAAAACAAGACATACAAATATTGTATGGTTTTAAATCATTATACAAATTTGTATTATTATTTTGTTTATTATGCAGCAATTTATGCTCCTTCATGTTAAGTAAAGGCATCTAAGTATTTTATCTTACGTCAATCAGTCTGGTCATTTAAGTTTTATGTTTTAAAAATTTATTATAGTATAAAATTATACATAATTTAAACAGGTTGTTTTTTGGGTATTCAAACAGTTTTTGTTTATGCTGTTACAATTCCATAATTAAAAATTAGTATGTTTACCTTATTATATATTTATTATGTGTGATCAATATGATTCAAATATTTTTTATTTTTTAAAATCATATAACTAATGTAGTTTAAATGTTAATTTTAATTACCCCTTAAGAGGATGTCACACCGGCATTTGCCGTTTTTGTCTACCTAATAGGCAATATAGCAAATTATGTTATACTTAGAATGTAAATTATGGCGTTTAGGGTGAACTGAGGCTGAGGCTTTGAATGCAAATTACAAAATTTAAAGAGAAGAATATTTCCGAGGGCTGTATATAGCTTTTTTTTAAAAACTTGTCATAAAAAAATTACATTTATTTAAAAAAAAAAAAACGACATAGCTATAACCTTTTTGTTTGCCATTTTTTTTAGAAAAAAGCTATGTATAGCCCACGGGAAATATTCACTTCTTCAAATTATATTATTTGTGTTCAAATTCTGAGTTTGACTTAAATGCAACAATTTTTGTACTAAGTATAACATAATTTACTATATTGCCTCTTAGGTAGACATAGATGGTAAATGCTGGTGTGAAATCTTAATCAGTAACATTCGGCATGTCATACTGCTTTATTATTTTTAATAGTAATAATATATACCTTTAAGTTATCTGTCAATCAGGTAAATATTTTGTTTATCTCATTTTAGTATTGACTATATTGTTGAAAATTAGGTGGGCTGACATACTGTACATTGCTATTTATGTTATATAAAGCCTAACCTAACCTAACCTAACATAATCAGTTAAGGATTAATGCACCTTAAACTGGTATAATATTGTCTTTTAAAAAAAAAAAAAACATGTTTAATTTTTTTTTTGTATACTTTATAATTTTTTACAATATATATTGGCACACTTAAAAAAAAAAATCTTGATTAAGAAATAAAAAATGTAATTTATTTTACAAGTTTATTTTAGTAGTAAGGTAGCTGATCGGACTTGTGTAAATATACCTTTATAAACACTGATTTCCTTGCATTTTCTGATCTGTTTATATAAATTAGAAATTAGTAGAATAACCTATATAATTTTGTTTTATTTGTAAAAAATTTAATTTTAACATGTTGATTCAATATTTTAGAATACTTATATAATGTTTTTAATACTAATAAATTAAGTAATTTTGTGATTTTTGTATGTAATATGTAGAGGTTGGATTTTTATGATTTTACATATTTGTTTCTAGTCTATGCAGTTAAATGGGAGTAAAATATCATTACGATTCACGAAACAGAATTTTATTTTGCTTAAAAAGCATATTTTAGAGATTTGAGAATATAACACATAATAAAAATAAATATATTATTTCTATGTGTCATCTCCCATGTACATTGGAATTTTGTTAATTTATCAAAAAATAAAATATAACCATTTGGGTTCCCTTCTGGGATGTAAAACCATTATATTAAATATTAATATAATATAGGTATAATAATAATTATTACAAATTCTAATTGTAAAAACTAATTCAAACAAAATATTTTGCATTTTTAAGGTCATTAAAACATCAGATTTTAAGATAATATATATCCGACCTCTAATAATATGTCACATTGATACACAAAGCACTGAACGTTTATGCCTACTTAACAATATTTAAGAACTTATTTTATTTATTCAATTTTTTTTTTATTGTGCCAATTTCCTTAATTTATTAGGTTATCTTTTAGCATATATTTAATGTTCATTACTTTTTAGCTGTATTTATCCATTTGGTTATAAATATAGACACTTATATTTAGTAAAGCATATATATATATATATATATATATATATATATATATATACATAATAGTTATTAATTATGGCATTTTTTATTTTATAATGTTAATATAATTTGTAAATACAAATTATAATTTCTTTTAATTTATTAAATAGTTAAATATTTTATTCTATAATAGATGTGGATGATGTCAAATATGTGATTAATTACGATTATCCAAATTCATCAGAGGACTATGTGCATCGTATTGGTAGAACTGGTCGCTCTAGTCGTACTGGGACAGCATTTACATTTGTTACCCCCAGCAATGCTCGTCAAGCTAAAGATCTCATTTCTGTTTTACAAGAAGCTAAACAAGTAGTCAACCCAAAGCTGTTTGAACTTGCAGAAATGGCTGCTACTGGAGTATTTGGAAAAAGTATGTTATATTATTAAATAATTTAATGATTAGAACATAATTGCTGCAAATCCCTGAAGTAACTCCCGTATTTCCTCCTTGCACCACTCAAATTCTTCTACTGCGTTCTCATTTAATTCGTTATTGTGTATGGTTCAGTATAGCTTCTGGGGACCCTAATACTTCAAATGCTGGTGTTATGTTTGAGCATATGCAGTGAAAGTTCCTCCAGATGGTCACTTTCAGGTACAACATTCCCTACCTACCCTATGGCTATTTAAGTCTCGTTCCACACAGACCTCTTTTTGTGGTATCACAGAAATAGCACTGGGGCAACACTAATGAAAATACATTGTTATTTATTGATAGTTTCATATGATGTGACAACACAAAAAGTGACCTGTGTGAAACGAACCAAACTTCCAAAGGGACTTTCAATCCTTGCTGATAGGAAGTATTTGGTGAACCTATTTTGTTTCCTATGAAATAAAATTGATTCTTCTTCTTTATTCTAAAATATTAACTTTATATTTTCTCTCCTTTCACATCCCTTATCTTCCTTCTAAATTTCCCCTTGTTTCACTAACCTTGAGCCCCAGTTTAATTTTTAATTTAATCTTAGGTCACTGATGTTTATCTGTTACCCTTCCGCTCACCTCTCAATGCACTTATATATTATGTGTATTGTATTTGAATTTCTTTGATTTAATTGGACTTAAGTGCATAAAGTAATATAAAAATAAAATAGTTATTCGTTAAATATTTTAGTGGACCGTTCCAATCGTAATCGTGGACAAAGTAGCAGGGGTCGTGGTGGTCATGATCGTGGAAGTCGAGGAAACTTTAGTAGTACTCGAGGAGCATATAGTAACAGAGGTGGTACTGCTCTTTCAAGAGGAAGTCGAGGCAGTTACATAGGCAGTGGTCATAGTTCCGGTCGTGAATCATATTCGAGTGTAAACCAAGGAGGTCGTAGTGGATATTCAGGAACTAATGCTTTGAATAGCATGAACAATAACGGTGCTGTTACTGGGCGTGAAAGAGCTAGTAGGTGGGGAGATAGTAATAATAGTCAAGTAACTCCGCACCAATCTAGTCAGCATCAACCGGCATTTGTGTCACAACCGCCTGTCCAGATACCTAACATGAACAACCCACCTCCAGGTTATCCGAGTAATTATGGATACCAATCTCAGCAACATTTTAGAGGAGGTTTTTAATTTATGACAAATTTTTTATCAATAACTTAAAGCACTTTTATTTTCAAAGATTTATAATAGATAATGTTAGAAAAAGTAAACTATCCAATCGATTTAAACTTGTATAACATTAATATTAGTTAATTATTGAATTATATATAATTTACACAATTATGCTTGTTTATAATTTGAATTTTACTTCATTTCATATTTTAGATGAAATTATTATATTATTATATATTATTATTTAAAACAGTTCTTAAATTTTCTGGTAAAATAGTAATGGATTTTTCAAAAGCTATTTAATATACAATTAGGATAAAATCTTAGATAAATAAACTCTCTTTTGGTTGTTTTGTTTTAACATTGCTAATGTTTATAGTGTATCAATTAGTCAATATTATTTTCTACGCATGAATATGAATATTAAATGTATTATATTTTAATTAATAACATGCACATGTCTAGTTGACCAATTAGCTGTAAAGATTATGTTCCCAAAATATATTATTAAATTATAAAAAAAAAAATTTTCTGCTGAAATAAATTATATTTATCTTTACAATTTCATAAAATACATATAACATTCATAAAATATTTAAAATTAATTGTATTGTATAAAATATTTTCCTTTAGTTTTAAATATATTACATTGTTTTTTTTCAATAGAACAAAAAAAAATAACACTTACATTGGCACTAGGTCACTATTAATCATTCTAGCCATAAATAATTCAATATTACAAAACATGCATAGTACAATTTGAGCAAATTATAATTTTTTTTTAACAAAATATTAATTTGAAAATATATTTGCCTCATTAGTAGGCTGTATATTACTACAATTATTGTCAAAATATTGTTTCATAGATTTATTCAGTCACTTGTCAGTCATAGACCACAGACCCTAGTTGGCTGTTGAATAAATAATACTAATAAAATTATACCCTTATTGTAACATCAACTCATGATGTGTGACAATGAAAACTTATTTTCCGAACTAGATGTTCTCATAATCTCATCAGCCGGTGTTACACGATTCCTTGGACCAGGTTCAGGAGTGTATGTAAATGTTAGTCCAGTGGCATAGATGATTCCATCATTTCTCACCAATGACACAGGAACTTGTGTTAGGTGTTTCACCCAAGACCAATCTCCTCTGAATGAAGAAATGTCTGGTACAACTGCTATCATACTTTCTTGGCAACGAAACATGGTTTCAGACTCTACATTTCCAAACCAAACTTGTAGATGCGGTGTAAAATTTTCACCACTCAGTTCTAACATAGCAACATCACCACCGCCATTTGTATTAAGGCCATGTACTACAGGTACAGGGGTTATTGGTGAATTTACTGGTCCCATTCCTTCGTAAAATTGATACTCTGCTTTGTCCGTACTGATAATAGTCCAACAAGCTCCATCATTAATCATTTCTTTATTTGGTCCTTTTGGACATGGGGTTGCTTGAAAGTTGGTTATCCTTTCTTGTGACAAACACAAATACATGTGATCGGTGTCTTTCATGTAAAACGCACATTTATGTAATTGTGACACTGGATCATCTGCATCTAGCAGAGCTGTTTGTTTATCAACTTTTCTAATGACCAATCTAGGTAAAGCCATTCCGGAAACACTGCATACTAATTTCACTGTGCTTCCATAATGAATGTAACCGTCCCTAACATTAAACATGTCACTCTCGCTTTCGTCGTCATCCAATAAGTATATAATAAAAGCTCCCCATTGTGTTGAACTGGCATGAAAGGTTCCATTTTCAACATGCAAATATCGTGTGCTCACCGTTTGTGATCTAAGCCTATTGAATAATGCCACTTTAGTACCGCTGGCTATACATAGATCGGCATTTTTCAAGGACTGTTTCTTTTTTGAGGGTTTTGATATGACTTTGATTCTCTTACTATGGAACGTTCCAATATCATAACCATTGTTATAGAACATTCTCACCATAAGCATAAAATGCTTTCTTTTGTCAGAATCTGATATAAACAAAGTTTTAGCTGCACAATACTGTTTACTGTTGTTAAGATCGAGAGGTTGTAAATCTTGATCTGCACTACCTATACCGATGAATGCGCTCATTTGAGAATTAGTTTCGGTAACACCTTCTCTAAGCAGTTGTTGTTGGCGTAAACGCCAACCATTTCCAAAAAGATACACGCACGGAGGTGGGCAAAAAAAACGTTTTTCATTACCATAGGACTTTTGGGCAACTTTAGCATGAAGTATGACTAAAACCAAATCGTTTCTATCGAGCAAATATCTTTCCATAGCATCTTTTGTTAGCCTCTTTTCAGGTCGAACTAAAGCGGATGGACCTTGTGGATTATAATTATGAGGCATTATAGCAAACAACAAAATCAATATAAAAAATTTTAAGACAGCTACTGTAAATATGTTAGATGGTGCCAACCAATTTTCTTTGATGCAATAGATTTAAGTGGTAATGGACATGTCGGTCGTGATTTTCAAAAATAATGAACATAGATTTCCATATGTCTGTATAAACATAATATAATATAAATCAGTTAATTGAATATTCATAATAATGGTATTGTAATAAACTAAGGTTGAAACTATATGTTCTAAAAATAATAAAAGTATATATAATATAAAAATTAAATAACATTAATATTTAACCTTATTTATAATTAATCTTTATATTTTAATATTAAGTAAAATGATTAAAAAATATATATATATATATATATATATATATATATATATATATATTATGTATAGTACAAAAATAATGGTAAACAGTCAAAATGTCCCATTAAAAAATGTATGAGTATGTACTATATATTTTTAACAGCCAGACAAAAACTCCTTAAAATAAAATTTGTATTTTTTTATAAGGTATTAGCAATTTTAAAATTTTTTTTAACAAGATCCAAATCCTCCAAAAAAAAAATGTCTGAGAATATGCCTAAAAGCCCCATGGTTTATGAGGAATAAGGAAATTCATAAGGACACAGGAATAAATCTCCCCCAAGACTGGATAAAAACCAAATTCACAATTTTCCACACTAATCTCTAAACCTCAGATGGAGCACGATTCTACAATCTCAGAACCAAAACAAAAATCAACATCTTAAACCTCGACTACCTCAAGATCTACTCCTATCAAACACTAGCACCGACAAAGATTAAGATTCTAACCATTAATAAAAATACTAATTAACTTTATATAACATGTAAATATTCTATAATTAAATATTAAGTTTTAGTATAGCATATGATATGTTGACACATTAATTTTATAATTGCCTTAAAAATTTGTTATTAGATAAAAATGTATTTTTACGAACTTGGTTTGTCTATCAATAAAAAAAATATCCAGACTTTTTGTCCAACTTCTTTAAATGGGACTTATTGACCTAGAATTGAACCTAATTTATAGTAAGAATTTGATCTAAAAATAAATATATTATATAGATATCTATAAATTTTAATAAAATAAAATTATAATCAAAATAGTATTAACATGCATTAATTTACTAATTTTTAAAATTAATACAATATATTTGTTTAACTATTTGAAGTTACCTAGCTAAGAACACTCATAATATTTAAATAAATTATTAACACACAGAATTTCTGACTATTTTGATACTTTTAAAACACCATAAATTATTATCTATCAATATTATAATAAAATCAAAATACATTTAGGATCAAAATATTTTCAGCGATAAAATAATATTTCCAATACTAATTTAAATCACTCAATTTATTACCTACCTAAAATAAAAAATTCTAAAAAATACACCTATTGTAAACATAAATTAAGAAAATTAAATAAGTTTATCAATAAACTAAAGATATATTGATTGAGTTTACCTATTTTGTTATTTTGAAGTATATTGGTTGATGTTTCATATTTCATACACATTGTAAAAAGCCAACTGACATTTATATATATATATATATATATATATATATATATATATATATATATATATATATATATATATATAAAATAATAAAAAACGTCTAATACATATTCAGATGTCCTTACACAAAACAACTAACAGTTCAACAACATAGTATTTGAACACGATTATTTATAGTGCTATGTAATCATAAAATATAACAATGAAATAAACTTAATATAATATTAAATATTGTACACTGAAAATTTATAATTCATACGTACCAATAAAATTGGGCAAACAATTATCTATTATACTACAATGGTATTATATCAGACTCGGAGCAAACCATTTTGGTAATACACGACTGTATGTCAAATAGAACGACGACGGTTTAAATTTTGAATTGTTAGGAAACGAAAAAATGTTGGTAAAAAACATTTACGGGGCATACATAAATAATAATACATAATCCAAATTAAAATGTTAATACCATATTATTCACGTAATGAATTTTAGCACTAGCCGCTTTCTTATCAGCGAGACAACATTCGTTGATAACAAAGTATGAAACACAGATAAAAACATAAAACACATTAACTAAAACTTTGTTGGTGTGTTAACTTTAGTCAATATGTCTATGGTTTACAATATATAATCCAAGGCATAGGTTAAATATAATCGATCTATGACCGCGGTCTGAGAGGAAATAATTAAATTCGCGGGGCTATATAAAAATAGCAAAAATTATTTTATACTGACATGTTAATGTAAATACAGTATTGCTAAATATAGTAAAGTTATTGGCATGTTAATTAATTGGTTAATAGTGTTATTAGTTATTCTTAGTCCTTTAGAGTAAAAATCCGTGATTTTAGGTGTTTCTGGTCAAGTGAAATGAGATGAATATGTGAACAAAATGGGGTTTTAAAAAAATAATGATGGGTCGTTCATGAACGAATCGCTCCTTTGGAACGTGTCTAAAGAGGGGGAGCGCATCGGAATGATTCCATTTACTGTTCGTTCGTTTTAGGTGCAATAGGTCCATAACCAAATTGTTCCATATTCGGATCATGCACCGATTACGCACTGTTCGTACGGAGAGGGAATGAATCTGAACGATTGTACCCACTCGCTGCTTTTAGGTGCACTTATACCGTATACACTTCGATCATTGGATCGTCCTCATTACCTAATCACATTAGTAAGATCTCCACCTCTTTCTTTAGTTCGGTTCGGTGTCGGTACTCGGTAGGTAATGATAGTAAAAAGTACCGAAAGGAACGATGGAACGAGTCATTCGGAATCATTCTTTTTGTGGACCTCGAATGAAAGGAACGAAAAATCCTATCACTAGTATGAAATTAATGATAATTTGTAGCGGATCCAGGGGGGGGGAGCTAGAGAACTCTCCCCCTCCCAGACGATACTCCTTCTCTTGAGATACTTAATAATTATTATAATAACGCATGTATAGTATAGGCGTGTATCAACTTTTTCAACTAGTTTATTTTGAGAAGGCCCCCCCACCCAGAATTCAACTCTGGATCCTCCACGGACGGCAATGGTGATTAATAATGAAATGTACTAAAATAATCTCATAAATCTACGATTCAAAGATATAGCTGACCCTGAATATTTGCACCTTCGTGATTTTCTACCACGATTTGAGGTATGTCTTAAACCGTACTCGAACCTGAATAATTCTGGATTTTGCGCCTTTTTCTGAGATGCGGCGACTCAGCCTGAGCTAGTTTCGTCAAGCTCTACCTATGGCTCTGTTCACGATAGATATGAAATAAATAGAAAAAAAAAACAATAGGCAGGTGGGTGGGCTTTATGAAATTGGCGATTTAAGGTAAATATACTGCGCGGTAGTAAAACTACTAAACATATACAACATAGAAATATAGAAGTTTTATTATTTCCAATGTACTAACTGATCTAGTGAAGTGATACAAATTATACTAGGAATTATTGTCATACTTCAATTTTTGGAGAAATAAAAATGAAAATAAGTGATATTTAAATGTTCCATATAAATTTTAACTCAAGATGTTAATTTATTGTTTACTAAAATATTAGTCTATAATTATTTTTAATATTAAACTTAAATCCTTTTAATTATATTAGTATAATACAATACAACTATTAACAAATTGTATATGTTTACATAAGATAATTTAACACGTATAATTATAAAACAAGAATAATACATATACCTAGATGAAATTATAAAAAACAAATTAAATTTATAATTTTATCTGATTTGTACACCTAAATTTTGTATGGCATGTGTACTGATTATTTGATGTATTTTATTCACTTCATTTTGGGTTAATGTCTTTTCCAAATGTCTATAAGTTATCCGATAACAATGGCTTATACGTCCAGTTTTTTTTTGTTCAAACTGATCAATTAATTTGACTTGTTCAATACATGATCCACCATAATTTCCAACAAGTTCATAAAAATCATTGGAACAAAATGGTTTATCCTGGGGTAACCAGAAACTTATGTCATTGAAGCATTGAGGGTATATACTGACTGGTTTATATTTTATTCTTTCATTTTTAGGTAAATTTTCAAACTGGCAAAGAAATCCTGAATCTTTAGACCAAAACAAACGTATATCTGGTATAGAATAAAATGGCATTGCTAAGCGTTCTAATCCAAGACCAAATGCCCAACCAATTCGATTTCCAGCACCAGCATTTTTTAAAATTTCATGACGAATAATACCACATCCCAAAGCTTCAATCCACTGACCATTATAATATACTTCTAATTCGAATGAAGGATGTGTAAATGGAAAATATTCAGAAATCCAACGGTGTTCAATATTTTCACCAAATACTTGTTTCATCATTGATACTAATGTATTTTTCAAGTGATTAGTCACAATTTGATTGGCTTCTTTTGAATAAATACTTTGTTTTTCAATTGAATCATTTTTTTCAGGATCAAATATGTTTAAACTGCATCCATTAATTATTTCTAATTCATTAGGGGTAAATATATGTACACCGTCAGCTTGATGAAATACAGGATAATGAGTATGATCAATTTCATCTCTTCTGTAAACATCTCCAAATAATACAAAATTATCTAAACCCATTTTGATTAATTCTGACTGGTGGGCAGTAGCATGAGCTCGGAGCATGTGTGTTTCATTTATATAGTAACTATCAGTTTTATTTCTACTTGGATGATCCTTGGGGACTAACAGTAAATCAAAATTTTCATTTATTGTTACTACTGGGCTAATTTGATCATATATAGAAAAAATTGGATTACCTGTTTTGCCTTTGAAATGACCATAGAAAAAATCAATAAGTCGTTGTTTAAATAAGCATAATGGATGACCTATACGGTTATGATTGTTAATACCAACATATGATAATATTTTTGGAGTCACATTAGTGTATTCATCACGAGTATAAGATTGACCGTCAATAACTATAGATTCTGTAAGAGTTTTGTTTGTATTTGATGCTTTTGTTGAATAATTAATCCGAACGATCAAGTTCCGAGAACATTTTAACAAAGATTGTTTGAACATGTTTATCATTAATTTAATGCTAATAAATTATAAACAATATTAATATAGTATAAAAATGCACACATTAACAAAATTAAGAATAGAATGTAGAATTTTCTACATTTTTGTCGTTATTAAACAATAATCACCGGTCAAACATATCTCTGCGACAAATATATCTCGATATTGTATATCCGTATTATCACGGACTAAAATATAGATAATAGTTATCTGTGTAAGATCCGGTAACAAATGGCAGGACGGGCGTGCGGGACTTTCGACAAAAGATATCATTCTTATAGTTGATAAGACGTGACCACAATAAACCCGTGTTGTTTAATGTCCTTGACAATATGACAAAAACAAAGTTCCAATGTTTATCTTTTTCCGTTTATCGCTCGTTCGGTTAATTGCATACCTACATAAACAGTGTCACTACGTTCCGCTCTAACCCGTAGGGTGTAAATCGTGTAAAGCGTAAATGTTTTTTTTTTTTTTATACAGGGATAAATAAATAAATACATCTCGTGTGTTTATTAATTACGCGTGTTTGAGAACTCAAGACTATGTTTGCGGTTATTTGAACGCATTGTAAGACGTACAGAAACTTTTAGACGTTTTTAAGCAAACTATGTTACGTCCATTCAAACATTAAACAAGTATAATGCGGTCCATTATTTTCATTGGTAAGTACCAACTGTTTATTAACATGCTTAACACTATATAATGAACAGCATACACACTAAAATGTTTAATTAAGTATTTTACATTGTACCTAGTTATCATAGTAACTATTCGGGTACTGAATTGTGCCGATGACCTGTATGCTGTAATAAATACATCTGCCCTAGAATATTGACATTTTATCATTTAGTTAAACATATAGGTGTAGTTCATATTATTCGGTTTGTTTATTAAATGTATTGTATTACCAATTAATTAAATACCAATCCCAACCCGAGTCTAGCTCTAATATAAAATACAATTTTATATATTTTTAATGTAATGCATTTTATAGGCTATAGAATTTCTTGTTTTGCATATTTGTTTGAATTTTATAATTGATAATTGATTGATAATGTATGTAGTTATTTTTACATAGTTTGGAGTGACTAGTTGTTTGTGTGCGATTTTCCTAAAAAATAGGGCCAAAACATATATTGTGTATAGATTAATCACACATATATTAATTTCTTAGCTTCTTAAAGATGTATGTAGACAACTTTACATAATAGGAACATAAGTTCTGGTGATTGGTATATAAATATTTTATTTATTATTTTAACATTATTTATTCATCTTATATTTTACATGGACAAATATGATAAATGTATATAATAATATAATATATAATATATTATAAAAGTACCTATATATTTTATATTATGAAATACTTAGATATAAAAGTACAAATCATATTTAAATTCTTATTATTAATTACAAATTTATCTTGCGCTTATACCTAAATAATATTTTATTACTAAAGTTCTGTTTTAATTAAATGATTTTAAAGATTTTTTTAGTTCTTGGTAATCCTTGGGAAATCATAGTATTCTGGAATCCGGTGTACACAATATTCATAAGTGATTTACCCTCTGCATAAAATCATTAAATTCTTTATACACCGAATAAAAATAAATTGTTGGTTTTCAAATAACAACTCATATTTTTTAATTTTAGATTTATATAAGGAATATGTTTTTAGAAAATAATAAAACTCATTTTTGTATTATTAAACTAATAGCTTTTTAACTATAATTATCTAAAAACGCTATATTTTGTCACTCTTTAAGTTGTTACAATTATTAAATATATGTATACCCAATGATAAAGTTATTTGTAAACAAGTTAATTCTATAGCTAAGTCAAAAATGTATGTTTAATAATTTTATTATAAATCAAATTAATAACATCCTTTGTTATTTTTTAAAATGGAATTCATAGCCATAGGCATTCATTCCTTGTTATTTTTTTTGTATACAACAATACAATAGAATGACAAGTACTAAGACTATCATGACTATAGGTACATGAACTGGTTAACTAAAAATGTAGGAAAATCTTAAAGCGTAAAATATTGAAACAGGAAATATAATACAATGACCATAGAGAATACACAGTTAGTTATATTCTAGTCTAATAATTATTTATAATTTAGTTATTAACTCTTTTAGTGTGTACCTATTTAACAAAGTTCAAGCAGTTAAAAAAAAAATAACAAATGACAATACCTAATAGAAAATATACCAAAAACAAATTGATAACATAAATCTTAAACTATTAATTTTAGACCAATTTTACAGTATTTATAGTATAAGTATTAAGTACTACATGAAAAATTGTTTATAATAAAATTAGTTGCCTAAGTAGACTACAATTATGTGGTTCACATGGCATTTGATTGTGTAAAACAATCATGTAATTTCAAATTATTCAATTTAAATTCCACATTTTATCTTTCAATATAATCTATTAATAATTATTTTTAACTTAAGTTTTATAAAATTGTTCTTGGTATGTATTTCAGTATATTATGCATTATGTTAATACTGATAATCTTAAATTATAAATATTATACTTGAACTATACAAAATCAAAGTCCATGTTTAAAGCTTTATAATAGTTTTAGTTATTTTAATATTGGTCTTAAACTGTATACAATTTGAAAACTTAATTAAATTAAACTAATTATTAATTACTGTACCTATCTATTAAATTGACCATAAATTATTAGTTTTAATTGTCTAAATCATATTTATGTTTAGGTTATGTTTGTATCTTGTTATTACTAATTGTTAATTATATTTCGAGCTATCTCTTTCTTTGATAGTGTTTTAAGAGAAAGTAAAATATTAACTGTATTATTGTTATTGTTCTTAATTATTAAATTAACAATTGTATGGTTTTTTCAGTAAATGTATTTGTGCATTTGATATGTGCAAATATTCAAAGATCTGGAGGCTTTGATAGAGAAGGATTTTTCAATAATTCATCATGGTTGAATTTATTCCCTCCTATTTCATTGTACAAACATGTAGGATTCAGCTTTAGAACATGTTCTGGAGGCCACATATTTTCTCAAAGATATACTTATGTTGACATGCCATATACTCAGATTTCAGTAGATGTTCTTCATGATGGTTTATCATTTACAACATTTCTTCAAAACAGACATTATGAATCTAAAATCCAAGGAGATTTTTTTGATAATTCTTGGCATAATGTTAACTTGATTTATAAGCTTGGAGAATTAACAATGTCTATTGATGGCTTACAACAGGTAAATTTTAACTACAGGTCATTAATTGTAGTAAAATAACTCATAAAAACTATAAATAATACATATTTTGTTTCTGTAGGTCATAGCAAATTCCACATTTAATCCAGAAATTTTAAATATTGACATGACAACTGACCAGTCAATTTTAAGAGTGGGAGATGGTTTTGAGGGTTGTTTATTAGAAGGCCCAAATTTTATTTTTAATTCATCTTTAAATCAAGTTCATAAAGTGGTTTGGGGTCAATGCCCTTTAAATAGTCAGTCATGTATGTATTTTAAAATATAGCTCAAGTTCTAGTTTAGTATATTCTATATTTTCTGTTACAATTTCCAGGTACAGGGATTGACTATTGTTCGCATGCTCCTTGTATGATGCATGGAATATGTGTTCCTAGACAAAACAAGTATCACTGTATTTGTCAGCCAAGATATTCTGGAAATAATTGTGAAATCGATAATGGTATGGTGAATCATAGAATTTTTATTAGTCATATTACCAGATTTTAAAAACCATTTATTTTGTTACAGGATCTCCATGTGCAAAACAAAATAATCTTTGTATGCATGGGGATTGTGAAGAAATAAAACACGGTGATGATTTTATTTGTCATTGCAATAAAGGATTTACAGGTGATAATTTTTTTTAACTTATTTATGATAGTATATAATTATTTTTGATTAAGCAAAAGTTAAAAATATAACTACATTGAACTCCAACAATCAATGTTAAACAAATTCACAATATTATTATAATAAAATTGTAAAAGTGTCAATATTTAAATAAACAAAATGTATTTATTTTATTTCTGTTTAAACTAAAATATTAAGATCATAGAAAAATTCAATAATAATTAATATGGTTTAAAATATTTAAATAAATATATTCTTTAATATTATTGTTTAGGTAAATTTTGTGAGATTGAATTATCTGCACGTGTTTGCGATAATAATCCATGCAGAAATAATGGTACATGTAAACTTTTATCAGGAGCAAAAAGTTATGAATGTATTTGTGCACCAGGTAATAATCTTTATTATATTTTGTATAACTCTAAATTATATATTTTAATATAAAAATTGTATTATTTTTGCATTGTAGGATTTAAAGGAGATGACTGTGAAATAAATATTAATGAGTGCTTGTCGAGTCCTTGTCAACATGGAGGTATATGCATTGATAGTGTAAATAATTACACGTGCTCATGTAGTAAAACAGGGTAAGTTTATAACACTAAATGATTTGTACAATTTTTATACTTAAGTATGTTTTTTTAGATATAAAGGAATGAATTGTGAAACAAATATAAATGAGTGTGAAATGAATCCATGTTTTAATCAGGGTGTATGTTTTGATAACTATGGGAGTTATACTTGCCAATGCCAACCAGGATTTGGGGGAATCAATTGTGAAACAGTAAAAATTTTCATTAATTTTATATAGCATTGTATAATTTATTTGCATGTGTTACTTAAGGATTTAAATGAATGTTTATCAAATCCTTGTCAAAATGATGGACACTGTAGAGATCAGGTTGGAGCATATGAATGTCGATGTGCGTCAGGATTTTTAGGTAGAAACTGTGAAATTGATGTTGATGATTGTGAATCTGCAAATTGTCCAGCAAATTCCATCTGTATCGATGGTATTGCATCTTATACTTGCCATTGTAAATCAGGATATACTGGTAATAAATTATTTATTTCATTTATTTATGTGAGATGGATAAATTGTATTTTAAGGTACAATTATATTTTTCTCAATTTATTATTTCATAAATTATGAGTAAGGGTTGTGATTTATTGCATTAGCATATTCTTCTTAATGGATATACAATATTCAAAATAAGGCATGTTTTTTTTTTTTTTAAGATATTATGAACTTAAGTACAAAAATATTGTATATTTTTTTTGTTTGGCGTTACACCAGTCTTAAAAATAATTGAAAAAAAAAAGTGTATAAAATAGTAAAAGGAAAAATTAATATAAATTTAAAGAAAGCGTAAAATTTGAATAAATCATGTTTTTAATTTTGTTATTTTTATAATTTAATACCAAATATTAAAATATCAAAAATCAAATATTTTTATTTCATGTTACATTCAATACATTTGTTTTATGTTTCAGTTATTTTGAGTGAATGTGTTCGTTCATACATATTACCAAACATTTTATTGCAATAAGTTCTGGGGACCCTATTTATAAGCAACAAAAAAATGAATTGAAATTACAATATTTCACTATTTCATTTGGTATAACATATAAATTGTATTTTAACTTTTGAAAATCTAGGCATTTTCTTAATTATTATTTAGATTTTAATTATTACTCAAGTTCTAGTGATGCTTATGATTGTTTTTTAAAAGTAAAAATACATTTTGTGTTACAATTGATGTTGATTAGGTAAAATGATAAATTTAGCATGTTCATTACTAGACCTAAATCTTAAAAGGGGCAAATCAAATTTGCTAGGAAGCAATTTTTTTGACTATTTTTATTATAAATAGTGTACAAAAATATAATATATTAATGTATATTATAAATAGTAATTATATTGTATATATGATTATTTATAGGTACTCCACCAAATTGCACTGAAGTAACAGTTTGTAGTAGTAATCCTTGTCAAAATGGAGGTTTATGCCTTTTATTGTCAAATGGTCAGTTTAATTGTTCATGTTCTTCAGGATACACAGGTATTTATTTGTTTTAGAATGTAAAACTAGTTATGTTTTTGTAGTAAAGATTAAAAGCTATTTCTAGACGTTTAATCAATATAACTTTAGTTTTAATATAATAAATTTATTGAAGTATTTTTATTTTTAAACTTTCATAATTCTTTAAAAAAGGAAATTTTATTGTCACTTTTTAATGTTTGTAGTTTGTTTGTTTTACTTACTAGTAAAAGTATAATTGCACAAATTTGCATGGGTATTTGTTTTGATATAATTATTACAGGCGCTTTTTGTGAGCATGGTAATATAGTGGCTCGTTCGCATGCTGACGATGTTTGTGTTCTCATGCCTTGCCTGAATTCTGGCACTTGTATATCCCAAGGATCGAATTATGAATGTAAATGCCCTGCTGGCTTTACTGGTCGAAATTGTGAAATGACTATGAAATGCAATGCTGACCCTTGTCAGCATGCTCTATCTTGTCGTGATTATGTGAGTTAATTTAGTTAGTTGTACAATGTTCAAATGTTTAAAACATTTTATTGTTTTCTATGCATCGGCGGCTATCATTATTTACAAACATCTTTATTTCCAAAAGCCCCAAGTTGTAACACATCATTAATTAATACTATTTGAGGTTGTAAATTGATGTTTAGAATATGTCTAGAAATGTAAATGTTCATAATTCAAATATTTAGTACTAAAAATGCTTTTTGTATGAAAATGTATAGTATCAATGATATCTTGATATATTTAGTGTATAACGAGAGTTATATTATTATTTATAAACATATTTCATTTTTCAGATAGCCGTCACTGCTTTTATAGACATTTATGCTTTTACTTAAAAATCACTGCACTTTACATGTTTACGGTATCACCAAAACTATTTTATCACTTGTAGGCTGGTGGGTACTATTGTGATTGTGAACCCGGTTGGTCTGGGCAGCAATGTACTCAACGTTCTAGTGATCCTGGTCATGCTTGCAGTCCAAACACTTGTGCTCATGGTGGGACTTGCACTTCATTAACTGGACAAGCTGATATTTTCCATTGTGAATGTCCCCCTGGTTTCACTGGTAATAATAAAACTACTGTAAAAAAGTATAAAAATAATCTGGCTTTACAAATAAACAAATAACAATAATAATAATTGTATAAATTAATAAAATTATTATAATTTCTAAAAATTAAACAAATACATATTAGTTTAACCTTCTTTTTAAGTTAAAACTTAAATAACATGTCTAAATGATCAAAACTTAAACACTCAATGAAACAATCAAAAAATGTGTTTTTATAAATTACAATACATTTGTGTACTACTTTCAAAACATTACTGTAAAAATATATAAATATGATAAATTTCAATCATTTACTTCTTACATCCTTTAGTTCTTAGCATCAATAATTATTAATTTGCGTAAGAGTATTTAGTATAATATGTTTAAACTACTTGACTACATGTTAACTATTTATCTTATTATTTAAATTCAATATTAGTACAATCTAAGTAATAAATCGAGGGATTATTATTATTTTTTTTAGAAATTTCCAAATAGAAATATAAGGCCAGAAAATTTTTATTTTAATAAAATACTATTTGTCTTTTTTGAAAGAAATCATTGAACATAGATATATTGTACATTTTTGCTTAAAACATTACCCTAAACACAAGCTATTCAAAATCAATAAAAGTTTAAGAAATGTATATACTTACATATATATAATTTATCCGAATCAACTTTAAGGTGTAAAATATTACTTTAATAATAATTATACTAATTCCATATTTTTCACCAAGACCCCTTTTTTTTTATTTAATCATTTTTCAATTTAATTTGATTTTGTCATTTACGTAATAGTATATGTTTAGAAAATATAACAGTTTTATCTCTCTCTAAGAAAAGGAGTGTTTTAATATTTGAATTAATTAATTGTATCATTAAATACCATAGGCCCGACATGTCAAATAGATATTGACGAATGTATGTCCAAACCATGTTTGAATGGTGGTACATGCCAAGATCTTACAAATGGTTTTCGGTGTAATTGTACTGATAACTATATGGGTGCTTACTGTCAATTACCATTTGATGCGTGTGTTAAAAATCCAAACCCTTGTTTAAATAATGGTACTTGTCTACATAAAACATCATCACTGAAAGATTATTACTGCATGTGTTCACAAGGTAAAATATTTTTGAAATTGTCTAAGCTTGAAATTTAGTTATTTTTTATTGTTACTGTTATTGAAGGTTTCGAAGGTAAAAATTGTGAAGTTAATGTCAATGAATGTCTCATGGCCACATGTCCAATGGGAAAAATGTGTATTGATGGTATTAATACTTATGAGTGCAAGTGTCCTGATGGATATACCGGGGAAAATTGTTCAAAATTATTGACTGATTGTCGAGACCGTCCTTGTAAAAATAATGCCACTTGTATAGAAAATACTGATAGTTATACTTGTCGTTGCACATCTGGTTTTACAGGTATAATACATACTTATTAAATATGATGTTATTAAAGATGATAATATCCAAAATATGGTTAGGTAAAAATTGTGATCAAGATATAAATGAATGTGAAGTGAACAAAGATGTATGCAATTATGGGATTTGTGTTAACACTAATGGTTCGTAATTATATATATATATATAAATATAATTATAAATACTATTATTAATTATGTTAATCTAAACTATTAATTTAGGAAGCTATCAATGTTTCTGCCGTCCAGGGTTTTCCGGTGATAATTGTGATGTAGATTTTGATGAATGTTTGTCTCAACCTTGTTATAATGGTGCTACGTGTGAGAATAGAATTAATGGTTTTAATTGCATTTGCCTTCCAGGATTTACCGGTATGTTTCAAAAAGATATTTGAATTTTAAAATTTACATTTATTATTTTATTGATCAATATGTATTTATTTATTCAATTTGTTTATATTTAGGTAAAATTTGTAGTATCGATGTTGATGAATGCAGTTCTAATCCCTGTTTGAATGGTGCTACATGTAAAGATAATGTTGCATCATTTACATGTACATGTCCTATTGGTTTAACAGGAAAGCTCTGTGAAACAAATATTAATGATTGTGAGGTCAGTATATATTTAATTTTAGTATACATAATACTGTTAAATTAATTTCAAAGTGTTTTAATTAATAAATATATGTTTTACAGTCTTCTCCATGTCAAAACATGGGCATATGCATTGATGGAATTAATAGCTATGAATGCAATTGTACAAATACAGGCTTCGAAGGTACAAAATAATAAATACTCTATTTCTAAATAATTGTTTATGTTTTATTATTAATAAAATATACAAATATATTTTTTTAGGAAATCACTGTGAAATGAATATTAATGATTGTATGCATAACCCATGTGTGAATAATGGTACCTGTGCAGATGGAATAAAAGACTATTCTTGCAAATGTTATACTGGTTATACAGGTAATGAAAACAATCACAAGGGACCAAATTCGATCAATTTGATTATTGTTTTATAATGTTTTTGCCAGGAAAAAATTGTGAAGTAGATATAAATGAATGTGATAGTAATCCTTGTCAGTTTGGAGGTACATGTCTTGAACGTTCTAATTTATCATTATACTATCAGTCAGATAAAAGAAACCTGTCATCAATATTTCAACAAGATTTTAATTACGCTACTGCTAATGGGTAAGTTAATTAATATAAACAATATTAATATTGTAATTACATATTTGTATTGATTTTTTATTTCACATAACACATTTTTATAGGAAATTATTACATATAAATACATTTTTAAATAAAACTCATTACCTAAAATATTATTTTATAAATAATATTATTATTAATTTAAAAATAATTTTTTTTTAGTATTATAACATAAGTATAGCCTAACTAACAATATACATATTAAATACTAATATGTTTTAGAATGATTTACTTTTTATTAGTCTACTATAATTATTTTGAAAATCTTTCCATGTATTTTAACTGAAATAAATTTATTTCAGATTTGAATGTCTTTGCTTACCTGGTACAACAGGTATAAAATGTGAGATTGACATAAATGAATGTGATAGTAATCCGTGTCGTTGGGGCAGTTGTGAAAATCGAATTGGTGGTTATGCTTGTTTATGTGATGAAGGCTTTGAAGGCGTGTACTGTGAAATTGAAATTGATGAATGCGAAAGATTTAAGTATAAATATTTCTAAAAATATTTAATTTATAAATTATTTATACTTAAATTTGTTTTTAACTTAAAATAATTATTTCTTAGACCTTGTGATCACGGTACTTGCATTGATCGACGTGCTGGTTACTATTGTGATTGTACACCAAAATATGGTGGTAAAAATTGTTCTGTAGAATTAGTTGGATGCCAAGGTCCACATACTTGTTTAAACAATGGTACTTGTAGACCATATTTGATTGATGAGACTGAGCATCGTTATAATTGTACATGCCCTTATGGTTTTCATGGTGATATCTGTGATAAGGTAATTTTAATTTAAAATTTAATATAAAAATCCATAGACTAATTATTTTATAATTGTATTTAGACAACTACCATGTCATTGACTGGTGAGTCTCGTATTGTAGTAAACACTACTAGAGATGAAGGTTATGACATATCATTTAGATTTAAAACAACATTACCAAGTGGTTTATTAGCAATTGGCGGAGGTTCAACATTTTATATATTAGAGTTGGTTAAGGGTCGTTTGAATTTACATTCAAGCTTGTTAAATAAGTGGGAAGGTGTATTTATTGGTTCTGAACTAAATAATAGCCAATGGCAAAAAGTAAGTTACTTTTAAGATAGATAATTATAAACATTATCTAATTTTGTTTGTTTATTGTTAAGGTTTTTGTTGCTATAAATTCCTCCCATTTAGTGCTGTCTGCCAATGAGGAACAAACTATTTACCCTATTAACTTAAATGAAGGAGCAAATCCTACACACACTAGTTTTCCTACTACTTATGTTGGTGGAACCATTTCAAATTTAAGACTTTTACCCCACGGACCTCCGTTTTTTATTGGCTGTATTGAAAATCTTCTTATTAACGGACAATGGGTTAGAAGTCAGAACAAATATTAAAATAAAATTGTTTATTAATTTTGACTTGATTATTTTAGGTTTTACCTGATGAAAAAGTAGAAACTATAGGGTTAACTAATGTTGATATTGGTTGTCAAAGAAACGATCAGTGTTTCCCTAACCCATGCCACAATAGTGGTCATTGTACTGACTTGTGGAAAACATTTAGCTGTACATGTGAGAGACCATATCTTGGAAATACTTGTCAATACAGTGAGATTTAATTTATTTTATTTATACCAATACAAAATCTATTAGAAATAAATTCACACAATTATTTATTTCATATAATAGGTTTTCCTGCTGCAACATTCGGTCATGAAAATATCACTAATGGTCTTGTTACTGTAAATGTATATGCTGTTACTAAACGAGCTGTTAGAAATATAGTTGATATTTCAATGTTTATAAAAACACGTCAAACACGAGGAGCTATATTTTATTTAGGTTCTATGCCTGGAATGGTAACATTTCCAGAAGAAACTCACATTGCAGCTGAACTTGAAGGCGGAGAGTTATTAGTTAGAATACAATTCAATGCAACTCCTGAATCATATACTGTTGGTGGTGTAAAATTAGATGATGGACATAATCATTTAATACAGGTAAATCTAAGGCTTGAAGGTTATGTTATGCTATTCCTTATTTATTAGTTGTGCCCTTAGTAAGCTGAATGTAAAAATGCTAATTTAAAAATGTATTTAGGTTGTTCGGAACATTACATTAGTGCAAGTAAAAATTAATGGAACAGAATATTTTAGAAAAACTATCAGTGCGACAGGCCAACTTGATGTTCAAGTATTATACTTAGGAGGTTTTCCATCTTCTAAACCACCGAGACGTGATCTATCAGACCCTCCGGCCACAGTCATGGATAATATATTACCACGTCCGAATACTATAGAAAGACATATTCGTCAAACAACAGCTGATAAGTTTGAAGGTATACCTCACTTCAAAGGAATCATTCAAGATGTTCAGGTGATTTATTTATTTTGATTATAAATGGATATGTATCTATAAATTATAGAAAATGCTAATTTTTAATTCAAATTTTAGATAAGTAATGGATCCCATATTATGGTTGTTGAGTTTTATCCATTGGGAATTCAAAATAAAGATTTAGCTGTACCAAAAGCATTTGGAGTAGTTACATTCAACCAAGATGAAGTTTTACAAGGAATCTTGTCTGATGACACATGCCGTTCAAATCCTTGTCATAATAATGGGGTGTGCTCTGTAACATGGAATGATTTTACGTGTAACTGTACAGTAGGTTACAAAGGAAAACAGTGTCAAGAAATGGAATTTTGTCAACTTCAAGATTGTCCTAAAGGCAGTCAATGCCGAAATTTAAATCATGGTTATGAATGTGTTGCCAATGTTACATTAGATGGTCAAAATACTACTGAACCACTCTTACAATATAGTTTTGTTAAAGGACAACAGGTTATTCCTCTAACTCATATTGAAGTCAGTTATCGAAGTAAAACTGGTGGTACAATCATGTATGTTTCTAACAAGAAAAAGAATAGTGATCCTGAGTTCACTTTCTTTACAATGATTGCTTATAAAGATCAGGTATCTGAACGTATTTATTTACAATATTCTTAAGATTATCACAATTTAAAATAATTGATTGTGTTACAGTTTATAGTTGCTTGGAAATTAGAAAAAGAAGGTTCTATAATCATGAAACATATGCATAATTTGGACTCTGATTGGACTACTGTTATTTTTAAATTAGCTGATAATAAAATTCAAGGTGGTCTGGTTGGTGCAATTGATGATACAAATCAGTTTATTGTTGGTGGAAATTTCTCATTGTCAAACTGGGTGAAACTCGTTTCTTCTAATCCCATTGTTATTGGTAAATATAATATATAATAACATACAAATAAGTTTTATTTTTAAGATATCATTTGGTTATTAGAAGGACAGTATTTTTTATTTGTTTCAATCTAATAGATATTAAAGTATAAAAAAAAATCTCGTACATAAAATAACTTGTTAATATTACTTTAATTCTGGACATTCTCTTCTTTAGCTTTATAGGCCATTAAGGTCCATTGCTGCACACAACATCCTCCAGTTTTCCCTTTTATTATTCACAATTCCTTTTGAGTTATCAACCCCAAGTATTTGAAAATTTTGATTTAGTCTATCCACCTTCTTTTCGGCCTGCTCAGTGGTCTCTTACCTTCTAGTTTCCAGTTCAGTGTGTCCTTTATTATGCCACTCAATATCCATATGTGTCCTAGTTAGCCTATTTTTCTTCCTTTAAATATCTGTATTATGTCTTCCCGACAGTTCTTTATTTTCATTATTCTATCTTATTTCATATTCTCCTGCTTGATAATTTTGACATTGGCCATGTTTCACATACATTTAAAATGACCTGTCTTATTAAAACTTTGTTTAATCGCTTTTTTGACGACAAAACTCGGATTAAATTATATAGGAATAACTATTTTTTTCACAGGAAGAGGAGAAAGCTATCACGATGTATCGGGAAATAATGTAGAACATGCAACATATATGACAGATGCAGACTCAAATTCATTAGATATGGTTGATTCTGATACAGTTTTGAACTTTGAAGATTCAATACAACATGATATATCTTCTGCCGGTGGATTATATAAGGTATTTGATTTAAAAATATATAGTATATATATTTAAAAAAAAAATGTGTAATATATTATTGTTACTGTTTAGGGTTGCCTAGGGGAAATAAGAATTGGAGATTTATTGTTACCTTATTTTAGTCCATCCCAACTGAATACCACTAATCAAACTGATAACTTTGTTATGTTATCACATAATTCGATCACAGAACATTTTGATTTAGGTTGTTTACTTTGCTATGATTCGGAGTGCAAAAATGATGGAAGGTACAATTTCTTTGTTATATATATCTTATTTGTCGTCTGCAATTTTCTATTATTTTAGATGTAAAAAAGCTACAGAGTCTTATGTTTGTGAATGCCAACCTGGTTATGAAGCTGATGATTGTTCTTTCAATATAAATGAATGTTTGTCTAATCAATGCAAAAATGAAGCAGAGTGTATTGATGGAATTGCTAATTATACATGCCAGTGTAAAACTGGTTGGACTGGCACATTGTAAGTTTTATATATTTTTACAATACTGATTTAAAATCAAATAATAATTAATATTATTTGTTGATTAGCTGTGAAATTGATATCAATGAATGTGAATCCAGCCCATGCCACCATAATGGTATTTGTATCGATCAACTCGGTGCGTTTAAATGCAATTGTACTGATGATTATGAAGGAGATATGTGTGAACAGTTAAAACTTGTTACTTGTCACAATACACCATGCAATAATGGTGGTAACTGTTTTAATACTCCAGGTTACTATATATATATATATAATAAATTAATCATTATTCAGCTTAAAATTAATATAACTTTGGTAAATTATAGATGCATCTACTGGTAATAATTATACTTGTTCTTGTATGGATGGTTTTTTGGGCACAACTTGTGATACGGCTTTCTGTGATATTAATCAGTGTCAAAATAATGGCCTATGTAACAAAGAGGTATGTTATTATGATTTATGGCTTATGAGAATAAAAATAATAATACAAAATACATTTATAGATATCTCCATTCTGTGAATGTCCAGTAGGCTTTAAAGGCAATCTTTGTGAGCAAAATATTGATGATTGCTTAGATAATGGTAATCAATTAAAATGTCTATACAATGGTCAGTGTATTGATGGTATAAATGAATACACGTGTAATTGTACAGGAACAGGTAAGATCATAGAGTAAACATACTGTCTAGTTTTATTTTTCTTAAATGTAAATTTCTTAATTGTATAGGATATACCGGTGAGGACTGTAGTATAGACGTTGATGAGTGTTCTGATCTTAATGTACAATGTGGTCACCGAGGTGAATGTAAAAATACAATGGGTTCTTTCAAATGCCTATGTGAAGAAGGATTTTGTGGTCATTATTGCGATCTAAAAAATCCATGTTTACCAGTAAATTATTTTTGATTAATTTAATTTTAATGAATACTAACAATTTTTATGGTTTTTAAGAAATCTCCTTGCTATAATGGTGGTACCTGTCAAGAACATTGCACCGATGTGATAAACTATGAATGTCAATGTGCCAATGGTTATGTGGGGAAAAATTGTACTGAGGTAAAAATATGAATTATTCAATTATTTTTACATTACAAAATAATATTATTGCCTATAAAGAAATACAGTTTTTAAAATCAGTCAATTTAGTTTATTTATTAGTCATTTGATTTAAGGTTTTATTAACTGTTATATAAAACCCCAAACAAAAATTCTTTTAGAAATGAATACTCAATAAAATATCAAAACTTAATTAATATTTAAAAAAATATGCATATATAAAAACGAAAAATAAATAAATAAATGTTAAAATATGTATAAAAAGAACAAAAATAGCCTAAAGTATTATGTAGGTTGTGTGTAAGTACACAAAACAATAATATTTAACTGAATATGAAATCAGAACAAGGAATAAAGAGAAAAAATTAACCTAACCTGACCTTGAAATAAGTAAATTTTAACCTAAACAAGAATTTTATCAGACATTATATTTATTTATTATCTTTACTTTTATTTACAAAACATAATATATATACATAAATAGGTGTTTTATAAAATATCTAATTATGTATAAATAGTTTTTTTTTTCAACTATATTAATGTACATTTAAGATAGTATTTTGTTCTGAGCTTACTGTAAACATCAATACATCCTCAATTATTATGTATTATAAATTAAAGTTAACACTTATTTATTTCAATTTGTTAAATTCTATCATATTAATGTTTTTTTTTTTTTTTAAGCTGCCTAAGGTTATTCCAGACTATGCAAACATAGCATTGATTGTCGGCCCGATATTACTTATTCTTCTTATTGGTGGTATGGGCAGTTTGTTTGTTCTCTTAATGATGGCTCGTAAAAAAAGAGCTACCAGAGGAACATACAGTCCTAGCTGTCAAGAATATTGCAATCCTAGAGTTGAATTAGACAATGTACTGAAGCCACCACCAGAAGAACGACTTATTTAATTATTAATTTTTTTTAGTACAGCCACACGCAATTAGTTTTAATTTTTAATTTTATAAATTTTACAGTTTATTTTTAACTCCATATTAATGATCTCCTTGATTTTGTTTAGCGGCCATTTTGTACACTTTCATTGAATTTTTTATTCAATTTCAATTTTTTCAGTATTCTTTTTTTTAAAATATTTTTAATAATTGTGTTAGTATTATTGTGGTAGTATTTATTACCCAGCGCAATACTGAATCTATAGTTTGTTTGTTCTATTTTAAAAACAATTTTTTTTATATTTTTTTGTACCGGTATAATTTAAAACTAAATATAATACATTTTTATTTTATTTTCCATGAAACAAAATCATGAAACTTGTTGATGAAATATTAAAAATATTTTGACATAAGTTAATTTGTGAGTTTTTGTTAATTTACTTAATTTTAATAAGTCTGTTATATGTTAATATTGCACTTGTAAAACATTTGATAAGTATTTCTATAATTAATATTTTATTCGTTTAATTTTAGAAACAACATTTTTACTTATTAATTTTGTACTATTTTTTAGCACTGTTGATTATTAAGTATTAGAAGTGTTGAACGCTAGAGAAATATTTTAAATAAGTATTATTTCTAATTTTATAGTTTATAAATGTAAAATACTCATTCCAAACAGTTATAATAGAGCAATTTTCAAACTTTATTTTTAAACGATTTTATGACAATTTCGATGTTTTTATAAATATAAATTTATATTTAATTTTCTGCTCTCTTTCTCAGTTTATATATATTATGTCAGTTAATTAGTAATAGTCAATTCATATTAGTTGATCAAATTTAATCCTATTTTATTAACGGTTTTTGTTTATCAAAGGAAAGTATGCTATTGCTCATTATCACCCTTTTAATCTACATTAATTAAATGAATAGGTACTAAATAGTATAATAATCATCTTACTTTTGTAATATACGAAAACATACAGGGAGGGGGCCCTCTCCACTAATTGTATTTTAATTGTACTTTTTTAAGGGTTTAATTATTCCGTCCACAATATAATATATTGTATTACTACAGGGTAGTTACTTAATATATTAATTTATTTATGTACACTTTTCAAACAGATTTAATTAATTGAAGATTTGTATTAATATATTTTGTATATTTTTGCTACAATAATTCTAGTATATTGTTAGTTTTCCTTATCAAGTACAGCGTATATGTGATGTAGAACAATAATTAAATCTGTTTGAAAGTTATGTTTTTTTAAATTTTATTTATATATATATGTGTGTGTGTGTGTGTTTAATGATATTAATATAATGACAATTTGGTTATACACATTTTTTATCGTATAAATTTGGTGTTAGGGTGTATGTAATAATTTGTAAGCCAATGATTGGTAAAACTACACTCACCAAACATTTCGCACTCTATGTATATTTTTATATTTATAGTATAAATAAATTGTTTGTATTTGAAATAAATAATTATATATATTTATATTCTGTAGAAATAATGATAAATAGTAAATAATTGTGATTGATATTATATGTAACAGTGTACTTAATTGTTGACAAAATTGAAATGAAAGAGGCTTTCCAAAAATACAACAACGCTTTAGGAAATTATTAAAAAAAGACATGAACAAAATGTTTATTTCATATTAAATATACATTTATTTATCTTTATTAAATGTTTTGGAGTGCCTTATACTTTTTTTAATATTGTATTTTGTAATAACTTTTTTTTCTTCTATTGTTTATCAAGACCAAATACATAATATACTAAAAAAAAACAAAATATCTTTGCATTAATATCCTTATATTAACAGTATTGTTACAACATTATGTCCGAAATTGTTTAGGAAACCGAATTTATTTATACTTAAATTGAGAGTTTTGTCTATTATTCTAGCGTTATTTACAAATACTAAACTAAACATAATAATATCCTAAACAATAATTATTATTGTAATTATCCTCTAAAAATTATTTTGATAGCATAGGTAGGGGGTATACTAAATTACTAAATTTTCCCTAATGACTTGATGTTTTCTATACTATTTCACATTTCACACACGAAAAACGTTTCGAATGAACACGGCGAATCGTTCCATTTGAGCCCTTTGCCGTCGCGGTTCCACAACTCCAAGCAATGTTCTTCCTCGCCGTTTTCGTATTTGAAATTATTCGGTTCACCGGCATTCCAGTTGGTAAATCCGATCGGCCGGCCATTAGCTAACCAAAAGAACGAGCCCTCTTCTGCCTGATCGGTGCCGGACGTCCAAAAATGTTCGTGCCCCAAACCTATTGTATATGATTCAATAATATTAATGTTAATGAAAAATACTAAAATATATCTATGCAATACTCATCTACTACAGTCTACTCGTAACGGTGCATGTTTGATGTGACTAGGTCGGATAGGATTAGGAATGATTTTTTTTTATGTAAGATGTAGTTTAGGAGTATCAGGAAACATGGATTGCTGTGTAAAGTGAAAAGCGAAGTGGCTAGGGATAATTAAATGAGGGAGGCGCGACATAGACAATATAGGGCGAGAATAAGAGAGCAGCTTTGTGTGCGATAAATCGAAAATTAATAATTTTTTATTTTCCTATCCGTAGTGTCCTTACCGTAGTCCTTGATGTATTTTTCCAACCTGTCGTTTTCTTCTTGGTTGCTTATGCTTGTCAGGTGCATTCCGTGGTACCTGCAGTACTGTGCGGCTTTGTACCAATTGGCCTGAATCGGTAAACAAACAATCAAGTTAATTATGCCCGAGACCGTTTGAAAATCTGCGGTTGGGCACCTACCTTAAAAAAGATTCCCAAGTAAAGTCGCTTGTCACCCGACCGTAACAGCGGCATTGACCACCTGTTGACGGGAACGCTACTACTGTCTTCGACACAATTGTTATTGCTACATTCGCCTGCTGCAAACAAATTCAAATAATATACATTTTATTTCGAACTGCGAAATGTCCAAAATTCTAATAAGAAAAAAAATGTCGAGATGTCGGACTCCGGCAAAATAATATTTCGCCGGGTACGGAAAAGTGGAATATGAGTTTACTCTACCAGTCCATAAGCTCAGAGCCGGTCTTAGGTTTTTAGCCGCCCTAGGCAAATGTAATTTTCGCTTTGGGGGCGGTTTAAGTTACTTTTTGAGGAGGGGGCGTATAGAAGACAGACGAATTTCGTTTTTTAACGATAAACCATTGTTTATATTAAAAAAAAAAAAAAACTGACCACAATTTTCTTTAAAAAAATAATAAATATTAAAATAAACGTAATGAAAAAAGTACAAGTCATATTTATAACCGATACTATACAGTATACTATGATACGTTAAAAAAAATATATTAAATAAATACATTATACATTAACAAAATATTTTAAATCAAATTTATTTTGCAAGTCTTTTCGTGTGCATAATTAGTCAATACGTTTTTAAACTCAAGATTTTTTTCATCACTTCTCTTTTAACAGAAATTATAACAAGATCACATAACCTTTTTTTGTTCATATAGAAGACCTCAAATAGTTTTTGATTATTCTTAATTTGGGAAAGCTTCGTTCGCCTGATGCGACCGATCATTGTTAAAATGATACGGAGTGCTATCAGCTACGTTTGGTAAAAAATTATCATCATTACAACTGTAACACTTCTAACGAGGGATACTATTGGGTTTATATAATTCGAATAGTCCTACTAACAACTAATCCGTCGTTTCATTTGCAACGATATCTGTTTTACTAACATCACCGTTTTTTAAAAGTAGTAAAGTTACACTTTTTTTTTTTTTTTTTTTTTTTGTGTTCGCTGAACAATGAACATCGATTTCAATATATGGGATAATATCGTTTTGGTTAATTAGTAATTCGCCTCTAAACTAGTGGCACCCCAGGTATCTGCGCACTTTGCTATGACCGGTCCTGCACAGGCTACCCTTAAATTTGTTTGATGGATGGACGAAATCTTAACGGGGCTCGTGAAGTACCTCGCGGCGTCACTGGAAATCCATGTCCCTGGACACATCCACCGTGTTGTTAGGTTAGGTTTAATAGAGACACCGGTGTTATAAGAACAACCGCTTAATCGGGACAATTTTCTATAATTACGAAAACAAATGTATACGTGTAATGTAAATGTACGCCGCTCATTTGGGCCGCGAATCCGGATAATTGGGACATTTTTATCGAGTATAATATTAAATATTAATAGACCAATAGTCCGACAATCGCGACTGACTCGCGTAATCGATTATTAGATTAAATTACATACATTTTATCTTATCGTATGTTCAAATGTGATGTGTGTTAAATGTTATTTAGTGCATTTTAGTCGTGTTTGTCGCGTGCACTAACGGTGTCTCGTATACGTAAAGATTTATCGCTTGCGCAAAAATTAGAAATTCTAGACAAAATTAATTAATTACAGCCACCGGGCTGTGTAGTACTCGTCGTCTTTCGTAAATTTCAGAAGTATCGAATTCAACTACAAGAACAGTTTTTTGCGAGAACAAGCTCTTAGCCAAGTGACAACCCGGAAAACGAAACGAGAGGGTAATGATGCAGATGTAGACGATGCACTGACTCAACGGTTTACGCTGGCTACTACTAGTCGGGTCCTATATTAAAAGCTAAATCCGAAGACCTTGCAAGGAAACTTGATAATGACGAATTCAAAGCCACCGACGGTTGGTTATCTAGATGGAAAGTAAGACACGACATAAAATTTAAAAGATCACATGGCGAAAAAGCTAGCGCAAACTCAGAGTGTGCCGATGAATGGAAACTTACAAAATGACCACAGATTCTTGCAAAATTTTCTCTCGATGATATTTATAACGCAGATGAAACAGGATTGTACTATCGTGCAACCCCAGATGGTTCTCTGTGTTTAGGTTATAATACTATGTTTTTATTTTTGTATAATTAAATAATTTCTATAATTGTGTTATTGTAATATGTATTTGTAATAATAGTTACATAAAAAATCAGTTTTTCAATAAGTTTATATGTTTTTCTTTTTTTTTTCATTTCGGATTATTGGGACAAAATAACATACAATCGACTGTATATTACATTAGCCTCTGAGTATAAAACACGACTTTTATTCGAGTTGTTATGCCTACATAATCGAACTCCTAATTATTTTAGTCTGGAAAATAGTTATTAGAAAAAGTACAAATAATTCTAAACAAATGTCATCTTCGAACTATCGTCTGACTATCAATACGCAACGAAAAAGCTCCTATAATGTTGTTGACATGGTATTCATGTAAAAACCGCTAAAGTACTCTCCGGAAATCAGAAAAAAAAAAATAAAAAAATACCAGGAGCCCAGAGACGGTGTATGAACTGTATGCCGGCCGACCGCTGTCTTTATACATTTCGCGCTATTATTCGGGGTCTAGTTTTTTTTTTTTTTTATCACAGGCAACATTTATGCGCACTTATACTATTTGTTATTTGGATTCTGTCCATCGGGGCTTAGTGACCACCACTGGCCGTACAAGGTTCAAGGTTTAAATTCGACCTTCCGAATGTGTTTTCGTCGTAAAACAGCGCCCGGATTGTTTTTGAAATCCCGATGCCAATCGTCACGGTACTCCCGTCGTACCGGCTGTCGGACGATCTATGCATTATAATTATAATATCGCTTAATAGAAAAGCGGAAAAAAAAAAAAAAAAAAAAATGATTTCGGTTTGTTTTATGCACGTGATCGCGTAGTGTGGACGGTATATTATGTTATAGTGTGTCGCGTTATTAAGATATCCGCGGTTCCGAGTTCCAATACTTACAGGTTTCAATGTCGGAGACCAGTGTGGGGTACTTATAAAAAAAAAAAAATAAAAAAAAACGTATTGGCGGTGGGATTCGTCGAAAACGTCCGTTTCGAGTTGAGTAAATTCTGCAAGGTCGGCCACTAGATTACGTAGGTACGCCGGTACAACGCGACCGGTTCACTACAATTCGTTATTCGATAAAATACGTATTGGTAATTTATTTACGACGTGTTTTAATGCTCTCCTCTACGTAGTACGATAATTATAGTTGATTTTTTTTTAATTTTTATTAACAACACTTTTTGGAGGCGGATAAGATGAGTATCTTATATTTTATTCATACATATATATATATATATATATGTATGAATCATTATATAATTAAATATTATTATCGGAGGTTATTTACACCTATAGATTTATTATCGAATTCTCTTTTACAATCAACACGGTAAAAAAAAAAAAAAAAAAAATGCGTACCCACGAGACCACGATTATCTAACCTATGCCTACATAAAGGTTGTGCTTATTGTATTAAAATAATAAAAAAAAAAGCTAATCGGGTTACACACGAGACGCTAAAGAATATCAAAACCGTACGTGCTCGGCGCAACAACATATTATTATGGGATTCGTTCAACTACTGTGGATACCAATAGGATAACAGAATGTCGTCGTACCTGTTTTTTATAATTTGTCCAGTTTCTTTTTATTGTTTTTGTATTTTTTTTTCCCTTCTCTCCTCGTTGCTAATATTAGTCGGTCGCGCGCTCTCGCACGACTTGAGATAATAATTTTAAATTACAATTGTAATTTTTAATATTACTGCATTTGTGGTTATTGTTTTGTGAACAATCTTCTGTTATTTTTTCACAAAAACTTTGGGTGCAATACTCAAATCTCCATTTTATAATAACTTGTGGGTGTCTACTACCTAGGTACCTCTCTCTTTGTATGTTACGAGTGTTATTACAGTGCAAGTGAAAAAGACAATTTATCGCTCCCAATGATGTCACCATAACGAAAATAGCGCAGTTGTTGAATATGTTTTGCGCGTGTGATGTTTTATCATTATTATTATTAATATTATTTTTTTTTTTTTTTTACAGTTTTACTACTTTTTGAAGTTGAATTTGGATTTCACTTTTTGCTAATTAATAATTTATTACAATTTATTTTAATACACGCATATAATTATTATACGATAGTGCGAGAACATAATTTCGCGATCCATTTGAAACGAACGAAACACAATTTCATTATATGGTAACGCGTATTATAATTCCTCCAGAGTTTTTTTTCTTTTTTTTATTTTTAAAATTTCAATACACTTGATTGGTGTCGAAAACTACACAGAATTGTATTTTATGAGTTCTGTGAACATGCAATTTGTGACCGGTGCATTATAATATGTATATTGTGTATCGGTATAAAATACTTTTGTCAAAAAAATAACCACGTAGATCCACCATCGTATAATAATGAATGTGTTTGCTCGACACATTTTCCCGGACACTTTTCATTAGCACCACCCGCTAGGGCCAGGATTTATATGCAAACCAAATCCATGGAATACACAAGTTAATGTCGTAAATACGCATTAAATATGCTTAAAAAAAAAAAATTAAGTATACGATTTATAGTGAATATATTAGAAAATCTAAATAAATGTGTAAAAAAATCAGAATAACATAATTTTCATGAATTGTGATTTATGACGGAGCGTTTGAAAAAAAAAAAAAAAAAACGTAAAATGTTTAAAAATATCATATTTTATTACTCTTTAGGTACTCGTATATATATATATGGGGAAACTTTGAAATAACCACTACATTTGTAGGCCGGACAGTTTATTATTTTAAAATTGATCCCCCAAACCCCCCCCCACCACCCGCGTTGGCCCCCGATATTGTGCAATTACGCGAATTGGAGGGTTAGGCGGCGGCGATGGATTTTGTGAAATGGACACAAACGCTGCGGATTTCACGAAACGCACAAACGGTTAGTAATCACGGACAATAATTGTTTTATTATGTTATTTTCTGCAGACGGAGAAAATCGGAGGGTAAGAAATACCAATACGGTGTATTGTGTACACCGATTTCGCCGGTCTAAGACGATAGACAGGCGGCCCACTCTGTACGCCGTACGCCGTACGCCACGTCGTGAGAAAATACTATGTCGATCATTATTTTAATACGACTTTTAATAGCGCCGCCCGAGGAGACGAAAACGGTTTTTATTATATTATATAAAACCCGCGTACACGCGGCGATGACCGACGATGACACGGCGTATATCGCCCGGGAAATAAGTCGTTTCGCCGGCCGCGGTCTGAACAAAAAAAAAAAAAAAAAAAAAACCGATAATTACGATAAATACGCAAACCGTCTGACCGAACGTTCGACGTGGGTATGTCCGACGTGTTGTACAGACAGGGCCTACGTCCCCCACACGCGTGCTGTAGACGGAGGTTCAGTGACATTGTCGAACCGGTGGTCATTGTCACTGTGCCCAAATAAAATGTCGCCTATACTCTGTTCAACTTAAGAGTGCCCAAGCTCGCGTGTGCACACCGTGCCGCCGACAACTGCCTGAATTTAGAGATTTTTTTTTTTTTGTTTTTGTCTCGGCACACAGATTCTAAATGGTTCGATGGCGAACGAGGGATGGCTCTGAATTTAGACACGAGCATGAAGTGCCCTCTTAACGACAAGGAACGTGGGGGTAATGGAAGAGGCATTATTTATATATACGTTTATACGTACGTATACTCAACAGAGTGTAACTATTTATACTGGCCATCATTTTCAATTTTAATATTCAAAAAATTATCGTTGAAATTCATTATTTTAGCATTTATGTTTTGAAATATTTTATTTTAGATTTGTAGAAAATAATGGTTTCAGGTTTCATTGTTAGTAACAATAAATATTGTCAATGGCATATTATGCTTTGGGATATTGATATTGGTAGAGTAATTTGGGAGTAATTATTAGGAATCCCTCCCCTCCTACGGGGTTTGTGGACTGTTAACGATTTTAGCACCCCCTGGAATTTAGAGCTAGTTGTGCCTATGCCTATCTCTGGCCAGTGTATGACCCAATTCGATGACTAGTTTAAATTACGAGTTATACGTCTGTTATTATGATGCACTTAGTGGCATATTTTGGATGATTTTTCCGGGAGAGCAAGGGGGGGGGGGGTTGTCCAAAATGTTAAGAACCTTACAAATCCGTTTTTAGAATTATTTACTGATACAAAATAAAGATATCGAACTTACTTTTTTTTTCAAATTACTATGTCAACACTTCACAAGTAATTTTACATACGAAACTCTGGGGTATAGTATAATAGATAATTTGAAGGTTATTACTCAATACTAACATTTATTTTAAAAATTACCTTTTTATATTATTAACATTTAACATTAATCAATTTATTATTTATTAGTCGCAAAAAACTTATATTTTAAATTGGGTGGTGTCGAGGCATTGATGACATCCCCCCCCCAAAAAAATAAAAAATAAAAAATTTCGTTACTAATACCTATATAATGTTCTCAAGTGTGCTTTGCATGAAATCATACCCGAAACAAACACAACTATATCACGACAAATTGTAGTTTTAGTTTATATTATTGAATATCTGATTAATAGACATGTTATATATATGTTAGGTGACTTAATTTTTGTGATATAAGCGTTACAACCATTACGTATTATATACATAATATATATAGCTAGTATTCGTCACCACTCGTTTTTTTCCGGTTTTTGTGTTGCAGTCACTATATGGTTACATAGGTACCTACTTAGCATTGGTTCAACTTAATTCTCATAGTCGGAAATTGGTGCCGGGGGGCTTGAGTGAACTAAGTCCCCCCAAAATGTACAAACAGAGAATTTAGTCCCCTTAAATACTATAAATACCTACTCGTATATGTATGATATAGGATGTCTAAAATAAATCATGCTTAGGTTTTGCATGGTAGGATGATTTTTGCAATCGCGGAGAGCGGTTTTTTGTATACAGTAAAATATTTTAAAATATCAGCCAAAAAGTTATGGCGAATTTCCGCCTATGTTTATTTTTAGTCTTTATCGATAATATTTTGGATTTTATTTATGATAAATTGTTAATTTAATACCAAAATATCCTTATTAAATATATTATGTACCTACATTTGCGTAAAAAAAAAAGTAACTGGTTGTATTGCACGTGTCCATAGAATTGAATAATTTACACCTATTGATAGCATTGTACAATCTATATACAAGTACCATTACATTTTGAATACAGATTATAATTATTTACTATTATTTCAATTTAATACATTTTAATACAAGGTTAGACGATTATAGGCATACCATGATTATAAATATCAATTTAAATAGATATATGTATATAGCGCGTACAGTCGATGATTCAAAATGGTATGGGGACGAGGAAAAAAATTCTATGTATCGAATTTTATTGCTGCTATCAACTATTCTTCGATGCTATTAATTATTACTTTAGGGTATATATATATATAGTGTATGTGTCGTTACACTATACCTCGTAACTTAAATTTTGTCGAAATTGACTTTTTGGTATCAAATTATTTGTACTATCTGTGTAGAGTTATCTTAATGACTTCATTGTTCACCACCATAGTGATAAACCCGTTATTTTCCCTTCCAAAGCGATAAAAGTGATGGATTATACCGCCAGGCGATTATTACCCCCCCACCCGTGGACAATAATAATCTGGTCAATAAAATCACTACTATTATTACTACTTATTATTATCTGCTACTATTATTGATAATGATTTTGAAAACGATAAATGTAATAGCAGCTGTAATATTTGATATATATAGGTAATCGTAATTCCCTCGAAAATGTCTGGACGATATGCGTATGGGACGTGTAGTATACACTACAAAATATAATAATATCTAATAAACAATTTGCCGAGCAATAGATATTGATATGGTATTGCAATCTTTGCGTTTGCAACTGTGTGAAATTTTACAAAATGTGAATCATATTAGTTACGCAATAAATTATTAAAAAATATAAATACATTGTATTAGGCGCAGTATACGAATACGGTTTATTATAATCTTGGAGTGTTATTATCTGTACATTACAAATGTACTTAATAATAGTTTATGTACTCTATAGGTACTTTAGGTAGGTATTGGTACTATATATTATGCTATTACAAAATGCCGAACAATACATGAGAACTATTTGGTAAATTATGAAATTTCTAACGGCGTTATACTTGCTATATTTGTATTGCGATCATAATAATATCGTTATTGTTAGTATACAGGGGAAAAAAATGCGATACAAATCTACAATCGCTGTTTGTTAACCGAAATAATAATTAGGACGTTGCGATTGTTAAAAATGCTGACATTGAACGTGTTTTTCGTTTATTGTGTAGGTCGGTGTATATCAATAATACACCTATACTTTTTATTATGTATACGTAAATTGTTGTACAATAATAATAATAATAATAATAATAATAATACTATATATTATAATTATACCAATCGTTTGCCATGGTTGTTTTGTGGTTGTTAGAGTTTAATACTCGAATTCGCCGGTGTTCGAATTAATAATGCATTGCCATAAAGATGTCTACTTAATGCATGCTTAATACCTAGCACCTACTACATTCATACATTTGTTAATGTGACGTAATTATGAGTATAGCCTTTTTAGGTGTACAACTTTTTTAATGCATGTGTTACGAATAGGTATTTTATACAATTATTGACGTATATTAAAGTGTAAAATAATATAATTCGGTTAGGTATAAGCGACAAACCGATGACAAAATGTATGTAAAGACGATTTATAATGTTATAATTTGGACGGTGTTTCGTAAAAAGGGCTCGAGTCAAAAATAGCTACTTCACACGGGGAGACAAAAAACGTCGTAACTATTTGTTTTTTTTATTAATTTTAGGACTCTGATTTAATATTTATGTACAATTTGTGTATTAATATTGTTACTGTTTATTTTCAACAGTTACAATTGACTTTTGCCCTTTCTCATTTGACTTAACCCTTTTGCATAAATCGTATTATTCGTAATGTGACTCAAATCGTTCATCTCTAAATGTGAATCATTGGTATATAGAAAATGAGTGGGCCACTGTTGTATGTGGGAATTTGGATAGGATCTATATCCCTCTAAATTAATTTATATCTGTACGCAAACGAAAAATGATTCTCAGCAAAGTTCGTTCCTAATATTTTAATAAATTAAAATTGTAAATTGTATTAATTTGTTAATACAAAATAAATTACAACTGTCCCTCTATGTTCGTCCCGAATTGTTGAACATTTTTACGGAGTTAAAAATGTTTACTTCACTTAAATTGAAAAATAACAAAATGCCGCAATTATCAAATTTTTCACTTTAAACAGTTATATAAAAAAATTAATATCATTACACTTAAATATTTTCTTTTTTACAATTAAATAAAACTTATGATGAATTTTGTGTCAAATTTTCGAGCATTTTTGAGAAAACCCAAAAAATGTTATCTGTTTGGACATTTAAAAAATTTAATATAATTTAATAACAAAAGGCAAAACAATAATAACGTTAAATGTGAGAAAATTACTTTTTATCATTATGAAAATAGAAACAATTAGATAATATGACTTATGACTAAACATATTTCTTAATATTTTGATAACAAATTTATATTTGTAAATCGCAGTGGTACCATTCAACGCGGTTTAAAATTTCACACAGAATCAATGTATAAACCCTAAGCTATTATTATTTATTGTTATTGTACTTATCGAAAAAATACAACTTTTTAAATTGTATACAATAATAAACCTGAAGTGCCGTCCGAAAATTGGAAAAAAAGATACCAGAAGACCAGACGATGCGTGTTAATACTGGCCGACCCTCGGCAAAAGGTGTTCGCTCGAGTGACATTTAGGATCCTGGTACACAATTTTCGAACTTTACTTAAAATTAAGAAAACCGTAATTTTACAAAACGTTATTAATAATGTAACCGTAACTCAGCTGTTTTTCAATGTATGCGGGTGTCTTTAATAATTCTATTATGCACACTTCATACTAAAAGTATCTGCCCCCCTTTTTGATTATTAGACCAAGTATGTCCCTCCCATAGTTGAATATCATAAAATTTCTTCCAATGGACTTTTTCCATAGTAATTGATCTGATCATTTTCGTAAAAAAATGGGAAGGGATTTTATGATACCCAATTATGGGAGGGACTTGTGCAGGGGTCTAAACTAAACTTTTTGGAGTCAAAACCACTCTGCTATCACCAAGTCCCACTATACATGATCCAAAAATAGGAATGTCGGAGTTACTTTTAATATGTAGTGACCGTAATAGTCATTTTTTATAATTTTTTAAAATGTTTTAATTTTAAGGAACAGGCAAATCATGTCCTCATGATAACTATAGCCCCCCGGTACGATAGTGCTAGGATATATATATACCCCCTATATTTATATGCCGGGGGTATAATTATACTAGGATTATTATAATCGACAGAATCAAAATTCTAGGATTTATATACCACTTAAATTCATAATAAGAAAACCATACCTCCCGGGAAAGTTTGAAATTTCAGTATTTCTGTAAATACAAAATGTTTTAATTTATTTGTATCAGCGTTCAAATTTATGTTACAACTGTTACAAGCAATTGTATAATTTATTTTACAGTTCCAAATTATTAATCAATTATTAAATTGATTAGAACATGTTTAAGCGAACTTCGTTCAGAATCGTTTTTCGTATGAAACGATTTATCGTTACCGTACAGATATAAATTTAATTACCCTACATGCTACCTTCTCAACATTCACCTACAATAGTGGCCTACTCATGGTGTAAAGTATGTTGGGTTTTTTTTCGTAAATATTTAATATGAAGTGATTAACTACATTCAATAAGACAAGTTCGTTTATTATATTTTCAAAATTGTGCATTTCGGATTTTTTTTTGAAATTTCAAATGTTTTATTTAAATGTCTTTTTAATGGTTTTATAGTGCGTTAAATTCACAGATCTAGTTATTTTAGGATCCTGCTTAATTTATGTATTTTTAAAGTACCTCCCACACGAGTAATACGTACATATCGATATTTACAATTCACGTAAATAATATTCAATTACACAGCGAATACATATTGTTGGAGTAATTTGGATAATGTATATAATTAACTTGATAACATAATATATACTTTTATTTTGTAAAAATCATAGAATACATTAAATCGATATTAATTTCTATGTTATTCAGTGGAACGATGACAATACATTGTGTATTATAATAACATGCATATTATTAGGCATATGAAACGTTTTAAAAGTATTTATAATTAGTTCACGGTGGTTAATTAATAGAACAATATTTTACGCGTACATTATTAGTTTGCTAAAAAAATAAAAAAAAAAAACAAATGTTTAACTTGGTCAAGGACACCGAATTCCAACAATTTTATTCATGATTCGACCTCAGTTCAGATCACGAGTTTTACATAAAACATATTAAAAACAATCCGCCCACTGGTCCAGTGCCCATACATAATTATATTACGTCTGGGACACAATGGTGTTCCTTCCTATCACACCAGAAATCGCTTCTTTTCCTTGTTACTTTCCTCATTCGATACTCAATATGATCATACATTCATAACTATCTTTCGCGCCTCATATTCCGCACTATATTATTAATATGGTACTATAGTAATAGTGAATATCGATCTGTCGTAATTATACAATTCGGCTTAGTGTTAAAGGCACTGGTTAATGGTTTTGAATCCGGATTCTCGAATTTCGGCAAATCCAGATTTTTCCCATCACTAATTACAATCATAATATTATAATGTTGTCCATCTAAATGTTACCGCTAGGCGTTTAAAAATAAAATAGATTATATTACAAATCTTGATGACGCACCGAATTTCCGCGTGAAGTATTCTGTTTTATTATATACGATTATTGAGAAAATGATCAATGAAACGAAAGATAGTATACGGATTTCGGATTTCGTTATAATATATAGCGAATTTTTAGTTAAACGACATACGTTTTACTATACATATCGACAATGTCTTAACGGTGACGTATTTTGTACCCAAACTAACCCAACTATGTGGTTACCGAACCGTGTGATAATTCACTTGTATACAGGCACAAACATAACAAATTATTATAACGGTTATAATCAGAGCCGGCGCTACAATAATGATTAAAATTATCATTCTAACCATAGTAACTTTGCCGACTTCAAAAAAAGGATTCACGGTAATAATAAACGGTGATCACAGGAAGATCACAACCATTATTTTAGGGGTTGTGTTTAAGCGATTTTCAAGAAATCTTAGAAAAAATGAAAATTAATCGATTTAAAAAGATTTAAAATTACTCTCGTATACATTTTAAAACGGCCCTGGGTTCTTGTCGCAAGTATTTATTGTGTAATCGTGATATTCGTTCAAAAACACGTTCACGTAAAACAGCAAAAAATCACCATTCAAAATGATTTCAGAATTTGTACGTTTTATGATAATTATTAAAGACAACAACGCGATATCTAGGGTATGACAAATTGATTTTAAATTTATTTCAATGTTAAAAAAAAAAGGTCTTTTTTTATATTTATTCCTTAGATAAAGTTGTGATCATCAATTTTTATCATAGGCGTTCGACGCTAAATTTTACTGCTATCGAGATAAAACGATTTTTCGACACAACGTTTTCGTGATCAAAAACGCAAGTTCTGAAGGCCTTTTAAAGTACAAAACAAAAAAAAAAACAAAGTAATTATTAGTTTTACCGATTTTAAAATTCAATTATCGTATATTATGCACGCCTATATATCCAGCTCTGATTATAATTTTGTACTTTATACAATAGGCCGTACACGCGTAGTGTAAAAGTAATTGATTATAAAATATTTATATGCTAAGTAAAGATATTAGGTTGGCGACTTTAGTTATTATTATTCAATTTTTTTTTTTTTACAATATTGTACGTAGGTATTTAAATAATTTATACATATATATATATATAATGCCAATAATTCCCGAGTAACATTACAACGACTTAAACAGACGCTGTTTCCTACCATTTTGTGAAATTCATTATATATATTGTAATGATTCAACCTCGTTAGACGCATTATGAATTTACAATACCTAAGTAATAAATAATAATATACATATATATATACACGTGAAGGTCAAGACGATAAATTTGAAACATTTTTCAATTCTAAAATAGTAAAATAGTAGGTACAGAAGGTACCCACTACAGTGCGTTACACATATATATATATATAAGTCAAGGACGTCAAAAAAAAAAAAAAACTATGATCTCCTAGCAAATCGACAACCAGGTATCTGCTATCTATATAATACAATTTCAATTGAAAAATATTCAAACCAATCACGTTATTATAACGTTATACGCAGCACTGTCATAATATAATATATACAATGCAGTTGGTAGTCCGAGAAAAATATTTGTAATTATATAATAATCAAAAGTATAATTTTTATGAAATCGTGACAGGTTAATATATTTTGTACGGTTAATATTTGCGTGTAATGATTAGAGCACGGATTTTTGGTCACTAAAAATTATTGAAATATGCTATGCAATACGCAGTCAAAATCCTGAAAATATGCAAAAAAAAACAATTTTTATTGGGTATCATGATAAAAAAAAAAAAAATGAACCGAACGGTAATTAACTGACACACCAATACCGATACACGATACACAATAATCTTAATCGATTATAATCTTATCTTATCTTTATTTCAATTACTATTTAATGTCTGCAAAATTTAATTTCAAATTATCTACTTGGCAAAATAATATTTTATACCTTTTTTTTTTTTTTTTTTTTTTAATTTTCGATTCAATTAGCAATACATTTTGGATTTTGTCGAAATATTCATAAATATGCAGTAATAACAGTTATATATACAAAAAAATAAAAATTTGCCAATAGTTTCATACTATCATAAAGATAGTATGAAAGATAGTAGGTAAGATAGTATTCGTAAAGATTACCCACAAAAACCCTGAAATATGAAAAGGAATAATATATAATTGCATAAAAAAACCGCGCTCTAGTAATGATACAACATTGTGACTCGCGCTTATATTTATTATGCAAGTAATTTTAAGTGAACGCGGTAAAGAATTAATTATTTACCGAAATTTTAATTTTTCTTGTAAAGAACATACCAAAACAGGGCGTGAATTACGTAAAATTTCAACTCTAGCTGTACCGTGTACGTAGATGGGGGTAAGATTATAATTTTTAATGAAGATATTAAACACGACCATCCTAAAAACCCGAAGCGGCAAATTATATCAAATCAAAAGAGAAAAAGAAAGCAATGAACGATTTATCATAAAACCCGTTAAAAAAAAAAAAATAAATAAATAAATGAGGGAATATATCTAATAAATCAACAAACAATCGTAAAACCGATGATATATATATATATCAATTATAAGACAAAATGTATATTATGTAGAGCCAGACGAAAAATTACTCCAAAATTGTCAAAAAACGTGAAAGAAATCCAAGGAGCTTTAACCTAGTATTACAACACTCACGAACAAAAACGAGCCATCACTAGAAACAAGTTTATTCGTATAATAATAATCTACATTTAATATCTATACATTTTCCGATATATGTGTTTAGAAAAGTAAAACATTAGACACCGGGAGTCGTGACGACATTCATCATATAGGGGCTAGGCAGCGCACAGGCAATTATGACGGAAAAGATAAATTATAATTATAATAGAATAGAATTATAAAAATTACCGTTTACTAAGATGACGTTTTTGTGTTTAATTTAATTTTTTTTTTTTTTTTTTGTCAACGACGCAACCGGTGTAAATAATAGAGAACACCGAGGCAGAGTCACCGGTAATCGACGCATTTGACGGACACCGGATACACATCGGACTCGGCGGTGTTTTGCCGACGGGCGCGCCGCGGCCGCCGGCGGGAGCAATCTACGCGTTCCCCTGCCCGCCTCAGGGAACGGCGCACGACCGCGGCGCCGTACGTGGCGATGTTATCGGACACTCCCCGTACACCGTTGTAACATAATATTATTGTTTTACCCATACGCGATGTTTTGTGCCGTTTACGCGATTTCGCGTGCCCATTTACAACGGTTCCGCCTACAATATCGTGCCCGGTTTACGTTATATATTATTACGCGTGTATAGGAGATTAATGTAATAGAGATTATAATAATCCGTATTTTTTTTATTTTTATATATTTATATATACAGGGCGCCCCCTTATACGGCGTGTTGTTGTTATGTATACCTGAACCTTGATTATATTGCGTGTCCCCGGCAACGCCGCCGTCGTCTTCTATCTCGGCGAAAACGTTGTCGGCGGTATTTCTCTGTAGAACGAGTGGCGATTCGGTACCGGCCGCCGAAGCCGCAGCCGCCGCGAACGCTTGTTGCTGACCGACCTGCTGGACGCTCCCCCTGTTCAGACGCTTTTGCAGGTACTGCGCCAGTATCTGTTGCGTAATCCCGTTCTGCCTCACCAGGTCGGCACCTACACAAACAGACAAGAATTTCAGACGGGAGGACGACGCGATTCGCGGCCAATACCGGCGGCCGCTGTGGGGTTAGACGGCCGGGCGCGTCTTGACATTACGTTATTGCCGCGACGAGGCTCACCGTGTGAACCGTACAACGATAAACGCCGACAGTTATTCCAACGAAATATTGCGTCGGGGATTCGATACGGACGGGTTATTTTTTCGATTGAAACACTGTCGTTCGGGGTTGCCCCCGCCGGTCCCGGACACGCGCTAAGCGCGCAAACACCTCGCCCGCCGCGCCAAACCACCCGACGAATGCTATCCCGGAAGATTTCCCTCTCGTTTAGCATTCGCATTCGCGGCCGGCGTCCCGTGTTTTCTCGTAGGGAAAACTATTTCGGTACAAGACGGCGGACTCTGTCCAAGTACCCAGTTGCCCGACTGCCAGTCTAGCTGACAGCGTTAACTGGACGCGGCATATGCTCTGTCGATATTTAAGTGCCCCGCACTTGTCTCGTTACGTAATACGATTGAAACACTGACGGATTTAAGGGTTCGGATAAACTCGGCAAATCCATACAAAATGTATCGGTAACATATACTGCGGTTTGCAATATAAAATTTATTTATTATTATTACTTTTTTTTTTTTTTTATGGTAAAAATTGAAAAAAATATTAACTATGCAATTTAGGCGTGGCCCCAATACACGATTTAAGATAAAGACCCCGATAAAGATTGTCGACTAAACGACCGTTAAATCCGCCACTGGACTGAAATATATCAATATTTTGTCCGATGGAGATGCGATATGACTTTTAAACACCTATTTGAATTCAACGTGAGATCGGGCTAGCAGCATTTTTAAATTCCGCGGTTACAAATTTGTTCGATTTTGGTTTGAAAATTGATAAATGTAAAAAAAAAACTTTAAGTGTTGATTATAAGGAATTAAAATGGAAAATCCGATAAAGTAGCATGGCCGATCTCATGTATAGACGTTCAAATCCGCTTTTTAATATTCTTATCGCATCACTAGAACTGACGGACAAAAATATTGAATGTTTTATTCGAAAGCTGCGGTCGGGTTTATTTTGTTTGCGTGCGCGATTTCGAACACTGTGACATGTACACGAGCGTTCTCGTCATTCTCACCAACGCAAACGAAGGTGTTTATCTGATTTTTAAACTGAATTTACAGCCGATAACCGTCCTTATTTTTAATATAACAAGTACTCGGGCTTAGGCTAATGGACTCGAAACAAAATATACGATTTTTATTTCCCAAACTTTCATACTTAAAAAAATATATATTCCTAATTTCAATAGAAAATTGTAGGATAAAAATAGCCAAAAACTCTCTGTTTTAAAACATAGTACAATCGCACCGTCAATACAATAATAAGATCACAACTCGAAATGAGTGTGAAAATCATAATTTTCGCATTTTTAGTATATCGATTAGGTAATTTTTTTTTGATATTTCTATAATATCTTAATATTAACACAAATAATATTCGTCAAAAGCCTTTATTTCATTGAACGTTTATGGTAGATTCCTAAATACAATTTGGCCGTAAAACGTAATGTGGTTTTATAGTCAGAACAATAAAGCCATATATTGAAATATGATGCTATTGGAAATTTGTTTTTTTTTTTTTTTTGAGTTGTACTGACAATTGTACTGACAGCGTGAATTATCGCACTGTCATATTTAGTTTAGTGAAATAATTTTTGTTTTAAATCTAATAGGTTTTGAGTTCTATTTGAAGTACGAAAACGCATTTTAGGTATATTGCCCGTTAGATAGACGGGCAATATACCTAAAATTAATTAAAATTGAAAAAAATTAACTATATAATTTAGGCCAAGTTTAATAAGGCTATTTAAACTAGTACACAATTTAGGAGAGGGACTCCGTTGACATTTGCCGACTAAACGACCGTTAAATCCGCCACTGGTTGTACTCGTTTTAATCACTAAAAACGTACGGTATTTTGATTCTCTAATCCTCTTTTTATACAGTCCGAAATACAATACATTTTGATTTATCCAATATCGAATATTTGACTAGTTATATTATATACGCTTACACGTGATAGATCAATACACATAGATATTTTCGTTAAAACCGTTATAAATAATTAAATTTCGAAAATACATTTTACTTGAAGACTTAAATAGGACATTGAAAAAAAAAAAAAAGTATGTATATTCTCACAGCTCACTATACGAGTATGACTTCTATATTGGCTGTTTTTAGATCAATGTATTTTAACTTTCAAGTACTAACATTATATATAGTATTTAAGATAATATGATCATAAAATATTTTCTCAAAGTTGTTTGCGTTGTATAATATTTAGCACTCACCGAGTAGTGTTGGTAATAAGTCAAGTATGACTATGCCAGTGTAATATTGTATAATCTTCCCGTTAAAGTTATCATATTATTATATTTTATGGTTTCTCCATTCGCAATGCTGGCGTGAGTGAGCGACTGTCATTACAAGTTTATAGAAATTCCCCCTGAAGTAAACTGTTACACTATTTTTTTATTGTATTTTGTATAATTGCATTTTTTGAATTCTGAGAGTAGCGAGAAATATTTCGATTTTACTTTATTATGTACGTATTTTTATCCCGCCTGGTAACGCGATTTCAACCAGAAAACTTGTTCCAATCTTGATGATCGTCAGAGATGGTTTCTGCCAAAAAAAATTTCTATAGTCGGTATATTGGGAAGGTCGTGTTTTGATATTCGTTGTACTTTTCTTAATAATAAAGGAATACCGAAAATATTTTCGGGATATTTAAGTAACAGCGGTTTTTATCAAATTCGATTTGGTTTTGACATTTTTACCGAATACTAAGCGACAGTTTCTAGCCGTTGCCATGACTTTCGGAATATTTTCGCTCTTTTTGAGTTATTAATAACTGTTTGAAATTTTCGATGTTTTTTTAAATTTATAATTAAAAATATAGAAAGTTAAACGATATTTTTGATTATAAAATATTTTTGCAACGTAAATTTGATATAATGTACGCAAGTGTTGCTCTTCCTGGCCAAAAAAAAAAAAAGTTGAGTGTAGTATCTCGAAAATATCACGTAACCATTTTGTATTTCAAGTTAATGTGTTTGCTAATCAGCGAAAGATCAAAAATTCAGGATTTAAATTAAATCACTCAGTGTGTATTCTATCTTACGTCAACGTCTCTGTCCAATACAACAGTAGAGCCTACCGATCGAGTGGAGAAAATATTATAACCTACGCTTTCCTGTACGAGAACCGAAGGGATCAAATGAAATAGTACAAACGTCTACCAGTATATACCTATTTAGCCTAGTATAAACCTCACCAGTGTCAATAGCTTTTATTTTTCTTTGCTATACATAAATATTGTATTTGATTTTTTACTAAAACAATAAAAATTCTCATACAAATCGTAAAAATGTAAGGTATTGGTGTGTACATTTTATACATTTGCGTACCCATTATAGTATATCTCGCCTACAACCACCATACACGTTGATTTGTAATTAAGATTATAATAATTTATAAATAATAATAAAATGTATATTATAATATTTATAGCTGAATGTACAATAATGTATGTTAAGTGAATCTATTTTAGTCATTTATAGTCTACACGACTATAATAGAGCATACGACAGAGAGCTACGCCCCTGTACTTCTCTTCGAAATATATTATTGTAAAATATACCGGTCCACATACCTCGACGTATTATAATATATGTTTACACAATACGTTTAACGTAATGTATATATTTGTATAATATATTTTAATTATTATAATTAGATACTTGTAAGTTAATCGCGTGGGTACCGTAATACACTATGGGTGTCTCTGGAGAGGGAGACATGCCTCACCGTCTCTGGCTTTTCCATACTTATTTGCAGTCTGCAAAAAATGTTAATTTATTTTTTTTTTTTTTTTTTGTGTATTAAATTAATAAATATATCCAGTAGTACTCATACACATAATTTTGTCCGATCTTTGATTTTCTTCGATGGATATGTTACAAAATGTATTAAATTAATGATAAGAGTCAAACGGTTTCAACAGTCAGTAGCCGGATCGCCTAACTTGAAACATAAATTTCTAAGTGCCATTTACTACGTTGACATACAGAATTGAAGAAGGTTTAAAAACTAAAGCGTTTTAATCATGCACCATGTAAACACTTTAAAGCAACCTAAATAAAATAAACCGTTTTTAATTTAAGGACGCTCGAATTTGTGGTTTAATCGAATAAGATCTGTTTTATCAATAAAATCGGTTGGAATTTTTTCACATGTGAACAGAACAATCGATTTTATTGCAGTGATAGCAAGGTTCAGGTCTTATCGCGGTCCAAATATTACAACGTTGTGATGGTTTTTTTTTTTTTTTTCATAAAAATAAATAAATTAATAAATATTAAGACTCATTCTGAAATCACACATAAACGAGTCAAGTAATTTAGATCCACTCGTTATAAAATCGGTTTATCTTGTACCATTTAAACATAGTCATTGTATATGGCTATTATACATGGAAATATGTTTCACAGTTTCGTACCTCCAGTCCGGTATAAAATATATTATGCAAAAAATATTTGATTTATGATATTATAATGTTTATACAAGAAGTCTAGAAACACAGAGAAAGGAGACGAATAAATTGAATTACGCCAGAAAAAAAAAAATGAAGATTTAAATGTTATGACCTCACATTTAAATAAATTATGTACCTATCAACCCAACCTGCCTGACCTAACTAATAACTATAATTTTTCTATAAAATCGAGTATTAATAATTTTATAAAAAAAGGTTTTGATTTTAAACAACAAATCGTCGAGAGTTTATCGTGTCCATGAATTGTTCTATGGGAGGGGATGGAGTATATTATATTATATCTATAATATAATAATCATAGATAATCTTTTCCAATACATAACCCGACGATCGACAATGGAAATTTGAAAACCGAATCCAAAATCTCAATAAATCAAGTTTTTCCTTTTAACTTGTCTGAAATACAAGTACACAATAAGATATAGACATTATATAGATATTATGCAATATACGCAAGATTAAATTACTAAATAAATACTCATAGTTATTGCATTTTTAAGTCAATAGGGAAGGGGATGTGCTTTGATGAAATAGGTAAACGACAAAACGAATAATATTACTGAACAAAATATGTATTCGATTAATTATTATTATCTGTCACTTATATTCCCAGAGACGAACACAGTGGTCATTTGATTATCTACAAGTTGAATAAATCGTTCCGAAAAATTGCACAATGTTTAAAAACGATGATTGTTATTATATATTGGGCAATATACGTGAAATAGGTATTTGGGACGCTGACCTATAATTTGTCGTTATTTATTATGAATATTATGCTATAGGTGCATCATTAATACGGCGCCTATGGGTAAATATAACTATGTAACGTGATAACCAATTTCAAAGTGTAGTTATTTTAACAAAAATCGTGTATACAAATACGAATTGCGGATTGTTATTATTATATTTTTTTTTTATTTTTTTTTTCCATTATAAATAATATAATGGCATAATGCCCAAAAGTGAAAAACTATATATATATATATTATTATAATGGTGCGGTACTTCGTAAAAATATTTGATTATGATATTAATTCGATCGTATATAATATATTACATTAAATTGAATATTTTACCAATTCGTCCAATAATATATAATAACTATAACTCGTAAGCAAAAGCAATCTTCATTGTTACCAAAAGTACCTATAACCTATTATAAATATTACAATATTACATATCAGGCAGGCACTTTCTCTACTACCGCGGTACGCCAACATTATACAAATAAATACACAGAAAAGGTCTTGTATAGAATACCTGAATTATTATTATTATTATTTTTTTTTTTTTTAATGTACTTATATAAAATAATAGTTTTATGTAACATTTTATAGTTTTAGAAGAGCTATTAAATTGCGTTATAAAGTTTTATGATTGATGAAAAAAAAAATAACCATTATTGAATAACGGACTGAATGCCTCTATACTATAATAATATAATACGGAAAATAAACAATATACGTATATAACTATGATAATAATGGTGAAATATTCACAGGCGTATTATTATTTTAAATTTGATATGTTATATATTTATATATATATATTAAAAAAACAATTCAATATTTGAAGACAATATTTGTCGTGGAAATGAGATAGGAGACAAAATTATAGGTCCGTGTAATGTAAAGTAGGTACTTAATATCCACTTTCTCCCGGCAAGTTAAGACCTACCCATACTTAACGGAGACATATTTGTACACGGAGAAGTTTTTCATTGATACCGGTCGAATGTCACGCATTATACAACCGTCCGTTCCCCGACAAAATGGAGTGCAGCCAATATGCACACACACGCACACATATTTTCTATGACTTTCGGTAGCTGCAAACAATTAATAGCCTAGGGTATGTACCGAAGGATCGGTTACTATAGTTATCGGTCACGACCTCCAATTGTAGTAATATCAACGGTTTTATATATTTCAAGTCTTGTAAACATCCATTTGAATAACTACTAGTATTTTTTTTTTAGGTATACGTATACCGTTTACCCATTTAAATTACTACTTTTAAAGTATTCCGCAGGTGGTATTTTCTAAGTTATTTGAATGGGCACAACGAAATCTTTATAATATTTAATTTTTCGAGCAGTCGAACAAACATGCAAATTGATAAAACTAGAGGTATACAAATGTATACGTAACACATAATGGCGTATTCAGAGGGGGGAGTGGGAAGTAGGAAAGCTAAGGTATTTTTTAATACAGAATAATAATTATTATACATATTGCACTACACAATTATGTATCTTGCAAAAAAAATTGCAGAATTATTATACATATATTTTGCTTTATTTTTATTTGTAATTTCCATTTATTATATTGTATCTTTATGCCCTCCCCCCACCCTTGAAAAATCCTGAGTACGCCACTAATAACACATAATAATAACTCGTAAGGGTATTATATTTATGTATTAACATTTTATTTCATCAGGAATCCTTATTATGAACAAAATTTTGGAGGAAACGAAAATAAATTGTTTGGTGGTGGAAACGATGACCGCCCCTCCCCCACTTTTTGGTACCTGTACCTACGCACTTTAGATAGGTGTATGACAATTGTTGAGATTGACGTAATATAATCGTATACACGTTAAGGCGAACAATGTGTTACACGTCTATTGTATAGGATAATATAATAAGCTAAAATAGTTTCGCTAGGATGAATGTATAACGACACCCATTAATTGCACGCAGTAGGAACGTTTTGTATGTATAACGGTATGATATTTTATTCCAGACCTATAAGTAATAACGTTATAACAAGTACTTTGTAAATATATACATATAAATTATAATCATGTATCATATTTATTATACTGGTAGCCGGAAGATCTATTATTAAAGAAAGGAAAAAAATAACTTATACTGTATTACAAATGCGTAGAATAAAGTCATGCGATTACAGTCCAACGCAGGAAAAAAAATGGACACTCGATTATCATTAAAATAATGTTATGATTATGAAATCTGAAACACGAACGTTTCCGAAAAATATATAAATATTATGTAATAAATTACGTGTTTTTGTCTCGAAAAGACTGGGAGCATAATACAGTTACCTACACCTACTAAAATGATAAAAAAAATATATTTAATAGAAATTATAAAATAATTTTATTAGACATTTTTGCTATATAGTCTATACATAATTATTATCAATGATAATATTTTACTGAATACGAATATGAAAGCGTTCTGCAGTTTAACATCTATAGCTTGAGTTTTTCATTTCAGATCAATTTAACTATTTGGCTAAACAAAATGAAATAGAATGGGTAGATTAATTATTTTATTTTTGTTATGTTGGGAGTAAGTACTTTACACACTACTATATCAAAGATTTAAGCATATATGCGACTGTTACAATATTAATATAGGTCTAGGTGGCCACTACTGTCATACTCATCGAGTACGAAATTATATTACAATTTCAATCACAATAATATTTTAAAGGATAATGTTTAATATTGTGTGGTGATGTACTAGTACATAAAAAATCGAACCCTCGGATGGATTTAGATCAATTTACCAATACCGGCGGATTTGATCGAATCCGAGAAGATAAAAATTCGGTTTGTTGCGATGCAATTTTTTCAGTCGGCACTCTAGATTAACTATATTGCAGCAAAATTTAAAAACGAAACTCGTTAGTTTCTCTACGATTATTATTTTTTAAACGGTTATTAGCTCATTTAATATTTATACGTATTGTTCTTTGTTTATATAAAAAAAACAACGGAAACATTTTTTCCTTTCTAGAATATTAGATAAAAACATTTCAAATTTTGTCAAGGACCTAGATCGCGAGAGACATGAATAATAAAAATAATCATTTCTATTATGATCAGTCTGTTCATACATTTTCTAAACTATATCTATTTTTAATGAATACTTCACATTCTTTATCCTTGAACCATTAAAGATTTTAGGTACTTGATGAATTTTAAAAAAAAAAACAAACAATTTTATAAGGATAAAAATCTTGTTAGCATTTGGTATGCATTTCCTAATAATTATGTTAATTTAATTTCTACTTTTTTTAAACTACACGTACCTACATGGCTACATACCAACTCTAAATACCATTATTAAAAAGTACTCTCGATTACAAACAAGGCACTGCATATATTTACTGTTATCGCAATAACTAGTATCGAACAATTTTAATATTTTGATTAATATTTAAAGACTGTTTTAAATTTAAACATTGATTAAGAAGGTATGTTTTATAAAGAAAGTAAAATTGAATATTATTTTGTGGACGAGAGAAAGCTGAATAATTCGATAAACGATTTTCTGTCTTTAGTTATCACTACGGCTGTATCATTAAAATACTTCAATGTATAATATGTACAAATACATATTAGTAATTTATAACATTTTCGAATTAATACGATATAGGTATATTAATATAGTCATTCGAGTTTTAAATTGTTGCACCTATAATATTTCGAATTTAGAGTAGGCTTACTACAAGAAATTCAAAACGAGTTAAATTTAACCAAACAAAATGCTAATACGACATTTAAAACAGATATTAATGCAAATAAAATAATTATACTCCTATAAAATTGGCATCTATTTCTTATTGTACCGTGCAAATTTCAAATATTATTAATTTCAAATAAGTATTTAAATTAATTACTCTAAAAATGTATTAATATTGATTTATATCCCAATAGAATCCAATATAGAACACGTGTTCAATATCTATTTTTTATATATAATATTATCTATTAGTAAACATTTGATTTTTTTGTTGATTTTTTGGAAGTTAGGACCCGGGACTGGAAGGAACTATAACAATTTTTTCGGTTCTGGTTTTTAGAAAAACGAAAATTTCGGTTTCGGGTTTGGTTCCGGTTAATAGAAAAATGAAAATTTCGATTGCGGTTCCAAAAATGTCGATTACAATAACCGAAACAATTCAGTAGATTTGCATTGTTCGTTCCATTTTGACAGAATTTTAATCTGGTATACCTAACCTAACTCAACCTATCAGCATTCATTGGCGTCGTTTTACAGGTGCTTTGCGCCCTTAGACATTTTGATATCCGTACGCGTTGTTAATTAACTCAGTTAATTAACTGAGATAGATAATTAATAATTAAATTTGTACTTAACAATCGGTGTTGAGCATTACCTAGTCTTTCTCAATCATCTAACTAAATAGGTACTTTGCGTATAACTTTTGCATTATCTAATTTTAATTTCCTATATGATATTTTACTTTTAAATTTATATTTATATTTAATATAACATTACATAAACGCTCATTATTAATAGGATTGTATAACGTATGCGCTCTTATTTTTGGTACTCTGGTCTTTAAAACGAATTGGATATCCGTATAATCATCGTATATTAATTAAGATTTAATAGTAAGTATTTTATTACCTGAAGGATCGTTGAGCTTGTGGCTGGTTCTAGGGATGATCGTCTGATTTTCGGTGGGAAAAAAACACGCGAACAACATCAAAATTAAAATTACTACCCTATTGGTATCCGTCCGAGAATTCATTTTTTTTTTTTTTTTTATTACGGAAAATTTAAACTACTATATGTTTAATAATATATAGACCAAAAATGAAAAATTATAAACTGGAGCGGGGGGGGGGGGAAACGAACAACAAAAAATGGTTCAAAATCACAACACGCCGGTATATATATAGACTGCAGATAAATAATGATACGTCCTATGCGGATAGTCCATCCATTTCGTGCACGATTATTGTCGGTACTGTGGCCGAGAATCGTGTTGAGGACTTTAGAAGGAGAAATTTATTCTTCGACTACTACGACTGACTGTAGCGGTGGGCAACAACGCGATGCTGTAAATAATAAGACCACTTTCGATCTCCACGCCGAAATGCATACATAAGCGGTCGTATACGTTTGGTATAAGAAACCGGTATAAACCTATGTTATATATTATATTGTAAAGTGTTGCCTGTTGCGCGAATTTTTATACCACACCATAGGTATGAACCAAAGCGACCGGGCAGAGCGGTTAAATGGATAGAATCGAAGGGGGAAAAAAAACGGTCACAAACACGTCATCGTTGTCGTCGCGTACAAAGGAAATAATATATCTACGTAGGTATACCTATATACATATTATCATATATCCATATATGTTACAGGCAATGTAGAGAATCTGGACATTGTGTAGAATTACCCCGCATTTTTGGCCAATTGTTTTTCCATAATGACAATGTTCTATATTGTCCGGGCATTTTAATAGAATGGCCAATTTATCGCGGACAATATGAACCTAAAAACAAATATTTTATGTATTATTATATTGTTAAAATATAATATTTTAGAGACGACTAGAGTATTAAATCATATTCGTGATTATTAAAATATAACCTTATAATCACAAAGATGATTATAATCATCACCATTGGCGGACTGAGATGGAATAGCCCGGGATAGAAAGGCCTTTGCATCGTCCTTGTTCACCTTAAATTTCTTTAAAAATATAAAATACAATATTTTTCTGAAAATATCAGCTTTACTTAAAATATTTTTCCAAAAAAATGATATCAGAAAATCACAAGTCAATTAATAACAAGTTATAAGTATATAAAATAATATATTATATTCAAAAAGTTAGTAAAAAATAATTTGAAATATTAAAATTGAAGAAGTTTTGCGAATGTAGATGAACTTTCAGCAATTTTATCTATAATTTTGTCTGTGTCAGGCAAGTAATCATTTTCAATGCAAAGAAGAAGTTGAGAATTTAACAAATCTTGTTCCATACTTGATCGTAGTCTTGTATAATCTTCAATTTAGAAAAACCTCTTTCACAATTAGTTTCTGTGAAGGCCAATGTTAATACGTATTTATATAGTTTGAGTTTATAAGTTTCAGTATGCTGCAAAGTGTAAATTATATTTGTATATGAACTTAAAAACACATGGTATGCTTTCTTCACAATTTTTTTTTTTGTGTGATTAAGATTAGATGAATGAGAAATCTGAAAGTATTCATAGTTATTAGCATTGCTAGCAAAGCCATGATCAAATAGTTCTATTTCAAATTCAGTTTCAGAGCTACTTTCTGATATTTGGTCATAGGTGAGTGGTCATGGTAAATGAGTGAGGTATGTTTGCAGAAAGTGGTTGGGTAGATTTGACCATAGTGTTATAGTATCAAGTAAAGTGATAAAGTTCTTCTTGTAAATCATTACAATTAATATTAGCCTTTTCAGTTAAAAAATCTAATAGTAACCTTTGGAAATGAAGGAAAATAAATTCAGAAAGGATATTTCCATATAAAGTCCAATTGATAAGTAGTGCTCTGGCTTCAATGACAGTGTTAGAATCAGTTTCTTCAGAATAAGTAATGGTATGAAGTGCCTCCAGTACATAATAATAATTATTTCGGGAAAGTTCAACTTCATTTTGATTAGACCAGGAATCAAATATATTTCGTACTGTACAATATCTGTACTGTTTCATTTAGTGGCACCAATTTTTTCAGTTTTATTAATTTTCTGTACTAGTTTAATTTTCACGTACAATATCTGTCCACACAGCGACACGTTTATTTGATTCGGAGAAAAATATAGCAGTCTTATTGATAAGACCAAAAACATTTTTAGCAAAAATACAACTATCCACATAATCTTTAATTACGAGGTTTAGTACATGTGCGTGGCAACGAGTAAAAATATAATTAGGCGCATCAATTTTTAACTGATTTTGCAAACCTTTATATTTCCCACTCATGTTAGAAGCTTCGCCAAGAACCACTAACGAGACAATTTAAATCAATTTTTAACTCACTTAATTATTTTTTAATTTTTTTATTATAGAGGTTAAGTTATACTTTAAGAGTTACCATTTTTAAAGTCTTTCTTGAACACGACTTTTGCTATAAACATTGACAATTCTCACACAAATATACATTTGATCTTTTACATTGATATCTTGAGTTGAGTCTACCTCTAATGAAAATAACCCAGTTGCTACCATATCTGCTGCTATTGATTTTTGTATTATATTTCCCATTAGTATAATAATATTTCGAATGGTGGTTTTTGACAAAAATGTAATAAACAAACCACGGTCATGATTTTGAGATTTGATAAATTCTCGTAATTGTTTCGATTGTGTACTTTTTCCAAACCTTATTAACATGAACATTTATTATTGAAATTGATAAAAAAATTTACAACTTCCAAAAAGTTTCCATAATTTTTTTTTTAATAATGTTCTTTGGCCGTGGCCCGAGGTACGATCGCACTTCAGCACCCGTCCCAGTCCACCACCGATCATCACAATTAAGTACCGCGTTCTTGTATCTTGATTTAATTCGAATATTATTATTATAATAACGTTCGTTACATACTTCTCCTCAACGTGGCGCTGTATATATTATATTAATTTATAATCGTTTTTTTTTTTTTTTTTTTTTTTTTTTTATTACAAAATGTCAAAACGAATTCGTCCATCGCGGCAGTTTGCAATCGTTCCATAACGATTACCCGCTTAGAGGGCAATAGTTGAAGTTTGATTTCCCCCTCTCCCCATACTGTAATTTAATTACTCATTAAATAATAATAATACAGTAATATACACAAATACCCGCCCGCATATAAGACTGATATGCGTAAGTCGCATACGTCTCTGAAGACCCGCCTACTGGGGACTACAGATATACGAAGGTAACCTTTTTATCGTTAATAATAATTATACTCCGCGTACTGCTACATTGTTATAACGATATTTGCATTTGAGAAAATGTTATGTATTATATATTTTTTTTTTCTCATTTTAGATTCCGAGGTTAGTGAGGTCACGCAATTTATTGTGTTTTGCCCATTACCGAAACTTAATAGAAAATTAATACTTATGCTTAATCGTTTTGGGTTTTTTTATTATTATTATTATTATTATTTTGTAATCGCCGTGTTCACAATTTTAAAGTAAATTTCCGTCGAATATATATAGTTATTATTGGTTGTTTATAGCAAACCACTCTTGGGCATTATTTCTTTTTAAAACGTTTATTTTTTTTTTTCACTTATATACCATTATATTTGCAAAGACTTGTAATTTTAAATAACAATTTCATCTGCAACACCAAGGGAACTTATCATAGGCCAGTGGCGTGCGCATGCATTTTTAATGGGAGGGGATGTAATATCTGGACACATGAATAATAATTATGAATTAGAGTCTTCTTCTACCGTAACTCGACAAAGTGAATTTTAAAATTGAAGCAAAATTGTCAATTTTCAGAGCTTTTCCTTAAACTTTAGATAAAATATATACTTTTTAACATTAAGTTACTAAACAAATGCTAAAAAAATGTTGAGTTTTTAAGCCAATGTGGGATATAACCCCTGACCCCCAACGCGTAGAATAAATGAAAAAAGGAAATAGAAGAAGAAATCTTTTTAATGGATATTAACAAGTATGGGTTATAAAATAAGATGATTACATTTTTTTTTTCAATACGAATATTTTCTTGTTATCATATTTCAGTCAATGATAATTACATTTCCATATAAACCCATATTACATAAAAAACTGCATTCTATTTTTTATAGTTAACATAATTAAAAAGCAATTACATTATAGGCAGGCACACTGTGCCATTAAATTTGGCTGGTAATTTGGAAGCCAGGAACCTCGCTCCGTTCTTCAACCGGGTTCTTGTAACCATTTTTAATTTTTTATAGTAATCTCATATATTATTAAATGCTATAGTGGAAAGCTAAAATACCATCACCAAAATGAATGTATCTATGTGTACTCGAATCTTTAAAAACAGTATGATAAAATAATAATAATAAATATAGCATTTTAATGAAATAATTAAAAAAATTGGTTGGCCAATGAAATTTCTATTGTTTATAAAAATGGGGAACAATAATATAAATTCTCCGTGTTATAAATTATTGCAATATGCAATATGAATATACTTAACACATAATTGAAATTGTCGTTTTAACACACAAAAATATCGAACATTAAGTATAGATATCAACAATTATATATATATATAAATTATGTATTATTTACACATCTATGGTAGCAATTATTTTTTAAAGTAAGGTACATAAGCTAAAACTATATATTAATTGTTTAACGAACAAAATCTACTTGTAATCAATAAACAAATAATTTATTATGGGTAATACATAAGATAATATATTAGATATATTTCTGGTTTATGTATGGTTTTATTAGCAACTGATTTTTAAGAATTGCATTGTGTACATCAAATTTTATTTTTTAATTATCGCCCGGAATACAATATTATTGGATATCAATACATTTTCAGGAGTTGAGTAGGCAACTCATTTGACCAATAGCAATAGAATTTCAGTAGATGACACTGATTTGAATTTCTCAAAAAATATTTTTAAAATTCAAGCTTTTAAAAAATGTATTAATTTTGTAGTGTGGTTTAAATATTGTTGGCTTCTCAAAGAGCTTAACACGAGATTCATCATGTGTTGTACGTAGTGGTGAGCAAGTGCTTAATGCAGTAGTTTTTTTTATAAACGTTTTAAGTTAAAATTTTAATAGGAATAATAAAAATCACGGTATTTCAGAACATTTTTCACCGAACTTCTCTCAGAATCGTATTTCGTTAGCAATGATTTATCGTTGCTTAAAGGTAGTTATAAAATGCCTCTATATGTTCCTACCTTCTTAACTTCCCACCTAAAACAGTGGCACACCCGTGAGCATTATATACGTAATATACGTATAACGTAGTTCACTATTTTCAGATTCAAAGTTACTTTTTGTTTTTAGGTTAATTTTATATACGTTATCTGTTCCTTACACCATCTAGCGAGATCCCGGCTAGATCTTGGACCAGGGTGATCTCCCACGCTAGTCGTATCGTCTGCGCGTCGACCCGGCTTGCGTCAACGACATAACACCTTCTCGTGGTGCCGGGTGCTAGTAGGTACCCGGGTTTTCTCAGGTTTTCTCTGGTTTGCAGCCTGTACCCTGATTTGCCACCGAGCTTCTCAGGGCGGGAATGATGGATTACGAGCTGAGTCTCCCGACTGGATTACGGTAGGTCTCCCGGCGATCCCACTCCACCCGATACATCGGACAGCGTGAACAATGGCGAGTCGGCAGTTCCCCGGGTTCTTTCGGATTCAGTCGGTTTGCTTCGCTTATTCACGTCTGGACCTTGAAAACGCAGTGTGTCCTACCCATGACACTTTATGAAGGGTAGTACAGGAGATTGCTTGCCCTCGAGCCGACCACGCACGGTTCGAACGGCGATCCACGCCGTGAGTCACGTGTGGCCTCACCGCTGCCCATGACCGTGGCGTGGCGTGCGATTGGATTCGTACAGGCTTCGTGGTATCGTTAATGAAGATTTATCTAGTCATTAGCAACCGACCTGAAACTCTTCAGAAAATCTTCCCGAATTCAGGAGGTGAGCAGTGGGCCACCGTTACCAGTTTATTTGGGTAGGCCTCACCGATTCGCAATTAATGCCAAGCGCTACCAGTCGGTCCGTTGTTGTAGCGCCTGCCTGCGGGCAGCACCCAAACCTCGAGGATTTTGAAGAACCTGTTTCTTACACTGGAGTAGCTGGTACTAATAAGTTATAGGCAGATAAATTATATTTTTCTGTTTTAAACAACTATTTTTTTAATTTTTTTTTTTTTTTTATGTTGTTTAAATCATTCGTATTAAACAAAACCATGTTTGATTAATTTAGCGTGGACGGCATAACACCTCGCGGTGCCAGTAGGCGCCCGGGTTTTCTCGTGTAGTGAAAATCTAAAATTATGCAAATTCTGGTTTACAGCCAGCACCTTGACAACCCTGTCAAATGTTACTGTGACGTGCTCTTAATGAAAATAATTAACTTGCAAATTAAGTTACTTATGTATATATATATATATGAAATAATAAAGAATAAAAAGTCACCATTTTATTACAGCATTGTATAATTTCACGTTTAATAATAATCAATATGGTGTTAATGTTTACTATTTGGGAATTCGGTAAAAACAATATAATTTAGAAGTATGTTGTTTTTGCACTCGAACGTAAATCAACCTTCGTCCATTAATGCATAATGGACGACAACTATACGACCCCTGCACTAATACAATATAGGTCGTCACGCAATACTACAAAATAGTTATAAAACACTCGTCGTTTTAATTTTTGATAAAATACAAAAGGGACCACGATAATTATGAATTTAAAATCGAAATTCAATTTTTTCAACAGGTGTTTCGTTTTTGGCGGTGTCGGTAGTATTAACTACAACGGAAACAATTGCAAGATGATCACGTTCACGTTCTGGCGATGTTGTTTGATTTTGGCGCACGTTTTACACTCCAGGAACGGACACCAATGGGTATAGTACAACAATGTTATTATACATTAGGTATTTTATAAATATTCCGTACTATCTACGACCTAGTGGCGTACATTTTTGAATGTCTAATAGAGGAAGTGGAATTTAAATAAAAAAAAAAAAATCATACGTTTTTAATGTTTTATTATAAAGGTAGTCAAAATTTCCAATAACTACATTTTCCAGAACCGGAACCTTCATTGAAACCTATATTTTTTAATTCGAGAAACTGGAACCGGAACCGTTTCAATAAAATGCAAATATTTTCTGTTTTTTAATCTAATCGGTTCCATGAAATTACTGCAAAATAAATTAATTAACAAAAATAATTAACTACAATTAGTGAAAAATGCGCATATCTTGGACAGAATCGTATGAATTGTATTTAGATTAGGTCTGTGGCGGCTTTGAGGGGTGGATCATGGGGCCATGTCGCCCACAAGACATTTTGGTTTCCTTACTTACGCGTTGTTGATGAATCCTATTTATTATTTTTATTAGTTATTTTTCAACTAATTATTTCTTAATTATATCTATTCATTTTTTAATTGTAAATACCTGATAATTCTAATATATTAATATATTTAGTACTTTTAAGTATATAATAGCTATTTTAGATTTAGATAAAAACTTGTAAATTTTAAACCACGATGTACCACATAAAATCAACATTAGCACTGTATAAATTACGTCACAATATGTAACCCCTCTCCTCATTAGGCTAATAATCTTTGTAATTAAAGCCTGTATATTTAATAAAAAAAACAAAAATACCTATTTTAATTGTAATAACTTGTTAAGAATATTTTGGAAATATTAATATTTTAATTTAAATCAAAATTATGATTATGTCCATCATAAATATTTTTATTTTCTTTGATCTTTTTATTAAATATGATGTATTATATAAAAACCAAATATTTTGTGGCAGTATTCAAGGTCATATCAGGGGGGAGGGTGCATGGAATTTACACTCCCTCCCAAAATTATTGTAATAATAATTTATTATTATTATAATACATATTGAATAGACTTATAGACAAAGATAAAAACCGTAATAATTATTTAAATATTTTTATTTTACAGATGTTAAAAAATTCGCCATTATTTATCGACCCTACGTCGCTCGTAATGAGTATTTGTTTCGAACTGATGCATACCTTAAAAATGGTGACAATATTGTGGCGATTTATTTTCGACGGTCGTCTATCAGTTTTGTTGGTGAAATTGGAAAACGTTCATGAAAAATTAGCACACTTAAACGTTGCACGGCCATTGAACAAAACTCGCGTACTGTTCTTTTCCATAGCAGTCGTTATACATTTTATGGGACACATCTTGAAACCCATAAATCATATTATAGATCTACCCAACTTCTCAATCTTAACTATGGTAACTATATATTTATAATTTTGCAGTTCGTGAATTGGAATACAATTAGAAAGGGGGGCGCAAAAGTGTGAAAAGGAATATTAGTTACCTACCGTGTTTAAATGTCTTTAACTTTTTATTAAGTAAAAATGTTCTTTTAAAATACAAGTAAGGGTAGTGTATCACTGGGTGGGTGGTTGCTTCCATCACGTTTCATAAAATGTATTGTCCTGTAGTGCATATTTTTATTGGTCCCGGCGGAACAGATTGTATATTTTCTTATAATAATAATAATAAAAAATTTAAAAATATGTCTTTAATGTCCACAAATGTTCTTATCATGTTTCCTGTGAAAAATTAGATGTATCACGTTGAAATATTTTAAAATAATAAGAGGTACTCCGTCCCCCCTATTCAAGCAGTGATAATTTGACAAATTTATTTGTGTGTTTGGTAAAGGTTCGGTGTAATGTATTTAAACACCATTATTATAACTCCATTCAGTGGCCTAGTCATGGGGGGGGGGGAAATAGACCATGTCCCCTCTATTAGTTGTATTGTTTTTACATATAATGTATTATTTTACAATTTGAAACAAGATTCAATAAACAGTTAGACGATATTATGACACTTAAAGGGTTAATTCTTGCCAATTTTAGTGTATACAGTCAATATTACATGCTGTAAAAATATATGAAAATGATCTTATTGATAATGCTTTGGTAAGTCTCAAAGCTGAATTACCTATGTGGCGAAACCAATGGAAACCCAATGAATTAGAAAAAACCGATTCAGCAATAGATGCATTACGCTATTGTACGGACTTGTTACCAAATGTGAAATTATTGCTTTAATTTTTTGCAACTTTACCGGTTACATTAACGATACCAGAACGCACATTTTCCTCTCTAAAGTTATTGTAAAGTTATTTACGGTCAACAATGAATGAAAAGTGGCTTAAAAGTGGCTTGGGTCAGCTATGACAAAGATCAATAAATCTGAAGTTACTTAAGTTTTTAATACAAAATCTCACATACTCCTTTTATTAGGTTGGTCAAAATAAACATTTGATTTGATTTTTTTTTGGGCTTTACCCCCCCCCCCCCCTTGTCATTCCAAAGTCCAACTACGCCACTGATTCCATTCATGTTAAACGTCCCCTTAGCTGTATGATACGCTAATAATATACTTATATAATTAATTATAGATTCTGAGCGTAGCGAGGATTGTATTGGTATTACTGATGCTTTTCTCGCCCCCTCTCATCTGTGAACAACTTACTAGAAATCTTGCTCCAATCAAAAAACGACATTTGGGAGGTAATTTAATGTTTATCCTTGTAGTTTCCTCAATAATGGAGAAAAACCGGAAATGTTTACTCAACAACTGTTTTCTGTTATTTTCGGTTTTATTGTTTTGTTGTAATACACTTCAAACTAATCGAAATAAATTCAAAATTATATAGTATAACGGATTTTAAACGTTCGCATGCCCCCCCACATAGTCATCGGGCGCTAAAAATCACATTATTACAATTTTTTACAGGTGTTTTACTTCATAGTGGACGTGTGTTCGTTTATCGCCTATTACGAATACGTCCTATTGATAATTTGCGCCCAATGTATATTGTACGAAATCAACGATAACATATGCAAATCAAACACTTCGCTAAAGGACTTGCGAGACATGTACTTGAACGTGGTGAACTCCGTGGAGGACATGAACATGTCGGTGTACGGCATACCCGGGTTAATAAATTTCGTCTTTGGCAACATGTCTCACATAGTTTTCGACGTGTTTTATTTCGTATTGTTCGACAGAGTGTTTTACCTGCACATGACGCTCAAGTACATGATCCTGGCACACGATTTGACGAGGGCGCTCGACATTATCATGCTGTACTGGGTCTGTTACACCACCGAGAGAGAGGTTCGTTTACGCGCGAAACAATATTATTATGTAGCCACCCACCCGCCTACTACCAGTGATGGGAAAAATCAGGATTTCCGAGTTTTATCCGTATCCCGATTTCGGTTTGTTAAATCGTGATTTTATATTCTTTTTTAATTAATTTCTCATAAAACTATTTGTGTTGTTATCTTATTGCAAACAGCGTTAAATACATAAAATATCACGATTATTATTTATTTAAAAAAAAAAAAAACAAAACAAATGTACAACAAAAATAATTATACATATTACACTCTAAATTAGTATAATATATTACTTTTTGACCAGGCAAACGCTGTTTTACTCGTGAAAATTGTTTTTGGTTGCACGTTCTAAAATTAATAATGTTATTTAACTTATTTTATAATGTAAAAAAACAATTACCTAAGGATTTGATTTTAAGATTTAAAATAACAAAAATCTGTACGGTCAAACCCAAATTTTGGATTATAAAATTGGAAACACAAAATTTCGGATTTTATTCGAAACATAGTTTTTCGGATTTAATGGAGTTTTGGACAATCCTGACTTATGGCACATCACTAGCACATACACACATACATAAATTTACGATTTCTTTCGGTCAAATTAACAATAATATTCTAAGTACCTAACTACATTAAAACGCACTTGCTTGCAATATAGAACGAAAAAAAATATGGACCAAAGTTGCCAAAAAAAAAAAAAAAAAAACACAACATACAAATGGATTGATTTATTTTATTTACAATTAAATTTATTTTGAATTAATTATACATATTTTACACATTTCTGTATTTTTGATATTATATTTTACTGTGTTATTACGTTCACTACTTATTTGTTTGCTATTTTGGTTAGATAACCAAAATGTTTTTGCCGAAATATTATAATATGGAATAACCGTGTTTTATAGATAAAACGGACAACTTTATTGTTAAACCAAAGAATTGTTGCAGAAACAAATCCAAGAGTTCATCGACAGGTAACTTACATATAGGCATTTCAAATCAAAAATATATATAATAAAGAATGATTACCCAACGTTGTTTTTTCTATTATAGATAGCATATTTTTTATTAGGAAGATTGCATGCAAATTTCAATTTCAAGTTATGCGGATTTTATGAAATTAATTTCAAACAATTATTAATTTTAATTGCTAAAGCGGCAGCATTTATGATCATACAATTTCAGTTCAAGATAAATCGAATAGTTTCTTATTAATGAAATACATATTTATGTCTTTTCAATACAAAGTTATTCAGCTTTAAATACTGATTATAACTATTACATTTCATTAGTTTATGCCAAGCATATTTCAGAAATAAACTTCACCTGTAATCCAACCAAGTACCAAATAAAATACAGGTTTATAACTTTTTTTATCAATTTTCTTGTGATATTTTGATTATAATGTTTATTTTGAATTTTCAGAATAATTGCAATCCATCAAACTCAAGATGTCAATAAAAATAATAATAATACACATTCAATAAAAAAAACGTGTAATTTTTATTAAATTGTTTAAAGCCACTCTTAGTGGTTATTGCTTATTTAGGTGGCAAAATATAGGAAATTTCTAATCTCGTCTTTGCCTTCCATTATCTGTGTGAGTCATATAGTATTATTGTGAAACTTTTGTTATATACACTAACATTGAATAGTGGAATTTAGTTTAAGTGAGTAATTTTTTACACTTTATAGAATGTGTATAAATTAACTGTATGAGTACATTTGTAAGTAATTTAGTTTTATAGTTGAATTAATTAAATGGCTAATTAAATCTAAATTATGCATTATGGACAAAATGCACAGATAAATTAATGTTTGTATATTATGTAAATTGTTGAAATTTGAATGCAATAGGACTGGTGGGAATACATACAAATATAATGCTGTTAAATTACCACTACTAATTTTGAAAAGATTTGTGTTTTTATTATTATTGTTAAATATAAATTTAGTGAAGTATCCCTACAATAAGATAATATACATTTTATGAATAGAATCTTTATTGATTAAGATTTTTTTAATATTATATATAAAAAAAAAAAAAAAAAAAAATGGATAATATTTGTACAATTATTAATTATTTCCTTCTGCAATATAATTAATGTACTTTAAATCATTCCAGGTTTTTCTTATTGTACATTTTTCAAGTATTATTTAAATACTACAGTATCCAACATAGAACCCAAGCATTGAACGATGTTACCAGACATTAAATTGTCAACTTTTTCTTCCAAATGTCTCTTTGGATCTTGTTTGCCAACATTTTTTATGGCCAATTGTTCTGGTGTCATTTTATCCTCATCTTCCAGGGCCTATTAATAAAATACAAATGTATAAAGATTTTAGTCATGAAAAAAATTAACTTTAATTTAAATATAATGTTTACTTTGTTATAAGACTTAGCTAATTCTAGCATATCTTTAACAGTTGACCGGTTAGTATCGCAATGTTTTTCATAATCTTCAAGTGCCATCCCATCCATCCATGACTTTTTGTGTAAATTCAATAACATTTTTTGCTCAAGTTCATTCTTGCGATAATTTATTGAGATAGAATAGTAATGGCGATTAAGACCATGAATTAAAGCCTAAGATCAATGTATATTTGTTAATAATATTATACAAAGTTTGTAAAAACATAAAAATAATAGCAATCAATATTTTACTGACTTGAACTGATGGTTTTTGTAAATGTCCCAAGTTGCTAGTAGTTTGTCTTGGCTCTTGACCAAGTACCATCATATTTGGATTAATTAAACGGAAAGCGTCAATCACAACTTTACCTAAAAATCATTTTTTTTTTTTTTAATATAGGTAATTAAAGTTAAAAGAACAACAAATTAATATTAATAATCTTAAATTATTTTCTTATTTATCAAAGTACATTTGACAAAAAATGTCTTGAAAAGAGTATAATCATTTTTCTTCTTGAATAATATTTAATATTATTTATTTTTTTATTATTAAGGAGAATAATACTTTATATTTTATAGAAAATATCATTGAATTTAAATATTAATAACTCATTCCACATTAGTACAACACATTTAAAAATATACAGATAAACCACTAGGGTAGTATTTAAATTGTTTGCACCCTTGGCCAACTATATTTGTATGCCTCTCACCACCTCCCAAAAGAAAAAATTAAATCCCCTATTTTCAAAAAGTTTAAATTCTTTATTTAAGTTACAGATGTTTAATTTGTAAAATCAGTTGTTTTAAACAAAAAATCCATGTAAGTACAATACCAAACTTTTACCAAAAAAAAAAAAAAAAATATATATACATTATTACACTGAGCTCCAGGTATAATGAGTTGAAGTTGTTATGTAAGCCAACAATTATTTCGTTAAAAAAACAATTTTAATAAATATTCAGAGTTATAAATATATAATTACTAGTATACATTTTATATATACTAGCAGTTTTATTTAATTAAAATATTTAAAACAGTTTTTTTTTTTTGTTATATCAAATTATAACTGTATAATTATATAATATCCAATATAAAGTGATATGTATATTGTATGACTGCATAGTAGTGAATGTTGGAATATTTATTCAAATAAAATGTTGATGTTGCCATTTTTTTTTTTTTATAAATATTATAACTATGTGGACATTTACCAAAATACGATATCAATTTTCTTATATTACCTACTAATATTTGCTATCTAATTACCCAAACTGTTGTCCTTTAGTATGCCGACTACAGGTCACACACAAGTTTAGTGTGTGATTAACCTCTATAGTTAGGTATATTAAAAAAAAAAACTCCCAAAAAAAGATTACAAATTCGAATCAATATAATAAAGCAATGTCTTTATATTGAAAAATCATATATGTGGATATAAAAGAATTTTACTTTTTAAAAGACCACCAAAATAAATTGTTTAGCATCACTGCTATTTGTTTATTAGTTGTGATTTTTATGTTATTAAAAATAAACAAAACCACATAATAAAATTGAAAAAATTGTATAAAAAATATTAAATATGTACGATTCTTATAGCTATATTACAATATGGTTAAAATATATAAGGTTTATTTTTCTTAAATGTAACGTTCTTTTGTTTAAAATTAACTTTGAACTTTATTTATAGGTAATAATTGCTAATGGTATTTAAATAATCAATACCTTTAACACTCTGAATCGGATCAACTACAACAGCAACAGCCCTTTCAGAAAGTGCTTCAAAACTTTGTTGAGTATTGATATCCACACCAGACAGCCAGCAACCAAATCCTGGATGTGAATGATACCATCCAACAACCATTTCAGGTCTACCTGTCTGTTTTAACATATCTAACATCTTCGCTTGGAATACTGGATCTACAGCTTCTACACTCACACCCTGAAAACTTCATTGATTAGTATTAAGTTTAAAAATAATATTATAATATTTTAGATTCTTACGGTTCCTGTCTGTGGCATAGCAAATACATCAATTACACGTACAGTGTAATCATCGACAAATTCACCCAACATCAAACCCATAACTTCCATTGGAACTCCAGCGCGTCCGTGTTTTAACATTTTTAACAAGGCCAACGACGACACATACACTTGTTCGGCAGTATCGACAACGGGAGTGTCGGCTGCTGGCGCTGACCCTTGTCCCAAAGGAATACCACCGCCGAGTCTTAATAAACGATCCATATCTTATGAACTATTGACAAAACAAAATTATATTAATAACATGTATAATAATTAGTCTAAACTTTTAAAAACTTAAAACGTACATGTAATGTCAGAGATTCCTGAAATGTCTTATAGAATTAATATTACAATTTTAAATTGAAACAAATAATACTGTTTTTAAAATGATTTGACTAGTCACTACTCCGCACAAAGTATACACTATACGGTGTACAGTAGAAATGATTAAGCGAATTTGAGTTTGACAACAAACTAATCACATAACCTAAATAACAACTGTGTTCGCTGAAAGAGTGAGGTTGAACCACGATTATGTATCTTTAACCACAGAATACATTGTGGTTAGAACGTAAAATCACAGAAAAATGAAACAAGATAACAAAGCTGATAAATTATGATAACAATGTTCATATAGTGAAGAAATAATAAAACGATTGTATTTCAAATAAATTATAATTAACAATAATATAGGTACGTTTTTTAATTTATTAATGTAATTACTAATTTTTGTTTAAATCAAAATAAATGTTTTACTTGTGTTAAATATTATTGTTTAAAATTTAATATTTAATATTGATTTAAAAGATCAATATTTTATTGTCAACAGTCGTTCTATTCTGTAATGGTTGCAATGACAGAAGTCAAAGAGGAACGTAAACCTCGATATGCTGGAGGTCCACACGGTTTAGGTAAATATATTTTCAACTTATATTAATAATATACCTAGTTTTTTTTTAAAAAAAATCAGTTTAATATATATTTTTAGGAGATCCTGATGATTATAAATTACGAAAAATTGAGTCAAACGTATTAATTCCAAAAATGGTTCGAGAAAGAGCAAAATATGAAAAATGTGCTGAACAAAATAAAAGTATTATTTTTGGTATATTATGGCTTATTGGCCATTCTCATTAAAAATGAATACATTTTTTTTTTAGCTTTTGGAGATTGTTGCTTGGATACTGGGTTATTAATGTTTTATAAATGCAAATCAGAAGTGAAAGAACTAAATAGTTGTATGGCCAAGTGGTTTGTCAATGAAGATTTTATAAAGGAATGTCGAATTCAATATTTAGATGAACGAAGAACATATAGACTAACAGGAATTAAGAAACATGAAGAAAAGAAAATAGGAAGTTAGAAAAAAAAACAGTCTATTTTAGAATAAATATCAGTATAGTAGTACAACAAAAATTAACTAAAATTGTATATTATTTTTTTTTCCAGTCATATTAAAACATATTTTATTTTCTATTAAGTTGATTTGTGTTCTCAACATGTAGGTTTCAATCTATTTTGCTCTGGCACCCATCGTCTTATGATAGTATCAATTACAGTATACATAGTTAGATCGATATGCATTCCTTCTGTATATGGAGGACCGTTAACATTACATACAAGCAAATCCTTATTAACGGATTCAATAGCTCGACTACATCCTAAAAATGATGGCCATGATGATATCAATTTACTGTTTTGACCATTAATGTTAATTATTACCACATAGGAAGAATGGTAAAATTCAGGTGATGCTTTATATAGTACTAAAAACAAAAAAGATAACACATAATATATATTGTATATGAATGAAAAAAATATATGGAAAGTTATTCAATATTAGTTATTTACCATAATTGCCGCCATATTGATTCCCAAGTTTGACGATCCATCCTTTAGATCTGTAATAGTGATATGCTGCATACAAAAATGGAAAATTTTCATTCAAATCATTAAATTGTTTCCAACATTCGGGTATACTGATTACTGAGCCTTTTTCATCTTGTATCTTTAAACATTCTAGAGTGTAATATAAGAAAAAAGCTTCTTCTAAAAGTAAATAATAATATGTGACACTGTTTTCGCCGGAAACATTCAATGTATTACAATAATCTTTATTTAAGTTTTTTTTTAAATCCTTCCAATTATTTGATACATTCTTAACGCCATTATTAGAAGATCGTTGAGAAACACTAACTGAACTATCCTGGAGCAGATCACATTTACTTTTTAATAATCTTAATAATTTACAGTTTTCCATATTTTGCTTAGGATTAGACGTACTAGATTTATTTTTAAGGGATTCTGTTATTTTACTATTAACTTTATTATGAGGAAATTCAAATGGCACTAATTCCATTGATTGCCAATTATTTTTATGCTTTAACAGTTGGTTTTGTAGTGCTTTGTAGTCTATAAATGTTTCCTTATCAAACACGCCGAATTCCCCAAAAGAACCCTAATATTTAATGAAAGAAAAAAAACAAGTTTTTAAATTATACTACAAATTTGCTATAATAATGTAACTTACAAAGTTGTGAAGGCATGATATGTCATTTTCGTCCTCGACAATAATATGTTTCCCATTGAAAATTGCTTGGAACGATGGCCATTCATTTTCTTCTAATATTGTACCATTCTCATTAAAAATAGGCAAATTAATCAGTTTAGCGTCCTTAATACTTTTTTTTTGTACCGGTGGCTTTAAAGGAAACATTTAAAAGATTCCCATTAATCTTTTGACGGAATTATAGAAAGTATTAACTGGTTGATTGTGTTAAATTGAAAATGAAATAATACGTTTTTATAGCGAACAATGAGCAAACAAATAAAATAATGCAATACTATTCGAATATTTTATTTAATAATAAAATTTTGAAATCTTTCTCACACTATTACAGACTATTGTGTGATAGTGTTATCAAAGTACACGATTGTACTTACTGGCGAATTGTTAATTGTTATTATTGATTGTTATCTATGATTCTAAGTATATCTAATCTAATCCGGATTTATATTATTATTATTACAAAATGTAATAAACCAATTATAATATTAATTGTTGTAGACGAAATGAAACAAATAATGTTATACAACTGGCCACACTGGAGAAAATTCATGACAAATAATTAGTCTTGTCAACTAAGCAGTGGATGCTACGTATAGAATATTTTGCTGTTCAAAAATGTCCCGGGTATATTTTTCGACGTCCGCACGAATTTTCTCGTTTTTTTCCCAATTATTAAAATGACTACAACGGAAATCAAAAACGGACATCTCCAATGCATCAACTAGATCCAAATACTTTCAGAAAAGATGCTACACTTGATAATCGGAGCAAGATATCTGATAGAAAAGCGCATAATCATCATAGTAAAATCAATACATTCCCCAATCTAAAAAAAAAAAAAAAACAACATTAAATTATAATGATGAGAATTCGAATATTTACATTACATTTAAACATCCGTTGAACTAAATGCTTATGGGGGAGGGGATAGGTCACTTGCCCTAGCTTGGGCACTACAATTTTTTGGGATGCCAAATTTTAGATGGATATCCGGTTTTTTTTTTTGTTCTACATAGTATTTTAATTGCCATACGAATAAGTAGAACCTTATTATTAATTATTGTATAGTGTACCATTTTAAATATCGAAAACCACTTATTCGATTAGTAAAATTGCTTCTATCTTGCTGTGGTTAGGCGAGGTTACTTATAAAATGAAGATTTCCGCCTAATGGTACTTTATTTGAAACATTTTTCGAAATTCTCAACACTTGGGCACAGGTTAAACTATATATAAATTCTTAATTTTTCTACAAATCTAATGTAACAACTGACGTTGTAAAGAGGCGCTAAATATATAAATAATATTAGGCACCGATCATAGGCGTGCAGCAGACTTCATCCGCGGGTTAAGCAATAAGAAAAATAGGCCCCCCCCACAAAATCTAAAATCACACCAAGATTTTTTATTGAAATTTTTAAACATCTTAAGTTCAAGTCTTCATGATATCAGCACTAACGTTTTTAACTCATCTATCATTTCTTCAATAATGATTTTTGATGCCATTTTTTGTTCGATAAAAGTTAGCGAATCAAGACGTTCTTGTAACAAAGTGGTACTGGGTTTGGATTCCACAATAGACAATTTGGAAAAAGCTCGTTCATACGAGCAACTTGTCACAGGTATTGTTGCAAATTGTGTTAAAGCTTTATTGAACATTGAAAATATGGTTTTTCGATTATTTTCCGATAGCCAATTCAGCCATAATGCCGTTGTTTTAGTTGATGGCCCTTCAGTAGAATTTGTGTCAATCGCATTTTTATTGAGATTAATTTCACGCTCAAATGAACTATCCAAATTAAATTATTCCCGAAATGTTGAAATATTACTGTCGAGTTTTAACTGAAATTAATGTCCCGTTGCAGTTATTATTCTTAAACTTTCTTAAGACTGTAACGCCTTTCTGGTCCAGTATTAAAGTATTTCATCTCAAAAATGTTTCATTTTTTTTTTTTTTTTATGTTATCAGAAGGATCACAAGTTCTTTGGTAGAATAAACTGGGCCCCTTACACGAAGCCGCAGATCATGCCGCGGCAAACATTGCATACTCCTATGCTTATAACTGTGACGATAGTTAGCACGGCTCTGGCCTATATATACAGTGATACCATTCAAATAATATTGCAGACCACACACTGATTTAGTGTACTGGTACAACACATACAAGAAATCATCTTCTCATCCAGAAATCAAATAAAATTTATGTGGACCCATCACGTGTTGGAATTTCAGGGAACGAAAAAGTAGACGAAATGGCAAACGTAGCAGCTACAGGCTCTACAACTAACATCACTTACAAAGTAAACAAATTACCAACAGCCGATTTATTATATGAAGCTAAAAAACAAATTATAAAAACATGGCAAAATCAATGGGACTCCATCTCAACTGATGACAATAAGTTAAGAAACATTAAAAAAACAATTTCCAAATGGCCTCACCCAAACAACTCTGGCAGGAGAGAACAAGTAATCATTAACAGAACCAGAATAGATCACTCCCATCTTACACACTCATACCTCATCACCAAGGAACCCGAGCCTTTGTGTGACCTATGCAAAGTTCCTATCTCAATCACGCACATCATCATCGACTCCTCCAAATATTCCACAGCACGCCACCTTCTCAATAATCCATCATCGACAGAAGAAGCCCTCAATCAAAGTAACACTCACAATATTTTCAAATTCTTCAAACACATAGATTTAGACAAAAACTTGTAAATTTTAAACCATGATGTATCACATAAAATCAAAATTAGCATTGTATAAATTACGTCACAATATGTAACTCCTCTCCTCATTAGGGTAATAATCTTTGTAATTGAAGCCTGTATATTTATAAAAAAAAAAAAAATATTCTATATATGAATAATAACAAAAATAATAATATCATTTTATAACGATAATGAATACATTTTATTTTTATTCATCGACAATATTTATACAATATGACCGCACAACGCGGCAAATAAAACATAATAATATATTATTATAAGTTTACAATATAATATTTTAGGATATATAGGTACGTACATACGCGTAGGTGTATACAATAATAATAATAATAACAATATTATTATTATAAACACAATAGCTTGCCTTCCTATAGGCCAATGGGCGTGTAAGCGACATTGTAATAATATTGAAAAAAAAAAAAAAAACCGTCTTTTTCTATATCGCTTTGTTGTTTTTACCATATTATTATAATTAATTAATATATTAACGTGAGCCAATATTAAGCAAAATTACCGCACAGTTTTTGCTTGGTACCGTACCTATCTCCGAGAGAACAGTGCCACAACTCAACAAATTCGATTTTTGAATTATTAGTAATTACTCAAATAACGAACCATTTACTGTCTTAAGCCATTACGGTAGAATTGTGCAGAATTTCATTCCTTACAATTTCGTATACTAGTATTTTTTCAATTTATTTACTATTAAAGGCAGTATGACCGTAAAATGTCTTTATTTTTGTTTATAGTAAAATATAGTTTCCCGTGTGTTTATAGTCACTTCTGAAATGTGATTTTTTTCTGACCTGACTAAACGTTATCATTGTTCAAGTCAGAATAAAATCATATTTCAGAAGTAACAGTTTCACGTGGTACAAATTGATCGATTTATAGTGACATAATGAAACATTAAAATTCGATTTTCCAACATTTTCATATTTTGAGTTGTGCCACTATCTTTTCTGGGCTGTTTTGCTTAGTAACATGCGTAAATATTTTAAAAACATGTATATGGTTAACCGCGTTTTTTACAAAATCAAATGAGTTTACGGTGTTTTTGTTAAGGACTAAAAATATGTATGATAAAAAGACGAATATTTTAATGTAAAAAAGTAGTATTTCAAATTTTGTCGCCCTTTGGTTTAGGAAGGCAGTTCTGCGACGTGTCTGTCACGTTCCAAAAATGGCGTTTATACGTCCATTTCGTCGTTGGTGTGTCTATTGCTCAGTAGCGATTCCATCGCGGCGCTCCGGAAATTGGTCATGTTTTGGTGTCCGAGCTTGGCTCCCGAGTTCGTGTCTTCTATGGCTTTTCTTAACTGCAAGGTAGGTTAGGTTAAGAAAATGAAAAAAAGTTAAAAATGCGGTTAGCCCGGTTAACACGGGTAGTAAAGAGTATTAAATGAGACGTTATGCAGTGCGCGTAGCCACACGATTATTTTTTCTAGCTTTTAATTTTTATTGTTTAAAAATTATGTTTAGTCGTCCAGATAAATAGCCAGATAAAAACTATCGGAGAATTCATTCAAAATTCACCAAAACTAAAAAAAAAAACCATAGTGGCAGGATATTTGTTTTATTATTGGGCTATTTATCCGCTAAACAACTTCAATAACTTATGCAAGTCAATGATTCTTATAAGTATACCTTGGTTGGTTGTGTACGTTGAGTTGTTTATATGCTAATTTTACGGCGTTTATTATTATTATTATTTTTTTTTTACTTGCGTGCTGCCTTCGTTTGACATTTATTTTATTTTTTACTTATATGTTGTGTGTTCAATATATATACTCAGTGGCGGCATTTAAGAGGCAGTGCGAGGGTGCAATTGTGCCTACGAGGAATTTTCTTAGGGAGCAATAGTATCATTTTGCACCCACAGATAACAGAATTAAATTTAAATAAACTGGTATAGGTATACTACTATGTATAATAAATAATAATAGATAATAATAAATACAGGTCCGTATTTAAGAATTTGTCGCCCTGGGGGCAACATTAAAAAAACGCCCTTTTATAATATAATTTAAATTGAATACAATATAAAAACAATTTTATTTTTAATTTTCAATTCAATTTTTTTCCTGGACTGTGACTCCGCAAATTCTTTAATTATATTAACATAATTGATGCTAGAGGTTAGTTCACTATCAATGTTTAATACAGCCAAAGCATTTAGGAAATCATTATTCAATAGCGATCTAGAATACGTTTTTATAATAAATTATTATCTATGGTGTCGCCACAATGCCACAAAACTCAATTATTATCACACCTAAATCTCGATAATAGGTTAAAAAAGTAAGGTCATGATAAAAGTATAAATAATAATATATTAAAATAATATTATGCGTACAAATAACTGAACGAAGTTTTGAGAGGATTAAATTAATGAAATTATATATAACAAATTTAGCCGCCCCGGGCAACATTCCTCTGTTGCCCTCTCTAAATACGGCCCTGAATAGATACATCATAATATTTTAGTAAGTATTATCGGTAATCTAACCCGTATATATTATTACTACGCATAAACGTTTAAACAGATTATACTGTCTTGGGATTTTAATTTGATAAAAACATTAATATTACTAATTTCGTGGCGTATAATAACGAAATATTAGTTTGGTTTTTTTAGGGGTCGTGGGGGAAAGCCCTCGAGGGTCTGTGGTGATTAGGCGAGGTTGATGCATTTTTGTACCCTCTCTAGTCTTAACCGAGTACCGCTAATTTATGCGTCTAATCTTTCCTGAGTATAAGATCGATGTTAACAGTTAGTAATGAAGTAAGTACGATGAGATATTTTACTCGCCTCTTTTAGACCGACAACGCCAACCAAACGTCCTATGGCCGTGACGTAGGCGTGATTGACGCCGACCAGCGAAAATACTGAGTGGACCTTGAGCAGAGACGTCCTCTCCACCAGCTGGAATGGTGCCGGATCAATGTGACATGAGCCGAACTCCAGTATCTTGTCCATTTGCTTTTGTTCCCAGTAGTTTTGTTCCTCCGGCGACATGTCTATGACTCTCTCTCTGGGCTACAGCGCAAACCATTCGTATAATGTATTATAATAATATTATGTGACAATAACAATACTAATAATTTATTGATTATCGTGTTAAATACACACTGTAGAATTCTATTGTATTAATTGTGTAAAACTTAGTAAAAAAGATTGTGGCCAGGACATGTGTAGGCCATTGGTGTAGGTATATGATAAGATATAGGGTAATTTAGTTTATACATACAACGATAAATCATTGAAAAAACATATTTTGTGTGGAACTCTTCTGTTATGTCATTTTCTTTCACAGAACAAATAAATCAACGGAAATATACTACGAAAAGTCCAAAATTCAAGTCTGAGCTTCCATATGAAAATTAATATTTGAATATCTAACTTCGAGATGTTATTATCAATATTCAACATCTTAGATCTCTGTGTGCCAAAGATTTTATCCAAAATCGGCTTATGGTAATTTTTTGTCGAGTTTTTTCTTTTTATTATAAAAAGAGAACTGGGGAAATAAAATAATTCCTCAATTTAAAAAAAATATCTACTCGGATGCAACAACTAGATCAAAAACGATCTCCGTAGAAACATCCCTGTTGTCTTTTGATTGGAGTAAGTCATTTGGTCGTATTTGTGTTACATCCAAACAGAAAAGATTAAAAACAAACACTTATAGCATAAAACACTATAATACACTCCGCACAGAATCTATAAAAGGGCATTAAGAGATACCATTATACTTGAATCAATCCCCACTAAATAGTTTCCCAATTTCAGATATTCAAATAATCATACCAGTTGAACTTTTTTGTACACTTGTACGTTCTGTGTCGAGCAACTTTTGTCCTGTAAATCACACCCATCTGTCAAGTTCTGCTGTTCTGGGTTGGCGTCTCGCAGTGAGGCCGATTTGTGAAAAATGGCTTCGAACGCCAGTCTTATGCTGAAACGCGATACAAATACATCAACATTATAAATTTAAATTATTAATAATGATTTTTTTTAATCAAAAGGATTATCCCTGCTTCGAAACACTAGAAACTATCACAATTAATTATATGGTGTTAAAAACAATTTTTTTCATCACTAAAATAATGCAACAAGGAAAAAGTAACATCAAATTATTAAATTGATTAACCAGGCTATTTTTAAAAAAATTAAGAAGTTGTTTTGACCATAAAAATGTTTAAAAAAAATATTAAGTTGTCATTTACAAAACGAAAGTTGTTATGCGTATGCTTAAAATTAAATGACATACAAATAGTCCAGTTATTTAACCTAAAAGAATAGAATTCAAGTATAGTGAATATGCGCAGAATTATATAGATTAGAGACCTACCTAGATATAGTACCGAACTAAATTTTCAAACCGTTTTTTTGTCGTAAAATATAATGTTCCGTATAACTATTTTATTTCGCTTTTTTCTATACCTATAAGGTGTTGAGAATTATATTATATAGTTTATATTTTAATCTACTTTATTGAATAGTGTTTTACAATTTTATAGCGTCTACTTTTCGGTTTTTACCATCACTTACCGACTCTCGGCTCCAGTTATCGTCGAATACGGCGTCGCCGATGGGGTCATCATTGGCGTCAGGTTGTGCAGTGTAAACGAGTGCGTTTTTTTTAAAATCGACTTTTTTGGATGTCCTTTCTGCAGTGAAGGATACTGCTGTACCTGTCAAAACCAATTTAAATCATTTGTGTACATAGTATATATGTAGACAATTTTTTTTGGTTTGATATGAAACCTATAGTAGATTATTATATTTGTTTATTCTGATGGTTTCTTTCTTTCTTTCTCTCTCTTTCTCTCGTATTATTTCAAATAAAACCATGTGATCGGAGTGAATTTATCCATATGAAGCCCTAACCCTACCGCACACCCTTCTGTTCATCAGCGCACTGCACTATTTGGCCAATTGGCCACTATTTGGCCAATAAAAGTACAAACGCTTCCGTCAAGTCGATTTTTGTTTCAGAAGTTTGTTTGTTTCAGTAAACTTATGTATGTCGTATGTGTATTCAAAACCGTATATTATTTACACAATAATTTATTATAACACAAAATAATATAAATACAAGTAGGTATATTTATACCTACTAAGTATCAGTGGTGACTTTGATTCGTATTCTATAACCGGGGCTTTGTTGAATTACTATAGTACTTTGATCCTACTGCAGAAAAAAGAGGGTAATTCGTTTAAATTCTAATAAGTTTAAAAGTAAAAAATATGGTGGAGGAGCGAACCCAAATCAATAACGCGTAAGGAGTCAAAAAGTCTTGGGAGGCGTGGACCGCATAGCTCTAATTTAAAGTCGCCACTGCTATTATGTGAACGAAGTAAAAGTTCTCTTTACATATACTATTATAGTATTATTATTACCTTAATTGCTGGATTTGTAGAGAGCGACTGAGTACTTATCGATAATCTCCTCTGTAGTGCATCTGGAGCAGGCGTTACTTCGAACCTAGATGGTCGTCTTTCTTTGTTATGTTCTCTTCGTTTTCTTTCTATCTCGTCAAGTTTTTCTTGCGCTTCCTTTTGCCATTTGGCAACCACCTGCATCCGTCTTTCTTTACCCACTTGTCTGTCAATCAGTTTTATCAGTTCGATACGAGGGACCGAGCCCAGCAAAATCATCGAGTCTGAAATAAAAACATAAACAACATTAAAATATACGAATCGGTAATATTCTATAAAACGTTTGACAGTATAGGTACCCGGTTTGTCAACGAGCGGAAACACTCTTAGCACTTTGTTTTCTCTCAGAACTCTTTTCAGGTCTCTGTAACTCATATTATACCAAATGTACTTAACGTCTCTGACCATGAAATCTTCTACGTATACGTTGTAAATACCTAAATGAATCACATTAAGTATAATTATACAAGATTGTGGTAATTACCATCCGTCAAAGAATATAATATATTTTACCCGAGCTGGACGGGAGAAGATCCGGCAAGTAGGGGAGGTTCTTTATAAGTATTATGCTGTCGTAAAGCGAAGGTTGTAGTAACACTGCTACCGCGTTGGATATTAATACGGCAATCTAATAAATTAAGTGTAAATGATTGTACAGATGACTATACACAATGTTGTCTAATAAAAATGAACGCAATACATAGATAAAAAAAAATATACGATACCATGACGGGTACAATGTGAGTGATCTGCCCTGTCATTTCGAAAGCGATCACAGACACCGATATGGAATGCGTGACGGCTCCGGCAAAAGCGGCTGCTCCGACTACGGCATAACCTCCTAAATTTTCACCAAAAAAACATTATAATATATATATATATATATATTGTGATCATTCATTATTATTAATAATTTTTACCGGGTATGATGGGCGTGATGAATTTCCCATGCCTGACGCCGTATGGGAACCAAGAGTGCATGAGTTCGCCTACGATACGACCGAACGCGGCTCCCGTTTTGAACACAGGAATGAAACTACCGGATGGTACTGGAATGGTTGATGCGATTATGGAAAACACAAACTAAAAATAAACTCGAGTTACTAGACGAATACAACAATTATTCGGTGGCGGCAGTAAGTTTCGCGTCGTTTTTTTTTTCGTTTCAAAAAAATGTATATTACGTTATACGCGATGTAAGCCGATAGACATATGAAAACATTAGTGTTTTCCGTTTGCCAATGGTTCATCATTTCTGCCTCCTCGATGGTAAACTCGTTTTTGGTCCACGTGAAATTACTAAACAACCCCGTCAACTAGAACATAACGACACGGAGTTAAGCTGATATTATATAGTTTATTATATTTATGTTCAATCAAATTTCGTTCTCACTTGGTCGTGTACGGTTAGCTCTCCGGCAATATATTTACCGGTGCCCGGAGGGAACGTTATCGTCAACGTGAGAAACGTGATCAGACTTGGGTACAAAAAGCGGCTATATTATAACGTAAAGTGCGATTAAAAATAAATTACGAATTATGTATTTATCCTCGTTGAGGGTTAAAAAAAAAAAAAAAAAAAAAAATGATCGAGTGATACTCACTTACTTCTTTTGTAGGAACGAATTAATTCTTTTACTTTGTCTCATAAACAGTACATATTGTCTGTGGGCCCATACGTAACCGGCTCCGAAAATACCACAGGCTACCCTAAATACCGGCATAAAAAAATGGTCACAAATGATCGCGTAGGTACGGATATGAGTCATGACAAAATGTTTTCATGGGTACGGTATTATAATACATTATAGTACACGCAGAACCGTGCCTAGGTGGTACAAGAGGTTATTGTTGTACAAAGACAATTATTATTTTATTATACCCGACGTTTTGACATTTGTATAACCAACTAATAATTGAGAAGACTTAATTGGTTTTCAATCAGAATCCATTTGTTGACTTTTATTTATTTATTAATTTTTCTACCACTAAATAAGCATTATTGTTTTTGTAGTAAAAATAATTCTAATGCGCAAAACGAAGTTAAACAAACTAATCTACTTTCCCACAACATTCAGTTTTAAGTACAGAGTTGGTCATCTAGATGTAGGGGATACATAATATTTTTTTAAGGAGGGCACTTTAAATGAATCTTATTGGCACCAGACGTTGGTTTTGCTAGGCACGGGCACTGAATATACGTACAAGGAACATGAGCGTGCGCAGAATTTTTTCGCAGGGTATGACGTAAAGAAAACGGGCCTTTTTTCCTTAAGTATCCCGCCTTCCATCCCAAAACAAAAAAGAAGTTACAATGCAATGATAAGTCATATCACGGTTAGTGGTTGTTGGTTGGTTTGGTTTGGTTTATCGGTTACGTTCTAATAGCACGTTGTACGTACCTCACGGGTTTGCGTTTAATTAAATAAAGCTCAGAATGATTAAATTTCGTTTTCAGCCTACGACACACCTGCTACACCCTGTACGCACGCTTATGATAAGGAATTATTGGCCACGGGCCGTATTAGGCTGCGGGTTACTCACCCGAGTAGAGCGAACACCGTCAACTCCTGCGGATCGAACGGGTATTCCATGGTGAAATGAGTCGGGAAAAAAGCTTTTACCGTATCTAAAACATAACAGACATTTATATAAAAAAAATATAATAATTTATTATTTATAACAATAGACGCCTATAATAATAGTAAGTGTTGGAGATACTACAAAAGCTCTCTGCAGACAAACAAGAAGAGCTCAGTTTTATTAGGAACCATATACTTTACGGTAACGGAGAGCCCGTGAAAACCTGGAATGTAAAAACCGGGACCGTAAAATACTGGATAATAAAATTTGGAATTCCAATATATTAAATCCAAGAAAATCTGACAATTTGTACGATTGGCTACCTGCCGTATGCTAATTCCTAAAATTGGCTACGTTTTTGTAATTATGGGTGAAACAAATTGTAGAAAATCGATATTCATTTATAAATCGGTACACCGCGAGTCCCGGATTTTTCGTCAATCGCTGCTATGTGATTCGCGATAGTCGATCCAACTGTAAAATCATATAAGTATTTTCGGAAAACCGTAAAGTTTCCTATCCGGACGTAATTAAATAAAGGAAGTTTGTTCGGGCGAATTTTGACGTTCAACTTTATCAACGTCCATAATTATTCGTGTACCAATAAACGCGACGGGATAAATTATTAAGTCTACGGACCTGCCTTGTTGAACCAGACGGCCAGTAATCGGAAAACGGTCGCGCTGCAGACGGCCGAAAAGAAACCTCTCCAGTAATTTCTTACGGCAAAGTACACGGTGGTTACTTCGATGCTGAACAAGACGCCGCCGATCGGAGCGCCAAAACAACTCGCCACGCCGACCGCGCACGCCGCCGCCAACATTTCCGTGTTTCTCGATTCGTTCTCGTAGATACCCTTGAACGACGTGATCACTTTCGTCAGTAGTGTCGCCGTGATGCTGGCGATGTGCACGAACGGGCCCTGCGAAATATGTTACGAGCAAGAAAAATATTACACGTACAATTCTGATAAATAGGTATTATTTTTTCCAAATCTATTGGTTTTACTATAATGTATTACGTTTTATTTTTTATGTGTCTGTTAACATCTTTTCTACCGAAAATCTTGTTCCAATCAAAAAACGACAAGAGGTATTTCTTAATTTTTTATCACTGCAAGACAAACTCTTATATCAAAAATTAAAACTGATTTAAGTATTTGTTAAGATTTTTTAATTGTAAATATTGTTAACAATTTAAAAAAAAAAAAAAAACACGAGCAGGATCCATAAGTAAACGATGGAGAATGGAGTAGATCTCCGATTCGATAACTCTAATTTGTGTTTCTACAAGAAATGTAATAAATAAGCTTATTTAACAACATTGTGTCAATGGCTTAGATTTTTTTTTAAAATATGCTTATATGGTTTTTATAGAGGTTCTCCGGAGTAATACCAATCGTGTAAAATTGCATGTAAAAGATAGGCTTATAATCATATTAAAAAAAAAAAAAAAACCGATTATATAATGGTTAAAATGTATAGTTACCATAATAATTAATAACTGAGGTCTGAGGACAAATGTCATTAGGAAATATACTGGTTTTATAATTTTCTATTTTTATTTCTTCTATTCTATTAAAAGTGTCATTTATAAATGACTGTTACTACGACTACTCCATTCATTTTGACTGATATTCATCTTTTTAACGAGTTTTAAGAAAATATTTTTAATTGTTAAACCATTATGGCGATTCGTGTTTTGAATACAGAATCATTATTCCTACATATTGTTATATATGTAACAACTATAAAGTAGAAATGATATTATACAATGTTTTTATCTTAATTGATTTTGTACGAAGCAATTTTCTCTCTCCAATGATCAATAATAAATTTAATTGCACATTGAAAACTTTTTCTCGTAATAATAAGTGTTTGTTATCGTTTTATTATCTTTTCGCATGGTCAGCATAATTTTAGATCCGTGGTTCATTAGATATCTGCAGAGTGACCGGTATTACCCACTGTACCCTGACCTATCCTTTCATATCACCCCTAGTAATTACATTATATATCTAACAATATGTTTAATAATGAATTATATTGATATTTCCATCAGATGGAAATATTTCAAAAAATAATTTGTACGAAATTTTAGAACCCTGCTATACTTATCATACTCCTGTATATATAATATGATCACTGACCTCTTTTCCTAGCGGCAGCCCAGAACCTAAAGTGGCGGTGACACCGATTACTTTTGCGATTAAAGTCCTCAGCGTCAGGAATTCTTTTAACGCGACGCCTCTTAAAATTGTTTTCATCTCCGGTATTCCCGAACCTATATATAATAATATACGAATTAATATTTTCATAGGATTTCATTATACCCACCAGAAAACTATCGATTAAAACGTACCGATTGACTGAGGCGCGACCAAATGCACGAATCCGGACGCGAATGTTATCAAACTGACAGGTAACAGTACCCAAGAAATATACTGTAAATACTGGTTGAACATCATATCTCTGAATAGCCATATTCTTCCTGCAGAATGCAATTTACATTATATATAATGAGTATTATAAGTATTTTAACAATGTGAAATTCTTGTTTTTATATTTTTTATAAGCACTGTCAGTAAGTTTTGTTGTGTTATACGTAATCAAAGGCGCAACTAGGATTTATTCAAAGGGGTGTCCACATAACACAACCACTCCCTCTTTACTTATTTCTGATGTCATTGGTGTATAATTTCTAATTTTATATAATTTATGTGATGTTATGGCATGATTATTTTCGTATATAATAATCTAAAAAAAAAATAGATAAGTATGAAAGTTGTTACCCCCTCCTCGAAATATGTGTCAGTGTACGTACTTAATATAATATATTAAATAAATACTTACTTAAAAATTAAAATATTATAAAAATACTACATATAGATAATGTTGGAATAAATAAACATTTTATTACTATACAAACAGACGTATTTAATTAATACCGCTTGACGGTTTAACATTTCATATCCAACTAAACAATATAAAACGAACATTATAATAATATTACATAGTACTTTAGTAATATATATATATTTAGGTATTGAAACGGGCAGAAAAATTCAACAATCTATCACTTTGTTAAATCATACAATTATTCAGTACCTATTAATTATTTGTTTAAATTATCATGTACAAGCGGTTTTAATATAATTCTAATTTGAACATATCTAAGCTTGTGAGACTGAGTATGTAGGATTAACACTAGGCCATCGATTCGAGTTTGTTCGGTTTTCCGCGGTATTTAAGTATAGAAAAAAAAAACCCCCGTATAGATTTTTAGTAGTGGCGTCGTTAATTGTCTATCTGAACCCGGAGTGTTCGATTCGAAAATCGAACAGAAAATTGCAAATTATCGAACAAAACTATATGCCCAATAGTTCAGTTCGAAATTCGAAGCGGTGAAAATCATTTATTAGACGAGTAACACAAAAATTGAATTTGGGTATTCCGGGAACATCAATATAAAGTGAACAAATGTTTTCCAAAGCTGGACAAGTGGTGACAGCCAAGCATTGGAGCAACTAGAGAGGGGGAGGTGCTTTAGGTCCTTAGCATCCCCTTAGTCAAAATAAGCACTCTCTAAAATAAATCGTTTTTATTAATTAATTAATAACTTTTCTTTAAGTGACTTTTTAAGGTTTTTGTATTGTTTTAGTGGTTGTGTAGTAGTACAATATCGTGAGCGGTACCTACAATACCTAATCTAACCTAACCCGGGTCCACTGATGAGTTATAAAAACACCTGGAGCTTAAGCATCCCCTTATCCAAATGTCTAGTTGCGCCAATGCCGCCAAGAAGATGAAGACTGCCTCCACATTTAGTGGACAAACTTGTGTTTATGAACTATTTTTATTTTTGTGTAATTATTGTAACTACCTATAATAAATCGCGGTTCCAATATTATAATATTAAATTGATTGTTGATTATTTTATAAAGTATAATCTTTAACCAATAATTCTGACCAATAACTGATGCCAATAAATTTAATATTCTTAATATTCGTATGGAAATGATAACATAACAGTCAATAACAATTATTAATAAATAATAATTATAACTATGACAATATTGTGTATTATATTATAAATATATATATTTTTTAAATACAAATGCACTTATTAACCAAATCTCAGCCTAATCAAATCACAGAATTAGGTTTATGGTGTTTACCTAAGTCTTTCTGAATAACTCAGTATTTTAAATTTAGAGTTATAAACCTTTTCATTTTTTTAAGTTCGGTTTGGATTAGTTAAAACGTATAAAGGTTCGGTTCGGTTCGGATACGTTAATGTAAAGAAAGTTCGGTTCGAGCTTAAAAATCAGGATTCACAACATGACTATACATTGTTTTTAAGACTCACCGGTCGCGTTTTGTAATAGATATATTACTACTGACCTTCGTTAGTGAAGTCTATACCATAGTCCATGAAGAAACTGAGTACGGCCATGACTAGACCCAACAGCGTGAGAAACACCCAGTCTTCGCTGAGTTTGGCGTACGAATGGCGCCATACTACTTCCAAAGTCGAACTGATCTTTCCGCCGTACTTGGACAACTCTTCATTGACATTGTCGTGTATAACGGACGTCGGGACGTTTTGCGTTTCTTTGACGTAATCTCCCAGCTCTTTTGTATAACGTCCGTACATCTGATCCACAAAAGGTGTAAAAAAAAAAAAAAGAAAAAACCAGGCGTTAGTAATTTATTTATTATAATACCGTTCGGGACCATCGTTTCGGGCGCACAGTACTTACTGACGACACGGGCATAATACTATTATTAAACCGCGGCAAATTAAACTATCATTAATAATGATTTTAAATTGTATTATTATTCGGATCTACTGGTGAATGAGGTAATTTTATTCGGGCTACTGTAGCGTGTGAGCTATCGAAGTTCGTTGAGTCGTGTGAACGAAAGCTGCTGAAACGCGAAGAAAAAAACATACGCTATATAGGACAGACGTGTTGTAAAACGCGAAAGAAAATAATACAGTGTAATGCCAATAAACAACAAATAAGTTGAATACAAAATCAAATGTGAACTCTGCACATCTCCTTATCATTGCTTTCGAACATATGTAATGTATTATATAGATTACGTATATTACTAACATAAACGTGTTGTTTAATTACACATATACCTATATCCTTATTTAGGGCAATTAAAACCGATAAAGCGTAACACAAATATATTAAATAATACTTTTTGTATACACTAATTGAAAAATAATTTTATAAATTTCACAAAACGCAAGACCCACGTGTACCGTCTATATTGTTAATAAAATATTATATTATAGTGTTTCAGTTATGGAATTCAAATCATTGTTAACGAAAAACAATTCCGAACATCGGTTCGGTTAATCGTGTTTTAAAATGCCGTGGTTTTTACAATTTCTGTCGAAATCTGAACTTCAAACCTTTATGAAAAAAAAAAAAATAATAATAATAGTGCTTTCAGATTTTCAATATTTCTATTTAGTCAAAATAATAACTTATGATGAACTTTGTGTTTTGTTTAAATTGTTGAGCAATTTTAAGAAGCCAAACAAATTTAATCCACATAAAATCAAATTTAAAACTATTTTTACTTTTGAATATTGTTTAGAGTGAGCAAACAAATATATTATATACCACACTTATTGCCGGTACATTTGATCATTGTCTAGCCGTAGCTGGTAAAAATGCCGGGGGGGGGGCACTGGCCGTTATTATTAATTATGTTTTCATTTATACATTCATTTATTAAATTACCTTAGTAATTTATTCAAATAACACAATTACAAATTAGTAATTCATTTGAATTTCCAATATAGTTTTAGTTATAAGTTAGCCAAATATATATTATTTTAATTGCATTTATTAGTTTTATTATCTATGGCGATTTTAAATATACGTACATTTAGTTAATTTTTATCGTTTTAATATAGGTTCCTATATTTACACTATTTTTTACCGTTTTAACTCCTTCAGTTAGTAACATTAAATTAATATTAACTTTACATTTTCAATTAGCAACTCGTCATAATTATATTATAAATTAAAAATGACTTTTTTCATACTCTAATGTGAATAATATTTATATTAACCTATATTATGTTACTAGTATTTACAAATATTTTTAGTCTTCTCTCAAATTAATAATATTTTTCTGGACAAATTGTACATGTATGTTAAATAACCTAACATCAGGCGACTCATTCACTAAGCGATAATGCGAAATCCGGAATTTGAATTTGAAAACTTCTGAGTTATGAATTTTAAAATTTGTGTTGTTAAAATCTGAAAATTGATTTTTTTCGTCTCATCTATTTGAAATCTAAATACATATTTCTAATTACGGTTTTTTTTTTTAAGGTTGTATTAGTAACATATTTGGTAGTTTATGTAAAAACATGATTTAATTGTAAACAATACCTAAAATAATCGAAAATTTTAAGATTTACAATAAATTTTGGATTTCGGACCGATCTGGATTTATCCCGTCGCTAATGAGTTCAGTACATTACATAATATATTATAAACTGTATTATGGTGACTATAATATATAGTCGAATTCTATTAAAATTATTGACAAATTTTTTTTTAACGTTATACATTATTAAAGATACCAGATGTTATGAATCGTTTGCATTTCAAATCAAACGTCGATTAAATATTATCTATATTTCTATAATAATATAGGTATACGTAGTTATACTACAAGAGTCGAATTAAAAAAGGTACTCATTATCTAAAATAGCTTTCTTATTATATACGAAGACTGCAAAGCTATCGGGTGAGTACACACAATCAATCGAGAATAACATCAATGGGGGAAAAAATGTACTTATGTCGAGTTATTCAAAAATATATGACGAAAGAAATGCGAAAATCAATCAAAACTCTGAACCTATGCAAATAATTGAATTCTATTTAAACGTCGATAAAATACAGTAATATGCTATGCGTTTGTTAAGTATTATTATTAGTCGAATGATTTGTTAATCAGTCTACATGTGTTAAGTCCATTTACCAGAAATGCGGTAGAAGTGCATTATATAAATATCGTATCTTGTTCGGTAAATATTATTCACATTACTATTCTACGTACGTATGAGTGTTGGTAGCCTATTATAAAGATACGATTTATACAGATATACACACGAATGTGTTGTCGAATAAATTTCATGATTACACAATATAAACACTCGCGATAAATTTCAAATGTATACAAGAGTGAATTTAAATAGTTTTGAGTCGGTCGATTTTCATTTTTTAAATTTTGCTTACACGCAACCCCTCGAATAACGGCAACGCGGCCTCCTCGTAGAACTACGGTGTCTGGTGATAAAAATAATTTTAAGTAATTATTACGTTTTATGTAGAGGACGGGCGTGTGCTCTCACTTATAGCTGACATCGCTGATACGATAGTGGAATACTGTTATACTGTATTTTGTGTTATATTCGTATACGCGGTGCTCTTGTACGAGCGCACCAATTCCATAAAGATATGGATGTTTCAAGCCGTTTCTCTCTCGTAGATAGTAAGCAACGAATGTAACAATAATAACGTACTAAACATATAACATCAAATTATACAGGGTGATGGTTTTTATCGCGGACCCGCGAGATTACCCACGAAAGTGTCGAGTGAATATTATGGTTTTGGTTTTAGAAATGTATACAAATGGTCTTGCAGTGATATTTACAATATTTTCTACGAAATATTTTATCCTTATTCCGTATATGTATAATATAAACTCTATTTTATTTATATTACATCAACTCTCTCTTTTGCATTCAAGTATGCAATAATAATTAACTAAAGAATCTACACATCACGAAACGTTGACATTTTTAATCAAAATTATTCTAGATGAATTGTAGTAGAATACGCATTTGCATACAAATCCGTGCTTTGTTTATTATATATAAAAAAAAAGGACTAAATATACATATACGTGCACTTTATTCTCCCTCTCCGACTCCTTCGGTCAAAATGTTAAAACAATGGTTTATATTTGAAAATCAAACGTTTATACAAAGTGATTATATAGAAATATTGTAAATTATTATAATTTCATTAATCAATGCTATCTACGTGCAGATATAACGACGGGAATAAATTACTGAAAATCATCGTATAGGTAGATGATAAATAATCGCTAGTTCGTGATAGAAGAATCATCCTGTATGTATTCGCACATGAAATTCCATCCATCAGCGAAGAAAGATAAATCATGCATCGTATACAAAATAAAATAGTCTATTACCGTGTCAGATTGTGGAGTATTGTAAATACACGTGTTCTAGAAAATAATCGGCCTTTTTATCACATTTTTTCCAATCAATTTAATAACCTTTTTCAATCAATTTTTGCTACAAACGTTCTACTTTTGGTAAAAATGTTGTGGTGTCTAGACCTCTAAAAGCTCCGCAGCAATGGCCTTGGGCCTAGTCATTTACACCGCATAAATGTCGGCACCAATATTAATATTAATAACCACTACATTTTTTAGTTAGCTATCAAAGTTCACTATTTTTTATTTTTCCCCAAAAAAATAAAATTATATATAATTCAAAATAATTGAAAAATAAAATAAATATATAATAGGTTTTTTTTTTTTTTTTTAAAAACTAATATATTCATTAATTTTAATATACATTATTCACTAACTATATTTACAAAAAACTCAATAAAATAATATTTCATATAATTATATATTTGTATACGTTTATTTATTTGTTTTTTCAATTGCATTTTTATCGAATGTTTAAATAAAAATAAACATGGTTTTAAAATAAGCAGTCGTCGTGTTGGCTCTGTAGGGGCTTCATGTGTAAAGGCACCGGCCCACTGTGCTGTAGAACTGTATCGCTGTGGGCCGATACGCATCAGCGTCTATCTCTTCCTCGACGACTTAGTATAGTCCTAATTTTTTATTTCATTTTCGTACGTTAGTGCGGAAATAACGAATGTCGTAAATAACATTATTTAGCGTCGGTTTCCAAGGTTGTCCAGAAAGTAAAAATTACAATTATTTGATCGTTTTTGATGAGATTTGTTATTATTGAAAATAGATATAGGAAAGCCGTATCAAAATTATATAGCGGCCCCTCTCAATATTTTATGATTATTGTAGTGCAGTTGCAGCATACGAAAT